>JAYMDH010000005.1:0-1292561 GCA_036872985.1 Pleurotus tuoliensis | reverse complement strand
AGGATGTGGTCTTGCTCAAACCGGCCTACTTTGCTGTCCGTGCCACGGGTGTCACTCTTGAAGGGGAGGAGAAGGATATCCTCACGGCTATCCGGACTGGAGTTCGTGACGCGAAGTTTGAAGATGCAGTGGCAAAGGCGGCAGAGGAGTTGAAGAAGGCGCAGGGCAGTCGCAAGACTGTCCGGAGTGCAGAATGGTCTCAATCGGACGGACTTCTGATGTTCCGGGGTAAGATCTACGTTCCGGACTCACCAGACTTGCGTCGGACGATTGTAGCCCAGCACCATGACACCAAGGTCGCCGGCCATGCAGGTAGATGGAAAACTCTGGAACTTGTCTCCCGCAGCTACTGGTGGCCAAACATGTCCTGCTACATCGGATCCTACACCCGCCATTGCGACCTCTGTCTCCGGACGAAAGCCCAAAGGCATCCGCCCATGGGTGAACTCCATCCGCTTCCTATTCCAGATGAACGCTGGGACCGGTTGAGCGTGGACTTCATTGTCGAGCTTCCGGAGTCGGACGGATTTGATGCAGTCATGAACGTGGTTGACTCCGTGAGCAAACGTGCCCATTTCATCCCTACTCACACCACCGTATCTGCCCTCGGGTCTGCCAACTTGTACCTACAGAACGTCTGGAAGCTACACGGCCTCCCTCGGTCTGTCGTGTCTGATCGAGGTCCGCAATTCGTCGCAGAGTTCACCCGAGAAGTTTACCGGATGCTCGGGATCAAGCTGGCCGCATCCACAGCTTACCACCCTCAGTCGGATGGACAGACAGAGCGGACGAACCAGGAACTTGAGTCCTATCTCCGGATCTTTGTCGGTGAACGTCAGAACGACTGGGCTCGACTTCTCCCTATGGCAGAGTTTGCGTACAACAACCGGGTCCATGCATCCACTCAGCAGTCGCCATTCCTCCTGGATACGGGCCGCCACCCTCGCCTCGGGTTCGAACCTCATCAGCCGCCGTCTCGGATGGAGTCCGCAAACGAGTTTGTAGACCGGATGAAGTCCGCGGTTGACGAAGCTCAGTCTGCATTAGTCAAGGCTCAGGATGACATGAAGCGCTACTATGATCAACGTCGGACTCCCGCCCCAGAGTACCAACCGGGTGACAAGGTTTGGCTGGATTCGTCGGATATCAACCTCGCCCGACCTTCCCGGAAACTCGGACATGCACGTCTTGGTCCCTACAAGATCATCCGGAAGGTCGGCAAGGCAGCGTACCGACTCGAGCTCCCGCCAGGCTTATCCCGCCTTCACCCTGTCTTCCCTGTTGTCAAACTCTCACCCTTCGTTCCGGATCCCATCCCGGGTCGACGCCCAGTCGCTCCACCACTGCCGCAGCTTGTCGATGGAGAAGAGGAACACGAAGTTGAAGAAGTCCGGAATAGTAGACGCTTCGGCCGAGTGTTGAAGTATCTGGTGCGCTGGCGAGGCTATGGCATTGAGCACGACTCCTGGGAGCCTGCGAGCAACCTCCGGCATGCTGCCCAGAAGGTCAGGGACTTCCACGATCGCCACCCGGACGCGATCCGAGTACTTCGGATGACTCCGACGGCCATCGATCAGTCCTGGGAGCGTTGGCGCAGTCGGAAAGCTCCCGGCTCTGTCCAGTCATATTTCGATGTCTTCTCGCAGCAATCTGGAGTTTCAGGGTTGGTGAATTCGTGGCGCAGCAGGCAGGAATCTTCGCGTCGGGTCGCCGCAAGCTTGAAAGGGGGGTGATGTAAGGGGACACTCCTATTTTCTCCTTTTCCCCTGTCTCTTTCCCTCTCTCTTCATTTCTTTCTCTTTCCTTTCACTCCACGGACTCTTATTTACTTTCCTTTCGCTCCCTTTCCCTCCTACCATCCATCCGAGCCTTATCCGTCACATCCGAGCAACATCCGTCACATCCGAGCAACATCCGACTCATCCGATGCATTTCCCGCGCCTCGGCCGCACTCGGCTGCACTCGGCCGCACCTGCGCATGCCCGGATGCGCTTCGGATGCACGTATACACTTCGGGGCACGTCCGGGTGACCCATACCTTCTTCCCACACCTCTTTACTTCCCATTCCCACTTCCCTGGGTCGCCGGCACGACTCTTGCATATTCCCTCCATTTTTCTATCACATGTGCCCGCTCGTACCTGTGATATTCTCCGGACTTGTGGCGGGTGTACTATACAGTTCTCCCACCTTTCTCTCACGCTTCTACAGTATATACTTCGCCTCCTAGCATGGAGAATCCTTATCTTGTTCTCTTTGGATTCTCCCTCTGCTAGGTGAGCAGCCTCTCATGTATTGTAGTAGCTCTATTCATTTCTTTGGATTCTCCCTCTGCTAGGCTCGCGCTGTCGGCCATCTTGAGGTTGCCCTTACACCTGCCTGCTGCGGGGGGGAAGTCTCAGTCGCACAACTGTGCGATAAAGCCCTGACCGATGACCATCCGGAAAATGAGGAGGAAGATCTCGGCCTCCAGATCCGGATCATGACAATGGCCCCCCAGTCCTAGCTCTTGGAGACGAGAGTCCCGGTAAATGGCTGATAGGGTGCGCAGGTACAATATCGGGAGTTTCTTTGAATTGGATTTGCTTAGATATAGCTGGCTGCGAGGAGGAGTGCGTGGCGATAGGAGCAGAATCCGTGTGGTAGGAAGGTACAGAGTACCCATCTGCTAGCAGGCTAGCTGCCAGCTGGTCAGCATGTATCTTCAGATGGGTTGGTAGCTTGTTATGCCTTTCTTCGTCGCGCCAGAAGTGAGCTAACTCTGTTCTTGGAGATCTGGTACCGTAAACCGAGCACAACTCTCCCTCCATTGAACCGAAAGATATCTGGGACAGCCTAGCATCAGGCTCTGTGAAGAAGCGGTACAGAGTGCGAAGCTGAGCTTCTATATTCTCATGAGAGCATAGTAACCTCTGCAATAGAGTTTCCCACATCGACTCTAAATGGGAAGGGCTCGGCTCTCCTTCAAGGGAGTGGACGAACACATAGCTGGGGTCGACACGGAAGGCTTGACGAGGAGGGATTCCCCTTAGCTCACTGAGCGAAGATAAGATCTGTTGGACTGCGAGAATCACATGAGCTAAAAGCTCTAGTTTCGCTGGTTGAACAGTGTAGGTGACATCGAGTCCCGTCCCCATTTTCTTGACATCCATCGCGTCGATCATGAATTCCTTCATGCAGAAACTCGGTAATTGCTGCACTAGACTTTCCCAGAGGGAAAGACAATGCGGGTACTGCCACCTCAGTAGTACATCGCGTAGAAGAGAGGAGATCTCCTCATCCTGATCGGGGAGCTGCCCTGCCAGACCTCTGAAGGCGTTCAACGGGTCGTCGGCACCCCCTAGCTCTGGGATAGCGTGCCATTGAGCTACTGAAGCATGCAAAGACTCAACGTAAATGCCGAAAGCCTAGGCTACGCCAACGAAGAGATTCTCCTGTTCTACTCCGAGAAGGAAGGACAGAGAAGAGGACCTGTTGCGTACAAGGGAGCGTAAGGAGGGAGTGGAAGATATCGAAGGTATGGGGGTGTCAGCGCTTGACAGAGGCACTGTTGAAGGTCCTTTGGTCATGCGGGACGTAGGGTTGGCGAAATCATACGACAGATCTACTGTATCATGAGGAAGAGGGACTATGTAAGGGGAGGATTCTAGTGAATCGGCAATGTCTCTGGCCTTGTTCTTCCCTTTGTGATCCAGAGCCCGAGAGGGGTCTGCGGGGTCATCAGAAGAGGGCACTGATGGCGTGATGGAACTTAAGGGAGGTAGTGTTACATCACTTTTGGTAGTGGGAGGAGTGCTCGAGTTGCGAACGGTGGGGGAGCAAGGTCCTGTACTCGGATTCATAGCCTTTGCCCCAGCAGCTGGGGGACTCACTCCTGAAGTCTTGCGCATCATCATTGAACGAGTAGCTTTAGGTGAAAAGACCGCCTGAGAGTGAGAAGGGGGAGGCGCCGACTTCGAGACTTTGCGTTTGGAGCAAGTGCCCATACTTGAAATGTATCTGGCCCTGCTTTTAAATGTTTCACCGCCTGATAACGAGGGTAAACGAAGAGGCTCGACAGCATGATACGCTGGAGCAGAGTCTCTCCGCACTGTGAGGGTCCCTTTGGCCTACACGTTGGGGCCTGTCCTCAGGTCCATGGTCAAGAAACTGACTGCTTTGGCTAGTAAGTTACAGATTTTGACTTCGCGTTTTTTGCTTACTTTTTCTTTCCACTTAGGCTCTGACATTTCATTGTGGGTTAACAATGACTGGGAGATCATGGGGCCGTTTGCTGTTGCCCTTGAGGAGGATGAGCCCATTGAGTGGGATAACAACAAGGAATTGGTCTTGTTGATGGTAAGCAAATTCCGACTTGACTAAAAAAAATTCTAACTCTATCTCACTTAGGAACCTTCGGACCCCAACTCTGCCTCTGCCTTCCATCCCCCTCCTTCCCCCTCTGTCCACTCTGTTGACATGCCCTCCACCATCTCATCTCTCGCCCCCTCTGCCTCCATCTCGACTGCTGGTGTCGACACCGCCTCACTTACCATTGCCCAGCAACTCGCCACCGCCTTCTCCGATCCTGCCCTTCTTCAGCTTGCCATCATGCTGAAGGTGCCCTACAGCATGACACCCAAGGCATCTCAGAAGGGTGAGATTCCTCAGATCTATGCTCGGATGAAGGCAGCTGCCCAAGTCCCAGCAAAGTGGTTGGAACTGAAGAATGCAGGGAAGTGGACTGGTCGTGATCTCTCCATCGACGAACTTCGCTCACTCTACATCCGCAAGACCAACTACAACACCTACTCCAAGATGTTCGACAACGCTGAGCAGTTCCCCATCCTCCACGCTCTGTTGAACGACCCCGCTTACGATCAGAGCTCAGAGGAACACGGAGCTGTTTGGGGAACTCGCAAGCTTACGAAGGAGAACTTGGCGGCTATCACGAAGGAGTTGAAGGACAAGGAGGACAAGGAGAAGAGGGCCAAGGAGAAGGCCAGGCTGGCCAAAGAGAAGAAGTCCAAGAAGGCTTCAACTTCAAAGTAGGTAGTCTGTTTGTTAATCATAGATGTAATTCAAATGATTTTGTGTTGCCATTTCTTGTTTGAATCTCATCTCACATTTCAACTTGTACTGACTTCAACAGTTTCTCTTTACAGGCCCTGCTCATGCTGCTCTCTTTCTGGCTGCTCCTCGGACTCCTTCCGTGTGTCTCTGCAGCACCACTGGAAGATCCCTTTCCAGGCATCCTTTTTGTGGACTTTGCCAAGGTTATCACATCCAGCTTTGGTGCCGACATCACTCTTGCCACTGTCTTAATGCTCCTCTTCAGTGTCACCAACAACACCGACCTTCTCAACCTCCATGGTCAACAACAAGCTGTCCCTACCAACACTCAGGTTGTGACTAGCTGGATGGCTGCCTTCGTCCGTGCTATCAAAGACAGGCTTCAGCTTGACTCTCTTGTCGCTGATGATGATTCTGATGCTGAAATGAACTCTGACTCTGGCTCTGGCTCTGACTCTGACTCTGGTTCTGGTTCCAGCACCTCTGGCTCTTCAGATGGCAGATCTGCCTACGACACACTATTTCTCCCCACTGATCGTCATGCAGACCAGTCTCCAAAACAACAGACCACTATTCTGGGTAAAAAGCTTGACTTCTTTTGTCACTCCCTCAATCTCTACTCTCATAACAAAAGAGGTACTTTGCGTTGCAAGCTCCTCCCCATATCCACTGCCGCTATTCGCCCTGTCCTCATCATCACTCCCACTGTCATGCAATGCTCTGATGCTACATGTCCTAGTCGTGCTTTGACTCAGTACCAGCGGTACCGTGATGTCTCCAAAGTCACCTTGCTTAGGGGGAGCGAGTGCTTTGAGAAGGTTCCAGTACTTGCAGGGAAATGTCTTGCATGTTCCTCCATGTTCTGGGCTGACCATGAGAGCTTCAATGACCCTCCTAACGATCGCCGCCTTGCCATTCACCTTCCAGACGCCAAATACCTCAAAGTTGGAACTCAGGTCTGGGTTGACCGTCTGGTCTCCAAGGCTATTGTCAATGCCAACTACAGCTTTCACGCCTCGACAGCTGCAGTGACTGAGTTCTGGAACTACTCCTTTGTCCAGCCCAGTGGTGCCACATTCAAACTCACTCGCAGGCATACTTGGAAGGCTTTTGTCTTGGAGTCCATCCGGTTACTTGCAGAGCCCAGTGGTGCTGAGCTCCTCTTTGTGGACAACATGGCTGTCAAGGACCTCGTTACTGCTGCCTATGAGTATCTGGGAGATGGAGGAGTCATCCGCAGTGCAGAGGGGCATTCTTGCGATGAGTGCTGTCATGCATTCAAGGATGTGGCTGACGTGATCCCTAACCAGCCTGACAATGCTGCTGCTCTTGCTGGCTATGATGAAAATCATGCTGTCCCAGAGTATGTAGGCCCTGCTGTAGAGGCAGCTGTTCCAGATGCTGAGGCCATGGATGTTGACAATGTCCCAGCCAATGATGGATCTGAACCTGCTGGGGGTCCTGTCCTTAACAATCCTGCAGATGTTCGCATGATTGTTATTGACGGCATTGTCATGGGGCCTCGCCACTGTGCCATGCCAGGTTGTGAGATGGGATTGCTCAATGCTCAGACTGGAGTGTTTTGCAAGGCCCATCAGGACGAGATGGGGGTTCGTTGTCGCATGAAAGACTGTGTCAGAGTCAAGGTGGCTGGGACTCAGGCATGTGTTGATCACCAGGAGCAGTGGAGGGTCTACCGGGCTCGCTATGCCAACACTTCACTTCTTGGAGTTCAGAGGATGTTGAGGAGAGCTCAGGAGGAGAGACAGGAGTGGCTGCCTCGTGCTGCAGATGCAGAGGGGCTTGAACATGACAACCTGGAGGAGCAGGAGGTTGAAGAGGTCAGTGGCACCAAGTATAAAAACTACTTCTCTGCTCCTAGGTTCTACTGTGTGGAGACCATCTGTGCTCCATGTGGTGTGGTGATTGCCTGGCGCAAGTTTGCCAAGGCTGAAGGGGTGGCCAAGATTCTTCGGTTCCTTGAAGACATCTATGCAGATCCCAGCTCCCGCCCTAGCTACATTGCTATTGACAAGGGATGTGCCTTGCTCAAGCATATTGTCAAGCAAGGGCACTGGCTTGCTTGGGAACCCACCACTCGGATTATTGTGGACTCCTACCACTACATCAATCACCGGACCACTGACCACCTCTGCCGGACTTGGTGCAACCCAGCACCACTCAATGGAGATGCCCCAAACCTGGTGGTGGTTGATGAAGACAAGGAGGGGAGACCTTACTACAAGAGGGCCTTCAACACTCAGGTAAGTGATTACACTACTCAGTTACTTGTACTTGTCTAATTTGCTTCTACTTAGGCTTGTGAGCAACTCAATGCATGGTTGGGTGGGTTCCAGACAGTCCTCAACAGGATGACTGTCAGCAACTTTGACTTCACCATGCATGTGCTGCTCTTCTTGCACACTCAACGTGTTATTGCTAGGCAGCAGGTGAGGCAGGAAGAAGCAGGAGATGAAAGTGAGGATGAAGAGGATGAGAATGGTGTGAGATATGGGCCACAAGAGGTGCAGGATGATGATGATTGAATGATATGAGTAATTTCACTTGTAGTTCACCTGGCATTCACTTGTATATCAATTGAACTTCAGTTGAACAACACTTGTACACCACTTGAACAACACTTGTACACCACTTGAACATCACTTGAACACCATTTGAATATCACTTGAACCTCAGTTGGCTACCACTTGGCTACCACTTGAACACCACCTGATTATCACTTGAGTATCAACTGAGCACTTAATATATCATTGGACTTGTATCTATCTGTGGAATATAACACTCAACTGGTGTTCAGTTGGCAGTCACTTGAACACCAACTGGGGTTCAACTGAACACTCACAATATCACTTGTAGCTATGTCTGTACTCACACACATACCACTTGACCCCCAGTTGACCACCAAGTGGGGCCCAGTTGAACACCATTTGGACTTGTGTGAATTTTGCAAGGTCCAAAGTCCACTTGAAACCCAACTGAATACCAACTGAACACCAGTTGGATGATCGCTTCTACTTCTACTAACTTTATGGTACACAGTTCACATGAACTCCACTTGGATATCAACTGGACACCAACTGAAACTGCTCTAACTATGTAAAGTGGTGTTCAAGTGGTAGCCACTTGGTGGAGAACTGAACTGAACTGAATCTAAGTGAACTTACTTGGTTGAATTGGTGTTCAGTTGGTAGTTCAGTTGACTTAAGTTGGTGTCCAACTGGTTGGATCTGACCAACTGAATCCAGTTGGTGTTCAGTTGTAGACGTGGTGAACCGCCAGATATACTGATGCTTATGTTTGAGAAATAATCACAACAATTATTTGGATGATATGGTAATTTATATCTTGGACAATAATCTAAATAATTTTAGAATATCTACAGTGGCAATAGGCGGAAGATGGTTGTATTATCATCAAGATAGTATCATCATATCTTGCACACTTTTATAGGCATTTGCCCGCAGTGCCATCTGCCTGTGAGATTATATTCCTAATGTCCCTATTATTATCCAATGCTCACAGCATGTCAAGTTTTTTGTCACGAGTCATTGGCGCCGTTGACTCGCACGAGGCGGCCCCCACTCAAATCTTCGTAAGTCGAGCATACATGCAAGTTGTTTTCAGCCTTCTGACAGTCTCTACTAGGAGTGAATGTAGTGTCCTTGAAAGTCAGAACGACGTGTTGTTATAGCTGTAATCTCTTGATGGGTTTCTGTATATTTCGAGACATGTTAACCCATTTGTAAAAATGTACATCCCTTCACTACGTGAGCTACCATTTTGCAATGGAATTTATCCATGGTCCATCTGTGTATTCCCCTATTCTCCCTTTGAGTGTCTGACTGAATCAACTTCTTACGTTTGATAGGTGAAGCTATTATATATTGTTTTATCTTCTTGCAATTGTGCTTCATCTTCTCACGTTCACGCTCGATATAGCGCATCAAGCTGCAGCTGTTGTTTTTTATTCTATATTCACTTCACCACCAACTTTGGAACACCTCCCAATATTACACCTCTTTCAACGACTGCTTGGACCAATATTGTGTAGAATTTTGTAGAGTGGCCTGTAATATTACTACCAATGAATTGCCTTCTAAGTACATGTGGCTTATGCATAAAGTTTCCCCTTCCACAGCGCTGGACCACCTGTCCTACACAAGTTGAATCTGGAGACATATGCATAGCTACCTGGTGGTTCATAAAGTGCGATCAAATGGACACCCTCATTTAGATCATACGGGGAGTCAGTCACAAGGCCTGCGAGCCCCATACTTTGAGTGCTGCCCCCTGTGTCTGACCCAATGACAACCACTCATTCACCGGACTTTAATGCAAGGTTATCTGGAATTATTTTGCTCAGCTCAACATTTCTTTGTCTGAGGAGAGCCTGCTCCCCTGTCTTGACAACGATCCGCTCAGCCCAAGAAGTAACCTCCTCCGTCACTACTGTGTACCCACTGATCGCATTGTCCATCTGATAAGACTCATCATCAAAGAGGGTCTGTAGAGCCAATATTTGGAATTTCTTGTGCATCATGACAGGATTCCAGAGCCAATGAGCTGTATTAAGCCAGTGTTAGTGCGTGATCATGAGGAACATAGAACAATGACTCATACACAGGGAACGATCATGAGTTGCGAACATTTCACTGCATGTATATTCGTATGCCACCGCTTGCCATGTAGATTCAGAATCAACACTGCATGGGGTCATGCCTATAGGCGGAGGTGTCCCTTGGACTATGGTGCTCGCCTGAGCCTGCGCTTGCTGATGAAGGATTTGCGGGGGCAGATGGATGGCTTCCATAATGGGTATCCCGGAGCTGTTGTGTGATCAACATTGGAATTATCATGAAATAAGAGACTTACTTTTTCTCCTGCAGATATTTAGTGGAGATGCGAGTCATATAAGAGATTATGTGGTTCAATTTGTTGACTTGAAATTCGAATATTTCATTGTCCCCATCAGCTATTGGCTTGACCAAACAAGACCCAATGATGTAGCCCTCATAACTACAGAGAGGGTGATCGACGATGAATACTTGGAGCCCTCGAAAGGGGTCGCCAGTGTATATAGATTCTGAGTCCCAAACACTCCATGGGTTAGGCAGAAATTCGGAAGGAGCAATGCCAGATTGACTCCATTGTGCTGTAAGGCGTACATTCCAAGCATCTGGGGGAGTTTGTATACATGAAAAGGGTATGCTGACCTTTGGGGCTCATTTTAGCATGGGGTGTTCATGAAGCTATGGATGAATAACTCACCATCCTTCCATGCGAAGTCGACGGGAGGTAGATCTGAGCCTTTGCCTCATCATCCATACTCACATAAAAGCCCAAGTGGCCCTTAAGACTGCCCGTCATAATTTTGACTTCATCGCCCAGATTGACGGTGCACTGGATATCTGATACCCTAATGTCTACTATCTGCTCCTCCCTAGCATCTGGAGAGATGATCACCATATCTTCACCAACGTACTCATATATCCTCCCATTCAACCCAGTGTAAGGACCTGCTTTCACTGTTGTTGCGCAACCTTTCGAGCCCATAGAAACCAAGTCTGATCTTGGCGGGCTTCGATGTAGACAACACCAGGGATCCCTTCTCTATAGAAGGCACTGTCGACGCCATCGATCCGCAGAGCCAAAGCTTTGTTGAATATAGTCGCAACAACCACAAGCTCCCTGCCAGGCTGAAGAGCACATAATGAGCTTTCCTTTCGAAACATGATGTAGGCAAAATACTACCATAACAGCAACTTTCCAAATGTCACCATCTGCAATGGAAGGCAGATATGCCATGGTGCTCTTCCATCCATCGATGTATGTTCTTTGGTCTGTGGCATGCTGGTGCTTCCAAGCGGAGCCCTCGCAACCTCTGTAGCAATCCATAATGTCCTTCACTATGTGGTCAGCATCATTGTTCCATAATCTCGATGAATTCCAGTGATGTGGACTGATAATCGAAATGCCTCCATCTATTTTGCCTTCATCTATTTCAGGATTATTTGAGATAAAACCTGTTACATTCAAAAGTTAGTGGGGAGTGAGGCGTTCAGAGTCACCTAAATACCAGGGGCATCGAAATCCTCTTCGCCTCCGTCGTTGTCCGAGTTTTCCACCCCGGCCTTGATATCAAGGAATGCCAGTATCTGAGTGGAGTGTCAGGCATGAAGATATCGGATAACTTGACTCACATCTCGGTATGGTCTCATATTGCTTGTACGAAGAAACCCAAAAGGCAACTAACACGGATGAGTTGTATTATAACGTGTTTGGTTTACCAGGCTACACTGCTGATGGGCGCAGTTGAACTCAAGTGCCACATGTTTGAGCAGCCGTGACCTATAGAATACATAGAACTATATATTAGAAATGGGAAATAACTATAGCATAGCGCCAGTGTGAGGGATTAATTGATTAATATGTATACATGTACGCCTTTCATACATAGATCCTCGGCATACAATAAATAGATAATTGTTGTGGGATCTGTCACAGTTTATATGTGAATGCTTTGAAGCCATGGTTTTCCAATATCCTTTCATAACCACAAGGGTCTTCAACCACATCAACCGTGCAGTCACCCGTATTGGCTAGGCAAAAGTCTAAGACAGAGCAACCTGGGTGACGCTGGCAGTCTAAGGTTGCCTTTAATATGGTGTCCATGATTGGAGCAGTACTGGTATCAGTCAGCAGTCAGTAGCATATTGCTGGACTGCCCGGGGGGGGGATTTACGTACACCTCAAGTACCAATGTGGTTAAAGAAGGGAAGAGGGGACACCGTCCCTCAAAGATCAAGAGTTCTGCCAGCAAATTACTGGGGTAGCTGAGTCTAAGCTGTGTTACGGAGTGGAAGGAGTATAGACATTCGACCCAAGCTTCAGAGCCTGGAAAATTGCCTCGAAGGAGGTTCAATTTGGTGATTTGTTGGAATGGGAGTGTCGAAATGACTGATGACAAGTCAGATATTTTGCTGATCCTAAATTGGAAGTGAAGGGAACCTGCCCAGAGGCCGACATCACTGACATTTGTAGAGGTGGAGGGGTCAAATGCAATTTCTACATCATTTATAAGGGCACGCCTAAGGGGGTCTGCTACCAAATTATGAGCAAAGGTTCAAACCGACTCCGGGAGTGATCTGGAATACTGCAAACTGAAGTAACAATCTTTTGGGAGCGATAACAAAGCTAAGATGTCTCCTATTGCTGGACAAGAGGTGTTGATATCCATGAGGCGTAGCTGCGTCATGAACGGGCAGTCTGGGGGGGTGATCATGCTGTCATTGAAGTCAGGCCGTGTTACCCATGTCAACCAGCATGCCTGGATCTGTAGGTTATCGACTATCGATGCTAGGATGACCTCTGCAGTAGTCTGGACGACTTCTAGCTTCAGGACCATCAAATTTGGGAGGAACGGGATACTGTCGTGCATGATGAAGTTGGTGAACATTATGTTGGTGACTAACTGTAGCATGTTGGGCACAAATAGCCCCCTAGGTAGCAAGCCAGGTGTTCTCTTGAGGCCCAACTCGAGGTGTTTCAGATTGGTCAGGAAGCGGGGGCTCAACTTGACTCACATTTCCACCGCTGTGTCAGGTGTCCTAAACATTGCTTGAATTGCTTCCACTCAGTTCAAAGATGCATATAGATGTAGAGGGATCGCTACAGTGTGCAGGGCATGTGTGCAGATGAGATCAAGGTTATGAAAGCCAGCCTGCTTAACATGGGTCACCTTTTGGGCTTCTGGCCAGGAAAGATCAACAATCGACCATAGTTCTCCGCAATCAAGCGCTATTCTCCTCCATTGATAGGGAACCTGGGCGACCACGAGCCACAGTTGACGTCCTAAATCACTTTCCGCGGCACAGAGTGTCATCAACCAAATGAAAGTATGCCTGAGGATCTCCTCTGGAAGGTTGGCGATTGGCATTGAGTCGGATTGTGGGTTCGTGGGTGTATGAGGGTATACAGATGAGCCCAGAGGTGGTAGGTTTGCAAGTAAGAGGCTTACGGGTAAAGTAACAGTGCTCAGGCTTCTTTATAGTGATAGCCTGCAGCTCAATACAAACAGTCTGCGTGCTTTGTTGAAAGGAAGGATCGCGAGTCTTGGCACGAATAATTGAAGGGGACGGACCTTTCACTTCCTCAAAGGCCTCAAAGGGATCTACGAAGGACTTCCTTTTTGTTTGTAAATTTTGCAAGCGTGTTTTAGTCTATACAGTGACCAATACTTCAATCCTACCACAATACTGACAGCCATTGGAACATGCTTTGCGGATGACTGCCCCTTTGCACTGCCGGTATCCCTTGCCGCATCTCAGACCCCCCGAGTGTCCTCCTCAAGGTCAGTGAGGTCAGACAAAGTATGCCCATCGTCCGGCATCTGGAAGATTTGCCAAGCATATATGGGGAATGTACATACACATACACTACTCACAGTGTGCAATATACGACACAGAACGATGGAATGGCAAAGGAGGCCGCAAGACAAAACAAATTTCAGAGAGTGGGTTTGGTTAGATTTTCCGTTGATCGTAATTGATTACTTCTATGCCAAGTTGTCTCGCCGGGCAGTGGGACTGTCGAAAGCTTCTACGCACAAGTAACATTGGTTCATTTCTTGCACTCAGAAAAAGGGACACCTTCTGAATGATCTACCACTTCTGACCCTGCACATAGAGGATTTCTTGATGCTGACTAGAGCTCTTTCTACACTTTTCGATATTCGGGACAAGTATATGTCATTTTGTGTCACATCGTAGCCTAACTAAAGTACTACTAAAGCTTGTGGATATGTATGTTGTGGTACAGGTACAAGGGGAACAATTTCAACTTCCATCACTCTGAGAGACTTCAGGGTGAAGAAGGTGCGGGATATGCCGAAGTGATTGAAGTCACATGAGTTACGATAAGATAAGAGAAGATAGGATAAGAATAACAATGGGCGCCATTGCGCATCTAATATCTGGTACACATTTTGGACATGTACACTCAGGCTTGAAACTTTGTCACTCCTTCACTCATTGAGTAATTCAAGTCTAGCAAGAGGTACATCTTTTTAAATTGCAAGTTCGGGTCAGATACAATCAGGCTTGTCAAGCATGCTCCACGGTCAAGATGTGTCGATGGCAGGAAGGTATGCACTATGAGAGTGTGATGTGTGGTATGAATGATCCACTTGCATGCATTAGTAGGCGATGCAGCCAGTCATCCTCGTAGGAATCGGTTGCGACTGTTGTACAATAATACTATGTTGCAATTGTTGTATCAAGTTTGAAGTTACAGCTATGGCCATTCATCTGTTGAGGTGACAATCACTGACATGGACATTGAACGAGAATTCTGAGCTTACTGTCAATCTCGAGGGACTGTATTTCTTGGGGAGACATGCCTTTCCCACCCCCCCAATTCAACCAAGATATGCCCAATACATGATGTTTCAAACCACAGTCTGTAAATCATGAGCAACACAATAAGTCTTTGCGAACAATCAGACTTACTGTGATCGTTGGAGAGATATATTACGGGGCCTGTAGTGAAACAAAAGGTTCTGTCCTTAATTTCCTGGACAGTTTGGGTGCCTTGCTAAGTTGCAGGATTACTAAATTAGCCGAGTGCCAGTGGCTTCTCAATGAGGTCATTTAATTGATTAACATTAACTTAACTTTGATGTGAGTTAGAGTAAACTTTGCTGTGTGCTTTTTACATAGGATGTCTTAAATTCAAATTTAAACATTTAGACATGGCATCTCTTGAATGTTAGTTGCACTGAGTGAGCCCGACTCAGGCAATGATGTGCCCTTGAATTAGGCCTGTATACATAGACATACAGCCCATAGCACGACCTTAGACGGCTCATTCTGATGATTCTATCACACTGTGAGTGGATCCCACGGTCAAATTGGATTTCTCACACTGGACATAGAGGTATGTATGTTGAAACCTAAGTACAAGGCCCTGTACCTGCCACACAAGCGTGTTGGCCCACAAGCGCCAAGTGTCTCCCATTCATAGACTATGCGTCTAAGGTCATTTGGGCAAACAGTGTCAGGCGGTTGTCCTGGATATTGAGTGTGATGTCTCTGGCTGAGATACTTGGCAGGTCAATCTCTATGAAAGAGAATTCCTTCCTCCCGTAGCTCTGCACCCTGCCCAGCTTAACATACTGCTATATAGTAGAAGTAATTAAGGTTAACTTACTGTGGTTGGCGCACCCTGACTCCTGCATGTGTAACTTCTTCAGACAAGAATTGCTCTGTGTCATACATTGTCTCAATGGCACTATCACTCGAAGGCACAATCGGTAATTGGGAAACCAAATGAACCTTCCCGTTGCATCCAGCTCCGTGTGTGTATGGTCGAAATCCTGATCAACGACTACTTTGCTTCTCTCCCATACACTGCTCACGGAAGAAGTCATGAAACATCTGCCCCGGTTGCCATATCAGGATGATTGCTTCGGTTATCAACAAGTCTTACTCTTGTCTGCAGTCGTCTTGCTTCCAGAGGCCATCAAGTGCTCCATTCAAACCGTAATTTCTTGATGAATGTGTTGCGTTGAGATAAGTATGGCTTAGTCTTGGCGTACGCAGAGACAAAAGTGGAAAGAAATTGTTTTTGTTGGATTGATGGCCAGGACATTTCCTGTATGCTACTATACTGGCTAAGACTCAACAGGGAAACAGGGGGAGATGAGGGGAGATGCCCTAATGAAAGCGAGTTACATGCAATGACAAATGATTGTTCGCACGATGAGAACTTCCAGCAGTTTCCTGCAGTGTGCCATATACGTAGTGCACATGGGTGGAGGTTCTAGGCTGTTGAAGTTACGCAAGGTTGAAATGGTGTTGACCATGGGTGCACTCGATTAAATGATTTCAATTTGCCACGGTAGGACTGTTCTGACTTGTGTTGAGATCATATATATCTTGTTCGCATAATACATTTATCCAATGCATGCGTACAAGTAAATTATTGCCCCAAAATACGACAAGATATGTAGAATGTGCCATGTACCACTTGGGCACAGATGAAGGCGGACAATTCAGCCATGAACAGGAGAGCCGTGCGTTCTGAAATAGTTTTTTAGGATGGGGAAGTCATCTATGGACATGTTGGACATTGAAGAAAAAGGGTTGTCCCGGTATTTTGTGACGATGATGTTGCCTTGCCAGGCTACTTCCTCTTGGAAGACAGTTTCTTGAATCTCGCGGAGGAGTTTGTTGATGGGGAAAGGGAGGCCATCGCGGGAGATGGTTGGGTAGAATATAATGTAGGGGTGGGTGAACTTGCGATTCATGCCATCTAACGCTTCCACCAGCTGAAAGAATTGACCTTGTCAAGTCCATGATAATAGTGGTACAAACAAACCTAGTATCTACCTGGTATCTCCACGCACGTGAACCCTCAGCAAGGTAGTCCATGAACTCCTCTAGATGGGGTGTGAGTAGCTGGTTAAAAGTGAAAGATGCATAGTGAGTCGGCATTGCCATTGGGCTAACAAGATGAAGCAGTGAGTTCATAAGCAAATTTTAGCGATAATCATGATTTATTTACCTGGTCATCAGTGTTACCTTTCAGCACGAGGTAGCATTAGTGGTGTTCCTCGCAGCGACTACTGTATGTACCATATGTGGCAGTCGTCCATCTGAAGGAAACAAAATGGCTTCAAAAGTGGGCATTTATGCTATCGCAGAAATATCCACAGGTTGGTCGTTAGTCTATATATACGCTAAAGATTTGCCAATCAACTGGGGAGAGTTATTTAATATGAAAATATGAGTTTCTTGTGTTTGTTGTAGCCTGCGAGAACGTCAATTATCTACTAAGCATGCAGACTGACAATGTCTTGCTTGAGAGCTCTACTCCGGTTGGGAAACCCCATTGCTTTCACTCTGATATTGATATTTCAAACAGTGTATATTATTGAGTCTGGTCTATCTCATTCGAAAACAAGTCTTGCTTGAGAGGGTTGGGAAACTCGCTCTGATATTGATATTTCATAGATTGTATATTATTGAGTCTCTATTTACAAGTCTACAAGAGTGACCAACCTCGAGATGGTGGTTCAAAAACAAGGCAGAAAGATTTCAGGCCCCATCAACCCATGCCTTTTCAGGGCGAGAGACCCACGGGGGATGCCGAGGCAATTGAGATCACATGAGTTACGATAATATTAGATTAGATAAACAATGATAACCGATGACTGAACTGGTACATAGGACTTCTTACTTGGGCAAATGAAGCTGCTAGTCGTACCAAAAGCTTTGTGAAAGAAATTGGCTCTGTATATCCTCATCTAATGTTTGTCTTTGGATCTATGATGTTCGTCAATGCTGATCATCTTCCCCACGGCTTCGACTTGAACGGGCTGTGGTCGCATTCCGGCAACGCAATATCCAAACAACATTTGGACCACTATACGTGGCGATGTCTTTGACCAACTCTATCATTGAATTTGATGGGTGGATAGTCAATGTGGTTCCAAAGAAGGCAATTCTTGAATACCATCGCAGACAATCCCAGTGCAAGTAATTGTGTTTGATTCAAACAAGAAGCTATTGATGACTTTCCTAGTAGTTCAGCTCACTTTGCAACAGCATAAATAGCACGCTCAGCCTGTTTATCACCCTGATCTCAAGTAACAACAAGGACGAGGATGCATGATTTCTGCGTCCCCAATTGGCATCATAGTGCAGTCATCTGTGTTCATCAACAGTGATTGGCGGCTGTCCCGCAAAAGGATCTGAACTACCCCAGCAAATTGATTAGAAAGCTGCTTTAGCGGCTTCTGCCCCACCAGTCAACTCGCTTGTATGTACATCCTTGTGTCACTGTAAGGGCAACCTCAAGATGGCCGACAGCGTGAGCCTAGCAGAGGGAGAATCCAAAGAGATGAATAGAGCTACTACAATACATGAGAGGCTGCTCACCTAGCAGAGGGAGAATCCAAAGAGAACAAGATAAGGATTCTCCATGCTAGGAGGCGAAGTATATACTGTAGAAGCATGAGAGAAAGGTGGGAGAACTGTATAGTACACCCGCCACAAGTCCGGAGAATATCACAGGTACAAGCGGGCACATGTGATAGAAAGGTGGAGGGAATATGCAAGAGTCGTGCCGGCGACCCAGGGAAGTGGGAATGGGAAGTAAAGAGGTGTGGGAAGAAGGTATGGGTCACCCGGATGTGCTCCGAAGTGTATACGTGCATCCGAAGCGCATCCGGGCATGCGCAAGTGCGGCCGAGGCGTGGGAAATGCATCGGATGAGTCGGATGTCACTCGGATGTGACGGATGTCGCTCGGATGTGACGGATAAGGCTCGGATAGATGGTAGGAAGGAAAGGGAGCGAAAGGAAAGTAAATAAGAGTCTGTGGAGTGAAAGGAAAGAGAAAGAAATGAAGAGAGAGGGAAAGAGACAGGGGAAAAGGAGAAAATAGGAGTGTCCCCTTACAGTCACGGTCATTGCAGACGATCACGGATCAATGCTTCACCCTTTAAAAGATCTATAATGACCCCCACTTGTACACTCACTTACTTTACAGCAAGGTAGCCTTTCGGCAGTTGCCCTCCCCTCAACACGCAAATAGTACAGCTCGATTTGCTGAATAAAGTTGGCGGGGACTTTAATGCTCAAGAAAGCTTGAAGCATTGTGTTGAATTCCATGCCAGGTAAGGAGTTAATGACTGTCACATGGAAATTCTCAACTGAATAGCGATTCCGGAAATCCATAGCTTCCTTTAGGTTAACCTTGAGATCCATGAAGAACTTGGCTAGTGTTCGTGTGTCAATGTGATCAATTCCCTGAAAATATCACGTGATCTGTATTACATCCCAAAAAGAAAGGGGGAGCCATGGGAGCGCACGTTAATAGTTGCTACACTTTGGTACTCACTGTGTCCAACCCATGCTCTGATTATAAAGTATTTTGTGTTTCTGTGTGCAATGTATTACTTGTTCAATGATCCATTACGTGTGACAGTCAGCAACACTTGCTTTTGTATCACTCAACGTTCTGTTTCCTGGAATCATCAATTACCCATCAAACGCACAGAAATCCACTCTACTGGTCTCTATCATCTGTATTCTACCAATCAAGTAGATACCATTTTCTTCTTATTCTCTTATCAATTCTAGTTGTTACCATTTGATTTGAATACCTGTAGCAGTCTTGATGACCACTACCACTTCGACATTGCTTTTTAATAACAGCGCTCTGTACATCTCTCCTCATCACCTACCACACAAACACTTTCTCACCACCTACCACACAACCACTTCTCCCCATATCCAGTATGACTCAATTGGGAATCGTTCGGTCGCTCTTCGCGCAGCACAGGGAAGATCGACGGCAGGTTATCATAAACGCTAGAAACACCGAGCACCTGACAGTCCACCACGTCTTCAGGTGATGCCCACGTGGCACCACATGGTCAAGTGATCTCCAACTGGTATCCACGTGGGATTTAGGTGGTCAAAATGTGGATTTTGGTTTGGCTGAAATGGCTGAAAAATACCACATATTGACCACATTTTGCCACTATTTTACCAGGTGGACATCAGAGAACAAAACTAGGCAAGTGGTATTCACATAGTAGCCATGTGGTATTTATATAAATTTCCATGTGGATACCACCTCAGTACCATGTGGATGTCACATGTGAGAAACAGTGGTACTCACCTGATATGTATGTGAATACCATGTAGGCAAAATGTGGGCTTTGTGTGATTTTGTAGTGATTTATAGTGATTTATATAGTTTTATACAGCCTTATAATGACTCTTATGATTTTATATGATTTTATTTTATTTTACTTGATTTTATATGAATTTCTAGTAATTTATTTGAGTTTTTATAGCATTTTCCCGAGTAATTTCCGCTTTGGGACGGCCAGAAATGGGTTAGCAAGACATATCCGAAGATAAGTCATTTTGCTTGAATGGGCGCTCATTGGGCACTTACACCTCATTATTAATATTCTTTTTCTTGTTCTTTTCGTTTGTGTGCTTGGCGGGTGCTTAATTTCAGCGATCAGCGGAAACGCCACGCGCATGTGACTGCTGTGTGCCACGGTGGCACACAGCTTCTTCCTTCCCAACCACCACCATCCTCTCAATTTCCCCCCAACCCATGCACACAGAATGCCCCCAAGAGGCCCTCGAAACACGCAAACGGCGTCCACGCGCTAGTGTTGCCACAGCTTCAACTTGGCTCCAAACTTTGTAACCTACACTGCACAATCAGTTTTGTATATTTTTTCATGATACCTCTTGTCAAACCTAGATATAATATGATAGTTTGATATCCCAAAAGGCCATTTCATGACTCCCATTAGTTCTTGTTGTGTGGTCCTAACTTTGACTTGGCTCCAGGCTTCAAGCCACTGGCTTGACAAATGGCTTGCCTCCAATCCTAAGCTCCCTGAGGACATTTGTGCAAATTTCTTTATGGTTCACAAAACTACACATATTGATCTATAATTGGAGCCCAGAAGCTTCCCATAGCTCAAAGTATTGGATGAGATATAAGCAAAACAAAAAAACAAGGCTTGAAGCTGCAGCAACACTACCACGCGCGGTGGAGCACCCGGAAGGAACGAGCAGGAGGGCCAAGCAATGTAAGTGGCCCCCCAATTTTTTTTTCTTTTTCTGACATATCCCACCCCCCAAACTCCTTCCCCCAACCCCCAAACTCCTTCCCCCACCCCCCACACTCCTTCCCCCACCTCCCACATGCCCCCCTACTCCCTCCAACGCCGTCCACGCCCACGCACGTCGACGATGCACCTGCATGTCCCCCCACTCCCTCCAACGCTGTCAACACTGTCGTCCATGCCCATGCACGTCGATGACGTCCCCACACATCCCCCCACTCCCTCCAACGCCATCAACAACCCCATCTATGCCCATGCATGATGACGACAATGCACCCCCACTCCCTCACACCTTGACAATGCTCACTTTCCTGGATGCCCCCATCCCCTGACTACCCCTGGCCCTTGGTCATCACCCCTACTCCTGATGCCTCCTTGGCCACCATCCACAGGGCTTCCACCAAGCCCAGGTCCACTAGGTCAGCAACCAAGGCCATGCAACAGGAGCTCATGTGAGTTTGTCACTGCCAGTAGTGTACCAGTAGCCCATAGTTGTACAGTATAAGTAAGTAGTACATATAATAAATATAAATAAATTTCTTTTAAATCTCAAATAAATCAACACAAAATTAACAAACATTGTCTGATAGTGTGGAGATCACTGTAGCCAAGAAACCAACCAGAGCAAAGAAGGATAAGAATATGTGAGTTACTGCCTGTATCTCCCTTGTCTGCTGCTTATGCTCATTGTCTGTAGGACCTCTGCTGACCGTGATGCTGCTGATGAGGAAGTTAATGAGACTACTGTAGAGCACTTGACTGTGTAAGTCTTTCCTTGCCATTATTTGTGACTGTAAAACTCATCTTTTCACACCAGTACTGTAAGGGGACACTCCTATTTTCTCCTTTTCCCCTGTCTCTTTCCCTCTCTCTTCATTTCTTTCTCTTTCCTTTCACTCCACGGACTCTTATTTACTTTCCTTTCGCTCCCTTTCCTTCCTACCATCTATCCGAGCCTTATCCGTCACATCCGAGCGACATCCGACTCATCCGATGCATTTCCCGCGCCTCGGCCGCACTCGGCCGCACTTGCGCATGCCCAGATGCGCTTTGGATGCACGTATACACTTCGGGGCATGTCCGGGTGACCCATACCTTCTTCCCACACCTCTTTACTTCCCATTCCCACTTCCCTGGGTCACCGGCACGACTCTTGCATATTTCCTCCACCTTTCTATCACATGTGCCCGCTTGTACCTGTGATATTCTCCGGACTTGTGGCGGGTGTACTATACAGTTCTCCCACCTTTCTCTCATGCTTCTACAGTATATACTTCGCCTCCTAGCATGGAGAATCCTTATCTTGTTCTCTTTGGATTCTCCCTCTGCTAGGTGAGCAGCCTCTCATGTATTGTAGTAGCTCTATTCATCTCTTTGGATTCTCCCTCTGCTAGGCTTGCGCTGTCGGCCATCTTGAGGTTGCCCTTACAGCAGAACAAGATCTCCCATCCTGGCACCAGAGCCCTACGGAAAACGTCCCGCGCCCCTCCGGACTCGCACCCGACGTCCTTCCGGTTTTGTGGACATTCCGGACGCTCTCCTGCTACTCCCATTCACCTCTGACGACACAAGCGAAGCACCCCAACTCTCTCCTGCCGACTCCGACATGACGGGCGCATCTACGCAGATCCCACCATCCGAGCAGCCGGTAACGGACTCCGAGACGTTGCAGACCTTGTGGGCTCAGACGTACGAACACCAAAATCAAATCAGTACTATCCATGACACACTCGCCCGCATTGAACAACTCCTCATAACACCCCATTCCTCTACTCCCAAAACGACTCCGGATTTCGGCCTGCAGGGCACCGCAGCCTCTCAGCACGCCCCAGGTCGATCTGACACCACCCCACGTTCCCGATTGAAGCCCGCATCTCCTCCGATCTTCGACGGAAACCGCAAAGATGGTCGCGCGTTCTACAATGCGTGCTCGATCTACTTCCAGCTCTGCCCGGATCACTTTCCCACGGAGCAAGCCAAAATCCTCTGGTGTCTCTCCTTCTTCCAGAAGGATCGAGCTAAGGAGTATGCGGACATGGTGCTTCGGAGCAAGAAGGATCCATACTTCGAGTCCTGGGCCGCCTTCGCAACCGAATTCCGGACGCGCTTCCTTCCGGACCGGGAACGCGAAGCCGCCATGCTCAAACTAGAGACCACCCGATACCACCAAGGCCGTCGGACTTTCCAGGAGTACCTTGACAAGTTCCGGGACCTCGTAGACCAATCCGGATACACTGAGGGCTCCAACATCATGATGAAGCTCCGCCATGGGTTGGACTCTACCATCCAGAGCCGTGTCGCCGAGTCCGCAGACTGTCCTGGCGAAGACGATTTCGAAGAATGGTACAGGGCAGCGCAACGGGTTGCCGACAACCGTGCTGCCAATCACTCCTTCCACTTCGGCGTCAACTCCAGCACATCTGGGTCACTCGGCCAACCATCCGTCACTTCCGGATCCGCTCGGCCGCCCGCGGGTGTTCTTCCCGCGCCTCGGACTTACTTCCCACCTTCGCAACCCCGCTTCCAATCCCTGCCTCCTCCAAAGGCTCTCTCACCCGGTGTCCCTATGGATGTCGATCATACCCGCTCCCGGCCCGCCACTTCGCAGCTCTGTTACCGATGTGGCAAGCCTGGACACATGTCCCGCGAGTGCCAACTCCGGTTTGACATCCGGTTCATGACGGCCGAAGAGCGGACGTCCGCTATTGAAGATCTCTTGACCGCGGCCGACGTCGTAGAAAGTGCTGGAACTTCGGAAGGAATAGACGCAGAGGGAACAGCCGCGGCTGAGGAATCGGACACGGCAGATTTTACCCGGACCAACGAGTGACCTGTGCGGCCTCGTTGGTAAACAACCGATTTGCTTGTCTTAGCGTAGACACAATACACGATGATGAACCTGAACCATCCAATGATTCATCCGACGCTAAGACACCCGACCCGGTTACAATCCGCACAACCCGAAGGTTTCGCCCGCAGTGGGAACGGCGGCTACCCAGTAGCTATAAGATTTCCGCTTTGCCCGGCAAGCCTTCGCTAGATATATCCGTTGAAGTGCTGAGCACAGATACGCAACACCGATGCACTCTGCAAGCCCTGGTGGACTGTGGAGCCACTGGTGTTTTCATGCATCCGTGCTTTGCCGACACTCATGGTTTCACCCGACGTAAGCTGTCCGCTCCAATTCCAGTCTTCAATGTCGACGGATCACCAAACGAGAACGGATCCATCTCTGAAGTCGTGGACCTTGTACTCCGGTTCAAGGATCACACAGAGCGGATGCTTTTCGCGGTCACTAACATCGGCCGACAAGACGTCATCCTCGGGTACACCTGGCTTCGGAAGCACAACCCGGAAATCGACTGGCAAACCAAAGAGGTCACCATGAGTCGCTGCCCATCCGGATGCGACACCTGTCGCAAGGAGTTCCGCCATGACAAGCTGGCCCAACGCAAAGAGTCTGTTCGGCTCCGGGAGTGTCGTACAGGCCCGATGCCAACGGTTGAGGAACTCCACTCGGATGATCACCCGCAACTTCTGGAGTGCGACGATGACGATGAGGAAGACACTTCGGCCGATGAGGATCTTGAGGAAGGCGACCGCATCTTCGCGGCTGTCCCTCCGCCGTCTCCAGAGTACCTTCACAGTCTTCGGGAAGAACACATCCGAGCTTCGGAAACAGTCTCGCAGCGTCTCGCATTGGCTTTCCAGCGCAACAAACCCCACGATCCTCAGAACAGCGCAGTCCCGGACTTCCTTCACGAGTTCGAGGACATCTTCGCCAAGGAGTCCTTTGATGAACTGCCCCTGCCGCGTCCGTGGGACCATGCCATTGAACTGCTGAGTGGAGCCGAACCAACTTCTACCAAGTGTTATCCGCTGTCCCCCGCAGAGCAGAAACAGCTTGACGACTTTCTGGAAGAGAACCTCCGGACCGGCCGAATCCGCCCGAGCAAGTCGCCCATGGCTGCCCCCGTGTTCTTTGTCAAGAAGAAGGATGGATCACTCCGCTTGGTTCAGGACTACCAGAAGCTCAACAACATGACAGTCAAAAATCGGTATCCACTTCCGCTCATTTCGGACTTGGTGGACAAGCTGCAAAACGCCCGCTACTTCTCCAAGCTCGACGTCCGATGGGGTTTCAACAATGTCCGGATTAAGGAGGGTGACGAGTGGAAGGCCGCATTTCGGATGACCTGAGGACTCTTCGAGCCTTTGGTGATGTTCTTCGGACTAACAAATAGCCCTTCTACCTTCCAGACCATGATGAACGATCTATTTTGGGAGCTCATTACGGAAGGTGTGGTCATTATCTATTTGGACGACATTCTGATCTACACCAAGATGCACGAGGAGCACCGCCGGGTCCTCAAACGAGTCCTAGAAATCCTCCAAAAGAACAAGCTCTTCCTTCGAGCTGACAAGTGCGATTTTGAGCAGACAAAGGTGGAATATCTTGGAGTTGTCATTTCCGAGGGTAAGATCGAGATGGACCCTGTGAAGGTATCTGGTGTCGCAGACTGGCCGACGCCTCGGACTCGGACTGAACTTCAATCCTTCCTCGGGTTCGTCAATTTCTACCGCCGCTTCATCAAGGACTACTCGCATATTGCTCGGCCGCTCTTCGATCTCACTTGCGCAAAGGAATGGCAGTGGAATGACTCTGCTCAGTCCGCATTTCTTCGGATCAAAGAGCTGATCACTTCCGAACCTGTTCTAGTGTTTCCGAAGGAAGATAGGCCATATCGGGTCGAAGCGGACTCATCGGACTATGCAACGGGTGCAGTCTTGTCGCAGCTGGATCCAGATGATGGTAAATGGCATCCTGTCGCATTCTACTCTAAAAGTCTACAGGCTGCAGAGCGGAACTACGAGATACACGACAAGGAGATGCTTTCGATCATCCGGGCACTCGAAGAGTGGCGGCACTACCTCGAAGGCGCTGAAACTCCATTTGAGATCTGGACGGACCACAAGAACCTCGAGTATTTCATTAAGGCTCAGAAGCTCAACCGCCGTCAAGCCCGCTGGTCCCTCTACCTCTCCCGCTTCGACTTCACTCTCCAACGTCGTCTGGGTCGGACTATGGGTAAGCCGGATGCTCTCTCGTGCCGCTCGGACCACTCGGATGGTAAGGACGACAACAAGGATGTGGTCTTGCTCAAACCAGCCTACTTTGCTGTCCGTGCCACGGGTGGCACTCTTGAAGGGGAGGAGAAGGATATCCTCACGGCTATCCGGACTGGAGTTCGTGACGCGAAGTTTGAAGATGCAGTGGCAAAGGCGGCAGAGGAGTTGAAGAAGACGCAGGGCAGTCGCAAGACTGTCCGGAGTGCTGAATGGTCTCAATCAGACGGACTTCTGATGTTCCGGGGTAAGATCTACGTTCCGGACTCACCAGACTTGCGTCGGACGATTGTAGCCCAGCACCATGACACCAAGGTCGCCGGCCATGCAGGTAGATGGAAAACTCTGGAACTCGTCTCCCGCAGCTACTGGTGGCCAAACATGTCCCGCTACATCGGATCCTACACCCGCCATTGCGACCTCTGTCTCCGGACGAAAGCGCAAAGGCATCCGCCCATGGGTGAGCTCCATCCGCTTCCCATTCCGGATGAACGCTGGGACCGGTTGAGCGTGGACTTCATTGTCGAGCTTCCGGAGTCGGACGGATTTGATGCAGTCATGAATGTGGTTGACTCCGTGAGCAAACGTGCCCATTTCATCCCTACTCACACCACCGTATCTGCCCTCGGGTCTGCCAACTTGTACCTACAGAACGTCTGGAAGCTACACGGCCTCCCTCAGTCTGTCGTGTCTGATCGAGGTCCGCAATTCGTCGCAGAGTTCACCCGAGAAGTTTACCGGATGCTCGGGATCAAGCTGGCTGCATCCACAGCTTACCACCCTCAGTCGGATGGACAGACAGAGTGGATGAACCAGGAACTTGAGTCCTATCTCCGGATCTTTGTCGGTGAATGTCAGAACGACTGGGCTCGACTTCTCCCTATGGCAGAGTTTGCGTACAACAACCGGGTCCATGCATCCACTCAGCAGTCGCCGTTCCTCCTGGATACGGGCCGCCACCCTTGCCTCGGGTTCGAACCTCATCAGCCGCCGTCTCGGATGGAGTCCGCAAATGAGTTCGTAGACCGGATGAAGTCCGCGGTTGACGAAGCTCAGTCCGCATTAGTCAAGGCTCAGGATGACATGAAGCGCTACTATGATCAACGTCGGACTCCCGCCCCAGAGTACCAACTGGGTGACAAGGTTTGGCTGGATTCGTCGGATATCAACCTCGCCCGACCTTCCCGGAAACTCGGACATGCACGTCTTGGTCCCTACAAGATCATCCGGAAGGTCGGCAAGGCAGCATACCGACTTGAGCTCCCGCCAGGCTTATCCCGCCTTCACCCTGTCTTCCCTGTTGTCAAACTCTCACCCTTCGTTCCGGATCCCATCCTGGGTCGACGCCCGGTCGCTCCACCACCGCCGCAGCTTGTCGATGGAGAAGAGGAACACGAAGTTGAAGAAGTCCGGAATAGTAGACGCTTTGGCTGAGTGTTAAAGTATCTGGTGCACTGGCGAGGCTATGGCATTGAGCACGACTTCTGGGAACCTGCGAGCAACCTCCGGCATGCTGCCCAGAAGGTCAGGGACTTCCACGATCGCCATCTGGACGCGATCCGAGTACTTCGGATGACTCCGACGGCCCTCGATCAGTCCTGGGAGCGTTGGCGCAGTCGGAAAGCTCCCGGCTCTGTCCAGTCGTATTTCGATGTCTTCTCGCAGCAATCCGGAGTTTCAGGGTTGGTGAATTCGTGGCGCAGCAGGCAGGAATCTTCGCGTCGGGTCGCCGCAAGCTTGAAAGGGGGGTGATGTAAGGGGACACTCCTATTTTCTCCTTTTCCCCTGTCTCTTTCCCTCTCTCTTCATTTCTTTCTCTTTCCTTTCACTCCACGGACTCTTATTTACTTTCCTTTCGCTCCCTTTCCTTCCTACCATCTATCCGAGCCTTATCCGTCACATCCGAGCAACATCCGACTCATCCGATGCATTTCCCGCGCCTCGGCCGCACTCGGCCGCACTTGCGCATGCCCAGATGCGCTTTGGATGCACGTATACACTTCGGGGCATGTCCGGGTGACCCATACCTTCTTCCCACACCTCTTTACTTCCCATTCCCACTTCCCTGGGTCACCGGCACGACTCTTGCATATTTCCTCCACCTTTCTATCACATGTGCCCGCTTGTACCTGTGATATTCTCCGGACTTGTGGCGGGTGTACTATACAGTTCTCCCACCTTTCTCTCATGCTTCTACAGTATATACTTCGCCTCCTAGCATGGAGAATCCTTATCTTGTTCTCTTTGGATTCTCCCTCTGCTAGGTGAGCAGCCTCTCATGTATTGTAGTAGCTCTATTCATCTCTTTGGATTCTCCCTCTGCTAGGCTTGCGCTGTCAGCCATCTTGAGGTTGCCCTTACAAGTACTGCTAGGACCCTTCAGAAGAGTGGTGCTCCACTTGCACTGCCTGCTTGTCGAGTTGGGACTGGAGTCACCTTGGCTCCAATCACTCCGAGTATCACCACCTCTCGCATCAGGCATGAAGAGCTAGAGGATGTCCCCCAGATCACCACCAAGAACAAGGGAAAAGGTAGAGACCTTACCAATCTGGGTTCGTCGGATGCAGAGGAGGAGAAAGATGAAGGAGAAGATGCTGAGGCTGAGAAGTCTGATAAAGAGGGCAACGAGGAGAAAGATGCTGATGCTGGTAGCAATGGCGATAAAGATGGTGAGCCGAAGAAGACTGACAATGAGGACGACAATGAGGACGATGCCGCTGAGGTGACCATGCCTGCTGACTTGTCAGACAACGATGAGGATGCCATGGAGGTCAATCCCACCACCCCCAAGCACCCCACCACCGCTTCCAAGTGCAGGGCTAGTGCTTCACCCATCACCGCTCATCAGATGGGTAAGGGTCTACACAAGGATATCACTCATGCTAGTGCTTCCTCCCACCGAGCTCCCCCCTCTCCCATGTCTGATGACCTTGAGGATCTGCAAGGCACATCCTGTACCATGGGTGGCTTTGCTAGAGGCAAGGCCATGGGTGTTGCCCTCAACATGGCTGACTTTGGTGAGTTCTCTTTTTTGCCACCAAGTCCAATTCTGACTTGAAATTCAGACACCAACAAGGAGTCTGATGCCCCACCTGTCATGGGCATGCTCCTTGTCTTTAAGGATGGGGCTTTGCCTTTGGAGGGTGCCGGGCCTGTTGGGGTTAAAGTCCCCATCAAGAACACTCTGGGGCCTGTCCTCACTGCTGCTGCCAAGAAGATGGTGGCTTACTAGTAAGTTACTTCTTTTTGCTTCGCGTTTTTTACTTATTGCTTGTCATCAGACTCTGACATCCTTCTCTGGGATGCAGAGGACCACTTCTAGGAAGCCAAGGGGCCTTATGCCACCGCTGTCAGGGACAATGAGGCTGTCATCTGGGATGACAACAACAAGCTCAGAATTGGAATGGTATGTAAATTCCGACTTGACTTGAAAAAATTCTGACTTTGTTGTAGCAACCTTCTGAGTTTGGCCTCTCCTACCTTCCTCCTCCTTCCCCTTCCATCAACTCCTCTGCTACTCCCTCAGCAGTCTCCTCCATTACCCCCTCCGCTTCTGTCTCTGTCACTGGTACCTCTGCTGCTTCTGTCAACCCCCCCATCACCGCCTTTTCCAACAACCCCCTCCTCTTATGAATTGCAACTCATATGGAGGTACCACTTCATATGACCAACAGTGGCAAGGGGAATGGTGGTCTGGTCAACATGTACACCCGCTACCAGCTTGCTGTAGGTGCCATGGCCAAGTGGAACAGGCTCACCACTCCATGGGATGGGGATCCTGTTGAGGAGGCTCTCCTTTGTTTGATTTTTATCAAGAGGACGAACTTCGGCAACTACGGAGGCCTCTTCAAACACTGTCTCAAGTTTCCCATGCTCATGGACATGTTGCAGAATTCCGACTACAACTTTGTGTCAGAAGCTCATACGAAAGTCTGGAGTGGTCATGAAGTTGGCAGGGCTACTCTGGGGAAGGTTCTGGATGAGTTGGAGGCAGAGGCAGCAGCAGAGTAGGCAAGAGTGGAGGCTGAGAAAGCCAAGAAGGCTAAGGAGGCAAAGAAGAAGGCTGCTAAGAAGGTTACCAAGTGGGTAGCTATTCTTTGTATTAGTGTAAATGCAACAGTCATTTCACTTGTTCTTTTTTGTCTGAACTTCAATGAATTTCAACAAATACTGACTTGCCTAGTTTCTGTTTACAGGCCTTTGGGATGATGCTATTGCTCTCCTTCTTGCTGGGACTCCTTCCCTGTGCTGCTGCAGCCCCTCTGGAGGATCCGTTTCCAGACATTCGGTTTGTTGACTTTGCCAAAGTTGACAATCTGACCTTTGGTGAGAACATCACTCTGGCTACGGTTCTGATGCTCCTCTTCAGCATCACCAGCAACACTGATATTCTCAACCTGCATGGACAGCAGAGGGCTATGGGTAGTAACAACCAGGTGGTCACCAGCTGGATGGCTGCCTTTGTCTGTGCCATCAAAGACAAGCTTCAGGTTGATGTCTCTAACGTCCCTGATGACTCTGACTCTGATGATGCTGCTGGAGATGACAATCCTGATTCTGGGTCCTCTGAGGACAACATGGATGCCTCTGACGGTAATTCCAACTTGGGATCTGATGAGGACATGGACTCCTCTGGCTCTTCTGGCTCTGGCTCCTCTGGCTCTTCTGATGCTTCTGTGAGTGCTGAGACCATCTTCGACACTCTCTTCCTGCCTGGAGACAACCACAAATCGTGTACTGTAAAGAGTCAGACCACCATACTTGGTAAAAAACTCGACTCTCTCTGCCAATTTCTGGATCTCTATACACACAACGATAAATGCCAACTACGTCGCAAACTCCTGCCCATTTCCACTTCCTCTATCCAGCCTATCATCATCACCACCCCTCCTGTCATGGGCTGCTCTAGTGCTGGCCGTCATGGCCATGGTCTGACTCAATACCTGTGTGACCGTGATATCTCCAAAGTCACCTTGCTTCGTGGAAGTGAGTGCTTTGAGAAGGTTCCGGTATTGGCTGGCAAATGTCCCAAGTGCTCTACTATGTTCTGGGCAGACCACGAGAGCTTCACTGACAACAACCGACAACTTGCACTTTACCTCCCCAATGCCAAATATCTCAAAGTCGGAACTCAGGTCTGGGTGGATCGCATTGTCTCCAAGGCAATTGTGAATGCCAACTACAGCTTTCATGCTTCGACAGCAGCAATAACCGAGTTCTGGAACTACTTGTTTGTCCAGCCCAGTGGAGGTTCATTCACTCTCACTTGCAGACAAGTCTGGAAAGCCTTTGTCTTGGAGTCTATCTGCCTTCTTGCAGGGTTCAGTAACTCCACCATGATCTTCATGGACAATCTGAAGATCAGTGAGCTTGTCACTCCTGCCTACTTGGACCTTGGAGATGGGGGGATCATCCGCAGTGCAGTTGGCCATTCATGCGATGAGTGCTGTCATGCATTCAAGGATGTGGCTGATGTCATTCCCAACCAGGATGACGATTCCGCTGCTCTTGCTGGTCATGATGAAAATCGTGATGTGCCTGAGTATGCAGGACCTGCTGTGGCAGCAGCTGTTGCAGATGCTGAGGCCATGGATGTTGATAATGTCCTAGCTGATGATGCACCTGAACTTGCTGGAGGTGTTGCACTTCACACAAATGCAGATGTCCACATGATTGTCATTGATGGGATTGTCATGGGGCCTCGACATTGTGCTATTGCTGGGTGTGAGGCAGGGCTGCTTAATGCTCAGACTGGAGTGTTTTGCCAAGAGCATGAGGAGGAGATGGAGGACCATTGCCGCATGAAGGGGTGCAACAAGAATAAGGTTGGTCATACACAGGCATGTGAAGATCACCAGGAGCAGTGGAGGACATTCTGTGGACGCTATGCCAACACCTCACTCCTTGGAGTGCAGCGGATGTTGAGGAGAGCTCAGGAGGAGAGGCAGGATTGGCTACCTCGTACTGCAGGGGCAGAGGAGCTTGAACATGACAACCTGCAGGAGCAGGAGGTTGAAGAGGTCAGTGGTACTAAGTACAACAACTACTTCTCTGCTTCTAGGTTCTACTGTGTGGAGACCATTTGTGCTCCATGTGGTGTGGTTATTGCCTGGCGCAAGTTTGCTAAGGCTGAAGGGGTGGCCAAGATTCTTCGCTTCCTTGAAGATGTCTATGAAGACCCCGACTCCCGACCCAGTTACATTGCTATTGACAAGGGGTGTGCCTTGCTCAAGCATATTGTCAAGCAGCATCACTGGCCTGCTTGGGAACCCACCACTCGGATCATTGTCGACTCCTACCACTACATCAACCATCAAGTCACTGACTACCTCTGTCGGACTTGGTGCAACCCTGCCCCTCTCAATGGTGCTGCCCCCAACCTGGTGGTAGTTGATGAAGACAAGGAAGGAAGACCTTACTACAAGAGGGCCTTCAACACTCAGGTAAGTGATCATACTACTCAGTTGCTTGTACTTGTCTGATTTGCTTGTATTTAGGCTTGTGAGCAACTCAATGCATGGTTGGGTGGGTTTCAAACAGTCCTCAACCGGATGACTGTTAGCAACTTTGACTTCACCATGCATGTCTTGCTTTTCTTGCACACTCAGCGTGTCATTGCCAGACAGGAGGAAAAGAGGGGTAAGAAGACAGCAGGAATAGAAGAGGTGGTTGAGAATGAGGAAAGTGATGATGATGATATTATTGAGTACTAAATGATTTTACCACATGGTAATCACCTGTAGTTTAACTGGCATTCACCTGGTATCTATGTTATGATTAGATTACATGATTCTGCCATGACCACCATAAGAATATCACTTGTATTTACTGGTATACTTCTGTATGAGTCGCAGAAACACCAGCAATCACTTACTTACCACCTGGGCACCACTTGAATATCAAGTGGTGCCCAGATGAACACCGTGTGGACGCTAGCTAGCAGTCACCTGAATATCACTTGAATACCACATGGATACCACATTGACACTATGTGACTACCACTTTGGACTTGTACTATTTCATAAATTTACAGTCTACACAGACACCACATATATACCACATGAAGTCCACCTGGTTACCTTCTGGCATCCACCTGATAGCCACTTGAATACCACATCAAAACCACGAACACCAGGTGGTAATCATCTGTAGACGACCTGGACACTTGATGAACTTGTATAGTTTTTTGCTGAGCTATAAACTTCATTACCACATAACTCCTACTTGGTATTCAGGTGGTATCCAGGTGATCGCCACCGAACATCCATGTATACACCATACAAACACCACATGGTAGTCACCTGAGTACCACTTTGGACTTGTCCATTTCTTCAGAAATCTGTGGGTCACATTAATACCACCTGTGTACCACTTGGGCACCACCTGGTACTAGCTGAGCTCCTGCTCTATGACCATCAGGGTATCTGTAGTACCCTAGTCACATTTGTACCACTTGGCCTCCACTTGGGTACCACATGGTCACCATCTGACTATGTCACCTTTCTACCACCTTTCTGACACCTGAACACCACCTGAACACCACCTGGCTAATGACTTGATGATATTGTCATGTCAAGTCTATCCTGCCACTTTTATACCATCTGGATACCACCTGGTGACCACATGGACACAGTCTACTTAGTATTGTAAGATATAAAGCAGTATTTAACTGGTGACTAGGTGGTAAAAAAGTGAAATAAAGTGAACGGAAGTGGACTTGAGTGGCAAAAGTGGTACCCACGTGGTATTCATGTGGCAAAAAAGTGACAGAAAGTGGATGGGTGGTCATCATGTGGGCGTCACATGAAGATGTGGTGGACTGCCAGATATACGAAACGCCTTGACGTTGGATGTCGTGAAGCACGACATAACCCGGCGTCTTTGCTACAGCGTGGAATTGCTAGACAACTGGATTATCATGTAAGTTCGGTAAGTACCTTTAACATCACTGACTTCGTGTTATATTCAGTCAGGGTCCTCACTGAACACCTGAAGAACTGAGGAAACACATCACGATCAGGGGTTTCCGGGCTAGCATACCGTCGATAACAGTGCACGTTTTTGTCGATGAGTTCAATCAGTTTGAAGATTTTGAAGCATTCGCTACGGGCACAGCAGTTAATGAGGAAATAAGTTGGGTGCAACTGTGAGTTGACTAATCTTTTCTGTTTCGTCTGTTATGGATGTTCAATTTGTGTGTCAATCGTAAACAGATGACCGAAAATTGCAGTTTTGTTATATAAATAGTAAATCTTTTTGTAGTACCTTAATTTTGAGTAGCACGCAGTGATAATAATTAGTGAACTAGACAAAGTAGACTACATATCTTATACTGTGTAGTAGATAAAGCATTTTAATGGCATAATGATGCTGGTTTGGACAAACTTCGATATATATTGAGTCAATCATGGTCAATCGATTGGTTCTGAAAGATGGATATCTAGCCAAAACAAGTGGAGAAAGAGAATGCAAGGCTGGGCAGAAAGCAAACATACGCTGCCACAAAAGGTCTTATGAAACAAAGACATGGCGTACGTCCATACTGTTACGCCAACCCCGACATCAAGACTCCAAACAATTGACCACAACTACACCAACACCAACGCAGTATTGACATCCCCCCCACTCACCCCTTACACCTTCCGTCTCCCCTTAACATTGTCACTCAACACTCGTCACCTCTCATCAGCTGCAACGTGCCCGCTCACAAGTGGAAACGTTGTACTTGCCTCAAGGCAAGCATTAACAGGTAAGTTGCTCTGTTTTCTACCTACTATGCACCGAAACTAACTACTGCCGCCACTCATCTTTTGCTTTTGTTCTAATGACCTCCCTCGTAGCCAGCACCTTCACCCCCATCGTCTCAGCGTCTCAGCCCTGACACCACCAGCAAGCGCATCGCACACCACCCCAACTGCTGAATGACGAATCCCGTCGTGTGCTCCCCAATTGCTCGACTAAAGACAGAGACGAGCGAGCATGTAAGGCTAAGGATACGGACAGTGCTCTTGACAGCATGCCGTTCGACAATGGAAGCAGCAGCAGCAACAAGTCTAACGCCGGGCTACTAGTACTTGAGCCACAGCCAGTCAAAGCTGGGGTATGAGGAATGGGCGAGATTCCAGTGAGCGTGAGCGCGTTGGTGACAGGGTTCATTGCAGGGACATGCAATGGGGAATTGAATGTAGTATAGTTCTCGTTTCAGCGTCCTCCCAAGTCGCAGCCGACTCCAAACCTAATTGCTAGCCCCGCTCGTCTTTGTTTTCATCTTGCCCCCCGTGCTCCTCGATGATGATGTGTTTGTCAAGCATTCACGTAGGACAATGCAGACATCGCCATCACCGTTCACGTCCACCACGCACTCAAGCCCGAGCTTGCCCACATGCAAAGCTGGTTCATACACTAAATATGTGAGTTCTTTTGTTCAATCTCATCGTTGATGCGGTGGGAGAAGTAAGGAAGTGCCACATGCCGTTGGCGATTTCATGTTTCTATCTACAGGGAATTGATGAAGGGATTACATGCAAAAGAACGATGGGCGAGCCACTAAGTTTATGCCCCGGTTCGATGGACCATATGTAGTCATCATCATTCACCCTGACACCTCGTCGTACACCCTGCGACTGCCCAATGACCTGTGACTGCCCAATGGTTGCAATATACATCCCACCTTCCACGTAAGCTAGCTTGGCATGGTTAAACACATCGATGTCGATGATTATCTGTCTCAGGGTGCTCGCAAGGCCAGACTCACCTCGTGAGTACCTCGTTTATTGCTTGGTTGTTAGCAGGGCCCTGACGATAACTGCTGAAATCGTGTGCTATCGACATCGACAAGAGAAGGGAAGGGAAGGGATTGGGGATTGGGATCCGAGCATTAGGGTGGGAATCAGTAGTCGGCGCTGGCATGCGTATTGGAACGTCGTTTACCTTTGCTTTCTCTTTATGTTTGTCCTGCTTATTTGGTTTGTTCCCGCTCCCATTCGTTCTGTTTCTTTTGTACATTCCCCGTTGGTTCATCTGCCTCATCTCTCTGCTCTTCGCATCCACTAAACCCACTCCAAAGTGAAAGACTGGGCTTGAGATGATCAAGATGTTATTGAATTGTCAAATGCATGATCGAGCAGATGGTCCGTTTTCTGGACTTTGTAGATGTCCAAGCATGGTCTAAGGTGGATATATTAGATGAATCGAGGCTTTGTATTCTAGAACATCTGCTACATCTACATTTAGTATATCATTATCATGTCTACAGTAGAGGTGTACATAGTGGTAAAAAAAAAAAAGGGAAAACTCATCACAGACTCCGCAACGTGACTTGGGGGGCAGGAGGGTGCGGATAATGCCGATGATTCAAGTCACGTGAGGTACAGATAACAAATTTCCCAATATAGATCCCACAGATATTCTAAATACCATCACTGAGGGTAATCCGAAGATAAAATAAAGAAAATAAGAATTCCATCGGGATACCCTTGCTGAGGATGATAAGATGGCAATATGATTATCTTCTGCCAATCATCTTGCGCAAAAATCAGAAGATATCCTAATTTTTGTCATCAAGGGTAATCAGAAAATAGCTGGAAGATATTCACATTATCTCCTCAATAACTTCTGGTTGCCATCTCAGATGGTTTTCTGATTGTCTTCCCTGATGTAAGTATGAATATATTTTATGTGTTAATTACATTTACTTTTCATTTCCGCTGTAGATGTAAATAGGAATTTATTTAAGTTAATAACTAAGCTATCATCTAAATTTCCTCTGTGAGGTTATCGGCTTATCCCCGCAGTGCTTATGGGCTGACTAAAAAATTGGCCTGAGTGGTACTAAACTATCTAGCCAAGGGTGGGTCTTTGAATATGGCTCAGGCAGTGAGTATTCAGTCCTCAAATTTGCTTTATGTATCTTGTGACAGTCTGATTAGTGTATAGGGTCGAATGAACCCTTGGTGATCGAGGTTATTTCGCTTGCTTTTTAAGTGATCAATATTGCTCCCTGACCCTGACGCAGCTCCTTCAAATTCAAAAACGGCCAAATACACTTGCGCAATGGTCACTACCAAGCCTCCCTGCACCCCGCTGAACCTCCGCAACGACAGAGTGTGGGCTAACGCTTTAAGATTGAGCCTTGTGTAGTCGTGAGCTCGGCGGCTAGGAGATAGAGCGTAAAGACGCCCCGCCGAATGGCTGTCTGAGAAACTCACGCTGTCTGCAACCAGGGAAGCGGGTTTTAAGGGATGGGCTAACACATTGCCGGCGAAACACACCGCCGAAGGAGCTAGACCTGAAGAGGGGGAGCCTATGGCACTATTGGCGGGGAATGCCGTAGTAGACGGGACCCGGAATCACATGGCCTTCCGAACGGAACAGGGACAGGTGAAAAAGGCGCTTCCTTCGAAATTGTTCATATACCGGGCGATGTCGCCCTGGCCTGAGCGCCTGTCCACTACTCCTTTGATCTCACCACAAATGTCGCAAGAACGTTCTGCTTTCCAAACTGAGGTTGCTCAAGTCGAGCTCTGGTGGAAGGTGAGCGAATAGTGCTTTTAATATTATCCCCTTTGCTTATCGCGTTGTAGAACCCACGATTCGCAAGAGTCAAGCGGCCCTATACCGCTGCGCAGGTCGTATCGAAGAGGGGAACGATTCCTATCCAGTACCCTTCCAACGTTCAGGGAAAGAAGTTGTGGGCTCTGCTCGCGCACCACGCTAAGAAGGGGACACCATCGCACACGTATGGCGCGTAAGTTGGCCATAGTCTCACTTTGCGGTTCATTCCTGAGCATGATTGTATAGCCTTGATACCGTTCAAGTGACCCAGATGGCCAAGTACCTTGAGACCGTGTACGTGTCAGGATGGCAATGCTCCAGCACGGCATCGTCCACCAACGAGCCTGGACCTGATCTTGCTGGTGAGCTTCCCATGTTCATTAGGCATCTGCATTCCTTGACTGATGAAATGCCGTAGACTACCCCTCCAACACTGTTCCCAACAAGGTCGAGCAGCTATTCATGGCTCAGCTTTTCCACGACCGCAAGCAACGCGAAGCTCGGTCTGCCCTGAACGATGAGCAACTCAGGGAAACTCCTTACGTCGATTATTTGCGCCCTATCGTGGCTGATGCCGATACCGGCCATGGTGGCTTGACTGCCATCATGAAGTTGGCTAAGATGTTCGTTGAGAAGGGCGCGGCCGGAATCCATGTCGAGGATCAGGCACCCGGCACCAAAAAGTGCGGCCATATGGCTGGCAAGGCCCTCGTTCCCATTCAAGAGCATATTAATCGTCTTACTGCCATCCGTTTGCAATACGACATCATGGGTGTTGAAAACCTTGTCATTGCCCGCACTGATTCGGAGGCCGCTACCCTCATCACTTCCAACATTGACGAACGCGACCACGCTTTCATCCTCGGCAGCACCAACCCTGATATCGGCCCTCTGGCCACTGTCATGCTTGATGCTGAGCGACACGGCAAATCCGGCGATGAGCTCCAAGCTATTGAGGATCAATGGATAGTTGCCGCCAGACTCCAGCGTTTCACTGACACTATTGGACATCAGCTCCGCGCTGAGGGCCATGGCATCAAGGAAATCTCCCAATTTCAGTCTCGTGCCGCTCATGTCGCCCACTACCAGGCCATTGCGATCGCGAAAGCTGAATTCGGTTTGAAGAACGTTCCTTACTGGGACTGGGACGCCCCTCGAACCCGTGAAGGCTACTACCGTTACCAGGGCGGCACTGAGTGTGCCATTCACCGCGCCATCGCGTTCGGCCCCTACGCCGATCTCTTGTGGATGGAGACTAAGAAGCCCATCCTTGCCCAGGCTAAGGAGTTTGCGGATCAGGTTCACCACGCTCTCCCCGGTCACTGGCTCGCATACAATCTATCTCCTTCCTTCAACTGGGATGCCGCTGGCATGGGAGAAGCGGAGATGGAGGCCTTCATCTGGGAGCTTGGCAAACTTGGCTTCGTTTGGCAGTTCATTACCGTACGTTGCTATAATGGTTCAAGTCACCCAGCTACTAACCAACATTTCCATAGCTTGGTGGATTGCACTCGAACGCGTACATCTCTGATTTCTTCGCGAAGAATTATGCCAAGGCTGGCATGAAATCCTACGTTGAGCTCGTTCAACGCAAGGAGCGCGCTCTCGGCACTGATGTCCTCACCCATCAACGCGTAAGTCATCGACCCCATGTCTGTCTTCTCATATCTCATCGTTGCTCACAGTGGAGTGGTGCCGACTACGCCGACAACTTGATTAAAACCGTTACTGGAGGCGTTTCTTCAACGTCTGCCATGGGCAAAGGTGTCACGGAATCCCAGTTCTCTGCGAAGCTTTAAGCTCTAGTGAGGTAAAAAGTAGTTAGCCATCACAGCATCTTCATTGTAACATGTTCACGCTTCGACAATTATTCATTATTTGAATTTACGCGGATATCGACACATTGATTGATGCGAAGTTGCTTTCTTTAGTCCTCCACGCGGCTTTCTATGGACGGGTGCATCTATCTGACGATATTGATGTTTGCGCTGCACCAATCAAGCGCCCGACGCTCTCATGCTCAAACGACAACGTCGTCTTCCGACCTTCGCCAGTGCGCCTCAGCTACGAGTTCTGGAGTCTGCGTTCCTCTCGAAGAACCGTCTAGACGAAGAGGATAAATACCGCCTTGCTTGCGAAACTGGCCTGTTCGTCTCACGGTTCCACGATTCTCGTCTTGGCACTGCTTATCTTGCAACCTTCTTCTAGCAATCCCGGTTGGATAAACGATTGGTTCACTAGGCGAAGAAAGAAGAAACGAACAAATTCGTCGGCCAAGACCAATAGCGAGACTGGGAAGAATAAGCGAAGGCGCGTTGCGGGACCGGATGCTGGTTTTTCGCGAATGTGTGTCGACGCCAGCCTCGACCACCAAGAAAACACCCCGCCTCCCGCCGGCATTATACCTATAGGCGGTCTTAAGATGGAGTTCTTGCGTTACATGCCTGTTTCATCCCTGCCTTCTTCCTCGAGGCAGTCCTCAATCTCTGCGGGGGAAACGGATTCCGGAATATCTGAATGTAGTACACCCGCAAACGAACCTAATGTCTTGATTAGCAACGAAGCAAGCGTCGACTCACTCCCAAGTGGCGGCACCCTCTCGTCTGGATCGCCAGGCACTGTCCTAAGCGGCGATACGCCTGCTCTGACTCGGGATTTAGGCTCAAGTAAGCTGCACGACTCTTCAAGGTCTCTGTCTCAGTCTCCGTCTCTTGGGTACATACCTGCAACTTTCCCTTCTTTCTTCGCGCATCCTGGTACCCAACCGGACGACCCCAAGGCGCACCTTGAAGGAACACAAACTGCGCCTCTTAGCCTACCTGTAATTCAACCAGACCCTACAGTCTTTGACTCTGGCGATAGCCTAGATCTCTCCGAAGAATTCAGAGCGTCCAGTGTATTTACCCAACTCACCCAAAACACTATTCTCACTCCACCCCGGCCCGACTCAGCCTTCAACACCCATCATAGCTCTCAGCAGTTCTATCCCTCTCGGCTCTGCGACCTTTCATATGGCCTTGGGTCTTCCTCTGGCGGATTGCAAACACATTCAAGCTTGACGTCGTTAAATGGCTCGTTCGGTCCTCAAGCTTCTCGTCCTGTGCCGTTGTCCTTTAGAGTTCGACTCAGCGATTTGAACGCTTACCACCAGGCCATTCTTGAATTGAACCTTCTCCGCAACTCTGTCAATCTCAATGCAAACGAAGCGGCGAGTATGGTGTCTTCAGAACCTTTACCCCCTTCCCTTAGGTATCTTATATCCTTCCTTCTTCGGTTACATACCTCACGATGACATTGCAGCCACAGTCACTAGACGTGCCGGTACTAACCAGCGCAAAATCACACAACGCAGAAACGGGCCCACCAGTCGCCTCGAAGCAAACCTGGAGCAAACCAATGTACAGCGGTCCGCTGGAGAGTAACCTATTCTATCGCACGTCGCAAGCTCGTTCATCCCGTCAAGAAGGCCCCTGCCAGTAACCCAACCTTCTAATGCACAGATAAATGTCAGATATAACTAGATCACCGTTCAGAGTTTTGAGTTCTTGTATATTATTGTTCGCTTCTAATGTAGTTCTTTGGACTGATAGATTTAGCCCTTAGTAATACCTGGATTGTAACCTTGCCTCATGTGATAAGAGCAAAATGTTAAACGGCTAAAGGAATCTATAGCCGGGGATGCCATACAGAATCGTATCACTAAGAGGCCGCACTTGCGTCACCAAGGAAATACTTGTGTACAGAAGGTAAAGTATCTCCACCTGGCCCAGCAGCGTATAAACACAGACCACCCGGTTCTTCTGCGATCTGCATGGAGACGATGGGCTTCAGGAACCGCGTTGCAAACAGAGGCCTGCCTGAATAGTTGGGAGGAGGAGGTCTTGATCCGTTGTTTTCTGGATTCGAAAGCGAAGGCGGGTGGAGGGCCTCGCAGGTCTGCAATGACCATCCGCGAATCCAACCGTCTTCGCCTGCAGTAAACAGAAAGTTCTGCTGGGGATCTACGGCGATGCCCTATTTACGGCAGACGATTACACTACCGTAAGCTAGGATACTCAATTAGGACGTAAGACGCACCAAGCGACGGGTCAATGTGTTTACGTGTCCGTTGAAGGAACGGACGGGTCTTGTGTCACGCAAAAATCGAAGGTCGTATGTTGCCAGCTGGGGTTTCATATAATGTTAGAGACATTAGAGAAGTGGACATGTGAATGCAGCGATGAGCGATTCATTCTATCGTTTCGGGGGTGGAAAAAGGACAAGGAAAAAAAGAAGAAAGGAGAAAAGAAAAGAAATTGGAGGATGGGGAGAGATGGTGGTACTCACTCGTCCGTCCATATGACTCACGAGGAGTTGCCACTCTCTTATGATATCGAGGTGGATGACCGACGTCCTGCTGGTGCTATGACCGGTGTTTCGTTTTCTCGTCTTCGTATTCCTCCTGATCGTGTCGCAGTCAACAGGGAACCGACCTGGGAGTAGTGGCCCCAAGACGTCTGGTTTGCTTGACCGGAGGTCGAATCGCGAAATATCGCCATTCCGAGCTCCTGTATAGACGAGAGACTATGCGATATCAATGAGTAGCTGAGTCAAGAATAACACGTAATTGCGCATGGAATGGAACATTGGGGCAAGTAGGCGACATACGTCAGATTGATGGACAGAGAAGACGTCGCTCTGCGTTTCTAGAGTTCGCAGCGGTGGGCCGACGTCGATATCTTCTATGTAAACGGCTTGACGCTCTGCCCCTGCGAAGTGCCGCCGAGATTAATTTATGTTATCTAGTATTCAAACAACTAGACATGATTTACCTATTACCAACGAGCGTCCTGATAGATGGCTGGACCAGATGTCATGCAACCCTTTGAGACTGTACAGCGTTGAGTGTAAACTGTGCGATTTCGGGCGTCGATATCTCCCGCGCTGATTCATTCGAACGAGAGTATACCTTGCGGAATCAAGGTCCATGACCGTTATCTTGGCCGTTTTGCCAGCAGAAGTGGCGCTATCGACGGTAATTAAATTAGCGTCGAGGGCGCCTTTGCGTGTTTATGTTATGTCACTCACACGCAGCGAGAACCTGAAGAGCACATCGAGGAGATCTAGTTGATACGGAGGCCGCAGCTGTGAAAAGACAAGCTAGTTCAGTTGGGTGCGTACGTACCTCTGAGCTCGGGCTCAGATTGAAGTCCATTCCCCAGAAATCTTGCGAGGGGGTATCATGGTATGAGTCGTCCTCGTTGTATGTGATAGTAGCGCGACAGATCCAGCCATAGCTGTCGCCAACGAGAAAGTGGGTGTCTCCGGCGGTGTTGGTTGCTTTCTGACCGGTAAGAAATAGTCAGTCGAGGGTAGTATACATAGATAGCTGTGAGTTCACCGTGAATGTCGTCAGTTCGCCGATGAGAGATGGAGACGTATGTTCGGACCTCGAGGTCGCAGCGAAGCTCGCGGCGTCCAAACGACTACATATTTGGTCAGTCTTTTTTACAGGAAGTACAGTAGGAGATATTCACTGCCGTTGCCTTGCCCTATCATGCGCGAACAACGAACGAGGCAAAGTGTCTATGTATCGTGTTTCGCGGGGCTTCGTTCGCGAGAACTCGGAGGCCGTCAACTGGGAAGTAGGCTTACCAGTTGACGGGCTTGTGGCACCCTGACGGGAGGGGACGGTACTGCTTGGTGGCCTGGATGATATGGGGAAATACCTGTTCTTCTGCTCGTCAAAATAGAACCCTGGTAGTTGTAGAGGCATTGAGCCCGGCTTGGGTCAGCGGTTACAACAAGCTGGCGAAGCCTTTCAGGGTCCACTTCGCCCAATTCCGTATAGTAGTAATATGTTTTACGTGGGAATTCCTAGTATTTCATGCGGGACGTTCAAAATATTGTCTCCGTCAGCAGGGAAGTGTCAGAATGGTTGATGTCTATTCAGAGGGACATATGTGAAGGTAATCTGACAAGTCTAAAACCAGTGATCATTCAGATGCGCAAGATCAGTTTTGGCTCAGCCTTGATATCTAGCTCAACTATTGCTGATTTCACATATTACTATGGATATCTCAGATGTCTAGTAGCTCTCATTCAGAAGCTAACTTTGTGTATTCTATGTAGTGTGCACTTGGAAATATTCAGGCATATTGTCAGAAACCAGTAACACCCCTTTACCCCTAAGGGGTATTAGGAGATAAGCATATTGCACTGACTCCTCTCAAGTATTTGGACACTCTAGATCATTCAAATTATATAGCTGTAGCACTTGACAGTGATACTACTTGTGAGCACTCATAGACAGCTCAGTATTTTGTAGATTGACATCTGTTCTTAATCTTATAGATTACACCCATTGTTGAGCTCCAGATTCATATGCCAGGTATCTTGATAGCTTTCTCATTGTGATGAGTGGTTAATCCATCTGGCTTCCAAAGAGAGGCTTAGCAACAGTAAGACAAACTTATGTGAATATTTTATAAATACAATCATGATTGGGTTGATTGATTATTGATCACTCAGTACATGATTTTGTGGTTTTACAGGTCAACTGTTAAGATCATACTACAAATTCATTTGAAGAGGGCATTCCCCAAGGGCAACTAGATGGTTCAACAAATTGCCTGTGCGACCCTGTAGCAACTTAGGGGCTAATTAGGAGGAGTTTTTAAACAATTCCTCGACTTGTATCTAATGATTCAGAGCACCACAATACAGTCTCTTACTCAATATCATGAGTACTTTTTACAGAATGGCAGGTCCTTGTTAAATGTGAATAGCAAGGAAATGGTATGTGATGTAGTGAAGTAATTGCTCAAGAAGTGTTCAGAAAAACCAAATTCATTCTGGCTTCCACTCTTCCCCACAGATTAACTCATTGTATTTCTTACCTTTCTCAGAAATCAAAGTTTGGGTCTCCAATTAATTGACAGAGTTGTGGTTGGTTCAACGAACAGCAACCCACCTGTCACAGTGTGCAAGATAACATATTGTTGCTAACATTACATATTCAATATATAGGGTAAATGTGCAATAATCCTCTCAATGTAATATGTGATAAATACTTAATCACATGGCAAGCTTTATGTCAGTTGAGGATAATAGTGCCATTGCTATCTCATATCCAGTGCATATTTGTCACAATCCAGATAACTCAGTATGAAATGTTTAATTGCGAGCTACGCTCGCATATCCTTCTCTAAATGGGCTGCCAGGCCCGGACAAACAACGACAAATGGAGACATGCAGCATCTGGTCTTCGTCGTGTCCGTTATTATGCTAATTGTGCATTATTTCCTCTCTGTGCGTGACATTTGAATTCTGTTAGACGCTCCTTCACCTCAGCTTCCGATTCATGTCGAAATGAAGGGGCTTCACCAGATTTCGCTGGAGGAGCAGTCAGTCTTGCTGGATAGTTAGATGGACCACACATTTGGTATGTGCTCACACAATTTGTTCCTCCCCCCATACCCCCAGCTCCGAGCATCTTCGACTGAGCGCTGTATGGGTAGATGTCGTCAAGGTTCGTGCTAAGATAACTGCCACGTACGGCAAGTTCACTTTTTATTAAACGAGTCACTGGCTACAGATGCTGACCACCAACGACCTTAGATCTTGTCTGAATACGAGTACTCGTCCCTGAATATGGTGGTTAGCGACAACCACCAAAGATCGATGCTGTTGAAACAAAATCCCAGCGCTCATTGAACACTGTACTAGCTTGTCGCCGCAGTCCTCAGTCACCACGATCCAAAAGCTGACCACCCATTTAGCTCACTATTTGGCACGAAGCCATCATGAACATTGAACATCCCCGCACTTGGACTTTGGACGTCGTCGTTAGTAATGTAATTCCCCATTCCTCTTGTATCCTTTGCCATTAATCACCAACGGTACCGCCTCACACAGATGGATTGCGCAATGAATTGTATTCACCGAGGGTTACTTGACATGGGCCCATGGCCGACTCGGTGCCAAAGACCAACTACCAACCGACTAACCACTGTGCAGCATCCACGTATGCCTCACAATGACAAAGATATCTGTGCGCGGTGTAGTGTTCGTTGAGTCATTTGTTTGTTGTCCTCTACTGATTGTTCACAGTTTGCGCATCGTTGTAAGCCACCATCTAGACTTGACTTGCCAAGCGCCAAGCGCTTGAAAACAAAACCGCACCCTCCCCATCATTGTACAGAGCAGCGCCAAACTTCGAGTGGACCCAGGACCGCTTGCACACCCAGCTACGATCGACACCTGCGAACTATGTGAACAAGCTGTGTAGACAAAAGAACCAAAGAAAAATGAAATAATCTGCAAACATCAACAGAAACACAAGTTGGTTAGATCCTTGCAACCCTGTGTCTGAGGGGTTTACGAGCACCCATGCAACAATATGAAGACGGTTGCCATGATCCTGCCTTGTCAACAAAGAGCACTCAAGTGTACTTACTATACTAGCCCCCGTCCTGGCATTGTAGGCGTGATAACTCCGATGAAGGCAGCCTTCGATACAGAGCAAGAAATCCTCACACATCTAGTTATCTCTTCAAGTTTATTTCGGCTGGCCTTGCTCAAGTCTCATTGCGTGTCCGTGCATCTGGCTCACACTGGAGAGGAGCCTTTGAGTGAACAGTCAGCAATTTTCAGTTCATTTTGCTGCTTACACAGTCAGGACTTTTTATAAGTAGTTGCTAGATACATATGTAACCTTGGATTCAACAAATAGCACTTTGCAGCGAGCATACCACCGGCGCGTCCTGTGGATCCATATTTGTTATGGCACAACTTTCTTTCTTTTCCCCTATGTATCACATGACAGACACATAGTTAGCTTACTCACCGGCCCATATTTATAATAACCTTAGTCAGAACCTCGCCATAGACACATGGGCGCAGTCCATGACATCACGCCTCACGATGATGTGCTAATCATTCCATGGAAAGCCGACAGGCTACGACGTGTACGTAGACATGAGGGCCATGCATGTAGTTCAGTATATAAGACCGAATATCATACCCAGAGACGTTAACTCATTCTCTTGGGAATCCCACTACTATAGTGCCTAAGTCATCGTCTTCGCCCGTCTCCCTCCTCCTTCTCTCACCAACTTTACTCAACCTGTATATTCTTGTAGAGCCCGTGTGCACTCTTGTAGTGTAGTAGTGTCACTCTAACAATATTTAAGATATTCTCTAAATAACAATCAAATACTACCATAGATAATATCTTATCCTGCACCCAGTGTAGGTTCAAACACCATACATATTCTTGGGTGGCCATTTCTCACGCATGTGCATGCACAGCCACTACTTATTTCGAAGCAAACAGACTGTGGATTTATTACTTGGGTTAGCGGGCCGATGCCCTGCGGCATGGCGTGTACGAGACCGTTTGTATGCATACACCAGATCTTTCATTTATATACATGCCAGAGTTCGCATGCTGGGTCCATCCATCCCAGTTCAGTTATCAGTCAGGATCACGTCGCTGCCCCTTACGAAGAGTGGACACTACATTACGGTGCAGCAGACACATAAGGAAAGAACATATGTTAAGCTACCGTAAGGGGACACTCCTATTTTCTCCTTTCCCCTGTCTCTCTCCCTCCCTCTTCATTCCTTTCTCTTTCTTTTCATCCCACAGACTCTTATTTACTTTCCTCTTCTCCCCTTTCCATCCTACCATCCATCCGAGCCTTATCCGTCACATCTGAGCGACATCCGTCTCATCCGATGCATTTCCCGTGCCTCGGCCGCACTCGGCCGCACTCGCGCATGCCTGGATGCGCTTCGGATGTATGTATACACTTTGGAGCACGTCCGGGTGACCCATACCTTCTTCCCACACCTCTTTACTTCCCATTCCCACTTCCCTGGGTCGCCGGCACGACTCTTGCATATTCCCTTCACCTTTCTATCACATGTGCCCGCTCGTACCTGTGATATTCTCCAGACTTGTGGCGGGTGTACTATACAGTTCTCCCACCTTTCTCTCATGCTTCTACAGTATATACTTCGCCTCCTAGCATGGAGAATCCTTATCTTGTTCTCTTTGGATTCTCCCTCTGCTAGGCTCGCACTGTTGGCCATCTTGAGGTTGCCCTTACACTACCCAAGCAGCCAATATCTCCTCATTCAAATCCTCTTCTCCAGTAGGCCTTTCCACCAGAAACTCTGAGATGACAACCTGGATAGACAATGCCGCTATGGGTATACTGCCATTCACCAGCCATGTTAGGGCAACACTAATACACCAAATAATGATGCACGCGGGCTCTACAAGGAGGACGGTCGAGTAAGATTTATATGAAAGAGGATGGGCTAGGCGGAGTTGAAGACAATGACTTAGGTACTATATTAGTAGTAATCCCAAGAGAACGAGTTAACGTCTCTGGGTATGGCATTCGATGTTATATACTACAAGCCTCATGTCTACTACACGCCTTATCCTGCTGGCTTTCCATGGAATGATTAGTGCATCGTCATGAGGTATGACCTCATGGACTGCGCCCATGCAGTTGAGGCGAGGTTCTGACTAAAGCTATTATAAATACGGGGGCCGATGCGTAAGCCTAATATCGTAAGAGGTAAGCATAGTATCGTAAGCTACTACGTGTTCGTCATGTGATGCATAGGGGCAAGAGAAAAGAGAAAAGAGAGTCGAACCGTAACATCACCCCCCTCTTACAACCCGTCAACTCCGTTTGACGTTTTCTTTCAACCATGAGTGCTATCGATACCAACGAAGGTGCCTTCTTTTCATCGTGGTCCTCCCTTCGTCGATTCTGGTTTATTTTCCTCATCGTTGTTGGAGTTCTGGTGGTGGGGGTTTGCGTTGTTGCCCTGGTTTGGCTCTATCGGTTCGTATATTTTTGTCAAGGTAGTGAACGTTGGCTCAGTATATACGTGTCGTGGTTTAAAGGTCAAGAGATCGAATGCCGCGACGGCGATCCTCCTGGGCGCTGCCCCGTGTCGAGAGTGGAATGCCCATGTTCGCTCCGGTGCGTGTTCCAAACTGGATTCCGGCTCCCATGAGTCGTGCTCCGCGGTATATCCTTTCCATCTAACCAAATATTCCAGCCGTCCCCTTCTCAGTCGGCTGTCTAATACGTCTTCTACTTCGTATTCTTGTTCGCCCTGGATCTGTACTGGTGGCGGTGGCGGCGTTCGTTGTCCCGGGATCGTAGGGACGTTTGCTTTCTCGGTGCGATGAGTCGATACGGTGGGGTGAATGGATAATTTTTTTGGGAGTTTTAGAGTTATAGCATTTTTTGTTGGTACCGCGATCACCTCGTACGGACCAATCTTCTTTTGCTCGAGTTTTCGTGACGGCCTGGTCGTATTTAAGTTATCGGTAAAAATGAATGCCTTGTCGCCCACTCGGTACTCAGGCATTTCTCCTACTTTTCTATCCGCGTATTTCTTCATTTCTTCTCCTGCTCTTACTAGTGCAGACCGCGCCTCTTCCCAGGTCTGCTTCATTTGCTCAGCGAACTTATCAACCGCTTCTACTTTCGATTGCTTCCTCGGTTCCATTCCCATCCTTGGGTGCCTTCCGTAATTTAGGTAGAACGGGCTCTGCCGGGAACTCGTTTGGCTTTTGTTATTTAAGGAGAATTCGCAGATGGCCAGCCATTCTGCCCAATCGTCCTGCCTATGGTTGATAAACATCCTTAAGTAGGTTTCGATTTCTCGGTTTGCTTGTTCGGTTTGCCCATCGGTTTGCGGGTGAAAGGCGGTTGATAACCGAGTTTGAATTCCCAATAATTTATTTAGTTCCTGCATCACCTGTGATGTGAATTGAGGTCCTCGATCTGATATAATAGTGTTGGGTAGTCCGAAGTCCTTCCAGACGTGATCTCGGTATAATTTGGCTAGTCCGAGTGAGGATAATTCCTCTGTCGTTGGTACCAGTCGGACCATTTTGGTAAATCGATCGACTACCGTTAGGATGGCGTCGTATCCTGACGACTTAGGTAGCTTGACGATGAAATCTGCGGAGATGTCGGTCCATGGTTCGGATGGGATGGTGTTAGGCTGGAGCTTTCCTTGTGGTTGGTGCGAGTAGGATTTGCTCCTTTGGCATTGGTCACATCCTTTGATGTATTCCGCGATGAACCTGTTCATCCCTGGCCACCAATAATTGCGTGAGACTAGCTCTATTGTCTTCCATCTCCCCGGGTGTCCTGCTACTGCTGAGTCATGGTGTAGTTTTGTGATTTCCCTTCGGACGTCAACGTCCTTTGGTACGTACACCTTCCCATGATATAATACAAGATCTTGCTCTTCTGACCATTCTGCTTCTCTTAACACCTTGGTAGGTGACCTCTTCAATTCCGCCACTGCCTTTATGACCGATTCATCGTAGTTCTTTGATTTTCTGATTTTTGACAAAATGGGTGATTCCGCCCCGTCGATCAAGACGTGTCCTTGTTGCATGGCCTTGATTCGAAAGTACTCGGGTTTCAAAAGTACCATTGTATTGTCATCCTCCCCCCTGTCTAGATCCGGTCGTCTCGACAGGACATCCGCCTTCATATTTGAAGCCCCTGGCTTGTGTTTTAGAATAAAATTAAACCTTGACAAATATAAGGCCCAGCGTGCCTGGCGTCTGTTGAGTTTTTTGGTTGTCATAAAGTATTCTAGGTTTTTGTGGTCCGTCCAGATGGTAAATTGGCGAGTATTCCCTTCGAGGTAGTGTCGCCATGCCTCTAGGGCTCGAATAATGGCTAGCATTTCTTTGTCATGGATATCATAATTCCTTTCTGTCTCGGTAAAGCCTTTTGAAAGGAACGCGCAAGGTCTCCATTTCTCGTCGTTACATAGCATGGAGAGCACTGCTCCCGAGGCGTAATTGGATGAATCTGCCTCTATTTTCATTTCCCGATCCGTGTCTGGTAGCACTAGTATCGGTTCCTCCGTAAACGCCTCCTTTAGCTTTTTGAAAGCTTCCTCTCTTCTTTTGTCCCATACGAACTCCTCTTCTTTTTTTGTAAGCTCATGCAATGGTTTAGCGACGGTGGCGAAGTTCTTGATGAACCGTCGATAATAATTGCTAAACCCTAAGAACTGTTGTATGTGTTGTACGTTCTTCGGGACCGGCCAGTTTTTTACTGCCTCTATTTTTGCTTCTTCCATCTGCACCTTGCCATCTTTCACCACTACTCCTAGGAATTCTACTTCTTCGACTTCGAAGGAGCATTTTTCTGGTTTTATGTATAAATCGTTGTCCTCCATGATCTGCAATGCTCTCCGTACTACTTTTCTGTGTTTTTCTACATTATTGTCCGTGAATATAAGTAAATCATCTAGATATATGACTACAAGTCCTTCATCAATCAGGTCCTTAAAGAGTTCGTTCATCATGGTTTGGAATGTGGACGGGGAATTGCTAAGTCCAAAGTACATAACCATTGGTTCGAACGCTCCTCTCGGTGTCTGGAACGCGGCCTTCCACTGATCTCCTTCCTTTATTCGTACATTATTGTATCCCCATCGAAGGTCCATCTTCGTAAATAATCTGGCCTTAGAAACCTTGTCCACCAGTTGCGATATTAGGGGTAAGGGGTAGGCATTTCGAACGGTATATTTATTTAGATATCGGTAATCCTGTACCAGCCGCTTCTTGCCATCCTTCTTCTGAACGAAGAACACTGGCGATGTCTGTGGCGATTTGGATGGTCGGATGTATCCTTTTTTTAGGTTTCCATCGAGGAAATCATTCAGTTCCTGCTGCTCCGCCGGTGATAGTGGGTAGACCTTCGAGGCCTTGGGTTCGAATTCTGGGGCTAGTTCAATTGCATGGTCCCATGGCCTTTCAATTGGCATTCGCTCTGAGTCTCGTTTTCTAAATACTTTCATGAAGTCGTGATAGTAATCCGGTACCATTTCTTCTTCCGTTTTTTCCTTTTTGTTGTTTATTTCCTCCTGGTTGTGTTCTATGACATAATCGTATTTTCCTATCGCTTTCAGGTGCATTTCTTCCTCTTCTTCTATTTCTACTTGCATATGGGTCTTCCACATCCGGTTGACGTACATCCGGGCGACCGACTCGTGGTATTGGTTGGTCAAATCGTCCAGGTCTCGCAAGTATCCACTTCTCAGCCTATTCCACTGTCTTACTCCTGCCACCGATATGTTTCGTAAGCCCAGCTTTCGTTCCGATACTTCTTCTACTTCTTCCGTGTCCTCCTCTGTTTCTACCTCTCCTGGGTACGGTTCGTTTTTTAAGTCCTCCCATTGTTTTGTAGCCATTGCCCAGCAACCTCTTGGGCATCGCATCATGGCTACCTTTCCTGTCTTCCAGTCAATCTCCGGATTGTGTTTCCTTAGCCATGTTAACCCGAGAATTATGTCTACATTTCCGAGGTTGGTTATGTAGAATGTCATGACTTCGGAGTGGCTTCTAAACGACATCCTCATTTCTACCTTTTCCGTTACTTTTCCTGCATTGTTTGGTGTACCATCGGCGTTCCTGATGATGGCGGGATTTGACAGTTTTTTGGTTTTTATGTTATTTCTTTTTATGTATTCCTGGTCGATAAACGAATCTGATGCCCCGCAGTCTAGCATAGACTCAGGGTTTGTTGCGCTCAGGGTATCAAGGGTGCGTAGGGTAACTTCCATTGGTACATAGTTTTTATCCGAGAATGTTCTTCGTAGATGGATTTCTTTTCCTGATTTTTTTGGGGTTTCGTGCGTCTTAGGTGTCTCGTCTGATGATAAAATGGGTTTTTTGTCCGTGACTACTGGTACATGTGATTCGTTAACAAAGGTGGAGTCCGGCTCCGAGACGAGTTCTGCAAACATGTTTCTGGAACTCAGGTTGACGCTTCCTGGGTTCCTTCGGAAAAACCCTGACGGGTTAACTCCTCTCTCCAATACTCCTGCTGGTCTTCGTACGACATCTGCCGGACATCTAGCCTTCTCTTACAATCTCGGGCCATATGCCCCAGTCCTCCACACTTGTAACACCGGATGGGCGCCCTCTGCGATCTGTCTACGTCCATGGCGTTCGGGTCTCTAGCTGCGATTTGTGGGGCGGGGGGTGTTGGCCTCGCCTGTTGTTGCGGCTGCTGTTGTTGTTGGTTTTGTTGAGGTGGGTTTTGCCTCTGGTGTTGGTATGGGCGCCATGGGGTCGATGTCGTTGTTGTTGTGGTATTTTTGGCCACCGGTTTGGTTGGTGCCGATCTTGCGTACGCCTGGGACTCTCTCCACTGTCGGTCCATAGCAATGGCTTCGTCTTGCCATTCTTTGCAGGTTGCTGGTAGAGGCCTTCTACCGTATACTTTTCCTAACAATCCCGGGTTTAGTCCTCTTTTGAATGCCTCGACCAAGGCTACGTCGTTATAGCCTGTGTCGTCCTTGTATGCATTGAATTTCATGATAAATTCTTCCGCCGTGTCCGATCCTTGGCGTAGGTGAGATAGAATTGAGATTGCCGTGTCTCGGGGGTTGGGGTCTCCGAAAGCCTCCTGTAAGCTTCGACAAATCCTTCTGAAGCTTGAGACTTGTTCGTCGTGTTCTCCGGTTCTTGTCCACTCCAGAACTCTGTTTGTCATGGTATTTTTCCAATTGTCCACCTGCTTTCCTTGGACATATGATAGAAGGTAGAGTACCTTCGTTGCCTCGTCTTGGAATTGGTAAGCGTTTACGTAGATGTATACTTCGATGCTTTTGATAAATCCTCGGCATTTGGAGCGTTCTCCATTGAAGATCTCAGGTCGCGCCATTTTCGGGCCGTTTCGGGCTTGGGGCGCGGCGGGGTAATTTAGTACGGGTATGGCGGGTGGTGGTGGAGTAGGTGGAGGTGGTGGCGACGGTGCTCCCCTAGGTGGTCTTGGGAGTGGGCGACTTGCTACGCTGGTTGGCCTGCTCGGTTGAACCAGCGCTTGTTGGATGCGTGCCTCCATCCTTGCTTCCATGTCCATCATCATCTGCCTCATGGCCGCCAGTAGATCATTGTTGTCTTGGGCTGGCTGTGGGTTTGTGGGGTTTTCGGGGTTCTGTGGTGGCCATGTGTAGATGCTTGGTGATGTAGGGTCGAGAGCTCCGGCCCAAGTACTAGGTCCTCCGGCCTCCTCTGACGTATCTCTGCCTGCTAGCGCCGGCCGCCTCTGCCTGTCGTATGGTGGGGTGACGATCGGCCGCACAGTTGAGTATGACATTGTTTCCACGGATGAAGTAACGTGCAGGGGTTTGTCTAGGGTAGCGGCGGGGTTCTGCAGGTGTAACCGGGATGATGATAGTTTCGAAAAGTTGGGGTGTGCTTCTCAAAATCTGAGCAGCGGTTCGTCGGTTTCGTTGATTAAGGGTTGGGTCGGGGATGAGGAGGTATGGAAAGACCGTGTAGATGTGGGTATGAGTGAGGTGTGAACAGGTAGGGGGCATGTAGGGGTTTCCTGTCAACCGATCCTGAACTTCAAACTAGTGCGCGCCGGCACTTGAGCGGACAGGATAGGTGAGGTAGGTTTCGTCGGCTTCTAAATGCGAAGCGGCACACCGTCTTGCTGGACAAACAAGGTAGAGCCTTCTTTCTCTGCTCAGCACCTTGCGCGTTGACCCTTCCCTGAAGGTTGGTGATCAGTCAACACCTAAAGATCCACTCAGAGGGTCGTCTAAACGTTACCCCGCTAGAGTATTGGACCGGTTGTCCGAATGTGGTGTGCAACTATAGGGGTGTGCAAGAAACAATCAAGCGCAAATGGCGCTCTCGAAGGAATTTGAAAGAAGGGTTAAGAATTTGATAGAAAGTAATTTGGTGAAACATATCCTGCGTCGGGGTCGAGTCTTCGCAGTTTAACGCTGCAGAGCGGGCGTGTGGGTTGGTAACTCGTTCTTCTGTTAGGGCAACACTAATACACCAAATAATGATGCACGCGGGCTCTACAAGGAGGACGGTCGAGTAAGATTTATATGAAAGAGGATGGGCTAGGCGGAGTTGAAGACAATGACTTAGGTACTATATTAGTAGTAATCCCAAGAGAACGAGTTAACGTCTCTGGGTATGGCATTCGATGTTATATACTACAAGCCTCATGTCTACTACACGCCTTATCCTGCTGGCTTTCCATGGAATGATTAGTGCATCGTCATGAGGTATGACCTCATGGACTGCGCCCATGCAGTTGAGGCGAGGTTCTGACTAAAGCTATTATAAATACGGGGGCCGATGCGTAAGCCTAATATCGTAAGAGGTAAGCATAGTATCGTAAGCTACTACGTGTTCGTCATGTGATGCATAGGGGCAAGAGAAAAGAGAAAAGAGAGTCGAACCGTAACAAGCCAGTAGTAGTCGCTCACTTAGGTACATCAAGGTCGCGACTTAGTGCTAGTGACATATATATTTCAGTTCAGCTAGTAGAAATAACGAAGCATAGCAATTAACAAGCCTCCATGATCTTGCTGTGTTAATGCTGGATTGAATTCGAGATCCCTGTCGGTCGTGAACGTATTAGGAAGTTGTAATCCACGACCTAATTTATCCAATATTTTCCGCCACACGTGGAAATAATCAACCAATGGCAAGCCAAAGAGTGCTTTTTCGAGCAAATAAGTGCAAATACAGTTCTGTCCAATCGTGAAGCTCGCACATGACCTTCCAGCCAATCAGAGAAAGGTGCCTAGCCCCTGTACCGTGGAACTTGTGAACATCATATTAACGAGCCTCCATTTCATTCCGGTCTCGTAACTATCGAGATGTGCAGTCACATAAGTATGTAGTTATTGATCATGCATGAAGTAAGTAGATGTCGTGCAGCAGGTTCTCTCTTGTCATCCTCCGGGCTGCTCGCAGTCATTCAGCTTGAACCAAGTCGGATTTTCCCGCCGACGTCATGATTTTTGCGTAAAAGCAACATGCCGTGGGTCAATCACAGGGTTAACATAGGCTTGGAAGTTTGCTGAGCTAGCGTGTTCGAGCGAGCCAGTCATGGAGCGAGAGATATCGACGACTGAGAGACAGAGGGCGTCCCGATGCCATGGGGCGTGTCATTGAGGTGATTGAGTGATGATGGATGGTTGGGAAGAGATTCCTCGAATGAGGCGAGTGAGCGCAGATAATCTTGAGTGTGGGCGTTGGCGTTGTCAGGGAAATGAGCGGCTAACGAGCCTCAAGATTATGAGCCAGCGTGATCTGGCAACTCCCAGCTGTTATAACCGACCGTTTGAAATTTCTTCTCAGATTTCACCCTCGAATTCACCACTGGTGCATGTGCCAGAGCCTTTGTCCCCACTGCGACGACCGTTCCGTTTCCTGAACTACAATTATCCCGCCGGGCCCAATAGCCAATTTGGAATCGCCAGGAATCGGCTTATTTCACACCGCACACACATGGCGACCGCCCTACAATCCCCAAATATCACTGGAGGTCTTTGCCTTTCTCAGGGCGATTTCGAGAACTCCTTTAAACCCGACCACCATCATCTACCCACCAAGCAGATTCACGTTTCTGAACGAGACGACGTGCTCGACGGCCACTGTGCCCCAGTCGACCTCCACGACATTGGAGGAGGACGCATCTTCGTGAGGGACCCTCCGTTCGCAGAATTACTCGCCCGAAACCATTCTAGAAGTTTGGTGAGTTGGTTAGCCTTTTCATGCGCGCTTGGCCGTCTTCTGCGCGTCCCTTGCCTGATTCCATGGAATGCCGGGAACGCGACTTACGCGATTCCTTGATGTTCTCAGCCCAGTCGCAATTTCGTTATGCGCGGATTACGAGACAACATCTCACATTGCTTCTGTTAGGCACACATATACAGCACGACTCAGGCGGTCACCTGTGTGGTACCTTCATTCGTGACACCCAGCTCCCCTATGGCAAAGAAACGTCGTTCCTTGCAGTCGATACTTATCCCCACCTTCTTACATTCACCCCCTTCGAGCGTTCCCCCGACCCCGTCTACCCCAGAGCTCCGACCATCTCGCGCCCGTTCCCATTCAGAACTTATATACCACCCTCCTATAGATGATGCCGCTTCACGGGCCTCCCCCACGTTCTTGCTTGATGATGACCCCTTTGCTAATCTGTCCACTGCGGCCACCCAAGTTACTTCTTCCTCTGACGCGAAGGCACCACTTACGCCCACAGTTTCTACTCGAGTTACCCCGCGTTCACCTCTCTCTCCATGCCCCTCTGAATCCGCAAACCGACTAGCGTCACCCGTCAGGTCGTCCCCCGCGACGATGAGTTCGTTCCCTAGATCACACCTCACTCATCCTGCGCACAAGCGACCCGCGTTTGCCCCTCGCCCTTCTCTTCCTTCCATACACGCGTTAGCTCAGATGAACGCACCCCTTGTCTTACCTAGAAAGGTACGTATCAGCCAATTGGAATCGTTTATCCCACCCTAAACCATGGTCAAAAGCATAGGAAAGGTAAAGTTGGAGCGCGCCTTCCATTCGAACCTTGGGAATCGGGGTCTTCAATCTCTGAGTTTGCCGAGATGGTACCAGGGCCCCCTTCGTCCATGCTTTCGCCCCGCGGGCAGGACTTTACATCTGACCTTGACACCGATTTCTTGGACTTTACGGACGACAAAGACGGAGATGATGACGACTTTGACGACTTCGACGACCCAACCGTGGAGGCGCATTTTTCTGCCAGCTTCGATGTGAACAACGAACACTCTTTCCAGATGCAACCACTTTCACAGGAACACCTGGATGTTTCCCCCGAAAGCCTTTCTGGTGCCGATTCTTCTTCCTCCTTCTCAAGGTCGTCTTCCTCCAGCCGTTCTTTATCTTCCTCCAGCTCGTTGTCGGACTCGGAGGACCGCATATGCCGGGACTCCCAGTCGCGACACAGCACTTCTCGTCGATCTGATGATGACTCCAAACATAGGACATCCGGACAACCACACTCATCTTCTGCTGAGAGCGACAGCGACATCCCGAACTCCCCTCCAGACGAGAGCTATTTCATCTTCCCGCGATCGTTGTCTCCAGATTGCTTGTTAGTTGATGAGGATCACGAGGAGCTTGATGGCGTTGGATATGAAATTGGCAGTGGGGTGGATGTGCCATTTCATGGTCTGGATCGCACCCCTCATCATTCGATCTATTTTCACCACTCAAATTCTCTGAGCATGGGCATCACTGACGCCGCGGCATTCGAGCCAGGCTCGTCGGAAGGTACTATTCGCGGTAGCTCATTCCACGCTTGGGCATTATCTCGAGGCCGCCGACATTCAAACAAGTGGATGACTGGTGACGACGACGAGATGGTCGAGGGATCGGAGTGGCAAGGCGGACAGAACGGCCATTACTCGTCCAATGGGAGCACAGGGTGTTACGGAGGTAATAGTGGCTATGGGGGAGCTTCTGGCCGTAGCAACGGTGGATTTGGCGGAGGTAGTAACTGGGGAAATGGCGGCGATGATGATGATGACCGGCGCGGACGTCGTGGGCGTGAGGGTCATGGACACCATGCGGACCCGACTTCGGGGTCTGAAGAGGAACAAAGCGAATCGGAGGATGATTATGGTGTACCATCGGCTTCCCAGTCGGAGAAGACCGTAGCCAATGATTACTCGGCGTCTGACGACGACGTGCCTCTCGCCCAGCGTATTCCCACCGCACTTAGGGCGCAGAAGACTATACGAAGGAAGGTCAAGGAGGAGAGAGATCAACGCCGGCGCGAAAGGGCCGCAAAGGCAGCGTTGAATGGGGAACTCCATCCACCTCATCCTCGCACCACCTTGAGCCCCGCTGGGCCTTCCGGACACCATACAGCAGCAGGTTCCCAAGAACCCAATGTACAAACGCGATCGGGTCGCATGCGGACCATGACTATGCCCAGCAATAGCTCCAGGACGTTTGCAGTTGACGATTTATCCAAACGACTGGAGGCCATGCAAATACCGGAACCCCAAACGCGCATCGAACGAGCTCGTTCGAAGTCTCGCTCCCGGATTCCCTCTCCTAACCGCAATCCTCTCCCGATGCCAGAGATGCCGCAACTCCGCCGTTCGAAATCTAGACACCCTTCCCCAGATATGAACCCGTTACACACTCACGAGCCGGGCCGGACTTTACGGCCGATGAGATCATTTCATAGAACGGAGACGCGACCGTTGGTCGATCGCGCCGCTCCACCGATTCCAGTCGAACATCAGAAGCTAGCAAGAAGTAAAACTGAGGGCCGGTCCCGGCGCCGCGACGACCCGACTGTCGAACATGGCGTCAAGTCCAAGTCTCTCAATATGCAGGAAACGGAAACTCTGGATATCGACCAGTTCGCGAGAGGACGTAGACAAGATGAAGGACAATCGACGACGGTCCACCTCAGTGCAAGACAACGATCGGTCAGTCGACCATCCAGGCCGTCTATGGATCGGGATGCGTACCCTGTCCCTAGAAAAAGTCTACAACGCCAGACCCCTTCACCCATCCCACCACTTCCTCTGACCGACATAAAGACCACTGTTATCACTCAGCAGCGCGTTTTCATCGGCGACATGCAATCATTCAACACCGTTGAAATCTCATCAAACACCACTGCTCAAGACGTGCTTGATATGGTGAAGGCCCAGGGGTCCCTCAAGCAATTCAAAGGTTCGGGTGGCTGGATGCTCTTCGAAGTGGCTCAAGATTTCGGCATGGGTAAGTGTTTTGGTTTTGCAAGCGCGTTATTTCCAACTCATATGTGGTGTAGAACGCCCCATCAGAAGCTTTGAATTGTTGGCCGATGTTCAGGCATCGTGGAACAAGGATAAGATGGTCAACATGTTTGTGATCAAGTTGACGTCGTTCACCGGCATTTTGTCTCGTTCGGTTCGTCGGCGACTTGGCTATCAACTCACTTGGCTGACTCGTTATTTTTTTATAGAACATTCCTTCCAGCTCGCCAATGCACTCCGGTTGGGTGGAGTGGGAAGCCAAACGTGGCAAGTGGACTAAAAGATGGATGCAACTTCGAGAGCACAGTTTGTGGTTGTCAAAGCGTGATTCGGTTAGTGATCTCCTATACCTGCCCCGACTGTGACTAACGTAGACGGTTTAGGGCAAAGACGAGACTTTCCTTTGTTCACTGTCAAATTTCGACGCATACGCTGTCACTCGCGTCCATAAGGCCCCCAAGCCCTATGTTTTTGCGACGAAGTCCACCGACAATCTCTCATTCTTTGAGAACACGGCAGACTATATGCACGTCTTTTCGTGCTCGCAGAAGGACGGTGAAAAATGGATGGAGGTTATACTCCTTGCTCGGGCAAGCCTTTCCTCTCGAACGCCTGCCTCGCCCTTGCTGATTTCTTCCAGTCATATGTTTTATACCAGGAAAAGAATGTTCTCTTCAACCCCAAAGCTGGATCTTCTACAAGCGGCATGGGGTTGTCTCGAAGTGGCACGCGAAAGACTCCCTCTGGCCGCACAGGTCAGACTTTCGTCGATGTCAGCTCGCAAGATGTATTTGTTCCAGGTTCCCTCTTGCATAGAAAGTCTTGAATTATATGTGTAGCGTTTATTTAACAGTCCCTCCTAGACCCTTATTTATACCAACAACCTATGTATAATTATTACTATGTGTAGCTTCTGTGGTACTTTTTGGAAAAGATGTTTGTTCCGAACTGTGGTATTTACATGATGAAGCGAAATACAGAAACTGCTATGTAAATGATACCAAACCCTATTCCTTAACCTTCAGTTTCTTTTTCGGAGGTTGTTCGTCATCCTCTGGAGGTGGTTGCTTAGCCTTCGCCTTCGGCTTGGGTTTGGGTCGTGGTTTCTCCTCGCCATCGACCTCCATGTCATCTTTCGACGGACCAGCTTTGGCAGCAGGAGCGGGTTTGGCCTTGGGTTTAGGTTTAGGTTTCGCCTTCGGCTTATCGCCGCCCTCGTCCACATCCATGTCAGTGTCTTTCTTCGCCTTGGCTTTTGGTTTAGGAGCAGGCTTCTTCTTGGGTTTGTCGTCATTGTCATCCTCAGCGTCGCTGTCTTGGCCGGCGGCCTTGTCCTTCTTCGCCTTTGCCTTCCCTTTACCCTTAACTTTCTTCTTCATGAAATCACGGTCACCGCTAGCGTCCGAAGCAGTGTGCGCCCCGGAGGCATCGGAATCTGTGTCCGAGGGCGATCCACTATCCGAGGCAGACGCTTCGAAGTCCTCTGTGATGAAGGTCAGACATATAGAACGCGCAACATTACGAGAACAATCGCACCATCCTCTTCACTATCTTCGTCGTCGGGGCCGCCAGTCCGTACCTTGACTTTGGGAGCGTCATCCTCGTCAGAAGCAATACTTTGCATATCGTCGTCGTCATCGTCATCTATATTTCCAGCAGCCAACCTGACATCAACGTCTGGGACCAGCTCGTTCTTCAGCTTGATCTTCTTCTCCTTTAGATACGTTTCAGTCGATTCATGCTCCTCTTTGTTGATTGAGGAGAACGTGATTTCGGGACCGCTCTTGGTCACGAATTTGAGATCGAATGTGCGGGCGGCGTTGGCACCCATACTCGCGCCAACGCGAGAGAATACAGCTTGGTGGACGTCCGAGAGCTCAATGAGAGTCGGTGATTTCGAGACGAAGAAGATGTATTTCTCGAGTAGGAAGAGGTCTCCCTGGACAGTCTTGAGGTTAGCCTTGATAGCAGGTTGTCCGTTCCGACTGGGGATACGTTAACCATTGCCACCAGGACGAATGATTATCTTACTTTTGAAAGCTTCCTGTGCTGATGATTTTCTTCTTCGACAGAGCACGGAAGACTCCTGAGACAACTTCGAAAGTGGGGTCCTCGTAATTCTTCTTCAGACGATCGTACTTGGCGACTTCCTCTCTAATCCATGTGAGTCTATCTGCCAGTGTGAATGAAGCTGAGAAACCTTACTCTGGTAGATTCAGTTCCGCCGTCATCTCCTCTTCTCGATTAAATTGCATAACCAGATATTGGTATCTGGTTTGTCCTTGACGAATAGGAGAGTTCAATCCAAGCTAACCGAACAGTCAGAATGAACTGCGAAGCTTGCTTTATGAGGACTTACAATGAAGAGGACGTGCTGATCATCCTTAGGGAGGAGGAAAAGTCGACCAATGCTCGTATACAGAATTTTGTAGTCGTACGTCTTCCCGCGCAGACGAAGAAAGTTAGGGAACATGTCCACGTCGTAGCGACCGCGAGGAACCACGACATGAACCTCTTCAAAGCTAATAATAAGGTCGCCAGCCACTTGCCCGATATCGGCCTTATCTTTTATCATATCGTGGAATACCTGGGCCGCACTGATCTCGGCCTCGTTGCCCTCTTCCTCGTCGTCCGACTTCTGCGAACCAGCATCTGAAGCGCGAGGTTTCGTGTAAGCCCCAGGTACGTGGAAACGGATCTCAACCATTTCGTCGAGTGACGATTTGGTCGGGGCTTTGCTCGAAGGGTTTGAAAACTCAAGCGAAACCTCTGTACGTCCAGCAATGTTGGAATTGGCCACTTGGGCGAGCGGCAATTCGAAGGCGACTCTGTTAGATACCAAGAAAGCAAGATCCTGGCCTGTTGGCTTTTCATCAGTAACTTGACTCATATTCCTCGGGTCTGTGAGCACGCACCTTGGAAGTCGGTTTCTCCCCAATTCCAGCCCTTGAACGACACTTCTTTCGTCTCCAAAGTCACCGAGAAGTAATTCTTTAACAGAGTCTGCAGTTTGTCGTGATCCTGTGCTAATTTCAAGTTTTTGTTGTTACATCGCTCGTAATTACATACCTCCCGCACAAAACCGTCAAAGCATATTTTCTTCCTATCTTTCACTCCGACGCGCAGCTGAAAGTTACGGGCGACGCGCAGCCACTGCGCCCACTTGATGTCTGCTGATGGAACCGCTGTGATATCTGAGCCCGAGCCCTTCCATGCCATCCCACTTTGAGCCACGCGTAGTTCTTCAAGATCATCAGCTTCCGTGTTCCCTGTAGCATCTAAGTCCACGTACTGCCGGGCTCAGAGTTAAGACCATAGTATATGGCGTCGAATTGTGTGGCAGGCTGGCTCATCGTCCTCCTCGAATGATGATAAGTATGGAATCTTGTATTGTCGAGCGCGCCTGAAGCTGAAGCGCACCAGTGACTAAATCAACAAGCACAGATTTCCCACGATATTCTTGGATTCACTTCCATAAGTGGTAAGTCCGAGTCGCTCCTCTGGCAACCCCCACACAGGGTGCAGGATCAGATAATGTAGTCGTTCATATGCAATTACTACTAGCAGCTGACCCGTGCTACGCACGGCGGTAAGGAAAGTGAAAACTAAATAGGTAAATGGGCAAAGCCTCACCTAAACTTCCAAAGGGCACCTTCATCACCCAACCTTCGGTTGGGCCGATTTGATGCCCCCGTGTAACTTGTACTACTTGTTACTCCAATGTCGCAGAAAGTCACCGCAAGACTTATCAGTCACCCTGCTTTAGTTTCACACAATCAGTCAATAGTCCCCACTGTCACTATTGTTAACTTTCCATTGATTTATTTATTATTTTAATGACACCTTCATCGCCCAACCTTTGGTTGGGCTGATTTGATGCCCCATGGCATGGCAGAACAGTTCCGTTGGATTCTAATTCTAACGTAAATCCATTGGTACTGAGAAATGGTATGACCAGTTGACCGTGAGTATATTGGTAAGTCACGTCTACAGTTAGTTAAAATCAAGCTCGAATGCCAAGGTAGTTGCTTCTGAGTTTCCACGTTTTTTTACAGATACCGTTTTGATCTCGACAGGCCCGTCGAGCACTGTAGACTTGTATATGTCTCATAGCCTATTCTCGAATATTCTACCCCTGAACTATTACCCTGACTATAGTCTGGAATTTTCACTGGCTTTCTACCTTGCTTGCTTGTAGATACAGTCACAGTCAGACATCACGCATCACCCAGAAATCACAACTTGACAACTGTGGGAGAGAATGACACCGAGATCACCGAATAGCTTGTCTCGTGGGAGAAAAAGGATGCCTTTTCTTATATAGATATAGATAGATGCGGGAATCATTCCCGATAATAAATCCATAGTGCCACTTCCATTAGACAAAGTGGCACTATGGATTTATAATAATTCTCACATAGTAATCACATATTAACTACGACCTTATCTGATCCCGCGCGCTGTGTGATCATTCATAAAATGTTGTAGTCCTGCCACCCAGGGGAAGGGTTAATCCAGCCATGCCGTGTCCGAATACCCGACCCCAATGCGCTGTTGGGACAGCAATCTTCTGAGGCATTGTTGTCTTTTTTTCTGTCTGGCATAGATTGAATTTCAATATAAATGCGCCACTGCAGGTGTTTAGGCTGCCTCATGCATAGGATTAAGCCGAGGATTACGAATTATAGTAGTAGTACATAGGAAATAGAACGACCAAGTAGTGGCAAGTAGTGAACGAAGTATTTCTCCTAAATGGGATGCTCTAGCATGACGGTGGTAAGAAATGCGATCGCTTCTTGTCTGTAGTTGTCCTGAGTGATGATTCGCGGCTGCGTGGGCTGGTCTTGGAAGGTCATCAGCTTTCGAGTGTCTGTGGTGTATTTCGGCCAGCTGGTAACGTCGTTGCCGTTGGGGTCGAGATTGTTTGTAAAATGGATAATATATTCTGCAAGATCGCCACTTCCAAAGGAGTTGAGTAGATCGGATGCATGGAACTAGAGGGATTAGAAGACGTCAGCAAGCCTGTCGAGGGGACGTGCAAGATCGAGGAAGGGATTTACCGAGCCAAGGAAGGGAGTCACTTTCAGGCGCTTGCTCACTGTTGCGGGGAGTGAGTGCGTGTTTCAATCATCGCAGAGTGTACATACGGAATGACCAAGTATTCTGCGTATCTGCGCTGTGGTCCAAGAACATCCGCCTAGGAGCCTGGAACGCCGCATCCCCCAAAAGCGCAGCAACACGCTTGAATTGGGCTGTCAGCGCATTGAAGATATGGGTGTCGAAAGGTGACCCCTTCGTGATATCGGCCGGATAGAGAGCTAAGATCTGGTCCAATTCAGCGGGAGTGGCGTCTGGGATCCAGACGTCCTTGAGGTATCCCCGGACATCAGAAGTAGTTCTAACCATATCACGTTGTTAGCCTCGTTCAAGAGAGTGATATAAGGACTAACGTGAGGTTGTTTAGAATCAAGGCGAACAGTGTTCCCTCGTCATCGCAGTCACCAACGATGTAGGGAACATTTGCGATCTTGCCCTGTTGGACGAGTCGCTGCCCATCCTCCCTGATGAAGGTACCGTCGGTGCGCGGTAACCAGGGCAATACTAGCGTCTAAGAAGAAAATGAGTGAATCATTCCTAAATAATCAATGGGAATCGACAAACATTGTACCCAGTTATAGACGGCGTTTGGTCCACGGCGTCCTTCAAGATATCGTAATCCAGCGTTCGCAAGCACGCTAGGGTGTCGCTTTCGCCGGAGCATCCGGTGTTTTCTACGATATTGTTGTAGTGAACTTGAGCTTTGGTCACGTCGCCAACTGGAACGGGTGTCCCAGATTGCATGACTGCAGCGCGGTACAGTCCCTCGGTTTCGCCATCGTTTGCTACCATGTGCATAGAGACCGAGACGGCGCCGGCACTTTCACCCCAACTACGACGGACGGATGAATTAGCTCTGGTTCGTGGTTCGTGCGAAAAGTTGCAGACTCACATAGTCACTTTCGTGGGATCACCGCCAAAGCTATTAAAATTTGAGCACCGTTCTGCCAGGACGTCGACGACGCCACCTTACTTATGAATGTATTTCTGGACCCATCGAAGCGCTTCACGTTCTAAATATCGTCTTCGTCACTACGAGATGCGACAGTTGTAATAGGACTAAACTCACGATCGTGCAGACCAAGGTTCGCCACGCCGGCATCTTTGACTTCTTGACTTGCTAGGAAGCCGAAAGCTAAACGGATCGAAGCTCTCAACCGCTATGAACGAAACCAAAGAACGTGGACATACCGCTCAAACGATAATTCATACTAACGAAGATTACGGGCTCTCCCATTGAGATTGACTTCTCAACAACGGATCCGCCATCGTATCTAGTCGATGCAAGTACTCAGCCAGATCGCTCTTTGAAAGAGAACGATTGAGTCTTACAAGGAGGAGCTCCCGATTTGGAAACCACCTTGTCAACGTCAAACACTAGCTCAAAAACGCGATCACAAGATGTACTTACCCCCATAGATCCACTAAAGGGTGACAAGCGGTTACCTTCGATGATCGCATGAGCAACGGGATTGAACTCACGACAACAACAGGCAGATTCGACGCAGGTGTTGCAGATGATGGTGTCACGACGTTGATAGTAAGGCCTGGTTAGGAGTACTCTATCAACTGCTTTTCACAGGAAGAGTACTGTAGCTTACAATCTTCGCCGTCCGGGAGGGCGACTCCCCAAACTGTGTTGGTCAGAAAGTCCACCGTACGGTCGGCCAAGCCCAAGAGGCCGGGAAGCGAGAGCTGGACATCTTGCTGAGGGCAAGCCTTCCCGTATGTCAGGGCGGAAAATGATTCCGTATACGGGGCAATAGGTTCAGGTCGTCTGAACCTCAGGTCTCCAACTCTGTAAGACAGAAACGAAATTCAGTTGGCGAGTAATCAACTACATTGCGGGACTTACGGTGATTGAGCGAACGGAATTCCCAGGTACCTGTTCACCCTCCCAAACTGGGTCCCAGTGACTGTGGCTGAATCGAGAGTAACGACAGGGGGAGCCCTCCGCAGAGGATTGGCAACGACGACATGGGTTAAAAGGAAAGTGGTCACAACCAACCATGTGCTGGCGTGCATCTTGGGTCTGATGAGAAGGGACCGATGGTGGGACAGAAGATATGTTTCCGTCGCGCTTTATACGCGCCATCCTCAATGAGTAACTGTGACCAATAAAGGATTAGCCTCCGTGGAACTCATTCTCTTTCTGTCATTTTTTTGCTTGTTCGGGTCCACATAACAAGTTTGGTTTTATCACGTCAAGCTTGTGCGCCGACATCCAGGATCTCGCCCTAGCCTTACGCGTCTTTGACCTGACTAGGCGCGCCCCGCAACCCTTTTGCTCTTATGGTCAATCGCAGCGGGGCCCAGCTGACGTTCGCAAATTTGCTATTCGCTAGTTCATCGGTTGAGGATGTAATTAGACAGCTCCCCCAACCGCCCACTGCTAATCATCAGATGAGTAAAAGTTAGGCCCCGTTCGGGATCCCCAACTACTACTATCGTTCCCACAGTTCTTGAAAAAGCACCCAGTTCTTAAAAATGGGATTTTTGAGCTTTCCAGCGCGTATAAGCACGCAAATTTAATATAGTGTAGGTATATGGTATAGAAACATGTTCTCAAAGTCCTGGTCAAATCAAATAAGGCATTGACAGTAGGTATTTTTATAGTGTAGATTTCACTCATTTTATGATGCTAGGATACTGGTGTGGTGGACTTAGAGTATGATATCTGTTACATACGTTAAGGGTATATATATAAGCAAAATGGCCTCTTCCATTTGTTACATATTGTGGTACACGAGCAGTAATGAAGTGTTGAGCAGAGATTGTGACAATGAGCTCCTATCAATTACAGTTCCGACAAACCAATTGCGAAGAGCCCCTGAGTATCCTCATCCCGGACGTTCGGCACAGTTTGCGGAGACCGAAATATCTGTGATCATTCGTGATGAAACATCACACTTTTTCAAGAAGTGGGTGCATTATGAAGTCATTTGCCAGCATCGCATTAGCCATTTTTATTGCATTGAAAGTTGTCCCACAAAAAATCCAGAAGATAGCCATGCATGTGAATAGTCCTGTGACTGGCCTCCATATGAACTTGATGTTGTCGCTTGAAGGGGAAGCTGTGTATACAGAGTCCTGGAGATCTGGGTTTGAAATATGATTCTGCACAACTTGGATAAATGGGGAAGAGACTGTGACCTTATCTCGTGTGACGTCTGTGCTCTGATTGGCTGGCTGTTGTTGTGATCGACAGGTTGAACCCAGTGGTCGTTTGTCTGTTAAATTGTAATCTCTCTTCCATTTTGCAAATACAAGCCCATGGCCACAACCATATCACCGGCGTACCTGTCATGGCTATGAGACCTTGATCCTTCTGGTGTATTGCACATGTTTGAGCAAACTATTTCCCAGGAACAACAGCCTCTGGCCCACTGAATGGCCTCGCTTTCACACTTGGAACATGTTCTTGCAGAATGACTTTGTCTGATCTTCCATGCTGTCACTGGGGGAACAAAGTGCCCACACCAATTCCTGTTAAGCGAGCATCTGTCCATCAACCCTAAGGGCCTGGTCTGCTCGTCGAGATGTTAGTCCCTCAGGTCTGGGGTTGGTGGACTTTGAAGTTGACAAAACCTAGCGCTGGAGTCTGGCCCAAGGGCACTTGGAAATGGTCACAAATATAACGATGGGAAAGCAGCAATAGATACAAATGTCGCAAAGTAAATATATGCAAACTTCTGCTTTTGGAAAATCTCGGAGGTTGGAGTAATGATCCGGGCTCTGTTGTCATATACCAATTCAAACAGATTACTAGTGTCGATCAATGGCTAAGTGGTTTGTGCACCTGAAGCTCCGTTTTTGGCACGAAAAGGTTGCAGGTTCAAACTACGCGATAGCATTTTTTTATATTTCTACATTCTGCTATTTTACTATCCACATCTATTAAGAACTAGATAGAACAAGCAATAGTACTTTTTATTCTAGAGAAAAGATAATTCAAGGAATACAAGGCACTACCTGGTTCATTGATGTGCTGACATAATGATGTGACAGGAAGGTCCTAACCACCCGCAAGACCAGTTGGTGCAGCAGACCAAACTATCAGTTTGGAGTAGGTTTAGGCCAGGTTTGGTCCAACCATGGGACTCAAATTTGGCAGGTAGGGACTAACATCTCGACAAGCAGACCAGGCCCTAAGTGGGGAGGACAAGCATGCACTGAGTGAAAGACTAACGTCTACTCACTGGGTTGTTTAAGCTAGTACTACTTGTAGCTAGTAGCTTGATGCACACACTTAGTAAGTTCTCTGGTAGAGTACTTGTAGATTGTAGGGCGAAGTACAGGCCTTTATATACTACAATCTACCTATACTATTTATAGATGCACAGTCAATACTAAGTGTATATGACTCACATTGTTAGTAAGACCTTCTATGAAGTTCTACTGCGGACTGCGCTCTGACTCATGTCCTGATGGTCATGGTCATGTGGAGGTGCATGTGCAACAATTCCAACTGGAAAGCTCACTTGTGTGAAAAACCATCCCAGACATAAATGATTTAACAACTGGGCCAAAAGGCCACTATGCTGAAGCTATTCAGCACAGTTGTCTGGGTCTATATAAGCAACTCCAATGCCACAATGTGTCATCCAGATTGGACTGTGACAGCTTGCAACTCTTGCTGGATGCAACTGCTTGGTTAATGCTGGGACAGGATCTGGGAAGACCTTGTGCATGATTCTCCCCATGCTTTTCGAGCCTGCTGGAGTTACCATCACATTTTCACTTATGAACATGACAGGAATGTCAAACGGGAATCAGACAATTACAGTGCACGGCTTCTGACTAGGTACAAGAATGGCTACCAACTTTTCTGCCACTGCCATGGCCACCATCACTCATCATATTCCAAGGAGCATTCATGGAATTTTTGATACAAATGTGGTTGATGGAAAATGAGTTGGGTGTGTTACTAAGTATGGATCAAGTCAACAAACTCTTATGAGTTATCATCACAGAACATGCCACCCACAACCAAGCCCCCACTCACCACACAAATGGAGGAGACCATCAATCAGTACTGGGCAAAGGACTGTCCATGATAGCATGATCAAATCGTGTCACACTACAGTGGTGGTGCAATAGCACTCTCAACAATAATGAGCACACAGCAATCCCATACCAAGGGATAAATTTCAACAAGAATGGCCACCCATTACAGTGGCCAGTTGGTAGTAGCCTGGATAGGTGGAGTAAAGCAGGATGCAACCCTGATGGACTTGAACTGGCTGATCACCATGATGAGAGGTTGAACAGACAGAACCCTTCTAGTGATGATGATCACCACCAACAAAGTGACTGTCAAGATGACAGACAAAGCGGAGAGCCATGATGATGTGAACAAAGTGAATTCCCCCATGGAAGTCAACACACTCATCATCATGGCAGACAATGATGCAGCTGCATGCCAATGGCTTAGCCATATGCAGTACCACCACCCATTGGTAGACAAGATAGAGAGCCCAATGATTCAGGTTTGAGCTTTTTAGAGGATAGTTCTGCTGGCAGTTGCTCATCACACATCCAGGGACAATATTGGAACAATGATGTCCATGATCAACAGCATGATGCATGGCATCGATTTCAGTTAACATTAGTAGACTTGGATGTGGGACAGCTTGGGCAAGGACAATCATCCTATCATCGTACTATAGAATGACGATATACCAAGTTAATTCAGGACCAACTCTGAACACCATTGGTCCTACTGACGGGAGTTAAGCCTCCATCAGGAATACCAGAACCGGACAAATACTCTGGCAAATCCAATGTTGAGGTGTTTTACAACTAGCTGCAGTCATTACTGAGATGGTTAATCTGTAAGTATACTCCGAGCACTTCTTATCTCACGTGTTGCAAGGTATGTTTGACCAACGTGTATTCGTGGTATGTACTTGTGTATGAATGTGATAAGGATAAAAGGTAATAATAATCAAAACTTCACGTTCGGAGACAGGAGATAATAAATAAAGCACATGTGATCCAAGTCACATGTGAGTAGTAGCTAGGGGAAAGGGGTAGGGGGATTACACCCGCCTCCCTTAGATTGTACTACATGATCTACAATGAGAGAAATAGAAAGGAGAGATTGAGGTAAAGAGAGTGGTGGTCTCATGATACGAGATAAGTTGGGGGGAGGTGTGGTGAGGAGTCCGCTGCTGTGGGTCAGCAGGGAAAATAGAGGGTAGCCCGCTGCTGTGGGGCAGCAGTGGTAGAATAGTATGAAGTCCACTACTGTGGGGTAGTGGGATTATGTGGACGAGGACGTCGGTCCATATCATCATCGATGTCTTCCGTGATCATGGAAGGGGTGCCGGAGAGGGATACCTCCGATGGCGCCACGCTGGATCCTGCAGCATTACTGCCTTGGAATGAAGGGGCGGGCCCATGAGGGAAGTATGCCGGGGCAATGACAAGTCCACCTAAGGATATGGGCGGTCCACCTGGCATAATGGGGAGCCCGGACAGTGCCTCGACAGCGGGACTCCCAGCGGTAGCCGCTGGGAGGTTCACGGTAAAGGGAGGAATGGGATTAGCCATTCCTGTGGCAGTGGAGGCCACGACAGGGGGTTGTGGGGTTATACAATGGTCGCCCGAGGGGGGCGTGAGGGCGGGTAGTCCGCTGCTTCTGGCAGCGGAGGACGTGTCTCCCAGGCAAGGGGGGCAGGTACGGGAGGCTCTGAGGCCTGATTCATGCCACAATGGTTGTCCCGCCGCAGGAGACGGAGAACAGCCAGGTGGCCGGAGAGATATGAAGTCCATGAGTCTATCGGGCTCATGGGCGGAAGGCGGGAGTCATGCGTTATCCGCTAATGACCCCAATAACTGACGGGTGGCTGTCAGATCCCGACCATCATTGTGGCAGTTGGTGATCCAGGCCTGGGCAAAGTCCCAACAATCATTGGCCCAGGCGTATGAGAACCTGCACTCGGCTAAGTGCCAAGCAACAGTGTTGACCGTCAGGTTGTCGATAGATCCACCCAAGGGGTGGAAGTTGCTCACGTTGGTGATGACGAGGTGATCACGAGTGACGATACTATTATACTGGCCAGGAATGCCCAGTAACTTACAAAATCACTGATTGAACAGCATCTGTTGTCACCCAAATGAGGCGCCTGCCGATTGTTTGGTGGGGCTGAGTATGTGCATGGCGCGCCATCCCCGCACCTGGTGGAGGTTGAGAGGGTCCTGGATACCAGGCAGGGGCCTATGAACACAGCGTTCATAGTGATAATATGCCGCCCATCGTTGGGGCGGATTGTCCAAATGTGGGGGCCCCATGCCTGGACGGCAGATGCTGAACGAGGTTTCCACTGCGGCTGGCAGTGGTGGGGGGTTGATCGAAATGGGGACGTGTGGATTGGCACGTGCAGCCACCAGAGCCAGATGGGTTGAGGGCCCTGTCGAGGGCTGGGAACGGTTCCCGCCTGCTCTCGTCGGGTGAGAGCGCATCTCATCCTTCGCTCACAGAGGGACGTGCCACTTGCTGAGGGCTATCTGCTGGGCGGTGGTTAGGGGCCGCCGTTCGTTGCGAGCACGATTGGTGGCATTGACCAATGCCTCGCATGCATTCACCACATCACGGTTTCCCGGATGTGGGCAAGCCAATTGGCGTGTTCCCAAGCGCTACGGGTTATGGGGATTCCAGCTTCGTCGAACTGGGATTGTGATTCTCGTGGATTTACAAGACTGGGGTATGATGTTGCGGCTGTGGCCGCACTGGGCAACGGTGGACACAGGTCTTCATCCGGGTCTTCGTCACCCCAGTCCTCTCCTGAGTCGTAGTAGTCGTCTTTCATTTCCACGATCTTTGTTGTGGATGTTCCTCAGGTGGTGGGGTCTCTTATCTTCTGATACACCTTGCGTCAGTCGTCCAACTTGTCAATTTGGCGTCGTAGGTCACGAATTTCGTCGTGAGCATTGTCGAGCTGGTCTCGATAGTATCGCAGGTCATCTTCTAACCTTCCCCTCCCCTCCCTCGAAATTTCCTCAATAACGCACCACAAACTGTACATCTGTTCTGCGTACCAGGGTAATTCGGGGTGCAGGATGGCAGCCATTCTGCGTTCAATGGATCCCATCTGAGGGTCCATGTAGCCTTGCATGCGGTGCTGGCCATAAGCCAAGCACGTTGTGCAGGTGGGGTTGGTGCATACGGCACAGCGATACCCTGGGTGGGCTATCCAGTTGCTGGGTGCCTCCGAAGGCCCATCCACTGTGGGTGGTGAGGGGAAGGACAAAAGTTGATGAACTTCGTCATCCATGAGCTTGTCACGGAATGTGCAATCTGCGTGCTGGGGATTTTCTTCCACCCGAGTGATCGGGTGGGTTGGGACCACCCATGGGGTGATCTGGAGGTGGCTGGCCACCCGTAGAAGCCATAGACTAGGTGGTTATTGGTGTGATGTGGTGATGGATTGGTTCAGTGATAGATTTTTCTGGTTCAATCCCCGACTTCACAGGTGGTATCGCCCAAGTTCCACCGTATCTGAAGTAGCAATTGCTTGCCATTCCACTTATGGGAGGTGATTTCATCGACCACCCATTCTGCATCATCCGGAGTGCCCCAATCGTATGGGTCGACTGGGGTGCGATCGGGAAATAGCAGGGATCATTCGGCACATGGGGCCGAAGTTTCGACACGTGAAACTTGGGATGTAGGTTCCGCATCTTCAATGACGTGGGCAATTCCAACAAGTAGTTGGAGGTCTCCGGGGAAGCCTGTAGCACCTTGTACGGCCCTACATATTTGGGGAGGAGTTTGCTGGCCCTTCCCTTAGGGAGCACTAGGTTGCTTGTAGATAGGTAGACCATGTCTCTAGCATTGATACTGGGTTCATCGTGACGTTTGGTGTTGGCGTGATATGTTTGAAACACGCGACACTCTATAATTGCGTCGTACACATCTGATAGATTCTGCTGTGCCTTCTCGGTGAAGGCTGCGACACCAGGAGCACACTCTGTATTACGCCTATGAACGTTCATCATGGATGGTAAGAATCCATAGTTCGCCTCAAATGGAGCGAGCCCAGTAGTGGAGCTGGCACTGGAGTTGAGAGCGAATTCCACCATGGGGAGCTTCGCCACCCAGTTGGACTGATTGGCAGTAACTACTGATCGAAGTATCTGAGCTATGGACCGATTAATGCATTCGGTCTGTCCATCTGTCTGGGGGTGGAACGAGGTAGACATCCTCAATTTAGCACCTAGCAACCGGTGGAGTTCAGTCCACCATTTGAAGGTGAACTTCGAGTCCCGGTCGGACACAATGCTGGACGGCAGCCCGTGCAGATGACAGATCTCCTTCAAATATATCCACAAGAGCTCCGTGGTGGTGGTGGTGTGGGTGGTGACAGGAATCAAGTGTACCATGGAGGTCATTTGACATATTGCTACCCACAGGTAGTTAAACTGATTGACCTTGGGAAATGGACCGATAAAGTCCATGCCAATGCTGTCCCATGACACCGTGGGGATGGGTAGCGAGTGCAGTTTGCCTGGGAGAGGCTGGTAGTTCCCTTTGGCTCGCTTGCAGGGCACGCAGGAATCGCAAAAAGTTATGATCATCTTTGTCATTCTTGGCCACCAGTACCATCGCCGGATATATTCCGACATTTTCTGGCTACTGAAATGTCCTACAATCGAGTGTGCTTGCTCAATAATGATACCCATCAGAGTATTCTTCTTCAAGGTGCCTTGCGGTATACACAGTACCACCTCTTGACCAAGATTTCAGATCCAAATGAGGTGGTCCTTCATGAAGAAGGACGAATAATCTGTGGGTTTATCCAGCACTTTCGATAGTAGTGGGTCCTGCGGGTATAGTTTTTTCACTGTGGCAGTGAATTCGTCCAGTTGGTGAAGTAAATCATGCAGGTGCATGCCCTTGGAGCGTGAATCCAGAATGGTGAGGTCATCTTCACCAGTCAGGGAACTTTCTCCTCCCAGGGCAGGGCCGAGGTGGTTCACCTCGACATCCTGCTCTTCAACCCTGTTGACTGGGCATTGAGCTAATAAGCTCACTCCTTGGGGTTGGAGCTCGCGGATACGTTCCCATGACAGGAGATCGTGGTCAGGGTCTATCCACACATCAGCATTCACATACTCGGATTTAGGATGCACATCCTGGGGCGTGTCTTCCAAGTAGTAGCGTGAGTGGCAGTCAGCCACCTTGTTGAGTACACCCTTCATGTACTTGATCTCGAATCAAAATCAAGAGAGATACTCCATCCACCGTGACTGTTGCGGTGATAACTTCTTCAGCTGGCTGAAGAATTCGATGGCATGGTGATCCGTGACAACTGTGAACTTGTATCCCAGCAGTTTGTCCTCCCATTTGAGGAGTGCCTCAAGGATGGCCAGTGCTTCGTGTTCATAGATACAATAATTATGTTGGGCCAGGGTGAACTTCTTGGACATGAAGCCCACCGGGCGACAGGTCATCCACTCGGGTCCCTGTCCATACATTGCTCCAAGTCCCGACGTGGAGGTGTCACATATCACCCAAACCATATCCGATTTAAGGGGGTCAATTGGCTTGAGTATGGGGTGTCAAGCGCATAGCTCTTTGATCATGGTGAAGCACTTGTTGTGAATCGGCCTCCAGACAAATGTCTGGCCATTCTTCTCCATAGATTGCAATGGGCCTGCATAGGCAGACAGGTCAGGGACGAAATGGGTGAGATACTGCACCAGCCCCAGGAATCGTTGTATGTCATTATATGACCGTGGTGTCCTCCACTCGTGTATGCAGGTGATTTTGTTCCCGTTGGGGTGCAGTCCATCGTCGTCGATGATGTGTCCGAGGCAATCTATGCGGTCGGCATACAGGTCGCACTTTTCAGGTTTAAGGTAGAATTCGAATTCTCGAATTTTGGCGAAGGCCAGACAAAGATGCTCTTCGTGTTCCTCGATCGTATTACTGTACACGAATACATCGTCTAAGTAGATGTGAATGAACCTTCCAATGTATTCTCGGAATACCAGGTTCATTATCCGCTGGAATGTTGATGGAGCATTACAGTCACCCTGTTGCATGACATTGCTTAGCAGGGTGCCATATATAGTGGCAAACACAGTCTTCCACACATCCCGTGGTTCTACACGGACTTGTTTGTAGGCGTTGGAAAAATCAATTTTAGACTGATATTTTGTGTGCGCTACATCCAGGCAGATATTATCCTGGTCTGGGAAGGGGGTAACATCAGGACGAGTGTTCTTGTTCCATTTTCTACAGTCTACGACGGTACATAGTCCTCCTGATTTATTCAGGACACATAACATGGGGGCTGCTTGGTCCGTCTGACAAGTCTCTCACCACCCCGATTGGAGGTATTTCGAAATCTTGTCCGATAGGTGTGATTTCAGAGAATCAGGGCAGCGCAGCAAATAATTATATTTTTTGTCCTCATTATAAAGAGGGATTGTGTGATTAATGACACGAAGAGGGGGGAGCTTGTTGGGCAAGCCTTCCATGATATCTTTACATTGAAATAACTATCTCGATCATAAATGAGGTATGTGCTCCTCTGTATATATTTCTACCCCAGACAATATGGCTTCAAAAATCCGTGCCCATTTGTCTCAGGTATTCAGGACTGTCTCCTGTGTCATCGTCTTGAGCCATGCGAGATTGTTGGGCCTTGCCTGACTTCATCAGCGATTTTCGGGCTTCCAGGATCAATTCCTCCTGGATGGATCATTCAACTAAGTCTAGTTGATCGGGCAACATGGCCATCTCAGTCACATCGACATCGATGATGTCACCCCATTTTGATCTGGGCACCTGCACCAGCTTTGACTGGGAATCTAGTCATTCCTTCTTCCAGATGGAGTGTCGTCGTGCCATTTTGACAGATTCCTCCCCCTCTGTGAGAGAAGGGTACACCTGATCTCCAACATGGATCACGTGATTGGCAAAATCCAGTAATATGCCATGCTTGTGCATCCACGGCGTCCCCAGAATGAGGTCGTACCTGTCGATGTTAGCAACATCGAAGTATTCCTTGGAATCTATGGTCCCAAATACAGCGCGGGTGTAGGTGCCGAACTGTATGCTCGCACTGCTCCCGAGCGTTCCCAACTGTAGTGGGATGACATCCTTAAGGTATCCTCATTTGACCTTCGCTACTCTAGCGAAGTCAGAGCTCATGCAATCGGTCGTGTGTAAGGGGACACTCCTATTTTCTCCTATTCCCCTGTCCCTACACCTTTCCCCTTGTTCCATTCTCTTTCCATTCATTCCACGGACTCTTAGCTACATCCCCTTTGTTTCCCTTTCGTTCCCCTTCCTTTCCTTTTCCCTTCTGCCCATTCCCTTCATGTCTGAGTCTCGTCTGGTGACTCCGGACTCTTCCCGCGCCTCGTACTCGCTCGGACTCATACATACACTTCAGGGCTCGTCCGGGCTACCTCTACCCTCCTTTCCCACTTCGTTACTCCTTGTCTCCCCTCCCCCAGGTTGCTGGCACGACTCCTGTACATTCCCCTGCCACTGCATTATCACACACCCCCTCGTACCTTGTGATATCCGTTCGGACTTGTGGCTGGTGTACTGTACAGTTATCCTTCATTCCTCCCACACTACTACATATATACTTCGCTTCCTAGCATGGAGAATCCTTATCCTGTTCTCTTTGGATTCTCCCTCTGCTAGGTGAGCAGCTCTCTCATGTATTGTAGTTAGCCTTATTCATACTTTGGATTCTCCCTCTGCTAGGCCTGCACTGTCGGCCATCTTGAGGTTGCCCTTACATCGTGCACCCCGAGTTGAATAGGGTGTAAGCTCGTACACCGTTGATAGCCACGTATTGCGCTATTGATTTCATTGTGATTTTCACCCGTTTTGGACGATCCACCAGGTGGCCCGATGGTTGGTATTTAGGGTGGAAGGCAGCCAATCTCACTGCTCCGTGTCCACTCTCAACAGGTGGTTCGGCCGGTGTCATGCTGCACAATCATACAGGCCACTCCACATCCATCGTGCCCATGTGTATGATGTCATCACTCGCATCGTAATACCTATCAAAATCGCTAGGCTCATTGTCTTGCGATGAATATTGTGACCCCTCCAGGCCATCTTCCTCATGCTGGACGATGTCACCGTCGCCTCCACGATCACTTGTGGGTTCAGGCACTGAGTTGTTCGGGGGTGGCATGGCACTGTCGGATTCCTCATTGATCCGGGCTGCGTTCAGGTGTGGCTGTCCATATTTAGAGCATCTCGGGTCAGTGGAGATGTGCCCTACATTTTTGCCTGCGTAGCATTTTGCCTTGGAGGCGTCGAAGTGGCCACTGCCGGAAGCACGGTGGGGTGGCACTCTCATAGCCGGCTGAGAGGCGATATGCTGGGCGGGACATGATGGCCCCACTACAGCTGGCCTGCCACCGGGAGCTCCCACGGTAGCATCCTGGTTGGTGGTATCTGGTCTACACATACCCGTAGGGGGGGGTCTGCTATGTCCAATTCTCTGACTAGTATGAGGGATGTGAGCAGCAGCCGTGGGCTTCTCAACCCTGCTGCTGCTCATTGGCGCTCCAGGATGGTTCCTGGCACGATTGGCAGCCACAGTGTGAGTGTAGTGTTTAGCCATCACTCGGCTTTCCTCCGCCTGGAGGGCAACCAAATACAAGTCGGAGATGGGGTGTCATTCAGCATTGTAGCCGCGATCTAATAGCCTGTCGCAGATAGAGGCAGGCAGGCCGACGACAAACTGTTGTCGGAACATGTAAGCATCGGAAGGGTGTATCATGTGCTTCGCGGTGCGTTCCAGGGCATCCAAGAACCCACACACCCCCATAGTAGCCAAGTATTCAGTGGCGAGGAACTCCTCTGAGGTGTCTTGAATAGCCGTGGGCTGCACAAACCAATTGTATAACCCAATCAGGACACGCAGGAACGTCCAACGCCGATTGTCGTCAGTGTCCTCAATCTCTTTGTCAAACCACACAGTGGCTTCACTGTCGAGGTGAATCCCAATCATTGTGATGCATTCCTCTTCATGAGTGGGCATACTATATTGGTTAATGTGAAGCCACCTCATGAGTGAGTGGAGCCATCAGTTGAACTTGTCCACATCGGTGTCACCAGAGACCATTTGTCTGGTTTCTGCATGTGGAAGGGCAGCTTGGTCCCGGGGGGAAGCTTGAAAGGATGACCCAGTCGTTTGTGTATCATGTCAGCATATTGCTGACGAATAGTTCTGGAGTACCCAGAGATGTCCGGTTGATCTAGGGCACTGGCCATTCCCATGTCTCTGTGAGAAATATGTGGCCCTTGTGCTCCATCGTGTTCTGGGACGTGATCATGATCGAATTCTACACACCTTTCCTCGCGTGGGCGATGTCCTGTGTCGTCCTGGGGACTAGGGTACCATCGCTCGCGTGAGTGGCAATGGCCTCGAGGTGGTCCCCAGTCAGAGCCAGGGTTTTCGTGGGTGGACAATCCATTCGAGGGGAAGTCGTTGTCTTCAGCAATGTGCCTCCCGGTAGTGGGAGGGGGGGGTGTACGTATGTTCGTACCCTGGAGGCCTGCAGGAATTCAGTCTATCCTGCAGGTTTTGGTGCCGCTTGCGATGCCCATCGTCGTCTCCATTGTTAGAGTGCTGTCAGCGCAACTCACGTTGCGAGTTATGGTGGTTGTTGTCACCGGTATGGCCACAGTGGTCATCGTGGGCTTGCTCCAGCTCGTGCTCATGCTCCTCGGGAACACACTCCCACGGATATCCTTCCGAATCAAAGTTGATGCCCTGATTGACAATGGTGGTGAGTTCACAGGCGGTCATTGCGGCATTATGCCACTTCTGGAGTATAACTCTATTGCGAAACGCAGTAGCCCTTCCTGGGATAGGCAGAGGAGGGGGAAGTGGCTCCATGGGTGCGATCGGGTGAGCAGGATGTTGAGCGGCAGCCTTGTTGTATACGAGCGTTTTGGCGGCCTGCTTGGCGCGTACCTGCGTTAAGATATCCAGGATAGTATCAGGATCCAGCTGCTGGCCATGGAGGGACTGCAGGTGGGCTGTTCGTGAGGCAGCAATCACTGCAATGTCATCAGTGATTGGGGGTAGATTGCTCTGGAGCCACTGCGATACCGAATCGCTGGGGATGCTTATATGTTCGTCTGACACTCCAGCATCCATGGCTGGCCGCTTTGCTGCATGCTGTTCTCATTGTGCATTGTCACTCATGAGGCTCACTGTGGAGCTTTGAGAGTGAAGTGTGCCTCATTCAGCACAGCTATCGCCTTCTCGCTTCGGGTGAAAAGGGTTCTCTTTGTCGTCACAAAGGGAGCTCCTAGTGGGGGAACAACAGGTTGAACCATCATGTCTCGTTGGCCTTGGCAGTCCACTTCCACCCATATGGGTGGGGGTTTGACGAATCGTCTCATCAGGAAGCCCCCAATAGCTCCGTGAGGGCAGTGGTTGTGAATACAAACCTTCGAGGTTGCTTGCTGGCAGATATCCCTGCCCGGAGAGCTCGAATCCACGACGTGGTCGTGGGCTGAGGGGGGGAGGCATGGCGGTGAGGAACGGAAGAGGGCCAGCGTGGCCTTGATCACTTCGCTTCCGATTTCAGAGACGGTGGGAAGACTGACGAGGTCGAATGAATCTCGAACCGAGCTCGCTGGTTCTTTCCCCATGGGATGTGTCGGGCACCTGGGGCATTCCCACATGGGGAATGGAAGCAGGCCCTTCTCCAGTGTCCTCGGCTATCGAGGTGTCCCCTGTGTTGGGTTTCTTTCGATCTTTGCCTCCCCGTCTCATACTCGCGAAACATGTTTCTAAGAAAACGTAAAAAAGTGTAAGTACTCACTGAGTACTTCTTATCTCATGCATTGCAAGGTACGTTTGACCAATGTGTATTTGCAGTATGTACTTGTGTATGAATGTGATAAGGGTAAAAGGTAATGATAATGAAAACTTCACTTCCGGGAACGTGAGATAAATAAAGCACATGTGATCCAAGTCACATGTGAGTAGTAGCTAGGGGAAAGGGGTAGGGGAATTACAATGCAGGAGTTGTGCCAGCAACCTGGGGAAGTGGGAATGGGAAGTAAGGAGGTGGGAGAAGAAGGTATAGGTCATCTGGACATGCCCCAAAGTGTATACATGCATCCAAAGCACATCCGGACATGCCCAAGTGTGGCTGAGCGCGGCCAAGCGAATCTGGATTGTGGGAAATACATCAGATGTGTCAGATGTGGCTTGGATGATTGGTAGAATGGAAAGGGAAGAAAGGGGAAGTAAAGGAGAGTCTGTGGAATGAAAGACAAGAGAAAGGAATGAAGAGAGAGGCAGAGAGACAAGGGGAAAGGAGAAAATAGGAGAAAATAGGAGTGTCCCCTTACATCACCCCCCCTTCAAGCCCGCAGCGACCTGACACAAAGATTCCTGCCTGCTGTGCCACGAATTCACCAACTCCGAAACTCTGGATTGCTGCGAGAAGACATTGAAATACAACTAAACAGAGCCGGGAGCTTTCCGACTGCGCCAACACTCCCAGGACTGGTCAAGGGCTGTCAGAGTCATCCGAAGTACTCAGACTGCATCTGGGTGGTGATTGTGGAAGTCCTTGACCTTTTGGAAAGTGTGCTGGAGATTGCTCACAGGCTCCTAGGAGTCATGCTCAATGCCATAGCCTCGCCAGCACACCAGATACTTTAACACCTGGCTGAAGTGTCTACTATTCTGGACTTCTTCAACTTTGTATTCCTCTTCTCTGTCGACAAGCTGCAGAGGTGGCAGAGCAGAAGGATGTCAACCTGAGATGGGATCCGGAACGAAGGGTGAGAGTTTGACAACAGGGAAGACAGGGTGAAGGCAGGATAAGCCTAGCAGGAGCTCAAGTGAGTATGCTGCCTTGCCAACCTTCTAGATGACCTTGTAGGCACTGAGATGCGCATGTCTGAGTTTCTGGGAGGGTTGGGCAAGGTTAATGTCTGACAAATCCAACCAAACCTTGTCACCCAGTTGGTACTCCAGAGCGGGAGTCTGATGTTGATCATAGTAGTGCTTCATGTCATCTGGAGCCTTGACCAATGTGGACTGAGCTTCATCAACCACGGACTTCATCTAGTCTACAAACTTGTTTGCAGACTCCAGCCGAGATGGCGGCTGATGAGGTTCGAACCTGAGATGAGGGTGGTGACCCATATCCAAGAGGAATGGTGACTGCTGAGTGAATGTGTGAACCCAGTTGTTGTATGCAAACTCTGCCATAGGGAGAAGTTGGGCCCAGTCATTCTGATGCTCTCTGACGAAGATCCAGAGGTAGGACTCAAGTTCCTGGTAAGTCTGCTCCATCTGTCTGTTCGACTGAGGATGGTAAGCTGTGGATGTGGCCAGCTTGATCCCAAGTATCTGGTAGACTTCACGAGTGAATTCTGCAACAAACTGCGGACTCTGATCAGACATGACGAACCGAGGGAGGCCATGCAGCTTCTAGACGTTCTGTAGGTACAAGTTGGTGGACCTGAGAGCAGATACTGTGGTGTGAGTCAGGATGACATGGGGGTGTTTGCTTACAGAGTCAACCACATTCATGACCACATCAAATCCGTCTGACTCTGGAAGCTCGACAATGAAGTCCACACTCAACCAGTCCCAGCATTCATCTGGGATAGGGAGCAGATGGAGTTCACCCATAGGCGGATGCCTCTGAGTGTAATGACCGTGTGCTGAATGTTGGGTCGCTCGAGCGAAGGGGAGCTTGTATCCCTAGCAAGAGGGTCCCATGGCCCAGGGAACGGGGGTCACCTGTGACCCAGGCTATGGGGAGGTTGACCTGCTCGGGGGATGGGCGAGGTCAGTACATGCTGTGATAGTTGAGTAACAAGTGATAATAATATTTCAGAGTTTGAATATGTACATAGTAATGTCTGGGTGTAATAACTACTTCTATGTGAGGTGACGGTAAGTGCTCAGTCGCTACAGTGCCCCCCAGTCGTTATTGCACACAAGTTTTCTAGAGAGAGAAAGAAGAAGAAGAAAATATAGGAGGCTCATAGGATAGAGGTGTTTCATAGCGGGAAAAACAGAAAGCGATAAACGGCGGCCGAAGGAGAAAGCGAGGAAGAGAAAGAGAGAGATCTAGAAGTTATTTTCGACGGTAGCGTGTGTGGTTATGATGCGAGTGGCTGTCTGAACCTTTGGGGTGCGGTGAATGGTAATGTTCTTCTGGGTCCGGAGATGGCTGCGACAGCCGTAAGGCAAGTGGTTTGTTTCGTTTGATATTTCGAGGCGCAGTTGTTTCACGGATCGCACAAGTGGTGTGGGAGGCTACAAATTGTCGGGGTGGCGAGTTGATACGAGAACGTTTTGTGAGCGGAGCAGTTCCTGGGGGTGATGATGAGGGGCGAATCGCCGAGTAGTTTGTATCTGGGGTAATTAATTTTGATGTGCTTGCTTCGAATTCAAGACTGATGTGTGATGAATATACTTGCGAGGGGAAGGCTATCCCCGCCGAACAAGAGGATGAAGAGTTAGGAAGTGAGCTCTTGATGAATCTAGTGTCGAGCATCACAGGAATATTCCAAAAGCTGGTTGGAGAGGCTGGGTGTTTCTTGGGATTTCATACTTCTTCTAACACTAGCAAGTATGTAGCTTCAGGGATGGCAGGTCCATCACATCTGTCCGAGTTGGAGACCCCAGCACGTGAAAGGTACCCTCGTGCATGCATCGCTTGATCACTATTCCCGAAGCACATCCAGTAGATTGCCCTATCGTCCTGCCAAGTACGCAGCATCTGCTGCACCTCAAAGGGGATCTTCTTGGCTGTACTCTGTAGAAGCTGAAGGAAGTCGCTAGCTGAGCGTATCTCGCTGGGCAGTTTATCTACTTGCCAGAACTCGGATAGCACAAAGGAATAGGGGCCATACAGTTCTGCATGTCTTTCGGAGATGGCATGGCTTGCTATGCTGGAGGGCCCATCCAGAGAGACAGAGGATACGGAAGTCAAAGGAGGAGGAGGGTGGTCCCGGGACTCCGCTACCAGCGAGTTCCTTATAGCAGTGCGTAGCTCCAACTCATCTGTCTCTCCATATAATTGGGCACTCAATTTTGCACAGCTTTGCTCTTTGAACGATTCGCGAAATGAGGAGAGCGGGGAGATAGCTCGCTGTTTCCCCTTCCCTGCTATTGCCTGGGGTTCTGCGGCGTGGGCAAGGGAGGAGGACCCTAGAGTCCTGACCATGTCTCGAACAGATACTTTCGAGAGGGATTGCTTGCACGGGGCAGCTCTGTCTCATGCAAGCCGCGCCTGAACCTCTTGCACACTTGGAACTTCGGGTGCATCTGTCTCAAGCCCGTCCAGATTGAATATCGTTCGGAGGGGTGTGAGTGGCCGAAGCGTCAACTCTGCTAGCATCCTAGCAACAGGTAGTGCATTTGGGTTCTGCAAACACGGTTGTCAGTAGCCTTGTCGATTGGAAAGCGATAACGATCCCGGGAGAGGCTCATAGCCGGGTGAGCATCTAACACGGCCTACTGACTCTCCATCTCCTAGAGCCAGGGTGCGCAGGTTCGAGCATCTCTCGGCGAGTCTCCAAGGGGCATCTCTCGCGAATACCAATGAGTAATTTTGCATGAGATCGGAGGGGAGAGTTGAGTGTGTTTGGTGATGATAGGACTCCTCCCCTCTGCAATACTCGTACAAAAAGAAGCAGGCCACTCCTTCTCGAGCTAAATATAGTGGGACGTCCTCACAAGCTTGATCAGAAACCCATATCCCCATGAACCGTTCATTCCCCTCCACGATGAAGATGTAGTCTGCTGGGTCAATTGGGGGTTGATCCTTCATGCGAGCATACTGTGTCCATGCGTCACAATATTTGATTCCCCGCTGCATGCTAGTAATCATGTCTACGGCTTCATCAAAGGTATTGACTTGGTTGAGATTGCATATGTTCATGTCAGTGGGGTATACAGGCTGGCGTTTCCAGAGGAGTCGTAGTGATTCCGAACTGGACCTTCGCAGACCATCGTGCAAGGAAAGCATGTCCTCCGTGATGACTTTATTGCACTTCCGTAGTTTGTTAATATATGCACTGCATATTCTCCCGCCATTGCCAGACGAAAGCGGATCCGGCTGCCAGACTTCGGATATCTCAAAGACAGATGTGAACTCGGGGTACTTGCTTGGGGAGTTCAGATGACAGTGTCAACATATTAATGGCAGGTAAGGTCTACTAGGCTGGTAGTGCTGCAGGTGATACGTGGGATCTAATGGGCCCAGGTGCCCATCATAGTGTTTCCTTCCTCATGCTAAATCTTCCAGGTCGACGCTGGGCACCTTAATCCCTGGATAGAAAGGCAGTCTTCGTGAGTTGGGTGACCAGAACTCGAAGCATCTCCCCGCAATGCTAACATCTCCCAACAATTTGGGTCGATCATTCGGCAGGATGAGTTTGGAAAGGAAAGAAATGGGGTTCGGATTGTCAGTATAGCCTGCCTCCGGGAGCAGCCTTGGGGCGCTGAATTGACCAGAATTGGTACTCATAATGGATGTGTGATGAGGAGACGATAACAAGTGCGGGAGTACGGCGAGAGGCCTTGATCAGCCGTCATGTGCACTCCTTGGACTGTTTAGGGGCTTGTAGCCCACGCAGGTACGGCCGCTTGAGCTCAGGCGCATTGCATAGCTTGTACTCGGACAGCCAGGAGTCTTCAGTAGCATCCAATCCCTTATGCCCCAGGATCGCTTCGACTTCCCATTCTTCTGCGGCCGGTAACAGATCGCACATGGAAGGGAGCTGACCTCGTTCTCTGAATCGATGCTCCGAAGGCGTATATCATTTCAAATGTGTGAGGTTAATGATGAGGTGCATGGATAGTTGGTGGGTAGGTGCAATCGGTAGACTAAGGGATTGATTTTTTCCAAAACCTCGAAAGGGCTGATCATGTGTTGTATTAGCTTCTGCCCCGTGTCTTCCACTTCCACTAGCTGTAGTGTATGGGGGTTGACCAAGACCAGGTCCCCAGGCTTGATTTCCTCCACAGGCCTCCTTCTCGCATTATACACACGAGCTTGTTTCTCTTGGGCTAGTACCAACGTGTCTCTCGCTGCCGCTCATCGCTGATCCGTAGTTTTGATGAATGATTCAGCAGTCTGACTAGGTAGGAAGGGCCGCTCTGTATCATCCTTGTTTGGGACGAGTAACGCGGTTGATAGTCAAGGCTTGTATCCGAGTAACAGTAAGTCAGGGCGCTGGCCAGTGGAAGAGTGCACAGATGAGTTATAGGCGAAGGCGAGCTCGCTGAGGTACACTGACCACGAGGATCTATCCGTGGCTACATACACACATAGCATGGTCTCAAGTGTGGCATTCAGGATCTCAGTCTGCCCATCTGTCTGGGGATGATGCACAGAGGATAACGCCAGGTGACTTCTGTATCAAGCGACTACCAATCTCCAAAAGACAGACGTCCAATGCTTATCTCGGTTGCATATTATACGCGATGGCAATCCGTAGACGTGCACAACGTTGTCAAAGAATAGCTTCGCAAATCCTTGCTGGTCTAACATGTCATGTGTGGGTATGAATTGACCATACTTCATGAGTTTATTGACGATTGTTAAGAACCGTATCGAGGGCCTCCTAACTCGTCCGTTAGGGGTGCAGGAATGCGTGGACGAGAGGAGTGTATGGGACTTGGCTTCAGCTTTGATGCTGCGCCCTCCTAGCCCTGCGGTGTCCCAATTTCAGAGAGCAAGGGTGAGAGGCGGGCTCTGCGGAGGAGCCCGCAGTGAAGACAAGGAAGCAAGCAGTGACGAAGATAGAACTAAGATTCAGAGTAGGGAATACATGTGTACTATAAATACTAGCTAACATGCATATAAAGTGAGGCTAGTAAGTAAGTACACATGTACATGAAACATGTAACAAGTGAATCATAGTGCTGCGCACCATGCATATACCTCGAGGGCGGAGCCCAAGGGTTTCCGAAGGTCTGAGAATCCGAAAAGGGGCATAAGGGGGTGAGGATCAGTATATAACAATGATGACCAGAATGGCGGTGAACTCTTCCTTTCCTGAGGCCGGCAGTCCAGTGATCAAATCAAGTGATACCATCTCGTACGGGTAAGTAGGAATATGAGCAGGACGTAGGCCATCCATCTTCTTCGTGTGGTCGACTTTGATCTTCTGGCAGATATCACATGACTTAGCGTAGCTCGTAGCGTCTTTGACAAGGTTAGGCCAGAAGAAGACATCTCTTAGGCAACCGATGAATCGCCGGGCACCTTCATGGGCACTCTCGTAGGGTGGTTCATGTATAAGCTTCAGTACAAACAGTACTCGGTCCTGCGGGATGCAGAGGCGGTAGTTCCAATCGGTGTCTATGAAATACAAGAGACTGTTGGAACCCTTTTGGAATTGAGATGGAGTAAGAATCCGATCGGGGTTAGTGATTTCCACCACTTCGAACTTGTCCTTGAAGTATGCATCTCACTGATACGCTGATTCCCATTCCTTTCATGCCTCAGGTGTAAACGCAGTAAGCAAGTGAGACTTCGTAAGCATTTCTTCGTCCAGGAGCTCTACGGGTTGAACTCCATTAGGGTATGTCCAGTAGTTCCTGAGCTCGTCTGATTTCGAGGTGGGAATAGCCACAGGCTCATTCATTGGATCTATCCCTCCTAGCTCTGAGAGGAGAGAGTCGTCTCTCGGTACCCCGGGTTCATCTTTATGATCCTCGACAGTGCTTAGCTTGATTTGCTCGTTTCATTTGACACATCTGAACGGCCAATATGGCTCTGTCTGAATCCTGGAGCACTTCCTCCTTCGATGCCAGAGCCTCATGCAGCCACCAAGAGGAGAAGGCAGCTTTCACGGCCGTATTCTTCCTATCTTCTGCGTTTTGGGCTAATCGCCTTTTATCTTCATCGGGAATAATAGCATCCAAGACGTCATGCACCGGGGAATTGTGTGGGGGAACATGAGGCATATGAGAAAGCGGGTCAACATTGGAGTGAACACGTCCTTGTTGGTGAATGACCCACAATTTGGGGTACACTGCGACTACGGCCCCCCATGCGGCCAACCGTTTATTGGCATCCTTGTATGATTCAGCCCATTGAAGCGCAGCGTGGTCTGTTACTAGAGTGATGGTCTCTTCTTCAATGAATGGTTGGAACTTAACTAGAGCCTCTTGAGCACCCAGAGCTTTGCGTTCCATTGCACTGTAGTTACGCTCGACAGGCTTAAGAGTGCAGCTCCAGTAAGCGATAACACGTTCCACGTTGATGACAGTGTCCTCAAAGGAGGGAGCCCAGCTGCGTGGCTCAGAAGGAGCTTCATCGTTTCCTCCAGGTAGTTTGGTCACGATAGATGGTACCGTCTTGCCAGCTTTATACGCTCAGAGAAGACGTTTGTAGACCGGAGCACCTGGCAGATCTCGGATGTTCATAGGCTGCACTTGTTGCAGGCTAGCACCTAAAGCGTAATCGGACGCATCTGTATAGAGTCTGTATGGGGAACCTTGGAGGGGGTGTCCTAGAACTGGGGCTCGCGCTAAGGCTTCGCGAGTATTCCAAAACGCTAGGTCATGTTCAGCTTGCCAGCTCCACTTAGCACCCTTCTTGAGTAAGGAGAATAACAGGGCAGCAATGTGCAAGTAATGCGGAATGTAAGCTGAGAAGTAAATGATCATGCCTAGATAACACTGTAATTCCTGAGCTGTAGTGGGTCGCACTAGTTCCATGATAGCGGCTACCTTTTTCTTGTGTGTGGATAAGCCTAACCTGGAGACCTTTTGTCCTAGCAGGAGGATCGATGAATATCCGATGAAGCACTTCGAGGGCGCCAGTGTTACTCCTGCCTTTGCGATGGCTCCCAATACTGCATCGAGATGCTTCAGGTGCTCATCCCAGGATCGCGAGTAGACAACAATATCGTTGATGTAGACGAGAGCGAATAGCCACAAGTACGGTGACAGCACCTCCTGCATGAAACACTGAAAGATGGATGGCCCATTCCGCAACCCGAAGGGCATCCTTTTGAATTGGAATAGTCCTCGGTGCGAGCAGAAGGCTGTCTTAGGGCAATGCTCCTCAGCTATCTCCATCTGATTAAAACCAGCTAGTGCATTGAAGGACGAGATCACTTGCGACCCAGACAGCGACTGTATGATCTCAGATTGCCGAGGAATGGGAAATTCGTCTGCGACAGTGATGGCATTCAGCTTTCTGTAGGCCACACATAGTTGTGGCTTGCCATTCCGATAGATGACAAGACAGGGAAAACCCCATGGGCTATGGGATGGTTCTATGACGTCGTTCTCGAACCATTTATTCAACTGTTCGTCGATGACCTCCTTCTTAGCCAGGGAGGCTCTGTACATCAGCATAGAGATTGGCTTAGCGTCTTGTGAAAGAGGTATGGTAGCTTGAGTAGCAACCTTCCCTAAGCGGCCGGCCAGCCCAAACACCTTGACATTCCTCCACAGCACTGCTTCCAGTTGAGGCCATATTTCACCAGAAATGTCCACTTCTAAGTTAACCGGCTTCATGATGTCCTCCATGCTGGATTCTTCGGGGACAGCTGTAGTCTTGGGACCCCAGGATTCGTGCTCATCCTCCAGTTCTGGCTGAGCTTGAGAACTTTATGTATCTATGCCCAAGCTGTCCGTGATTACCATCTTCAAGGCTTCCGCAGTAGCTGCCAACTTCGTCAATGTCTCCTTATCGCGAGGCGCGTCCAGGTATGTCTGAGGATCATAGAGGTGTCCTACTACATCTCCCTTCCTTATAATGATCAGCCTTTCCATAGGGTTCGCTATCGGAACATATGGATTGTCGGCAGATATGATCGTAGTTGGTGTTGATGCAAACTCGTTGCATTTGTCCGACATGAGCATCTTCTCAACTAGCCATGTATCTTGGATCCCAAAAGGAGCGTCTACTGGCACGTTGAATATGCATCCTGGGGATATATGCACAGTACAGCATGCTAACACTGGTGGTGTGTCTTTCGGTGATCCCCTCAACTGCTTGCGAGCCCTGACATGATGCTTCCCTTTCAGAAAGGCTTGCCCAGTGAAGGCCTTCCACGATTTGAAACCTATATCCATATTGGTGCTTGACGAGGCATGTAGGCGATAGGATTGGTCCGAAGGGAATACCTCACTTTGTCTGGAAGCTTGGCAAGTGACTCCTAGCTTGTAGGTTGTCTGGAAATCCTCTCCCAGTAATAGGGGAACCCGCATTCCCTGTACTACATAGGCCTCTAGCTCGAAGATCACTACTTCTCCTGTTATTGTACGTGTGAGCAACTTTGTGTGAACGTAGCCGAGTACTCGAGCTGAGCCTGTCAACTGATACAACCGCATGCGCACTCCCTCCTGTATCTTGGGAGGGTCGGCAAGGGTATTCAGGAAGTCTTCCAACATTAACGTAACATCCGCTCCAGAGTCCAGGCGTGCTTCGATCGCTGCCATCTCCAAGGACCCAATGTGAGCTGTTATTCGTAGTGCTCGTATGCCTACAGAGCTGTGCCCTTCTGGAAATTGTCTTCTTCATGTAGCGTGAATAATACAAACACCGTCGGGGACTCGGAGTGATCTGGGCACTAGCCTACTGTTCCTGGGTGTATTGAAGGGGTTGTCGGTCGCTTCGCTGTAGAAGGCCTCCTCTATTAAGGATACCGATTCACTATTGTCCGTCAGCAAGCTCTTGACATCGGTGTCGAGGATACTGGATGCTGTTGGTGAAACAGGAATGCTTCCTTTGATGGTTGCACTATTCAAACGGGAAACATCGTCTCCTTCATTGGTTTCAGCAAGCATAGTTACACAGCGAGTACTGGGCTTCCTTCCTGTGTGACCCTTGCCTAACCAGGATCTCCTCATCAAGTCCCATTTCTGATAGTGCAGACAGTCTCTATGTACGTGATGGGAGCTAGTGCATATCCAGCATCCCTGGTCTTGTGGTGGTGGGTCGCTCTCCTTAGAGTCATTGCACTTAAATGAATAGTCATCCCAGGTTCCTCCTCTGGGTCACTTGTCTCGGGTCTCGCTTCTGTGCCACGAATCTATGGCGTAAGCGTCTTGCATGGGGGAAGGGGATCTGGATTCCTCGCTAGTCTCGCCTTCCACATTATGAGCGGAGGACTTCCTCGAATAGAACCGTCGAGAAGATGAAGAGTCAATTACAGACAAAGATCGAAAATGTCGATTAGACTCTGAGCGCTCTCAGTCTGCAATCAAGCCTTTGTTCATCACTTTCAGTTTACGTAGGAGTTCCACCACGGTGTTGCAGGACTCAGTATTCAAATGGATAGCCCAACAAGTGAGTTGAGCTCTCAGAACACGATGCACCATTCCTATGTCATTTTCGTCGTTTTCTGAGAATAAGAAGCAGCTGTATTTGAGGTGACATTGTATGAATTGCAAGGGAAGCTCCTTGGCATGGCCAGGTTGTTGGAAGCGCATTTCTTCGTACTCTATGGTGCGCTTGTCAATCCAATGCACGTCCATGAAATGCTCTCGCAGGCATAGAATAAATTCGTTGAATGAAGACATGGCGATCCTTTGTGCCTCTGAAGGTAGGGTGGTGAACCAATCCTTGGCGGCATGCGTGAATCGTGTCAGTGCTATCTGCACTATATCACTCTTCATCATTTCGTCTAAGTCAATATACGATGTTAGGTTGGTGAGGTAGTCGATGAGAGCTTTCCCTTCCCCATTCCATTCAGGGAGTGAAGATAAAGGAATTTTGTGATTGACTTGCCATCGCTCCGCACGAGGGGGGAATGACGTCTGTGACCCAGCCCGTCAGGATCGCCGGGATCGTTGGGATTGTTGGGCCCTTCAGGAGGACCCCGTTGTCTGGGATGGTGATTGTGACCATGGTTATAGTCAGAATCGTCAGGATTGTCAGGATCCCTACCTCTCCGAAGCCATTGACCTCGCAGCGGAGTTGGCCTACAGTCATCCCCTCCAGATCCGTCACTCCCGTTGTCTGGAGGATCTCTCGCACCGCCGGCTCCTTGGCGCGCCCTGGGAGGGTTAGGCGGATTGTTATTGTCTTCTCTGTCTGCCGCAGGGGGAGTCTCAGTTGCACAACTGCACAGAGATGTCCTGGCTGATAATTGTCCGGAATATGGGGAGGAAGGACTCGACTTCCAGATCCGGATCGTGACAATGGCCCCCCAGTCCTAACTCTCGAAGACAAGAGTCCAGGTAAACAGCTAATAGGGTGCGCAGGTACAATATCGGGTGTTTCCTTGAATTGGATCTGTTTAGATATAGCTGGTCATGAAGAGGGGGACACTACGACACAAGTGGAGTCAGCATGGTAGGAAGGTACAGAGTATCCATCAGCTAGTAGACTAGCCGTCAGCTGGTCAATGTGCATCTTCAAATGGGTCGGTAACTTGTTACGCTTCTCTTCTTCATGCCAGAAATGAGCTAGCTCTGTCCTCAGAGATCTGGTACCGTAAACTGAGTGCAGTTCTCCCTCCATTGAATCAAAGGATATCTGAGATAGCCTAGCTTCTGGTTCAGTGAAGAAACAGTATAGAGTTTGGAGCTGAGCTTCTATATTCTCGTGAGAGCGAAGCAGCCTCTGTACTAGGGTTTCCCACATCAATTCCAAGCGGGAAGGGCTTGGATCTCCTTCGAGGGTGTGGACAAATGTGTAGCTGGGGTTGATGCTGAAAGCCTGATAAGGGGGAATTCCCCGTAATTCGCTAAGCAAGGATGGGATCTGCTGGACAGCGAGAACCACATGGGCTAGAAGCTCTAGCTTGGATGGTCGAATTGTGTAAGTAGCCTCAAGCCCTGCTTCCATCTTCTTGATATCTGTAGTGCCAATAATGAATTCCTTCACACAGAAGTTCGGTAATTGCTGCGCTAGACTATCCCAGTGAGAAAGATGATGCAGGTATCGCCATCTCAGCAGTATGTTGCATAAGAGGGAGGAAGTTTCCTCATCCTGATCGGGGAGCTGCCCTGCTAGACCTCCAAATGTGTTTAACGGGTTGTTGGTGCTGCCTAACTCTGGAACAGTGTGCCATCGAGCTACTGAGGCTTGCAAGGACTCAATGTAAATGCCCAAGGCTTGAGCTATGCCGAGGAAGAGATTTTCCTGTTTTACTTCTAAAAGGAAAGATGGAGAAGAGGATCTGTTGTGTACAAGAGAGCGAAGAGAGGGAGTAGATGATATTGAAGGTATCAGGGTGTCAGCAAGCAAAGGAGGCACGGCGGATGGCCCTTTGGTCATATGAGACATAGGGTTGGCGAGATTGTAAGACAAGTCTATGGTCTTGCGTGGAAGAGGGACTATGTAGGGGGAAGACCCTAGCGAATTGACGGTGTCGCTGGCTTTACTCTTTCCCTTGATATCTGGGGCTCAAGAGGGATTCGCTGGATCATCAGATGGAGGTACCGATGGTGTAGCTGAATTTAAGGGAGGTAGGACCTCATCGCTTTTAGTAACCGGAGGGGCGCTCGAGTTGCGGTTGGCAGGGGAGTGGGGCCCTATACTCGGGCTTGCAACTTTTGCGCCAGCGGCTGGAGGACTCACTCCTGAAGTCTTACATGTTGTCATTGAGCGAGTAACTTTAGGCAAAAAAACCGCCTGAGAGTGAGGAGGAGGAGGCACTGACTTCGAGGCTTTGCGTTTGGAGCGAGTGCCCATACTCGAAAGGTGTTTGGCCCCACTTTTAAACAGTTTGCTGTCCAATAGCAAGGGTAAATGAAGAGTCTCAGCAGCATGGTACTCTGGAGCTGAGTCTCACGATGCATCTGCTGACTTGCTTGGTGATAAGCAGATATGAGGATTTTGCATGCAGTGAGAGGCTAAGAGTGGGCTCAATGACAGTGAAGTCGGAGCAGAGTTCGAGAACTTTTCAGCATCATGGGATCTTCCTGGGTAGCAAAGACTCACGATGCCTCGTCCGCCGAATCATCTTCGATTACTCAACAGCGCGAGTGCTGGAGTTTCACAGCAACAGTTTAGATAGGATTCTTGAGGGAATACACAGGGTAGCTAGCCCCCCAACCTTGAGACTTCGATGCCATATGCTCGAAGGTCTCGAGGTCAGAAACTGTAGGGTTCCTTGCTAAGCTCTACAGCGCATCGCGCCGGAGCAATTCCCACCCAAGCTCAACAGCTAGAAGCTGGAGCATCCGAAGGAGCTAGTATAGGTCCTTGAGCTTGAGGATGGCTTGACAGCACGTTGCGCCGGAGCAGGTGAAACTTCACCGAGTCTACCATTTTTGAGTGACCTGATGACATCCACGGAGATGCCACCATTGTAACGACCATGTGCTGAATGTCGGATCGCTCGAGTGAAGGGGAGCTTGTATCCCTAGCAAGAGGGTCCCGTGGCCCAGGGAACGGGGGTCGCCTTTGACCCAGGCTATGGGGAGGTTGACCCACTCAGGGGATGGGTGAGGTCAGTATGCACTGTGATAGTTGAGTAACAAGTGATAATAATATTTCAGAGTTTGAATATGTACATAGTAATGTCTGGGTGTAATAACTACTTCTATGTGAGGTGACGGTAAGTGCTCAGTGGCTACACTGAGCCTTCGTCTGGAGACAGAGGTTACAATGGTGGGTGTAGGATCTGATGTAGTGGGACATGTTCAGCCACCAGTAGCTGCAGAAGACAAGTTTGAGAGTTTTCCATCTGCCAGCATTGCCTGCGACCTTGGTGCCATGGTGCTGGGCTACAATAGTCTGACGCAAGTCCAGTGAGTCCGGAACGTAGATCTTACCCCAGAACATCAGAAGTCCATCCGATTGAGACCATTCTGCACTTCAGACTGTCTTGCGACTGCCCTGCACCTTCTTCAACTCCTCTGCCGCCTTTGCCACTGCATCTTTAAACTTCATGTCAAGAACTCCGGTCTGGATAGCCGTGAGGATATCCTTCTCCCCTTCAAGAGTGACACCCATGGCACGGACAGCAAAGTAGGCTGGTTTGAGCAAGACCATGTCCTTGTTGTTGTCCTTACCATCTGAGTGATCCAAGCAGCGTGAGAGAGCATCTGGCTTATCCCTAGTCTGACCTGGACAATGTTGGAGAGTGAAGTTGAAGTGGGAGAGGTAGAGGGACCAGTGGGCTTAACAGCAGTTGAGTTCTGAGCTTTGATGATGTACTCAAGGTTCTTGTGGTCCGTCCAGATCTTGAATGGAGCTTCAGCACCTTCAAGGTAGTGCCCGGATGATCAAAAGCATCTCCTTGTCATGTATCTCGTAGTTCCACTCTGCAGCCTGTAGACTTTTAGAGTAGAATGCAACAGCATAGTCCAACGAGTCCGCTTCAACCGGATATGGCCTACAGTATCTTCCTTTGGAAACACTAAAACAGGTTCAGAAGTGATCAGCTCTTTGATCTGAAGGAATGCGGACTGAGCAGAGTCATTCCATTGCCATTCCTTCGCATAAGTGAGGTCAAAGAGCGGCTGAGCGATATGTGAGTAGTCCTTGATGAAGCAGCATAGAAATTGATGCACCCAAGGAAGAATTGAAGTTCAGTCTGAGTCCAAGGTGTCGGCCAGTCCACGACTCTGGATACCTTCACAGGGTCCATCTTGATCTTACCCTCAGAAATGACAACTCTGAGATACTTCACTTTTGTCTGCTTGAAATTGCACTTGTCCGCTTGAAGGAAGAGATTGTTCTTTTGGAGGATCTCTAGCATGATAGCCACTGTGACACTACAATGTTGTCTGCCTGTGCGCACTGTGATCACCACCACCACCACTTCTTGAACCATAGAATGCAGTTACCTATGACAACCACAGGAGGGTGTATGTAGTGACTCAGGCTTGCAGCCTGAACCATCCTCAGACATGTACCATTCACATAGGCTTCACCAGACTCTTACCTGACATCTACCTTACTTGACATACATCTATTACATCCTACCCATACCCTTTGCCCTACATGTCTAGTATATATGGACTGTCTATCTACTGTATATTGAATAGCCTAGTTAGAACCCTCGAATACCACAACTTTACCTCTGTCACATTTTGACAGTCTCTCACTTTTCCTCTCATGTGGCATGACTGTTTTCGCTCATGTCACAGAGGCATTAGAACAAGAGGAGAATGGACAGAGGGATGAGCATGATGGTAACTCACAAGCAGGAGAAGGATGAAAGAGAGAGCTGGGGAGCTAGGGAAGAGATTAGTGAGGTGACAACAACGAGATGAGGAAGGGAAGCAAAACAAGAAGAAACAGGTAGAAATGAAATGAAATGGTTGCTGAGAATGTGGACAAGGGACGACAGACAAGAAGAAGGTGGGTGATGTGAAAGGTAATGGAACTTACCAAGACATTAGCAAGACAGCATCCCAACATATAGATATTATACTGACAACCAAAACATGTATCAAGATTAGATAGGAAATGAATACATTGGTTTGGGACTTACCTGTGTGGATTGCAAGGATTGCAGGAGCAGGGAACTGGGATCTAGGCTTGTACAGTGCTTGTGGGCCAAGGACAGGGATCCGTATTCGGGCTTGCGACGCAAGGCCCACACCAGCAAGTGACGTGAAGGTTGCAATATGCTTTTAGATGCCCCTGTCAGCCCCTTGTGCAACCCCTGTGCGCCGATCAAGCTCGCTCTACTTTCCCAAAGGGCTAGTACGTCCATCCATTCAAAATCAATAATGTATATCTACCTCTGACCTGAGAGATGTTCCTCGGATGTTAATTTGGATACATACTTCGAAACTTTAAACAAATCATGTCTCCAAGGCAACACTTGGACGCCGGTAAGGGGTTACTTCCAGGAATGCAAGCATACAACTGGTATCTCTGGTGTATGAGCACTAGGTGAAATGGCCGTTCAATTTCATGTGTTCGGCGATAAAAAACCGAGGATTTCTAATATTGTCACTGTATGCCTTCCGTAATAATGGAATCTCTGACGTGTCAGCCTCTCATGCATGACTTGGCACCGGAGTATTCACTTCTACTCAATTGGTGGCCGAACGGAGTATATTAGTGTATCGGCGCTGTACAGTGTGTCGATTGGATAAGGTACCTGCATATCCCCCTTCATTGACTAGGCGCCTTTCACTTTCTTCACTATCGAGCACTTCAGTGCATTAAGGCAGGCTCCGCCAATGGCTTTCACCGCGTCCAATCCGGATATGCCACCGTCCTGGACGTCTTGTGCCGGTGCCGGTACCGGCGCGGCAAAAGCAACAGCAGCGAGAGCGACGAGTAAGAAGGTGACGCGCATGTTGGGAAGTGAGATAATGAGATAGTGAGGACTTCGAGTCGACTCAGTGGCTAATGATAAAACACATGGCCGTGTGTCAATTACGTGCTCGCTGTGACTTATTGTATACTCACCCAGGATGCTAGATGCTAGGTGATGCATGAAACAGATACCCTCGGCGCATTTATAGCCACTTACGACGAGTAACAGTCAACTTGGTACACCCAAATTGTCGCGCTACTATAGGTTGATTATTGGTAGGCTTATCCTAGTCCAGAAGAAAACTAACATACCAAAAATTAAGGTAGAGCCTTTAATTCGAAGCACATGTGTGTTCGGTTTGACCCCTCCGTCACACCCTAGAGAGAATCGTCGTAAGGCTGTGATAGCACCCAGGGCATCAGGGTCAACAAATAGCAGAAAGTGGAGAGCTAAAGCACCTAATTAAACGACGAACCTCCAGACTATAAGGCAAGCCATCATATCGGATAATCAGAGGGCTTGACATCGTGAATGGAACCACACCATCGCTACTACCACAAACCCATGGCTGATTTGAAAGCTCCAGTAGCCGTCGACGAAACAAGTTTAATTCAATGTTGGCGGACGCTTGGTATCATACCATTAGGGTAACTGGGATTGAATAGGTAGAAATGTACACATGGAAGAAATGTACACATGGATGCGAATCTGAGTTGGAGGCAGCAAAGGAATGTGGGAAGTTCGTTGGTATAATGCAATTGTGGGTAAGGAGGCATGGATGGGGTTCGCGCCAAATATCGAACCATGAAAGTCGCGAGAAGGATTCTTTACGGTCCCTCGGTGGTGTAGAAAGAACGAACGAAACGAAGGGCTGCAATTATTTACGCAAGAAACAAGTGGATAAATAATAACATCTTCATACAAAACTGCTATATACTACCGGCGAGATCCATGAAAGTAAAGCGACAGCGGGTTTTGGAAGTAGCAAAGAGTACACAGCTAATCCGAGCACGAAGTGTTCATGTTGTGTTCTGGGAGTGGAAGACCGTGTAAAAAAGAAATGTGTGAACTCACATGACAATCGTGAAGGGTGCTTCGAAGATAGAATGATACTGACAGCAAAACGAACATAGCAGAATGCAGAGCGAATCATAAAAAATACAACGTTGGGCCGAAAATACAACAAATTTGAGGTTCGGACCCAGTCTCACGTTTCGTCCATGGATGATTCAGGACGATCGCGATTTTCGCCTTTCCTTGTACCCTCAACGACACCTTGTCTGCCTTCGGCGGTAGGTTCCGTATTCGGCTGTTGGTAAGTAGGGCGATGAGACCCCAACCTCGAACTAGAAGGTTGTCGATTGAGAGAAGGTCGTTCGCCAGAGTTGCGCTGACCGGTACTGTTTGAGACCCTGCCAAGAGGCGAAGGTCCTCGCCCGGGACCCTCACGAAATGCCTGTGGAGGTGATGGGACAGCTAATCTCGACATCTGAGGTGATGTCGACGGAGGTGCTATCTCAGACTGGTGATGAGATCGGGGAGGATCCAGGCGAGCCGCAGAGGTAGAATGGCGGCGTGCATCGAAAGACACTGGCAAGTTTGTCCCTCTTTCGATTTCTTCAGGATAATCTCTATCGCGCTCCTTGTCTAGGCCCCAGCCGTGTGATTCCACGTTCCGCGTCGGTGCGTCGGTGCGAGCGCGGTCGGAAGAAGGACCCGAAGGGAATGCAAACGGCTCTGTAGCAGCGCCATTGCGAAGACCTTTGTTCACGTCGCTTGTGTCGGCACGATCATATACGCCATCCCGTAACATGCCCTCCAACTCATCCACACGTCGTCGCAGAGAGGCCACCTCGTTCCTCATGCCTCCGGTGCGCCTCTCAACGAGGGCCTCCACGGTCTCGTTCAACCTTTCCTGCTGCTGCGCCAAACCCTGCATCAACGAGTTTGATTTGGCCAATTGTTCCGCCAACCAATTCTTCAGCTGCTTGGAATCATTGAGAGCGTCATAGAACATCTCGAATGGAGCAAGAAAGGCTGACTTGTCACCAGAGTAACCGGGATACTGCAGTGCGCTGGGTGTGGGTGGTACCAGGGTAGATGAGATGGGGACTGAAGGTACAGGCGGCGAACGGCCGGTGAATGCGGGGATAGGATGTGCCGCTGCTCCCGCCCCAGAAGTCATACGCTGCTGCATGGCGAGCCTCGTAGGAGTGGGAGGGACTATTCCACTTCCAACTTTTCGCCCAGAATCTCCACCACTTGCCACCGACGGCAAGCGAGGGAGTGTCATTGGAAATCGTCCTGAATATAATGCTGCTTGTCCACCAGCTTGAGGGATTGGCGGCGCGCTTTGTATAGCAGGAGCAAACTGCTCCTGAGTGTGTGCTTCTCGAGGGCTGATGACGATGTCAGCGGGTTTTCTCTTGCCCCCCAGAAAGCCTGCACGACGACGGGCGAAGCTGATTGGCGGAGGACCAAGGGTATTAATTCCTGGTGCCTGCTGCGGTTGTTGGCTAGGTACTACAATGGAGTTGGGACTAGGGGGACGATTGATGACGCGGCGTGTGACAGGGACGTTCAACACGGGATTCGGGCTACGTCGCGTGCGCTGAGGGACTGACGACTTCTGCGCTGACCTCTCCTCTCCAGCCGTTTGCGGAGGTGTACCGCGACTCGTTCCGGGTGACAGAATTCCAGCTACGCTGCCTCTGCGCTGCTCTATAAGGGCCTTTTGTTGCTGGCTGATTGAGATAGATGATCGGACTTGCTCGATGGCAGCGGGGTCGTCACGAATGGTGAATCCCCTGACAACAGGTGAGATAGGAGTGGAGTTGGTCTGGTCAGTATGTAGACGCAAGTCAGTGTTCAGATTCAAAGCGTGGGGTGCACCGCTGAGGGTAGCTGCCCGGCGCCTTTTTGACGGTGAAGGCTGCAGCGAAGACGGAGGAGGGATGTTCACCGGGTCCGGGGGATGCCTAGAACCAGCCTTCGGAGATGCATGCAAGGATTCTTGTTCCTGCTCTTCTTTGATCTGAACAATATGCGGCGAGTGCCGCCTATGTGTGAACATCGAAATGAGCTGATAGCAAGATATTTGATTAGTATGGAACTCACTCAGAGTCAGAGAGTTGGTCATCGCGCTCAGGAGACGTGATATCTGCCCTGGCGCGTTTCTTGCCAGCTACTCGACTGCCAGGGGCCTCCTCGCTCGGGGGGCGTGAACGATTTGAAGGAGAAGCGACGCGCCTATTTTCGTTAGCATTAGACTGAATCGGAGGTAATGAGTTGCCCCCCGACGAGATATTGCCCAGGTTTGTGTTGCTGAAGGCCTGCGCGAACGGCGGAAGCGACTGGGGGGCATGCGTGGCAACGCTGGCGTTGTGGAAGGACATTGCGTAAGTTGGGAGGAGGGATGGGAAAATTAAAACGAGGGTTAAACGAGGAAAGGGCAAAGTTAGGAAGCAAAGCGGCAGAGAATTTCGAAGGGCGGGCGAATGCGTGAAGAAAGCGTAATGTGAGAAGGAGAGAAGCTGAACGTCGTGGCGAACGGCGGACTCGGTGTGGTCGTCGTCGTTCACGACGATGGGAGGTAACCAACGAAGAGGGAAGGGCAATGGTTGCTTCGTCCTTGTGCGCCAAGAATCAGCCAAACCGGGAACTGTTTTAATTTAACAGAATTCCATAACAGAACCATTTTTCGTCCGATCATCACACTTTCCTGAAGCTGCTTATCGCAATCTGCCGAAAAAAAGGACCAAAATACCGCCAAAGTTCTGCACTGCAAGGGTGCTCCTGCGAAACATACATACTTCAGATCCTCCCATCATCATGCCGTGCACAGCTCCATCATTTGATATCTTTTCCTCATCAGCCTTGCATTTATATTGTACAGACACAAGCCAAATTACATCCTCAATTGACATTGACTTAGGCCTCTCCGACGGTCCATCTCTTAAAAATACCCTGATTGAACCCACAGTGTAAAGTAAAATGAGAGCAATGCACTCACCTCTGCTTTTGATCAGGCTCTTTTCTTCTTCCTCCGAGCTGTCAACAAAGTCACATGCGCACTTGCATCTGTGTTGTGAGTGGAATTCTCCTTGATTGCACCCACGCCTTTCTCCGTAGGCTCTTTGAGCGGAGGGTTGCTGACGCAGACAGAACCGTAGATGTGCGAGCGGTAGGTCTCAAGAGATACAACAGGCTCGGGGAATGGATTCGGGGAGACATCAGGCACTGCTCGTTTGCCGTTCACCAATTGAGGTGAAGGTGTTCGCGGGAGTGCGAGATATGGTGATGGGTCTGTGGTTTGTCCTCCGCCGACACCATGTAGGGAGGAAGCTCGGAGAGGGCGAGGTGCATGGATCGTGGAAATTGGTACCGCTGGAATGGCTTTCAAACCTTCGCACAAACCTTTAATCGCTCCCTCTATCGCCTCTGTCCCCCGTACTGCTCGCTCTTCCGTAGAGAATTCAACGCCAGAGGTAAGTGAAGTCATGATGCGTTTATTAATTTGGGACGAGACTTGCCCAGGTTGCGGAGCGAGAGGGGACGGGCTTGACGTTGGATGGTGAGAAGGTGGCAAAGGTGCGGATAGTATAAGCGTAAAAAAGCCAGTCACCGCACCGGCAACGCATTCTTGACGGAAAGACATCCGTTCCCAAAACTCATCAGGGCTCACCCTTCCCAGTTCACCCAGGGGGGGCACCTGGGTGCCTTTGGGAGAAGGCGGCCTCTCCGCTTCAGCCTTTTCGCGATCCGTTTGTGTGTGCGATAATTTACGCGGCCGTTTCCGAACAGGAGACTTGACACCGTCTTTATCAGTGATATACGCGATTTCGTCCATGAACCGAGACTTGGGGTCATCGTCGAAGTAAGGGATGAAGTGTCCCAGATTGGTTGACCCCCGTGCCTCACCTGGCGCGGGGCAGGGGCAGGGGATCTCGGTTTGTGAGTATGGGTGATTGTAATTCCAAACGTGAGTATCATTGGTGGACGTGGGACCCGTTTTGAGTATGTTGAAGCTTTCGAGCTCATTCATTCCCGGGAGGATGTAATGGAGCCTAATGAGAGGTCGAGGAGTTGTTAAGGAATCCAGCTCCGTCGCCACGTCTGTGAGGACGCGCTTCCACCACGCGCAGAGCTTCACGTCGCAGAGGGGGCGTTTTCCATGATATTCTGAGGAATTTGGGAATAAGTACTGGGCTTGGGCGCGCGCGAAGAGCTGGATCCAAACGTGATCAACCGCCACCGGCCGAGTGGCGGGACTCCCATAGTAAACAAGCAGCGTTCGAACAAGAGTTGATGTTGAGGATGGCGCGGAGGCAAATCCAGTAGAGTCGACTTTCGAGACGTACAAAAGAGCGCAAGAGGTTGCCGGTAGGACGTAGACGCACGCTTCGACGGCAGTGACCAGTATTCGAGGCGAATCTGGGGTCTTTTGTTCGGACAAAAGAATCAGAATATCCTGCAAATATGTGCGTGGCCTGGGTTGGGCGAATTGATACAGCTCCGAGTGCTTTCGTGGAGCAGATATTAGAACATGAAGATGAAATTCTCGAGTTCCAGGTAGTTTAGCGAGGGCCGCGAGGATGCTGTCGCGCAAATTCGTTGCCATTGGCGGTGGGGGGAGAGCGGTCTTTCGTTGTAATCGTTGTGGGAAATCACGTGGAACACACAATCGAGTAACAGCCTCAGGAGCCCCTTAGGAGCTTCATACACCCAAGATACTATTGCATCGATAGAGAACCGTATAAAACGAGGTCTTCGGAGACCAGAAGTTGAAGATTCATCACATTTATGTAAGTCCTACTAAGGAGCAATTAGACAACTTCTAGTGATCCATTCTTTGATATACAAGTTGATGGAATTAGCTGTTGAAAGTGGGCATCGTCACTTGGACATATGTCTTACCTCCGCGGTGATATGTCCCCCCTTTTCTGCGATACTCGCCTCGACGGTCACATTGATGGACAACGGTGTTGGCTACAAGAACGGTCAAATATGCCGTACAACCGAAATAATGGCTGAGAATACCTTGATAATAGCAATTGGGGTTGAGAATTCTGGGTATGATGTGACGCTGCGGTGTAGTTGCGACAACTGTAGAAACGATCCATCCCGGTGACCGATGGCCCTCTCTCGTAGGTAGTCACGGCTATTGAGACTTTGTCACCAGTCGAGTCAGTAAATGACACTTTGTAGGTATTGTCATACCTACGTAGCCAAGAATGAGTTCACGTAACCTAGTCCGGATTATTTAATCAACGAAGACATACGCGAGCGGGATGCCTCACATTTTCCCAAAACCCAGAAAAATGATAACCACACGAAATTCGTGGGCATGATGGCAAACTATTGATGGGTTAGTGCGGTATCCAAGGAGTTAGTATGTACACGAAGTTCACCGTTACCACACATACTGACGCGATCACACTACGTATTGCAAAGGATGAGTGGTCATCGGAGGAATCAAGCAAATTTCGGCACCTGGTGACAAGACCTGTGGTCAGACTATAAGCGACCAGCGCTGATATCAGCGAGTCCGTCCTGCAATGGACGAGTGAGAAGGGCGGTGTGACTCAGCGTCCGGAGAAACGCTTGCCGCTTGAAGCCCGTTCGACTGCGCGTTAGATAGAAACACAGCGACACGGCGATAATAATGTCCGCGGCAGCGGCGCTCCCCAATCCAGTACTCGTTACCCACTACGTGTTTTGTTAGATGGCAGCCGGGTTAACGGGGCCGACGCGTACGATGAGCTTGGGAAATTCTTTCACGGAAGCAAGGAGGAATCTAAAGCATGTGCTCAAACCTAAAGCCTGGGAACATGCGTAATAATGCCGACGCACGCTTCCACAGTGAAGTCTAGAGTACTTGATATTTGAGTGTTGTGGTGATTGACGGCAACGAGGATGATGCTCACAGATTCCAAGACCTTATTTATACCTCTCAGTCAGTTTGAAGAGTAAGATTTGTATAGACGCACTGAAGTGGACGTTGGCCAACACAATCTATAAAAATAAACATCGATGCCATTCGACGGTCTTGAAATTTGTTCCTTACAATGAGACCAGTCAAAAGCCAGTTCCTCGACACTAATAAAGTAATGTTAAGGTGCGCAGTGCCTGAAATTACACCACTCACTGATCCAAACACGTCTTGCAAAGAACCTACAGGATACGTTAATGTAAACTGAAGTGCACTGACCCACAGAGTATCCTCTTACAGCTCAACCACAAGCCCTATTAGTCCCTGAGCCTTGTGATGAGCGAGAACCACAGGGGCGAGCTAAAACTTACATTACAGTCGGTTTGTAGCTGACAGGCGGTTCATGTATAAGTCGTGCGAGGGATCAAGCTATTTAAAGTTGTGTACTTACGTTCATGCTCCTGAGGGCCGCAATGACAGAAATATATTGGCAACGCACGTGTAGTTAGAGTAGAACGCGCTCACCAGTGTGTCTGGCTTAGCACCTCGGGGTTTGAGTAGTTAGTGACGAGGACCCTGCCACGATGTACGATGCATGAGCTTCTTCATAGCCACGCTACCAAAGGTTCTGGAAGTAATACCAGTAGATGGTAATCGTACAAAGCACGAGATGTACGGTATCTAGAGCCCTTTGGTACGGGCATCCGTAAACGGGTAGAGAAAGGATCGTCTCCATTTACTCACCAGAGGAGTATAACCATGGACTTAACGAACCAGTAGTCTTGCGGGTACCGCCTACGAACCGGGTTTAGAATTATGCCCCTTAGAAAACAATGCAAGGGGGTCACCTAAAATACAAGTACCTGTAGAGGGGCGTCGTTAGTGAATATACGGTCATCTTCGAACTCACGACTGAAGGATGGTGACGCCATATAGTCTGTTCAAGCGAGCCGTTTGCGATCAACTACGCGATGGGAAGTAAGGGACACGCAAAGACTCACATCGCTCCTACTACCAGCCCGACGAGTGCTCCGCCATAGGTATCATCGAGTTTCGGAGGATCCATGGCAAACGAACGAAGTGGGCCCTCCCGTTCACAGTGGTTATTATATGCAAGGAGAACGTACTATTTAGATTGCTGTGAAAACCTGAGAATCACTTTCTGGGTATGGGAAGGAGGCCGGCTGCCGCTTTCGCATTATGGGCCAAAACATTCAGTTAAGAGCCGATGAACCCCCCAAAGCGTGAATTCTGAACTTCTTAGAAAGGAAGAATGACACGATGTGTGAGAACTTTGCTTCCGAAATATGAAGAGTTCAAGCTTCCTTACACACCTAGGCATCGGAAAATACCTAGCAACTCAGTCTGGGAAGGCCGAATCAACCTTTGAGAGGCGCCACTGCTGATGTTCTCCTTCTGAATTCACTTCCTGCGGGCTTCTTGTGGCGATACCTGGAAAAGTGATGATTTGAAATAACAAAAGCAAAGAGGCTAAACAATATGCTACAAAAGAGGCAACGACAGTATCCCAATCATGAAGATAACTTGCTCAGGCGACATAAGCGAAGGTATCTCGTGTACCTTCAACACGCTCAATGTATTCCTTCTCTAATAGAGTATCGATGGCCTGAGAAAGTGGGTGAATTAGGGAAATAACAGTGTGGGGGTTACTTGGTGCTTACTTTCTTGATGTCAGGTATCTTCGGGGCGAAGCGTTGCGAGATTTGAGAAATAACCTCCTGAATCAGGGCCTGATTCTTCATCGTCTTTCGAGCCTTCATGATACTGCTCGCCGAATATGAGTTATAATTGGTAATAGAGAGGAAAAGCGACAGACCGAACGATCGTGGCTTGTATGACGTATTTTCTGTCCTCATCCACCGTCTTGAGCACATCCGTTGTTTCCGCTTTGACTTCGGCCTTGATAGGAAGATTCAGGTTGACGCGAATCTTCTTCGACTTGAAGTCTACAAAGACTTAACAATTGATTGAAGCCCATATATCATAGTAACTCACTGGGGTTTAGATCGTATTGGTCTGTCTCTTCGTTGATGAGGATCTTCGCTTTGACCAAGAGAGCTAGAATCTGCGTCAAATGATCCTTGTTGATGGACGTCGCAGCTACAAGTTCGGATAATGAAAGAGTGTCGTTGTTGTTGTATTGCAGGAGGATCGCCATCTGGTACGAGCTCGTCATGAGGATGTACTTCTGGTTCAAGTAATTCGTCCGAAGCTCGTTCTTTGAGTAGTTCCAGAGCCATGTGAGCTTTCGACCCGAGTGCTTCGTCTGGTAGTATTTCTGGAACCGTTCGTAGGTTGGCTGGATCTCAGTGGGAATGATGAATTCGTTGTTCGGAGCGGTGAGAGGCCAGAAGTTCGTGCCGAGAACCATGATACTGAAGTTGATGTCCATGTCATCGTGGTTCTGTTGCATTCGCTCCTTGAAGGAATCGGTAAGGTCCTTGCTCAGTGACATGTCTACGTTTTCATTAAGTGAACGTGTCGGGGGGATGGTTATCCGTTCTTACCGGTGAACATGCGTTGCAATTTGTTCGTGTATTCGAAACCGCAGGCTTCCTTGAGCTTGGAGATCATGCTTGCCTCGCTTTCGTCGGAAGCGGAGACGCCGTGAATGAGGCGTTTCGAAAGCTTGGTGGTGTAGAACGTCTGGAAGACATCCTTGTCTTCGATATATTTGAAGAGAATCATCTAATCGAGGTAAGATGAATGGACGTGCGGCCGTTAAGGAAAAGCTTACAACGCGATTCAATGCCCCTTCGAGATCACCCTCTTCAGCCATCTTGTTGTTCTTGCGGAGCAGCATGTCCGCATGCTTGGCCAAAAGTTCGGGCGACTTCGAGGTTGACGTCCCAGTGGCGGCGTTTCGGTTGACGAACTCTCTGCAAGCCTTGTCGAGACTTGCGACGAAGCCCGCCTCACCCCGGAAACTTCGAGTGACGGTCTCAGAGTTCTTCTGGTGAATCTCGAGGAGAGCATCTACGTATGCCTTCGGATCGAGCGAGTCCACATTTTCTGCACCCTCCCCAATCAGCTTTGTGACGGCAGACAATCCGGCCTTCTTGACATGCTCCTCGAATTTCTTGCGCAAGGGTTCAAGGCCTTCGGGTATCCGAGACAGTAAGGCATACATGCGTTGCAGATCCTCGTCTTTGTCGTAATCGAGCAGGCTTTGGAAGCTTTCCCACATGAGCTCGGAGTGTTCTCTGATGAGAACATGTTCGCATTTGCTTATGAGAGGTTTACGAGTTTGGGTATGTAGGTATCGTTCAACGCGATCCTCTTCCTCCCGAAGTCGCTCTTCGGCCTTCTTTAGGTAATCGGAAACACTGGATTCGGCTAGGAATGACTCGGATTCTTGCTTGTAGTATTTCTCGGTGGCGTCTATGAAGGGAACCTCGAAGTGCTCTTTGTACACATCGAGACACGCTTTGTTGATATCGGTGTCGTCCAAACCAAGGGAAACGAATGAGTCAACAACCTTCTTGACGAGCCCCTGATCTATTGTCTCGCCATTTCTTTGCTGCTCGATCAATCGCAAGATGGCACCAGCAAGCTTCGTGTTCTTCTGCTGTACATGCATGAAGAAGTTGGTTTTCCATTGCACGAGAGCCAATGTATACACAGGGTATACACCCTTCCGTCCTTCGTCGCGCTCTCGCTTCACCCAGTGACGGTTCAGGTAGGTGAATAGCCGATTTATGTAGTTCGCGCCGGTGGTGTACCGATCCCACTCCCGAGCGTAATATCGGAGTAGTTCTTCGTCCTGGAGCGCGTCCGATGCCTAGAGTTACCCAGAATCAGCCCGGAAGCTCACTCATTAAGATCGACTAGGGTCCTTACTTCACGCAGCGTTTTCAGATGTGACACAAAGTATCGAATCAGGTTGTTGTAAAGATCGGATCCCATCAAGTTTGCCCCAGCTGCTTGTGAAGGTGCGATGCATGATAAGACTTAGTTTAAGAACATGAGCGTGAAAGACGCTCACAACGGTTGCTCAGCCCGCCCGGGTGGTCTGATGACGCGCCACTCATCTTTGACGACGTGCAATAGTTGTACGCCACAGTGTACAAGCTCATGTATTTGCTGTGTGTTTCGAAAGAACATGGTCATCGTTCCATCTTAACAGCCACAGAAGCTGGTTGATGGGTGCTTACCTATAGCTCACGCCGGTCTGGAGCTTGGTCATGATATGATCCACTCCTTCTTCGAGGAAAGCCCATGTCGTTGCCAAGTCAGCCGAAGCCGGGGGCATCGCGGGCCCAGCTGTCGAAGACATCTTGTCTGTGACTAAGGTGTCTTCTGAGGCGTCGGATTTCAATAGAGGGAGGGACTTTCGCTTGATGAGTTTGGCGCTCTTGCGAAAGCCCGAAGAAATGCGATTGAGTATAGTAGAAGAAGGTGAAGGAGGAGAGATGGTGGGGATGGTGGTGGTAGGTAGTAGAGATCAATATTTGGCGCCGGTCCGTCGCCTCGACTAGGGGCGTGCCGCACTGAAGATGCGTGCCAGTAAAGTAGTGGTGTTCGAATTGCACACGAGAGTTGGGGGTGTATCATCTAAATAATAAATAATGTCTATAGAGGGCGCCCCAGCTATACTTTTACCCCCTTGTGTATACAGGCTATTCCTCCCCACAAGTCCACCCATGCGCCACCATCTTCGTCTTTTCCTGTGGTGAAACCGGCGTCTCTAATCATCTTCGCGAACTCGGGTTGTGGCGGAAATTTACGTATGGATTCGACGAGATATTGGTACGAGTCCCGATCACCAGCTAGAATCGTCCCAAGGAGGGGAATGACACTGAAGGAGTATTGGTCATACAACCTGGTGGCACTCATATGAATCACCCATTGTGGCATCCTGAGCGAATACATGACTCACATGCTCATGAGAGGATTATTGACCTTGCTGAACTCAAGGCAAGCAAACGTTCCGCCAGGCTTCAAGACGCGGTACGCCTCCTCAAGAACGGACGGTATGGACGTGCAGTTGCGGATACCAAATGCGATAGTATAAAGGTCATAGGTATTGTCTTGGAAATGAGCTCCGGGCAAGGCCTGGGCATTCGCTTCGTGGAAGGATACCTGAGGAGCTGCGTCAGAGTTCAGCAAGTGCATCACCCTATAAGAACTATAGAAAACAGACTGTTATGATACATAGTCTTCTTGAACCGCTTGTAACCTTCTCCTAGCATCTGCCCATTGATGTCTACGACCTCTACGGTCGTTTCACGGTCGGCGAACTTCTCCCGAGCATGGTCGAGAATTCGGAGAGCGATGTCTCCCGTACCTCCTGCGACGTCTATACACTTCATAGGTCCCTTCTTTCCCGGATTCAACGAGGAGACAAATTCATCCTTCCAAAGTCGGTGGACACCAAAGGAAGTCGCGTCGTTCATCAGGTCGTACGAGGTCGCGACGGAATCGAACACGTTCTTCACGAGGTCCTCCTTTTCCTCCTCTTTAACAGTCTTGAAGCCAAACGAGGCTGTTTTGGGACCAGCATTCGATTCGGTGTGAGCGTAGCGACACGACCAACGCCGTAGCACAATTGACTGTCGACAAAACCGTGACACGGGAAACATTGCAAGAAGGAAGGAGTATAATTTAGCGCTCAGTCGCATATTGGCGCCTACACCTTTGTGAAATTTCCATGTCGAGCTTGAACACATCTCCCCGTCGTATCAGTCTGATAGCGACACCAACAAGTGTAGATAAAGTCAAAGGGAGAGAAACAGGTGAATCTCCTCATATCTGGTGTCTCATGAAACTTACGTGCTACAGCGTCTTCGTCGGACAGCGACAGTGCTTCAGATTCCGAATCAGACTCATTAACCAGTACAGATGAAGAAGACAACGAAGTTAGCGACGGTATCGTAACGCCAGAATACCTGGAGAGTCTTTTAGAAAAATCAAGACAAAATGCTCGGCTAGCAGCCAAGCCTTCAATACCTTTCGACCAGGAGGAGGACGTCCTCACATTGGGGGCAGACAAGGCCGATATGTGTGTGGCATAATTAATTTACAGATGTACCATCAATAACGCATCTTCAGACCATTACCCATATTGAATCCTGGCCCACTTCCGTCACCCTACCTTTCACTGAACGAGAAAGGCCACAAGGGTCCTGCGTACGATCCCGATGTCAAGCGTGCTGAACTCGCAACGTCTTCACTCTCAGCACCTGCGCCACCTGCGCCACCCCCCGAACTTTCATCTTCCGGGAAGCCCCTAACAAAGAAGGAACGAAAGGCGGTCAGTTCTAATTTCCGTTAAATACATATGTGCGTTATTAACATGGCCTCGGATGCAGTTGAAAAAGCAAACGGCAGGGCCTGGATGGTTCGATCTCCCGGCACCTGCTGAGGCAGATCTACCACGACTCCACCGTGAAGTGGAAGCACTTCGCCTTCGTAATCAGCTGGATCCGAAGCGGTTTTACAGGAAAGATGAAGGCGAGGGTAAGGGCATCAAAGGCTTGCCCAAATACTTCGCCGTAAGCTGGTCGCCTCGTTCCCCGTTCAGTTCCGAACTAACGGTTGTCTTGTTTTGTAGATCGGAACGGTGCTGCCAACTGACACGCCTTTTGGCACCCCAAGCAGCGATAATCTGCCCAAATCGCACCGAAAACGCACAATTGTGGATGAACTTGTCGACGATGCAGAGGCTAAACGCTATGCCAAGAAAAAGTTCAGCGAGCTACAGGTCGTCAGAGCGGCAAGAGGTAGAAAGACGCTTGCCGCGAAGAAGGCGGCAAGGAGACGGAAATGGTGATATTCTCTGTAACACCATCGTTAGCCAAATTCGTTGCGGATTGCCCAGTTTAGCATCAAATCAAGACCACGCCTGTGCTTGGGGTGCGTATATATGTGAAGGAACATGTCTGCTTCATGACGTACGTCTCTTCATGTTCAGTATGGTTAGGGAAACCATATTGCTACTGACCGTGATTTCATGTCCTCGCGCAGAATCACGTACTGAACAAGGTTTGACATTCAATACAGCCGCCGGCGAACCACGCAACGTTCGAGCATATTCTAACCGCCACAGTGCAATGTAGTTTCCTGCAGCCTCTCCACGTTGCAATAAGGTGCCCTTTAATCTCCCTCAATCGCACATTGAGCCACCTTCCATCCCTTCTCGATGATCAGCCTGCCGCTATTTTTAGCTTCTCCGGCTATGTTTCAGGCAAGTTCATAGAACAGCAGATACTTACCGCCAATGCTATAAGTGTTGCTCAGTATTGAAGGGGTCAAGCATCTTCTCTACCTCTTGACCACTATACAGCAGTTTTACACTCTTCTTGCTAATTTTCGAAGGGGACACCCAAATTCGCCCTTCTATCCAAGCAGTCTGTAGGTGGCGGCTTCTCCCGCCAGAACTTTATCTTATGCGTACCTAGATCAACCCCACCGTTGGTGAAGGACGCGGTCGACTCAGTAGGTACATTCGAGATCTTCTAGCCGACAGTCAGAAAATCATCTCGATGTCGATGCACATAGCGACAAAGCGACATGTCGAAAGTACCTAGAGGCATCGGCCAAGGATATCCCAATGCAGGGACTACCCCGATGCCCAAAACGTCGACGGTGTTCAACTGGGATGATTCCGTGCCTCCTGCGCCCCGCGATGAACCATCGCCTGTAAGTATTAACTTGTGGCCTTGAGTACTCATGGATGAGCTGTTTCTAATAATGCTACACAGCTGCCTGAGGGTACGCCTGTTATCCCTCGCCAAACCGTAAAAGGTCTCACGTGCGGTGGAGACAACGACAGTGGCGGTAAGCATTTTGCCATTCTGTGATCCGGGAAGGCCCGCTGATAGATTCAACGCGCAAAAGGTACATACAGAGACGTATATTCCCAACGAGGCCAGGTTCTCCGCGGACAAGGACACGGTGACCCCGACCGATTCGAGGATACAAGGTCTTCACGAGGTTTGGCTCTTCAGTCTCCGATTTCAACTGTTCGTTAACATCGATAATTCTTGGAAGGCGTCAATCAAGGTTACGGCGGATACAGCCAAGCGTATGCGCCTACACCGATTTCCCCCATTCCTACATGTAATAGTTCGGGTGGGAGTGGCGGTACCTACAGGCCTACAGACACCATGGGTGATGCTAGGACCGACATTCATGGTGTCTCCTCGAGGTTCACCACCCCCTCCTCCTCGGTGCAACCGTATGCACCAGCCCACAACTACGACAGCGACGCAACCAGCGCGACGACTTCGCTTTCTAGCTCCGTTCCACCTCACACGACGTCGAAAGTATATACCTGCAAGATCTGCCACACAACATTTACCCGCCCTAGCGCGTTGGATACGCATAAAAATAGCCATACCGGGCAACAACGTGAGTCCCTGATGTGATTCAATCCGTCACTAATGAGAGGGATGGTAGCCTTTGGTTGCGAATTCTGCCCCCAGAGGTTCTCGGCCCCTTCGAACGCCAAGAGGCACATGAAGGCGCTGCACCCCCGAGATCTCCCACCGGCATCGAAACCTGAGAAGGAACGGCCGTACGCTGTATGCTTTGGAGAGCCTACCGTTCACTATCAAGACAATGTGGCACCAGGGGGCGAAGTACGTAACTGGGTGCCTAGTAAATATGAAGACAGAGCCCAGGGCTGAGCTAAGTTCGTTGCGTCCATGTACATCATACATATGCAGTTTCTTTCCCTCTTGTGTCCGCACTGTTACGATGTACCCTGATTGTTGATATGTAGAAAAGAAAATCAGACATGTGGTTGTCTAGGACCCCACACAAGTTAAGCGAGGCTCAACGGGATAGCGACGACCAGCTTCGCTGATGGGCCGCTGGATATATGTATTTCCGAAGTAAGGACTGCATATGTCCCACCGGAACCAAGAAACTATAGCCACTCCATCACCGTTGAGCTTGAGTTTAAATAAGGTTTCGCGGTGGGCAGGCTTGAGAATCAAACTTGCCGAGTCTGCGTCAGTCACACGAGTGCTGGCACATTCACATACTTAGGTGTGAATGCGGGGTAATTATGAGGCGATGTACGATATATTGTGTGAGAAACAGGCCTTGTGCTGGCTCCCACATAAGTTTCTATCGCCCACTTATTCCCTTGTAGTATTCCGGCTGGGGTGGCCAAACCACGAAGTAAGCCTTTACGTTTTTCCGGTTCCCAGTGCGACTAGGCTCCCCTAAATTCGTAAGACTCTATTTACGTGATCCTTCGGAGATTCCTATCTTACAGCCGACTTCCGTCATCGATGTCCGCCTTTGCCCCCATTTCTCGCACTTTGTCCTTCCGTTCGCCCTTTTCCACTCCACAGCGCACCCATTCGCACCCTAATCGTCGTCCTTTCAACTCACTCACGCCGCCCCTCCACCCCACCCCACATCCAACCCTGTCTCCATCCCTCCGCCTATCCCCCGCCTTCCCCACTCCTGCCGCATACATCCTCGCACGGCTCCACACCCCGTCCCCGGCCCTCTTCGTGCACCGACGCCCAATACCCCATTTCGTCGAGAATCACATAGCAAATTTTCAGACCAAGTTCGTCTCAAACGACGCCAAACGCCCTAATTCGTCCAGAAAACAGGTCAGGGGAGGGGGGGGGGGAAGTGGGAGAAAAGTCGGAGTTACTCGGGTTGCGGTGAGGACTCGCGCGGCGCAGGTCTGGAGGCGACGAACGGTCTATATGCAGCTAGAGAAAACGAGTGGGACGGTCAGCGGACGGCTGCTAAACGAAGGGAAACGGAGGGAAGGGAGGGAGGAACTTACGCAGGGTGATGGGAATCGAGCGAGCGAGCTAAGGGGAGAACGCTGAAATGCAAGATAAGTCGAATGCGTACAACGCGAAACGAGGATCAACTCACCGATCTCTTCGTTTTCAGATCGAATAGACGCGACGCCGATCGTGGTGCGACACCCGTCGTAAACACCAGGATATCACGTCGCATCCCATCGCATCGCCCCGAACCCCAGTGTATCCCCTCGACGTTCGACGCTCCCGCTCCCGCTCCTCCGCAAACACAGACACCCAAACACGCAGACGCACCCTCGTCCAACGCCCGCGAGATCGAATCGAACGAACGAGGGGACTAGAAGCGAGGGATGAGGAGCGAGTAAGCTAATGAACAACGAAAGGAAAGCAATGAAACGAACCAAGTAAACGAACCAAATGAAAGGAATGAATGAAAGGAAGGGGAAGGACACGAACATGCACGAGAACGAGAACGAGTTCAGTCGCGGGTCGGGTCCGCGCGGTCGCTGCGTATCCCGAGTGCGAGTGCGGTTGCGATTGCGGCGCTGCGACTTGGCTGAACTCGGTGGATTCGGTGATTGCGGACTGGTGTCGACGCCGACGAACCCCTTATGTGCGGCTAAATGGAGGGTGCGTTATTGGAGGTGCGAGAGCGGAATGGGGAGGACGAGGAAGGGACGGGATGGAGGGAGGAAGGGAGAGGAAAGGAGAGGAAGGCAAGCGCAGATGGATGGGAACGAACGAACGACGACGACGACGACGGAGGGGGACACGAATAAAGGGGAACAAACGCACGCGTAAATGGAAGGGAACGAAAACGAAAGGGAGCGCAAACGAATGACGTGCCACGAATCTTACGAAAAACGAAGAAGCGAAATAGGTGAGTAGACCGCCGACGAGAGGAGGAGTTGTACTCACGACTCACGAAGCTCGTTTGATGGACGACTTGCCGCGGACGCTGGTACCGGTTGGTGGTGTGTCAGGAAGGCCTCGTACGGACAGCGACGGCAGGCTTACGCGGAAGTGGGCCGAGTATTCGTACAGCTAGGAGCGCAGTCGATGATGTTGGCAGTGCACGAGCGAAAGCAGGCAAAGAATGAACGTACCCAAGGAACGCAAACGCACTGATTGCCGACGACGAGGCCGTGTCCCATAACCTATGGGATAATGTAGGTCTGCACGATAAAGTTTGGTTAGTAACTGCACGATTGCGAGCGGGACGAGGCAGCAGCCGACGACACGTCTAGCGTCTACGTTCGACGCGGACCAGACGCGCTGCGAATGCGAATGCGACTACGAGCTGGAAAGAAGCACAGCGAAGAGGTGTCAGCGAGCGAATATCGACGAGGGGGAAAGACGTACCTCATGCAGGATAGCAGTCGAGCACGACGACGACGACGACAGCGAAAGTTTCGTGGAGGCACTGTTGATAGTGGGGAGAGAGGGGAGAGGGGAGAGGGGGAACGAGAAGATGAAGAGAGAATAAGGGTAGAAGGAAATGTGAGCTCGGTGGTGTGAAATGACGGGAATGGAAACACTCACCGACGTTAGCAGCGACGTACTGCACTACGCCGGGATCAATGACGCCAGTACGTCGTCTCGCGCGCGCGAGAGACGGCGAGAGGGCCAGCGATTCCCCTTCTGCGAATCTACGGCACACGCTACGTCAGCATGGATTAAGCGTGGACGGGACGATGAAGGAATCAGCGGGGAACTGACCTGCACCCTCGGCATCTCAGCATTCGTCGACATCGATCGAGAGTTGCTGGTGCGACACCTAGATAGCTGCGTTTGACGTGATAAGACAAAAGGCAGGAGGTAAAGGGTGCGGACCCCTGATTCATATCCAACAGCGCGAGGAGATTTGAGCCTCGCAACGGTGTGGCTGCGTAGTGGGTCATTTCGTTTCGTCTCGTCTGTTGGTTAGTCGATCGACGTTCGCTAACTTGCTTTCTCATTCGTAGTATATTCCCGCCTCGGTTTGTGATGCCGCGACGAACTCTTGTCGGCGTTCGTGATCGATACAGGCCCGAGTGCGCACTCGTTCGTTCGGTTCGCACCAAAGGAGCGGTGGTGGTGCGGTGAGTACTCGCCTCGGTGTTTAATCTCACAGATAGTCGTCTTAGTCTCGGTCAGACGTTCCTCGCTGTTCACGACCAGGCGGCATCAGTCCAGCTTCGACGACGGGCCCTTCTCTCTGTATGTGCGCGCGTGATTGACCCTTCTTCGTCGAACGGCATCTAACAAGTCCGTCGGCGGGAATCTGGAAAGCGGCGTCGAGGCCGCTCGCCCTCAACTCTGTCGATCTAACCCATCGTCTGGCATTCCCCATTCGTCGCCTTTGCCTGCGACTCCATCGATCTCACCCATATCGATGGCCGCAAGGCATTCTCGTCTACGTCAAGAGACCTCGGCGTCGCTGCACGAGTCGGAGGGCGGGCGCTATGCGTACGAGTGCGCGTTAGTGGTTAGTTCGCTATGTATCGTAAAAGCGAATAATATGATTTTCTGCGACTATTACACCTGTGGGCAATAAAGAGAAGGTTAGCAGCGACGAATATGATGGACGTGACACTCACAACGAGTAAGATAAGTCTTGCAAGCAACGGTGGCGGCGTTCTGTCGCACTATGTTTCTTCCAAGTCTGTCGCGGGGGTGGAGTTAGACGGTGTATTATAGTAATGATAAGTTGGATAACTTACCCGGCGTTGCATTGGCGGTCGCACGGCGAGGAGAAAGACATTAAAAATGGATTAGGTGCGTCGAACGAGACCTAGCGAGGACGTTTCTTGACTAGTATCCGCGTGAGCGTCGAGATAACTCACGAATCGGGAGGTGCGTCGTTACCATCGCCTCGAAATCCAAGATTCAAGACAAGCTAACGATCAGGATCTTGTTATGCCTGGTATGCGGCGGAATATCAGTCCTTACATTTGTCTCGAAATCCAAGATTCATCCCGCAAACGGTGAATGACTAGCAAAAGTCCGATGTGAGTTGTATTATCTTCGCGAGCGTTGGGATAACTCACATCTATCATTACCTTTGCCTCGAAATCCAAGATTGAGCGCCGCGCAGGGGAGTAAACCAGACCCATTGAACACACGGGGTGAGTTTTCCTATTTTCTTACGTTCGGGAGTGTCGGGATAACTCACGACGGAGTTAGCGTTTCATCAAAGTCCGGAATTGAACTTGTTTAAATGGAACGAAGTCTAATGAAGATTCAAGGTTAGCTTTTCTATTGCATTACGGAACAATCTCTCTCACCCTTTGGAGCCGAGGTCATGCGTTTTTTATTGGCGTCGTTTGTATTCGGATCGCCGCGCCGAAGCTGACGGAGTTCCTTGTGAAGGAGCTCATCCAGGGACAGTTCGGAGAGGCTATGTACGCCATAAGAAATCAAACCGGGGCTAGTATGGGCGGCTCACCTGAGAATGTACACGCTTGAAACAGTACTAATCATCAATAGTACGATGGATAGTCAGTTACAGAGACTATTGTGTGAAAGGGAGACGAACTGACCGATTAATCCATCCAGCGAACACTCTGTCTGCGAAATTGAGCTGGAAAGCGAGAAGGAGCTCATCCAGGTGCAGTTCGGTAAGCGACTGCGATAGATAGGTTATCGTCTAGCACGGTTAGTTCGTAGTTCGTTAGCTCGACGAGCTAAGCCTATAGAGTGACGAGTGTAGACTGTAAAATATGGATATGTTGAATCATTCATATCTGATATCCAGGGCAGGCTGAGAGCGTACCCCATAGATAATTGCTGGAAGTAACTGTCAATGCGATTCAGTAAGCGTGCCCGATGGGTGAAGACGCGGACTGACGAACCGATGAAGTGGTGGCCAAGTCGAACAGGGGCGATAGGAGACGAGGTGCAGTTGGGATATATCGCTCGTTCGAGCTGAGAGAAAGAAGGAGAGGAGAAGAGAAGAGGAGCCCTGAAGAGGATGAGGAGTAGTAAGTGAAACACACTCACATCATATAGATGAAATGCATGGTCCATGCGTAAACAGTGTTTTCGAGAGTATCCGAGCTCTAGGGACCCAGAAAACTCGCAGAAAAATTCCACAGTGATGGTAGTCAGTGTGCAACGTAGTAAAAGCATGTTAGTACCCACGCTAATGAGCGGGGACCTGGCGATTTGAATCGGTTGCAGGGCTTGGAGTACGACCGGGATAAGAGGGTTGTGAGAGTGTTTCCACCGAGTTCCTGAGATGGCACGCTCAGCGGGACTGTTGAAGGAGTACTACAAGAGTACTTCTGCCCTGTACAGTCTGCTTTAGACGTACCTACAGTGCTCCTTCGTGTGCTATACTGCGAACGATGGTATTTTGAAGTTTGGACAGTTTCAAAGTTACGGGGACTTGAAACCAATCGGAGCCTTGATTACGTGTGGAGGCGAGCAACGAAAAGTACCTGAGCCTAACTCGATGGCATTGTGACTGCCTGCAGTGTCGTAGGTCAGTCGGAGGTTCCTCTCCGTTTTTCCCATCTGGACTCAACTTCTCCGAGGCCCGGCAGCAGCGGAATGCAAGAGGAGTGTTTAGATACACTATTATTTTCCCCCGATCACTCAGGCCATCGCGTACTCGAGTTATCGAAGGGCGGGAACGTCAAAGTGGGCGAACGACAGAATCCTAATTTGGCAAAATCCGGCTCGCCTAATCTGGAAGCCCTGAATTCAATTGCCGCCCACCGCTTCTTCGTCTCCAACCAACACCACCACCACCACCACCACGCACGATCGATATCGCCGCCCACCCGCGCCACGAAATCAATGGGAATGGAAAATCCGTTACACAACCTCCCTGCATACGTCAGCTAGTCTAGGGCGCCGCTGGAACATGTAGGTACGTGTTCTCGCCTATTCCTCAAATTTTCGTTCTCACCCGTCCTCTCAGCTCGCTATGTGTCGCATCTATTAGTTGCACTACTCCAGAGAGCTACATGGTACGTTCTTCTCCAATCACTACCGAAGTTTAGCCCTCACTTTTACGTCTTCGCAGCTTTCTGATTCAGGCCTTCTGTGTCTGCGAAACGGGCCAAGCTGCTATCGGAACACCTTCCCAGCAGTTTTTGAAGAGGAGCAACATGAAAACCTCTCGCCAGCGAGTTCCTCCGCCGTTCGTTTCCCATCGCCGCCTAGACGAAATGGCTACCAGATACGCAGCAGAACATCCCCAAGGATGGACGCGGACGTCTGGCAAGCTCTGCGCGACGCTGCAACGCTCTCGCAGACGATGAACGACCACCGTCGCCTCGTCTCCCTGGATTCAATTGCCAGAGCACCTCTTCTGGTTTCGTGCTCCCTCCGCTCGTACTGCCACGGCAAACACGACACCCGCAACCATACTTGCCCGAAACTACACGAAAATGCCAAATGATTTCTACGAGCCCCCCACGACCAGCCTTTTTCGCCAAATCTACGACACCTACCAGCGCTTCGACTGACGCCAATTACACACGAAATCGACGGTTTCGACGACCAGAAAAATCAGATTTTGACCTGGCGCCCTCGTGATACATCCGATACCACCCCACCACCCCTCGTCCAATGGTTTCTCTGTTTTAACATTCGTCGCAAACGGAGCAGTCTCGTAGACGCCATCCTCTCTGCTTTCCTCCGTCCATCCCCCCCCGAAAACCTTGAAAAATACGAAAAAAAAACAAAAGTATTTCTATGAGCTCCCCACGACCGGTGGTATTTGTCCCTTTCGCGATGACTACTAGCGTTTGGACGGGCGTCAAATATGCGCAAAATGGGTCCATTTCGCGGTCAAAAATGCGAGCTTCTGACCCGGCGCCCTTCTGAGCCCTGCGCTACCCTCCTCTCGCCTCGTTCGCCCCATCCAGTGCTTCACCGACCGCCAGAAAGGGTGTGGCCTCGCAGAGGCCGCCCCTCTCTGGCTTCCTTCCTCGCGAATCCCTTCGGAAATCCCCTGATAAGTCGAAATTATTTCTATGAGCTCCCCGCGGCCGACCTGTTTTGTAGATTTCGCGGTCATTGCACCTTCACTCGCGAGCGCTGGATCTGCCAGAATCCAGGATTTTGAGCACCAAAATCCCAGAAAATTGACCTGGCGCCCTAGTGAATCATCCGTTTCCCTCACCACCTTCCACGCGCCTTGGGATTTACACGCCGCCACAGAGGAACAGGCCTCGTAAGAGGCCGTACCTTTCTGGCTTTGTCTTCGCACTTCTGCCCCAGACTCATTCGATTTTTGAGCTTCCCACGATCAGCTCGACGTTGCTGGCGATTATCGTATCCCGACGCTCACCTCCATGGTCCTTTAGTGCCGAATTGACTTCGCACGACCCCACCGATCCTCCCCACCTCGACAATTCATCTCCGAATCTCCAATTCTATTCCTGAGCTTCCCGCGAACAGCTCTGTTGGCCCAAATCTAGTCCTGCACTCCTCGGAATTAGCTCTACATTGACGACATCTCTCCACGGCCGAATTGCAGCTTGCAATCTACGTTCGCCCCCCTGCTTGAGTATCACATTCTATTCCTGAGCTTCCCGCGAACGGCAATATTGTCCCAGAATATCCTGAACTTGCCGCAGTCAGCTCTATGTTGCTGCCATCTCCTTGCGGTCCCCTTAGCGCCGAATTGCAGCTTTCTGCTTCGCAACCCACTTTGCCATCCTCCCCTGCCTCAGTAACTTGGAGTAGAATCTCAAATTTAATTCCCAAGCTTCTGCGATCACGCCAACGCTACCCACCTTCCGTCGCCAAGTTTCCAACTTCGAGTAGCGTGTCCACCCGCCGCGCCATTGTTACTGCAAATAGTTCAATCCCCGTCGTTTTACTTCGAACATCAGACGGCGCTGTCTTCTCCCAGTACTCATGTGCTTGCGATGGTCATCTCGTAAAGCCACCTATAAATTCTCCGTACATAATGTTTCGGCGTAGAGTCCCTATGTGTCAAAATAAGCAGTCCCTGACAAATAGTTCGCTACCGTTGTGATGTGATCGGGAAGTGTGCGCCAAGTGTAAGCGAGTCTCTTTCTTTCCTATCACCACCGTCGTAGCTTCTTCATTCGTTACGGGCCCTGCTTTTTATCTCTCCGCTTACTAATTTCCTCTCACAGTCAATAACTCTTTCTGACCATGCGACTACCAACTGCGACCATGCGAACGAGTGTAGCTCCGCCATCCGCTGGTTATATGTATTTCCGAAGTAAGGCCTGGCCGCCTCCGTGCACATGTCCCACCGGAACCAAGAAACTCCAGCCAGTCCATCGCCGTCGAGCTTGAGTTTAAGTAAGGTTTCGCTGGCTTCGCCTACGGTTGCGGTGGCCAGGCTTGAGAATCATACTTGCCGAGTCTGCGTCAGTCATACGAGTGCTGGCACATTCACATACTTAGACTTCCAGCGAGCGCAGACAGCGCAAACCTGTGAACACATGTGAGTGCGGGGTGATTATGAGGCGATGTAACGTAGATTGTGTGAGAAACGGTATCGCCTATTTATTCCCTTGTATGCTGGCTGGAGTGCCAGCGCGCCTACCCCTATGCTCCATCGGTGAATCTCGCAAACCAAGAAGTAAACCTTTATGCTTTTCCGGTTCCCACCTGGACTAGGCTCCCCTAAATTCGTAAGACCCTATCTACGTGATCCTTCGGAGATTCCAATCTTACAGCCTACGATTCGGATAACGACTAGTTCGATTGCGAGCCCAACCAAGCCCAGCGCGCAGTTTCTCCACTGCCTGGAACGTGTATACGTACATTCGCAACCAACTCCGGGGAGACGGTTGAGAGTCAGACGGAAGGCGATCCACGGCGATGACTTCCACGTGGCAAGCTTATCTTATCGGATGCGCTCTTTGTACCATCTCCGCGTCGTAAGGGGGCGAAGGTTGGTGGAGGGTGGAGGCTCGGTCTATGAAAGTCTCCGCCGCATCGGGGTAAGTTGGAAGAACCGGCAGATGGGGATAGTGAAAATTTCTGATTTGACATTTAGTGAGCTGGTTGCATTGCATTGCATCGCATGGCGCTGGTATAGTGGTACTCGAGGGCATCAGCGGGATGGAAAATGTGGCTGGTGGATGGGGGAAGGAGTGTCTGATGGACCAGGCAGGAGTCAGGAGAAGGGGTGACCGGTGATAGATGGACTTAGGAATAGATCAATGGGGATCAAAGTTCAAGGCCTCTACGTACGAGTCTGGGGTGCGGTGTAGACGGTATGAATGTATCTTCTTTCATACTTACAATCGGCGCCCGCCTTCAGTGGATCAATTGAGTAGCTGAACCATTCTGAACCGCTGTGTGCTCTTCCTCGCGCGCCGCTAGGATGCAGATCACCGTGTCAAATGTTCCAGAACTTCCATCATATGTTTTGCACGATGGATTCGGGTCCGACTTGGAAAGACATTCCGAGATTGCCCGATGAACGTGTTAAGTTGCGAGGACATATCACATGTCTGCTAAAGTCGATCGCAATGACATTACTGCCAAGTACATATGTTCCTTCAACGTCAACGTTGGCCTCGGTAAGGGACTATCCGCTAGCGCTTATTGTCTGAGGCAAGGTTGTTGTGCTACGCTTACCGGCGTAACTTGGGCCGGTTTGGCGAAATTGCATTTCTGACAGAAATATTTTATGGCAGACAATCGTTGTAGGCAGCGTAAAAGCACCGGCATCAATCGGACCGATCCGAATGCGGGGAACTCCTAATCAAGCGATTTCGCCAAAAATGATATTCTCTCACTGCGCGGGCGCTAGATTCGACTGACACATTACCCCACGTTATCCTTAACAATCGACATCCATTCTCCGGCCATTCTCCGGTCTTTTCTACCTCTCCTCTTGTCTTCCTACCACCACCACCACCGCCATGCCCTCCTCGTCCCAAGACAAGCCTGGCGACAAGGTCACCCCGCGACCGTACAAGTGCCCATACCCGCTCTGCGGCCGTGCTTTCAGCAGACTCGAGCATCAGGTCTGCAAGCTTCCTTATCACGCTTAGGTGATTGTACTCACCGACGGGCTTTTGCGCACTATAGACACGGCATATACGCACCCATACCGGCGAAAAACCTTTTGCTTGCAGTTTTCCTGCATGTGAAAAGCGCTTCTCCCGCTCAGACGAGCTTACAAGACATTCCAGAATACATACCAATCAACAAATTACCGCCCACAGTCAGCCAAGCGAGCCTAGTGGACTAAAGAAGGGCAAGAAACACGTACACCATGCTGTCGAACGTATCAAGGAAGACGACTATGACCAGCACCCCATATTCGGCATGAGTGATCTGGGGACAGATGACTATCCACAACACCATGAACGCAGTCACGGGGTTAGAGTGAAGAAGAAGGCTCGCAGTCGCGCCAACAGTGACGACGAGGTGCGCTCTGCCCATATCTCTCTTCCATGCTGTATTCTGACATAACATGTTGCTGTTACTCAGGATGATTCATACTACGCTCGCCCAACCTCTGTTGGTTCTTACGATATCCCCCATTCCCGCCGCAGCTTCCCTTCCTCTTCGCATCACACCTCAGAAGAGCACTCTCCGTCAAACCTACGACCCAGTAACCACCATGCCTTGCCGGCGCCCCTTCCGCAGCCTTCTTCAGCGTCATCGACATCACGAGATGCTCGCCCCTTCGCAACACTTTCGCGGGCCGCTATGGAAGAACTTGTAGCCCTGGAGAACGCCGAAGCTGCGCGGCGGGCTGAGTATGAGGCCCGCCACGCCGAAGCACTACGCAGAGCTGAAATGGAAATCAGACAGGTCGATGCGCTCCAACGCGAATACGATTATCAACAGCAGTTCGGTTACACAAGTACTCGGGCATCATCGTCTTCGCTGTCGTCCTTGCGCAGTGGTCTTAACATCAAGACATCTCAGAGCGCCACTACCAGTCCAATCAGCACTCCTTATCAAGGCCCACGCAGCTTGCTGGACATATCGGACGAGAGAGAGTCTAACATGCGCATGGCAGTAGAGGACGAACCGAGGGATGTTGAAGATCGCTTGTATCCGAGAGAAGAGAGGAGTACAAGGAGGCTCAGTGGGCCCACTTGGCAAATGACGCCTATCTCAAGTGATGCGGACCCCCGCGAGCGCGAGCAAGGGGGCCGTCTACGTCCTGGTATGGGCTTGTCGTTTTCTTCAGGTCATCTTGTCGATCTTGCACACGCGGCTGGCTCTGGGCCCGCTCATCCCCATGCATATGCGAAACCCCACGCGCTGTACGCCCCATACAAGCGCCCTCCTTGTTCTTCCTCCTCAATACACCACCCCCACGCACATCATCACTCATCATCATCATCGCATCTAGATGAACTCCGGCAGCATCACGAACATCATCGGTCAAGTACGCACAGCATTGGTGAACGTCTTGACCAGCCTAGCACTACCCAATTACGCCATCGCCATCATCATCATGACCGTCAGTACAAACCCATCGGACTTAGCCATGAAGAATCGCCTTCCCCAATCAGTTCTGATTCCGAATCACTCATGATGCACACTAGTTCTAAAGTTCACCGTGGGGTGTCAAATTCTCACCGACACAGCACTGATCCCCACAAGTACTATCAAGATGGTCATCACACCGCCCAGGGTGTGATACACTCGCCAACGGCGGCGCATCCTGGTTCCAGCACCAACGCTTTCATAACTCCTTCGACAAGCCCCTTCCTGGGGCCGTTGCGAACACTCAATCTTCATTCTGCAAATCCATCTAGGGCGCCATCACCTATCATGCTTCCGCCACCCTCCCATCATGCTATTTCCAAAGGCCATCCCCTTAGTCCGATCAGTTCGTCCAAAGACGTCGCGGTGAAACTTGAGCCAGGCAGTCCCAATCGTTTTAACACCGCGCCGTATGGCAGTCCGCCCAGTAGCAATGGCTTTAGAGATTCTCAGCGCACTATCAAGCGGAAAGTTGTCAACGGTTTCGGAGAGATGCCGCCTCCGACCGGTTTTGGTTTTAGTGCCGGAGCGCTGCCAACACCCCAATTGTCCAGTGGACCGAGTAGCGGTGGAAGTAGCCCCAAGAGTGTTACCCATGCGTTGCCCCCTCCCCTGCCTCTACATACCAGTGGATTGGGTAAGGAATTAGAGGAGGAAGTGCACAGCGGCAGCGGTACCCTCAGTGCTGTTTGTTCCCGGCCTCCCTCTCCTCACTTATTCCTCGGTGGACGCGAGCGAGATGATCACATCAGTCTTGCTGGTGGAAGCGGGAATCATCATCATCTTGCTCATTCGGTGAGAATGGCCTTCGGTATGACACCTATCCATCCCAACAACAGTACTCGATCTACGTACATGTCCTCAAGAGGCTCGACTACGCCTAGCTTTGCCTTTGGTCCTGGAACCTCAAGCAATGGCTTTGGTTTCAGCTTCGGACGTTCGGTACCTGCCTCACGGTCTGGCTCACCACCAATCACATTACCGCCGTTGAAGCTTGCAGCCAGCGTCACCTCGTCACCTACTCTCAGGTCACTCAAATCGCTCATGGGAACGGACGAGAAGGTTGCTTCTGCTTCTTCCGAAACCAATGGAGATGTAGAACGGGCCTCGAACAATTCTAGTCCCCAGCGTGGTATGGTCGGGAAAATGGAGCTTAGTGGAGATGAAGAGATCGCGGAGCGGGATCAGGAACGCAAGAATATTGGAATAAGTGCTCTGGGGGTCGGCGGGGATGAAGTTGCCAAGGGTATCGCCGAAGAGGACAACGACGCGAAGACGAAAGATCCCAACGCGGTAACCATACACGAAACCATTGGCAACGTGGACGAAATGGAAGTTACGCCCACACAAACCGTGGAACGAGAGAAGGTCGAACTCCCTGGATTCAGTCACTTCGAAGCTGCCGCACATATGCCGATTCCCAGCGACATCTCTGCTGCCCAGCACCTTCACCTTGGTTCCCAATAATCCACCTCTTTCTCTTCTCACGCCTTTTCTGTTTCTTGGTTCTTGGCTTCCGGCAGGTGTATGTGAGGATTGAAATGAGCGAGGTTTCACCGAAGGATCGTTTTCGGAGAAATATCGACACCCTCTCTTGGACAGCGACAACTCCCTTCTGCTCCCACATCGACGCGCGTATGGAGGTTAACGACCTACGCACGTGGTCCATATGTTCACCATGTTTCTAAATTTGCTCTCTTACTCCCTCCGCATGGATGCTTGGGTACTTCTTGAAGGGAACCTCTTCGATATCGAAGTCGAAATGTTCTTTTTTCTACGTGTCTTAAGCTTCTATGCTTCCGCAATTCTGATATTCTGATCGGCTTTCTTGTTTTCCTTTCTCATTTGCCGACATATCGTATGTCGTGCAAGCCATATCAAGCCAGGCATCTTTCCCTACTTTGGATGCTCCCCCATTGTTCTTCATAAACGCATCGATTTAACCGTCAAGAACTGCGTCTCTTGATCACGTACGATGAATCGACCTTTACGAGTACATATAGATTTCGATGGACATTCCCCACTGCCTCCAATCCCTTCTCAGCATATTCTTAGACTGTATACATCACACCTCTCCATGCTTCTATCTCTTAGTGTCTGCTAGTTATACGTACATTATATATCCCCTATAGACGTACCGTATATATGTTTTTCTTGCTTTTCTGGGCTTGCTTCGCCTTATTTATAAAACATTAACTATTCATGCCTTGGCTGGGTAAATGCGATTGACATTAAAATATTAACAGTTCACTCCAATACCCAGAGGCTTCAAGTTCATCAAATCACACCATGGTTCGCGAGAGCTACGTTCATGATGGCAACATCTCAGATTCATTCCCCATAGGTACGCGACAAAACATGACTATGGCGCGAGAGGTGGGGGTGCAGGTATGCTAAAGATATCTTCTCGCGACGGGCCGAAGGACGAGCCAGGCTGACTGACACACGGGTTCCAGGGACTCCTTCATTACGTTACCTCTAGTAAATGCTAGGGAATATACGATAAGGCACTTTGGTTGCCCATTCCTCCCATTCCTGTCCAAAGTGAGCCTTCAATGCTTTGTCCTCCGCCTTAGGGCGAACCGTACCACCACGACCAACTCTATAAGCCACATCATACCAAGTACCCAACCCCAGGCACCTCGGAAGACAACACATTGGGAAAACCAGTGATCGGTTGAGAAGATGACTGATGTCGCTCCAAGCCACACCACGATGGCACTCGTATAGGAAGGATGGCGAACGAATGCGTAGGGTCCGTGTGTTATCAGCCGGTGCGTCTTCTTAATATTGACTTGGAAATCAACTTGAAAGAGTTGGCCAAGTGTTGTGAAGCTCCACAAACGGAACGGAGCAAATGAAGATCCATGATAATGTGATCTGAGTAAACACCAAGTTTGGTAGAACTACATATCTGCCGTACCTTATGCGACAGCATACACATCAACATTGTCTTCTCGTACCATGTCTTGATCACCTGTGTGGTCCGAATGAGCTTTGGGGCCAACATCAATGGGCCTGACGCAACATCGGACTTGGACCAAGCATCATGATGTCAACAGAGGCTACTCGGCATCTGGACTATCTATGAAGCTGGAAGATTGGGGCGCCGGAGAGAAGTGGGAACTCCTGGTGCCATGATAAGGCTTTCCAATGGTGCGTCTGGGGTCGCTTCCATGCATGGAAAGTGAACGGGAGTCCGCGCTGACGGGGAGGGTATCCCACTCGTGTAGTATGGTTTCGTCAGTCCAAAGAATAAGTCAATGTTCGTGCGACATCTATCAAGCTACGTACCATACTTGGTCCGTCTGAATCTAATTGTTTTGATTGGAGCCGTGTTAGATTCAATTGCAGTTATTTAGAAGGGAATGTTGGGCACATCAATGGATGTAACTTGTACAATTGGTTCTAGATAACATTATCATGACCAGTCGTCTATAAGAGTTGTCGCTCAAAGAGGAAACCATTGAAAATTTAGCAGGAGGTCCGACCGATCATTGAGTTTCCTTTCGTGGCACACTGGTCACTTTCTTTTACATAGAGTGTGATACCTGCGAATGCATGTCGCGAACGTGAGCACTCCTCAGCGCGTCCTCAGTGCGTACGATGGCGAAAGCACGCAATATCAGACATCTTAAAGAATGTCCAGTATTCTCTGAGCCTAGGATCCCACTACATGGGCCGATGCCACTATAACAGCCTATTCTTCCGCCATCATCACATTATGCGCACTTTCTAAGTAATTGGGATTCACGCTAACTCGGTAGTAACTGTGCCGTTCCATATGCCTCTCCAACCTGTGTTCAGGCCACCAGAGCAGATGGAAAGCTGGATGTTGGGCGGAATGGGCAGGCCAGCGGGTTCAACTGGGTGGGATGTTTCTCTCTTGGCTGACCCCAAGTGAGTGGAGTCATTTCTGCCGTATACTCACGCGATGTTTACCGTTTAAACCGTTTAAAGCTTTGCTTCAGAAGTTCTATTATAGGTCAGACTATCCATGTCAACTCTAGCCGATAAGTGTGCTCGCGAGTACACCAGCCGTAATAACAATACTTTCCTAAACCACGAGCTTTCATTGCGAGTAGCATGAGAATACAAGTTCTACAACCATTGTTGTGCACACAATGGACACAATAGCCCCCTTTTTGATGCGTTGCATATACCCATAGCGCCTAACTTCGAGCGCTTGGTGACTGGAAAGTTGCAATTGTCTCGATATCACACTTGCCTCGCTGCGGGTTGAGACCTGTTCAGAGTTGAGACAATGGACGAACACTACCAAGGTAACGATACCGAGCAGACGGCGGACTCCCCCGCGGGAACACAATACGTTTGGTGACTCCCCTACCTATCGACCAGTCAACCCCAGACATGTGTCCTCGTCCCGGCTGTGCCATAGGAGGGTTTGGAAGGTTTGGGAACCAGAAATGGGATCTTTATTCAAATCCACGGTCTGATGATTGGTTGCAGGCTGCCGCATGTACTTTGCCCACTCCGCGCGTATACCTAGACGAGGAACAATGACCCCGGAGCTGGTGAACGGCCTGCGTGCAATACTATAAAATAACGGCGTAATTCAAACAGCTATGCAAGAACTATGTACCCCCGGAGCTCTGGAGTAAGTTGCGTTTCTTGTTGTACTGGGAGCTGAGGTATTGACCTAGTGCGCGTACAGTTTCTGGAATCTCGTCAGGTGCATTTCATTAGGCGTGTCTCCGCTGTGCACGGCGGTGTGTACGCGTCATCCGGCTCGGAGCGCGAAATCGGAGTTGGCATGAAGCACCCCAATGTCCAAGCTTCGAGTGTGTCCACTTCCGGCCGCTTTCACGGACCTGCAGAGATGGGAGTATGGCTGCTCACCTCAGGCGCGTTATCTTCCGTTGACGTCCTGTGTACGCGTTCGAAATTCACTTCTAATGGGGGGTCGATTCAGGCGACGAATCCTTTGCTATTGCCATCTCTGGTCGAACACGTTGCTTTCGGGGTTCGATCCATCATGTTCGCTCGGCGAAAATACAACAAACCTATCCATCGACCATCTAACACCTCAGGCTCATCATTTTTAGCATGTGCTTGCTGTCCAAGCTCTCGCATCCACGACGAAGATGGGCAAAACGGACGATCATATATATGTGCGCGGAGAACAACATCCTATCCTTGCCCCAACACGTCCTGTCCATGCTGCATCCTCGCTCTAGGTACGATACAACATTCCTGGTCCGATACAGATACGGGACTAGCCCAGATGAACGAAAGACAAGCCTTGGTGAGTCACTTCGTCTTTTCGAAGAAGGGACCCGCCGCCACATCCCTCATCGCGCACTCCTTACGCCACGCCGGGGATGTCATGTCGGGTACGACTCCCCGCTCCTTCGCATACACCAGGAAATCGTACGCTGATCATAGATACGTTCGTTAGGCGATTCTTTCTCGGGATTTACGGCGCACATACCTGCATCCATGGTGTCTAGCAGAGATCCGGACGGGCCAAACAACGCCCGAAGTTCGTCGTCTAGGGCTCGCGCGGCTGCGTGCCGAAGGGAGTCTGACAGACGCTTCAGCTCCCTTCGTCGAGCTTGCTTGTCTTCGGGTAGTGCGCCAGCCCGGGCTTCCCCGCCTTCTGAGCGCGAAGGGCTTGTTGCTGCGGACGCCTGGTCCGACCACCACCTCTGGACTTCTCCCTCATCCCCAGGGACGACCCGAGTCGACAACATGTACCTACAAACGCGAACGGCTAAGAGCGTACTGATCAGCGATACACCTCGGCAGTTACAGCTCTGACGTACCTGTTTCTCCAGACTCGACGAGCTTTCGCGATGGAAAGAGGGCTTTCAGCCTGTTCCTCGCGTTGTTCATAGCCTTGCTGCGCACACTATCAGTGTAGTGCTTCCTACTTTTCCTCGAGTCGAGGCTAGAGCCCGAGGAGCCGTTTGACGAAGCCGTTGAGTCGGCGGGACTGGGGAGGCCGAAGTCAAACTGCGCGTGCACCGAGTGGTAGAAAGCCCCAATGATCAGACTTTAGAAACAGGGAGGAGGTGCTGGTGCAGACTTACTGTGACTTTGGCGTCCGAATCTCTGTTTCTAAGTGCTGTGACATTGGGGCTTGCCCCATTCTGGCTGCCCGGGTATTGGGCTGTAGTATCCCCCTGATACGATTGACGTAACGAAGAGGGTGGCTCAGGAGGCGGATACATAGTATCCCCTCCGTACCACCACTCCGAGTTCGCGGCGTGTTGCCGTTGTGTCCGATCGTAGGGGGAGGATTTCTACGGATCAACTTTAGCCCCCAAGTTCCACGTCCAGTAGGATTCGTAAGTACTCACTTGATGTTCTTTGTAACGCTCCCTGCCCCGCTTGCCCCCATCGTAGGACCGCTGGCTGCCATCCGGGATGTCGTATTCGCCAGTAACGTATGTGCTAGATGGTATCGTTGCGATACCGGGAGGAGGTACATGCCATGATTGAGGAATGTCGTGGTAGACCGTGTCGAACATTTGCTGCTCGATGAAGCCAGTCTCGTAGCTGTTCGACATCCACATACAAATATTGGGTTCGATAGGGAAACTTTCGTCCAATGTATGTATGTCCAAGAGATTGACAAGCGAACAGCCACTGTCGCTGCTCGTCTAGACATGCCTTTGAGTGAGGGCTGTATTAACCATTGCCGGGGGATTATACCTACCTTGTACAGTTCTTCGTATGCCGTGTCTATCGCGGATTTGCCATTCACCAGGAAGTTCAGCGCGCCAGGCAGAGCCGGCTCTCTAGGGTCGACTAATGGAAAAAAACCATGTTGTACAACGCCATCCGGGGCGGGAGTATCTTGGCAGAGGGGGATGTCCCCATTGTAGACGGGGAGCACTGGGTCGCAGGGGTCAAAGGTGTTCAACAGCAAGTTGTTCATCAGTTTGCTCAAACGGGTGGGGGACGCGAGGAGTTATTAGTAGCTGAGTTGATGATAGGTTTTAGCTGAAGGGCCTTATTATATACCTGGGCGATGGACACACAAAAACACTGCTTTGAGGATCACAGAAATAGTCTGAAATAATGCAGGCGTGTGCCGGCCTGAATGCGCGTCTCGTTCGCAGATTACGAGGAAAGCGAGGGGGATAGCATGTAATTTCGAATCCCGCCTAAGGTTTCTATATAAGGAAGGTGATGGCAGACGCGCGCTTCAACCACACGACAAACTTCTATCTGGATTCGAGTAAGGTTCTGATGCTGATTGCACAGGTTCGTTGGAGAATGGAATCAATGTCTTATTCATACTCTTTTATTTCCAGACTCGCCGGGCCCCGTCGTGTCCTCCGGCGGTAAGCAGATGGGTAGATCTCAACGCTATGAACCGTTTCTCGTTTCGCTCCCTCAAGCTCCGGCATTGGACTTGATCACAATCGCGTCTCACCAGATGACATGAACAGACACGAACGGAGCCCTTGCATGCCACAACTCGCGTCAAGTGCCGCACCAGGGATCATCAGAACGGGCACATCCTATGATTTTGCCTGCACGCTTAAACCTTGAGGTCGTCAAATCATCATTGTCAGATGGAGATGTTCAAGCCAGGCGATGGGGATATACCCCCTATGCAGAACGTGGGCTTCTGGCTTCGTTAATATTGACGTCGGCACGGGTGCGTTTGCCTTTTGGCATCACACCCGCTATCCATTATTTTCGTGTGGTTCATACTTACCAGTGGCGGAAATGTCAGATCGCCCGAGATCATGAACGCTATCCATCAAAGCCTCAAATTATTATCACCGCCGGGAAGTGGTTAAGCCCTTCAAGTTATATCAAACCCTAGATCCCCACTGCTGTTACTTAAATAAAGAGAAGGCACGTATTGGTTCGCCCGTCCCCCGCTTTCCCCGCTTTCCCCAGCGAGGCCTCATTAATCATTCGCTAGGAACCGACTCAGACACTTAGATAGCTTGTGGATTATCCGACAACATCAAACGCAAAGTCCTTCACTGACGGGTCATCATGCATCATGTCCCGGTCAGAATCAACCACTTCTGCCCGTCCTGGGGACGATCTCTCTGCAATAACAGCGATCTGGGACACCTCTCATCGCAAGGAGTGAGCCAACGTATATTGCGTCTACGTGGGAGTTTGTAATGCCAACGACTTCAGCGGCGCATATCCCACCTGAGGAGAAGGAGAAATGAAGATATCTTCAAGTCCTTCCAACAAGGTGATCGGTGCACTGATCCTCAGTGATATCATCCAGCGGATCAATGGTGAATACTGAAGGGAAGATATGTATGACGACCCCGAGCTAAGTAGGTGATAGGCGCGTAGCTGAAGCGAGATAGCTTGAGGACGTCGGAACCTAGATTTGACGAGTGTGACCTTCAGAAGTGGGATCGGCGGAGAGCAGGTGAACAGCACGCAAGATATGATATAAGAACGGAGACGCCCACAGCAAAGACTTACGTGCTATTGTTACTAGACTGACAAGGTCAGCGAATTGTAAACCCTAGTCTGGGGTATCCTCAATCTCTGCGGGAGCCTGCGCCGCGACTATGGTGGGATACTCCTTTAGCAGTGGACAACTATTTATGAGTTGTACGATTCGAGGATTCAACTCTTGGTCGAGGATATCTGCCTGGGTCATCTCGAGATAATATCAGTACCCTTACATAAATGATAACCTATGTCTGCGAATTTCCGTAACGATGGGGGGGCGTTAGGTCCCGCCTATGGAATGTAGCAAGCGCCATTGCGAATTCCTGTCGCAAGTCATCTTACCGTTACGAACGGTGGAAACGGTAGAGTCGGTGTGACAGTCGAGGAAAGGGAGCTCACCACCGATTCTGATTCCATTCTTGTGAACTTCCCGCCTCATCTGAAGGCGTGGCAGTCGAGACAGGTGCCGGTGCAGCTGGTGATTTTTCGCTTAGTCTATAGAAAGGTATTCAACTTGGACTGAGATTGAGGTTATAGCATTCCAGCAGTGAGCACTCCGACAAAAATATTGATAAGCTTTCATGGTTCTCACCGGTTCGTCCCTGGACGATATACGCCACCATGTCAACGCCGGTAACCGCCATCGGTCCCGTCCGCTTGACTAATTGGATAAGACAACGGGGAAACCCTCGCGATACGCGCGATACGCGCAGCGATGCGGCAGTGTGGACGACCTGAGCCAATAGGCGCAATCGCTGGCATCAGCTATATATAGGGTGCGATGGGCCAGCCTAGCACACCCTCGATTTCTATAGCCAGCCTATGGCGAGCAACCTACAGTCCTATATGCAAATTGTGCATCCCAGGTCAGAGCAGGTCAAACCTGGGCGAAACTCCGTCCCTTCTTTCTTCTCGACTAACTCCCTTCTTCTTCCGCTCGTTCCAGCCCATTGGCACCCACTGTAATGAACACGTCGGATGCGATGCCCACTTCTGAATCAGAACTTGAGGCAATATTTCAGTATATCGTATACCCCGCGTCCATGGATACAAGTTACCAACGGGAGAGGAGTGCTAGTGAAATACCCACACCGCCCGTGAGTGTGATTCTTATTTAATTGAAGAGTGACTTATGCGAGGGTGCGATATAGTATACCCCGCTCACATCACCATCAATATGCATGGTACCCCCATCGAACAGCAACGAACACGACCTACCAGCGTCTTCGGAGCATACGCAACGTCCGTCAAAAGAAATCGAAGCACCTGACACATTTGTCTCGCTTTCAACGTCGTTTCACCCAGCAGCTGGTCATTGTGGCGGTCTCGAGCCGGACCTCGTCCTGCTCTCTGCTGATTCCGTGTTCTTCTATGTCCATTCCTCGGTTTTACGCTCCGCGTCGAATAATAACTTGTGTGGCTTTCTGCCTTGGAACAGCCCGCGGGAAACTGAGCGAGGCGCGATGGACGCAGATGCAGAGATCGAATTCGTGATGCTGCCCGATCAGTCGCAGGTGTTGAACATCATGCTCCATTTCATTTACAACATCTCGCCCGCCCATCACTCCTCCCCGTTCCACATCCTTTCCCAAGCTGTCGATCGTCTCCACAATGTATACGGCGTCGACGTGAACCATGGCATGCAAGGCTCTGCGCTAGCACTATCTTCGCCCTGTGTGAACGGCGCACCATCAGATATCCACCCTCAGGAGCCGTCGTTATTCGCGCTTCTGACGGCCAACGCCCCTCTTTACCCGGTTGAGGTGTATGCTCTCGCCGCATCCATTGACTTCTACCCGCTTACTAAAACCGCGTCTCTCTATCTTCACGGACTCGATCTATGTCCGACAGACGACGGCGAGCCCATTGGTGGGAGGCTGGGGCTGGTCCTGGAAATGGGGCGGAAAATGGGCGGCGTGTATCTCATGCGTCTGGCAGGGATGCACAAACGCAGATTGGAGGCCTTGAGAAAGGTCGTGTGTACCGCTCCTGAGGGGCACCTGATCGACCGTACGTCAGAAGATCGGTGCAGCGCAGAAGATCAGGCTTCGTTGAAACGGGCGTGGGCTCTGGCAGCAGCGCATATAATATGCACCGCAGGACCTGGTGCGTACCCACGCGACTGCTTTCTTTAGGATATAATCAGCTAACGCACCGTTTCCTACAGGCGTGTCCGCTCAGACTATTGATGGGACCTTCCGCCCCCTTGTCCGACATGTCACTTGCTCGCGTTGCAGACAGGCGATGCATAAGAGATTGGAATCGATGGATTGTGAATGGGGGATGGCTCCTGTGAGTTATCCTTGTATACTGATCGTACTGATGTCGAGCCTCTCTATCAGCGGACAATCTAGACAGTGAATGATACCCTCAAGTTCTCGACCCAGCATTGAACGGACTACCATACACCCTCGTAGTCATTTATATTTTTATCTCATCTCATGTGGTAAGGGCTTCGCACACACGAGGTTGCCCTTACCCATCTCACTAACACATTTATCGTGGTGGCCGCGTACATACATTGCACACTGATCTCATATACATTTTCGTAGATCGCAGGCCACATCCCTTACATGTATTTTAACTGTGTACCCTCCTCCCTCGAGTCTCTGGGTATTGACCGCCGTTGTTGTCGTTTGTTGTACCAACATAATTTGTACCTCTCAGCTGTACGTAGACACGCAAGCCCATACCATACTTATGTGACTTGGTTCATCCCAGTCCATCAATATTCGGTGGCTTGAATTCTTCTGTCTGCGCACGTTCGTCCCCACTCAGTGATATTTCATACAACTGACTACTTCTATAGATGGGAAAGGCATGCAAGACTATCCATCATCCAAGTTGCGCTACATTGAAGTCATGGGGTACACTCTAACTTTGACTACGCCGAAGGAATTTTGTACGTGATTGCACATTGCACACCCCATTGATGTTGCATTTGCCCATTTCGAGTCGTCTATCTTGGGGGACTCGAAACCTGCAGTCACCTTTTCTTGGGCTTTCCACGTGGTATTGGTGACGATTCTATCGGACGTCCTATCGTTGTATAGTATTTGGATTACAGCCTGGAATGCGGCTGGTCCTCCGGTGTTTTTGCCGTTGAGCGCGAACACATTAACGTCGGGATCAAGCACCGGGATATGGTAGACCCTGGCCTCGCGCCAACTAGCGAAGGAGCCAACCACCGCGCCGTTGGCATAGGAGGTGAATTGGTTGTCACTGTGGCTTCATTCAGCTCGGGTTATCCACGAAGATGGTTATGAAGACGTACACAAAGATGACGGCTGTCGCGCTGACGGCGCGCTTCGTGCACCCTGGCGTCACGGCTGTCTTCCGGAAAGCCCGTGCGAGCGTTGGCGCGACACCAGTCTTGTTGTCAAACTTCCCCGTCCAGATGATCACAGCGTCCTTGACCGACAATGCGGGCGGCACCACCGTCTTTCTCCAAGGTGCCACACCATACAAACCCTGGAAAGTAGCGAAGCCCCACTTACTGAGATCAGTGGTGCTTGGGAGCTCGAAGCCTTTGGGAGAGCTGAGGAACCTTCGCCACGTCTCGTCGGTGATGACGGTCTCTGTAGAGCTGTCGGAGTACTGGACAAGGATGCTGGGGATGAGCACTCTTTCGAGTTGGTGACCTCAACAGCGAAGAGGTTGGACGACGGCTGCAGAGCGACGTAGTATACCTCGGCGTCGGTGAAGTTGGCCCCTGTACCAATGGGATTTCCGTTCACGAAGAGCTTGTAGGCGTTATCCCTGCAGGATTGAGGAGGCAAATCAGTAATGTGCGGGTAGGCAGGAGAGTTACGACTGACGCTGTGATCAAGATCTTTGCACTGACGACATGAACCGTTTTGTCGGAGATTATGGACAAAATCAGAGATGACCGCTTCGACGCACAGACGTTCTACGTCTAATGGAATCTTGAGCATTTTGCCTGCGAGGGTTGTGCGCTGTCGTGACAGTCGTGATCAGAAGTAGAGCTTGACAGAAAGCCACGAGCGGACTCCAAAAGTTGGCCACATGGTGGTTGATTCCGGCCACACTACTGTATATTCCACTCGTGTAGGTGAGTACTACTTCCAGAGTGCAACTACACTGCAGACTCTGCAGCCAGCAGCTACAGGTATGATATGAGCACTATAACGACGCCCAATGCCCAGCTCTCGTCCACGCTATCACGATCCAGAAAGAAGAATATATTGTGACTCCCCCTTGCTGGCTCGTATTTCATGCTTAAAACAACATCTGCCGGTCGTGGGCATAACCAGCAAGTTCATCATAAAATACAGTACAGCGGCCAACTCTCCCTCCCGCTCCCCTTTTCAGTACATATATTCGCCCAATGCAACTGCGATGGGATGGAGATATTTACTTGGCACTTAGCTGGGGTGTCAACCGATATAAGAATCTGCGCTCGCTATAGCTTGTCGGGCATGCGGATCCACCATGTGACATCTGCCCTTGAAATCGTGTCTCTACGTAACGTTGGTCATCTTGAAGGCGCACTAGACCATCTTCTCTTACCGATTACTCTGGCTTACTCTGGCTTATTCAGCTCCCTCCCCCAGCACGGCAAATTGGAAGATACAGGAATCGTCCCAAATGTAGCAGCAAGAGACGACTGCGAAGTAGAGCGAAGTGTTCGATCCATCATTACAGGCGGGTAAAACATTCCTTTGTCTCATTCGGAGCAAGTCCAAGATTGGGTGGTAATCGAAGGACACAATCGTACGAGTCTGCGACAATTGGAGGCGGCTTCCTTGCTATAAATCAAGGCGCGATGCCCGGCTGGTACGCCAAGCACCCTTCCAGCTGCGCTACTTATGGGAGAAATTGCGTCCAAGACATATCGATGCAACGAGCACATAGTATACTAAATACCGAACAGCGGTGCGGATACGTTCGACAAGAACTATGTCAAAGAGGAGTACGGGAAGCCTAAAGGTCAGCGATACCCGAGGCATAATCGGGCAGGCCTCAAGGCAGCTCGGAGGGTTACTGAAAATCTCAAGCCATGCCACCCCCTCTCAGAAGCACCCCCAACGTCCCTCTCGTTCAGTCAGTAAGCAGCACTAATACAGGTGCTGTTACCACTGGATACCTCACTAATACATTTATAGGCCAGCCCGTCAATTACGAATCGCCCTCAAAATCCAAATGACTGTGAAGATACTCGCACCGGCCGCCGAATATATATTCCATGCGAGGTCAAAGGGAAAGGATGAAGATATTGGCCAGACCGAAGAAAATCCAGTAATCACAAGTACAGAATATGCATTTCAGGTTTGTAGTAGACTTGTGGTAGACTTGCATGGGGGTCCCCGACTTATACTTTCTGTCCTAGAAAACCAACTTGGTGCATGTCAGCGATGACGGTGTTAAACTTGCTGCTCGATATGTGCGTTCGACCCGTGTTCGGACTCGAGAGGCATCCGGGTGACGCACAGCATTGACTCTAGATATACCATAATCTCAAGGTTCGATCATACACCCCGCGAACTTCAAGGCGCTCGCACCCTCTCCATATATGTCCGCCGGAGCCGTTCAATCCATTGGACCCCTTCAATAAATCTGTCCTTGACTGGACCTTCTTGATCGCAGCACTCAATTTCAGCTTTTGGTCAGAGAAAGGGAACGAAGATAGGTACGGAGTCGAGTGGCGAGAAGGATGGGAGGGAGCTGCTGCTGAGAGGATGAAAGTCCATACAGGCTACTGGAGTCTGGTAGCGGCACTGAATCGAGGTGAATATTCTTTCGATGTAAACGACAAGTGGAGGAGCTAAACATTTGACCATTTAGCCATGGCCGACGACGGTATACCAATAACCGATCCGAATTTCTACTCATCAGAGATTCTGTGCCCGGATTCACTAATCGAACATGTATTCCGACCTGCGGAGGGGTGCTCGGAGACGATTCCTCTCCTCCAAAGTCGCACAGCCATCATGAGGGAGGTTGGGCATATCCTTTGCATGGTCAGTACCCTTTCCGCCCATATAGTCCACCAAAATCCTCAGTACCGTCTCAGAACTTCGGCGGTTCTTTCAAAGGGTTCATGGACGCCTTTCAGTCGAGATACAACTATGAAGGCACCACCCTTCAGCTCGTCAAAATGGTCGCTGAGACCTTTCCCTCCTTTCGGGACGAGGTTTGGTACGAAGGACGAAAAGGTCAGACAAATATCTTCTTTTTACCTCTCGGCTTCATTTATGCTGATCGTCTTACAGTATACCTATGGAAGCGTGCACAGATCCTCGTCGCCGAGACATGGGCAGCATTCTATCCGCCGTCCCCACCGTCCCCCTCCAACCCCCATCCGCTATTCCCTGGTCCCCGCGGCGCATCCATCCACCAACTGACCATGTTTGCAGACTACCGCGTCCCCCAGATCCTACACCACCTGTGCATCCTCGAATATCCTCCTTCCCTCCTCTCCCTCCTGCACGCCGGCGCCGTCCTCGAATATGGGTCGCGCGAGGAATTGAGCTTGCGTTCGGCGAGTATCGTGGCTGTGGAACGCGTGCGGGAGGAGATCTGTTGCTTGATGCGGGAGAATGGAGAGGATGAAGATGGAGTGACGAGTGTGCTCATTGATTTTTATCTGTGGGATCTTGCGAAGGAGATCGAGACTAAGGACGGGAATGTTGAAGGGGTTCAGACGGCAGCAGTAGCACCCATCCATAGGACAAGAAGTATTTGGTACTGAGCCCACTAACATAGCAACTACGCAGCGCACGGGCTTTGATGGCCGACCAAGTCAATTATTTCCCTTTACAAAGGAATCAATTTACCCCGAGTGTCCGTCAAGCCAATGTAAAGATGACTATTATTACCATATCAGTGTAGATATTATCCGCGCAGCCAGAGACCAGGGGGCTCAGTCAAGGTGGAAGAGGACGACTACAAAGAGTGTAGACGGAGAACGACAGCGCCCTGAGCATGAGTGTCACGAAGGCAACTTTTTCCCCCGTTTCTTCTTTCCTGGCATATCCACCAAGAACCCGTAATTCCTCCGTTCTGGCGCAACGTAATCCAATCCCAATTCGAGGAGGATATTTTCTTCACTCTCCGCTTTGATAAGTTCCCAATGACCTCGTATAGACTGGCTATCCGACTGCTTTGAGTCAAAAGGATCCATGTCGCTCCCAGCCGAAGCTTCGTGATTCCATCGCCATAAGCCGTACTCGTTGAGGTGCAGACCGAGTTTAGTGGCCCTGGTACACAGGTGACGGTTAAATTCGGCATCGCCAGTGAGCGCAAGTAGCGCAGCGCCCCTAGATTTGATAGGGACCATACTAATCAAAATAGGTGGTTAACTCTAGGTTGATTGTCGTAACCTTCAAGATGCAAACCTAATATTCAATCGTCTATATATACCCTCCTTCTTCCCGATCATCTGCAACCGATTCTGCCGATCTTCGCGACCGCTGTTCTCACCGTCAGGAACCAGCGCGATGCCTTGCCACGTCTGCAGACCAGACGAAAGAGCCACAGCAACCAGCCCGCGGTTTTGCAGCGACGGCACGACGTGGGTCAGGAGGGGCGAGTTGGCTCGTGAGCATTTGGTAGTGGGTGCTGTGAGGAACATGGATTGAGGGCGAGGTTGTTTCTTGGATGCGAGGGTAAAGGGTGCTGGAGTGGGGATGTGGACGTGTGAGGGGTGCAGAAGCATGACCTCAATGCTGGAGGAGGCGGATGCGCCGCGACGACTAGCTAGAGGGGTGATACGTCCGTTCGCAAGAAATGGGAGTGCAACTTACTAGTCTCCCACCAAATGAACTTCGAATTTTGAGGAAACGCTGTCCTGGATAAGCTGCTGCTGGGGTATGTGTTCCTGGGCTGTGTCTACAGTATAAGACTACTCACTGCCACTATCTCAGCTTCGCGCCTCTGTGTCGACTCCTGCAGATGGTCGTGGAAGTCAATTCCAATTAATTGGGCATTGCTAAGCTTTGAGCGATATTGAGGAAGCTTCAAATCGTTCAAGCTTGTGCATCCAGCATCAATTAACGTCTGGGCCTTCTTAGGTCTGTGCTTCTGAGAATTGCTGTCGCGATTGAATTCTATCACCAACAGACGTACCCCACTCCGCTTATTGACATGAGGTCCTCCTTCAGTCGCGCTGCTTCGGAGGCGGAGAGCGAGGTTTCAGGCGTCTTCACTGTTGGAATTGGACGTGGTGCCTGAGAATCATCGGTATGAAAAAACAAATTCCATTGAAAGCTGTAGTGCACATACTGACAGGAGAATGCGCGTCAAGATAATCTTGTATGCGACGAGCTATACCCGGGCCGACTCCCCTCAGCTATTATATGTCAATACATCTGTTATTGAAAGCAAAGAAAGTTACGCACGAATCGAACTTCTTCCACTGAGATTATTGGTCGCTCTAGCTGCTTAACTGCATTGATAGCCGTAGAAAACGCGCGTATTTTATACGGATTACGTTCAGGTTTTGTGGCCTCTTCCTGCATATCTTTCCAATTGTCGACACAAGTTTCTCAGCGAGAAATACTCGACCATATTGAATGAAAAACTCACTTTGCTCGAGTACCTCCAGGAGGCCGTCGTTAGGACCTAGATTCTGTCTTGACGCGGTCGAGGAAGCACATCGTTGCGAGGCAATAGATCTCAGCGTAGAATCCAGACAGCAGCAATGTCGTATTCGCGGTAACATGTTGGAGTTTGAAGAAAGCGCGCCGCCGAGAAGCGCGTCGGCCAACATTCTGGCGCCAATATAGGCGCCCGGTACTTCGACCTAACTTCCACCCTATCTGGGGCTTTTTTACGGTCATTTCCCATCCAAAGTGGTTCGCCGTGTCGCCAGCATCGATCCAGAGGAAAACCGACTGTATTCTGTAGAGAATTATTTCGTCAAACACTCGAGGGAACTGCGCTCACGTACATTTCACCCACATTTCCAAACCAGGCTACTGCAAGAATGTCATCTTCCTTCCCAACTCAGTACACAAATTTGTCCGACATCCAATTGCAGCAAACAATTTCCAGCTTGCAGAACGCCAGCCAGCAAATAGGCTACGCTGCACCGGTACCTCAGCAAGCCAATTCAAAAGGTGAGTCTTCGATACTGCAATCCAGGAGGGCACCGAGGATTGACGCGACGACCCAAGTCTACATGAAGAATCTGCACACTTGGTCGTCAACGCCGACGCCGACGCCGAAATCAGGGGCTGTTACGCGCGGCTCTCGCTCTCGAGCCAATAAACCCATGAACGTAACGAATGCAACCCCTACTCCATATCAACCCCAGCAAGCATACCTACTAGCGCAGCAAATCCCCACGCTCCCAATTCCTATCCCGCAACCCCCTACTCGTCGATCCATTCTCCCGACTACGAGGCAGGCTGTCTACTCAACATACTCGTCGCGTCTGCGGACCGGAACGACGCTGCTCATGCAGCCCATCCTTGCCACGACATCTTCCACCGCTACTCGTACGGCCACGCGCAGGGGGGGCGTGGTGAACTATGCGGACCCCGGCTCCGGGGACGACCTTCCCGATGCTGGCGAACTGGAGTCGGACGACTCGGATTTTGTGGCTAGTGGTGGAACGAGAACATCCATTCGCCAATCCCGGCGGACTGGCAACCCGCAAACAGGAACATCTACGCCCGTCCCTGTGGCACCACCGAAACAAAGTACCGAACTCGATCGAAGCTACCTGGGCATGGTACCACCGGAGAGGTTCATCAAGCCAAGAATTGTAGCGGCAACTACCCACGAGTACGCGTAAGTGCGACTTCAATACTCTCACCGACAACGATAGACGTCGTGTACTTATCGTAGGACGCACGAACAATTGGAAGCTCATGCTAAACGGACGCCGGCACTCGTGCCAATTCGCGTCGAATTCGAGACAGACACGCATCGCATACGCGACTGCTTTGTGTGGAACCTCAATGACACACTAACGAAGCCCGAGACGTTTGCGAAGATATTTTGCGCCGACCTTGACCTCTCGCCAGTTCCTTGGGTGGACACCGTGACGAACCAAATTCGCGCACAGTTGGAGGATCACGAAGGTGTAGCGTCTATGGAAATCGGCATGGATGGGGCTATGGACCTAGATGTTGAGGGCGAGGGTGAAGAAATCCCTGACTGCAGAGTGATTGTTAGTGTGAGTCTACACCCCCTTCTTTACCTTGAGCTTGTCCATTCCAGAGACTGATACTTAAATGACGCTAGATTGACGTCCAAATAGCGAATCATCACCTCCAAGACCACATCGAGTGGGATCTTCTGTCCCCACTCACGCCTGAAGTCTTTTCACAAAGGCTCTGCATGGAACTCGGCTTGACCGGGGAGGCCGTACCTCTGATAGCCCACGCCATACATGAAGAGCTTATCAAGCATAAAAAGGACGCCATCGAATGGGGAGTCATAGGCAGCTCAGAACAAGAAGAACACGCTCGAGCGGGGTCCGTTCTTGCTGGTGGGACCGCACAGCGGGATAAGAGCGGTGCGGGCCTAATGAAGGACAAGACTGGCTTGGGGCTCGGATGGAGCAGGTCTGGGAAAGACGGCAGAGGACCGAAAACACTCAAGAGCGCGTGGAGGGATTGGGCGGACATAGAAGATTTTAGGACGAAGTTTGAGGTGTTGAGCTCGGAGGAGGTCGAAAAGAGAGAGATCGAGAGAGAAAGGGCCAGTCGGTGCGTCCACATCCTTCGCCCCTTCGAGTGTTTCGTACTAAGTTTGTGCAGACGGTTACGGAGAGAGACGTCCAAATTCCAGAGCACACGCAGCGGCCGACGCCGATAGTGTCTTGTCCAGCCTTTATCATTATTATCTTCGTATATCACTTACATTATAGTCGAACCAGGCCATCGTCAGAACTACCACCAAACAAATTGTATGTTTCTTCATCTAGTTGATGATGGTGGACATCCTCATTGTACTTACCCTATAGCTGAAGCGGACTTTCAAAGTTGGGCATGTATGTTTAAGCTTTGACGCGCTGTGTAATGGGTGTTTACCTCCTTGCTCTTTCATCACTATCACCGGTGACCACGAGCAAAATGCCCGAGGTTCCATTAGACGTAGAGCGTCTCTGTGTCGAAGCAGCCATGTCCGATTTTGTCTTAGATCACTCAACGCCCCCGAAACAGCTTCCGACTGTCCTGCGGGTGTGTCGAAGGTTCAAGGACTGGTGAATTCCACAGTTTCCACTGGATGTGGAAACCTTCAGCCTGCGCTACATAAGTTGATATGTCTGTGCCCATAGGTGTTATCCACAGCTCTATCGTTCAATCACGTTCGATTCAGACTATATATCCGCCGGACTGTCTTTGCTGAGGCGAACGCTAGTCGAATCGCCCGAGTTAGCTTTACTGGTACAGGAACTTACCCTGCCACACCGTTTCACAATCCAAAGCATCACCGAGATCCTCCCCCTCTGCCGCAACCTAGTCAGCCTTCTGGTCTGGAACGACGAAGCCGTGGACCTTTCCTACAACAAGGGTCTGCGCCGCCTGTCCTGCTTCCCGGCCCTCTTGCCCTCCACTCCCTCATGCCCGCTCTCTCCGGCCTTCGCACAGCTAACCTATCTCGACGTAATCATCGCGGAGGGCGCAACCTGGTACCCGTTGTTTGCCAGATTGACGCGCCTCACCCACTTGTGCACAGATCTCCCGAGAGTCGATGCGGACATATCTTCCTTGATCGCGAATTTCCCTCCCAGCCTTTGTGTCTGCGTCCTGTTCGAGGAATGGCCACTCGGGGATGACCTAGCCAGAAAGAGGACAATCGCGTCGGGTGAAGTTGATCAGCGCATCGTGTTTGCGACGTCCGAACACATCGAAGTCTCGGTTCCGTATATTTATCGTCAGGCCGACGGTCTTTGGAGCGACTGGGCAAAATTCGGGAGCGGGAATACGCTCTGGGATGAAGCTAAAGTGATCATCAAGAATCGTAGAGTCGCGATGAATAAAGTGAGGATCCTCGTTTATCAGGACTATCGTGTCCAATCGCTAATATCTCAGTCGTCGCACCCTAGACGTTGAGAAGAAAAGATAACCTTAGGGGGGGATATCGCCTTACACTGTAAATTTCTTGCCATGCTCTATATCACCCTCACGTAATTGCATTCAGTACCAAATACTTCTTGTCCTATGGATGGGTGCTACTGCTGCCGTCTGAACCCCTTCAACATTCCCGTCCTTAGTCTCAATCTCCTTCGCAAGATCCCACAGATAAAAATCAATGAGCACACTCGTCACTCCATCTTCATCCTCTCCATTCTCCCGCATCAAGCAACAGATCTCCTCCCGCACGCGTTCCACAGCCACGATACTCGCCGAACGCAAGCTCAATTCCTCGCGCGACCCATAGTCGAGGACGGCGCCGGCGTGCAGGAGGGAGAGGAGGGAAGGAGGATATTCGAGGATGCACAGGTGGTGTAGGATCTGGGGGACGCGGTAGTCTGCAAACATGGTCAGTTGGTGGATGGATGCGCCGCGGGGACCAGGGAATAGCGGATGGGGGTTGGAGGGGGATGGTGGGGACGGCGGATAGAATGCTGCCCATGTCTCAGCGACGAGGATCTGTGCACGCTTCCATAGGTATACTGTAAGACGATCAGCATAAATGAAGCCGAGAGGTAAAACGATATTTGTCTGACCTTTTCGTCCTTCGTACCAAACTTCGTCCCGAAAGGAGGGAAAGGTCTCAGCGACCATTTTGACGAGCTGAAGGGTGGTGCCTTCATAATTGTATCTCGACTGAAAGGCGTCCATGAACCCTTTGAAAGAACCGCCGAAGTTCTGAGACGGTACTGAGAATCTTAGTGGACTATATAGGCGGAAAGGGTACTGACCATGCAAAGGATATGCCCAACCTCCCTCATGATGGCTATGCGACTTTGGAGGAGAGGAATCGTCTCCGAGCACCCCTCCGCAGGTCGGAATACATGTTCGATTAGTGAATCCGGGCACAGAATCTCTGATGAGTAGAAATTCGGATCGGTTATTGGTATACCGTCGTCGGCCATGACTAAATGGTCAAATGTTTCAGCTCCTCCACTTGTCGTTTACATCGAGAGAATATTCACCTCGATTCAGTGCCGCTACTAGACTCCAGTAGCCTGTATGGACCATCCTATTCTTGGCCGCCGCTCCCTCCCATCCCTCTTGCCACTCGACCCCAAACCTTTCTTCGCTCCCCTCTTTCTCAGACCAGAAATTGAAGTTAAGAGACGAGATTAAAAAGATCCAATCGAAGACGGATTTATTGAGGGGCTCCGAAGGGTTGTAAGGCTCCGGCGGGCATATGTGCAGAGGGTGCGTGCGCCAAGTTCGAGCAGTGTATGATTGAACTTTGAGGTTGTGGTAGATCTGGAGTCAGGGTTGTGCGTCAGCCCGATCCCTCTTGGCTCTCAAAATACGCACGTATAGAGCGGCTGATTTGATTCCCCCATCGCTGACGCGCACCAAATCGGTTTTCTAGGAAAGAAAGTATAAGTAAGCAAGTCGGGAATCCGGAAAGGCTATAACTAGACCGACGAACCTCAAAAGCATATCTTGTACTCGTGACCACTGGATTTTCCTCAGTCTCACCCACAACATTCCCATCTTTTTCTTTTAACCTCGCATGGAATACGGTATGTTCGGCGACTGGCTTGGGTATCGTCACAGTCATCTGAGTTTTGAGGGCGATTCAGAATTGACTGACTGCGTACTAGGGGCGATGTTAGTGTATCTAATGATACTGCTGGTGTATGGAGTGTTGGCAAGATGAAGGGAGGTTGCGAGAATGTTGATCGGAAGTTTTGAGGAAGATCAGCGGTGCGGTTCGGGCTTCAATTAGCCCTCTGAGTCTGCGCTGCCTTGAGGCCTGCCTCGGGCACAGGCATCATGCACTGACCTATGCTTCTCCAACCGTGACTCCTCTTTGACACAGTCCTTCGGTATTTAGTGTACCGTTTGCAGGCTACACCAAAACCTTTTTATGCAGCGCGTTGGAAGGGTATTTGTTGAGCACTGAGCACTTGTCATGCCGAGAGCGGAGTACAGATGCTCTCAATTTATGTACTGTTGATTATCTCATAATGCATACTGTCGGGAGATGTTCCCCGACAATGCATTATGAGAAATATACAAGGTGAAAATGCCACACACCGTGACATATGTGTGACACATTAGTGACACTTGCCATATTCAGTCCGTCCTCGTCCCAAAATGGTCAGCCGACATTTTCCACCAGATTTTTCATCCGAAACTCGCCATCTTCCGCTCCGGGATGTCAATTTAGCCCAGGGCCATTGTCTTTCGTCGCAACTTCACCCCAATATACAAGTTGTAGCAGCTGACCCATGCTACGCTTGGCGGTAAGGAAAGTGAAAACTACATAGGTAAATGGGCAAAGCCTCGCCTAAACTTCCAAAGGGCACCTTCATTGCCCAACCTTTGGTTGGGCTGACTTGATACCCCATGGCCTGTCGAGATCAAAACGGAATCTGTAAAAAACATGGGAGTGCAGAAACAACTACCCTGGCATTCAAGCTTGATTCCAACTAACTAGCCTTGTAACCAGGCCGTCACATGAGGTTGTTGCTCCTCAAAGAGGAAACCGTCAATAGACCGCCTGGGGTAACTTGTCAAGAGTTTGGCAGCTGCGCACTTGTGACATCTTGTCACACTCCTAACTCGCGTGGAATCAATGTCTTATTTACCTTCCTTTTCTTCCCTTTCCATCCTACCACCCATCCGAGCCTCATCCGATGCATCTGGGCCACATCCGATGCATCTGATGCATCTCCTGCAGTCCGGATATGCTCGGCTGCACTTAGGCATGCCCAGACATGCTTCGGACATACATATACACTTTGGGGCACATCCGGGTGACCTATACCTTCTTTCCCCACCTCCTTACTCCCTGTTCCCACTTCCCCGGGTCACCGGCATGACTTCTGCATATTCCCTCCACCTTTCTATCACATTTACCTCCTTGTACCTTGTGATATTCTCCGGACTTGTGGCGGGTGTGCTATACAGTTCTCCCACCTTTCTCCCACGCTTCTACAGTATATACTTCGCCTTCTAGCATGGAGAATCCTTATCTTGTTCTCTTTGGATTCTCCCTCTTCTAGGCTCGCGCTGTTGGCCATCTTGAGGTTGCCCTTACAGCAGAACAAGATCTCCCATCCTGGCACCAGAGCCCTATGGAAAACATCCTGCGCCCCTCTGGACTCACACCCGACGTCTTTCCGGTTTTGCGGACATTCCAGACGCTCTCCTGCTACTCCCATTCACCTCTGACAACACAAGCAAAGCACCCCCACTCTCTCCTGCCAACTCCGACATGACGGGCGCATCTACACACATCCCGCCATCCGAGCAGCCGGTAACGGACTCTGAGACGTTGCAGACCTTGTTGGCTCAGATGTACGAACACCAAAATCAAATCAGCACTATCCATGACACACACGCCCACATTGAACAACTCCTCATAACACCCCATCCGTCTACTCCCAAAGCGACTCCAGATTTCGGACTGCAGGGCACCGCAGCCTCTCAGCACGCCCTGGGTCGATCTGACACCACCCCACATTCCCGATTGAAGCCCGCATCTCCCCCGATCTTTGACGGAAACTGCAAAGATGGTCATGTGTTCTACAATGTGTGCTCTATCTACTTCCAGCTCTGCCCGGATCACTTTCCCACAGAGCAAGCCAAAATCCTCTGGTGTCTCTCCTTCTTCCAGAAGGATCGAGCTAAGAAGTATGTGGACATGGTGCTCCGGAGCAAGAAGGATCTGTACTTCGAGTCCTGGGCCGCCTTCGCAACCGAATTCCAGACGCACTTCCTTCCGGATCGGGGACGTGAAGCTGCCATGCCCCAAACTAGAGACCGCCTGATACCACCAAGGCTGTTGGACTTTCCAGAAGTACCTTGACAAGTTCCGGGACCTTGTAGACCAATCCGGATACACTGAAGGCTCCAACATCACGATGAAGTTCCGCCACGGGTTGGACTCTACTATCCAGAGCCGTGTCGCTGAGTCCGCAGACTGTCCCGGCGAAGACGATTTCGAAGAATGGTACAAGGCGGCGCAGCAGGTTGCCGACAACTGTGCTGCCAATCACTCCTTCCACTTTGGCGTCAACTCCAGCACATCTGGGTCACTCAGCCGACCATCCGTTGCTTCCGGATCCGCTCGGCTGCCTGTGGGTATACTTCCCACGCCTCAGGCTCACTTCCCACCTTCGCAACCCTGCTTCCAACCCCTGCCTCCTCCAAAGGCTCTCTCACCCGGTGTCCCTATGGATGTTGTAAGGGCAACCTCAAGATGGCCGACAGCGCGAGCCTAGCAGAGGGAGAATCCAAAGAGATGAATAGAGCTACTACAATACATGAGAGGCTGCTCACCTAGCAGAGGGAGAATCCAAAGAGAACAAGATAAGGATTCTCCATGCTAGGAGGTGAAGTATATACTGTAGAAGCATGAGAGAAAGGTGGGAGAACTGTATAGTACATCCGCCACAAGTCCGGAGAATATCACAAGTACAAGCGGGCACATGTGATAGAAAGGTGGAGGGAATATGCAAGAGTCGTGCCGGTGACCCAGGGAAGTGGGAATGGGAAGTAAAGAGGTGTGGGAAGAAGGTATGGGTCACCCGGACGTGCCCCAAAGTGTATACGTGCATCCGAAGTGCATCCGGGCATGCGCAAGTGCGGCCGAGTGCGGCCGAGGCGCGGGAAATGCATCGGATGAGTCGGATGTCGCTCGGATGGATGGTAGGAAGGAAAGGGAGCGAAAGGAAAGTAAATAAGAGTCCGTGGAGTGAAAGGAAAGAGAAAGAAATGAAGAGAGAGGGAAAGAGACAAGGGAAAAGGAGAAAATAGGAGCGTCCCCTTACAGATGTCGATCATACCCGCTCCCGGCCCGCCACTTCGCAGCTCTGTTACCGATGCGGCAAGCCCGGACACATGTCCCGCGAGTGCCAACTCCAGCTTGACGTCCAGTTCATGACGGCCGAAGAGCGGACATCCGCTATCGAAGATCTCTTGACTGCGGCCGATGTTGTAGAAAGTGCTGGGACTTCGGAAGGAATAGACGCAGAGGGAACGGTTGCGGCCGAGGAATCGGATACAGCAGATTTTACCCGGACCAACGAGTGACCTGTGCGGCCTCGTTGGTAAACAACCAATTTGCTTGTCTTAGCATAGACACAATACATGATGATGAACCTGAACCATCCGATGATCCATCCAACGCTAAGACACCCAACCTGGTTACAATCCGCACAACCCGAAGGTTTCGCCCACAGTGGGAACAGCGGCTACCCCGTAGCTATAAGATTTCCCCTTTGCCTGGCAGGCCTTCACTAGATATATCCATTGAAGTGCTGAGCACAGATACGCAACACTGATGCACTCTGCAAGCCCTGGTGGACTGTGGAGCCACTGGAGTTTTCATGCATCCGCGCTTTGCCGACACTCATGGTTTCACCCAACGTAAGCTGTCCGCTCCAATTCCGGTCTTCAATGTCGACAGATCACCAAACGAGAATGGATCCATCTCTGAAGTCGTGGACCTTGTACTCCGGTTCAAGGATCACACAGAGTGGATGCTTTTCGCGGTCACTAACATCGGCTAACAAGACGTCATCCTCAGGTACACCTGGCTTCAGAAGCACAACCCGGAAATCGACTGGCAAACCAAAGAGGTCACCATGAGTCATTGCCCATCCGGATGCGACACCTGTCGCAAGGAGTTCCGCCATGACAAGCTGGCCCGACGCAAAGAGTCTGTGCGACTCTGGGAGTGTTGTACGGGCCCGATGCCGACAGTTGAGGAACTCCACTCGGATGATCACCTGCAACTTCTGGAGTGCGACGATGACGATGAGGATGACACTTCAGGCGATGACAATCTTGAGGAAGGCGACCACATCTTTGCGGCCATCCCTCCGCCATCTCCAGAGTATCTTTGCAGTCTTCGGGAAGAACACATCTGAGCTTCGGAAACAGTCTTGCAGCGTCTCGCATTGGCTTTCCAGCGCAACAAACCCCACGATCCTCGGAACAGTGCAGTCCTGGATTTCCTTCACAAGTTCGAGGACGTCTTCACCAAGGAGTCCTTTGACGAACTGCCCATGCTGTGTCCGTGGGACCATGCCATTGAGCTGCTGAGTGGAGCCGAACTGACTTCTACCAAGTGTTATCCGCTGTCCCCTGCAGAGCAGAAACAGCTTGACGAGTTTTTGGAAGAGAACCTCCGGACTGGCCGAATCTGCCCGAGCAAGTCACCCATGGCCACCCTGGTGTTCTTTGTCAAGAAGAAGGATGGATCACTCCACTTGGTTCAGGACTACCGGAAACTCAACAACATGACGGTAAAAAATCGGTATCTGCTTCCGCTTATTTCGGACTTGGTGGACAAGCTGCGAAACGTTTGCTACTTCTCCAAGCTCGATGTCTGATGGGGTTTCAACAATGTCCGGATTAAGGAGGGTGACGAGTGGAAGGCTGCATTTCAGACGACCCGAGGACTCTTCAAACCCTTGGTGATGTTCTTCGGACTGACAAATAGCCCTTCTACTTTCCAGACCATGATGAACGACCTATTTCGGGAGCTTATTATGAAAGGTGTGGTTATTATCTATTTGGACGACATTCTGATCTACACCAAGACGCGTGAGGAGCACCGCTGGGTCCTCAAGCGAGTTCTAGAGATCCTCCAAAAGAACAAGCTCTTCCTTCGAGCAGACAAGTGCGATTTCGAGCAGACAAAGGTTGAATATCTCGGAGTTGTCATTTCCGAGGGTAAGATCAAGATGGACCCTGTGAAGGTATCCGGTGTTGCAGACTGGCCGATGCCTCGGACTCGGACTGAACTTCAATCCTTCCTCGGGTTTGTCAATTTCTACCGCCGCTTCATCAAGGACTACTCGCATATTGCCCGGCCACTCTTCGATGTCACTTGTGCGAAGGAATGGCAGTGGAATGACTCTGCTCAGTCCGCATGTCTTCGGATCAAAGAGCTGATCACTTCCGAACCTGTTCTAGTGTTCCCGAAGGAAGATAGGCCATATCGGGTCGAAGCGGACTCGTCGGACTATGCAACGGGTGTGGTCTTGTCGCAGCTGGATCCGGATGATGGTAAATGGCATCCTGTCGCATTCTACTCTAAAAGTCTACAGGTTGCAGAGCGGAACTACGAAATACACGACAAGGAGATGCTTTCGATCATCCGGGCACTCGAAGAGTGGTGGCACTACCTCGAAGGCACCAAAACTCCATTTGAGATCTGGACAGACCACAAGAACCTTGAGTACTTCATCAAAGCTCAGAAACTCAACTGCCATCAAGCCCGCTGGTCCCTCTACCTCTCCCGCTTCAACTTCACTCTCCAACATCATCCAGGTCGGACTATGGGTAAGCCGGATGCTCTCTCGCACCGCTCGGACCACTCGGATGGTAAGGACGACAACAAGGATGTGGTCTTGCTCAAACCGGCCTACTTTGCTGTCCGTGCCACAGGTGTCACTCTTGAAGGGGAGGAGAAGGATATCCTCATGGCTATCCGGACTGGAGTTCGTGATGCGAAGTTTGAAGATGCAGTGGCAAAGGCGGCAGAAGAGTTGAAGAAGTCGCAGGGCAGTCGCAAGACAGTCCGGAGTGCAGAATGGTCTCAATCGGACAGACTTCTGATGTTCCGGGGTAAGATCTACGTTCCGGACTCACCGGAATTGCGTCAGACGATTGTAGCCCAGCACCATGACACCAAGGTCGCCGGCCACACAGGTAGATGGAAAACTCTGGAACTCGTCTCCCGCAGCTACTGGTGGCTGAACATGTCCCGCTACATCGGATCCTACACCCGCCATTGCGACCTCTGTCTCCGGACAAAGGCTCAGAGGCATCCACCGATGGGTGAACTCCATCCGCTTCCTATTCCGGATGAACGCTGGGACCGGTTGAGCGTGGACTTCATTGTTGAGCTCCTGGAGTCGGACGGATTTGATGCAGTCATGAACGTGGTTGACTCTGTGAGTAAATGTGCCCATTTCATCCCTACTCACACCACCGTATCTGCCCTCGGGTCTGCCAACTTGTACCTACAGAACGTCTGGAAGCTACATGGCCTCCCTCGGTCTGTCGTGTCTGATCGAGGTCCGCAATTCGTTGCAGAGTTCACCTGAGAAGTTTACCGGATGCTCGGGATCAAGCTGGCCACATCCACAGCTTACCACCCTCAGTCGGATGGACAGACAGAGCGGACGAACCAGGAACTTGAGTCCTATCTCCAGATCTTTGTCAGTGAACGTCAGAACGACTGGGCTCGACTTCTCCCTATGGCAGAGTTTGCGTACAACAACCAGGTCCATGCATCCACTCAGCAGTCGCCATTCCTCCTGGATACAGGCTGCCACCCTCACCTCGGGTTCGAACCTCATCAGCCGCCATCTCGGATGGAGTCCGCAAACGAGTTTGTAGACCGGATGAAGTCCGTGGTTGGCGAAGCTCAGTCCGCATTGGTCAAGGCTCAGGATGACATGAAGCGCTACTACGATCAACGTCAGACTCCCGCCCCAGAGTACCAACCGGGTGACAAGGTTTGGCTGGATTCGTCGGATATTAACCTCGCCCGACCTTTCCGGAAACTCGGACATGCATGTCTTGGTTCCTACAAGATCATCTGGAAGGTCAGCAAGGCAGCGTACCGACTCAAGCTCCCGCCGGGCTTATCCCGCCTTCACCCTGTCTTCCCTGTTGTCAAACTCTCACCCTTCGTTCTGGATCCCATCCCAGGTCGACACCTGGTCGCTCCACCACCGCCGCAGCTTGTCGATGGAGAAGAGGAACATGAAGTTGAAGAAGTCCGGAATAGTAGATGCTTCAGCCGAGTGTTAAAGTATCTGGTGCACTGGCGAGGCTATGACATTGAGCACGACTCCTGGGAGCCTGCGAGCAACCTCCAGCATGCTGCCCAGAAGGTCAGGGACTTCCACAATCGCCACCCGGATGCAATCCGAGTACTTCAGATGACTCCAACGGCCCTCGATCAGTCCTGGGAGTGTTGGTGCAGTCGGAGAGCTCCTGGCTCTGTCCAGTCATATTTCGATGTCTTCTCACAGCAATCCGGAGTTTTGAGATTGGTGAATTCGTGGCGTGGCAGGCAGGAATCTTCGTGTCGGGTCGCCGCAGGCTTAAAGGGGGGGTGATGTAAGGGGACACTCCTATTTTCTCCTTTTCCCCTGTCTCTCTTCCTCCTTCGTTCCTTTCTCTTCCTTTTCATCCCACGGACTCTTATTTACCTTCCTTTTCTTCCCTTTCCATCCTACCACCCATCCGAGCCTCATCCGATGCATCTGGGCCACATCCGATGCATCTGATGCATCTCCTGCAGTCCGGATATGCTCAGCCGCACTTAGGCATGCCCAGACATGCTTCGGACATACATATACACTTTGGGGCATGTCCGGGTGACCTATACCTTCTTTCCCCACCTCCTTACTCCCTGTTCCCACTTCCCCGGGTCACCGGCACAACTTCTGCATATTCCCTCCACCTTTCTATCACATTTACCTCCTTGTACCTTGTGATATTCTCCGGACTTGTGGCGGGTGTGCTATACAGTTCTCCCACCTTTCTCCCACGCTTCTACAGTATATACTTCGCCTCCTAGCATGGAGAATCCTTATCTTGTTCTCTTTGGATTCTCCCTCTGCTAGGTGAGCAGCCTCTCATGTATTGTAGTAGCTCTATTCATTTCTTTGGATTCTCCCTCTGCTAGGCTCGCGCTGTTGGCCATCTTGAGGTTGCCCTTACAGTCACACTCCAAAAGCTGCGTGTGATCATCTGAGTGGAGTTCCTCAACCATCGGCATTGGGCCAGTACAACACTCCCAGAGTCGCACAGACTCTTTGCATCAGGTCAGCTTGTCATGGCAGAACTCCTTTTGACAGGTGTTGCATCTGGATGGGCAGCAACTCCTGGGCACCTCTTTGGTTTGCCAGTCAATTTCCAGGTTGTGCTTCCAAAGCCATTTGTACCCGAGGATGACATCCTGTTAGCCAATGTTAGTGACAGTGAAAAGCATCCACTCTGTGTAATCCTTGAAACAGAGTACAAGGTCCACGACTTCGGAGATGGATCCATTCTCGTTTGGTGATCTGTCAACATTGAAGACCGGAATCAGAGTGGACAGCTTATGTCAGGTGAAACCATGGGCATCAGCAAAGCGCGGATGCATGAAAACTCCAGTGGCTCCACAGTCCACCAGGGCTTGCAGAGTGCATCAGTGTTGCATATCTGTGCTCAGCACTTCAATGGATATATCTAGTGAAGGCCTGCCGGGCAAAGTAGCAATCTTATAGCTACTGGGTAGCTGCCATTCCCACTGCAGGCAAAACCTTCGGATTGTGTGTATTGTAACCAGGTCAGGTGTCTTAGCTTCGGATGAATCATCAGATGGTTCGGGTTCATCATCATGTATTGTGTCTATGCTAAGACAAGCAAATCAGTTGTTTACCAACGAAGCCACACAGGTCACTCGTTGGTCCAGGTAAAATCTGCCGTGTCCAATTCCTCAACCATGGCCATTCCCTCTGTGTCTATTCCTTCCAAAGTCCCAGCACTTTCTACAACATCGGCCATGGTCAAGAGATCTTTGATGGCAGACATCTGCTCTTTGGCTGTCATGAACAGGATGTCAAACCAGAGTTGGCACTCATGGGACATGTGGCCAGGCTTGCCACATTGGTAGCAAAGCTGCGAGGTGGCGGACAGGGAGTGGATATGATTGACATCCATAGGGACACCAGGTGAGAGAGCCTTCAGAGGAGGCAGGGGTTGGAAGCGTGGTTGTGAAGGCAGGAACTGAGTCTGAGGTGCAGGAAGGATACCCGCAGGTAGCTGAGCAAGTCTGGAAGTGACGGGTGTCAGCCAAGTGAGCTGGAGGTGCTGGAGTTGACACCGAAGTGGAAGAAGTGGTTGGTGGCACAGTTGTTGGCAACCTGCTGCACGGCCCTGTACCATTCTTCAAAATTGTCCTCACAAGGACAGTCTGCAGACTTGGCAACTCAGCTCTGAATGATAGAGTCCAACCCACAGCGGAACTTCATCATGATGTTGGAGCCCTCTGTGTACCCAGATTGGTCTACAAGGTCCCAGAACTTGTCGAGGTACTTCTGGGGAGTCCAATGGCCTTGATGGTACTGGGTGGTCTCCAGTTTCAGCATGGCAGCTTCGCATTCCCAATCCAGAAGGAAGCACATCTGGAATTCAGTTGCAAAGGTGGCCCAGGACTCAAAGTATGGATCCTTCTTGCTCTGGAGCACCATGTCCACATACTCCTTAGCTCAATCCTTCTGGAAGAAGGAGAGACACCAAAGGATTTGGCTTGCTCTGTGGGAAAGTGATCTGATGTTACGGTTCGATTTTCCTTTCCCTTTTTCTTGCCCCTATGCATCACATGATGAACACGTAGTAGCTTACGAAACTATGCTTACCTCTTACGATATTGCGCTTACGCATCGGCCCCTGTATTTATAATAGCTTTAGTCAGAACCTCGCCTTAACCGCATGGGCGCAGTCCATGAAGTCATACCTCGCGACGATGCACTAATCATTCCATGGAAAGCCAGCAGGATAGGGCGTGTAGTAGACATGAGGCTTGTAGTATATAACATCGAATACCATACCCAGAGACGTTAACTCGTTCTCTTGGGATTACTACTATTACAGTACCTAAGTCAGTGTCTTCGCCTTCGCCCCCAAAGAACCTCTTTCTCATAATAAACTTTAACTCAACCGTCCTCCTTGTAGAGCCCGCGTGCATCCTTGTGGTGTATTAGTGTTGCCCTAACATCTGAGCAGAGCTGGAAGTAGATGGAGCATGCATTGTAGAGTGCACAACCATCCTTGCGATTTCCATCAAAGATCAGGGGAGATGTGGGCTTCAATTGGGAATGTGGGGTGGTGTCAGATCAACCCAGGGCGTGCTGAGAGGCTGTGGTGCCCTGCAGCCTGAAATCCAGAGTTGTTTTGGGAGTAGGGGAACAGGGTGTTATGAGGAGTTGTTCGATTTGGGCGAGTGTATCATGGATAGTGTTAGGGCGACACTAGTCTACACCAGCATGGCTCCCACAAGAATACTAAGCAACAGAAAAGAGAAGGAAGCTTGGTTGACTTAGATTTACACACTACAACTAGTGAAAATCCCAAGAGAACGAGCTGTCATCTCTGGGTGTTACATTGGCAAATATATACTACTGTACAGGCGATATCCTCATGTACTACTGCACAACGTAACCCGCCGTCATTCCATGGAAAGCACACTGTTTGTGCATGGCGCTTCATCATGGCTGCGGACATATGGTTTCAGTGCAGTTCTTACTAAGGCTATCTTTAAGTATGTAATACTGATTAGTAAAAGAACATGTCATCAGGCACATGTGTATCTGTGACGTGGCCGATAAGATAAGAAAAGATAATCGTGAATAATAGAAAGAAATGTCGAACCATAACAGATAGTGCTGATCTGGTTTTGGTGTTCGTATGTCTGAGCCCACAAGGTCTGCAACGTCTTAGAGTCCGTTGCCAGTGTAGATGTGCCCATCATGTCAGAGTCAGCAGGGGAGAGTGGGGGTGCTTTGCTTGTGTCATCAGAGGTGGGTGGGAGTAGCAGGAGAGCATCTGGAATGTCCGCAAAACCAGAAAGATGTCAGGTGCAAGTCTGGAGCAGCACAAGTCATTTTCCATAGGGCTCTGGTGTCAGGATGGAAGATCTTGTTCTGCTGTAAGGGCAACCTCAAGATGGCCAACAGCATGAGCCTAGCAGAGGGAGAATCCAAAGATATCAATAGAGCTAACTACAATACATGAGAGACAGCTCACCTAGCAGAGGGAGAATCCAAAGAGAACAAGATAGGGATTCTCCATGCTAGGAAGCAAAGTATATACTGTAGCAGCATGGGAGAAAGGTGGGATAACTGTATAGTACACCAGCCACAAGTCCAGAGAATATCACAAGGTACAAGCAGGCACATGTGATAGCAAAGTGGAGGGAATATGCAGGAGTTGTGCCAGCGACACTGAGAATTGGGAATGGGAAGTAAGGAGGTGGGGGAAGAAGGTATAGGTCACCTGGACATACCCCGAAGAGTATACATGCACTCAAGCACATCTGAGCACATCTGAGTGTGGCTGAGCAAGTCCGGACCATGGGAAATACTTCAGATGCATCAGATGGGGCTCAGATGCATGGTAGAATGGAAAGGGAGCAGGAAATGTAAATAAGAGTCCATAGGATGAAAGGAAAGAGAAAGGAGCGAGGAGGGAAGGAAAGAGACAGGGGAATAAGAGGAAATAGAAGTGTCCCCTTACAGTAGATGACCAAATGAGGAGGATTGCTTCAGGCAAAGTTGATTGACACATTGTCTTCTCATCTACAGAACATGTCAACCTCTCAACTCCATATATTATTTGTCAAATTAATGAAATTTGAGGTGACTGGACAAGCTTCGGGAGTAGGCAGACTTATTGAGATGAAGCTGAGCTCATCATAAAGAATCGTAGCTCACAACAAATTTTAGCTCGCAATGAATTTAGTAAGAAGCCCACTTGTTGAATCTATGTGTATGATTGCTGACATTCCCCAGGTGTCACTGATACTGCATAAATTTGGAAGGAGAGCAAAGTAGAGTGTGCTCAAATGTATGTCCAAACTTCAGAGTCCACTTGTGCATGGCACTACTTGACTTCCAACTTGCGCTGCTATGGTTCCACTGCAGTGTACACTATAATCACAAGATGCACTGAAGCCAAATGCTTAACACTTTGCCACACCGCGCCAGGCAAAATCTATGAGTATGCTCTTGCAATGGCAAGGACCCTCCAAAAGCCTTGAAGGCTAAACCAAGAAGATGCTGCAAACAACACATCTTGCTCCCCTAGAAAAATGCGGAGAGCTACACAGCAGCAGATACTGGTGAGCCAATCATGTCATCACAGTGTATAAGAAGTTTTGCACAATGTTTGATTTACAGAATCCTACTTTCTCAAGAAGTGTCCTACCTTTGAGCTCACTCAAGTGACGGCCTCAGGTTCTGCTGACACTGTCGGTGGCTCTAGTTTAAAATGAGTACATTTATCCCCCCTCTACTGGTGAATGAAGTTAGTTTTGTCTAGGGAGTCTTCACCCTTCCTGAGTGATCCGGCATTAATGAGTCTACCATCTGTTCTCTCTGCTCAAGTGCAGCCATCTACATCTGAGCCCTTATGAATTATTCATGTCTGGGTCGAACCTTTGTTATGCAATGTTAAAGCCCTTGACTCAGAGCGCCTGGAGAGCAGCATAGAAACTCATTTAGGGTTGGTCGAACAGGCAGAAAGCATGGCAGGCTTCAACTCCCTGGCCCCTGATTGGTACATCACCTGATACCCCTCGATACCCCTATCGAAGGCGTAAACTTCATTTTGCCGCTCGCCTTGACAATGGCACCCAGCATTCACTACCACTGCCCATGCTTATCCCAGACTGCAGTCCCACCACCTCCTCACCTGCCGTCTTCGTCGCATAGCTTTCATCCCCTGCACTCCCTCTTTTTCTGCGAAGAATGCGACGCCGTACGCTGCAACCGCTGTGTCTCTGTCGAAGTCAGTGGCTACTACTGCCCGAACTGTCTCTTTGAAGTCCCTAGCGCAAGTGTTCGCGCGGAGAAGAATAGATGTGCTAGGAACTGCTTTCAATGCCCGAACTGCATGAATACGCTGAGCGTTGTGCCTTCTGACCCGGCGGAGATGTATGGAAATGTGTCCGGGGTGGGCGAGCCACCTTTCTTTCTGTACTGCAATCATTGTAGATGGGACTCGGCAGAGGTGGGTATCACGTTTGAGAAACCGACAGGCCTTGCTGGTTAGTGATCCAGTGAATTGGATTTACATTCCGTTTAGAACTTATGGCGGCTTCTCAGCCCAATTGCACAAAACGGAAGAATCAGCTCCAGAGGCCCTCGAATTTGATAGACTTCGCGAACATTTCGAGCCTTTCATTCGCGCATCGTCGTTAGCCGCGTCGACTTCGGGCTATCCTCCACATCACATCCATGCGCATGCACACCAGTCTACCGCGATGGCCGGTGCGTCGGCCGCGCTCAGTCGCGATGTCCCTGGGATGGGTAGGTATAATAATGCTCATGGGCGCACTCCAGGTCGGCCGGGTAGGGACAGGACGGCCAACAAGGACGAATTTCCGGTATACAAAAGCAGGATGGATGTCGTGTCAGCAGCAAGTTTAGGCGGAGGTGGGGAGCGCGATGTGGAGCTGATGCAACATCTCGAAAGCCCGTACGAAGTAGCAAGTATAGAGCAGAGATGGGAATTAAGTTGGATGTCGTCTTTCAAGGTTGAGTGCGTATCCAACCCGATTGATTTGCGTCGTTCATGCCAACCTTACCTTCTAGTGACTTGAAGCCTCTTCGTGTCCCCCTCCATGCCAAACGAACGAAACGTTGTCCTGCATGCACTCATATCCTTATCAAGCCCGAGCAGAAGGCTCAATCTGTGCGATTTAAGATCAAACTCATGGCTGCCAATTATCTGCCGGCGATCGTCATCACGCTCCCTCACGTACAGAACGCTCGCCCGACTCCCCAGGATGCGAAGAGGACACTTGGAAGATCAACAGCTGCCCCCCAAGCCGAGGACGAGAAGAGTTTGGAAGGCCAAGGTGGGATGAACGCGGGCAAGACATATCCGTTTCATCTAGCGTTCGCCAACCCCTTGTATGATCCAATACAAGTTAAACTCTCCGTTCAACGCGTACAAACCTCTACAACAATGCCAATGACTGCGATCACCAGTGCTAGCGCCGCGGACACAGTTTCTAAAGATAGCCCCAGTGTTCCAGAGAAGGCACGGAGGCCACCCTTCGCCATCTCATTGCCGACTTCCTTCTTCGCTGTCGCCGCGTTTGCGGAAGCCTGGGAGTACGATGACGACGAAGACATGTTTGACGACGAAAGTCTAGGTCTGGGAGGGACGGGCTATGGTGCTCTCGGCCGTGCTGCCCGCGAAAAAGAAGCAAAGACGAAAACAAAGAACGTTGGTGTATTGGAAAAAAGAGCGAATGTCACCGTTGTTGGCGGTGAAGTCGTGATCGGCAAGGAGGCAAAGGGTAATGTTAAAGTCCGTGATATGATTTCCTCTGACTCGATTCCGGGATTTCGAGGTTCCTTGCTTACTCAAATCTCCATGCAGTTTAACATGCTTGTCACCTACACATACCGGTCGGACGAAGGTGGCGCTTTGGATGAGTAAGTCCATCAACTACCGCTCTTCGATCGTCTTCTCTGAACGGTTCGTGCGTTAGTCCGACGACGGATTCACCAGTCAAATCCGGTTCGTCGAAGCAGGCCTCCTCCCTGCAACAACCAGATGTGAAAACATTTGCTTTCTACACGGTCGTTGATCTTGGACCAATCATACCACGCGAAGAACCGAAAGTGGTCGACTTTGAGCTTTGAATTTGAGTCTCATGACCGATGTAGCAGTTTCGTTGCTGTGTGCCCAATAATACCCATGTGATGAATTGATACTCCACCCGCAACAATTGATTGATAACTATTTGTTTCTTGTTGCATCCCGCTGTTGCGGACGTATGAACGTTGGCGCTCGGAATGATTGTCGCTGCCAGTTGGTGAATTGTTCCCACCATTCCTGCTCTGCCAACACAACCGCGACGACCGACCTGGTTGCCTGGTTGCTGCCACCTCACCGAGCTATCTCTCCTTCATTCAGTTCTGCGACGACGTGGTCAGCTGGGCGCACCACTCGCTCAAGATCTTGCCAGGCGCAAGCCCTTTTCTTTTCTTCCCAAACGCCCTTGTACGTTATCACCAGCGTAAATCCAAGTACGTTTTCTCAACTGGACAGATCTGGGGCGTAGAGGCTCTCTTAGAACCAAGCGACCCTTGTCTCACGAGAGTCTCTGGCGCAAATGATCCCAATTGTCGACGCCTCGACTTCCAGTTTCTCCTCCACAGGTCCATCGACGTCGACATCCTCTCCTATTCGTACCACCGCGATGACGGAACCCATCTCATCAACATCAGCCAGCGGGAATTCGCAGGAGAGACGGCCAGAGGCTGAGCCATTGCCGTCGAAACGAGGGGAGATAGGCTACACGGAGGAGGATCAAACTGCAGGACCCAGCGACTCGAACAATGTCGATGTTCCTATGCCAAGTCGACACCCGGCAGACAGAGATCTTCCCCCGCCGCCCGCTATCCATGTCTCCGCGTCTTCCACAGACAACTTGCCTTCATCCGCGTCCAGCATATCATCTACTGACACCACCACCCGCGCCAAGGCTAACCAGAAGCTCATATTCGGCTTCTTCAACAAATCAAAAGTATACTGGGGCGTTCGACTTGCCACGCTCCTCACTTTCGCTGCTCAAGTGATAATACTGGGTGGTACAATTGCCGCTTGGGTGGTTGCTGTTCAGCGCGTCCAGCCAGGATCCTCGTCAGGACGTGAGCTAAAAGGCACATCATCATTCATATTTGTACATGTCGTTTTCGCCATCGCCACCCTCGGCCAGCTGCTCTTCATTGAGCGACGCATCTTCCGTCTGCGCGCTGAACGTTATGCCCATCTCCATTCTGGGGAGATGCTCCCAACCTCTCGGCGTTTTGGTCACAACCCTCATATGGACTCCCTCATCGCACTATCACCGTGGAACCGCCCGCCGCTACCCACCTATGCGTCGGCCCTGGCGCAAAGTGGTGTAGGAACAGGTGATGTGGAAGACCATCTCATCGCGGCGCCACCCCCTCCCGCATACGGCAACACGCGTGGGAGTACATTGCTCTTGGCAGGGTTTTTACCGAATTCGTCCAGGGCACAGAGACCTCGGTCGCAGGCCAGTCAAGCAAGCCAATTGCGGGTGGATAGTGACGACCGGCCATCGAGGCCAGTAAGTTACATGAGCAGAGATGAAGAGTGGGATACCATTTGCGACGCGGAACGTGCGAGGAGGTTGGAAGCAACGCTCTCCCGGCTCGAGAGACCCAGTTCGAGGCTGTCTCAGCAATCACGGACATCACGTAGATGAAAGGCCTCAAACGTTCGTTTTGAACTATGCGTTGGTGTCTCCAGGTACTTGTAGTTGCAAAGCTTTGTATCCATTGCGCGATTTTTTTGTATTGATGGAATTGTTTATTTTTAATCCGTGTCTATTGGTTGCATCGAATACCCTCTTTTACGTTTTTTGTGGACACAATTTATTTGTGCTTTGAGGTCGATATGGCGATATTGGGCGAACTTTAGGGCTGGAACCCGTGCCGCAGCCTTGCTGGAGCTTGCTGGGCGAACCAACCCAAGCCTTGATCGATGATCAGGCGTGGTGAACGGAACCTCAGCAGTCAGGCACAGACGCTGCTGTTCCCCTCGCCTGAATGAGTCATGTTCAAAGAAAGGCTCAATCCGTTCAATAAATACCGGACCAAGACATGATGTAAGTTCCTTCAATTGTCCTCGAACCGTCATACTTACACTTACATGCCAGCGACTGAAGTCACGAAACTAGTCTCGATATCCCCGTTACCGGAATACAGCCCATCATCTCCTGCTCCGGAGTATTCAGATGAACCCCTTTTGGGCGAGGAGAGGCTTGAACATACACCTCGACCAGATAGGTTGCGCCCAACACCCACCGGGGTGTTTGTGAAGAAGGCGGGGAGGACGAGCATCGTGCTAAACGAGCAAGAGGATGGTGTCCGCGTTCCTTCGTACGGCCGCCACGCGGTGGTCTCGGGAGCGGTTTGCCTCGAGAATCCATCGATCGTTGAGGAAGTTACTGTCAAAGTGAGTGAAGCGCGGATAGTACGACGCGACAGCACGCTTAAACGTTTACTTCCAGCTTGATGGGAGGATGGACCTTACAATATCCGAAGGAGGATCCAAATCCCATAAACTTGTCAACAAGACATATACTCTTTGGTCGAGGAAGGATGCCACTGCCGAACAGCCTATGTGCCCGTACTCTGTTCCGTTCTCTTTGTTGATTCCGTCAACGTACGAAGAGGGCGACAAGACGAGACCGCTCCCTCCCTCCTTTGACACCGCCTTCCCCGCTGTGCCCGGTCTCTTCGCCAAATGTACCTACACTTTGGTAGTGACGATCGTAAAGATCCGCCACCGGAAAATGACTTGGTTGACCAAGAACAAAACGTACGTCGAAAGATTGCCATCATACTTGCAAAAACTATATACTTACGAACATGAATGATCTATAGGATTTCCATCCGCCTCCACTACCATCCCCGGACACGACCACATCGTCCCAATGTTTCGAGTCCTTGTCTATTCTCGTCTCTGAAAGTTGCGCCCGAAGAATGGCAGCAGGCAATCGCTCAGATGCAACCGCGTCCTAGCTCTAGCCTAACTCCTATTGATTGTCATGTACGTGCTTCCGTCCCCTATCCCCAACCATTTTTTGTGATTAACGCTGCCGATGTGATAGCTGATGGTACCCGCGGCTCAAATATTTGGTCTGGAGGAAACCATCCCCTTTCACATCCAACTCACTGGAACGATCGCGTCACTGCGGGCCTTCCTCCCTCAATCAACGGAAGTCTATCCGCTGTCACCCATCGACACCACTTCAACCGTCGATACATCCGCTACCCTAGTTTCATTATCTTCGCTCCCGCCCACAGCCGTTTCCGTTTGCCCGTCATCCTCCTCCCTCAAGCCCCAAAAGCGCCGGTTTTCGCGTTCTTCTTCTTATTCGCCCCCATCCACCAAGCCAGTCATACGTGTCTTCCTACTCCGCCAAATATCCGTTCAAGTACGCGGACAGAAGGCGTGGAGAAATTGCACTCTTGGAGAAGGCAAGATTTGGCCGCTTCCTCCACCAGCAGGAAGCATGGACTGCTTGGTTCCTGAAAGAGAGGAAGCCAACCTGGATTGGGAAGGAGAGGTTAGGTGCAACAGCAACACGATGGTTGGCGGGTTCAACGCTGGGCAGCTCGCAGTGAAGGACTTCATCGTTCTTGCACTTACACCCCCAGATCCACATTCCTCGCCTCTTCTTGAATTCCAGTATGCCCATCCTATACGTTTCGTCACTGATCCATGGACGGACCTAACTGGACACGAACTCGACCAGTTTGCTTCGCGGTAGCACGCTTAATGACATTTCCGTTTCAAGGGACTCCGGTATCATACCAACACTCAAAATTATGACTACAGTTTGCCCACGGACATGATGTGCTTACTATGTGCTATCTAGATTTTATTATTGCCTCATTGTAATGATTATTGCATACTCTACAACCAGAATCCAGACTTTGACTTGTCAACCCGCATGATTTTAGTAATTCTCTTGGTCTTCTGTTTATCATACGAACCAATGGCATCGAAATGAGCTCCATAAACCTTCGAATCGCGTTTGCACAATCAATTTTCATTTGATTGTATACTATACATACAAGCTGCAACATAACTCTGTGCAATGATGCCATCATGTTCATGAAAGACTCAACCCGACGAAAGCATCTCCGCTGCGTTGACCACAAGGATGTATCTCGACAGCATCTTGATTTCGACTGGACGTATCAGCGAAGACTCCTTGTCGACCGTCTTATTCGGATTTCGACTATATTTGTACAAGTTTGCACATACCGTGGGCTGCATGGCTACACCAAAAAATGTGATCTTGGATATAAAAAGCCCGGCTGGAGGACGTCGATACCGTCCTGCTGACCTTCGATGAGGACAGCAGCCGAATTTGTTGGGCTTCGATGTCCAACAATGTCACCCGGACCGCCCCACGGCCTCCCGATGTTATACCGCTATGTGCCCACTGTTCAGGCTGATGCCATATCCGCCTCCCAGCGATGCTATAAGGGAAAACGATGGCCAGACACGTACCCTAGGCTTTTCACATTCCTAGCGCGGTGACGATGAACACCTCCGCCTCGAATCGACTCCCCATCCTTGTTCTCTTTCTCTTCGCATTTTTTATCTACAAAACCTATGGCGCTTCCTCCCTCCAAAACTATCGTCGGCATGCTAAGGTCACCGATGGGCATTGGGTTGCTGCCTGGACTTCGATGCCTCAGTTGACCGAGCCGGCGAACTTACCGAACCCACCTTTCAATACTAGCGGTCGCGTTTTCTCTAATGCCACCATCCGACAAACTATTCACGTTACAGCCACATCCTCTCGAATTCGTCTACGCTTGTCAAACTCCTTTGGGCCCACAGTCTTACCTATCACAGCTGTCACCCTCGCAAAACCTTTGAGGGCGAGCAGTGCAGACACTGGCGCAGGAAGTCCAGCGATCGATGCCACGACGCTGAAGACTTTGACGTTTGGCGGCGCGCCAGGGTTTACAGTGCCAAACGCAGCATTGGTGGTGTCCGATCCGGTTGATATGGATGTCGTGGCTGGGACAGAGTTGACCGTGAGTTTGTATCTGGCCTCGGGGCAAGCGGGGAACGATATCACGAGTCACCCTGGGAGCCGCACAACTAGTTGGATGGCATTCGGCAATCTAGTCAACTCAGCAACTTTGCAAAATGCGCCGTCGGTGCAGAATACAGCGCATTGGTTCTTCATCAGTACTCTGGATGCGTGGGTTCCGACCAAGCAGAGTACGGTTGCCATCATTGGAGATAGTATAACGGATGGAAGGGGAAGCACAACGGACGCGAACAACCGTTGGCCGGATCTGCTGTTCGCGCGACTCCAATCATCTGGAGACCCGTCCTTGAAGGCACTCTCCTTCGCAAACCAGGCGGCCGGAGGGAATCGCATACTCGCAGACGGACTGGGGCCCAATGTGTTGAGTCGATTCGACAGAGACGTGTTGGCTCAACCAGGTGTGGAATTCGTGATAATCTTCGAGGGAGTGAACGATATCGGTGTGGCAGCGGCTACTGCGCAGGCCCAACAGGATATTGGGGACAGAGTCATCTCTGCCTTCAAGCAAATAATCGATCGCTCGCATGCTGCGAGCCTTCCTATTTTTGGTGCCACTATCACTCCATTCAGCGCACCTGGGTTCAACGCTGCAATCCAACCCTACTCGAGTGCTATTCGCGAACAGACAAGGCAGCGAGTGAACGCCTTCATTCGGGAGAGTAATCTATTCGATGCTGTCGTGGACTTCGATGCGGCCGTCAAAGATCCTGCGGCGCCCGCTCAACTGAAGGCTGAATTCAACTCGGGAGACTTTCTTCATCCCAGTGTTGCCGGATACGAAGCAATGGCTCAAGCATTCCCTGTAGAAATATTCCAGTGATGCTACCCATGAATTATGGGTCACGAGTTATACTTGTCATCTAGTACCAACTTACCTAACGTTGCACAACATACATGAAATAATTTGTGAGACCCAAAAATTGAAGGCGAGTCTTGGGCGTTTACTTTGTGGTTGTTGTCTCGACCGTGGGAGTATGACTTGCAATGACCAGTGGCTCATGATCATGTAGCGGCTCAACAGACGACCCTCATGGTGTTTGTATTTTTGGGACGTGCCATTGATAGAATCACTAGGTTTATTCATACAGCGGTCGCTGCTGAGGCTCAGCGTGCTAGAAGCAAGGAGATAGCGCACGCAATTCGCGACTTAAAACATCGAATGCTCACAGCAGCGTCTCGAGGCTTCCCCCAGAAAATCATGGCGACAATATTTCTAACATTGAAGCTGAAATGGGCAGCGGCGGGCCATGCTGCAAATCATCATGGCAGAGTTTGGAAGTATCTAACATCTCAACCTCTCCTAACACCCAAACTATATACATAGTTCGTTTGCTCTACCGGAACGGCGCGCAGGTGCGCCCATGCTCGAGTATCTTCGACTAAGTGCAACCCATTACCGGAGCCCTTTTTTACCACTTGATATTGTGCCTCAAGGGATTTCCTCCCTTCGTCGCCTTGAACTCACCGACATCGGCTTTTCTTCCGAACTCGTCTAACGCACCTGAAGTTACGCCACGAATCGATACATACCTTACTTCTCCCTTCTTTGTTCCAGCACTCTTCGAACCGGGAGGTCGAAATTACTGGCATTGGCGTTGCCACCATTTCCGCAAACCTTGAATATCCACCCAGCACTATTAACTGGGATGGCGAGGAGCGCGGCATTGGAGCGACAGCGACGTATCATCGAGCTCCTCTGGTTGATAGTATGTGCAACTATTCCTGAAGTATATAGATGATGCTCTCGTCGTTATTCGGGGATGTAAACCTATAAATCTACCCTCAGGTCGGCCAGGACCTTCGTTTACTGTAGGCGCGAAGTAGTATTCGCCGTGTGAATGCGAGGACTGGGAATGGTGTGTTCCCACCAAAAGACGAAGTAAGAAGGAAAACGGAACGGAGACGGAACGTGAACCAGACAGCGCCGCGTGCAACTGCTGGACTCGACTTCGCAACGTAACTGAGGGGGAAAATGTACTTCTTGTTCATAGGTATGTATGTAGATACTATATATACTAGTAGTCTATGTAAATAAACTTACTAGTTCTGCGTGTGCTAGTAACTAATGTAATACCTAAGAAACAATGTGCCGCAGCAGCTCGTGTTCGAGTGCTCGGACCGAACGAGGGACTAAACTAAACGAATATATACGTGCAATAAACCATGTATCAAGGGATGAACACGGTTCAATCCCTGCATTACCCTCCCTCATTCATTACCTTCCCGGGCTGCTGCGCGGCCCTCGAGGATTTGGTCCCCGTGTTGCTTAGTTTCAGTCTACAACACTGAATAAGAGTTCAAGTAACTACAACTAGCATTTAAAGACAGACCTTTCCTAAGAGCTGGATGTCGGTGAAAATGTGAGATCGATCCATGTATTGCACAATCTAGCATAGGCTCACCGTGCCACGAGTTTTCTGCGGGAATTAAATTATGTGACAATGTCAGCAGGAAGGCTTTGGCAGACCAGATAACACGAACCTGAGCGTAACCTATCACTTGATCTTTGAAGGGTACTTTCTGGCCGGGCACCTCAATGACATGCACGTTGGGATCGTTTATTAGTTCTTCCCTGGTGCGCTGATCTACAATACGGACTTCGGAACCATCTCCAGGCTGTGTAGAAGCTACAGTGTCGCCAAACCGATCAATATTGACTGCATGGAAGATGCTCGAGGTCCACCACCAACCTTGCTGTGACACACTGTCGACCTTCGTTGGTGCCACTACCTGTGATGGGTACTGCTTGCTCTCTGTAGTATCTGACATTGTTGTAGATGGTGGTGTTGATTAGAAAGGGCCTGGCTTTGGCCGAGCCTATATACTCTACCTCAAAATGACGTCACTTCACTGGAGTGGCGCGAAGTATTTACTTCCATGATTAAATCGTGAGAAGGTGATACGATGCCGAGTCACGGCAACTACTGGGGATGAGTCAGGGGCTCCGGAAACCATATGGTCCTCGAGTATCCACTCAGCGCATCCGGTTGCTTTGACACGCCCTTGTGTGTGCAAACAGCTGCTATTCAGGGAATTGTGCGGCCGACCTTGTTACTGCGCTTCACCCGGTCTTTGATTCCACACCACCAACAATGTCCACGACTAGTCTACCAGGATATGGCACGGGCGCCTCATCATTGGTGAACGGAGCAACGCCCACGTACTCTGCAGAGCCGGCTTCATACGAAGAAAGGATTGCTATAGCTGGCGCATTAAGCCCCCGACCGGCAGGGAAGTTCGTGAAGCCGTCGAAGAGTGGGAACGTTAGCTTGCAGCTCGATGAGCAAGATAAGGATGCGGCTCTGCCATTGTATGGGACAGCAAGTCTGATCAAAGGCGAGGTGCATCTTGTGAAACCAGAGGTGGTCACTCATGTAGAGGTCAAGGTATGTCGTGAATTTATATCCACGCAAATTATCAACGACACCCGGGTAGGTTGAGGGTAAGCTACGACTGAAAGAGGTCGCAGAAGGCGGTCATACCTCGGCGAAGCTGTGTCTAGATTCCCAACAGTTGTGGTTCAAGTCTGATGGAGGGGGACAATGCCCAACGACTCTACCATTTAGTTTGACCTTACCCACTCATTTCGAATATGAGGGCAAAGCATATGTGCGTGTGTTCGATCTATCTCTTGGTCATTTGATGGTTATCTTGCTTTAGCCTTTACCTCCCACATATGATGTCAAGCTCTCAGGGTTACCTGGCTTCACCGCTACAATTGACTATTCAATTTCTGTCCTCGTCGACAAGCCACATGTTGTGCCAAGTCTTGTACCGCTCGTCAAGTCTCACATCTTCGGCTCGACAAATCACAGTAATGTGTCTGTTGAGACCATCCCCGTCTTCTTTCTAATCGCTCATTCATTTTTGCAGCGCTGTCTCTACATCTTTTGTATACCACCCTCGATCCCGCCCCTCAAAAGCCCTTCCAGCCCCCATGGCGGTCACTCAGAATGGCTTTAGCGATACGCCGGGCTGGCGCTCGTTCCATTCGACAATCGAATCCAAATCACCGAACCTTCATGACATAGAAGTTACACTATTTATCCCAGCGTCGAGGGTGCTCTGTATGACTCAGCCGATACCGTTCCACGTAAAGCTTCGATCGACGGCCGTTTCATTGGCTAGCTTCCTCCCTTATGGACCCAGTACTAGCACGACTAGCACTAAGCGGATGACGAAGTGTCATTTAGTGCGACAAACGACAGTGGACGTAAGAAATGCCGAAGTCCTTGGCACGAAGACAAACATATGGCGCGTAGACACGGTGGGCACTGGGGCATTCAAAATAGCGGTTCGTGCGATGGTTTGCAACTTCGAATATTTTCTTACCAAAGAATGTAGGGAGATGGACCAAATTGGATTGCGTACTCTGGGGAAATCGCTATCGATGAGAATGTGCAAGTCGGTGGTTTTTCTGCAGCCGGTTTAACGGTCGTGGTACGTCTTAAACTTGAACGTGTTTATGAGATTCACCGCTAACGGCTTGTTTGTCGCTCATGATCAGGACTGTGTCATTTTGTCGTGTACTCCTCCTGAGCCTCAGAAGGCGCCGTTTTCCGAACTACGCTTAGTTGTGCCGATTCGGCTGACCACTGATCCATACACTGCTGATGGCACAGGAATCGGTGCCCAATATCCAAATATCAATGGCAACCCGACGAACGACCATCACAATCTCGACGATCTTGATGATGACTTGGATGATAAGAATGGTATTCCCCCGGAAGAGTTCTATCGAGCCTCTAGTTGATGATGTACAACTGCTTTCTTTGTTCATGTATTCATTTATGTAAAGGACAACGATGTCGATGTGTGTTTGTGTCGTGCGCAATAGCGCTGAGTCTGATCGCATATAGGGGGAATGATAGGGGCGATACACGAAGTACATATTCGCCCACGTGATGTTTTAGAACACGCACCCTTCACGCACAACCACCACCATCGTCAAAATCTTGGAACATGCGCGAAGTCATCTCTATCCATGTAGGCCAAGCAGGAGTCCAAATTGGCAATGCCTGCTGTATGTGAAAGTCCCATCGCATGTTGGTACGTTCTAATCCCAAGATTTGCAGGGGAGCTATACACTTTGGAACATGGAATAGAGGCAAGTCGTCCCATTTTTTTTCGATAACGGCAGGCTCTTAGCATCTGCTCTAGCCTGATGGGCGTCTTCTTCCTGACTCCTTGTCGCACACTGATGCCGGCTTCTCGACGTTCTTCTCTGAAACATCGTCCGGCAAACATGTACCTCGTTCACTGTACTTTGATCTCGAGCCTGGGGTCATCGACGATGTCAAGACTGGAAAGTACAAGTCTCTTTTCCACCCTGAGACTATGATCACTGGAAAAGAAGACGCGGCCAACAACTGTACGTTTTCTTTTATCGCCTCTCATCTCTCGTTCATTTCTCATTGCCCTCTTTAAAGACGCGAGAGGTCATTATACCGTGGGCAAGGAGCTCATCGACCCGGTGATGGATAAGCTGAGGCGCCTGGCCGACAACTGCTCGGGGCTTCAAGGGTTCTTTGTGTTCCATTCCTTTGGTGGCGGCACTGGGTCTGGCTTTGGCGCCCTTCTGCTTGAGCGATTGTCAGCAGATTTCGGGAAGAAGGCCAAGTTGGAATTCTGTGTCTACCCCGCTCCCCAGTTGTCGAGTTCCATCGTAGAGCCGTACAACTCGGTCCTCACAACGCACACGACTTTGGAACACGCGGATTGTTCGTTCATGGTGGGTATTTTTTCATTAGTGTGCCTGATCTCGACTGACGATGTGACAGGTGGATAACGAGGCTATTTACGATATCTGCAAGACCAAGCTTGGAGTCGCCTCTCCTGGCTTCACCAACCTCAACCGTCTCATCGCCCAGGTCGTTTCTTCGGTCACTGCTTCTCTTCGATTTGATGGCTCCCTCAACGTCGATCTCAACGAGTTCCAAACCAATCTTGTCCCGTATGTTTGCCTCTTTACTATGTTTGCCCTGTATGTTGCTGAAGTTTCGCTGCTTAGCTTCCCTCGTATCCACTTCCCCTTGGCCACTTACGCACCACTCCTCTCATCGGAGAAGGCTAGCCACGAACAGAATTCTGTTGCAGAGATGACGACATCTTGCTTCGAGAGCGGTAACCAGTTGGTGAGTCATTTCTGATAACTCCATCTAGCATACACTAACATGCACTTGTAGGTGAAATGTGATCCCAGAGAAGGAAAATACAGTGAGTGAACATGAGGGATATGCGGATCTATCCGTTGCTCAATCACTTTGCAGTGGCGTGCGCCCTCTTGTACCGAGGCGATGTGATGCCCAAAGATTGCCAAGCTGCCATTGCCACCATTAAGACGAAGCGCACGATACAATTTGTCGACTGGTGTCCTACTGGTTTCAAGGTATAGTGTCATTTATACTCCATGCTGTCTCTGCTTATCGATGTCATCTAGCTTGGTATCTGCAACGAGCCACCTGCCTGCGTCCCTGGTGGCGACCTCGCTAAGAACACCCGCAGTCTCTGCATGCTGTCGAAGTACGTATATGCTATTTTCATGAAACTCAAAGGGACTCATGTTTTCAATAGTACCACGGCCATTGCCAGTGCATGGGCTCGTCTCGGTGAGTGCCCTACGCCGTTCACCTGGCCCTTCCCCTGAATATAAATCTGATTTACGTGTTATCAGATCACAAGTTCGATCTCCTGTACTCCAAGCGTGCGTTTGTTCATTGGTACGTTGGTGAAGGGATGGAAGAGGTATGTATGTCCCCCTCGTGTGGCTATCCCTGCTCATCGTCTGTGATTTTTAGGGCGAGTTCTCGGAGGCTCGGGAGGATCTCGCGGCGCTCGAAAAGGACTACGAAGAGGTCGGCCTTGATTCCGCCGAACCCGAGGAAGAGGAAGGTTACTAGACTATACATACGCACAGACGCACAGACCGTCCCTTTCGTCTTAGCTCCGATTATACCTTCGCACCTACTCTATCCGCGCGCTTCGCACATGTCGCTTCTCATACGTAACTTACACGCCGTTTATTCTTTAAACCGTGCACGTCATCACCGGATTTTTCATTGTTCAACTGTTATCTCATTGGAGCTTGACGCAGATTAGAGTCGGCGGTCAACGTCTAGATGATATTGAGTATCTGAACCTTCAAAGAGAGCAGTACTTCCTAGCTGTGGTAGCAAGTGTCAAGGGACATTCGCGCACGCATCTCCGCTATCCCAAAATGTGCAGCGCGCCCGTTGCCCGACGCCAAACGTTTCTGCCTCTTTCCATATGTGGACAAGGCGGGCTTCATGTCCCACGATCACGTTCTCCAGAGGCACCGCTTGCCGAGCGCCCGTCGACAGCTTCGATTCCTGAAGCTGACTGTTGGAACGCTGCCGCAGCAAGTCTATCACAACCGTATAGCATCTCGATGGCGAGCAGGTCAAGCCCTTTCATTGCGCTCTTCACACTCGGCTCATCCTGTCTTCTACAGCTCGAGCACCGTAGAGAGGGCCATTCGTGTTACTCGTGAGCATCATGAGCGTTTCCTTGGTTCTCATGCTTATTGGGCGGCATGCAGTGGGGGGAGCTAATGGGCTCGTCAAGAGGGACTTCTTTAGCCTTCCAGATCCATTCGCTGTGCTCACCGTCGACGGTGAACAAACGAATACTACCCGAATTACGAAGAAGTCGCTGAGTCCACTCTGGAATGAAACCTTCGATGTGTGAGTCCAGGTTCCTTTATACAAGATGAGCGCATCGTGGACTGAACCCTCCACAGGAATATCCGCCAGTCGTCCACCATCGCGATCCAAGTATTCGACCACAAGAAGTTTCGAAACCGAGACCAGGGTTTCCTCGGTGCAGTCAGTGTTCCTGCTTCGGAGGTGATACAATCTGCGGAAGAGAATCGTGGTGAGTAGGCCCATCTACCCATCGCAGTAGCCTCATGTATCTCATGTATCTCAGGCCTCATCACCAAAGATCTCACAATGGCCGAAAACAAGCTGAACGTCTACGGAAAGCTCATGCTCACATTCGCATTTCCATCCCAACGACCATCTGAAGCCCAAGATTTCTCGCGTCTCCCTAGAGCGCAGTCTACTATAGGCCTCTCCTCCGAGTTCTCGTCGCAGGCTTTGTCGTCGTCCCTTACTCCCGCTCGGGCGTCGGTGCCCTTACCCCCGTCGACCAGGCCGTCTACATCCTCATCATCCCTTCGACCATATTCTACTATTAGTGGTTCATCCATGCCTACACCTTCAATGGAGAACGACGATCCTATGCCTCCAGGTTTCGAACGACGATTGGATCCCCACGGACGGCCCTACTATGTCGACCACAACACGAGGACAACAAGCTGGCGATCCCCCAATGCCTCAGCGCTAACGTATCAGCACCCTCCTCCTCCCTCTGCACCGTCTCCGCATGTCTCCGCTTCCAACACACCAGCTCGTACAGTATCTACGGTCGTCTCGAATACACCACCCCGAACTCAAAGCACGATAACGACACCGACTCCGCCATCCGCGGCATCTCTATCTGAGATCCCCCTTCCTGCTGGCTGGGAAGAGCGCGCTACTCCGGAAGGCCGACTATACTTTGTTGATCACAGAACTCGCGCTACAACATGGGTGGATCCACGTCGACAACAACTTGCCCTACGACAGCAACAGCAATCTACAGCCGCCCTTCCTTCACAAGTCCCCAATCCGCAGCTCGGACCTCTTCCATCGGGTTGGGAGATGCGAATTACTTCTGCTGAGCGAATCTACTTTGTTGACCACAACACACGAACTACCTCCTGGGACGATCCCCGACTTCCATCACAGGTCGACGAATCAGCACCCAAATACAAACGCGATTATCGCAGGAAAGTAGTGTACTTTAGGAGTCAACCCAGAATGCAGGTTTCACCAGGAAAATGCGAGATCAAAGTGCGACGAAGTCATATCCTTGAGGATAGTTTCACTGCTGTCATGGCCTTCCCAGCCACTGACCTCAAACGCCGGTTGATGGTAACCTTCGATGGCGAGGAAGGTTTAGATTATGGCGGTGTCTCGAGGTTAGTGTATACACGTATCCTTTGGAGCAGAACTAAGTGCGCGTGTCTTTGCGTTGACTAGAGAATGGTTCTTCCTTTTGTCACATGAAATCTTCAATCCTAGTTATGGGTTGTTCGAATATTCTACCAGCGATAACTACACCCTCCAAATCAATCCAGCGTCCGGCATCAACCCTGACCATTTGGACTACTTCCGATTCATTGGCCGATGCCTTGGCCTGGCGATCTTCCACAGACGATTTCTTGATGCCTACTTCGTCCGCAGCTTCTACAAGATGATTCTGAAAAAGACGTCAACATTGGAGGACCTAGAGAGCGTTGATACAGATCTACACCGGTCATTGACTTGGATGTTGTGAGTTACCATTACCCCCTTCCCACAGCTAGTGTCATATTAACCTTGTCAATTCCGTAGGGAAAACGATATCACGGACGTCCTCGACGAAACATTCACGACGATGGAAGAACGCTTTGGGGAGATTGTGACCGTCGAACTTCAACCAGGTGGCGGCGATATTCCCGTGACGGAAGAGAACAAGGGCGAATACGTGAAGGCCGTCGTTGCCTACCGGATATCTGAACGGGTGAAGGAACAATTCAATGCTTTCAGCCGTGGACTCCTCGAACTTATCTCGTGGGACTTGATCAATGTCTTCGATGAACGCGAGCTTGAGCTGCTCATTGGTGGGATGTCTGACATTGACATGTACGTCTTCCCTGTTCGCCTAAGTCTTTGTTATTGACGTGTGGACAACGTGTATTCCCCAACCGCCACTAGTGATGACTGGAATAAATTCACCGACTACCGGGGCTATGAGAAGACCGACCAAGTCATAGAATGGTTTTGGCAATGTCTTCGTTCATGGCCCACCGAACGCAAGGTTCGCCTCCTTCAATTTACGACAGGTACCTCTCGCCTCCCCGTCAACGGATTCAAGGACCTTCAAGGATCCGATGGACCGCGTCGATTCACCATCGAGAAGTCCGGCGACCCTCAAGGGCTTCCGAGGAGTCATACGTGTTTCAATAGGCTTGATTTGCCGCCGTATGAAGATTACAAGAGCCTGGAGAGTAAACTGCTCTTTGCCATCGAGTGCGTGTTCAGTCAACTGTTGGTTACCAAAAGCTATATATTGATGTGACCTACTTTGACAGGGAAACCGAAGGATTTACGGTTGAATGAGCTCGCTTCGTTGTTGTGCTTGAGGTATCCCAAGAATATCCATATTTCCGCGATCTATATCGCTATTTAGTCGACCTTTGTCTGTGCTTTGTTATGTTTCGTCAAATGGAAGACGCGTTCATTCCGTACCGTCGTTACTTACCTGCTTCAGTATAAAAAGCATGAGCCATCTTCGCATTGCTTATGGGCTGTAATTCCGATTGGAATCAACGCATGCTGTTCGACCATTCAACTGTTATTTGAGCTGCAGCAGAAACGAGTGTTTCGGGATGTTTGTCTTGGACCTGACTGGCATTTCCTAGTTCGTTTTTCACCGGCTACACGAACAGATAAGGAAGCTTTGTTGGTTGGTGGTCCTGTGCGCAGCTGTCACTTGAGTGGGGTCGAAGCTAGGGCACTTGTGTGCAAGATAGAATTCTGTGGGTCAAAAGTCATTAGAGGATGCTTGTAGCGATATGACTGGCTCAGCAGTAGCGACAGCTGCATCTTTTGGCGCAAGAGGTGGAGTCTCCAGTGGTTCCCGGGGTTTAACTTTAGTACCCGAGGCTTCTTGGACTTGGAAAGCGACCCAAGGCTGCTGGAGCATCAGCTGTCGTTGTAAGGTATTCCCAGCCGCGAGACAACATCCGTTTGAAACGCGGCCTATTTAAGATGTCGAGTTAGGATGTAGGAGTTTTGAGCAACGGCAGAACTTCCTGCACTTCATGGGGAAGGAACCGAAGGATAGTTATTGAATATAGGCGAGACCTTGGCCTTAGGCCTTAGGCATTGGCAGGAAAGATATACCCAAGTGCCTCCAAGCGGGTTCAACGCTGAGGTTTATTTGAGCCTCGTGTAAAATTGAGTGTAGTGGTCGAGTATCGGGTACACCGAGCATGATTGAACGCTCGTAATGCTGGAATTACGGTATTTGACTTTGTAGTCCAAAATAACACACTTTTGCGGCTTCTGTGTGCCTCACAAAAAAAAAGTATTTTCCTTCTGATGGTATAGGACTGTGGTTCGCTCGAAGACGGCTTCTTTCGGCGTGGAACGCAGGGACGTCTGAGAATCGCAGTGCTGCACGCTGAAGTATGACTCTATGAGATGATTAGTTGAGCGGACTCCGAAAACCTGAGCGCTAAGCACGGCGTCCATCATGCCTGTCGAAAGTGCAGCTGTAATCCCAGCTTCCTCCCTTACAGGTGAGTACCATTTCTAGAGCATAATTATCGGCGCTGAATCCTGCGGTTCGCAACCGGTGTGACATGGAATTGACGACGACCTCCAATGTGTCGCACTCAGGTTCCCAGCTCCCCGTAGAGCTCATCCGCGAGATCCTTGAATCCATCGAGGATCCAGAACGTGATGACCTCGCCGCTACGTATACTATATCACCTATCCTTACAGCTTGCTCCCTTGTCTGCCACGCTTGGAACGATATCTGCCGACCTCGCGTCTTCAGCAAGATAGTCATAAACCAAGATACAGCTGGACTCATCGATCGACTCTCCTTCCTGCATTTCACTGCACCCTATCTCAGCCGGTATATCGTCTGCCTGCATCTGTGGTGGGATGATGACGTTACCTTAGTGCCAGGATGGGTCTCAGACTGCTTCGTCTGCATGAAGAAGCTCACTTCGTTATGTCTTGTCTGGGATCCTTCCACGACGGTCGCGGCCCACGTCGCATTATCTACGCTTGGAATTATGCCCCTAATTCCCATGCTTTGTCTCAAAGAACTCGCCTTGATAGGCTGGCAAGTTGATGAGGACGCCTCAGATATTCTTCCCTTCCTTTCAGCCTGTTCAACTTGCCTCGACGAACTTGTGATTGTGATCACTCACACCTTCGACCATGGGACATTACTAGGACCTGCGGACCCGAAATCAATAACCCCGCCCATCATTCGATTGGAGGCCCTTAGCGACCTAGCTGTGATTGGCAAGGGAGATCGACTCCCCCGTATCGACGCTATTGAATGTCCAAATCTCACGTCTTTGACCATCGAGCACCTGGGCGACGGCCCTTGGGGCGTACCCCCAAGGATCTCCGACAAGCTAACCGATCTCACCGTGACAGATATATCATCCACACCTCCCCATCTTGCCCGCTGATCGATTCTCCTTTCAGCACCCTGTTCGTCTCTCATTCCCGAACTAAGCCAGTCCATACGGCCCTCCGACCTGAAGTTGGAGGTCCAAAAAGAATCCTATGAACCGTACCATAGTGTCATGACATGGATACGGGACTGTATCGCCCACCTTCCCTTTCCTTTTGCCATTTGTCAGCTTACGATCGAAATCACAAACGAGGAGGGCAAGGATTGGGATGCACTGGACTATCCTTCCGTTGCCGACTATGAAGAACTATACTGTGCAGTATGCTCCCTCCCACAGCATGGGGCCTTGCGGAACATGGAAGTCACACTCAAGACCTATATTGCTAGCGGCAAGGTGTACGAGGATGATCATGAGAGGGAGGTCGCGAAGCTGAATGAAGTGTTATTACGAACGGGTAAAATGACTGTTAATCTCACTTTGGACCAAGCCCAAGATTGAGAAGCAATCAATGGTACGGGTGCACGACAGTAGAAGCGCAGATGTCTACAGTTGACTGGTAAAAAGGAATATTCGCGACATCTAATGCAGAAGTCGAGTGTATTTTCAGGCTTCTAGATAGCAATCTCGCTTTATCGGAGCCCAAATTTACTTCCAAGTTGCATGTTAATCGGATCCCCCCCCCGAACTCCCGAGCCACCTTGCCAGCTGCTGATCATGAGCTTCGGGTTCTAACAGTGTTCTAACAGAGGATCAACGTGAAGTCATTATCAGAAGTGACACACACATGGCTTTGTGTTCAGCACGCGCTAGTGACCATTCTTCTGAAATTCGTATGTGCGCTACGACCATGCAACTCCTTCGAACGCATGATGAGGAGCTACGCAGACAATTATTTCTCGTGGCCCATTAATCACTGAAGATTTGATAGAGCCCTAGTTAGGTGTCCAAATACACTGGTGATAAATATTAACCAAGTGCCTACATCTCAATTCGTAGAGGACACTCTATTTTATGAAAACTGTAGAAATAAATATGACGAAGGATAAAATACGTATATAAATGTCGAATATAGAAAAGATCTGTGGTATAAACAAACACGATATGAAGGACCCGATATACATCGTTCGTATATACACGTAGAGGACGATTGTCGCTGTCAGATATACAAATTTGGTTAATCAGCTAGAAGATAGAAAGAGAACCGGAATGCGGGGGAGCTGGGAACATCCAATACACAATAAAGCCTTATTCCACCCAGAACGAAGGAGAAATGGTTAAGTACTACACTGGGAAAGAGAATCGCGGTCAGCTACTCGTTTGAGACGAGAAGCGGCGAAGAACTGACCTTTCAAATAGCAACACCATAGGTACTCCCGTAAACACTCATTCTTTGTGCGTTCAACGTTTCCTGGTAGTCCATCCCAGCATGCAGACACACGACGGGGATCAGACCTGACTGCCACTGGCCGTCGACACTGAATCGCTTTTCGACGAAGGCCCAGCCATCGTCAAATTCCTGCACAACGCGGACCTTGTCTCCCGGAAGCACCGGCAGTTCGTCGTCCAAGGTAGGATTGAAGGGCCTCTGGATGACTTCGAGGTCAACGCTCCGGACGGAGCAGACGTCCATTTCGGATTGCGTGAGGAAAGGGTTGGGCATGGCGGTGGCTGAAGGGGGGCGGAAGCGGCGACTGGAGGATCGGGACATGATGCTCAATGAACGAGAGAAAGTCGCGCGAGAAACGTTCACGTCCGCAGTCTGGGGACGGGCTTGCGTGCCGACTTTCCGGGCTAACGTTGGTCGACGGCTGAGTACGTTGTCCGCGGTCGCGGGACGAGAGCCAACTGGGAGGAATTGCTGAGTGAGGGTGTTGCGACGGCTGAGGTCAGCAGAATTCGCGGTTGAAGGTCGGGAAGGGGGCTTGGGGAATGTGAAAGACTCGGACGGTGTGAATGGCCGGACACAGATAGATTGTAGTTCGTCGTCCTCGTTGTCTTCGGGCTGGACAACTCTGACATCGAATTCGGGGGAAAGAGACCGAGCGGCCAACGGGGGACTGTCGAAGGACATCAAGACTGGGCTTCCTTGGGTGCTCTCCGTACCATCTCTGAGCTGCGCCATTGGCGGGGGGCTGATTGACGGGCTATCCATACTCAATAAGAGAGGGGGAGGTGTGGCGGGATACGATGATGGAGGCGAGTCGTTGGATTCCAAGTCGGTGTTAGCAAAGCTACTTCGTGCGCTGAGATATCCACCACCGCTCTCAATCATAGTCAGCTCACTCCTCTGCAGAGATTCGCTGCCCGAGCCCCGTCTTGCCCAGGCCGCTCCCCAGAAGGCGTGGCGCTGGGAACGTTTCTTCATGTAACGACGACGGAGGAGAAGGAGGAGAATAAGTAAGAGGAGGAGGGAACCTATAGTCGCGATTGCGGCGATACCTCCCTTCGACAGGCCTCCATTGTTGGTGTTGGCTCCAGTCCCACTCGTGGTGACACTTCCATCGTTCGTCTGCCCGCGGTCACCACTGGCGGACCCTCCGCTGGAAGTGATGCCTGGCAATGCAGCACCGTTAGTTGGCGATCCGGTCACTGCGGCGGCCACGCCCGCATTGTTGCCGCCAGACGCAGAACCAGAGTTGGAGTCATCGGCACTGGTACCACTGCTCGAGGACCCAGATGATTGCAACCCACCGACCTGAGAGCCTGAATCGTTGCTGTCAGACTGGGAGTCACCGCCAGCCAAATTGTTGGTGCTGCCACTCGCTGCGTTGCTGGTAGATCCTGAATTGCTGCGGGATGCACCACTGTCAGAACTGGACGATCCATTCCCGGAGGACGATGTACTCGAACCATCCGGGTTGACATTGTTGCCCCCACTGCTCGACCCATCGCTGGTACCACCGCTATTGCTGCTCCCACTGCCGCTGTCACCGGTACCACTATTTCCCCCACTGTTGTTGGCACTATTCCCACCGCTGCTTCCATTGCTGTTCCCGTTGCCGGTACCGTCACCAGATGCCCCTGTACCGCTGCCTGCATTCCCACTGCCATTATTGTTGCCAGTGCTTCCGCCGCTGCTTCCGCTCCCACTGTCGGTACTCCCACCGCTGTTACCTGTGTTTCCAGCGTTACCTGTATTTCCCGTGTTGCCCCCCGTGTTCCCTGCAGTATTTCCACTGGTAGGCGCAGGTGCTGGTGTCGTAACGGGCGCTGGGGCAGGTGTTGGCGTTGGTGTTGGTGTCGCCTTCGGGGGTGTTGGCGTAGATTTTTCCCCATTCAAGCCAAGCACAGATAAAAGCGGTCCGATAATGGGCAGATCTATGTTGAGGTTGATGGCCCTACGCTCAATGGGGGCTGGCGTAGGAAAAGGAGCTCTTGCTAATACATCGTTTTTGAGGTGAGCGCGAGCATGGTGCGTATGTGAGCGTAGATGGTGATTCATCGACGAGGTGGAGGATTGGCGGATCGGAAAAGAGAGAATGTCGAGGAAAAGACTGTGGTCAAAAAGAATGTGTGGTTTCGTTCAAACCGGGTTTAGCCTGTCGCAATCTTCGAGGTCGCAAAGAAGAAAGACGAGGAGAGCACTAGAGAGCGGTGAGAGCCCTTGAGTACCTTTTTCCTTGCTTGTGCATGTGAGACCCTGCGCCTCAGGGAAATTTTAACACGCAGTTTCGGGACATCAGAAGTATGGCCGGTTCAGTCTTAGGCTAATTCGATTTTGGCAAAATCAAGATCGAAAGCAGCTTGGGGGAATGAAGCGTCGAAGCCTTCCCTGCCCCGCCTCCTCCGACGCTCGAGTCCAAATGTGGAATAGTCCGGCTTCGGTACTATAGATTCAGTACCAGAGGCAGAGCTCCAACATGCCTCCCAAGAACTACGCGCACTATTTCTCAGCACGACAACTTTGCCATATTTTTGACTGAAGGAATGATGGTAGGTACACAATAAATATATTGACCAGGCACGCCTTACAACACAGCAATGGCAGGCGCCTGCCCCTGGTCTTTCCAGGTCCGAACACATATCAATACCTCTAACAGGAGACAAGAAACCGCGTCATTGACCTTGCAAGTGTAATATAAGGATCCATGGCGACGTGAATGTAAGATAGACAGTATAGCATGCCTCACTTGAAGCAATAAGTGATAAGTGAGCAGTCATGTGCGACTCGATAAATCTCGACGGCGAGCCCTGACAGCGTTAGGAGGTAGAGGGGCACTGGAAGCGACATTCATTTATTCAATTTCCACATCCCGTCACGAACGGTTACCAGGTCCTCCCTTCTTGCAGCTTCCATAAAACCCGCCAGCTGCGTGATCGTCCGATCATACCCAGGGGCGAATTTCAGCATAGTTTGTATTCGGTCGAGCGGAAGCGCCCCCAAGTTCGTCAGCATGCCTTCGATGAACTAGAAGTGCCTTTGGTTGAAACTTAACGGCGCTCTAGAAAAGAGTCGCACCTTCCAATAAACTCTCATCTGTTCTGCCTGTTGTTGTTGGACGGAAACTACTGGAGGCATTTCCACTTCGACGGTGGCTATCGCACTGATAAGAAATTGAAGGGTAGAAACATTCGTCCACTCACTTGGCCTGTGGAGGTGGTCTTTTGCTTCAGAACCCTTGTCGGCGGAGACTTCTAGGACTCTGTAAACCCCCTCCCCTGCTGAAGCCAAGACACCAAGGTCTAGCCATGTGTTGACCGCTTTGGAAAGGATATTCGTTTGCGACAAGCCCACTCGTTTAGCGACATCGTCAAGCGTCCACTCGCCTATGTCACATATAAGCCACGCGGTAGCTAGAAAAATAGGCACCAGCATACTCTGCTCCGAGAATAACTCGATGACCGCAGCTTCAAGAGGCGAAACGAGAGCTTCGACAACTCGGTCTTCCAACTCCAGTTCCACGTCAACCGTGCCACGGTGCGTTAACCAGCGCAGTCTTTTGTCTGGCTTGAACTTGGTAAATTCGGCAGTATATTGATCCTGGAGCCTGAAAGAAACGGTTGGTTAGTGAGAGAAGAACGGGCGTAGTTGGCACCATAGGGAAATAATCTACTCTTTCAATTGACCGGGCATCAAAATTTCGCTGGACTCTAGAGCTGGCCAGAAGTGTTTTGAGATAATCGCGGGGTGGATTACCGACTATAAGTAGTGAAAGATAAACGAGGAGGCTACAGCGAATGGAGGAGATACCTACCGCTTTTTGGGATTGTATATGTTGGTCGATTCGTTTGGAATCGGTCATATCCTTGAGCATGACCTCGCAAACTTGCAGCGCAGCTTCGCCGAACCGGATCTTCAATATCTCAATATTTCTCCTCTACAAGTACGTCGCGTATTGATGAGAAAATTCAATGAAAATGATGGGATGGTCACGCACTTCCTTCTCGACCCTATCGGATTGATCATCACCAGCAGCGAGCAGCCTCTGGGCCAGCAAAATTTGAAGTTCTTTTACGAAGAAATCCTTTGAATCATAGATGCTGACAAGAGTGCTAATGATATCGCTGGGTTTGTTAGCGCGGAAGTCTGTATTGGAATTAGCATCTTTGATTCGGTGATGGTGGCACTTCGACCCACCAGGACCGGCATCAATTGGCTCGGGCTCCCAATTAGGATCCGAGTAGTCTTCAATATCTGTGGCCTGGAGCGGCCGAGGTGGCTCAGATTCGTCAACGAGGGCATTGTCGTCGTCTCCTACGAGGTTGGCTACAATGGATCGAATTGTATCGGGCCGATCACTGCATCGAGCGCGGGTAAGTATCGTTGAAGGGTACGTAACAGTATAAGACTAACCGAAGGTACCGTCGAATAGGATCAGCTACTTTGAAAAGAAGTACTCCGGGAGGGTCGACAATTCGAAGACACTTGATCGTGGCGACATATTGTGAAAGGATAAGTTTTGTGTCCGCACCAGGGTGAAGGAGTCTCTTGCGGTGACTAATCGACACGGGGTTAGTGGGAACCGAACAGATGCAAGTACTTCCACATACGCTTGGCGTAACGATTGCACCAAGGCAGCGCGCTGGTCTACGCGTTGCAAACATTCCTAGAACAGTCGCAAAGCCTCATGAAGACGCGTACGGAGATGGCTTTCGTATCGGCTCACCTTTAGATCTTGCAGAGCCCCCATAGAATCAGGGAAGTCGATGATAATATCAAAAATTTCGCTCGTCCTTTGGTGTGAGAGTGATCAACAACAAGACTAACAGCAAAAGGACGAACATACCGTAAGTCACAGAGGGTTTTGGCCATATGAAAATCAAACCGCGATCCCACACCAGCTAGCATGGCTCGCGCCTCCTCGGCTTATGATACCAGTCAACTCAGGATTGGCGAGTGAGGTGATGAGTGCTCACTGCTTGTGACGTTACGTCCGTAGACATGAAGCATCCATGGGACTATCTTGGCAGTCATCCAGTCCCTCGTAGGCGTCAGCATGGGTTCCCCCCATTGCCCGGTACATGATTCAAGAACATGTCGCTCAATATGTTCATAACCAACACTAGCGATGAGGGACTCGAAGCGGTCATTGAGGCCAAGCGCGTCAAATGTAAACCAAATTTGATGATCCTGCTTTAGTGCCTCACCCTCCTCTTCTGGTGCAAGAGTGGATGCAATGAGGTCTTTGAAGGCACTGGAAAAGCCTTCTGGCAAGATGGAGAAGAGATGTGTCTGGAAGAAATTGATATATACCGATTGGAATGCAGTTCCAAGCCTCAAATGCTAATCAGATACCTACTAGTAAAATGCGATACAGATTACTCACTCAGTAGCAGGTGTCCACTGTTTCATCCACTCGTGTATCCTATAGACCATCCTCGAGATAATGCCGACATCCAGGTCCGACTAGTTCCTATGATGAAGTGATAGGAAGCAAGCACCGAAACTGAACTCACAGTGTAGTCGATCATGAATTGGTCGACTTCCTGCTGAATGAGATAAAATAGGCTCTCTACTTGACCTACAACACTGATAATTAAGACAACTATCATGTAGAGTACATGGTACATACTGAGGAATGTTTCGATAAGTGTAGGTAGCCTCTTGCTCTTGTGTATAACATCCAGGGCTGCACGGACTGCTTGCGCTGTGACGAAACGTGTCTGGATCCGAACAACTGCATGACGTTGAGCAACATCTTACTGTATTGTCTTGGGGGCAGAGGTTCGTTGATATTTCTTGGTTTCAGAAATTCGGTGGCAGTATCCCAAGCCTAATCCGGGCCACTTGAGCCCAACGCTCGTCAAAGAGGGCTCGAAGGTGTTACCTGACTGAAGGCAATCAACCCAGAGATCCCTGGTTCGCGTTGATTAAACCTCCGAAATGAGTCCTGCCATTTGGTAGCGACTTGATACCGTAGTCCATTGTGGGCCATCGATTTTGAAGAGTAGGCGGATTGGCAATGGTGCCAGTGGTGGCGTGAGCGTCTGGCGCGTCGTATAATGCCCACGTGACGTAAAGGTGGTAAACGCGACAGTCGGTATGAAGCGACACTTCCCTCATGACTACGGTGACTATCAATTCCGGGACGATGTCCGCACACATCCGGATCGCTGCCGCTGTCTTGGGAAAATATACACTACTTAGTCCAGCTATTGTTCAAATAGGACGTACTGGTGTTATGACAGTATAGCTTGCGACACATGGAACAATCGCAAATGCCCCCAATCATTCGTACCATAAGCATATCAGCTGACGATAATGTTCTCTCATCAGCGGTCCGTTGTGGATGGTGGCGTCTACGAAGCTCACTACCGGCCCCGCTTCTCCAAAGCCATACATAAATTCGTTGTATATCGATGACAGTCCAAAAGTTCCTCTCCCAGTCAAGGTACCTGAAATTTGTCAATGAAGTAGGGAAGATCGGCTGACTTGTGATGTGTAGATGAGATTCTCGACTGGTTCAACGCTCTCTGCATTGATTTCATCGTCACTGCAGCCCAGCGAGGGTGCCTCGAACTCCCGTACGTCCGGGAGCACAACGTACTCAGAGAGCTATTAGTAATTAGTGATTGCCCCACGCTTTGGACGCCTTCCAGCTGGCGCCATCAAAACCGTTTGGATGGTCTTTGAATCAAGCCCGTGTTCAAGCAGAGGGTCTGGCAGGCCACGTGAGGGATTTCGATAGCTAGTATGTTCCGCATTCTACGCCTCATCCCAAAAATTTCTTACACGACCGCAGTATCGCGGGCTCAATCTGTGTTCCAGGAGGTAGTATTGAATATAGTGAGATGCACGAATCTGGGCCTTATTGGTTGTGCGTAAACTCCCTGTCCCTTGTGCTCCGAAATTCTCATTAGATACAGTAACGGAATGATTGCATTGGCCTTTCAACTGGAAGACCAAATGTTGATCGGTCAACTCCGCGAATTCCTCGACTTCAATTTGGACAACCAGCAACCCGATGGTTGGATTGGCCCTGATTGGAACGTGTCGATTCCTCGGCTAGTGTGGCCTCGATATCTCGTATTGCTGGGGCTCGTTGTACGTAGGCTTACCGAATAGCCGCTAGCTGTATCATAGCTAGACCGATGGGAAGTTCCAGCAATACGCTGAAGTAGATCCGTCACAAACTGAGCGGATCGTGGACGCGATGCATCGCTTTGCATCCCTAGTCCATCAAATCTGCTCCAATAATCAACAAGGCCAGCCTTCTAATGGTTTTGATTTCGATTACCAGTTCGTTCGCTGGGAAGAGGTAACCGCACTCCCTTAAACACCGCTTACGTTTACCTATTATTTCATCAGTTGATATTATCTCTGGAATGGCTCTTTGATAACTTCCCAAGAGGTTTGTAACATTTTCTCGACAGATGTTTTAAATTTGACGCCACCTCTATTACTGTAGGCAAGGAGGCCGAACTCCTAGAGTCGATGCGAATGGTTAGAGCATCCGGATTTGATTGGAAAAACAAGTGGTACACAGACGACAACTTTCCTAAGGAAGCTGTAACGTCGCTAAATATGCGAACGTGAGTGTGACTCGTCGATATCTCCAAACAATCTTACGGGTTTCACAGACATGGTGTGAACAATGCCGAAGGTGAGGCCCTATCTGCTCAGCCCAAGCGTCGATCTCACAGCTACCTTGTGGTCAGCTCTAAAGTCGGAAGCGTTGGCATACTATCGCTTCACCGGCGACAAGGGTGACAGGAAATGCACATTTGACCGCCTGGATTTGTTGTACAAGTACCACGGGCGAGCTTCTGGTAGGACATTAGTACCTCGCAGCATTCCATTGCCGTTAACTCTTTCACCCTGAAAAGGTACCTTCGCTGCGGACGAGCACCTCGCTGGTTTGGATCCCTCACGAGGGTGCGTTTCGCTCTTTGTGATGACTCGATTTCCCTGTCTGACATCAGAACAGAACAGAGCTGTGCACCGTCGTGTTCGTAGAGTTCACTCATCAGCTTTTTTAGCGTTTGACTTGTGGTGCTAGTGAACAGATATTCTCGCTCGCCGTTATTTACCAGATGTTTGGTAACAACTCTATAGCTGATAGAGCCGAAAAGCTAGGTATGTACCACCAGAACATCCCCCTAGAGTTGCGACCAAAGAAACTCTATCTAGCGTACAACGCGTTGCCCGCTGCACTTATGCCCGATTGGAAGTGTAGGTAGTCTTTATTAGCTGACATTTGATTGACCACGGAAACACTAGCTCATCAATACGACCAAGTTAAGATTCGCTCGTTTGCGACATTAGCGCAGACTTATTTCTCATTATGATAGTTAACCAGATTTGGGCCCAAGGCATGAACCCACCGCCGTGGGGCAACAATGGCCCAGATTCGAATATCTTTGGATTCGAGCCGTGAGTTTTCTGTCTAAATACCTTCGCTTTCAATGTGATCAGCAACCCATCAAACACAGAAATTACCCTTGTTGCACTGTTAACCATCCGCAAGCATATCCAAAGTTCTGGGCGAATTCATTTGTCACCGATGCGAATGGGACTTCTCTCATCCATGCCTTCCTTGGGACACCGACTTTCTCTGGCCAGTTGGGATCGAATAATCGAGTTGAAGGTATGTATTTTGCCCAGAAATGGATCTAAGCAGCACGCTGAATGACGTGAACAGTTACAGTCAACATGTTATATCCTTTCGGGCCATCTTTGACGTATACTGTCTCCGCAAGACAAGCTTTCAATTTCAAGATTCGCATCCCCGATTGGGCTCAGAGGGGGAAGAGCACAATCTCCTTGAACAATGGTCATGCCGCTCGCTTGAATGTAGACGCGTCTTCTTTCCATGTCGTAAAAGTATGTGCTCCTCTGGACTTATCATCATAGTGCCTAAGTTCGTGGCATGGCCAATTTAGGTACCAGCTCGAACGACGACGTTTAAAGTGACATTGGATATGCCAACTACCATTGAGGCTCGGCCGAATGGTGCAATCACCGTGAATGGGGGCACCCTACTGTATGCAATAGACTTGCAGTTCAATGATACAGTAACACCAGGTCAAAGGTGATTCATTGCTTATGTACACTGTCTCCGGCCTTTGTTGCTTAAACTGGCGCAGGAGTGCTCAGGCTTTGAACGATGTAAGAAGGTTGTATCCCAACGCCCCTGAAGATTTCTTAACGGCCGTAAGTGATCAAATTTATCGTATTCAGTTCAACTATGTACGCTTATGTGACTCTGGCCCCTTTCGTAGTTTGACAATCACACTCAAGCACATACCTTGCTTCCTACAGGGGAATGGCGACTTGCAATCGATGCCACCAGTATTAGGGTCATCGATAAATCCGCAGATATTTCCGAACTGCCCTTCTATACCTGGACAGCCGACTCGTCGCCAGTTAGGATAACCGCTGACGCCTGTCAGATCGAGAGGGGGTTGGCTAAGGGAACCGCGTCTGCTCTCCGACGAGTCCAAACGCGTGCGTCGGACCTAGATTAAAGGTGAACTTGATACCTTTCGGAGCAGCGAAACTGCGGTTAGGCGAGATCCCTACGATGTAGATTAGTAAAGAAAACGTTTGAAAATATGTAACCACCTATTCGTGCTCATTTACTTCCAAGTTCGGTCCATCTGATTAGTCCAATTTCAGGTAACCAACTGCAGACCAATGTTGGAGGTCTTGTGGAGGCCTTGAGTCTTGACAAAGAGCGTCTCATAGTCTTATGTAATGGCCCGCCCTCACACGCTCTACTCTTAGCGCCACGCTGTTCATCATCATCTAAAGAATCGCTGTACCATTCTGCAGGTGAGCCCAGCCTTGTAACCAGGCATCAACATCAACATCATGTTCTCAAGATCTGATGGTTCACAACTCAGAGACCTGCCTCCCAGCCCTAAGTCGCGATTGCCAATGGAGAGAATATCCTCTCGGTGTGAGTGAGTTCTTAGCGCATTTAGTGGATGATTAACGTGAAGTATTCATGTTATATTTGTCGTTAAACTTAGTCAACAACCCAGACAGCGACATAACATGCCGTTCCTCAGACTTCATATCCTTCAAACTGAAGCGCCTAAACTTACAAATGTTCTCCAATATCCCCGTTCTCTTCGCGGATGCTCTTCACGCGGACTCACCTAATCCCATTGCGAGTTCGCCTGCGTCTGCATCAAAGCAACGACACTCCCAGCTGGACGCCTGCGGGGAATTTCGTATCGTTGATGCCGAGGGAACGAAAGGGAAGGGCCTAGGTACTGATGATGAGGCGGGGGGCGACCAGGAGTCGAGGGATGATAGAGGGGGCGCGAAAGGAGGTAACAATGAATTCTTCAACGTGGACGGCAATCGAAATCGTGTACCATCTCCACCACCTTCTTCAGCGTCAACATCAACACTTACACCGTCTCAGCACTACGGTCGCGCGCCTCCTTCGCCCACACCATCTCCCCCTCCTCTCAATCGTACTCAAATAGCCCCCACAAACAGCCCCGCTCCACCACCGACGATAACTTTAACGGAATCCTCCGCAACCCTCGAGATTCTCTTCCAATTCATGCACAATCAGCCACAACCCATCGCAACCATCGCGATGATCTCTTTTAGCTCCCTCGTAGCCCTCGTCTCCGCAGTCGAAAAGTACCAAGTCCATGCCGCGAAGGAGGCATGTAGGAATCGGCTCAGGTATGTCGGCTCAATTTCGCCTCGGCTTTCCCCTGTTTCACCTGGAGTTGGAACAAGCCGAAGTTCTATCGATCCTATTATTCAAACTATCCTTCGCATGTTTATAGGGAGTTTATACCACACCAACCACTCAAAGTTTTGCATATCGCGACAATCCACAGGTATACCTCGTTGATGGATGAAGCAGCGCCATATACCCTTGGTCTCCCCCTTAAAGACATACAATCAACTTTGAACGTGAATACGTTCATCGCTTGGGTGCGTCCTCCCCCTCGCCAATTATCAAAGTCCCTATTGATGCGTTTCACAGGTTCACTACCACCACTCTTTCTCCCTCCTCCTACATCAGATCCAGACCTACCAGTCACCCACCCGCTATCACTGGGAATCTCTCAAAGACAAACCAGGCGTCAAGACCATGGATTCGCCGTGCGAAGTGTGGACGGAGTTGTACGCGAAGGTGGTATGGAGGATCGGGGGTTGGGTTGGAGGGATCGTTGGGTTGAACGATAGTAACGGCGATAACGATAATAGTAATGCTAACACTAATGGGAATGGTGGGGGAGCGGGAGGAGGAGGGATAAAGGAGATATTCAGGCAGACGAGGGAGGTGATCGGGCTGAGGTGCATGAGCTGTCCCAAGTGGATGGTCGATTGGGAAGAGGAGGTCTTATATCGGATGGGGAAGATGAAGAGGTTTAGTGAGTACTTGTGACGGTACATTGGCGGCGACGCGGCATCTTTTCGGCGGCGACTGTAGTATACCAGATCGGACGACACAAAGAGGGGAGGAGCACAGAGAGTTAGAACGGTTTGTCATTATCAGGAACATGTGGTCGCGAGTAGAGTAAAAATACTGTACAAACGACGCTCCCTGAGCTTGAGCAACCATGCTCTTTTCAAGCTTTGAGATGGAGCTATGATGAGAACGATAGGTAAACGACTCACTTGAAGGCGTCCTGCATAAGTTCCAGCAAATCTCACGACAAGACACCGTCCTTGTAAGCGTGAAAGTAGGTAGGCATGTGCAGACAAACAAGAATATGTTAGCCATGGTTTTGTATTAGCCAGGCCCACACCAAGTGGCCCAGAAATCGGCAATGGGGGCCGGTGGTCCACTGTTGATCTATGCGATTGATGCAATCAGAGATCGAGAAGTTCGTCGAACGGCTCGAGGATCGTGTACTCACTATGGTTTGAAGGACTTTGACTGGCATGATTGCCATAGACTTAGTAAACCAATAAAGTTGTCTCAAGGGGCTAGATTTATTACCGAGCGCACCACATGGGCTCGTAGGGATTGTTGTGCAACCTCATAGGGATGCATGTACATAGCACCTCTAGGGCATTGGTCGGGAAACGGATCGCTGAGTATCATCGGGGTAGCCGGTCTCGATGATACGATGCAGACACGAATACAACACAAGTGTACGTACGAACCTAAGTATTCATCTTTTGCCATCACATCTTTGCTACTAGATGAGCCGTTCTAATGTTCGGCTAATGGCCATGTCTCAAAAACGGATTGGTGGTTGCCTTGAGAAATCAGGCTAGATGATGGACGAGCGAAAGGGTAACATTTTTATCGCAGCTGCATCAGTTCTGTGTTGGAGGGAATATACGCGACCATGTTCGTTAGTGTTCGTGATGGTTTATGAGAAAGAGTTGCCAGCGTTCAGTTGATCGAGGTCAACGGCGCTCAAACCAATTCTCGTACTAGCGCTCAATCATAGAAGCTGTTCACCATATTTCACCGCTGTACGCGATGGACATCAGCCGACAAACAGTTTCTCGACGATGTACGTCTGACTCACGTTCGTTACTGACACCGACTCTAATGGTGATATTCTGTGCCAGTCAACGCCCCCGACTCGGACATTTCGCTTCTGTCGTCTGACAATGTCCTCTTCAAGGTCCACCGCATCAACCTCAAGATGCACTCTGATATATTCGCTGATGCAGACGATATATCTACCTTCAAGACCTCGAATCAGCAGGCTCCAGAGATCGTAGCCTTGGCAGAACATTCCACCGTCCTCTCTATCCTGTTGCGCTACATGTATCGTCAACCACCGCCTGACCTTTCTGCTCTCGCGCACGACGGTGAGCTATATCTCTGATATGGGCAACCGGTCTCCGCTCACTGCTCGTTAGACTTCCCCCTCCTGGAGCAAATTGCAGAAGCAGCAGAGAAATACCGTGTTTTCTTCGCGATTGATGCCGCCGTTCGCGCTCTTAGGTGAGTACACATCCTTATCATTGGATCATATTTCGTGTCTTTCTTCCACCCCGGTGCCTCTCTCTCTTCCCCAAGCCGAACCGGTCAGGAGTATGCTCGCTAACCTATCATTCACAGGCTGTCGCTCCCTACCAATCCCTTCCAAATCCTCTCCTTTGCAATAAAGCACAAACACCCTTCACTCGTAGATGGAGCCGCTGAATGGGGCCTCAGAGCATCGTCACTGACGATGCGGCTGGTTGTTCCCCCGCCTTCACGCACGCGACGAACGAGATCAATAACGAGTGATTTTGATTCCAACGATGAGGGGGACGAGGGGGACGCTGCTACAGATAATGGTAATAGTACTCCTACGGTACTGAACGCGAACTCTGATGGTACGTGCCTCCCTGCTATCCATTTCCCCCTCCTCATCACCCGCGTTTCCCCGTCGTATTACCACTCCCTGCATTATCCAAAAGGTTCAATGGTCGTAGATGTTGATGTCAGTGGCTCGGGCTCGGGGTCAAGATCAGAAGCGGGTGGGACGGGTGGGTTGGGAGAGATGTTAGCTCCTTCCATTCGAAGTGCTTGGGTGCGTTCAATCTCTCTTCTACTACTTATATTTAAGTTATTGTCATTCTATCAAACTACCTCCAACCATCAGTGCAAGTACTGGTGCTTGTTCTATTCCTCTGTTATTCTTCCTCTTCTGCGTGCGCCTTGTTCTAATCCACTGACCTTGTCCACAGATAGCTTACTCCTCCAACCATCACACCCTCTTGCAGCACCAATTTCTCCTCTATCCACCAACAACTCACCACTGGAACCCCACCTCCCGCGACATTGACCTCCCTTGCGACGTTTGGGCTGTTGGCTGGGGAATGGTTGTCAGCCGGCTGGGCTCCGGGGGTGTCGGGATGATGCTGGGAGATGTGGACGTTGGTTTGGGTTTGGGCTTGGGTGTTTTAGGTGATAGTGGGAATACGGATACACCAGGCGGAGGCGGAGGGGTGAATAACGCCCTGCCCCCATCGCCGTTACACCCCTCCTCATCCTCGTCCTCATCTCAAGCTCTCCAAACAGCGCTCACACAGCTCCTCTCGCCCTCTTCCAATCCCAATCCGTCCCTTTCCCCTACTGTGGTAGCGGCCAACGCAAACGGAAACGGAAACGGAGGAACAGCAATGAATGGGATTGGGGTAAGGGGGACGATGGGGATTAACACGCTGTTCCGGCCTGCTGAAGAATATGTCAAGGGAAAGTGCGGGGAGTGTAGGGAGACGCTGGAGGGGTGGAAGAAGGAGATGGGGAGGAGTGTGGAGAGAGTCGGTGGGTTTAGTCGGTTCGTGGGCATTTAGCGGTGGGCAGCTGCTTGCTTTGTGGCGGCTATGATATAGAGGATCGAGGGGAAGGGTTCAATGTTCAATGTATGTGCTATCACTGCTGACATAGACGCTGATATGTTTTCGTTTTGCATTACTTCATGGCCTTCACCGGTGTATGTTTCGACATGCTCTCAATAATTCATTATTGAGATTCCTTGTCGACATCGGTATTCCTCATAGTATACACCAGCTTACTTGTATCTCTGTAGTGCCATGTTCACAGAGCTGTTATTTCAAGGGACGAGCACGTGATCTCTCGCAACGTGGACGTAAAGTTTATTTCCTCCCTTGCCATAGTCCTCCTCCCCACATCCGCCACGCTCCGACACCTTCTACCCAGGTCCTGAGACACATTCAAAGACCCACGGAGTCGCAGAACAGAAACGCCTAACAAATCAAACTACAGACAACAATACGCTTAGTTCTAATCACGACTTCGAACGAGGTACCGAGTTACATCGACATTGACTAGTGCTCCCGACATCTACTTGCAAACGCGTACACGAAAAGTGTCTGGGATCCTCGGAATGAAATTGCCCCATAGCCTCAGCCTCAGCCTCAGACTTACGACAACGGTATTGGTGCTCCTCTCCGCTGGCGGGTTTCTTCTTACCTCAGGAACGCCTTTAAATCCTCATTCTCATCTACAAACCCACACTCGCCCTCATTCTACATCAAACCCGACGATGGAATATAATAAACCAGCACGCCGGGATACGGAGATTGTGTACAACCCGCCTATCACATATCCAACGAAGGACGCGAGGATCATGGCCGGGAGGCCATTCTATGTTGCCTGGAGCACGAGGGGTGTACCTGAGGAGAAGAATAAGTCGAATGTCAACATAGTCCTTGGCCACGGAAGAGGGAAAAACGAACATCTGGACGTTGCGAGGCCGCTGGCCGAAGGTACGCCGATCATGGCAGGCAAATCACGCGTCGCTGTTCCGCAAGACACCCCTCCGCGAGGCGATTATTTTGTTGTTGGTGAGTCGTAAACATTCGGTGTTACTAGGTACATTCGATGCATCCTGAGAACTAACTGGACCGGTATTTTGAAGTGATGGGCGATTCTGCGAATAAATCACCTACGTTTACAATTGTAAACCATCGTTAAGCGCTACCGCCTGAGGGTGAATATACGCAACCTACACTTGTAGCGCACATGTGAACACTGAGTTCAATAACGCATTTCTACGCCATAGCCAACCTTCGAGTTCTCACTCGTGGCAGTACCAATTTCCAGAGTAATATTTGCCCTGGAGGAATTGTGGTTATCCTTGCACATCAAACATGGCACGGTAGACTGGTACATGGGTAAGTACATTGAGGACGTGCATGGTGCTTTGAGGTGATCAAGGGGTATAACATTTATCTCGGCCTCGGCGTGGGTCTGGGTCTTTCGTTGCCTTTGACCTGGTAGACATGCCTTCCACCACCTGGATATCCCCTGTCAGCGAGCAGATTCTCGTCTAGCTCCTCATCCTCATAATCTCCAACCCTATGCAGTGTAGTGAGTGAGTCATGGCAAGCGCGAGATTTCGGTACACTACTACACGCCGACGTACCATTCCTGCATGTTATCGATCTCGGTTGTCGTACTTGGGTCGCCGACATGCTCATGTCTAGGACCAGAAACACAGATCATGAGTATCAGCACTACAAGTTTGAGGGAACGTCGCGTTACGTTGGATCCGTCGCGGTGCTGCTGGGCTGCTGGGTGTTGGTGTTGGAGGAAGTCGAAGCCATGATTGACTCCTCATGGTAGCCTTGCCCTTATATACATCCCCAACTGTCTTTAAATGAACACTACCGATAGTTGGGTTACTCGTAAGCCGCTGTTTTGGTTTATCGTCTGATCACGCGCCGAAAAAAGACACAGAAGCAATAAAGGAGGAGAACATTGCAGCGAAGATGATATGATAGAAGCTTAATAGAAGCTTCAAACCGACAGGGAATCTCCAGTCTAGTCCAATAGGGGGGAGTTGGATTCGAACAAACTGTTACTTCTTCGCCTGAGTCAATAGGAAGGCGTGGCTTCCTGATAATGATAAGCGAACGATGCGCGATGAGATGGTAAATACTATGTAGCTGGGATGGGGGATTCAGTGGACGCGCACACTATGAGTTGCTTTGTTATTGAGAGCATGCGAACTTGCATGCATGTGATGATGACAATGTAGACGAAGCGCATGGTAAATTCAAGTGATTGGTGGGCGTTGTGCATTAGGATTACGTGTGATGTGATTTGAACAATGTGGAGAGTAGACTATACACCTAGATCTGCAGGCACTGCGTCTAAATTCCTCAACCAATCTGAGAAAAAGGAATCAATGTAGAATATATCCAGCACCAAAATGAAACTGTGCAACTAGGAGGAATTAGCAGGAAGGGACAAACCTATAGTAACATCCTCAAGATGATCATCAAAGTCACCGAACTTCTCGTGGAGGCGGCTCTCGCGGACGAGTGATACGGCGCGAATGGGGATGGCGGGGTCGTCAAGAGTATACGGAGTGGAGTCGGAAGGCGAGGGACGCCATGATGAGGGGGTTGTGCTGGTACTTTCGTACGGCTGTGGAAACGTTAAACGGAGGAGTGGAAGTGGAAGGAGTACATACGAGCAGAGCCGGAGCTCCTGAGCCTATCGTCTCTCCATCAATCTACGTGTATCGAGGTAAGCCGAGTGATTTTAGATGGAGTAAGGCGAAAGAAAGTAAAAAGGAGAACATACGACGAAAGCGATCGCATCGCTAAACCCATCCTTGATCTTATTTGCGACGCGTTCACCGACAGGCGCAAGGGTGGTATCGTCTAGGCGCTCTGAAGCCTGGTAATACCCGACGAGCTGGAGGCCGAGCGAGGCAGCGTGTTGGGTAGCGAGGTCCAAGCCGATCTCCATCATGGGGCTGAGACTCGTCCAATGGTGCAGCAGTGGCACGGCATCTACTATGGATACGACATTGGAAGAAAGAGAGCCTAAGAGGACGCCGTTGACGAGCGTGTGCGGGTGCTTGGCGGTGTGGAAGAAGATTTTAAGGTAGGCCTTGGATGAGAGCGTGTACTTGACCATCGTCGTAGTGAGAGCGTAGGCGCTTATTTACCTTTTTCCCAGAACGATCATCGCCGTTCGTTATACGGTGTACAGGCGTTAGCTAGGCACAGCTCACTCACGTTTTACTGTCATCGTTATAGAAAGGTGCGGCGCCAACCCAGTACCGGATCAATGCTGCTAGAACCTCCGCCGTCATTAACTAGGCCGCCCGAGCAACATTTAATCTCAACGAACTCGACACTCGGTACTCATAAGAGGATATTCCGGTGGCACAGGCAATAGTGACAGCTGATCATGCCAAGAGGTCGAAATCCACTGAGGAACCGTTCGATCATTGGAAGTCCAAATCCAAAGAACGCCACACGTGACGGCTCCAACCTCACTGATTCCACCATCCACAGGTCAACGTCGCCGCTAGCCACTTGGAACTACTCCCAAACGGCCCCACCCATCTCCGACCCCATCCTCCCGTCACAAGCGGACGCGGCAGGTAGCTTTTTCCCGGCGGCTTTTTCCCACTGGGTTTTGCCAATGGGTTTTTTAATCCACCCTTGCTGCCAACGTTCAGACAGGCCCAGCCTCCTGAACAGGGGATGTAGATACTTGCTTGTACCCGGCCCACACCGCATCTTAGTAGCTTAGCATACTTGTTGTGGTATATAAATGCAGATATAAAATAAAATAAAATTGCCACATGTGACTTATGTCACACAACTGAAACATGATACCAAATGTGAATAATTGTAAATAAATTCTGTAGAAAAAGATAAGACCTCTCTTAAGCAAAATCAATTCCAACATTTTGTGCCCTTATGTCCTTAGAAGGGTTTGATACAATAATTTTGACATGGCATCACTGACAAACCAAGAAATATGCAAAATACACAGTCAAATACATTTAAATACACACATTGCGAAGTGCCACATGCGCACTACAATGGGCAAACACAAAAAATGCATAGAGGCACACCTAGCAAACTTCAAGAAGGGTGTCAGAAAGGTACTTGCGAGCCTCTCACCATGCAAGCAGCAGTGGCACTCTTGCCATGAGGAAGAGAACAAGGAAAATGTGAGTAAAACGCTTCGGTGCTTTCGTAAAAATTGATCAGACTCTCCATACTGTCCAGTGTCCCTGTAAGGGGACACTCCTATTTTCTCCTTTCCCCCTGTCTCTTTCCCTCTCTCTTCGTTCCTTTCTCTTTCCTTTCACTCCACAGACTCTTATTTACTTTCCTTTCACTCCCTTTCCATCCTACCATACCTCTGAGCCTCATCCGACACATCTGACATATTTCCCGTGGTCCGGATTTGCTCGGCTGCACTTGGCTGCACTTGCACATGCCTGGACATGCTTCAGACACATGTATACACTTTGGAGCATGTCTGGGTGACCTATATCTTCTTCCCCCACCTCCTTACTTCCCATTCCCACTTCCCCAGGTCGCTGGCACAACTCCTGCATATTCCCTCCACTTTGCTATCACATGCGCCTGCTTGTACCTTGTGATATTCTATGGACTTGTGGCTGGTGTGCTATACAGTTATCCCACCTTTCTCCCACACTTTTACAGTATATACTTCGCTTCCAAGCATGGAGAATCCTTATCTTGTTCTCTTTGGATTCTCCCTCTGCTAGGCTTGTGCTGTCAGCCATCTTGAGGTTGCCCTTACAGGCTCAGCATTGAAGAAGCCATAGACTGGCAAGCACCACTTTTTCATCATGCAGACTGTCAAACAAGAATGAAGTTTGTGAACCTGTCCTTGTAAAATTTACTTACCCAATTCTGCCGCATTGTCTTCCTCACCTTCTCCATCACTCTTTGATGCACTGAGCTTTCATATTGTGATATTCCCATCAGTGTCTTCTATTTCAATAACATTGACTTCATTTTCAGAGTGCTGCATGTTGTCTTCTTCTTCACTAACAACTACAACTGTTGTCTTGTGTACTTGTCTTTTTTTGGTTTGAGGATTTGCTATCCAAGGTTTCTTTTTTGGTATACCACTAGCTCTTTCAGTAGGGTAAACCTTGCGCTTTCATGCCAAAGGGGGCTGTATATGGCTCTCATTTTGTAACATGCCTAGCCTCAATCAATCAGCAGTCAATCAGCAGTCATCTCACATTGTATCAGGAGTATAACTTACCTTCTTGTTGGAAGAAGCTAGTGAGGGGATCATCACTAACTACAGCCAATCCGCTGAGGCGAACCCATTCTTCCTCCCCGAACACGAATGGCCCGAACTGAGGATGCTCCTCTAAAGCCAAGCAAAGATAATCTGGCTCAAATAGGTCTTGCACTCCCTCTGACTGAAATACCCAAGTTAGACATAATGATGCACAGAAGAGGGAAAAGACTCACATTAATTATCGCTGCCATGTGCCTTAGGACCATAGCATAACTCTTGCCATATACCATTAGCCAATTGCTATACAGTCTATGCTGCTCTCAGGTGGGAGCAAGAATACCATCAACAATGGCAGGCCTCAGCAATTCAGCCCTACAATGATCACTTGGTTAGCACTTAAATGACAAGGAACAAGATACACTTACCAAAGGTCTGCATGGGACCACCTTGCAAACTCCCATAGGGCAAGACAAAGACAAGCGACATGAAAGAGGCTTTTACATAATCTTGCACCAAAATATGTATGGGAATTACTGGAAATGATGATAAGGACTCTTGCTACGTTAATTGAGTGTTTGCTCACCAGCCATGAGGCTACAGACATTACTGTCAGATGCATTATTGGTCCATTATTAAAGAGAAACTAACCTGAAACATGTTGTCCAGCGACAAAAAAGTCAGAAAGTATGATTCAAATTCAAATGCAACGAAAGCCGCAAAGCTACAAGAATGTCAGGTATCAGAAAATCATGAGAAGACAAAAGGGTAATGTAGTATACTCACTTTATGGGGCACTGTAGCGATAGATTGATACCATGTCTCCTTGTACCACTGGAGCAAGGTATGTGTTAGGTATGTGATCTGCATGTGTAATTAATAAGTGCACATTGTTAGAAGAGCTTAGAGTACTCACAGATAGCCAGCACCTCAGGCATACACCATATTCTACCTATACAGGTGTAATTACATATAGGTGAATATTACACCCAAGTAGGTAGAAATTGTGGTGCAGTGCCCAGTGTGTGGGCATGCCCAACATGCACTTAGAACACTCTTGGGCATGCCCAAGCAGCGAACTTGAAGACTAAGGGTATGCCCACCTTCCACAGGTGTGCCCCAGATATCAATCAGAGCATCAGGGGCATGCCCAAGATACAAATTAGAATACTGTGGGCATGTCCACATAACAAAAAACTGCAAAGTGGGCATGCCCAACAGCAAGAATTTCAACTACTGGCATGCCCAAGTTACAAAAGTCAGAGTTGATCCTTGTTCCTTAAATAGGCATTTCAAAGTAAATAAATTCAATGGGTACATTGATACATAGTAGGTACATTAATACATGGGGCATAGGAGATAGTATCATAAGCAGAGATGTGTTAGTTATATAATGTACAAAGAAGTATGTAGGTTCAGAAAGAAACAGAGGGTAACTACTTAATAATCATCACTACAGCCTTCATTATATTGATAATATATAATTTCCTTGAAGATCCAGCTTGATTTCAGGCTGGATAGTCATGGTTATCACCATGGTATGAATCCAACTGTCTGTGACAAGGTTGGATGACCTTGGCCAAATTTGAGTAGGGTAACAGCTGGCATCCCTTGTTATTGGCTGGGAAAGATGGTGTGCTAGATTGGGCAGCTAGTTAGCATTTTGACCTGGCATTCTGTCAACTCAGATAGATCCCATAAGTCTTCATCTTCATCACATGTGTCCTTGTGTGTGGGCTTAGCTGGGGAGTAGAGAGCCTCCACATGCTGCAAAGGCGCATTATACCTTGCACATTTGGCAAGGCATTCAGATGTATTGGCAGGACATTGGTCTACAGGATGATGTTCAAGCTTCCGCCAAGCCACCAGCCTGGCTAAGTGTCACAGTCCAATCTGGATGACACCTTGTGGCATTGGAGTTGCTTAATGTCGCGACTTGGCCGATTTTTCTGTAAGGCGTGGGAATGTCTCCTAAGGCGATAATAGAGAGAGTCGCTTATAAGGCTATCTAAGCGGGCCTTGGCGTTGCGCGGTGCCCTATAAGAGACATCCGAATGACGTAAGATACCAGTGAGACTGATAAGATATAGATAATCTCTCAAGATATCATTGAGACTGATAAGATATATCCAATCTCCTAAGGTGCACGACAACCATATAAGATCTTATCAGACACGATAAGATCCTATGATGATGATTCACACGTGTTGCGCGCTTAATTAACTATCTGCCCTTCCGCTTCACTCATCTCATCCTTAGTCCCCTCTTCAGAATCAGAACGCCAACATCGCCACCGCACTTGCGAACTTAGGAAGAACGGCAAGCATGAAACGAGAGGGTACACGGCAGCCCGCCGGTGAGTTCTCAACCTAGACTTCAATATCAAAGCTGTACTCGCTCAACCTATGGTAGAGTCCGACCCTCGACGAAACTCCATGTTTTGTGACCTATGCTGCTCTCGTCTTGTTGTAACGGCATTCACGTCTTCAACGTTTCGAACTATTCCGATTGACAACAACCACACCAACGACATCAATTCAACTTCATTAACAACCAACAACATTTCCTAACGATTTTCACGATTTGATTTGCAACTTCATCTTGTTCAAATTTCACGCAAGCTTAACGATCTGTTATACGACATGCGCAGCACTTTGGCTACGCTTTCTGTTCGTGCTGGCTCAATGGCTCCACCACTAGCGCCGGCATCATCTTCTCCAGCTATCCCTACTATTCGGCTCATTTCAGCCACTCTGTCAGCAGCTGGCCTCTCTTCGTCAGAAGGTAGCAACACCTCGTTCACGAGTTCCGAGCTCAACGATACGTTCGCATCTATACCCACACTACCAGCCAAATCCACCTTATCCCTCAAGCCCAAGGCATCTACTTCTTCGTTGAACCCTGCAAACAAAGGACGGCTCGTCCCCAAGAAGTCGAAGCTATCACTTCTTGGCCTCAGGAGCAGTAGTCAGAATGGGTCACAGAAGGGTGGACAGACGACGGAGAAGGATAGGGATCTCTCGGATGTCCTGCGTCACGCACGAAGGGTCGAGCAAGGGAAAGGGGGGATTCAAGATATTCGTGAATCCTACCGAGGATCTGGAGTTCAGGGAGATAGTAATGATTCGGAAGAAGAAGAGTCGGGCTGGGCTAGATGGAGTGAGGTGGGGAGACGAGGGGGCCGAGAGAGGTGATGGACTGCTGAAGGAGAAGAATTCGAACATGCAGAATGGGGGCAGGACACAGGAAGGAGGGAAAGAGAAATGGTGGACGATCGGCCGGGGAAAGAAGGAGGGGAAGGACAAAACACAGAAAACCAAAGCCAAATGTAAGTCATAGGCTACCCGATATTCGCAACTAGCTGACCTATTTGTTGGCATAGCCCTGTTCTCTCAGGTTCTTGACGAGAACTCCAACGCCGCTTCAACGACTTCGACGACGCAATTCAATTCCTTCTCAAAGGTCTTGCTGCGATCCTTTGGTAAGTTGACTATTCCACTGTATTTAACCGTGTGCTCATGCGCATTATAGCGCCAGAACCTTCGGCTACCGCTCCGGAGTGATCACAATTCAATTCACTAGATTCAACAATGCTCCTGACGTCCTCCAAGCTACACCCTATAACAAATCCTACTCACAATGGTAGCTTACGTGCTACATCTAATCCGTCGCCTATCCCCTTGAGCATATCGCGATCCACCAAGTTGGAGAACCAGCAGCCCGCCGAACCAACATATTCGCGAGCCGGTATCCCTACGTTCGGTAGATTCCTCGCCCCACCGGGTCTCGTCCCGGCATCAACCAACACGCAGTCTGGACCCAGTGGGAATGTGAACGCGAACCAGGGCTCGATAGCCTTGAGGGCGATGCGATCAGTACGTAGCCTGGCCAGGATCGGTAGCTGGGCGCAACTCAGGAATGGGGATGACGAGGAGACAGCTGCAAACAGTGAACCCGTCAAAGGAGACGGCAAGAAGGAGAAACACGACAAGGAGAAGAAAGACAAGAAGGGACCAGTCAAGAGCAAAGACAAGGCATCCGAGAAGGAGAAGAAGAAGAAGGAGAAGAAGTCCAAGGGGAAGTCACAGACTTTGCGCATATCGACGAGTAGCTTCGAGGTGGGCGCGTTGAGTCCCGCGAGGTCGCTACATCCTCCTGTGTCGCACGATGGGAGTCTGAAGGAGGCGAAAAGTTTGGGCAAGAAGAGGAGCACCCTGCTAGGATTGGGGCTGCCGTCTACGATGACGATGCATCTGCCTAGTATTCGCGGAGGTAGCAACGCTTCATCGATTCTGGTGAACGAGACTAATCCGTCCTCAAACATGTTGGCACCTGGGACAGCGTCCGTAGGACGTGTCTTCCTCACTGGTCGCGACCGTGTCCGGCTTTCCATCCCCCGCCAGCAGCGATCAGCAACCGAAGTCATCTGCGACAAGAATCTGGCATGAGCTTTGCTTCGATCTCTTCCTACGGACATGTTATCAATGCTGCGTTGCCGATCCCTTCTCCCTTGCGCCCCCAGTGAGTCTTTACAACAGAAGCTTTGCAGCTCGTCACCATCACCGCAACTCTTCGACTACCAGCACTAGCTCAGTAGCGCAGTCTTACGCTATGCATGGTGTTGGTGGAGGTAGAGCGATCTGGGCTTGGCACCGCCAGGATGCTTCCATGGATTCGATGATGAGCGAATATTCGGCAATGTGATTGGGACGACCTGGTTTGGGCGACAAAATGTTCGAGACAAGCGGCGACCAAGGGATGCCTTTATCTGCCATTTCCGCCTCGCCTTCCGACAGCACCGTCGCCAGTCGATCGAACCTTTCCGTTACTCGGGATTCATACAAATATAATTTGATCATGGACAACGATCATGTATCCACAGTAGATGATTCACTGCTCAATAAGACTGGGCACAGGAGTTCCATGTCATCGGAATCGGTCTTTGGTAACGACGACTCCAATTCTATTCCAGGCCACCTACTGCTTCCTCATCATGCGTAGTACTGACTGAGGACCCAGCCGGGAAGATGATACCATGATTTCGGTATGCTATTAATTTGTGCTGTATGGTTTTTTCTGATCCCCTGCTAGATGATCGGTGGCGGTCATGTACGACGACAGTCAATCAGTTCTGTCATCGATGGCTCGCCTTGCGTTCGCATGGGAAGGAAAAAGAAAGATCATTCTGTCTATGATTCCCCTGGACAGGCGCGCATTGTAGAGAAGCTGTCAATTGCTTCAACTTTGTCGCATCAGTCGCGGAATGTTACGCCGTTGAACTGGACACGTCTGACCTCGACTCAGACATCCCGGATGAACTATGTTTCCTCGCCGGCCAGTCCGATTTGGAAGATACAATGGAATTCCCGAGAAGCGCCATCACCTCTGCTTCTCCAAGCTTCGAGAGTGTTCTAAGTGTATCCGCCGCAAGCGAGCACCCCCCCTTTCCGCGCTCATCGTTTTCCACCTTCGTCCTTCGTTTTTAACCCATCCTTCCTTTCCTACCTTTGCTCTTCATCCATCGTCTTCGCTCCTCATTCTTGGCCCTTCTTTGTCATCTGAGTATAGCTGGCATACCCACAATGGCTCCGTCATTGACACCTGATCACTGACTCCCCATCTTATCTGCCATCTGGATTCATTTCGCTTGTGGTTCTGCGGTGTTACCTTGGAGAATCCGACATTACGCTGTTCGCGCCGGTCCATGCTCGCCGCATCTGCATAAATGCCAACATCTACTCCAAGTGAGTTCAGAGAACAACAGCAGGCCGAACAATGGTGAATTTCGACTCAGACAAGGACATCTCGGCAAGTCAATCGGAGCCTGAGATTGGTTACGACGTCCCCACTCTCCCACCACCTCACGCATCTGCTGTTGAGCTGCGGCGGGTATGTATTTGCGCTAACGTCTACGTCCACATCAATTACTAATTTTTAACACCTACAGGCTCTGACTTCCTTGCAGCTCGATTATGCAAAATGTGTCGCTGAACTGAAACTTGTCAAGAAGGAGAAGGCTGAGCTTCGCAGCAAGCTTCGTGAAAAAAAGAAGAAGTCAAAGAAGTCAGCCTCCGAAGCTATCAGTGGTATCCCCAGCACGGAAATCAGAGTAGTCGCGAAGAAGTTCTGTGTCATGTCAGAGCTTTTTCTCGAGACAAGCACATCTATCCGGTCGTTTGTCAAACCCATGGCGAACTGTGCTGACCCAGACAGTGGCACACATTATGCTTCATTTGCTAGTTACGAAGAAGGACGTGTGGCAGAATTCTTTTCAGCGCTCCCCGAGGAACAGCATGATGATGCTTCAGGGAACGACACATATTTTCAAATGGTGTGTCACAGTCATCACCATGTCAATCATGTTCTTAACTTAAAATAACAGTTTAAAGCTGCTTTCAGTGCACAACGATCGAGTGCTGTTAGTCAAATTAGGTCAAATGGCTCTCGGTTGTTCGCTGGGTACAACCTACCCAACACATTGTGGAGCGCTGATAATGGGGCCGGCCGTCTTGCGTCGCCGAAACTTCAGTCGATGCTCAAATTTCCAAACGACAAAGTCCAGTACCCTCCGCTTGCACCTATCCTCTATCCTGATCTCAAGCAATCCAATGCGGGCCTTTTCAGAAATCCTGTCCTTCTGCAAGTGAGTCTAACTTCCACCGTTGTTGTTTGCTCGCTAACGAGGCTACAATAATCCTGAAGATTCTGCGACTGACACTTTACGGTCCAGCGTCACTCAGCTCCGACCGTGTCATTACAGCGACAGTTGGGAAGATCTGGGGTGTCGAAAAAGTAACACCCGGTGCAATCACCTTTGCGGCAGTTATGGTATGTTGGACACGAATTACTTGGCCCCTGTGCTGATGTCTAATGTCAAGGCGCGGTACGTTCTTGCGCCTGACACCACCATCAAGTATCGAGGCCCCGAGTCGAACATCCCATGGGCTGAACATTACTACCTTTACAAGAAGATGATAGTCATGGCGCATGGGCTGCCAATCATGGACACAACCATTAAATGGTTCAATTCGATCATGTTCAAAGGAGTCACCAACAACCTTAGCAACACTGACATCCCTGGACAGCCCGGTGAATCAGACGAGATTGAGGCAGGCATTGCCCGTGCCTTGCAGGGTCTTACAATGGGAGATGTTGATGACAATGATGATGAGCCAGCCCCACATCCCCGTGCAATCCCAACACGAGCCCCCGCAGCACCCAGACTTCCGCTCGGAGGTGCTATTCCTCAACGCTGTGTTTTTTCCCTTCCGATACCGGCACCTCCATCGCCTACTCGCTCAATTCCCGACAAAGATGATGTCCAGAACTACATCCAACACCAAGCCATGGGCAGCTGCCAGGGCTTCTCTCAAGCTAACAACAATACTGACAACGAAGAAGAACTTGAATATGGGGTTCCTGCATCTCTACCACCACCAGCTCGGTATCAGGAGAGAGGTCGTGGGTGTGGACGCCGTGGCACTCAGAAATCTGCTCAGATTTCTGGGGGTTTGGAGAATGCTGTTCAGTCTTCAACTTGGCGCAGTTCACGCAAGCGTTAAAGTCATTATACTTAATCTGAATGAAGATGTAAGACAATACATATATAATACAAGGAACCATGATTTATCACAACTAATCCGTCCAGCCTATCCACCATTGACTCATAGTGAACACGAAGGAGCCGAAACTCAGTTATCTAATATTGAGAAATTAGTACTCTGTGAAATGACTTGCAAGCAACATACTGTGGTGTATTGATCAAGGTGAATATACTGCTGGCCTCGAGCTTGGAGATTGTTATTAAGGAAGTCCTGAAGGCGGATCCGGAAGCGGTGAAACATGGCGTCATTTGAATGCTCTTTCTCCAATGCTGTGAATGCTGCTTGACGTTGCTTTGAACCAACAGCAATATGAAGTATGGTTGAGGCTTCCAGTCCACTAACTTCATCAGCAATGTCAGCTTGATCCTTATCTGTGTAGTACTTCCATGCTAGCGCGTGCTCCGTGATTTGTTCTTTTATTTGAGCAACAATTTGTCGGTGATGGTTGTCAGTCAGAATCCAATTAATAATGTGAGCATATATCAAGTTTCACTTCATGAAAATGTACCTGGGGTGCAACATCCCGGAAATTTGTCCTCCGCCGATAGACATTCTTCAGCTCTCCGTGCATTTTTTCATTGGGTTTGGTATTGTAATTCCAAGTAGCACCTTTCAGCTTGATGTCAGCAAACAGATGCTCAAAGAGGTGTGCCTTTGGAAAATTGAAGCTCTTTTCCAGTTCTGTTCCTTCTGCTTCATCACTATACTCCTTATTTATGTGTTAATATAGAAAAATGATTGGCAAAATGGCATACATACTTGTAGTAGTTCTCCAAGCTCTATGACAAGTTGCTCTCCTGCTGCGATTGTTTCTGATGTGTGTACCTCCATTCCGGCATAAAGGCGCAAGTCAATATAAGCACGCAAGCACTTTAGCAAAAGATAACCCAAGGGATCTGCATCTTTGGTAAGTATATTATGTGCCACAAAGAGCAGTATCTGACACAACCAGTAAGCAATGAGATATTAAGATACTATGGCATATAAATTACCTTGGATATATCCTCAAACTTTGATCCATCATTAAATGTGATGGTTGTAAGTGTGGCGAAATGGTGGAAATTTCGCCACCGCGGCATTGCAGCCGCTCTAAAACATAATTGGTTACAATTGTTATATAGCTATGGTGTAAAGTCACTCACTGATTATCCAAAGTGCTTTTTGCATCTCGACTTTGAACATGCTTGAGTATTTGTTGAAATATATGGTGCCCAAAAAGGCCACCATCAAATGTGTGCAGAACATCAAATGAGACTGCAAGATATGCATCAGAGTTTTGAATACTCCAAAATGCATTCTAATTTAGACAGAGAAGTGTAAGTGGCACATTTAGTTTGTCTGCAAACCACAAGACACTGCTAGACCCTACCTTGGTGCCTCGTAGACCATACTCCATCAATACTGCTTCTCTAGCTTTTATTGTCGGCTGAGACAATGCATATGCATAAACCATCTTCATATCTTCATCTGTACGGTCTGGCCAGACCAAAGTATGGTCACATTGTTTGTCAGTATGCACAATGCACCGTGGGCATGGATAAAGCGACCAGGAACTGCGGGTTAGCGTCATTAGTGCTCTGTGCAAATCTAATCAGTAAAAATACAGCGATTCAAGAAAATGAATACTGCACTGTTCTTCAAAATCTGCAGATCGAATGGGAATGCAGGGAAATAGAAAGCAGGACTTTCCATCACCACATGTCATGTGATAGCCCACACGTGACCATGGTTTGATTGATTGGCAAATTAATGCAATTGCCTTGTGATAGACTTCTCCCTTCAGTGCATTCCATTTTGGTTTCCCTGATTCCACAGACTTTTCTTCAATCTGTTATCATTGTCAACCAGCATTTTCTGAGGAAATGACTATAAACCTACAACAGGAAGCCATCCAATCATACACCCACGACCAGGGCCATCTCCGTTGCGTGCATGAATGTGTAAATTCGCAATGCGGGCGATGACTGGATAGCCCTTTACGGTACCAAATGTTGATAACCGTGTTTTGTCTGCATAGAGAATGAGCATCACTGGTTTACCTCCTTCTGGGAGTGTGGTCTTGAAACATAGTCAGTCACCATTGAGAAATTTTGATAGCTGTTACGGTATTTACCTGTATAGTCCACATTAGATCTGCTGTCGCCGGTTCATGATAGAACCGAATCCACTCCTTTCCATTGAATTTGTAGAGTCGTTTTGCATCCCACTCAAAGGAGTTCGCCAGTTTGCTATCGGTAACCAAGGCAGTCACCCAATCCCATAGTGGACAGTACCACATGTCGAATGACAAGGTTTCTTCACCGTACTTGGCGGAGACAGTTTCCTTGATAAACTACAACAAATTCATTTACCATGTACATATACACAATTGACCATGATCTATGATGGACCTACTTTAGGAAACATGTACACTGCATCCTCCCAAAGCTCATCCATCTCCTTGTGGTCGTGAATGGTTAGCTTGCCACCACCATGTTCGTCTGACGCGTTACCAATAAGATTAATGAGTTGATCAATCTGTGTGTTGTTCAGCGTAGCATCCAACGTAAAGGCTGCTGTGTTGAAGTCGCGGAGGGTTCTGAACAGAGCCTAGGGAATCTCCGCAAGATTGACAGTCGGCACTTGAGGACGGTCATCTTCAAGGCCATATTCGTGAAAATGGTGGATGATAGTATCTCTCTTGCTGAGGGGATGATATTCAGTCTTGATATCATCAAGTTCATATACTAGCAAACATGTACATATTATTTATTTAATATATCAAGTAAAGCTCAAAACATACAACTTCGACTCTGGCTTTCTGCTATGCCAGAGGCAACGGACAATGACAGTGACACTAGCTGATTGTTGGTTGAGGATGTCGATGTGGTGGACATGCCTCCCGCACTAAGTGGAGGTAATATTATGTCAGAGATATGACCACCGGGGGAGTGGTTCGATGGCTCAAAGTTTGGGATGTGAACGGTCAGAGGTAAAAGCAGTTGCGGAGGTTGCGACCGGCGAGACATATCACCTATAGCACATTTATCGACATGTCAAATGGTCATGGTAATTCAACGGTACTCACCAGTGCCTGATCCTTCTGCTCGCATGACCAATGCCACAGCGTCCCTCTCTACTCTCCGCTGCCGGATCTTGTCCTCGTCCTCCAAGCCCTGCTTCTCCTTATCACATTGTCTGCGGTGAGACGATAGGCCGGCGTTGTTGGCACAAGCGAAGCCACAGTTCAGGCAGTGAATGACCATAATGGCAGGATGGATCCAAGAAAGCTGAGGGAGGCGGTGCGGGCGGTGCGATAAACTGGAGCCTGAGTGGCGATGGAAGGGGTTTGAGTGAAGTTGAGTATTACGTAGACTAGCTTGCTGTGTTGGTTCGAGTATGGCGTGCGCGCGCTACAGATTGAACGACAGGATGGCACCTTGGGGTGCCTTGGAAGCGAAGACAAGGTCTTAGAAGAAGCCCTCAACCCTGGCAAGGAATGACACAACTGAGAAGGTTCACACGGTTTATTATGAAGCGCTCATAAGGCGCCAGCCTTGGAAGGCGGATCCTCAAAGTTCGGACATATATAGACCCAGACAACTGTGCTGAATAGCTTCAGCATAGTGTCCTTTTGGCCCAGTTGTTAAATCATTTATGTCTGGAATGATTTTCACACTAAGTAGGGATTCAGCCTGGGAAGTAATCAAAGCTGTACTCACAAAGGATCAATGTGATGAAGAAGACACCCATCTGATCCATGAACAATGTGCTTTGCAAGAGTGGCTATCTGAGGAGTAGTTGATTAATGAAAAATGCATTGAATACATGAGTAAGTTACCTTAATCCATATAACTAGTAAATATTAACTGACTGTTCAAAACAGAGGATGAAAAAGCAACTCATTATGTATATCTGGCAGTTCACCACATCTACAACTGAACACCAACTGGATCCTGTTGGGCTGTTCCCACCAGTTCGACACCAACTGAACTACCAACTGAACACCAATTTAACCAACTATGTTCAGTTATGTTCAGTTCAGTTCAGTTCAACCCCAAGTGATTACCACTTGAACATCACTTTAACAGCTAGAGCCATGTTCAGTTGGTAACCAGTTGATATACAAGTGATATGCATGTGAATTGTGTACCTCAGAGCCAGTGGAAGTAGAAGAGAATATTCAAGTGGTGTTCAGTTGGTATTCAGTTGGTTTTCAAGTGGACTTTGTACTTTGCAAAATTTACACCACAAGTCCAAACATTGTTCAACTGAGCTTGTTGCAAGTGGAGCTTTAGGGCAAGCCGGCACATAGCAGAATGGCCGAGAATGTTGGAGAATCTCACACTCAGTAATAACTTGACTTAGCATTGACACTAGCACTTAGTAGAATATTCTGGTAGCTATTTCACTCATGTATTTAAGGCTTTTGTAGCTAGCCTGTAGGTAGTATAATGAAGTCCTTTATTCTACTGCACACAACAAAGCTCCACACTGGTGGACAAGTGGTATGTATGTGCTTACAGGTGTAATTACAAGTGATGTTTCAGTTGAACCACATGTAGATGAAACATGTAACAAGTGAATCTAAGTACTGTGCACCATGAACACTGTATACCTTGAGGGCGGAGCCCGAGGGTTCCGAGTGTCCAAGTGGCTAAAAGGGGGCTCAAGGGGTTGAGGATCAGCATATAACACATACCTTCTGCTCCCATGTCTTGCTCTTCTTCTTCCTCCTCCCCTTCCCTTTCCCACCACCTCTTCTATCAGTGCTAGTTATTATTGCCAATGTTTATGCTGCATACTCCACTGCCCAACCACATCTTTCGCAGCTCTACTATGGCTGTCAGTCCACGAAGCTCTTGGCATGCTAAGGCCCAAATCCTCCCTACTACGACAATGATACTTCTTGAAAGGTTAGGCACGCATGATTTCGTTCGTATGAGCTTGTATGTAACTGCAAGAAGTGTACAAGGCGAGGAGATTCAAGTCTCGGACAAATCTAACAGAAATCATGTAAATAAATATAGTAGTAGTATCGAAATAGCCCCAGCAAAAATCCATCCGCGTACTCTAAACCTGCTCCAAATCCCATGAGAATAAGTCCTACGGGCACAACTTGTCAGCGACGTCCCTGATCAGGGCCCTTACTTCCTCCTTCCTCACCCCTCCTTTCCCATCCCCTGCACCGAAATTTCCGGTCGCAAGTTTGCGCTTCAACACCTCCTTCGCCTGTAGCACCTCCAGCAGCCCGCCGAGCTGCTCGTGTAATGGTGAAAGCCGCAGGAGGGACGCAAGCGCGGCGACGAGGCGGTGCACGACGTCCTCGTTGACGGTCTCCCGGTCGACAGCCTCGACGAGCGCGCTCACCATCTCCACCTCCCACTCGCCGTCCCCGTCTTCCTCCGCGCTAGAGCTGGTGGGTGGAGGGTTTAGCCGCTGGTTCAACCCATATGCCCCGGCGTTGAACGCCAGACTTGCCGCAGCGGTGCGCACGCCTGCGTCTGCGTGCAGGAGCGCGCCGACGAGGAGGGGCGTCCACGCGTCCCTCAACCCGCCCGAGTTCATCATCAGAAGCGAGAACTCGGGGGAGGAAAACGCGGTGGAGAGGAAGCGCAGGAGGACGAGGGTGTAGTTCCTCGATGTCGGTGGTGATGAGGACGCGTCGTTTGAGTTGATTGTTTTCGCAAGGAATACCTCGATGGGGTTCAAGGGCTGGGAACTTTGAGTGGCGAAGAACTGCCCGATGCGGGGATCTAGGAACGCCAACCTCCACATGTCCACGAGCGGGAACAGCTCCTCCACCTTTAGAACTCCCACCAGGACTTCCGTTGCGCGGGTGAATGCGGTGAGCATCGAGGGGTCGATGGGGATCTTCAGCGCCAAGTTCGATGACGCGCCGTTTGAGTTTGAGAGGAGCGCGGCGCGCGCTTTGAGGAAGGGTACGACTCGCCCTGTCAGCGCCGCCTTGGCTGCGTGTACGTCCTCCAGTGCCCTGCCTTTGTTGCCACCCGTATCTAGGTCGTCCAACCCCCACGCAGAATCTGCGCTTGTGGCCTCACAATACACGTCGATGAACCCGGAGAACTTGGTGGCGAGCGCGTCGAGAGGGGGCTGCTGGGCGAAGAGGATGGGGGCAAGGGAGAAGGAGAGGGCGCGCGAGGAGAGGGACGTGTGCGGGTGGGCTGTCGGGAGAGAATTGGTTAATGCATATGAGTGAATGAATTATTCATCGGTTGGTTAATGAAACACCGATCAATGAATAGACGGATGGACAGAGAGACAAGCGAATGGACGAACGGAGGAGTGATTGAAGGAATCGGGGCGATAAAAGAATGAGAGACGATTTAAGGATAATGAAGGAAGGAGGACTCACGCGGCCATGCTCCCCAGACGAGCAGATCGACCTGAGTCTTGAGCTCGCCTGCATCGGCGCCCTTGATCTCGGCGACTTTCTGTCCATCAAGGAAGAAGATGAACGTCGGTGTGGCGCGCACGCTGAACTCTTGCGCGAGCGCCGAGCCGAGCCCGACGCCAATGTCGACTTTGGTGAACGCCAAACCGCCTTTACTGTTATTATTATTGTTATTTGTGGTATCGTGTGCGAGGCGCTCGAAGACGGGTTCGATGACGCGGCAGGGCGGGCAGGATTGCTGGGTGAAGAAGGCGACGACGGCGCGGTGGGTGCGCAGGAGGGTGTGGAATGAGGCGGAGTTGGTTGCGAGGTGGATGGGGCCTGTTAGGGATTGTGTTGCTGTTGTTGAATTTGAAGTCGATGCAGGAGGGGTGAATGGAGGGGGAAGCTCTGGGAGGGCGGCCTGGTTCGCTATGGCTTGCAGCAACGACGCGGTTAGTTGGGGATTCGGGTCGGGTCGCACGGGCTGAGTTGCGGGTATCCCAGGGGCAGGGGTGGGCGCGGGTGAAGCGGATGGTGCACGAAACATAGCGTCGATGGTAGGCCGCAGCGCGGCACCGAAGGGCGTGGAGAGAAAGTCCGCGGGGAGGTCCTTGATGAAGTCGGGGATGGCGGCGCCGGTGAGGAAGCCGATGCAGTCGTTGGTGAAGGAGTTGCAGTTGAAGTCGAGGAGGTGGTACTTGTCTGCGGTGTAGTGCTCGCGCATGTCGTCGAGATACTCGTTCCACGTCGCCTCGTCCAGCGAAGTCTCCCCCATGTCGATCACTCGCAGCGGCGTGCCATGCTACATGCAGGCGGTGAGTAAGTTCAGTGAGTGGGTGACGGCGGGGGGCACGCACATGAGATCTGCCTGGTGCGGCGGTCATGATGCCTTGACCGTAGAAGACTTCGCGGCCAAAGACGACGACGGAGGTGTGCCAGATGCCGTCGATCTGTCGGCCGGTGAGTTGCCGGGATAGCTGGGATGCCATTCCGTTGCTGAGATCGTAGACATACAGTTGAACTGGCGCACTCATCGTACCGCACACAGAAGAGAAGTTGATGACGCGTGGCCTTGCAGATCTTTCAGATCCCTGAGAATCCGAGTTACGTCATCCAATCGAACCCGGCGGGAGATAGGCGCCCACATATCGATATCCATGAAACGACGATCAGACAGTCAATTGGCTCGAGCACTCGACGAGAAAACGTAACTCTGAACCCTCACCGCGCCGTTTACTGAACATTCCGCTCGTGTGTCTCAGACCTGCCTCAGCGACGCCAACATAAAGTCCTCCTCGATACCCTCTGATACCCCAGAGACTCACGACTACCACACAAGCTTGAGCTTGGGCAGTTTAACGCCTGGTGCACTCGATGCTGATCTATGCACGCTCGCTGTTGGGTCTGATAGGCACTGTGCTTTCAATGACTTTGCGCTCATTTTAATGCATGCATTTGATACAAATTAGTTGTGCCTAGGGGTAGCTGAAAAGGCCCCGCACCAGGTTTCAGCGGCGGAGGAGCAGTCGCACTCCAAATACCGTAGTTTTGAGAGAAGAGAGCTGCGCACTCCTTTAGCTGTTCATTAGTGATCTCGCATCCTGGGATGGTTCTGTATACTAATGTTGTTAGAAGAGACATGATGGTTGTAGCGCCGTTCCAGATTGGGGCTTACATATCGGACTCGGACAAATGATGCAAGCAACGGTTGGAGAGGGTTGGAGTACGGCCTGGATGGATGCGAGGCCGGGCAACTCGACTGGAGTACACACGAGGAGAGGGAAGTGGAATGAAGGTCGACCCAGATGGGTACAGCGACCGGGGTTACTTTTGGGCAGATCCGATGGATACTAAATAGATTTCGTTGGCTATGGTCACTGCGGCGGGATAGTACTAGAGTCAGAGAAGAGCCGTTGCCGAACCCGTTTGGATATGGAGATACATTTCCCCAGGAGCTTGTGAAGTAAATTCTTTAGAACTTGATATTGGATATGTAACGTAGTTCGTTGTGTAGTTGATGTTGACGTTTGAACGTTGAATGGTGGCGCACGACATTGAATTTCTTGACATAGGGGGTACATCCCGCGTGAAGGGAAGAAGGCTTCATGACCCTGAAACTACATACGACTTTGTAATGCTAACCCAACATCTCCATCAACAATTGCTGTCTACCACGGCAAATCTCCTCTCGCTTGGCTTGCGCCCACTTGAACGCAATCATCTTCCACTCCCGCTGCTCTGGGGTGTACTCTACATCGTCTCTGATGTACCCGTCCGGTCCAATCTCCAGGCGTTCTTCAGGCAAATCTTTGCCACTCTTTTTCTTGTAATCCTCCACTTCTCGTTTGGTGTACATCCTCCAGTGGTCTGCGCGCCCTAAATCTATGAGGCGGAAGCTCGGGTGCTGCATCGTTCGGTCTTTCGGTGCTTTGGAGAGGGGCCCGGGCTGAACCATGATGTTGCGCGGGTAGAAAGAGCTATGGCTCATATCTTCCAGATACAGGCGCACGAGGAACGATAAACATTCAGTTCTAACGCCGCGCTAAGTGAGTCATTGCACTTCGTCATTCTAGAAGAAAGACTCGCCGGTCGTCTATGTGCATTTCGTGGGGTTTGATGGGTGTACCGCAGTCTTCGAGAAGGAGGATCGGACTGAGGATCGTCTCTGCGGGCAAGTTGAGCTCGTCTTCATCGTATGAGGAGTAATTCCAGTATTCAGCTCTATCTGACTTCTTTTTGTCGGTCAGCTTGGCCTCAGCCGCCGTGCGCTTGATAGCCGCCTCCGCCTCGTCGGTTGGAACGTAGTATCCAAATAATTTCGGGACCACGGCGCCGACGGGCACCGGATGTGTGATGTCAGGCGTAAGGAGGTTGACCCCCGTCCAATGTTCCATTAGGTGTCTCATACTACCCTCCGCGTCGGCCTTGTCGTTCCCCTCAGCGCTGTCATCCCCATCATCCAGCCCGACATCATGCGCTTCGCCGTAAATCTGGTTGTACACACCCGCTTCGTGCGCAAGTAACGACCGAGCCCCACGGATAGGAAAGCCCATCTTCACTGCTACGGCTGCTGAACCATCTGGCGTATAGGCTTCGATGCCGGATGGCAGACGGAGAGCCCCGCGATGCACGACAGAATGGTTGCCTCTACCAAGGAGAGGCGCCCCGGCGAGGTTGAGAAACGCTATATTGTCACCGTCGCCGTGAGGAGATTCGCCAGATGCTCCAGGATGCACGACTGGCCAGACGCGCTTATACTTTCTGGGGGTCGGTTCGAGGACTGGCCCTCCCTTTTTCGCGAGCTTGCCCTCGGTAATGCCTTGAGGATCATTCACCATCAGGATATCCGGGAAGAAGCCAGCAGGTATAAACTCTTCGAGCTTGTATTTGGTGTCGAAGGACTTGCCGAAAGGTGAAGTGGCTACCTCGTCATTTCGCGGGAGCGCTGGCAGCATTCCCCTGGTGGCGCCTTGAATCGAGCGGCAAGCAGAGTACCAGATGGTACCGTCTGGCTGGCATACCTCTACAGGCAGAGTGAGTAGCGGATACGATGGCACACGCTGAGGATCTGGTTCTGGGTCAAGTTCGTCGGCAATCTCCCAGTAGTTTTCGTTGAACTCGGCCACCATGCTGATTGACCAGGCGGTCATGACATCGATATTCGGGTAGCGTCGGATGCGGTAGATACGATCGACTGACGAAGCCCATATGATGCCACTTGGGGTGCGCTTGCCTTTTGGAGGCGGGCGAGGGAGAGGTCCTCCATGAGGATTGCGCACCCATGTGTACTTGATGACCCGCTTTCGTTCTTCTAGCTGGGAATCTGTTTCGTGCATTTTTCCTGTCGTGGAGGTGGTTGTCGTAGAAAAGGTGTAGCCATTGTGCCACTCGCGAAGCATCACGATGATCTAGTAAATGCAACACGAGGAGTCACATCACGTGGCCGAGAGTCACAAATGGCCGCTGTGTCGCATCACCACGTCCCCCTAAGTATCCGTTGTTTCTCGCTACCTAGGACCTAGGACCCACGAAGCCCACGGAATCGACCTCCTCACCTCTTGAAATGCGCGCGCAGATGCAGTTGCGCCGCCCAGCGCCCAGCACACCCCGAATGGAGGCAACGGAAGATGTCCCATCCTTCCCATCACCATCTCCGCAGCCTGTCCCTCACACGTCCCATCCCGCTACAGACTGTCGAAGCCATGTCCTCAGCCTCAGACTGCTTAGCACTCAAACTCGACGTCGAGCGCTCTGTCGCGCCCCGCTAGTGAATACCTAGTGACAGAGATGCAATGAACACAAACACGAACACCAAGCGGGCGCAAAGGCAAACGCGAACGCGAATCAGTGAAAAATACACCCTGTCAAAATACGGTGCGAACGAAACGAGACGCGCGAGCGAGAACGACGCACCTGGCTAGACCGCCCAACGCAAACGCAAACGCACGCACTCGGTCACTTGCGAGACGCCGACCCGGGCATTTGTAATAGCAGTGGCAAGTGGGTTGGGGGTCGGGGCTAGTAGACGGAGAGGGAGAGGGAGGAGACGAAAACGTCATACGCAAGCGACAACGGAGCAAATAGACCAGCGGGTACACCCCGCATGATCCTCATTGACGATCAGCCAATCTATCATCAAGAGATGGTCCCGGTGTTTACCAGATCGTTTTCTGGACGTCTGAGATATTGATGAAGTCTGTCGCCTGGCAACGGAAATGCTCAAAGTCCACGGCCATCATGGTTTACCGGACTGTGGTCATTCGCCAGAGATCCTGAATCCTGATGACGAAAATACTGGAATCGTGGCGAGAGCACCTTGTTACCATGCACTGCACGCGGTAAGTCTTTCTCCTTCACAGATTCTCCGTAATTCATCCATCGTATTTATGCATCTTCGCAATCCCGCAATTTAGGCTAATTATCGCAGACTCGCGATCTAGCTGCCATGCTTATGTAGCCCGCGAATACGTCCTCGGTTGGTCGGCTCCCTCTCACCCCACCCACGCCACGCGTACATGCTTTCACAAGTTCTTTGCGAGTGGTGCATCCGACGGCCCGACGCCTCAATGCCTGTATAGGCACTCCTACCCGAAACGAGGTTACGATTTCTGCTACTCGTCGCGGGAAAACATAGTGCATATCATACGACACCGTCGAACTGCTCATGCACAACTGCGCTATGCCCTTGCGCGGAGGAGTCGGGAGGAGGAGTAGGGAGTCGAGCCTCGGCGAACGAAGCAGGAAGATAGAGCGGCTGGCCGGCTGGCGCAAGAGCCTCGGATAATGTATCCTCTGGGAATATGTGAGCGTCTCGCTGCTATTCATCAAGCAATAACATGTCGCCAGCGTGACGAACATCGAATCTCGAAACGGATGCCCGAGAAATCGCCGGAACTGATGTTGACAATATAAATACAAGCGACATACAATTGGCGACATACGGATAACCGCACGCGAATAACGGTACAACCAAGGGCAACATACGGACGATGATTAGGATAAATGGGCTGAGCGTTGCGCTGTTTGTACTCGCGCCTGTTGCGTTGGCGCAGCAGGTGGTCTGGGGACAATGTGAGTAAATGTGTTTTCCTTTTCTCCAGGGGCGGGAGTTCGGAAGGTGGATGATGTATTGAGCTGCATTTGTCGGATAGGTGGAGGAAATGGCTGGACGGGTGCTACTACGTGTGTCGCAGGGTGAGTCGTTGAGTGTTATACGGTGCTTGAAGGGTATTGGAACTGACAACGATTCTGTAGGAGTATATGTACGGTTCAGAACGAGTGTATGCACTCCAAACTGTTTCTCGTTGGATTACTGAAATCTCAGGCCGGGGATGAATAGGGTACAGCCAGTGCATGCCTGGAACGGCACCCCCCGCGTCGAGCACAAGTTTGACTGTGACGCCTCCCCCGACGTCCACGTCTACCTCAAGTGTCCCTTCTTCTACGCCCATCGCTGGCCTCAACTACTGGTTCAGCTTGTACGTTTTGCTCCCATTCGTGTTCGCCAATAGGTTGCTCACATCAATTGCTAGCGGCGATTCATACACACAGACCGGATTCGACCCCAACGGCGTCCTCCCCTCTCCGGGCAACGTCCTCGGCAACCCGCCCTTCCCTGGCTGGACATCCACCGGCGGCGGCCCCAACTGGGTCGGCTTCGGCGCTACCACCTACAACAAGTCACAGGTCATGCTATATAACTACGCCTATGGCGGCGCGACGATTGATTCGGCGTTGGTGGCGCCGTACGACCCGTCGGTGATCTCGCTGAAGGGGCAGGTGGACCAATATCTCGCAGGTGCGGCGATGAAGCCGCCGTCGACGCCGTGGACGAGCGCGAACTCGCTGTTCTCGATTTGGATAGGGATCAATGATTTGGGGAATAGTTATTATCAGGGTGGCGATCGGGCTGCGTGAGTCTTGTATTGTGGGGTGAGTTTGCGGTATGTGGTGATTGATGGTTCTGCGTGTAGGTTCTCGGATACGCTACTCGATGCGGAGTTTGCGCTCGTGCAGAAATTAGTATGTATTGCATTTTTGCCGCAAGCTTCGATGCTGATATTTTCTTTTAGTAGTAAGGACTTGGGTCTAGTAGAGTGCAGGGGATGCTGATGGTGGTTTCTCACAGCGATACGGGGGCTAGGAACTTCCTCTTCGCGTTTGTGCCGCCTACTGACCGGTCTCCCCTGGTACGCACCAATTCTCCAAATCCCTCAGCCTTCCTGATCTTCGCCATAGATGCTGGGCCAATCAACCGACGCGCAGGCCCTCCTCAAAACCGTCATTGGGGGCTTCAACACAAAGCTCGCAGCGAAGGCCGCGGCGTTCAAGGAGAGTCACACGGGCGTGCAGAACTACATCTGGGATGCGAGCGCGACGTTCACGAAGATTCTGGATGCACCGGCGTCGTATGGGTTCACGGATGTGCTGAACTATGGGAGTGCACCCGGGCTGTTTTGGACGAATGATTTGCATCCGACGAGTGAGTGGTTTTGTTTTGTTCTGAGAGGGGAGGACGTATGGCTGATTTGGATTGTTGTAGGCCCGGTGCACAAGGTGTGCTCGCAGGATGTGGCAGCGGTCCTTGCGAGCACGATTTGGTAGACTACCACTAACTTTTGATAGGAGGCTAGGAGATGGGGAATAAACAATGCAAAGGCTGGCGCTGTGTCTCATCCTTCATTACCTTGCTTTTCAAGCAAGGTCTACTACGGGTTCGAATTGTCCATATCTGGGCTGAAACACAGATTCCCTTTCTGAGTAACTCCTTCGCACAGTCACACTTATGCTTGAAGGTCACTCCGACTACGAGCAGCTCCGAGCCCCTCAAAGTTGGTCGCACCTTGAACGTTGAACGTTAAGATGTTACAAGAATTAATTGCTGTGTGCTATATGAGGTATACAATCTAAGCTCAATGTATTCCCAAGGTCTCCGAGCTCGGTTGGATGAAAGGAATAGGAGACACACTGCCAACAGGTATGATCAGCTTGTATGGACCAGCAATCACATCTTGTCGACTCTGCCTTGCTGCTTCAGTCATGGCAGCACAGCACATGCCACATTTAATGTCAGTCAGCTGTGATGGGACTGTGAGTATGGGTGGGTAGGGAGACTGGTGCACGTACAAAAATTGCATTTGCTAGATAGGTGCTCCACTCACACAGTATCAATTGTGAGTGGTTGAACATGACTCACTCACATGCTGAAGCGCTCGATAATTTCTCACTCCTGGTCGGGCACAAGTCGAGCATGCCAATTCCACTATTCTATCATCGCTATCCTACAAACATGCAAGAGCGGCATCAAAATATCACGAGCTTGCGAACGCACCGGTTTCCAAAAGGTGAGGCGGCGAAGTTTGCGTACCCTCTGAGCTGTAGAATATGTACCGGCTCGGGAGGCTGTCCATGCATGGTGTGTAGTCTCCAGCCGTTCGTGAAGTACCTGGTCATTTCCTGCAGCCAAGATTTATGCCAAAGACTCTCCAATGTGAATGTGGTTGATTAAGTATCGAAACTAGTCAACTTGCCAAGGATGTGACGCTCAGAATATTATCAACCAGTCCGTGAATCGTTACTTAATTTGAAAAAGCTTCCGCGCAATTAACATAGTTCCAAGGAGCCCGTCCTTGCTAGCTCCAGCGCCCTGAGGCGCCTCAACAATCCTCTATTCCTTCTTCTTCTAGTCCTCTGGTACTGCTAGTGACGTCTGTCAGTCTCATCTAGTGCCGCAAGCGTCAAACTAGTTGACTACTGGTTCACGACACCTCTCGTACTCTGCTGGTAGTTAGCACATCCACTAATTTGTACTTTTCTTCCGCCGACTGCCTTTAAATACGTGCCACCGTCCGCGATGCTACCCCAGCCAGTCCTCTCTTGCAAGTGTACCCCCCCTTGTGATCTCGTATGTTTTCTTCCTCGCATGGCGACTGCCTTGAACTCATTGCTCAATGATTGCCGCAGATAAGAGATGGCTAAATACCAGTCGGGCTTTGCCCTCGCAATCCTTGCTGCCACCCTCGTCGCAGGTCGTGGTGCGAATGACTGGTCAAAACCATGTTTCGACGGTGAATGTGCCTACGACATCCCGACCGAAGGGCAATCAGCCTCCATCAAGATGGTGCGGAAAGCTTCATCATAACTGCCTAACTTTATCGACTGAAGTCATCTTCTCCATTATAGGTTGGCGCACCGCATGCCATTACCGATATCACACCCGCTGCAGGATGGGTTGTCCTCGACTGTGACGCAAATGTCAAGTCGCAGGAGATTCGTCTTGTGTGTAACTCAGACGACGCTGAGTCTGCTGGCTGCAGGTCCGTATGAATTGCATCCCAATCGATATCCGCTAAGGCTCGCTGTCATTGTTAGCCACCTCTTCGAAGGTGACGGACCCGTCCATAAATACGTCCGTCTACCCGAGAGTGTAAGTCGTCAACGTCATCGATCAGTGATGTTCAAAGTACTAACGAACACGTCCAGTGCGGGTCTGAGCCGTTCGCCCGTATTGCGAACTACCGCGTTCACGAGAACCAGTCGATCCCCGATCATGCGGCCTCGAGAATATCGCGCCGTGATGGTGCAGCTCCTCAGGTCTTCTCCGTCAGCATTGACGATGATGTACGGCATTTTGTTATTTGTGATGACGAGTGATCGACTCATATTCTTCTAGTTCGCTCTCGTCGACGAATCCAAGTATGGAAAAGTCTTCGCCCTTGTCGCTGGTGTCAATGAACCCAATGTCGATACCAACTTTGCTGTCCCGCAGGACATAGACAACCAAGATGTTGCTGATCAATGGGCAGCGCAAACAATTCAGGGTATGTGTTCTGAAATGACGCACTCATTGGGGCTCATCTCATTGTTGCAGACGTTGTCGTCAAGAACTTGAAGGCCACACTTTCGACTTACTATGTAACCAAACCGGATAGTCAGGTCGAAGTCAAGACAACGAAGAGTGGAGAAGAGGTCGAGGCGTCGAAGCCGTCGGGCAAGTTCAACTGGGGATCAGAAACGACGCCACTTACGCTGTCATGGACGGAAGAGAAAAAGCTCGCGGAATGCGGAAAAGCCGGGCTTAAGGCTGAGCTGTCTGGCTCATTAGCGAACAAGGCGTATGGCTCGGCGAAGGCGTTCAGCGCGGCCGCGGTTATTGACCTGAGCGCATCGTCGATCAAGGCCATGGCAAGCAACATTCTTGGTGAGTGTGGAGTGATATGCGTTACAGAATGGCGCGCTGATGCGACCCTCAGATTTCTCGGCGCACTTTGAGCATGATTTGACTTTGACACTATCTCTGGAGGTGGGTATGAGTAACTTTACTTGGAATGTCAGTGGTTAACATCCCGTGTTTAGGGCGAAGTCAAGAAAGAGTTTACCCTCATGGAGGATACAGCCATTCCTCATGCTGGTATCGATCTCAAGTGCGTAAAGTCTATTACTTGTCAAACATTTGTGCTGATCGAAGACTGCCAATCTGTGCATTGTAGGCTAGTGGCGGCTGGCCTCTTGTTCGGCGTCGGAGGAGAGTTCACGATTGCCAAAGCCAAAGTTGGTGTGGAAGTCAAGACAGGGTTCAAATGGGGGATTGAGAAAGGTTTGCTCTATTAATTAACTTGGCAATCGTTCTTTGTACTAATATTTATCTGTTTCCAGCTGTCATTGCCATTCCTGGCACTCATGCCGCGACGCCGTACGCAAAGGACGGATGTAGGTCATCGCGTATTGATATTTATCCGAGGCGCTCACCCATATTTGCCCTTTGCTTTTTAGACTTTGACTTCGGTCTCAGCAAAGACGAAGACGATCACAAGGCAGCCGGCGAAATCGGCGTGTCAGTTACGCCCAAACTCAGCGTGGGTATCACAGGGAAGGACAAGCTCTCGAAAATCAAGTTCACCGGTAGCATTGGCTTGAAGGCGGGACTAGGGCTTACTGTTGGGATCAAGGGGGCGCCGCCCAAACGGGACTTGGATGCAATGGACACGTCGGATGCATGGTATTGCGCGAAGATTGCGGCGTACATCGAGGGTGTTGCTGGCGTTGACGCGAAACACCCGGTCAAATTCATTCCGGATTGGGAGAAGGAGTACTCGATGTTCAAGAAGGAGCTCGAGATCTGGTCGGTGAGTACATTGTGTTCTGAGTAATTTAGTCAGCTTATCGAGGGTTGTACTAGCACGGCGACTGCCCGCAACCGAAGGAGAAGAGGAGCAACTTGCGCGGGTTGCTGGAGTCGAGAGCGGCGGACGTGACGGTGAAGGATCTTGTCAACACCTTGAAATGCCCGAAGAAGGATATCAGCAAGATGACTAAGGGAGATTCGAAGAAAAGCCTCAGCTCTTCAGCGTACGTGTCTTCTGTTCGAGAATCTGGAGATGGCTGACTTGGCCATTATAGCATGAAGATGAAGGACAAATAGAGGGGCCGTCAACGAGAGACGATAACGCGAAAAGTAAACGTCTTACATATCATTAACAACAGACTGTATCGGTAATAACATTATATTCTGGTCGCGATAGCCATACGGAGCGGATCCGAGTCGGGGTCCTGTTTACCAGGATGGAGTTGAGCGATTGTTTTGCTTCCTCTTCACCCATGATCATGTCATTCTGTGGGCGAAATCTGGTCGTGTCACCAACGGAAAGAAGCTCGTTATGGACATTGTTTGCTGCGTGCGGATGCCCTATCTCTCGCCTTTGCCAATACCCCAGGCAACGTTCATGTCGGCGCTGCACCGCGGAAGATTAGCACCTTCGCTGGATTCCTGTGCACACATGTCAATGGCCATGATGTATGGTATGCGCTGAATTGCATCCAACCCTAGATCGTAAGGCGACGCACATAGACAGGCTCATCAACGCCGCCCTTCGCGTGCGATCACCGTACCCGGAGACGACGCTGACGAAGAGAACGGTCAATAATTGCTGTTTCTACGGATGTGGGTTCTTAGCTGTAATTGAGGAATGGGCCGCTTCATTGGTTGATGATGGGCATGTAGGCACGAGGACGTGCGTTGACGGGCTCAGCACCTCGCCTGACCCCGACGTCCGGCGACTGCGCGGCGTTGAAGAGTGCGCTCGAGGCACTCGCGGCCAGCGAGTTAGTCGGTGCCCCATTTCCGTGCAATTTACCCAACCAAGCTTCGTGTAAGTCTCCGAGTTCAATCTGCATGTAATCGTTTAGAGCCAAACGGTTATTCGAATATTACGTATAGGCCCCAACTTCATCGTATCGCCCGGCTATGAACGAGCGTACTGGTACGGCACCTGCTTAGTCGGCTTCATCAACCTCAACCCAACAGGTGGTGCGGATGAATCATACTGTGACTACCTCATGGTTCGTTCATAGTAGGACGTTATATGAATTCGGGCTATGAATCTGACGAGGTACCCGCTGGGGTTGTAGGCCGGGATCATTACAAGCTCGTATAACGAGTGCGTCATGACGCAAGGGAAGGCTGGGGGCTACTGTCTTCAGTATTTGAGTCCGGGATTTGTATATGCCCTCGAGTAAGTACTAAGCAATGGTTGTTCCATGATACGAGTCACTGACCGTGATTGATTGGGGATTGTGCAGATTACGACACGTCTGACACCTGACTTTATCGAGGGAGCCTATCCCGGGGTTCTTGCGCAGTGGACGTGACTGGCGCATTCATTTTGGTCCTACATATGTGCAACCTTTTTAAGTATCATTGCGTTGATTGTCTCGTTCTGAAACCATACGTTTACCTTGCAAGAATATGAATACTCAAAGCAGTCCAAAGGGTCCCGCGAAAATAGGTACACCCCACATACCTGGGCTTGGTGCTCGGGCGGGGAGGCGGGTGTCCATGATATGCCGGAGGGACTCTTCATCCACCCAGCACGCGCGCACGGATTATAGCGTACGTTGGGTGAGTGGCTGAGCGCTTGAGCGCTCCTGGGCGAGTTGGGGTGGTTCGGAGCACGCGACGCCGGGACCTGGGGATGTAGACCAACGCTCAACACACGGGTCGTATTGAGACCGACACGGGGGAGAGGGGGAAGCTAGCGTCGCATCGTGGAATCGTTGGAAATCCGTTCACGCAGACACGGCAGTCCCAATGACACGGATAACGATTGATATTGGTAGAAGGTACGACAGACATCTGTTGTCTTATTGTTTGCGGCATTGCGGGTTTGATGTTTGACGTCGAATTTACACAACCAAGGCCACAGCCAGTCTACCACAGTTGAAGCTTGTAGCCTGAGGATCGGATCGCAAAGGTCAAGACTACTGAGTACGCAGCATGATTTTGTGAAGTCGATGTACAACCCTTGATCGGTAAATTGTCTGAGGCTTAGGGTGATAGAATGTCAGGTACGTTGAGGAACTGGGATATCAAGGCCAGTATTAGTTATTTGACGAAGCTGAACTTGAACTCACGAGGTTGATGCAGCATCTATTCGGTCCCAGCCTAGAGAAGAGCTTCTATTTCTTGATCAGACAGCAGGCGGGCGAAGAAGGGAATGCTGTATAGCAATATCATTACTGCCAGCTCTCGTTGCTTCCGTCATCGAATGTGGTTGATGCAGGTGGGAGTCCCAGACAATTGCTCGTTCGCATCGGCTATACAAATCGAGCACTACGGTTATTGTGCTCACAATTTCTTGCACGCATACCCATCACTTTCATCAATCCCAGCGTGAAAGTAACTATCGACGGAGGCGTGATACCAACCGAAACGAGTGTTCTGTGCAATAGGCAGGCAGGTCATTAATCACTATGCTATGCTATGAAAGGGCGGACAGTGTAAAGGATGAAGGAACGGACAATCTAAGTAAGGAAGCGAGTAAGTAAGTAAAGTGTTCTGTATTCTAGTGTATAAAGTCTAAAGTGCGTCGATGGCATCACGTGTCCCAATGTTTGGATGTTTGAAAGATTCGACGCGCAATCAGGGAGGGGATGCGCGGGGATAGAGCGTTCGTAAGGCGATGACATACGCGCCGTGCGTCCGTCTTCCTCTCCCCTCCCTCTCCCCTCCCCTCTCCTACCTCACACAACCGACCCATTAATCATATGGCCGTGTAAATTCATCGCGTCGTCTACTCGTCATGGCGCACGATGCGGAGGCGCTGCGCGGGGGGAACGAACTTCTCGTCTGCGGCGTGCGGGCACCCGCCGTGCAGGATTGACACGCGGTGCATCGCGAGTAACTGCCAACACAAAACCCACCAATCGTCAACACCACACCATCAATAAAACGGATGAGAACATAGAAAGGCGCACGCACGTTATGCGCGGCGTTGGAGTGCTCGTACACGCCGCCGAAGAAGGCGGTGGTCGCGTCCTTGCCGACCATCTTGACGAGGAGGTGGCGGCCGCCGGGGTGGGCGTCGAGGAAGGGGGCGAGGTCGTGGATGAAGCCGGAGACGAGGACGAGGGGGCGCGTGCGTGCTTGTTCCTGGACTATAACAAGCCAATCGGGAGTTAGATAGGTGAAGAGGAGGGGATAGCAGGAGAACGTACACGCATCCCATCCAACAACGGGCAGCGCCTCCGCGGCACTCGGCCACGCCAGGCCCTCCTGCTCCTTCCTCAAGCCCTTGAGGCGCATACTCCACCTGCCCTTCCTCACCTCATTCTCGCCGAAGCGCCTCAGCTGGGTCGCGAGCCCCACGCGCTCGCACGCGGAGATGAACCACTTGGTAGGGTCGTACTGGTACCAGCGGATGGCGTTGCGGTAGTCTGCGGGGAACTGGTGGTGGAAGTTGTGGTAGCCCTCGCCGATAGAGACGAGAGCGGTGAGGAGGTGATCGCGGGGAGTGTGCTTGTCGTCGAAGGAGGCAGCGCCGAGCCAGTGCGCGAGGGAGTTGACGCAGAACGTCGACTTGGCACGTCGTCAAATCGTTAAGTAAAGTCGAAGGTGAAAGAACGACGGGAAACACTCGTGCTCACATGGTGGACGAAAACGAGCCTCATCATGGCGGCGTAGACATAGCCGCCTTTCGCATCGCCCCACGCAAGCCAGGGCACGACCGTCGGCAGCGCGAAGCCCATGGCCAGGGTCAGGGTCAGGTACCACCTGAGCTGCCACTTGACGACCTCGTCCTTGCTCAGGTCCTTGATATCCGCGAAGCCGGGCTTGGTGCGGGGCTTCACCAGTAGCCAACCGATATGCGAGTGGTAGAAGCCGGCGGTGGCGTCGTATGGGTCGAGGGGCGTGTCGGTGTAGCGATGGTGGGCGCGGTGGTTGCGCGACCACCACTTGATGGAGCCCTCGCATGCGCCGGCGCCGGCCATGGCAAGCGCATACTGCAGCGGCACACTGGCGTTGTACGATCTATGGGACCACAGCCTGTGATAGCCCGCGGTGATGCCCAGCCCGGTCACGTAGTAGTAAAAGACGGAGAAGAGGGCAGTCTGCCAGCGCAGGGGCGTGTAGCATGCACCGACTGCTGCGATGAGGGGAGTGGATACGAGGAGGATGAGGGGGACCCAAGTTATCTCTGTGCGCCAGTCGCGCCATTGGAAGGGGGGGAGGGGCGGGTGTTGTTTGAGGGTGTGGGTGACGTAGTTGTCGGGAATGGGGGGCTCGTCGTCGTGTTGCTCCTTCGTGTGAGTCTCCTTCTGAGGCTGCTCGTGGAGGATTGACATGGCGTCGATGGTCGTGCGTGCCAGACGAACGATGAATGAAAAGGCAGGAAGGAAGAGCCGCAGGACAGCCAAAAAAGAGCAGAGGGAAAATGCCGAAGATGGAAATTGTGGTCAGATATGTACGTCACCGATGACAGTCGCCTGTGATTATCGTCACAGTGACGCAAGCAGCCTCGGAGACGTGCATAGGCGCAGCGTTTAACTTATGTCATATTGCAGGGCTCGGGTTCCGATTATTCCTTGTACTACTCGCAGTGTTATTGCAGTTAACGCCCTTGCTATATACTTACAGATACTTGAGGGTTTGAACGTCCACCCCACACCACCGTGCTCACTCGTACAATCGTACGACGGTGCCATCCACGAACTTGACGGGGCCTTTGGGCATTTCACCAATCGCCGCCTTGGCCTCATCATCCAGCTCTGGCTCGTCCGTAAACGTCCACGCAAGCTCGCCCCCATACTCCTTCGGCAGGTCCGCCGGATCTACCAGCTCACACAGTGTTGGCCCCAGATCCCGCCCCAAGACATGTATCTTGTTCCTCGTGTTCTCGTCGAACCAGCCCTACATATCAGACACCGAGATTAAAAAAAAGCGCATTATAACACCCAACACGAAATATGCAAGCGCACCTTGATCCAGCCCCAGATAGTCGGGAAGAACCCAGGCGAGTTGACGACGGCGATGGAGTGCAGTGTCTCAGGGTAGTTCGCCGTCGCGAGGCGCGAGGCCTCTTGTAGGTGGCTGCGGAGGTACCACATCGACGTCAGCGCCACGCCCTTCAGATCGATGATCGTCGTCACGGACGACACCGGCGTCGGCGCGGTCGCGTGCGGCAGATGCGAGCACAGCGGGAGCGCAAAATTGCACATGAACTCGTAGAGGGCGACGCTGGGAGAGCGGACGCGTCACGGTGAATGCACGGCGGAAGAGGCTGCGCGCCACGCACTGACATTCGCTGGTATCTCCGCGCTGGGGGGACCGCATCCAGTTCCTTCTGCAATGGCACCACCGCCGCGAGCTTGTACACATATAATGGCAATCCATGCTGTACTCACGGTGGATCTAAGCATGGATTTCTGACGGGCGTAATCTGGTTTAACGACGCGTACCTTGTCTCTCCGCCCCGTCCATCGCGGGTAAAAGCGCTTGGCCGACTCGAATTCCTGCGGGTCAAACGTCTTGTACAATCCTTCCACGCCATGTTCTTTGCGCCACTGCTCCGTGTCCGCGAACTGTCTTTGCGCCGGGCCCAGATGAAAGCGCCTCGCCCTCAAGAACCGCCTGCACGTCCATGTCCATGAGCTTTCGCACTCAAGATGCCAAATCCCGCCCGCGAGGTAAGCTTATTCCACGCACAGTAAAGTAGGCTCATCATGCGATGCCTTTGGCGACTCTGGCTCGGAGGCATGGGTATACAGCTCTGCAAGCGCAAGATTGTCCTTGAATTCAATGAAGGCCTCGATTTGCTCGGCGGTTAGGTGGTGGAGATGTCCTGCAAGCGGATCGAAGGTGACATTTGCACTCATGGTGGTGCAGCTAAAGTGATGACTGATCGGTCGGTGGTCATTATACATGGACAGGGGCTTTGTGGCTCCGGATAAATTACATTGCAACCATAAATTCATCCCATTTCTTTATAGATTGGGGATGTTACTGCGGCGGGCCAAAGCTACATATAACACACCAATAATCGTGATAACATCATATTTGGTGTGCATGATGGCTCATATACAACATTCACAGGATGTCAATGTTTGCCGGGGTGCAGCCAACGGCAATGTTTCCCTCTGTTGAGTGAATCAGTCTAACCCCCGGTAGGTACATGAAATCTCTGAGACTCACTGAAGTGGACGTGTTCGCAGCAGACAGATTGCGCGGTGCTTCACGAATCCCAGACAGTCAGCTCGTTCATGCCAGCTCTCACACACAAGACACATACCAGTCGTTGCTGGAAAGCAGGATCGGGTTGCACTTGATGCCGACGTTGCCCGTCAAGCCGCCCACGAGACCCTTCACCAGCCCGAAGTGCTCCAGCCCGAGCAGGAGGTTGTTGACATGGGGCTGGGTGTGGTGCTCGACGCTGTCGCAGCACTGCACGGGCCCGGTGGAGCACTTGTTCGCCATCTGCGCGGAAGGAAGGGCTGAGGTGAGGGCTGCGAGCGCCGCGAGGACGAGCATTGTGGCGGGTGCAGTGAGCATGGCAGTAGAAGATCCAAGTGTAAAACTTTGGAAAGAAGGCTAGATAGAGTCTGAGGGCCTAGTGTTCACAGCCTTATCTCTTCCACCTTTTGAATCTTCTCGACGTCCTAGTTCCATTCGACGTTGCTGTGGAAATTGACATGTTAGCCAGCGCACTTGGGACTAGAGATCAGTAGCACGGCCGCTAACACGGACGTACCCCACTACTTAGACTTTATCCGTCGGAACGCTGCGACTTGAGTGGGAAGAGCTGGCCTTACTACAGTTGTATGCAAAAGACACGGAATGTCCTGCTGTACCTGCAAGGACACGCGAAGTCAAGCACTCAAGGAGAAACTGAACAGGAGCCAGGAGCCAACAGGGGCACACGTGATGGATCGTCTAGAGGTACGACTAAAGTCCACCAAGAACCTCCAATTTTCATATGTCGACTGCTTCAAACACTTTCTTTGCCACAAACCTCTCCTGTAAATGGCCAAAATACGAATCCTGAGCAACAAGAAAGCCTCCAAGCATCGGAATTTTGATTCGCCCAAGAAACACCGCGTCAAAATGCCTTGGGTTGATGTAGAGGATTCCCCGCAATCTAAACGAAAACAAGGCAAGCGTCCCACGTTGAATGGCCTTCGTAAGACACCGAATGGACTCTCTGCTCCCAACGGACCAAGTCCCCCGTTGAATTCCAACGGCTCTGTCGATGGACCGACTAAGCCAGGAAAATCAAGTTCTCTGCAAGAACAGCGCCGCGCATTACCTATTGCACTAGGTATACAGATTCCCGTGCCGTGGTCAAGTTACGCTAGGTTGACCTTACTGCCCAGGCAGAGAAAAATTGATCGCCAGAATTCGCCAGGACGATGTTATCGTGTTACTTGGGGAAACAGGCTCTGGTAAAACCACCCGTGCGTCCATTCTTTTCATATTTGCTTCATGCAACTAAACTTGATGTTCCAAAAAAATACCAGAAGTACCCCAGTATATCCTCGAATCCGGGATCGCTGGGACCGGGATGATCGCTGTAACGCAGCCGCGGAGGGTCGCTGCTACCTCCCTCGCCGCGCGCGTCGCCGCCGAGCAAAACGTGAAAGTCGGTGCCACCGTCGGTTACTCCGTGCGTTTTGACGAGCGCAGCGGCCCAGATACGCGCATCAAGTACCTCACCGACGGCATGATCGTCCGCGAGCTCCTGTCCGACCCCCTCCTCTCGCGCTACAGCGTCATTATCGTCGACGAGGCCCATGAGCGCACCCTTCGCACGGATCTCCTCCTTGCGTCGCTCAAGGGCATCCAGAAATACCGCAGCCAGCCGTCGGACGCGAAGGGGAAAGGCCGTGCTTCGCTGCTGAACCCCCTCAAGATTGTCATCATGAGCGCAACGCTCGATGCAGAAAAGTTCAGCAAGTTCTTCAACAAGTGCGTCCTGCATGTTGCGCAGTGACTCGTATGCTTACTGCAATTTCACGGCATTAGTGCTCCCATTGAGTATATACAAGGAAGACAGCATCCTGTACAAATATTCCATTCGGCGGAGGGTCAGAGTGATTACCTGGCCGCGGCACTGCGAGTCTTCTTCCAAGTTCATACAGATCAAGGGCCTGGGGATGTTCTCATTTTCTTACCAGGTATACCTATCTATCCTTCACGTTTCTTTCATCCGCCTTTCATCCTCTGACATTCTCCCGCCAGGCCAAGACGACATCGAGAGTCTCGAAAAGTCTATTCGATTATACGCTAATCAATTACCCCACAAAGCTATGGAGGTATGCAATATACCCAGAAGATCTGCCTGTCCGTCTATTTTATCGCTAACAATCAATTCCTTACCTACTAGGTTGTAATATGTCCAATGTACGCTGCGCAAGCGGCAGGGCAGAACTCAAAAGTATTCAATGCGGCTCCCCCTAATACCCGAAAATGTATCCTAGCTACTAACATCGCGGAAACATCCATCACCATCCCGGGCGTCAAATATGTCATTGATACAGGCAAGTGCAAAGAAAAGCAATATCTCGCGCGAGAGGCTGGCGGAGGTGCGTATCCCGCCCCTTTGGGAGATATGGTGGTGTTGAAATACTCCAGGATTTGATACCCTTCTGACGAGAGACATCACAAAGTCTTCAGCCAACCAGAGAGCAGGACGTGCTGGTCGAGAGGTAAGTAACTCGAGCTCTCTTCGACTCGTCTCTGTCAATAACTGCACGTTCTCGTAGGGAAGTGGGGTATGCTTCCGGCTGTATACAGAAGCAGCCTATAACAACATGGCTGTTTCTGCAGAACCCGAGATCAGACGATGCAGCCTTACATCGAGTGTTCTACAGCTGAAATGCCTGGGTCAGGATTTCCAAGAACTCGACTTCATGGACAAGCCGGACTATGATTCGGGTACATCTTTATATCATGACCCTTTTTCACAGCACCTGCGCTGACTACGCTTCCTAGTTGTCTCGGCATACAAGTCGCTTTGGCTGCTTGGCGCACTCAATAACTCGAAGGAACTGACGCCGACGGGGCGCCAGATGGCTGCCTTCCCTCTCGACCCCTGCTATGCAAGGATCGTCCTCGCGTCCAAGGAATACAACTGCGCGCCCGAGATCGTCGAGATCGTCTCTGTCCTCTCTGCCTCATCGAAGTTGTTCGTCGACGTCAGCGACCAACGCGATTCAGCCGCGGAGTCGCGGCGCAAGTTCCGCCATCCGACGGGGGACCACCTAACAATCCTCGGCGTCGTCAAAGCCTACCAAGAGATTGCGCTGGTAGAAAACAAGGCTGGGCGGCGAGAGTGGTGTCGGAAGCACTTTTTGAACGAAAGGGCCCTATTGGAGGCGCGCGATATTCGGGATCAGCTAAAACAGACTTGCGCGCGGTATATGATTTCGTTCGACGAGGGCGTGCGCGCGGACAACAACAATGACGATGCGGTGCTCAAAGCTCTGGCGCACGGTTTGGTGCAGAATTCCGCGCTGCTACAGCCCGATGGGGCGACGTATAAGCAGACGATGGGACATACGGTAAGACCGCCGACATCACGATTTACAGTGCGATGTGATTCATTGGTGTATTGTCGATCTATAGACAGTGAAGATCCACCCAAGCTCTGCGCTCTCTGATCGAAAGCATCCGGCGATTATTTTCAACGAGCTGGTTGGTCTTTTCCTTTGTCGTCCTTACTCTACGCTCTCTGACCGTGTTGCAATGCTAGGTGTACACCAACCAAGTCTACGCTCGTGGGGTCTCGTCGATACCCAAAAGTTTCTTCTTGTCAATACCCACGCTTAATCAACGCCACTCATGATTTCCTATGTCTCTGCGCTTTGTGAGTGAGTGGACATGGGATGTGTGGTTCTGCGATAAAATTATTGGTCTTGTTAAGCAAGAGAGGCAAGGAGATCTACACGCCACCTTGGTAAAGTGTTTGCTTGTCAAGTGGGATTGGGAAGGAACACGAACGTTTAAGCGAACGCTCCCAGAGAGCTTGTCTTGGCTTTGTGGTCTTGGAGCATCATCGTAGTCTGACTCCCTGCCATATCCGTTTCCAGGAGTAAGGACTAAATTTATTCTTCCGCCCATCTACTACTTGTCAATAGTTTGCTCGTTGCCGCTCTTCATACGTGTCACTAGGACTGTCGTGCCTGCGTGAACGGATTCCAACGATCCAACGATGCGACGCTGGCTTTCCCCGTCTCTTTCGCGCTCGGTCTCATTATGACGTCGAGCCGTGCGTTGGATGTTGGTCTATATCCCTAGGTCCCGGCGTCGTGTGCCCCCAACTACCCCCAACTCACCCAGGTCCGCTCAAGCGCTCAGTCACTCATCCAACGTACGCTATAATCCGTGCGCGCGTGCTAGGCGGATGAATCCCTCTGGCATATCATGGACACCTGACCTCTCCGTCCGAGCACAAGCCCTGGTATGTTGGGTGTACCTATTTTCACGGGAACCTTTGGACCGATTTGAGTATTCACATTCTTGCAAGGTAAATGTATGATTTCACAAATGATCAATGCAATGATACTTAAAAAGGTTGCACATATGTTGGACCAAAATGAATGCGCCAGTCACGTCCACTGCGCAAGAACCCTGGGATAGGCTCTCGATAAAGTCTGGTATCAGACGTGTCGTAATCTGCACAATCCCCAATTAGTCACGGTCAGTGACTCGTATCATGGAACAACCATTGCTTAGTACTTACTCAAGGGCAGGCTCCTAGAACCAACCACTTGTACGATTTTTTCAAGCACGTGACGCGCGCTAAGGCGCATGTAAACAAGTACATCGTCAAGTGAGCTTGAAACTCTCGACAGAGAGGCTGGCAAAATATGTTGCCGAGACCTCTGAATTCATTCCCATGCCCTTTGCCAAGAGCTTGGAGGTGGTATCCTTTTGATTGATTGGATTGTGTGACGCAGAGCACTCAGGCAAGTGTAATCCTTCCGGAATTTCCCCCACTCGCTGATACAATGGCCTTCATCAAAGACAATATGTAGGATTGATGACACAAACTTCTTGTCTTCGAGAAGAGCCATTGCCTTGCTGCTACCCATCAAGATCTCAGGATTGATGATAAGGACATCGAAGCAGTGATTCTTCACGTCCTATTTACTGCCATTTCGTCTCAGCCCATAAACTGGTAAGTAAAATCTCGCACCTTCCATAAGGATACTGAGTTGTTCTCACTATTAATTGCTATAGCTTGAATACAAACCAATGCCAAGTCGTCGACATTCTGCTGGCCTAGCAAATTCAACGGCATCACAACGATCATTAATGTCTTCAATCCGTCCGCTTGCACCATGATCAGAGGAATCCAGAACGACAAAGTCTTTCCAGACCCTGTTGGTGTGCAGGCAACAACATCCTTCTGGTCACAATAGATAGCCATTGCTGCCTGGATTTGAAACAGACATGGCTGCTTGCCGAAGTACTTCAATGTGAGCTCGCATATGGCTTCGATACTCCAGACGTGTTGCGAGTCAGACATGTACCATATAATTTGATTAATTTCGATCTCAGTAAATTACTACATCCAGTTTTATTGAGTGAGAACTACAATTAAATAAGCAAATAAGCAACAACTCGGGTCACTCTCAGCAAAGAGCATGGGAATGAATTCGGAGGTCTCGGCGACATATTTTGCCAGCCTCTCTGTCGAGAGTTTCAAGCTCGCTTGATGATGTACTTGTTTACATCGTGCCTTAGTGTAAACCCCTTACCCCTTTCCCCTAACTAGTGCCCACATGTGACTACAGTCACATGTGCCTTATTTATCATCTCACGTTTCGAACGTGAAGTTTTAACAACTACACATCTTACACTTATCACACTCACTACGCAATTACGTACCGCGAATATATGTTGGTCAAATGTACTTTGCACCGTGTGAGATAAGGAGTACTCAGTGAGTACTTACACTTTTCTACGTTTCCTTAAAAACACATTTCGCAAGTATGAGACATGGAGGCAAAGGCCGAAAGAAACCCCACACAGGGGACACCTCGATAGCCGAGGACGCTGGAGAAGGGCCTGCTTCCATTCCCCATGTGGGAATGCCCCAAGTGCCCGACACATCCCATGGGGAAAGAACCAGTGAGCTCAGTTCGAGATCCATTCAATCTCGTCAGTCTTCCCACTGTCTCAGAAATTGGGAGTGAAGTGATCAAGGCCACGCTGGCCCTCTTCTGTTCCTCACCGCCATGCCTCCCCCCCTCAGCCCACGACCACGTCGTGGATTCGAGCTCTCCAGGCAGGGATATCCGCCAGCAAGCAACCTCGAAGGGTTGTATTCACAAACTCTGCCCTCACGGAACTATCGGGGGCTTCCTGATGAGACGATTCATCAAACCCCCACCCATGTGGGAGGAACTGGACCGCCAAGGCCAGCAAGACACGACGGTTCAACCCGTTGTTCCCCCACTAGGAGCTCCCTTCGTGACGACGAAGAGAACCCTTTTCGCCTGAAGCGAGAAGGCAATAGCCGTGCTGAACGAGGCACACTTCACTCTCGAAGCTCCACAGTGAGCCTCATGAGCGACAATGCATGACGAGAATGGTGTGCAGCAAAACGGCCAGCCATGGATGCTGGAGTGTCGGATGAACATATGAGCATTCCCAGCGATTCGGTATCGCAGTGGCTCCAGAGCAATCTACCCCCAATCACTGATGACATTGCAGTGATTGCTGTCTCGCAAACGGCCCACCTGCAGTCCCTCCACGGCCAGCCGCTGGACCCTGATACCATCCGGGATATCTTAACACAGGTGTGGGCCGAGCAGGCCGCCAAAACACTCGTATACAACAAGGCCGCCGCTCAACAGCCTGCCCGCTCGATCGTACCCACAGAGCCACTTCCCCCTCCTCCACCTATCCCAGGAAGGGCTACCGCATTTCGTGATAGAGTCATACTCCAGAAGTGGCATAATGCCGCAATGACTGCCCATGAACTCACCACCATCGTCGATCAGGGCATCAACTTCGATTCAGAAGGAAATCCATGGGAGCGTGTTCCCGAAGAGCACAAGCGCGAGCCGAAGCGAGCCCACAATGACTGCCGTGGCAATGCCGGTGACAACGACCACCATGACTCACAACGTGGGTCACGCTGACAGCTCTCTAACAATGGCGACGACGACGGGCATCACAAGTGGCACCGAACCCCGCAGGATAGGCTGAATTCCCACAGGCCTCCAGGGTACAAACATATGTATGCCCCCCCTCCCGCTACCGGGAGGCACATCGCCGAAGATGACGACTTTCCCTTGAACGGATCATCCACCGACGGACGCCCCGGCTCCGACCGGGGACCACCTCAAGGTCGTCGCAGCTCACGTGAGCGACGGTACAATAGTCCTCAGGACGACACAGGACATCGCCCATGTGAGGAAAGGCGTGTGGAATTCGATCATGATTGCGTCCCAGAATGCGATGGAGCACGAGGGCCGCATATTTCTCATAGAGACATGGGAATGGCCAGTGCACTAGATCAACCGGACGTCTCTGGATACTCCAGAACCATTCGTCAGCGATACGCTGACATGATACACAAACGGCTGGGTCAGCCGTTCGAGCTACCCCCCGGGACCAAACCGCCCTCCCACACACAGAAACCAGACAAATGGTCTGGAGACGCCGATGTGGACAAGTTCAACCGATGGCTCCACTCGCTCATGAGGTGGCTTCGCATTAACCAATATAGCATCCCCGCTTGCGAAGAGGAATGCATCACAATGATTGGGATTCACCTCGACGGTGAAGCCGCGGTGTGGTTCGACGAAGAGGTTGAGGACGCCGCTGACGATCGGCGTTGGATGTTCCTACACGTCATAATTGGGTTATATGATCGGTTCATGCAGCCCACAGCTATTCAAGACGCTATGGAGGAGTTCCTCTCCACCGAATACTCGGCTACAACGGGGGTGCATGGGTTCTTGGACACCCTAGAACACACCGCGAAGCATATGATACACCCTTCCGACGCATACATGTTCCAACGACAATTTGTCGTCGGCCTTCCTGCCTCTATTCGCGACAGGCTAGTAGATCGCGGCTACAATGCTGAACAACACCCCATCTCTGACTTGTACTCGGTCGCTCTCCAGGCGGAGGAAAGTCAAGTGATGGCTAAGCACTACACTCACGCAGCGGCTGCCAATCGTGCCAGGAACCATTCTGGAGCCTCAACAAACAGCGGTAAGGTCGAGAAGCTGATGGCCACTGCCTATGTACCTCGTCCTGGTCAAAGATTTGGGCATAGCAAGCCCGTCCCTACGGGTACGCATAGACCAGAGACTGTCGAGCAGGGCGCCACTGCGTGAACTCCCAGTAATGGTGGCAGGCAGGTCGTAGCGGGACCATCGCGTCCCGCCCAGAATATCACCTCTCGACCGACTACGAGAGCGCAACCCCACCGTGCTTCCAGTGGTGGCCATTTTGACGCCTCTAAGGCGAAATGCTACACATGCGGGAACGTCGGGCACATCTCCACTGACCCGAGATGCCCTAGATATGGACAACCGCACCTGAACGCGGCCCGAGTTGACGATGAATCCGGCGGCACCATGCCAACCCCGAATGACTCAGTGCCCGAAACCATGAGTGATCGTAGAGGTGACGGTGATATCGTCCAGCATGATGAAGACGGCCTGGAGGGGTCCCAATATTCATCGCCAGACGATGAGCACAACGATTTCGATAGGTATTACGATGCGAGCGATGATGTCGTGCACATGGGCACGATGGATACGAAGTGGCCCATACGGTTGTGCAGCATGACGCCGGCTGAACCACCCGTTGAGAGTGGACGCGGAGCAGTAAGATTGGCTGCCTTCCACCCTAAATACCAACCATCGGGCCATCCGGTGGATCATCCAAAATGGGTGAACATCACAACGAAATCGATAGCGCAATATGTGATGATCAATGGTGTACGAGCCTACACCCTCTTTGACTCGGGGTGCATGACCGATTGCATGAGCCCCGACTTCGCTAGAGTAGCGGAGGTCAAATATGGCTATCTTAAGGATGTCATCCCACTACAGTTGGGAACGGTCGGGAGCAGTGCAAGCATACAGTTCGGCACATACACCCGCACTGTATTTGGAACCATTGATTCCAAGGAATACTTCAATGTTGCTAACATCGACAGGTACGACCTCATTCTGGGGACGCCGTGGATGCACAAGCATGGCGTATTGCTGGATTTTGCCAATCACGTGATCCATGTTGGAGATAAGGCGTACCCTTCTCTCACGGAGGGGGAGGAATCTGTCGAAATGGCACGACGACACTCTGTCCGGAAGAAGGAATGACTAGATTCCCAGTCGAAGATGGCGCAGGCGCCCAGGTCGAAACGGGGCGACATCATCGATGTCGATGTGACCGAGATGGCCATGTTGCCAGATCAACTAGACTTAGTTGAACGATCCATCCAGGAACAATTGATCCTGGAAGCACGAAAATCACTGACGAAGTTGGGCAAGGCCCAACAATCTCGCATGGCTCGAGACAATGACACAGGAGACAGTCCTGAATACCTGAGACAAATGGGCCCAGATTTTGAAGCTGTATTGTCTGGGGTAGAAATATATACGGAGGAGCACATACCTCATCTACAATCGAGATGGTTATTTCGATGTAAGGATATCATGGGAGGTTCGCCCAACAAGCTCCCCCCTCTTCTTGTCATTAATCACACAATCCCTCTTTATGATGAGGACAAGAAATATAATTATTATTTGCCATGCTGCCCTGATTCTCTGAAATCACACCTATCGGACAAGATCAAAATACCTCCAATCGGGGTGGTGGGAGACTTGTCAGACGGACCAAGCAGCCCCCATGCTATGTGTCCTGAAGAAATCAGGAGGACTACATACCGTCGTAGACTGTAGAAAACGGAACGAGAACACTCATCTGGATGTTACCCCCTTCCCAGACCAGGATAATATCCGCCTGGATGTAGCGCGCGCAAAATATCGGTCTAAAATCGATTTTTCCGATGCATACGAACAAATCCGTGTAGAACTGCAGGATGTGTGGAAGACTGTGTTCGCCACTATATATGGCACCCTGCTGAGCAATGTCATGCAACAGGGTGACTGTAATGCTCCGTCAACATTCCAGCAGATAATGAACCTGGTATTCCGAGAATACATTGAAAGGTTCATTCACATCTACTTAGATGACATATCCGTATACAGTAATACGATCGAGGAACACGAAGAGCATCTTCGTCTGGCCTTTGCCAAAATTCGAGAATTCAAATTCTACCTTAAGCCCGAGAAGTGCAACCTGTACGCTGACCGCGTAGATTGCCTCGGACACATCATCGACAACGATGGACTACACCCTGACGGGGATAAAATCACCTGCATACACGAGTGGAGAACACCACAGTCGTACAATGACATTCAACGATTTCTGGGGCTGGTGCAGTATCTCGCACATTTTGTCCCTGACCTGTCTGCCTACGCAGGCCCATTGCAGTCTATGGAGAAAAATGGCCAGACCTTTGTCTGGAGACCAGTTCACGACAAGTGCTTCACCATGATCAAAGAGCTATGCGCTCGACACCCCATACTCAAGCCGATTGACCCCATTAAATCAGATATGGTTTGGGTGATATGTGACGCCTCCACGTCGGGACTTGGAGCAATGTATGGACAGGGACCCGAATGGATGACCTGTCACCCGGCGGGCTTCATGTCCAAGAAGTTCACCCCAGCTCAACACAATTATCATGTCTACGAACACGAAGCATTGGCCATCCTCGAGGCACTCCTCAAATGGGAGGATAAACTGCTGGGGTACAAGTTCACGGTTGTCACAGATCACCGTGCCCTCGAATTCTTCAGCCAGCTGAAGAAGTTATCACCACGACAGTCGCAGTGGATGGAGTATCTCTCTTGATTTCGATTCAAGATCAAGTATGTGAAGGGCATACTCAACAAAGTAGCCGACTGCCTCTCACATTACTACTCGGAGGACACGCCTCAGGATGTCCATCCTAGATCCGAGTACCTGAACACCGACATGCGGATAGACCCCGACCCCAACCTCCTGTCATGGGAACGTATCTGTGAGCTCCGCCCACAGGGAGTGAGCTTATTAGCACAATGCCCGGTCGACAGGATCGAGGAGCAGGATGTCGAGGCAAACCACCTCGGCCCCACCCTGAAAGGAGAAATTTCCCCGACTGGTGAAGACGACCTCACCATTCTGGAATCACGCTCCAAAGGCACGCATCTGCGTGACTTACTTCATCAACGGGATGAATTCACTGCCTCAGTGAAAGAATCATACCCGCGGGACCCACTGCTATCGAAGGTGTTGGCTAAACCTACGGATTATTTGTCTTTCTTTGTGAAGGACCACCTCATTTGGACCCGAAACCTCGGGCGAGAGGTGGTATTGTGCATACCACAAGGCGCATTGAAGGATAATACTCTGATGGGTATCATTATCGAGCAAGCGCACTTGATCGTAGGACACTTCAGTAGCCAAAAGACGCCGGAGTATATCCGGCGATGGTACTGGTGGCCAAAAATGATGAAGATGATCGCAACCTTTTGCGACTCCTGCATGCCCTGCAAGCGAGCCAAGGGGAACTACCAGCCTCCCCCTGGCAAGCTACACTTGCTACCAGTCCCCACGGCACCATGGGACAGCATCGGCATGGACTTTATCGGTCCATTTCCTGAGGTTGATCATTTTAACTACCTGTGGGTAGCAATATGTCGAATGACCTCCATGGTACATTTGGTTCTGGTCACCACCCGCACCACCGCCACAGAACTCTCGTGGATATATTTAAAAGAGATTTGTCGCCTACACGGGCTGCCGTCCAGTATCGTGTCCGACCGGGACTCGAAGTTCACCTCCAAATGGTGGACTGAACTCCATCGATTGCTGGGTGTTAAATTGATGATGTCTACCTCGTTCCACCCTCAGACGGATGGACAGACCGAACATGTTAATCAGTCAATAGCCCAGATACTTCGATCAGTGGTTACCGCCGATCAGTCCAACTGGGTGGCTAAGCTACCCATGGTGGAGTTCGCTCTCAACTCCAGCGCCAGCTCCACTACTGGATTTGCCCCGTTTGAGGCGAACTATGGATTTTTACCATCCATGTTGAACGTCCATAGGTGCAATACCAAGTGTGCTCCCGGCGTAGCAGCCTTCGCTGAAAAGGCACGGCAGAACCTATCGGATGTGTATGATGCGATCATAGAATGTCGCGTGTTTCTGACCTATCACGCTAACACCAAATGTCGCGACGAGCCCAGTATTAATGCTGGAGACATGGTCTACTTGTCTACAAGTAACCTAGCGCTCCCTAAAGGAAGGGCCAGCAAACTACTCCCCAAGTACATAGGGCCGTACAAGGTGCTACAGGCCTCCCCGGGGACCTCCAACTACTTGTTGGAATTACCTGCATCTTTGAAGACGCGGAACCTGCATCCCAGGTTTCACGTATCGAAACTTCAGCCCCACATGCCGAATGACGCCCTGCTATTTCCTAATCGCACCCCAGTCGACCCGTACGATTGGGGCACTCCAGATGACGCGGAGTGGGTGGTCAATGAAATCACTGCCCATAAGTGGAATGGCAAGCAGTTACTACTGCAGGTATGGTGGAACTTGGGCGACACCACCTGGGAACCCTGTTTCCATTGTGAAGAACTTGAGGCTCTCGAGAGGTATCTCGAGCTAATGAATGTCCAGCAATGTGAGGACTTGCCGCGACGGACCAACGATAAGATTGGCGCTCGGAGACACCGGTAGTACTGCAGCCAGCTCGTCGGGTAGTAAGCATGTGGTGCCTACACTGCAAACGTGATGTCTGGGATTGAAAAGAAAATCAATCGTTGACCCAACCCACCACTGCATCACATCAACAACTACCCAATTCATGGCTTCTACAGGCGGTCAGCCGCCTCCAGACCACCCCATGGGTGGTTCCAACCCACCCAATAACTCGGGTGGAAGGAAATCCCCAGCGCACCTCACCGCGCCAAAAAGGAAAACAGCGCACAGATCGCGCATTCTGTGACAAGCTCACGGACGACAAGGTTCGTCAACTTTCATCCTTTCCCTCCCCACCCCCAGTGGATGGAACTTCTGAGGCACCCAGCAACTGGGTAGCACACCCGGGGTATCAATGTGTCGTATGCACCGACCCCTCCTGCACTATGTGCTTGGCTTACGGCCAGCACCGCATGCAAGGTTACATGGACCCTCAGATGGGGTCCATCGATCACAGAATGGCCACCATTCTGCACTCCGAACTACCTCGGTACGCGGAACGAATGTACAATTCATGGCGCGTTATTGAGGAAATTTCGAGGGAGGGGAGGGGGAGGTTAGAAGATGACCTACGATACTATCAAGATCAGCTTGACGACACTCACGACGAAATTCGTGATCTATGACGCCAAATTGATGAGTTGGACAACCGACGCGACGTGCGTCGGAAGATAAGAGACCCCACCACCGGGGGAACGTCCACGACGAAGATTGTGGAAATGAAAGACGACTACTACAACTCAGGAGAGGACTGGGGTGACGAAGAACCGGATGAAGACCCATGTCCACCGTTGCCCAGTGCGGCCACAGCTGCAGCATCATACCCCAGTCTCATAAATCTACGAGAATCACAATCCCAGTTCGACGAAGCTGGAATCCCCATAACCCGGAGTGCTTGGGAACACGCCAATCGACTTGCCCACATTCCGGGGAACCATAATGCAGTAAACATGTGCAAGGTGTTGGCCAACACCGCCAATCGCACTCACAACAAGTGGCGGCCTTTGACCACCGCCCAGCAAATTGCCCTCAGGGAGTGGCACGTTCCCCTGTGGGCGAAGGACAATATACACTCCCGCCCAATAAGAGCAGGCGGGGACCATTCCCAGCCCCCAGCAGGGCCCTCAACCCATCTGGCTCTGGCGGCTGCACGTGCCAACCTGCAAGTACCCATTCCGATCAACAGCACCCCACTGCCAGCTGCAGTGGAAACCTCGTTTAACATTCACCGTCCAGGCATGGCCCCCCCACAATCGGACGATCCACCCCAATGATGGGCGGCATATTATTACTATGAACACCGTGTTCATAGGCTCCTGCCTGGTATCCAGGACCCTCTCAACCTCCGCCAGGTGTGGGGATGGCGCGCCATGCGCATACTCAGTCCCACCGAACAATCGGCGGGCGCCTCCTTCGGGCGGCAGCGAACGCTGTTCAATCAGCGATTTTGTGAATTACTGGCCGTTCCCGGCCAGTACAGCAGTATCATCGCTCGCGATCACCTCGTCATCGCGAATGTCAACAACTTCCACCCATTGGGTGGGCCTATTGACAATCTGACTGTCAGTGCGGTCGCTCGGCACCTCACCGAGTGCGGTTTCTCGTACACCTGGGCCGACGATTGCTGGGACTTCGCCCAGGCCTGGGTCATGGACAGCCACAACGATGGTCGGGATCTGACAGCCACCTGTCAGTTATTGGGGTCAGTATCGGATATCAATCGACCCCCGTCCTTCCCCCACGAACCTGATAGGCTTGTGTACTTCATGGCTCTCCAGCCACCCAGTTGTCCTCTGTCACCAGTGGCGGGGCGATTTTCATCACGATGTGAATCGGGTCTCAGGGCCACCTGCGCCTGCCCTGCTTATTCCAGAGAGACATCCTCTGCTGGTTCTGGCAGTGTACTATCTGCACTCATGCCCTCCTCAGGCCGCCCTCGTGCCTCTCCACGACCCCCTGTCGTGGCTTCCAGTTCCACGGGAATAGTTAATCCTGTTCCTCCCTTCACCGTGAACCTCCCGGTGGCTACCGCCGGAAGTTCCAACGTCGAGGCATCACTCGAACTGCCCCTTGTTCCGGGTGGCCTGCCCGTGTCCCTGGGAGGGCTCGTTACCGTCCCAGCCTACTTCTCTCGTGGGCCTGCCTCCTCCCTTACCAGTAATGCCACGGATTCCAGCACTGCCCCGTCAGAGGTCTCCTTATCCGGTACCCCTTCAGTGATCACGGAAGATGATGACGACGACATGGATTAGCATCCTCGTGCTCCACTACCTCATAGTAGTGGATTGTCTACCATTCTATCCCTGCTGCCCCACAGCAGCGGACCACCCCCTTATACCGCTGCCATACAGCAGCGGACTCATTGTTACACTTCGCTCCAACCTGTCTCGTATCCCGAGACTGCCACCCTCATTATATCCATTCCCTCTTATTTCTTTTCTTCATAGATCACATCATGTGATCTAAGGGAGGCGGGTGTAAACCCCTTACCCCTTTCCCCTAACTAGTGCCCACATGTGACTACAGTCACATGTGCCTTATTTATCATCTCACGTTTCGAATGTGAAGTTTTAACAACTACACATCTTACACTTATCACACTCACTACGCAATTACATACCGCGAATATACGTTGGTCAAATGTACTTTGCACCGCGTGAGACAAGGAGTACTCAGTGAGTACTTACACTTAGCGTGTGTCTGAAAAAATTGTATGAGTGATTGGTTCTAGGAGCCTGACTCAAGGGCATATACAAATCCCAGACTCAAATACTAAGACAGTAGCCTGGTCTTCCCTTGCGTTGTGACACACTCATTTTACGAGCTTGTAATGATCCCGGCCTACAACCCTAGCAGGTACCTCATCAGATTCATAGCCTGAATCCATATAACATCCTACTATGAACGCACTATGAGGTAGTCACAGTATGATTCATCCGCACCGCCTGTTGGGTTGAGATTGATGAAGCCGACTAAGCGGGTGATGTACTAGTACGCTCGTTCATAGCCGGGTGACAAGATGAAGTTGGGGCCTGTACATAATATTCGAAAACCGGTTACCTCTAAACGATTAAATGTAGATTGAACTCGGAGACTTACACGAAGCTTGGTTGGGCAAACTGCACGGAAATGGGGCACTGACTAACTCGCTGGCCGCGAGTGCCTCGAGCGCACTCTTCAACGCCGCGCATTGCCGGACGTAGGGGGGTCAGGCGGGGTGCTGAGCCCCTCAACGCACGTCCTCGTGCCTACATACCCACCATCAATCAATGAAGCCGCCCATTCCTCAATTAAAGCTAAGAACCTACATCCGTAGAATCAGCAATTATTGGCCGTTCTCTTCGTCAGCGTCGTCTCCGGGTGCGGTGATCGCGCGCGGAGGCTGGCATTGATGAGCCTGTATATGTGGCTTTCTGAGACGGGGATCGTCCAGACATTGATGTCGATGCCGTTGATATGGAGGGCAGCTCTGTCGCTTGCGACTCTTTCGATGCTCCCTAAACAATGGTCAATGGACACACCGGTCTGTGACTTGTCCGTGGCCAGCACGCGAGCGACCTACTGGTCAGGACAGCGCCAAGAGCGTGAGAGGCTAACCCCAAAATGAGGGAAACAATGGTGACAAGAATCTGCAAGTTCAACATAGTTATCGGGGGAGATGTGAGAATCGAGTATCGATTTAACAATTGGGTCGAATGGTGTTGATTCCAAAAGACACATTCATTGAGCTTTTATGCATTTGGATGTTCACTATCCACCATGCAAACTGTGGAACCTCTGGGGCTTACGGCCACGAGTCCACATATCTCAAAACATTCCTTCAATGTTCCTTGTTCCGAAGAGATAAACAAGTTGAATTTCAAGAAAGATGCTTCACAGCGCGTACCTGGGCCTTCGTCGCCTTACGGTCCACTCGAGTAGGGTAGGATGCAATTCAGCGCATACCATACACCATGGCCATTGACATGTGTGCACAGGAATCCAGCGAAGGTGGTAATCTTCTGCGGTGCAGCGCCGACATGAACGTCGGCGCCTGGGGTACTGTCAAAGGCCACGCTTCCGCTGGAGTTCCGACAGATAGGGCATCCGCACGCAGCAAACAATGTCCATAACGAGCTTCTTTCCGTTGGTGACACGACCAGATTTCGCCCACAGAATGACATGATCATGGGTTAAGAGGAAGCAAAACAATCGCTCAACTCCATCCTGGTAAACAGGACCCCGACTCAGATCCGCTCCGTATGGCTATCGCGACGAGAATATAATGTTATTACCGATACAGTCTGTTGTTAATGATATGTAAGACGTGTACTTTTCGCGTTATCGTCTTTCGTTGACGGCCCCTCTATTTGTCCTTCATCTTCATGCTATAATGGCCAAGTCAGCCATCTCCAGATTCTCGAACAGAAGACACGTACGCTGAAGAGCTGAGGCTTTTCTTCGAATCTCCCTTAGTCATCTTGCTGATATCCTTCTTCGGGCATTTCAAGGTGTTGACAAGATCCTTCACCGTCACGTCCGCCGCTCTCGACTCCAGCAACCCGCGCAAGTTGCTCCTCTTCTCCTTCGGTTGCGGGCAGTCGCCGTGCTAGTACAACCCTCGATAAGCTGACTAAATTACTCAGAACACAATGTACTCACCGACCAGATCTCGAGCTCCTTCTTGAACATCGAGTACTCCTTCTCCCAATCCGGAATGAATTTGACCGGGTGTTTCGCGTCAACGCCAGCAACACCCTCGATGTACGCCGCAATCTTCGCGCAATACCATGCATCCGACGTGTCCATTGCATCCAAGTCCCGTTTGGGCGGCGTCCCCTTGATCCCAACAGTAAGCCCTAGTCCCGCCTTCAAGCCAATGCTACCGGTGAACTTGATTTTCGAGAGCTTGTCCTTCCCTGTGATACCCACGCTGAGTTTGGGGGTAACTGACACGCCGATTTCGCCGGTTGCCTTGTGATCGTCTTCGTCTTTGCTGAGACCGAAGTCAAAGTCTAAAAAGCAAAGGGCAAATATGGGTGAGAGCCTCGGATAAATATCAATACGCGATGACCTACATCCGTCCTTTGCGTATGGCGTGGCGGCATGAGTACCAGGAATGGCAATGACAGCTGGAAACAGATAAATATTAGTACAAAGAACGATTGCCAAGTTAATTAATAGAGCAAACCTTTCTCAATCCCCCATTTGAACCCTGTCTTGACTTCCACACCAACTTTGGCTTTGGCAATCGTGAACTCTCCTCCGACGCCGAACAAGAGGCCAGCCGCCACTAGCCTACAATGCAAAGATTGGCAGTCTTCGATCAGCACAAATGATTGACAAGTAATGGACTTTACGCACTTGAGGTCGATACCAGCATGAGGGATGGCTGTATCCTCCATGAGGGTGAACTCTTTCTTGACTTCGCCCTAAACACGGGATGTTAACCACTGACATTCCAAGTAAAGTTACTCATACCCACCTCCAGAGATAGTGTCAAAGTCAAATCATGCTCAAAGTGCGCCGAGAAATCTGAGGATCGCATCAGCGCGCCATTCTGTAACGCATATCACTCCACACTCACCAAGAATGTTGCTTGCCATGGCCTTGATCGACGATGCGCTCAGGTCAATAACCGCGGCCGCGCTGAACGCCTTCGCCGAGCCATACGCCTTGTTCGCTAATGAGCCAGACAGCTCAGCCTTAAGCCCGGCTTTTCCGCATTCCGCGAGCTTTTTCTCTTCCGTCCATGACAGCGTAAGTGGCTTCGTTTCTGATCCCCAGTTGAACTTGCCCGACGGCTTCGACGCCTCGACCTCTTCTCCACTCTTCGTTTTCTTGACTTCGACCTCACCATCCGGTTTGGTTACATAGTAAGTCGAAAGTGTGGCCTGCAAGTTCTTGACGGCAACGTCTGCAACAATGAGATGAGCCCCAATGAGTGCGTCATTTCAGAACACATACCCTGAATTGTTTGCGCTGCCCATTGATCAGCAACATCTTGGTTGTCTATGTCCTGCGGGACGGCAAAGTTGGTATCGACATTGGGTTCATTGACACCAGCGACAAGCGCGAAGACTTTTCCATACTTGGATTCGTCGACGAGAGCGAACTAGAAGAATATGAGTCGATCACTCGTCATCGCAAATAACAAAATGGCGTACATCATCGTCAATGCTGACGGAGAAGACCTGAGGAGCTGCACCATCACGGCGCGATATTCTCGAGGCTGCATGATCGGGGATCGACTGGTTCTCGTGAACGCGGTAGTTCGCAATACGGGCGAACGGCTCAGACCCGCACTGGACGTGTTCGTTAGTACTTTGAACATCACTGATCGATGACGTTGACGACTTACACTCTCGGGTAGACGGACGTATTTATGGACGGGTCCGTCACCTTCGAAGAGGTGGCTAACAATGACAGCGAGCCTTAGTGGATATCGATTGGGATGCGATTTATACGGACCTGCAGCCAGCAGACTCAGCATCGTCCGAGTTACACACAAGACGAATCTCCTGCGACTTGGCATTTGCGTCACAGTCGAGGACAACCCATCCTGCAGCGGGTGTGATATCGGTAATGGCATGCGGTGCGCCAACCTATGATGGAGAAGATGACTTCAGTCGATAAAGTTAGGCAGTTATGATGAAGCTTTCCGCACCATCTTGATGGAGGCTGATTGCCCTTCGGTCGGGATGTCGTAGGCACATTCACCGTCGAAACATGGTTTTGACCAGTCATTCGCACCACGACCTGCGACGAGGGTGGCAGCAAGGATTGCGAGGGCAAAGCCCGACTGGTATTTAGCCATCTCTTATCTGCGGCAATCATTGAGCAATAAGTTCAGGGCAGTCGCCAAGCGAGGAAGAAAACATACGAGTTGATCACAAGGGGGGGTACACTTGCAAAAGAGGACTGGCTAGGGTAGCATTGCGTATAGTGGCACCTATTTGAAGGCCGTCGGGGGAAGAAAGCACAAATTAGTGGATGTGCTAGCTGCCAACAGAGTACGAGAGGCGTCGGGAAGCGGTGGTCGACTAGTTTCATGCTTGCGGCACTAGATTAGAATGATGGATGTCACTGGCAGTATTAGGGGACTAGAAGAAGCGAATAGCCGATTGTTGAGGCGCCCTAGGGCGCTGGAGCTAGCAAGGACGGGTTCCTTGGAACTATGTCAATTGCACGGAAGCTTTTTCAAATTCACGATTCACGGAGTTGACAATATTCTGACCCTCATCTGTCCATAATTGTGTGCCACTGAATCTTGAGCGAAGACACGAGTCAACGTCTTGAGTAATTGAGACGGTCTTTGGTATATGTCTTGGCTGCAGGAAATGACCTGGTTCGCGAATGTTAGGGCGGACCTCTCGATCCACTAGCAGTGGTCAGGGTGTATAGGGATGGTTGTGGTTGAGACTTTGAGTAGAATTGTCTTTCCCGGCGCCTACCCAAGTTGGAGGCTCAGCCTCAGTGAAAACCTGCGCTTGCAACTTCCGAGCGTTTTCTGAGAGAGACCGACAGGATATGGAAGGCGATGACCAGATCCGGGGCTTGCCGCGTCGAGCGCTGGAACGTGGTTATGACGTAGCCATTTCCGAGTTATTCTGGCTGTAGAAGCCTTTAAAGATACTATGTGCTTTAATGCAAGTAATTGATATTAAAGATGTTTAGTCAACAATTTAACACTGTACAGCCTGCCAATTTGAGTGGGCTATAATTTCTTGCAATTCTGAGTGCTCAGGGGCACAGGAGCTTGTGCCACACTCATCGGATGTGCCGTTTGAGCTTGGATAGGCAGCAGGATACTCCAAAGGCAAATTTTTTCTGTGATATATTATGTTCTGTTGTCCATGCATAGTATCCTGGCCATAATTTACTGCTTGGACTCTCCATAACATCAATTCAGCATTGCTTCAGCAAAAAAGACTCCAGTTATTGGAGTATGAACTCTGGCTTAATAACCTGACAGGCCACATCATCTATCAATTCAAACCCAGATCGACTGGCCTGTCTATCGACAATCCCCTCTTTGGGAGGAGTTTCATAGACAGGACAGTCACTGGCCTAGCTTGTTCATTGAGGCGAACATGAGTTTTGCATGCAGTCGACCTGCCCCAGGAACCCACTGACACCAGTTCTGTTCATCACAGATCTTTTCTCCTGTATTATCAACCATAATTTGAACACTTCCGAGCTGTTGAAATGACTGTACTGTGTGACTGTGTGAAATGCGAAGGTGCACAAGATTCGACAACAACAAGGAATCGTCATATGGAGTTTCCCCACACCAGGATGGCCTTGGCTGAGCGAATCCAGCCATTTGCTGAATGGCAATTACAGGGAGACTCGGGAGAGCCTTCTTTGAAAAGGAAAAGAATGGTGAGTGAATAGAACCTTTATGATAATGAGTATGGACACACCACATACAGAATGAGCCAGAAACCTCACAAGAATCTCAACCCACTCCTGCCGCAGCCTTACCACCACACCAAACAGGCCTGACAATTGATCCCCTTCTGGTAGGGCAAGCAAATATTGGCAACTGGAACGATGATGGACCACACTACAAACTGGAGGACAGCAATAATAATGAACAACCCGAAGATGGTAGCGATATGGAATTACCCTACAGGTATCCCGGAGAGGACAATGACAATGGGGGGTTTGGCAATGACGACGAAATTCCCTGGCCAGAAATATGATGATGGATGTCTCGATATGGAAGAAGCAGAAGAATGACTTGATCAGGTGGCACAGGAAGCTGCAGCTGCAGCTTTGCGAGATTTAGTAGTCCAAGAAGTTGCAAATGCCGCCCAGTTAGCAGCACAAGCAGCTGCTGCTGCTGCTGCTGCTGCTGGAAACACCATTGATGAGCCTGAGGATGAGCACGAAGAGGAACCAGAGGCAATGATAGAGCACCTACACCTCACACAACAGTATATCTCCCTCATCAAAGCTGCAACACTCGATAATGGGGGTTTGGATCCATCTACAATCAAGCAATTGCAGAATCCTCCTGAGGGGCTAGTGGATATATCTGAGCCTGATACACGGCTATCCATTGACCTTTTCCTTGCTACAACACATGCGTCAGAAGCCACCTACAATGCTGTCTGAACAGCGATCTCTGCTCACTTCCCTGATACCAATGTTCTATCACATCACCTTGTGAAAAAGCTAGTATCACAGCTGTCTGGTGTTGTTTCAATCATTGACGATATGTGTGTCAACTCTTGCCATGCATTCACAGGTCCATTTGCCAATCTGGATCATTGTTCTGTTTGTGGTGAGGCATGATATGAGCTGATCGAGCTTGAAATGCACAACAAGAAGATACCACGCCAACAATTTCATACAATTCCACTTGGGCCACAACTTCAGGCCCTTTGTCGATCTTCCAGCAGCTCTCAAGAACTGAATTACTGTGCTCAGAAAACTCATGATGTTTTGGCTGCCTACGCTGGCACAGAAGATCTGCTTGACTTTGTTATGATGATATATTCTGCGGTAGTGAATATGTGGATCTTATCGAACGCACCCAGCTTTCTGACTATGATGCCCTTGTGCCTATGTCACTTGACAGATGCCAATTATACAAAAACAAAGCATCAGATGTCTGGATCTACATATGGATAATCGATGAACTTTTACCTGGTGTTCACTACAAGCAGAGACATGTGTGCCCTGGTGGTTTCATTTCTGGGCTGAACAAACTGAAAATCATTGACTCATTCCTCTTTTGAGGAGTTCATCATGTTTCAGCCCTACAGCAAGAGAACAACAAATGTGGCATGAGAATCTGGGATTCTCTTGAAGACACTACTGCCTACTCGCACCCTGTTGTTACAGTTACAATGGCTACGATGGATGCTATTGGCATAGTTGAAATTGATGGACAAGTTGGTCACCATGGTGCACATGCATGTCGCTTGCGATGTGAGATGAAAGGCCACCACAAACCAAATAGTGGTCACTACTTTGCTGCACATGCTTGTCCGATTGATCATGGCCTTGGGTGCGATCATCCTGACACTGATGTCCAACAAATCTCAATTGCCAGTGTGGAGAAATATCAGGAAGATATCAAAGATCTTCTAACATCTCAGAGCGTGGCAGAGTACGAGTGCAAATGCAAACAAACTGGGCTTAGCAAGCCTACATTGCTGAGTGGATTGGACCCAAGTTTGATGTTTCTGCCTCCACGTTGCTTTGTGCTTGACTTGATGCATTTACTGCAGCTCAATATCCCCAAGCCTTTGATTGACCTATGGTGCGGAAGCATCAAATGCGAGCCAACTGATAACAAACAAACTTGGGCATGAATGAAACTTGTGGGGCCAACATGGGTATCCCATGGAAAATTGATCGCAGAGAGTACACTGTATTTCCCTTTGTCATTTCACTGACCACCTCGTAATCCTGCAGAGAAGATCAACAGTGGCTACAAGGCTACTGAATGGTTCCAGTATCTATTTGGCCTTGGCCCAGCCCATTTCAGAGTAATTGTGCCTGAGATATACTGGAAGCACTTCTGCAAACTGGTGCATGCAGTTCGAATCATGCTTCAGCAGTTCATAACTGGACATCAAATCCGTGATGCACACTACCACCTGGTTCAGTTTGTTGAGGACTATGAAAGGCTATACTATCAAGGCTGTCATGATCAACTTCACTTCTGTCAGCCTTGTATTCACACCTTTCTTCACTTGGCTCCTGAAATGCAAAGAGTCAGCCCAGGCTGCTACTTCTCACAATTTACACTGGAGAGAATGATTGAAGATCTTGGTAGAGAGGTTTGATAGCCATCAAAACCATTTGCAAACCTTGCACAACGAGGTGTGTGCCATGTGCAAGTGAATGCTCTCAAAGCCATGTGTCTAGAATTGAACACCATGGCAAATGAGGACCTTGTTCAGGAAGCAATTGATATTGGAAATGGCTATGTGCTACTACGTGCCAGAGACCAGTACAGATATACCCTAGTGGGAGTACCAAAGGCAACCATACAGACTGCAACTGGTGCTACAACAATCAAATGGTGGGCACATTTGCAACTTCCCAATGGCCAAATTGCATGTTTGGCTTGGAAGGAAAAGCAGAAGGCACCTGGCAAAGTCCGCATATCAAGGATGGTTCAGGTACTGTCTATTAATATATCTTGAATACTAAATATAATTTGCTAAACATAATTCACTAGATATGTGGAGCTGATGAACAGTATGAATATGGGGAAGTTCAATACTTCTTCTAGCATAATGCAAGAACATTCGCACTCTTGTCTATTTTCTCTCTGCCTGATGATTATATTTGGCGGGAATCATTCAGTACACTTTGGTTATGTAGCTACATGGGTGATAGCAACCTACGTGTCATTGATATTAGTATCATTACAGCAGTTGTTTCCATGCAGCCATTTCCGGTATGTATTGGAGAGGTTGACCGGGGCAGTTTGTTGTTGAAAAGGTGGGCCTAGATGATGGTGACCTTGTGGTGAACATTCTTGATGATGTAGATAGATGATTGTAAGTATTTTGAACATGACTTGCAACATATGAGCAAACTCCGAGCGAGCTTTGAGTGAACTTCCATCTTTGGAAATCTAAAAAGGCGCCTGAGAGCCATGTGCATTTTGAACCTGTCTACAATTTCCTGGCATCTCTCTTCTACTTACCACCAGCATCACAATTTCACAACCACAACATGGACAACCCAAGGTTCTGGGCCTCTTCACACTCTTCCTCATTCTCAGGACGTGCATTCACACCAGTGCTAACAAACCAGCCTAGTTGTCCACCACTAGATTTCCAACGTGACATGGCCCCAACAGAGAACCATTCAAACCATTCTCTTGAGATTATCTGAGGCGCACCTCATGTTGCTAGCATCGGGTAACCAGACTTACTCAGAACTTCACACCCAATGGATAAAGGCAATGTCTGAGCTAGATGCGGAGAAGTACACTTCTTGCCACTACCTACACATTTTGATGGCTATATGTGCTACTTTAGACATGTCAACAGTGTGCTACAGGCGTCATCAACAACATATCAAGCAGCTTTGTCTAACCAGATGTTCAACTCAGCTAGTAAGGTGAACATGCCTCCAACAGCTTTGTCACAAGGTCTTTCAAAGGTTGAGAGTCCACTCAGCCCTGTTCGGCATGAAGAATGCCCCAAAGTCAGGTTCTATACACTTGGTGGATTGGGAACAATACAAGAAGAAGCGCCTGGAGGCAGGAGAAGTATACTTGAAACTGGCCTTTCTTGAAGATATTCACAGTCGCCCCATTTCTGAGTCCTGTCGGTGAGAAATGACACGTGTTTTGCACGAATGCTTCAATGAACTACATGCGGTGAAGGCAGATTCATCAATGTGGGGCAAGAAACTAGAATCGGCAGGGGAGTACACATGCCAGCAACTTCTCAAAAAATGCAAGGAGTTTTGATATTGCCAAGATGGTAGGTATAAGGCGAATCTGTTTGCTAGCATCAAGTACCCAGACTGGAGCCACGACTCACAGGGAACCAGCCGGTTAAAATGTTGTAAGTGAAACACATATATTGATGCCCGGCTAACGATCTGGCTAGCTGAAAGTTCTGGACATGACATAACCTTTATCCCACCACCACTGGAACACCACTGAAAGCAGGCAACAGCAACTAGCATCAAAGTCAAAGTTGAGAAGCTTGACTTCATAGACTTGAGTCATGACTCGGACAAGGGTAATCAGAGTGGCGCAGGTGTGTATCATATTGTCAGTTGCCACATGTGTTGACTTGTGATCACAGTTTGGGTTGCACCTGATATCTATTATGATAAGCCTTCTGCCAAAGCCTCCACACTACCAACATTGTACACAACTGGCCTTGATCTGCCTCAGCAAGACTTGGGCAACTCCATCCTGGCAACGAGCAATGTCGATATCGTGGCAGCTGAACAGCCTCATCAAACAATGGAGGATAATGACCATTGCCCTATGTTCAATCCAGGTGATCCAGCACCAACTGCCAACACATCTGACGCTCCCAATGCTCCCAATGCCTGCAGTGAGAAGCTGGCTCAACTCGATCAGCAATTGAAGCCACGGCAGCTCATCAAGCATGTACCTGCTGGTGCAGCTGCAACCACTGCACCATCTCTGACGATCTCAATCAGAACTGGTCCAGCCAAGCTCATTCGGCAGGTAAGCCCCATAGTAGTTATGCTTGGCTACTGTTGCTCACATCGTTATGGCGGCGGGCCTAGGTCAATCTGCTGTAGCAGCATTACCTCTTTATTGCTATATTCACTCACTAACATTGTTTACAGTGCCAGTTTACTCATACCTCCATCCCAAGTCATCCCACCCATCTTTCTTCTGGCCCCCAACAAAATCAGAGTCGCCCAGGCCACCCAACCGGACCATGGCCCTTTGGCATGTGGAGCTGCTGGTTCTGATGCACCAGATACTAGTAGATTCCTGCCGACTCTCCAAGGGATGGCCACAATGAAAAAACAGACCCCTGTGAAGCCAAATTCATTGTCAACGCCATGGTAAGTCCCAACTTGCATTCTGATCCTGCAGTATCACAACTCACTGAGGTTTTGTTATCACCGTTTGCAGCAATCTTTATTTCATCGACTACATTCAGTACTACCCGGACATGACAGCAGTGGAATACAAGGTTGTTTGGGACTCACTAGTTTCAGCGGAGGTCAAACAGGTGAGTCAGACATTTATTCATAGAACCTGCTGAAGCTTCCAAACTGTAGGAGTACACCCAACAACGCAAGCCAGATGTTGTGTAAACTTGGCGCATCCAACACCATTCTTTCTCTGGCTCAAACTTCATCTTGACCAACGATCTAGACTTTGTGATCTCACTTTTCAGTTTCTCCACTGCTGGATTACATCTGGAACTCAAATGCACTTGCCCATACATGGACTCCTCCAGATTCTGGCTCACCTCAATGTTATGCTCCCTTATGAACACTTGTCCTTGAACTTCAAATTCTCGTGGACTTCAACTTGTGTTTGATCTGTACTTACGTGACTCAGATTACTCAGACAGCATCAGAAAAACCCTGTATTACAGTAGCTCAGTAGCACTTGGTTGTAATCAGATATGCCCATGCTATAAAAAAAGATTGCTCTTCCTAGCTCAGAAAACCAATCTGACGCAACAATCAAAATCCGAGAAAACTGAGCTTGGGCTGAGTTCTGGAAAACTCAACCTTACTCGGCTGATGCCAGCAGATACCAGCACAGGTTTTCACTGGGGCTCAGCACTCAGCGCTCAGCTCAGCACACTCAACTGACCATCCTTAAATGCTGACAAGAGCCTCCAGGAGACCGGCTTACACCACGAACAACTTGAATAATATGGATCCATGGGACATGCCGGTGGTAGCCCGCTTTGAAGTGCTAGGGCATAAGTTCAATGTATATTCACAAATTAGCATTATGTTCCTATTTGCGCATTGACGGTGTGCAGGCACACATTGTATAAGAGCGCATACATAGAGATGCCTTGGTAAATGCTCGATTGTGCTTCAAGCTTGGCCAAGCTTTCCTTCAGAAGATTGAAGGGTGCCCAGATTCAGACACTTTGTGACTGGGTGCAGGGGAACACCTTGCTGAAGTTCAGAAAGCAGTGACACGCTAGTGTCAGCAGGCTGAGCCCAGCTGCAAGTCATCAATTGTTACCAAAGAAAATGGTTGCCGAGGTAAAAACACCACCTAACACGTCAGGTTTTGGGGCAACCCTCCAATGGCAAGCATGATCCACACATACCACGACTCGGAATAATGGCAAAGAAGATAGTTCAGCCAGAAAAAATGCGACAACTGACTCCCAAGAAAGATGCATCCACCAAGCCAAATCCCACCGATCAATCCTGCCTTTAATCAGAAGCCAGAGGCAACTATAGTCCAAATGAGCGAAAAGTACAAAAGGAAAGGGAGGGACGCACAAGAAAAGTCAGCAAAAGAGAAAATCGGACAGCCTTGGGCTGTCCAATTACTGTTTGTTCATGTTTGCACAGGCATATCATCCCTTTTAGAGCAAGTTTGCGAGCTACACTCGCAATGAAAGGCTGGTGCATCGAGATTCGAGAGCCCGAGCCAGTACACGTTCTACAGTGCACAGCTTCGCCATGTCACCTTTTGGAAGCCTATGCGTGGTATGAATCTTCAATGCTTGCTTGTCGTGCATGTAGAATAGTGACTAGGAATTTGCAGTACGCTGCCCAACCAGGAATGAGAAATCATTGAGCTCTTAAGCAATGATACAGACTTACAGCAAGTCGCATTCAAGGAGTCACATTCATTCACTCACAATTGTGACTAGTTGCTTCCTTGCATAGGGGAAATATGACAAAGTAATGTGGTGTGGTAAAGAGATGTTTGACCTGTTATATACTGATCCTCACCCCCTTACACCCCTTTTCAGACACTTGGACACTTGGAAACCCTCGGGCTCTGCCCTCGAGGTATGGGCATGGTGCACAGTACTAGATTCACTTGTTACATGTTTCATGTACATGTGTACTTACATACTAGCCTCGCAGTATACACATGTTAGTTAGTATTAATAGTAGCACTAGTACACATGTAGTCTTCACTCTGAATCTTAGTTCCCTTTTGCCATCTTGTTAAACTCTTGTCTTCACTGTGGGCTCCTCCGTGGAGCCCACTTCTCTGTTGGAGTTACTGTTACATGTTTCAAGTGCTCTCCAAATCTGAGCACACAGTTATCTAATCACAATGTATTCAGATGTAGATACATTTGATTGTTCCCACGTATATAAGTAGGTAGTAAGAATGAGATGACCCCTCGCGTGTTTGCAAGGGTCCACTGCTATCTCACACGCCCGAGTAACCGCGAAGAAACAGTTATTTCTACACTCTCACCATTGCTCTCTCTGAAATCGGGACACTGCAGGGCTAGGAGGGCGCAGCATCAAAGCTGAAGCCAAGTCTGCTCCTCTCGTCTGCACATTCCCCGCTTCTGTGCTTCCCACACATTCCCACACCCCTTTACGGACAAGTTAGGAGGCCCCATGATATGATCCTTAACATGACCAAATCATTCAAGGACAAGGACAAGGACAATTACTTGGTGACATGATGTTATTCGATGACTAGTAGTCATGGAAATCTCATCGCTATATCCAAGACACTGGTCTGACAAACGTATAATCAGAAGTAGCATGATTGTAAGTACCATTTCTTGAAGTAGTAGAGAGTAGTAGAGAAACACCACAATATATGTGGATTCGCTTGGCCTTTTAATTGTCACGGCTCTTGTGTGTCCCTCAGGTCTAAGGGCTCCTTCAACTGACCCAGGTGCAAAGGAAGACTTGTTTAGGTTATGGACTCACAGATGTGCGTGGAAGACGCCCGGAGGCGACAACACTCAAGAACAGACAGAGATGAAAGGATCAAACACGGGATGTATTAGGGTAAAGGTGGGAGTAATGGTACAAGAGGAAGTAAGTAAATATGTATGTGACTTCGGTATATAAGGGGATGCAATGATCACATGATCATATCTAAGGGGTTAGGGGACAGGTAAAGCATGAGATACCTTACAGTGCGGTGCCACATCAGTAAAATCACACATACTTTTGCCTTTTGGCAGGCTTTTTGAGGGCTTGTGGGGCCTTTTGGGGCCAAAAAAGCGCCGGAAAGGAGCCAAAGTCTAGGGACATGGCTTCTGAAGGGCTTCAGTGGAGCGCGAAGCCCGCAAAAGTATCCAAAAAGCATTTTCGCGATTTTTCTGATGCATCACAATGCCTCAATATATATGGCGTACAACGAATCCAGGATCCAGGATGTGTTCAAACGTTAAACTCGAAGTACTGCGGGCGTTCGCATCATTGGAGAAGGTAAGGGTCGTGAACCCATGTGAGTCTTTGTATCGCCTCTGTTCTCCATATGCCATTCGTCTTACCAAGATCATTGCGCACACCGGGCAAGCTGACCCGCCTGATGCCTTGTTTGACGGGTACTATGTACTGCGCCAATCTGCGCAGTTTGATGATGGACAACCGGCTAGATGGGTGCATTATCAGTCAGAGTTGATTGTGACCAGCGCCTCAAGTATTCAACGATCCGGTATAAAACTAGGCACGAAAGTGACTTGCAGCCGTCAACGACATGTCTGTTCCAATCAACCTCCGCCTTGCTGTCTGCCTGTTCGACGACGTAACGTCCCTGGACTATCAAGGGCCCATTGCTCTCTTTGGTTTCCTTGAGCCAGAGGTCGTCAAAGTTTTGCCTGTCTTCAAGAATTCAACGCCACCCAAATACACATTCGAGATCACATACCTGGCAAATACACTGGATCCCGTGAAGTCATCACCGGGCCCTCTTGTCGTACCGTCCAGGACATACGACGAGATCAAGGACGATGAGCAGTTTGATCTTATCTTAATTCCTGGCGGTGAGTCCTCCCTGATATGTCCTTGAATGAACTGTACATTGCTAGCACTGACATTTCTCCTAGGCCCTTCTGCCCGTCCAGACGGTGTTCCTAAGTCTCTACTCAACTTCATTATACGCCAGGCGCCAGGTGCCAAACATATTCTAACCGTCTGTACCGGCTCGTGGGTTCTGGCGGGAACGGGCCTCCTCCGCGGTAAGAAAGCCACTACCAATAAATCTTATTTCAACTTCGTTGTCGTAAGCCTTCTCGAGCTCTCGTTGCATTATCTGAACTGAGTTCGTGAATCAGAAAAGTACTGAAACGGAAGGCATTGAGTGGATACCCAAGGCACGGTTTGTTATCAATGAAGACGACAACCGAAAGATCTGGACAAGCTCCGGAGTAACCGCAGGTACGTGATGGATTACATTTCCTTACTAAGAGCGGTCCCTGACTTTTCGGAAGGAATGGACATGGCCAATGCATTCCTCGAATATTTGCTAGGAAAAGAGGTGACCAAAGTTATTCGAGGAGTCATCGAGCTGAGTGCGAAGGAAGAAGACGAAGACGAATTTGCAGCGTATTATAATCTTGTCTGAGACAAGTCGCAGGGCACAATGTACGCGTCGTAGTCTAGTTTCTACCCAAACGACAGTGAAGTTTTGCATAAATCGAGCGTGAGCACAATGGGACGCACCAACCATCCACGCATTCACGAAGGACTTTGATCCACTGCCACGCTTGAGCCTGCTTTGCAACAAAAACCGACGCTGTGTTACTGCGGCTACAAGTAGTACATCGGACGGTAGTTGTAGGGGTAATGTCGATGGTCGTCATTGGTCACAATGCATACTACACACTTCCATCACGGATCACTCCTTTAGATCTGTACTTAACGATCCAAGGATGCCGCAGGACTTCCGACAATGGAAGTCGTTGTTCTGGATCGTACCGTAGTAGCTATTGCAAGTAGATAAGAAACACTTCGTGGACGATTCAGATATACAAAGCGAATCACCTTAGTGACCAAGTCCCTCGCCTCGAGAGACATCGACGAAGGGAATTTGAGATCCACCTTGGCAATACGACGATATGTGTCTTATCAAGCGTTGGTGAGCTGCAATACACGTGGGACAAGTAAGGAGAGGACTCACTGTTCACACTACTGCGATCCTCAAATGGAGGACTGCCGATCATAAACTCATAAGTGAGGACACCGAGAGCCCAGTAGTCAACCTTTTCGCTGTGCTCCTTGCCCTCCACCATCTCTGGCGGTAAGTAGTCCAAAGTTCCACACAGGGTCATTCTACGATTGCCCGGTGCGTGCACACTCCACCCAAAATCAGCGATCTTGAGCTCCCCGTTGATCCCGAGCAACAAATTCTCCGGTTTGATATCACGATGAATAACATGCTTCCCGTGAAGATACGACAATGCGTCCGCCATCTGGTCGATATACCGCGAGCTTCGTTTCTCAGAGAAGCAGCCGTATTTGCTGAGCTGCCTGTACAGCTCTCCCTTCCCAGCGAACTCCAGCATAAGGAATATCCGCTTTTCATCGTGGAAGTAGCCGTAAAGCCGTAGGACATTGGGATGTCGCAAGTTCTGCTGGATCTCGATTTCACGGCGGATCTGCTTCTCCACTCGAGATTGGATGATTTCAGATTTATAGAGAGTTTTCAGAGCAAGGATGTACTTGGGCTCGGCCTTCGTGCGAACCATGTATACGCGACCGAACTTCCCTTTACCGAGAGGACGCCCCATATCGAATGAGTGAAGCGTCCATTCTCTTGTTGGGCATTTCCTAAGATACCTATCAATGAACCATCACTAATAACCTCTGAGAAGGGTGCGTACTTGGATGTGCTCGAGTCTAACGCAAGCTCTTCTGCTGCCTCGCCATAAACCCTCTCGCCCCTCTTTTCGTTCTCAATTTCCAGACCGCCATCATATGTACCAATGTCAATGCCGATGCGGGGATCTGATTTCGTGGAGGTTGTCGCATGATATGAAGAAGATGCTGCAGCTGTGGTGGGGTGTCTCAAGGCTGAAGGTTGTTTCGCTGTTGAGTTTGGGAACGGGTTTGGTGCAGCAAACTTGGTCAGTAGTTTCGTAACGTTACTCTGGCTGGGGTGTTTCGCGTGAGTCGGTCGATTTATCGAGGAGGAGGACGCAGTTTTCTTTCCATTGATGTCGAGGGCGGCGATCTGACGAGTTACGGAGGCGACAGAGGTCATGGTGCAGACGATGGTGTACAAGCACAAGATGCACGCCGACTTAGGAGGTTCAACTCATGGCGCGCAACGACCACGTGATGGTGAACGGGAATTATTCTACTTTTTAGACTAGACCCACAGCAGAGAAACATGATGGAACATCTAGTAAAGAAGCGAGGATGTATCTGCACGAATACGGTTGTAATCCAGGAGACCCTCAACACTTCCCATCGCAGCAATTGCAATCTAATGGGGCATTGATCAGTTTTTATCAAGTACCGGAGGGAATGAATACAAACATCCTTATCCCAGATGTATTTCTGGGCGACACGCTTGATCTCGTCGACGGTGACGGCGTCAACAGCCATCTCAATCTGCTTGGGCGACATTCGGCGTCCAGTAGTGACGAGTTGACGCCCAATATCTTCAGCGATAGCTGTTGTTCCGTCGAGGCCAAGGAGGAGACCAGCCTTGAGCTGGCTTTTCGCCCGCTCAACTTCGGCTTCGGTAGCGCCGACTGCCATGCGAGTCCACTCCTTGATGACGAAGTGGGCAAGATCGTCTAAGTTGACTACATTCTCGGAAACACAGTAGATACCCCAGAGACCGGTGTCTGAGTAGGACGTCGAGAAGGACATGAAGGAGTTGGCGAGGTTGTGCGAGGATACAATGTGTGAAAGCCGTGATGAGAGCAATGGCGAGGCGCCAAGGCTGCGATCCCAGTTACCAAAAATACTCTGCATGACCATCATGGGGAAGTAGTCCGGCGAGCTCCAGCCAACACCCTCAACCGCGATGGCGAAGTTGGCGGTCGGTGATTCGTCGTCACGGATGCGAACCTCGGAGCCGACGAATGATGTCTTAGGGTGAGCGAGACGGCCGAGAGGTATGGGGTTGGGGGAGACGGGGAGGGAGGAGAAGTGCTTTTCGGCAAGCTTGACGAGTTCAGTGTGGTCGACACCACCAGCACCAACGAGGACCATGCGGTCGGCAGTATAGTTAGTTTTTATGTAAGATGAAAGGTCGTCGCGCTTGATAGACAAAATATTCTGCTTAGGACCGAGGATGGTACGCCCCAGCGGTTGACCTTTTGTAGCGCAACATAATCTAAGACGGAGAGCGGAGGTAAGGAGGTGGAAGGCACGCACCCTGGAAAGCAACCGAATGCAAATGGTCGAAAACGACTTCTTCCAGTTGCTTGTCAACCTCCTGTTGTTCCCGAAGAATAACATCTCTCTCCCTCTCAATAGCCGAGTTCTCCAGCTTGGAGTTTTGAAGGATGTCACTAATGATATCGACGGCGACCGGAACATCCTTGCGAAAGCTCTTAGCGTAGTACACGGTCTGCTCGCGGGACGTGTAAGCATTGAGATGGGCACCAATGTTCTCGACTTCCAACTCCAGACCGTGTTGCGTCCGTTTGCCTGTGCCCTTGAAGGCCATGTGTTCCAGGAAATGTGCGGTGCCGTTAGTTGCGTCGGTCTCTGCTCGTGAGCCGGCATCTATCCAGACACCAACGGTAGCGGTCTGCGCCTGCGGATGCGCCTCCGTTGCAACAGTCAGGCCATTGGAAAGTGTGGTCACCTCCGTAAAAGGACCAGAAGTATTGTGCGCCGTAGCAAATGCCCGTAAAGTGCGCTAGCACCCCTAGTCAGAACCGTTACAAGATATCAGAATACAAGAAAACATACTGGACTGCGCACAGCGCTTCTAGCAGCGCGACTGAGCACCGTTCGTGAAAGCATTGGAGGCCGTTGGAAAGATTTGTTGGAAGAGTGTCCAGAGCGGAAATTCACGGTCAGAGCCTCGGCGGCATTCGCTGCATGCCGAGCCGTGGGCACTAATTGCCAAATCCACATTGCACTTCGGGATCCAATCATTCCACGTCCATTCAGGCCTCTTGCATATGAAGCGGAAACAAAATTGTAAATTGATGAGCTGGAGAAGAGAATATTCATTATCAAGATCTAATTGCATATTTTACGTGAACAAATGGTTCATCCATGGACAGCGAACGACAAGTAACAAGTACGAATTATGAAGCTATACGGAGACGTCTAACATTTTCAAGATCGAAAGCAGTGGCAAGGAACTCCTCGATCTCTCTCTTGTGCTGTGACTATAGAACGATGATCAGAGGCGAACGTCTGAGGCGAGTCAGGCAAATTTACCTTGCTACCGGTTGCGACAGAGCTGGTTGGTTCACGACCGGCATAGTACGGATACTTGCCCTTATGGTGCGCTGTCTGACTGCCGGCGGTGTAGATACGAGGACCAACGTAGCTCCATGCACCATTATTCAAGGGCTCTTCCTGTAAAGAGAGTAAACATCGGGCCAGTCAGAGGAGAATGGTTAAAGCGTACTTGGCACCACATTAAATCAGCGTGGGGGTACTTGTCTAGGTGTGCAGTAACCTATGACCACAGTTAGATTACAGCTCCGGAACCTTACAGTCAAGAATCTCACAAGATCGTAAGGGAAGGGCGACAACTGTTCGAGTCTGCTAATGGCAACATTGTTGTAGCCCTTTGCTTCACGTTCGGCTAGAAGAGCTTGGTAGACTTGACCTATAACAAATTCAGTCGCAACATAAGATGTAACAACACAGACGACTAACCAGTGCAAAGAATGTGTCTCTTGATCTCCTCAGGAGCGACGAGTTCTTCGGGATGGGGGTCAGGAATGTATCGCTGGAAGCTAGTCTCGCCAGTCATCTCAGAAAGATCTGAACGAGCCTTGGGATGGCGGAGCAAGTTCTTCGAGAAGAAGATGATAAGCTATAATGTCGAAGTATCAGCATAACCATCTCGCGTTCTAAATGACGATGACTACGAACGGGCTTGCGGAAGTCGCGGTGGATTTGACGACGCAGCACATGGAACTATTAACATGATCAGGCGATGAAATCGAATGGAAAAATCACAACGCACGTAGTTGGCGGAGGTACTGGGGTACACCACTTGCATGTTGCAATCCTGATGTTGACGTTCGATCTTCTCCGGAGTGGGGAAGACATGAGGATGGTCATCACATAGTTGCAGGAACCGTTCAATTCTGCCACTAGAATGCTCGGGGCCCTGGCCATCATATCCATGCGGCAAGCTCACCACCAGACCAGTTCGCTGAAGCCATTTGCGCTCACCAGCAGCAATGAATTGATCTATGATGCACTGCGCGTTGTTGGCAAAATCACCGAACTGTGCTTCCCACATAGTAAGACAGTCAGGGGAAACCAAGGAATAACCAAGTTCGAAGCCGAGTGTTCCATACTCCGAGAGAGAGGAGTTACAAACGACGAAGCGAGCTTGGTTAGAGCCGAGGTCGTTCAAAGGAATGTACTGTGATTCGTTGTGCTGGTCGTGAATGACAGCGTGTCTTTGCGAGAAAGTACCACGCTCGACGTCTTGGCCGGAGACGCGGACGTGAATTTTCTCTAAGGCTAGAGAACCAAAAGCAAGTGCCTCGGCGGTCGACCAGTCAATGTTAGTTCCTTCCTCGACCGTCTTGCCACGGGTCGTAAGAATACGTTGAAGATTACGATGGGGAGAGAAGTCTGGGGGAGAGGTGGAGATGGCCTTTCCGATGCGCTTGAGGATCTCTTCGCTGGTACCGGTAGGACGTGTGGGCAGTGTTTGCTCGGCTAGTTGTCTCGGCGAGGGGAATCCTTGCCATGAAGCAGACAACCACTCCTTGCTCGTGGGTACGTAGTCCTTGGATGCGGCCGCAGCCTTCTCCAACATACCCCAAACCCACTTCTTATGCTCTTCGATATCCTTCTCGGTGAACGTATTTCGGCCGACCAGGAATTTAGTGTACTGAGTGAGAGGAGTGGGCTGCTTCTCAATGGCCTTGTACATACGAGGCTGAGTGAACATTGGCTGATCAGTCTCATTGTGGCCATAACGACGGTAGCAGACAATGTCGATGACCACATCCTTCTTGAATTTAGCGCGGTAGTCGGCGGCAAGCTGGCAGACGAAATTGACGGCCTCAACATTGTCTCCATTGACGTGGAAGATCGGCGAGTCGATGGCCTTGGCGATATCAGAAGGGTAAGGAGTAGAACGCGAGAAACGGGGATCGGTGGTGAAGCCGATCTGGTTGTTCACTATCAAGTGGATGGTGCCTCCGGTACCATAACATGGCAGACTGTGCATGCCCATCGTCTCATAAACGATTCCCTGGCCCGCGAAAGCGGCATCACCGTGTAGCAGAACACCCATGGCCGTGTTGTGAGAAGTTTCGTCCTGCTCGAAATGCTGGATAGCACGAGTCTTTCCAAGTACGACGGGGTCCTCGGCTTCTAGATGTGACGGGTTGGCGACGAGGGAAAGCGAGACCTTCTTTCCTGAAGGAGTGGGGCGGACATAGTTGGCGCCTAAATGGTACTTGACGTCACCGGCAGGCGAATCACCCTCGTCTCCCGAGAATTCGTTGAGAATGGCCTCGATGGGCTTGCGGATGACATTGGCGAGGACGTTCAGACGGCCACGATGCGGCATACCGATAGTGACGTGCTTCACACCGTGGTCGACAGAACGGTCAATAAGAGCCTTCATCCCAGGGACGAGAGCTTCGCAGCCCTCCAAGCCGAAGCGCTTCTCGTTAGGGTACTTGCTGGCCATGAACTTCTCGAATGATTCTGACCAGATGAGGCGATCCAAAATCATACGCTTCTCCTCGACGGTATAATTCCATGGTTTGGGGATTTCGACACGCTCCCTGATCCAGTCGCACTGTTCCTTGTCGGGAATATGGACATATTGTATACCGACGGCCCCACCTAATATATTACGTTAATGATGACTGCCAAAAATTGCACGAAGAGTTGGCGCACAATATATACGCTGGCAGAGCTTAATGATCTCGCCCAAGGTCATGGACTTGCGATCTTCCGTTGCAAAATGTGGAAGGATACCGGGGCCTAACGTGATTTGCTTTTCAAGGTCGCGCTCCGTGAAGCCATAGCGACTCAGTTCAAGTTCGGGGGGATGGTAGTCGACAAGATCAGCGTGAAGAATGCCTAGAGGATCCAAGTCCGCAACATGATGACCCCGAACTTGATATGCTCGCACAAGCAGTTGGACCTGGAGAAAACCGGGATGAACATTTTATGGTCCACAAGTTGCATCATGCCACTCACTTTCAAGTGGTCATCCAATTCCCCGGATGTAGAATACAGTGCAGGCGCTCCATCAGCAGGCGGTGGTAAATGCTGGGTCGTAGTTGGGGGCGGTTGGAAGGCTTGCGGGCTCGACAGGCCCTTGTCCATGCCTCGGAAGTAAACGTCCCAGGAGGCATGCACCGCCTTGGGATCCTGCCTCCAGATCCGGTACATCTCCTCAGCATAATATGCGTTCGTGCCATTTGCAAAAGGATCGTTAGGTGACGGAGGCTTGGCCGGAGTAGCCATGTCACGTTTTAGTGCAAAGACTGCACGATGAGACTGCTTTGCCCATGTTGCAGGCGACGCTGGGAACCGTCGAATAACTTGCCTGCAAAGCATTTTCAAGGAGGGATACTGCACTGCAGACGGTGGAGGTGGTGATGGTAAAAGATGAATCAGTGAGAGAACGCTGGTGTGACGAGCTCAAGTTGCCGGATCCGGTAACTAACGCCAACTCTCGGCCGCGTTCTCACCTTGCCTTCCCCCGCCACCACCCTCCCATGATGTTGATGACAAGGGCGAGTACAAGATTTCTACGTGGACTATCACATAGGCTCTATCAGCAACAAGCAAGTGCACTGAATGGAATTCCACCGCCTTTACAAGGCATCAAGGTCGTAGACCTCACCCGGGTTTTGGCTGGCCCGACGGCAACGATGTTGCTGGCAGACCTCGGCGCCGACGTGGTCAAAGTTGAAGAGGTTACTCAAGGTGATGACACCAGTGCGTCGCGTCTTTTAATAGCTGAGAGGCTGCGGAATGCTGCCATCGCCCAAGCGGGGATTCCTAAAGGGATGATTTCCCCTGTGGTTTCCCCTGATCCAAGCTATTACAAGCGGAACAGCAAACTCTCAGTCAGTCAGAATATTGACCAACGCATAAACAAGGACAATGGGACCCACCATCTGCACCTTCGATCGAGGGTGCACCTGCGGAGGCAAAACACCTTCCAGCGGAGTCGGCCTACTTCCTAGCCGCGAACAAAAACAAACGGTCTATGACTGTAAACTTCAAGAAACCGGAGGGATTGAAGATCATCCATAAAATGATTGCCCAGGCCGATATTCTCGTGGAGAATTACATTCCCGGCAAACTCGCTAGCATGGGGCTTGGCTATGAAGACTGCAGAGCTATCAACCCCGGCCTCGTGTACGCATCCATCACTGGTACGACATCCTCGGTATCAAGGCTGTTTAGGCTGTGATTGAGTTGGCGTAGGGTATGGTCAGACTGGGCCATATAGCCAAGCCCCAGGCTACGATGTCATAATCGCTGGCGAAGGGGGGCTCATGCACATGTAAGCCTGCCCGCTTCTTTTACGGTCCTGTGCGGCTGCCTTTAATATCCGAATAGAACTGGGGACCTAGACGGACCGCCTTGCAAGGTTGGTGTCGCATCGACGGACATCGCGACAGGGCTGTATGCTCATGGGGCCATCATGGCTGCCCTCATCTCCAGACAACGCACTGGCAAGGGCGTCTGGGTAGACTGCAGCCTGTTTGATACCCAGGTAATCCCCGCGCCTTTGCCGAATCTCGGATAAACTGAACTCCACAGCTCGCTGGTCTCGCCAATGTCGCGTCGAACTATCTAATCGCAGGACACGAAGGCGGCCGACATGGAACTGCTCACCCGTCGATTGTTCCATACCAAGCATTTCCTTGTGAAGATGGCTTCCTGATGTTCGGGACAGGAAATGAACGCCAGGTAGGTGTGCCCTATTCATGTCGAACGAGGCGTGTAGGAACTTACCTCGATAGTTTAAAACCCTGACTACACGCATTCTAGAGCAGCCCGCGTTAGCCGATGATCCCCGGTTTTCGTCTAATGCTGCCAGGGTTGCGAATCGAACTGAACTGATCAAGATCATCTCTGACGTGCTCACCACCAACACGAGAGATTACTGGATAGAGAAATTCACTGGGCTTGGGTGCGAGGTGGTTTTCTAGCGTAATACGGCTGTTCGTCTGATTCCACCCCCAGCATACCATTTGGTCCTATCAACAATGTTCGCCAAGCGTTTGAGCATCCACAGGCGAAGGCTCGTCATGCAGCTATAGAGGTTGATGTAAGGCCGCATGCTACCGAGCGAATGTGTATTGACTATGACAAAAGCATCCGAGGGCAGGGAAAATCAAGGTTGTCGCCCCAGCAGTATTTTATGACGGTAAGAAAATGCCCGTGAGACGCCCACCGCCATGGCTGTCACAACATACGACCGAGGTATGGGGTCGTGTGCTCCCTTGGTGCTGTGCCAAACATTTATCTTTCCAGGTTCTGGAAGAATTAGGGTACAGCTCGAAGGAAATCGAGGAATTGAAGGAGGGGCAGGTTGTGTAGGTAGTAGCGTACAGCAGTAATTCTAGCCCCATCCACGGGTACATATGGAACGTCATATGAACAAAGAGTAGATCAATCTGAGGTCGGTCCGTTGATAATCAGTTAGCCGTTCTTGGCTCTCTCCCATCATCACCAAATTCTATAATTCATTTCTCAATGGCGCAGTCAGCATCACAGGTCAACCGTCTACGCCCCCTACAAAACTCCTGTTGGCATGGAATCTACGCAGAAACGGCGAAATTCCCCTCCTCCTGTTAAAACCTTACCTACGCCCGAAGTGAAACCATTGCCCGTAGACACCGCTGATGCCCCCTCGCCCGCGCCAGCGAGGGAGTTGGAGTCTCCAGTAGATGAGGATGATCTGGCTGACGACGAGACGAATGACGGCGACGACGACCTTCCTTCAGTATGTCTTATTTCTATACACCCAGTGGACCCCAGCCACTTTCGAGATTCGCAGGCGTCTGGAGTATTTGAGCTAACGTTTGTGATGCTAGGACATAATCGATAAGGAGATATTCAATCAAATTCTCGATCTCGACGATGGGGACACGAAAGAGTTTTCGTTTGAAATGACCGCTGCGTATCTAGTCCAGGCGAAGGAGACATTCGTGAATATGGATCGTGCGTTGTATGTATCACGCCCATCATCACTAAGATTGAGTGTTGACGCAGTGTCGCAGATTAGCAAAGGATTTACATGAGCTATCACGACTGGGCCACTACTTGAAAGGCTCCTCTGCCGCCATCGGAATCAAGAAGGTACAAGCCTCGTGCGAGAAGATACAGCACTGTGGGGACGATGCTTTGGGAGAAAACAAGCTTGTCCAAGTTGAAGCATTGCAGAAAATCACGCAAATGGTCAGCCAGGCGAAGAAGGATAACGAGAAGGCGGAAGAGTGGCTCCATATATACTACAAGGACGAAATGGAGGTTGCCTCATGATGGAGGACAAGCACGGAGCTTTGATGCCACATGCCAGAGGATCTACTATATACCAAGGACGCTAATACCGCTAATCGGTGTGTAACAAAGATTTACCTGCGCTGGGGTGCACGCTTGGAATTCATGGGGACTGACTTCTCCTTACGATCTGCTTACTCGTCAGCGAGCCCTCTAGATACATCATAATTTCCATTGTAGCCTATGATTTATTGATTCCATGCCTTCGAGTCTCTCTTATTTACTTCATAAACGTGCTGTAAATACTGTCTCCTTTTGCTAGGAGAATCTCCTATTTCCCTTTCTTTCTCACCTGACCGATACGCGTCTTGCCACCCTAGTTGTTTCTGATCGAGTACCATGTCATTGTCGCTACGAACCCCAGAATCGTTTCCGGCTTTTCCATTCGATCCTCCTTACTCCATACAAGTGGATCTGATGAAGCATGTCTATTCTGCCATTGAGAACCGCAAGGTAGCTATTGTCGAGAGTCCCACAGGAACGGTACGCGTTCCACGTTGCGAATGCGAACACGGGATGATTCGTTCACGTTCGAGTGCAGGGAAAGACATTAAGCTTGCTCTGTGCTACTTTGACGTGGCTAATGGATGAGAAGCAACGAGCAAAGAAGGGAAAACTACCGGAATCTAGGCGAAGCAGTGACGGTACCGTCCATTGAGTCCAGATGAGGCCTGCTCGGTTCTGAAATATTGATTGTAGCACCTGACTGGGTGGTGGAGCAAACGAGGCAACGCCTGATACGCGAACTTGAGGCCGAGGAGCAGGAGACCCAAGACCGCCTCATTAAAGCTCGCAAACGGGAAGAGGCTATGCTCAAGATGTCGAAAGCCAGGGTTAAGAAACGACAGGTATGACTATCGTATCGTGCACTGCCCGTGAAATTTAACAGGTACTATCATGAGAAAACTACTGAACAAAGTCATACGGCCGACGAGATCGGGGGTGATGATATGTTTTTACCCGACGAAGATGTCGACACGGACGATAATATATCGCCAAGTGTGCGGGCCCTGATGGCTAAGTTTGTAATGCCGTATTGTTGTATCAACTAACTTATCTTGAGCGTTCGTAGGTTTGAAATCGGCAGGAACAAAGCCAATGGATGGGATGGAGCAGCAAATACACCACACGCTACCAAGATATACTATGCGTCCCGTACGCATTCGCAGCTCACTCAAGTCATTCCAGAATTAAGACGACTCAACCTACACGCTGACATTTCCACGGTCCAACATACAACCGCTACCCCAGGAATCAAACGCAGTGCCGAAGAGATCGAAAGTGACGACATAACTAAATTGTTCACACCTGCCGTAGCCCTCGGATCCCGCAAACAGCTTTGCATACACGAGGAGCTGCGGCGAAACCGATGGGACCTTGATGATAAGTGCCGTGACCTATTAGACGGTGAGTCGAGAAGCATACGCCTCGTCTAATGTCCCATGATGTTTATTACTTCTTAGCCAAGGATGATAAACGATGTCCTTATCTTCCTCCAATTGGGGACGAGAGTAAGATGATCGACTTTCGAGACCAAGTGCTAGTAGGTCCAATGACTGCTTTGGACAGATACAATCAATAGGGATAATTTTTAGTCGACGCCTAAGGATATCGAAGAACTTGCCCAAGCAGGAAAGATAGCTGATACATGCCCATATTTCGGGTCTCGCCATGCGATTCCCCAGGCTGAAGTACCTTCTTTCATCTCCCTTCTTCTATTGGTAGCTTATAGGGAGCAGTTAGTGACGCTTCCCTACAATCTTCTCTTACACAAGGGTGCTCGAGAAGCTTTGGGGATTGACTTACGAGACCAGGTTGTTGTTATCGACGAAGCACACAGTATGACGTCTAGTGAAGCATTCATTTCGCAGCAGACTAACCGAAGTTATGACAGACCTGATTTCCACTCTGTTGTCTATCACAAGTGCGCGGCTGACATCGCGAGCGCTAGGCGTTGCATTTGCCCAAGTATGCCACTATGTTGCCAAGTTTCGGACGAGATTGCTCGCCTTCCATATTCTCCATCTCAAGCGTCTCATTACTTTCATGAAAGCCTTAAAAGAATACCTGGTCGAGTGGGCCAAGTCACCTGCCAGTGCTTCGCAGGCCCACGCGAAGATGAAGACAGAAGCCATGACACCTGCTGATCTTTTGCAACGCGTCGGAAAAAATGTTGCTGGCTTTAACTTCTTGGAGATTGAGAGTTATTTACGGAAAAGCAAAGTAACGGATGTGATCGAAATCTCGGTCAATCACTGATGCGTGTTCTCGAAGATTGCGACGAAGATATCCAAATATGCGGAGGCTAGTAGCGTTCATAGCAGTTCGTGGTTTATCTAACCGATGAATCACCCACTCACATCCCCAAATCTCCTAGATCGACCTAACCATGAGTCAATCACACTCCCACCTCTCCAACATGTTGAAGCGTTGATTGTCGCCCTCGTATCTGCCAATGAAGGTGTGTTGATCCTCACGGTCGTAGGTCACCGCCACTCGAACCACATTTCTAGACGGCTGCGTGATGCTCACCTGTACTGGCCCGAATGATGTAGAGATCAAGTACCAGACATTGAACCCAGCTCCTGCGTTCATGGAGGTGGTAGAGTCTAGTAGAGCGGTCATCCTTGCCGGCGGGACAATGTCTCCGGTAAGCTTCTCCATTTTGCAGGCAACGATCAGATTGAGCTGGTGACCTACAGGTGTCCGATATTATCGCTCAGTTATTCTACCCCTTGGAATCATCAAGGCTGTCAACATTCAGCTGCGGGCATATAATGCCCCCTTCTAACTTGCTGGCTGTGGCGCTTGGAAACGGACCATCGGGGGTAGAGTTGGACTACAGGGCAGAGCAGCAGCAGAGTGATAAAGTCGTACGTCTGTTATTCTTTTCGATCTGCTAGAGATAATCCAGGGGTTATTCGTAGGTGATGGAACTCGGCCAAATCCTATTGAATCTCTGCAGGCTCCTTCCTGCCGGTACTGTGGCATTCTTTCCTTCATACAAATTTTTGGCGAAGGCTCGCACATTATGGGAAAAGCGGGGTACCCTTGAGAAGTTAACTCAAAGGAAACAAGTACGTTGTAATACACGGATTCCGGATGGTGTGCTGATTTCCCACTGACGATAGATTTTCTTCGAACCCGATGACTCTACCGCCGTTGACGCAACGCTGAAAGCGTACAGCCAGGCGGCGAAGGTGGCTCCATCCAACGGTGTAATCCTTCCGTTTAACACCTGTTCGTAGGGTACATCAAACGGCGCTTTGTTGTTCGCTGTAATTGGTGCAAAGTTGTCTGAAGGGCTCAACTTCTCTGACGAACTGGCACGCGCGGTGGTTATTATAGGATTGCCTTTCCCTAACCTTGGATCGGCTGAGCTTCAGGAACGGATGAAGTTCGTCAGAATGAAATTCACCAGCCAGTCACAGTCGCAAGGGAAGAAGGATCCTGGCGCAGAACTGTACGAAAATATCTGCATGAACAGCGTCAACCAGAGCATAGGTATGCATCAGAGATTGGCTTCTCCATGTGTAGCACCCGCTCACTTCCCTTCTCACCAGGTCGCGCTATTAGGCACCGAAATGACTGGGCTGCGCTGATCTTCCTGGACAAGAGGTACAGATCGCGGGCGATACAAAACAAGCTCTCCAGTTGGATTCAGCCACATTATCATCCCGTCGATACGTTCGGGCAGGGCGTTAAGCTTTTGTCGGCGTTTTACCAGTCACATAGATTATGAACAATTCAAGAACCGTCTGGTTATTGCGTACCATCGCTATGTATTAGATAGATATCAGACCTGTTTAGACTGTAGGACCCCTCTAACTTTGTGCGTGGTTTTCCTGCATCAATATTGGTATGCGGAGAAGACAATACTGTGAAGTGACCCCCGGCCGTTACCTTCCATTTGCCCCAGCCACTCTGACAAACTTCATGTACGTTGAAACAGAGGAGTTGGTGCTTGACTCGTGTCATTCCCGACTACTTCCAGGGAATCTATAACCGTCTACGGGGGCAAAAAAGGGCCTGACCGGGAATTGAACCCGGGACCTCTTGCATTCATGCTCCGTCCAAAGAGAGCGGGAAACTGCTGCCCCCGTAAAGGCTGGTCACCTGTAGTTTCATTTCGTTCACATGATGTGAATCAAATCATACCACAACCAGTGTACATGTAAAAACTGTGAATAAACACACAACTATAGCGAACTGTTATCAAAGTCCATGCCGACGGTAGTCCGGGATACTATGTAATGAAACCGAGAGAAAGCTAAGGAATGACTCTGCTGCAATCTGAGACAAGCGTAATGTGTTACATGAAGTACAGCACAAAGTAGAACATAGTGAATGTCCGAGTGATTTACTGATAAGAAAGCAAAGCGTGAAAAGGTATGTTTAAGCTGGAATGTTTGAAGCGACCCATTCCTGCAAAAAGACCTTGAGATCCTTGGCTACCCCAATCGGAAGTTTCGGTACAGAGGAGCGGATGGTGGCAATGCTCGCATTGAGCACCTCCAGGACATCAATCATGCCGTCGTCTAGAAGATGTTTGAGGATGGAATAGCGTGTGTATTGGGGGTGCTTGGTCACAAAGTCACCGATGGCTGACACCAGTTCAGCAAGTTCCTGGGGTGGAACTTGGTCCTGGATTGCTGAAGTCGGTTCTGGCAGTGCATCATTGTTGTCTGCAGAGACTACACCACCTGAAACGTGTTTGGTAGGAGGGGATGGAGTCGGAGTTGGTGAGTAGATGATCCTTTTTTGAAGCCTTCGCTTTCCAGGAGGAGAAGAGGAAGAGGAGGCAGCTGGTGGAGGAATGGGGGTGCGCTTTCTGGCAAGGGAGGAACCTGAAGCTGACTGATTGCTGGCGGTGGGTGGTGAGGCCTTAATGATAATCTGGTCCCTCTTTCTTCTATCTGGCCGACGATGATCAACAAGCACAACTTGCGGCATTGCTGCTTTGTATAGCAAATGCTCCAACTCAGCATCCTCTCTATACCTAAACTCCCCCTCAAGCGTCAATGAGCACACCTTCTTCGAATGTTTGTGGGCCATGATACATTCAATCAGCGGATAGCCATGATGGACGTGCAGGTGATATATCATCTCCCCCGTCTTCATACTAGGAAGGCCAATGGTGTTAGTGAAAGCTCACATTTAAATATGGAAAGACATCACCTAGCCTCCCCTTGACACGTTTCCAATTTGCATGTAAAGGTGTAATTGTACATGAGACCGCCGCGAGTACGCTCAGACTTCTTGTTCGTTTTCGAGAAAGACCAGTGAGTAATGAGATGTCGAAGCATCTCTTGTGATGTCAAGCTGTATCTATCATAAAATAAATGAACGTCACAAGTGCATATTGAAAGTGAGAACTCACATGAAGCGACTCTTCCATGGTATATTTTCATTAAAAAGGCAAATTGGGCAGAATATTCTTGTCAGTTTTGTTCTTGAGCCCCCTACTCTTGAGGCAACAGTGAGCATGCCGCTGGTTCTAAGGATAATTCAAGTGAGTATACATAGACCAAGACGAAAAAGGATTACCCATTAGAGATTGAAGACTCCATGTTATCTTCTTGATCGTCTTCATGGACATGCTTCACTGGCTCTGCCTCTCCTCCAAACGCTTCCAAGAAACATGATTGACAGTGAAGAGCGAAAAGCTCCAGCATGTCATCAATCTCCTCCTTCGTGTACTTGGAGTTCTTGCCAGGACAAGGAATTGGTTGGGTGCATACTGGACACCGCCACATATCTTCCAGACATTTCATCTCACACGTCCAAATATGCTGAGCAAGATGTTGGGTGTGGTTCCTGTGTGCTGCGTCCTCTGGTAAATCTGGGTTCCTAAGGCAGGAAAGGCATTTGCCTTCTTGTCGTAAGCTATCGGTCTGCAGTAGAGACAAATACAAGCTTAGAACAGTCAGCCGAGGATTAGGATCACCAGTGGGTATAGCATCCCGAATAGGATTTATGTCCTTGATGAGATTTTCCATGATGTCCTCATGTGTGAGACCGGTCGAAGCAACTGGAGGTGCTGTAGCTGTAGTAAGTGCAAGGTGTAGTAAGTGCAAGGGACAGACTTTCAGACGTGATAGCACTGGCAGCTGACTTTGCAGCCATGCTCGGTCGTGCCTATTAGATGTCAATAATAAGATAATTTGCTAAGTTTCTTGCTCATACCTGAGATGTAAGAGACATGTAACGGCACATCACATCTGCCCATGCCCCTTTAGCTTCTGCCACGATTTCATCATCATCTTGCTATACATGCAAGTTAGAATTTTATATAATATAAGGAGGAAAACTAGAACTTACATTCACAAGCGAGGACCCAATCTTATATTTCTCCTGGACTGCTATTTCTGCCACTCTGAAGGCCTCCACAAGCGTGGCCAAATACAGATCCTTGGCCAAAACTTCCTGAATGTATAGTTTTGTCTCTGGTGCTGTTCGACCCCAAGCCACTGAGGAATGCCAGTCAGATATGGCGGTAATGTTTCCCTCCCCTTCTAGCCGTGCACCAGTGACGTCAATTGGACGATCAGGTGGCTGGTATGTCGTATAAGCCAAATGAGTGTTAATTCCATGACCCATCAAATATTTAAGGTGCTCCTGTCGATGCTTATTAGTCGGTGCTTGACATATTAACTAGATTAGGCTTACGTCTGGTATTTTTCCAGCTAGCTCCCCAGCATAGGCATAGCGTAGGGATCTGAAAGTTGCATCTATGCATGGTAAATTAATTATAATATGACTTAGAAGGGAAAGTACGCATTACTTACTTATCCAGCCAAGGCTATCAACAACCCTTTTTAGCATCTTCTGAGCGTTTGAGGCTTGCCATGGGGCCTTTTGCTTGAACCCAAGCCAAACAGCTGTATCCTTCTTACTCTCTTTGATTGTAAGTGTGAATGGAAAGGGACGAGATGGACGTGTCTTATGCAAGGCCAGAATATCTTCTTCAAAGATGTCTGCCTCAATTGCCAACGCCAGAATGATCAATTGATAATCAAGGTGGATATGAGCAAGGGAGAGTGATCTTGAAGAGGTTTGCGTGCTAGGCAAGGTTAAAATGTCAACAAAGTTCATGCATATGAATGGAATAAACTTACAAGTCGGAGTCAACCATTCTTTGGGCCTTTTGCCAGTTAAGTTTAATGAAGCTTTGAAGGGCAATGCCAACATTTTCTTCCCAGTCATATGCAACCCAGTCCATGTCCTGGAGACACTCATCGGGCTTAACTGAGATCATAGAATGAACTGACGGACGTACCCCCCATTTCAAGCACTGACCAGTGCCATGGTATGAATCGGCCTCCAAAAGGGAGCCAATACGGGTTCCTTGCTGGAATATAAACATGACTAGCGACATGAGTTGAAGTCTCTGGAAAGGAAATTGAGTATGGGAGATGTAACGGTAGGATCACTGTACCATGAAGTTATTGCTAATGTTATTAGCCGGCAGCATGCATGCAGTGAGGAGTTCTGTAACATCACATTTGCGCATCATTCTCTTGGCCAGGGCACCTGTTGACACTGTCTTGTCCTTCTTAGCCCATGTCTCTAGAGCCTAGATGGTAAATATTAGATAGATGTCGGTTCAGGGATAGCGAAGTCAATGACCCTAGAGACCTGATCCCTCTCCTTTTCTGTAGGTGGAGTTGTCTGGTGACTATGCCGCTATTTGGTACAATTAAGAAGCATATATATGGTCATGAATACATGACTTACCATGCCCCAGATTGAGCTAATAAACAACTGTGTTGTTTTTAGACTCCAGCCAGTTACGCCCTTCAACCTGAGTCTAGATTCGCCATTGGTAGCAGCAATATTCACGAGCTGGATGATATGCTTCAGATCTGGAAGAGGCGCTCCAGGTTTTAAAGTATCATCAGCCTTCTCCTGTGAGCCATAAAGCATTGTGAACCAGTCAATCCATAGCCTCTCTGCCCTATTCCTATGGACCATTGTCGTAGGTGCCAGTGGCCGGAAGTAAACTTGATTGAATCGCTCCGAGTCCTTCTCTGCATCCTCCGCTGAGGCGTAGAGCAGTTTCAGCTGGGCAGCAAAATCACGTTTACCTTTGCCTTTGCCCTTGCCATGGGTAGTAACCACAGGGATATTTTCTTTGCTAGAACTAGAAGCTGAGGCTGAAGTGGCGGCAGTGGCAAGTCGGACTTCAGGTGCTTTCTTGACTGAGGACTTGATGAGATTAGCCTTGAGAGTTCCAAATTTCACCATGGCTGGAAATCGAACGAGTGCTGTGGTGATGGTGGCGGCGGAAGAGCAGGAGCGAATGGAGTAACACAATGGGCAAACACAACTAGGAAGTAGGTCACATGATAGGAACACCCCTTTCGCTTAACTACCATTACATCGCTAGCCGCTGTCCACTAATATGAAGTTCGAGGAACTGCTTGCCAAGTTAGGGGAAATGACAAAGAAATATACAACCCCATTGCCAGCCGAAGCCAATCAAACCAAGAGATCCCTGCATGCGAAAAAATTGAAGCTACTTTCCGAGCATCTCAAGACCAATTCGAATGCAGTTACTCAGGCTTTGACAACGTTTACAGGTGAGAACAATTCACAGTCCTCTTGCCTATGATTATTTCCCAATCAGATGAGAATTTACGGCAAGAGAATAGCGTTGAAGGAGAAGGAGACGATGAAGAAGTGCATTCTGGAGGACAAAAGTTAAAGGTAATATATATGCGCATTAACTTGGAAAGCACTCACATAATTGCTAGGATATCCAAGCCAAGAAACGTTCTGACGCCATCCTAGGGGCAAAGCTTCAAGAAATCACCCCAACGGAGCTCTTGAAATGTATTTTGACGCCTTACACAGGCAGTACTTCCACGAAGGAAGAGGACAAGGCTATTGTAAGGCTGATATCAGGATACATTCATTTGAGAGGAAATGGAGAATGGGGAGAGCTAATGACGCCTTACTGCGAGCACAGACAAGACTGGCATGCCATTTGTCAAGTAATGAAAGAACGACCGGTAGAGGTTGATGATATAATGGACCTAGTGGAGTGGGATATGGTAAGCATCTAACGATTTCATTCATATTTGTCTTTGCAATGACTAGTATGCAGCGTCTCGGAATGGAGCGACCTACAGAAGCTATCAACCAGTATATCGACTACGTTTTGCGAACCATGGACGTCATAAAGTTTGCCTACATATGGATCGCTCACGATTCTGGAGAGGGATCAAGAATCTGGAAGACACGGTACCATGAAGAGTTGTTTCGACAAAGTCCAGAAGGCGCAGGCATGGAAGCGGGGTTGAGAGCATTAAAGATAGAGAAGCAGCGACTAGAGCTGATGCAAGAAGGACTAGTCGATGTCGAAATGTCTATTCAAGCATTGGAAAGCAGGATGAAGACGGCCCGTAGGAAGTTTTCGAGAACACACGATCGGACCATTGCAGCAAGGAAATCAATATTCCACTTGTATAACGAGGTAGGTCTTGCTCTTTTCTCTTGCTTAATGAGGCTGATGTTCAACTACATGGGACAGTTTGGCTGTGCCGTACTTCTCGATCCTTTCTGGGATATTACAGGGTCTGGAAAGTATAAGGTTGTCGGTAGATCGGCAGCCTTCAGCACTCTGGTCGACCTTGTCATCGAAGGCTTGACTGAAGAGGAATTCCTGTTGAACGAAGGGGAAGATACAGAGGAAACGATCAAAGCACCGTCCATGGCAAGATTTCAGCTAACAAACCAGTTGGTTCTCATTGGCGTATTGAAGGCTGTAGTCGGAGATGAGGCAGTTGTTAATCATGTTCATGAGTTCGTGACGAAGACCAAAACGAAGATCAAGGACTACTTTGAAATCGAGGAGGGCGAGGACGAGGACGGTGAAGCTGATGGTGATATATAGTAATAGAATCCTGCACAATACAATTGGCCTGGTGGTCTAGCGGTTACGATTCTTGCTTCGGGTCAGACCCTGCTTGGAGAAGCATGAAATGCGAGAGGTCCCGGGTTCAAATCCCGGCCAGGCCCAATGTTTTTGCACGAGAGAAGAATTAGAGAAGAATCAACAGTTGCAAGTAACTGTTTTATATCTGAAGTCACAAAATACTGACTAGTATACTAACAATGTGCTAAGTTCTGGTCCTGCAAGAAAGGCTCCATCCGTGATTCTGCGTTTATATGGGAATTGCGTACAGTCATTCCCACGAGTTGGGAATAGCCATCCACCGGGTATAGCACGGGCGCCTGCAAGTTGGATAATTAGCAGAACGTGGTTGATTTTGACAGCTCCACGGGATCCTCTATACGTACCGGCTTGCAGGACGGCCTTGCGATGGGATAAGCAAAAGGGTATGGGGTCAAATTGCCAGTATTTACCAGTGCCGTACCGAGTATCTTCATGCTGGACGCGAAACGATTCGCCTCTGTCCTTTGAGCTTATCCTGGAGCGGCGTCTTGGCGTCTCGCGCGGCCTGAAGCTGACGGCCGGACCGTTGGTGGTCGGCTGTGGCTGGTGGTTGGCTGTGGTCGGTGGATACGTCGTCGTTGCAAAGACTCGCACCTGACGCCACGGGCGATCGTCCGCCGACATTGCTTCGTGTCCTTTCTCTCTTCCTCTCTTCCTCTCTTCCTCTCTTTCTCTCTGCTGCCCTGCCCCGCTTCCCGGCCTTCGTACCTGATTCTACTTCTGTCCCCATCCCTTGTTCCCATCCTTCGTTCCTCATTCTCCGTCCGCATTTCTTCATTCCGATCCATCGTTCCTTTGTTCTCGCTGGGTGATTGTTTGGCCGTCGCGCACGTCACCTGCGACATATCCCCTCTAGCATCTACGGCCTTACTGTGTTGGTGCGTCGATGCGCTGGAGTCTGAGGCGCGCAGTCGTTCAAGGAGATGAGAGCGCGCTAACACGAACGCCGTCAGTCCGTGTTCGCTCGCTCGCAGGAGGGTGACGACGCACTTTGTCTGTTCATTACGTTTCTCATTTCGTTTCCTCTCTCCGCGCATTCCCCCTCTTCTCTTCTCATTTCGTAGCCCTGCACCGTTTCGTCTGTCTTCTTCCGTTCTCTCGTTCCATTGCTTCATTCCCCATTTCGTGTTTCCCCGTTTGTCGAGTGTTTGGCGGCTCCGCGGGTCCGCGGTCGCGCGTGCAATCATGCAACAGCGAGGCTGAATAATGCGGGGCAAGACTGCATAAGCCGCGTATGAACAACGACGCCGGGGTTGGACGTGGGGGTCGATGCGTAAAGGAATGGACACGCACCGTAATTCGCGCCGAGCACTGTGGTCGCCGGCTTTGGCGTTTCCCATTCGTTTCCCCCCGCAATAACATCGTTCTGGCGAATTTTGCACGCTGCTGAGCTTGCTTCCGACCTCTTACCACCTGGCAGGATTACATCTATAACCTCTCGACAGCGGCGAGCATCGATATGCGTATTTACAACACCCCGAAATACCTGGAATCGAGCCCCGAACGGACTAGCAGATATTCGAGCGTTCTTGGACTCGGAGGGACTTGAAGGTGACGGCGGCCCCTGCCTTTCGGGCAACGAAGATATGGAAGGCTGATGAACGACCCACTTTGTTCGGCTTTCTTGGATGCGATAGTTGTGGAAGCTTCGAGGTCTGGAGATCTGGAGGCGAGCGCGATGCACCGATTTCTACGGCATGATGGGTTCAGGATATCGGACGCTGGGACTTCGTACGGACATTTTCTGCCACTAGGGAGGGAAGTCATCTTCAGCCGGGCGCGCAATCCGCTTTCCCTGATCCCCTATCCACTTCGCAATCTGTTGGGCCGCCAAGGAGCGCAGGGGGGGGGGGGGGGGGGTGTGTGCGGGCGCGCGCCGAGTTGGTGGTATGACGTGCTTCTTGTTTCAGGGCTGGCGCTGAGTCGTCGGAGTCGTCTTCTTGTGGCCGACAACGTCAGAGAGTCTGAAGGGGCGTTTATCGTGCCGTTGTGTCGTTGGGCGTGCACGGCACTTCGTCATGGCCGCAAGCACAGCTTCTCGTCTTCGTAATTATCATCGTGTTGGTCCGTCCGTTAGCCTTGCTTGGACATGGGCTGCGGGGGGGACGGTTTAGGATTGGAAGCACATATGGGGTGGGGGCGTGCGCTACGAGTAGTAGGTTCTATCGAACGAGACGATCTGTACAAATTACAATGTAAGCACAGGCACGAATTCGCGCCCCTCCGCTGGGACAATCGGACGTTTACTATAGCTACGCACCGAGTATAATGTATGAGAATCGATAAGACTGACGGTAACGGGCAAATCAACAGCCTGGACATTGACCTTCTCGATGAGCCTCGATGAGCCTCGCCGCTCTCGGGGGCTTTGAGGCAGAAGCGTTTTACTTGTTCTTCAGAGATGGGCTCGCATCAGAGATTTGTCTGTTGTTGGGTTTTGGGGTGCGTTTTCGGTGGTGTTTGAGTTCGGTCGAGTTGAGTTTCGGTGGATATGTAGCGCGAAGGAGGGAACAAGTGAGATCGGAATGTGTTAGCAACGGAATCAAAAACAAACGCGAAGGGAGACGCACTTGTCCAGATCACTCGGCATCGGCGTAAGTGGGTTGTGGTGTTGGGAGTGCGAGGGTGGAGGGCTCGTTGTATCTTTTTCGGAGTCGGATGCGAAGGTGAGGTTTTCTGGGGCAGATGTCATCGTAGAAGTTGCAGAGTGCGAGCCCTGTCATATGATTTAGTACGGGATGGTCTCGACGGAAGACAGACTTGCGGATAGATTGAAAACAAGCAAGTACGCTGATTGAAATGCGGAAGTGGCGGTACGTATGATCTAGTCGCGCGGGATGGTTGCTCGTGGATCTTGTCGATATGCCTGGTTACGGGTAGTTTGCAACCGTGTGACTTGACCTACTGCACACATGACCAGACATGTGTTGGACGCATGTCGAACACATCGCGCCTCGCATCAATATACTGCTCTTTCTACAACCACCATCTCTATCGTAGTAGCGGTAAGCCCACAGCACTCTTTGCATAGTTCTAGCTCACAATTTGTTTTGCAGACTGAATCAACGAGTCTTTGATCGCACTCATCTTGTCTCAACAAACCCAACTGGTGTGTACATCAGATAAGGTGGGCTGATTCCCTCATTTACATCACATATGTTCAACAGCAATGTGGGTAAGTTGACTATTTAAATTTTAAACGTGAGTGCTTTCGGCTGCAAATAAGATAGGGGCGGCTGGCATTCTCTCTTAGTGTTTCGGTAGCAGGGATTATGTCATACTTTGCATTGAGTTTCGATCATGATCTGATCCCTTTGATGTGATAGACAATCATTGTTATGCCTTAGATGGTCTGTGTCTCCCTCGAACAGTGATGTAGGCGCGAAGTAGTACTGTACTATTTCGCTTAAGTGTTCCGTAACGGGTAACGGAGGCCTCCAGATGAACACTTCAAAGTGTGCTGTAACGCGTCACAAACACAAAATACTGAGAAAATAACTATTTTTGGATGCCGGCCTTCGGCCGAATGAGCGCTAAGCCATCAAAATTGCCTTAAACGGTGCGTGGGACTTCATTTGAACACTTTTCTGAGTGATAATGGTCACCACATTTCAAGCTGCCATGTGAACAAGGAAATTTTTGTTCACACGACGTGAACGAAAAACTCTAGTGCTAAATCAGAGTGGGGTAAATGTGTGAAGAAAGGTAAATTTGATTCACATTGCGTGAACAAAGCCTAGTTGTGAACTATTGCTTACTTGAAACACAAAGGTGATTTGTGGTCGCTTGCAGGAGATACAGAGGCACATTTGACAGTCTAGTTGCTGCAAATATGTATCCTACAAAGCAAGCATCGTACCACTAGACCATCAGGCCGTTATTTGAAGGTCTACAGATGCACCACAGAGGCCCAAGAAGACGGGAGGTACAACGAGAAGGACATTGTTAGTTTAGGCGCCGAATCCGATCACACTTGCCATATAAGGGAATTCTCTTCAGCACTCATATGTGGTGAATATGAGTACTAATTACTACATTTGGAATACATCCTAGATAGTGTGAAAAAGTGTATATATATGTGACCAGTACTTGCAGAGCCTGGCCAGTTATCTGATGACTCTGTGATATGTTTGTTCAAAGGCATAGAGTTGGGGTTGGTGGGTAGATGATTCTCATTGGAGTGTTGTTTTTGTTTTTGCTTTTGCAGAAGCAGAAGGAGGTGTGAAGGCACATTCCCAACATAGGAGGAACTTGAAGCTAATTTCTTGTTAGTGGGTGGTAAGGCCTGAATCATAGTCTGGTCCCTTCATCCATCTGCTCAGTGATGATTAGTAAGCACAATTGGTGGCATTGCTGTTTTGCATAGTAACTGCTTCAATTCAGCATCATCTCTGCTTATGAAGCTGTTGCTGATGTTGTTGGTTGCATGCCATATGTCAGTCTTGCACCTCTTAGGGTACTCTAAGCCCTTGTTCAGAGTCTCAGACTTTTGAAAACCCTTAGAACTCTGCCCTTGAGGCCTAAGCATGCACGCTTGTCACATGTTTCATTTGCATGTGTTGCTTAATTACTAACCTTACTCTGTATACATGTTAGTTAGTATATATAGTACTAGTACTTATGTTTTCTACACTCTGAATCTTAGTTCCTTCTTAACTACTCTTGTCCTTGTCTCTTTGTCACACTCTGAAATCAGAACACCACATGGTGTAAGTCCCCTACCCCTTTCCCCTAACTACTACTCACATGTGACTTGGATCACATGTGCCTTATTTATTATCTCACATTTCCGAACATGAAGTTTTCATATTATTACCACTTACCCTTATTACACTCATTACACAAGTACATACTGTGAATATACGTCAGTCAAATGTACCTTGCATCGCGTGAGATAAGAAGTACTTGGTGAGTACTTACACTTTTTTACGTTTCCTTAAAAACATGTTTTGCGAGTATGAGACACAGAGGCAAAGGCCGAAAGAAGCTCAATGCGGGGGACACCTCGATAGCTGAGAATGGGAGACAGGCCTGCTTCCATTCCCCATGTGGGAGTGCCCCAGGTGCCTGACACATTACATGGGGAAAGAACCAGCAAGCTCGGTTTGAGATCCTTTCAATCTCACCAATCTTCCCACTGTCTCGGAATTGGGAGCAAAGTGATCAAGGCCACACTGGCCCTCTTCCGTTCCTCGCCGCAATGCCTCCCCCCCCCAGCCCATGACCACGTCGTGGATTCAAGCTCTCCAGGCAGGGATATCCGCCAGTAGATGACCTCAAAGGCCTGTATTCACAACCACTGCTCTCACGGAGCTATCGGGGGCTTCCTGACAAGACAATTCGTCAAACCCCCACCCACATGGGTGGAACTGGACCACCAAAGCTGGCAATACACAACGGTTCAACCTGTCGCTTCCCCACTAGGAGCTCCTTTTGTAATAATGAAGAGAACCTGTTTTGCCCGAAGCGAGAAGGTGACAGCTATACTGGACAAGGCATGCTTCACTCTTGAAGCTCCACAGTGAGCCTAATGAGTGACAATGCTCGACAAGAATGGCATGCAGCCAAGCAGCCAGCCATGGACACTGGAGTGTTGGACGAACATCGAAGCATCCCCAGCGATTCAGTATCGCAGTGGCTCCAGAGCAATCTACCCCCAATCACTGATGACATTGCAGTGATTGCTGCCTCACGAACGGCCCACCTGCAGTCCATCCACAGCCAGCCACTGGATCCTGATACCCTCTGGGATATCTTAACGCAGGTACACACTGAGCAGGCCGCCAAAATGCTCATATACAACAAGGCCGCCGCTCAACAGCCTGCTTGCCCGATCGTGCCCACGGAGCCACTTCCTCCTCCTCCATCTATTCCAGGCAGGACTACCGCATTTCGCAGTAGAGTCATACTCCAGAAGTGGCATAATGCCGCAGTAACCACCTGTGAACTCACCACCATCATCAATCAAGGCATTGACTTTGATTCAGAAGGAAATCCATGGGAGGGTGTTCCTGAGGAGCACAAACACGAGCCAAAGTGAATCCACAATGGCCACTGTGGCAATGCCAGTGACAACGGCCACCATGACTCACAATGTGGGTTGTGCCAACAGCTTTCTAATAATGGGGACAACGACAGGCATCACAAGTGGCACCGAACCCCGCAGGATAGGCTGAATTCCCACAGGCCTCCAGGGTACAAATGTATGTACGCCCCCCCTCCCGCTACCAGGAGGCACATTGCCGAAGACGATGACTTCCCCTCAAACAGATCGTCCACCGATGGACGCCCCAGCTCTGACCGGGGACCACCTCGAGGTCATTGCAACTGATGTGAGTGATGGTACCCTAGTCCTCAGGACGACACAGGACATTGCCCATGTGAGGAAAGGCATGTGGAATTCGATCATGATCACGTCTCAGAATGCGATGGAGCACAAGGGCCACATATTTCTCATAGAGACATGGGAATGGCCAGTGCCCTAGATCAACCGGACATCTCTGGGTACTCCAGAACTATTCATCAGCAATATGCTAACATGATACACAAACAGCTGGGTCAGCCTTTTGAGCTCCCCCCAGGACCAAACCACACTCCCACATGCAGAAACCAGACAAATGGTCTGGTGACGCCGATGTAGACAGATTCAACTGATGGCTCCACTCGCTCATGAGGTGGCTTCACATTAACCAATATAGTGTTCCCGCTTGCAAAGAGGAATGTATCACAATGATGGGATTCACCTCAATGGGGAAGCAGCTGTGTGGTTCGACGAAGAGGTTGAGGATGCCAATGACAATCAGCGTTGGATGTTCCTGCGCATCGTGATTGGGTTATACGATCAGTTTGTGCAGCCCACGGCTATTCAAGACACCACAGAGGAGTTCCTTGCCACCGAATACTCAGCTACTACAGAGGTGGGTTCTTGGACGCCCTGGAACACACCGTGAAGCACATGATACACCCTCCCAACGACTACATGTTCCAACAACAGTTTGTTGTCGGCATGCCTGCCTCTATCCACGACAGGCTGCGACCACATACTTCACGGGATCTGTCTCAGGACAGCGAGGTATGGAAACTAATATCTTGACTCAGCTGTCAGGCTTGAAAAAGGACAAGAGGACTGACCGTTCAATAACCAAAATGCCTGATCCTTCTCTATGACTTCAGTGTGCTCCATGGGTATGGAACTTGTTGAGAAATGATATGCTCAATGGTGTGTTCCGGTAGAGGTCAAGATAAGCATAGAAGTAAGGTTCACAATATCCTAGGCTACAACATGATCACACTGTGGGAGACAAAAAAGGAAATTATGGGGGGAAGACCTTGCTAAAGCAAGGTAATGTCCAGAAGGACAAGAGGGAACACTTGGGTTTGCATATGGAGAAGTGTGTGTTCATTGGGTATTCTGATGGATACAAGGATTGGAAATTTTACAATCCAAAGACAAAGGAGGTCATCATCTGTGAATGTGCAGACTTTGACGAGTGCTACACTTACAGTGGCCAACTTCTCAAAGGCACCACCTCTGAACCAGTTCCTACTCCAAAAACCAGTCAGCAGAGCGCACCAGAGACACCATCCAAGGACAAAGACAATGCTCAGCAAGAGTCATAGACTTGCCTGCAGTTGATAACCAAGACAAGGACAGCAGTGAGGATGACACTGTTGATGATGATAATGAGAAAGAACTGATGTAATCCAGCACATGATCACCATTTGAATGGAGTGGAAAGGGGCATGAGCCTGGCCACTATTGATTGAATGGTTGGGTGGTCATGTGAAAGGGAGAGCATAATGAATGTTGCACAACCAGTAACCAAGGTTGGATAGCTCAGATGGTAGTGTGTTTGGAAAGCAACCAGAAGGTCCTTGGTTCAAACCCTGGTCTGGCCATCTTTTCTTGCCCCTGATTTTAACATGCAGACAATGTTGTGGAGTTCTACATGTGGGATGTCAAAGCCAACAGGTGAGGTGGTCAACAGACATGCAAAGATCTGAACTAACTGCTTCAACAGGGTCAAAGACTTTGATCCGCAAGGATTCCAGGACAGCGACATAGTGGACACATACATCGTGTTCATGATAATCAAGTCAACCACAGGGTGATATGTGGAAAAGGTCAGTGCCTCAGCAGGCGTTGCTCATCATTCTCAGAGGTCTGACTCTTCTCACAAAGAATGCTCACAAGGTGAGTGATGCTGATCATTGAGGAAGCTGGGACTAACCTCATCAACAGGGTCTACCAGTGGTAAGTCCGAGTCTTCAGATGGCAATCAAACCCAGGAAGAGAATCTACTCAGTTTCCGGAGTCAGCATCGACGAGAGAACTAAAATGACCAGGGTCATCGACAGTGATGTAATGGGATCCTTTAAACAGCTGAGAATGGCTTAAATGTTATATACTGATCCCCACCCTCTTAGGGGTACCCCCTTACGCCCCTTTTCAGACACTCGGACACTCGGAAACCCTCAGGCTCCGCCCTCGAGGTATGGGCATGGTGCACAGTACTAGATTCACTTGTTACATGTTTCATGTACATGTGTACTTACATACTAGCCTCGCAGTATACACATGTTAGTTAGTATTAATAGTAGCACTAGTACACATGTAGTCTTCACTCTGAATCTTAGTTCCCTTTTGCCATCTTGTTAAACTCTTGTCTTCGCTGCAGGCTCCTCTGCGGAGCCCACCTCTCACCATTGCTCTCTCTGAAATCGGAACACCGCAGGGCTAGCAGGGTGCAGCATCAAAGCTGAAGCCGAGTCCTGTATGCTCCTCTCGTCCGCGTGTTCCGCATTCCCGCGCCCCTTTACAGATGAGTTAGGAGGCCCCATGATATGGTCCTTAACATTAAACAGCAATATAGTAGTGTGTTAGTTGCCAAATTGTATACAGCTAGTGTTGGGCAAAGGGCACCCCTTCCTTCATATTGTTCTACCGTCAAAACCTGCCTGCACTAGCCCATCTCAAGCCATGTGAAAGTGAAGGACATACATGCCTCCTTTATGCCAGGAGCTCCCACACCCAATATCCTGGCAATAAAATGCCATTAAACTATTAAGCAAGCATCTGTCCATCAACCCTAATGGGGACGACAAGTGTGTGCTGAGTGAAAGACTAATGTCTACTCACTAGTTGTAAAGCTAATACTACTAGTAGCTAGGTAGCTTGAGGCACATACTTAGGTAGTTCTCTGAGTAGAGCACTTGGTAGATTGTAGACAGATACAGGCTTCTTATATACTATAATCTACCTATGATATAAATAGATCTGCAGTCAATACCGGTCAGTATGACTCATGTCCTGATGGTCATGGTCATGTGAAGGTGCATGCACATCATAAACAACCAACCACTTCCCCAATGGCAATGGGGAGATGAAAACCTTATAGTCGAACAAATAGAGGCAAGTATTGCGAGGGCCTATCACGAACACACGCCTCTTCTCTCAACCAATGTGAATCAGATATCAGACCCCTGTCGCACTCCTGTCAAACTCCTAAGTCTGTACCTGTAAAAACGAGCTTTCTGGAAACTTCACTTAGCTCAGTTTACATGAGCATTCAATATGTTTATTAGGACCTACTACACTGAAAACGATAATGAGCATACTGCGACACTACTCTTGGTTGTCAGTTGCCACGACTCACCGTCACGTTACTTCCCGCTACGTTCTCTCTTGACCATCATGCCCTCAGCCAAATTTCCCCTCGTCGACCCTCAAAACCCTCTGTACTACCCGGCAGTCTCCCCTTCTAGCTACCTGCGCCATCTTCGAGGAAATCAAGGCTCTTATGAGGATCAAAGAACTTTCTCCAGATCTTTTGCTCGTCTGCTGGTTCAGGCTCTGGACGCGATGCCCTCTGTGACCGCAAAACTATCCTCTGGGTCTCTATATACTCATCTGCCACCACTGTGGAAATACGACGACGAATCTACCTTGACTGCCTGTGATTCGGACATGGGCTCTCCGGCGCGAAACTCCCACAAATCTCGGCCTTCGAAACGGAAGCGACTCTGCGATGATTCTGGAACGTTTCCTGAGCTAAAAGGACCGTCTAAATATGCGCGCTCATGCCCTTCCGTTCACGATAGCTCGTTCGAGGTTGGATTAACTCGTGATACACTACACTATTCTGGCCTCGTCTCTTCCCCTCCCGAAACCGCCTCTGAGGACACCAGGTCTGAGGTAGATCGCCTTAGGGCCAGGATTCGAATCCTAGAAGGTCCAGTTGATTTCTGCGTTGCGAGAATTCAGACTATATGCGCATATATAGATGCTCTCCGAGGTCCCGTAACTGGAACCGAAACTCCTCGAGGAGTCAAGTCATTTATCGAACACCTGGACTCGTTGATGCCGGGTATACGCCTCAAAGATCGCATATATGCTCTGTCTGAATTATCCCATCAAAGCATCGTTGACTTTCTCGGGAACCATGGTGCGCTGTGTATCGTGGTTGCTTATCTCCTTCCGTTTATCTTTTCAGGTCTTCTCACATGTCGCATTCTCGACACTTTTCGAATGTCTGAGATTCGCTTCCTCTCTCTCGATAAATCACTGGCACGCGAAAACGGTCTCAACCTGGGCTCCTACGACACACTCTCAGGTAGGTCCATGTATCTCCGTTACCCACGAATCACACAGATAGATCCAAGTCCTCGGAAAGCCGGACGCATTTTTATTCTTATCGGAACTCTCCCTCAACGGGGCTCAACTTCGCGACATCGACATTCTGAATGTACACCACCTTCCCCGTCTAAGTAGCCTATTCCTTGAAGAAACCGGGGTTGGAAACGAAACGTACGCACTGTCCCTTTAGTTTCAGATAGCAATGTCTCACACACTTTAAGCATATTTCACCTTACTGCCCTCAAACGTACCTTGGCATTTCTCTCCCTTTCGCGTAACCCTGCCATTGACGACGACTCCGTCCCCGCTCTCCTCATGCTAACTAAACTCGAATATCTCTGTCTTGTCGGCACCGGTGTACGAATGCCTGGTCTGCGCCGGTTTGCCAACGCGATCTGGGAAGATGACCGTACCATAAGGATCGACTGCCCTGCCGAATGCGAAAAATACATCTCTCGTAAGCTCGCCCTCCATCACATATAGTTGTGGATGTATTGTTCGATTGACCTTCTCTACAGGTGTTCATACCAAATATCTAACATGCCCTGCTCCACCCCTCATTGTCGCCCCCGAAGTTTGTGGACAACTCTCAGCAGGGGCACTTAAACGAAACCTAGCTGCTCACGCCATCGCGAACCCAACCATCTTCGCAGGTGGAAGTAAACAGGAAATGATCATCCGATTAAAAGACATATTGGAGATGAGACGTTCCGATTTACTTGTAAGGGATCTGGTCTTTGGCGTAGAGGAAGAGGATGGAGATGAAAACGACTTTGTGAATGAAGTAGAAAAGCAGTTGGGATGAGAGGGAGGTTTCGTTTTATTTGTTCTCATACGCTGTTCGTTGTCGTATCATTTTTGAGTAGGCTCTTGGATATTCTTCCCGCAACCTATACGACTCCCAGCATGAACAGCTGGGCCTAGTCACTCTTCGCTTACATATTCGGAAACTCATTGATTTCTCGTCCGTTATTCGGGGTTTCTGGGGATTATCCAGAAATATATACGTCGAGTGGCATGTAGCGATCAAGGAGGTAATTGTGGCGCAAGAGTACATAACAGTATGTGTGCATAGAGACAAAAGAATGAACGCCGATAAGCATGATTTCGTGTATAGCGTTGCTCACTGAACGGAAAGGAGAGGTTAGAGAGCAATGGAATCACTTTTAATTCGAGTACATACGAATTGGAGGGCAGCCCCCTTGGTCTTCTTCTCACCACCCAGCTCGAAGCTAGATAGAGGATAAATGATCTGCAGGTGGCTTGAAGTGCGGATGACTCACTGCTTGCATCGCTTGAGGGAAATTTGCATTTTATACTTGCACACTGTGCATTCCAACCGTAGTACGACCTTCTTCGTTGTCTTAGCCTACGAAAGACGGGAATGTGAGATCCGTAATCGGTACACTCTACGTGCGAGGGCCTACCTTCTTGTGGAAGACAGGCTTCGTCTGACCACCATAACCTGACTGCTTGCGATCGTAGCGGCGCTTTCCCTGGGCGAAAAGGGAATCCTTGCCCTTCTTGTATTGTGTCACCTTATGAGGGCTACAACACCTCATTCAGCCAGACGTCCATATTCAGAGCAATTCTCAACGTACGTATGCTTCTTGCATGTCTTGCCCTTGCAGTCTACGCATCAAAGACGAGGCTTCAAGTCAGAAGGATCACGGAAGTTTGCCTTAACTTACAGGTCCTACGAGTCCTAGAATATTACGAAACAAGTAGTGGTCAGGTATTGTGCGGACAAGTACCATCAGGACGTACTTCGGGATATTGACCATTTTGTTGTTGAGGATGCCGCCGATGGGTGACTTACCTGCTGCCAGATAATTCGATGGGGCGGTCCGGAAACTCCCGGATGGTGTGAAGTGTTCTGTATAGTTGCTCTTTTAAGGTTTTGTAACTTATGTAATCGGACAAGCGCCGACCTTCGGCCGATATAATTTGCACATTCAGTATATAATGGGATAAATCGCAGATTACCCCATACTTCCTGAATCTTCGCGCATACGACGCACTGTACGCCCCGATACCTACAGTTTAGAGCCGAGCCCGATTATTGACGACTATTGACTCGACTTGGCCTGAGTCAGAAGTTATCATCCCGTGACTACAATATTCCCCTATTCCGATTCTATATCTCCCCCTGGAAGCATCAATAAAAGGCTGCGTCCTAGTACAACACCCATTCCTATCCTCGGCATGACTGTAAACCAAGAGCAGCTTGATAAACTCATAGACGTGGCTGGACTACGCCCCCGTATATGTAAGGCAATATGATAATCTGAATAGCTTCGCAACACAACCATCCTAACAAATCAATCCGAAGTACACGCCTTCAATTAGTGATCACGAACACATTCTGCTCCATAGTGCGACGCCGTCTGATTATACCGACATACAAGATCGTTTAGACCGTCGCTCACACGTGTATGTAAATATATATTCACTAAAGTACTACTCTATCGGTCATGGGTCGACACGCAGACTTGGTGTGCCTACAGAAACGGGGTCGGCACATGGCCAACGAATGGGTGTTGCAATATTATTCCTTTATCTTTTACTATCTGGCAAGCCAAAATCAAAGCTAGGCTGACACTCTGGCCGCGTCGGCGATGGTGGCCATCACGTGAGGACTTTTCGACACATGCTCGCAGATGCTCGCGTTCCATGCCTCATTAACCAAATCCGGTAACTCTGTACTTTTTGCTATGGACGATCGACCACACAAGGCGCACAGACCGTCGCAGTCTGGCGCGAAGGTGGAGAAGAAGAAGGGAAAGGAGAAACCGCAAAACTCCTTCAATGAGAAGGTAATCCAACTCAGAACTCACATGCTACGAGAAACTCACCAAGTTTTTATCGCTAGGCTTTCGCACCCAAGTCTGGTCGACGAGCAGAACGTCAAGGCCGACGCAATGTCGAGAAGGACCAGACTCGCTTGCACGTTCCCCTCGTGAACCGAACTCCCGACGATGAGCCTCCACCAGTCATCGTTGCAATAGTGGGTCCCCCTGGTGTGGGCAAGACGACGTTACTCAAGTCTCTTGTAAGGAGATACACGAAACAGACCCTCAGCGAGGCCAAGGGTCCCATTACGGTCGTTGCGGGGAAGAAGCGACGGTTGACCTTTGTCGAGTGCAATAACGATCTCAATTCCATGATAGACATTGGCAAGATTGTAGACTTGGTGCTTCTGATGATAGATGGCTCGTTTGGGTTCGAGATGGTGCGTCGGCAACGCTATCCGTTTTCTATACACACTAATATGTCGCTCATTAGGAATCATTTGAATTCCTGAATGTCCTGCAGTCTCATGGCTTTCCCAAAGTGATCGGCATCCTCACTCACCTCGATCTCATAAAAAAGGCCGCCACCCTTCGTGACACAAAAAAGGCTCTGAAAAAGCGATTCTGGACGGAGATATACCAGGGCGCAAAACTCTTCTACCTCTCGGGAGTGCTGAATGGTCGGTACCCAGATACAGAGATACTCAACCTTTCCCGCTTCGTTAGTGTCATGAAATTCCGCCCCTTGGTGTTCCGTAACACCCACCCGTACCTTTTAGCGGATCGACTGGAAGATCTTACTCCCCGCGAACTCATCCGAACGTCCAAGGGAAAATGCGATCGGACAGTCACCGTCTATGGATACATCCACGGTACGAACCTTCGGCTAGGGACAAAAGTTCATATACCAGGCGTAGGGGACTTGGATGTCAAGACCATAGATAAGCTCGGTGACCCTTGTCCCTTGCCCGACATGAACTCGGAGAAGCGGCGAAAACTCAGTGAAAAGAAAAAGCTTCTTGTTCATGCACCGATGAGTGATGTCGGTGGGGTCATTTATGACAAAGATGCCGTGTATGTCAACGTCCCGGGTAGTTTCACCAGAGGGAACGCGGATGGTACGTTGATGCAACACTTGCCTCCTTTATATATATTTACGCATCGAGGGCAGTACCTCAAGGCGAAGGTGAACAGATGGTTATGAATCTCCAAGAGGTCAATTCGACCCTGGAAGATGCTGTTGCGCGAAGTTCAATAAAACTATTTGGTTCTTCATCGAAAGCGTTGGTCGTCGAAGAAAATACAGGTCACGGCGAGCACGAACACGAGCAACACAGCGATGATGGTGATGAAGATGATGGTGATGACGCCGATTCAATCATTTCTAAGGATGAAGCCTTCTCTGAAGATGAGGAAATGGAAGACGATGAAGCTGACCCTTCGCCAGGTACTTCGGCCCATACTGGCCGCTCTCAGCGGCGGCAGCCCACTCGCGTTCTACCCTCCATTGGCAAATCAAGCAAGCGCGATGTTGAATACGCCGAGAGCGACTCCGAATTCGAATGCAACGTAGGAGACGACAACAAGAGGGTTCGGTTTGAAGAGACTGATGATCATATCCTGTCAGACGAAGATGAAGACGATGACAACGAGCAGGACGCCGACAATAAGGAGAGCCTGCCAAAATGGAAGCGCAATATCTCCCACCTCCTTGAATCTTCGTCATCCCAGCGACCACAGCGGCGAGACTGGACGAAACTTATATACTCGTCCGATCTTACCCCCGCTCAAATTCTATCTTCCAACAAAGAGGAAGACTCGCGCGAAAGCGAAGAGATATCCACCGAGATCGACGAGTTCTTCCACGTCAAGAAGAGCGACAGCACTAACGATGATGAAACGTTAGATCAGACCAAGGATCCTCTAAATCAGAGACCCCTTCAACAATGGGAAGACGAGGAGATGCTTGACTCGATTAGAAATCTCTTTATCACTGGTGCTTCTGGAGATGCAGATGAAGAAAGCGAGGGAGTAGCAGAAGGAGCCAGTTTCGAAGATCTTGAATCAGGCCCCGTTGATACCACCAACGAGAAAGCCCGCGCCGATGCCCTTGCGGCCAAAAAAGCTGAGCTCAAACGCAAATTTGACGAGCAATACGACGAACCCTCGTCCTCCAACGTTGACTTCTACACCGAAAAGAAAGACGAAATGGCTAGACAACTGGAACTCAACCGAGCGGAATTCGCTGCAATTGAAGATCCAGAGACACGCGCGCTAGTGGAAGGATATGCACCAGGCGCGTATGTGCGGATAGAGCTCGGCGACGTCCCGTGTGAGCTGGTCAACCATTTCGATCCGACATACCCCATAATCGTCGGGGGCTTGCTTCCCGCGGAGGAAAGGTTTGGGTTCGTACAGGTTCGCATCAAACGTCACCGATGGTATACCCGCACTCTCAAGACCAACGACCCACTTATCTTTTCCCTGGGGTGGAGGCGTTTTCAAACTGTACCGATATATTCCCTCGACGACCATTCCATCCGCATGCGCATGTTGAAATACACCCCAGAGCACATGCACTGTTATGGCACCTTTTATGGTCCCGTTACTCTTCCTAATACTGGCTTCTGTGCATTCAATACTCTCACTAGCGATGCTCCGGGTTTCCGAGTCGCTGCCACAGGCGTCGTGCTCGACATCGATCGCTCAGTGAAGATTGTGAAGAAACTAAAGTTGACGGGGGTTCCTCTCAAGATCTTCAAGAACACCGCCTTCATAAAAGATATGTTTAGCAGTGCTCTAGAGGTCGCCAAATTCGAGGGCGCCAATATACGGACTGTGTCGGGCATACGGGGACAAGTAAAGAAGGCATTGCCAAAGCCGGATGGTGCATTCCGTGCAACCTTTGAGGATAAAGTTCTCATGAGCGGTGAGTGTATTGTCACATCGAGTTCACGGTTGCACTAATAAATACCCTCCGTTGCTAGACATTGTATTCCTGAGGGCGTGGTATTCCATCGAACCTCGCAAATTCTACAACCCCGTTACGTCACTCTTGCTTTCCGACAAAAACCAATGGTCCGGTATGCGCCTCACGGGGCAGGTGCGCCGAGATGAAGGCCAAAAAATGCCTCTCAACGTCAACTCCACTTACCGACGCGTTGAGCGTCCTGAACGTCGATTTAACCCGCTAAAGATCCCCGCTAAACTGCAATCCGCCCTACCCTATGCCTCTAAGCCGAAGTTGATGAAAGCCCAATCACGACAGACATACATGCAAAAACGTGCGGTTGTAATGGAACCAGAGGAAAAGAAGGCCGTGGCGCTCATGCAACAGATCCGTGCACTCAGGAAGGACCAAGTTGCAAGACGGAAAGAGAAGAAGTCAGAGCGTAGGGAGGCACAGCGCAAGAAAGCTGAGAAAGAAGAGGCCAAGCAATTGGAGAAAGACAAGGAAAAACGGAAAGAACATATGCGGGCGGCTGGGCAAAAGAGCAAACGCGAGGCGGAGGCAGATGAAGGAAGAGGCTCCAAACGGCGCAAGACGTAAACGCTACGCTCCATTTTACATCTAGTATTATAACGTTGGGCATCTAAGTAACGGCGGCAGCAAGACGGTGCATTCAATTCTTCTCAGTGGGATCTTAATCCAGCAAGCATTGGGAGTACCCTTGGGAAGTACCATCAGCATCGAAAGTAGCAAGATAAGAATGTACATACATTGGCTTGAGGTCGTGCATGTGGAACCCGTTGCACAAACTGTGGCCCCGGTCCAAGCTTCGCCTTACCAGTTCAGTGAAACATTAGAGGATGAAGCACGATTGGTAACTTACCACCACATTGACCAAAGACAGCTGCGGTGGCGCCTGCGAGTGGTGCGCTGGTACTGGAGGCTACCGGGACTCGAGAGGTAGCTGGAGCAGTCGTAATCGTAGGATCCGCAACGGAAGTTGTTTGTTAGGACTATCGAAGAAGTCACGACAGCCGCAGTTGACGTCGGGGCCGCCATCGCAGTGCCAGGCGGTTGGGCCCCGGCGGTGTCGCCGTAGAATATTCCGCGTCCGTTCGTCCCAAGGTAGACCCTGATTCATATGAGCAAATTGTCGGCAAACAATGTCGTTGGATGTTCGTTTAATTGCACCTGCCGTGAATCCTGGGGTCACCTGTTAGGACGTTTCCACTAATGGCCCAAAATCCATGGGCTACATCATTAATCTTTAACCAATTGACTCCTGCGTCGTCGCTTCTGAAATATCCAACTCCATCGATGTTTGCGACCGCGAAAATTGCTGGGTAACCCCCTGTGGTGACAGGGGCTCCAAAACCAATGCTCCATGCCTGTGTTATGCCAGAGATACTAGTGAAAGTTGCACCCGAATTCATTGAGTGGAAGAGGCCTTTCTCAGTAGATGCCCACACATCACCAGTAAGCCAAGGGTTGACCAAGACATCACTCACGCTGGTCGATGAGCTGAATGACCCACTCACTACAAATGTTGCTCTGTTGTCAGTTGATATATATAATGTGCTACCAGAGGCCCCGTAGAAGATGGAATTGTTCTTCTTATCTGAGGTGATGGTGGCATTGGATGGAAGTGTGGTTGCTGTGGTGAAAGTGGCTTGATTGCATGAAATCAGAACACCATTGCCATCTGTACACCAAAGAGTAGTATCAGTGTTGGCAGAGGAGGCCACTTTGCCACCATGAGAACCATCTGGAGCCCCATAATGTATTGCCCTGTAATAAAGACACCTTAGGCCTTAGTATCTAAGCTTATGTTTGGCGGACAGTTCAAATGGCACCACGAAGAGTGGGAGTCTGAAGAGAATGCAACTTGTTCAATCTCTCTAGCACACAGGTAAGAGCCTAATAGTCATTGAGAGTACCATAACTCACTTGTCACCTGCGCCAATGCGGACCATGTTGGTAAGGAGATTGCCGGTGTAGTCAATGTCTTGACTGGTCATTCACTTAGGATTATCATAAGACTTGAGATGAGGTGTGTTGAGGTTGTCATGCATGAAGGCATCGGTGTTGCGCATGCACCTCCACATGACCATGACCATCAGGACATGAGTCAGAGCGCAGTCTGCAGTAGAACTTCATAGAAGGTCTTACTAACGACGTGAGTCATAGCTGATTCATACTGAGTCATATACACTTAGTATTGACTGCGTATCTATAAATAATATAGGTAGATTGTAGGTATATCTGGCGGTTTACTACATTTGTACATGAAGCTCATATGAAGCATATGACTTCACATTTCTGTGTTAGAAATGGTGGAACGGTGGGAACAACGGATAAGATTACTGAGCTACAGGTGGCGCGGTAGTATAGACTATTTGTACATATTATTATAATCAAAGGCGAGACTTGATTTCCAACAGACCCCTGGAGTCTCGACACTGATAATTACCAGGAATGATTGGATGAACATTCCCGTGAACGTGATCGATGAACAGAACCACGACGCCCCCCTCGATCGCGAGAGTGTGATTGTGAACAGCCACGGTCAGGTTCAGCAGCTGTGAGTGCCATAGCTGGTGGATCATGGTAGATTGCATATCCGTCTTTATCTACAAAGACATCAGTGTGAAGCGTGAACAGAGCTAATGGGTCGTTTGTGATGGGATCATGGACAGGTGGAGAGGGAGCAGCAATATTGGCATGTTGGGTATCGCAAGAGCGCGAAAGCACCTTTCGTTTGATATCTTCGGGCATGTCCACAACACAGTACTGAGCAGTGTGCTTGGCTCGTCCGCATCGCCAGCAAACACTATCCTTGTGCTGTGTGTTCGTCCAGTCAAAATCGCCTTTACCGTTAGCCTTGGAGGATGAGCGGCCAGCATAAAGAACCTCATACCCCCCTGCTTTCGCAGCAGCAGCAGACCCAAGTTGGGTCTCAAACTCGACTAGAGCATTTTGGACTTCAATAAGTGACGGCGCAGGCGTTCGAAGGCAGAGAACGGCTCGTATGCTCGCAAACGTTGGGTCCAGACTAACGAGAATCTTGTCCATGATCTCCTCGTCCGAAGGGGCGTGATTGATGGCACGAAGTTGGCGGATGATAGCGAGAACAGCTTTGATGAAGCTCTTGACAGATGTCGAGGAGTTGTGCGAGATAGAGTAGAATTTCTGACGAAGGGACATACACGTAGATGGGGAATCTCTCTTGTACTCCTTTCGAAGGACTTCCCATGCCTGTCTTCCCGATTTTGTTGCCAGAGCATTCAAGGGTCCTCGGCAAGCATCTTCAACAAGAAAGAAGATGAATCCATAGGCCTTGGCGTCACTTTGCATCTGGGCGGTCTTTGATAGCCCCGAGAACAGGGACTCAGCAGGGTTAGGACCCTTATCCGCATCAGAGGCTGAAGCAGAGGCAGCCGCACCAGCAACGGCAGGTGCAGGTTCGAGAATAGAGCCAAGGTCTTGAGTGTACAAGAATGCGGTAACATGGTCCTTCCAGCTAGCATAGTTTGTTCCGTTGAGTTTTGGGATGGTCGCGAGGAGTGATAGCGACATTTGGGCAAAGGCGGCAGAAGAAAAGGGTCGAGGCAGGGTTGGGGAGGATCTAAGTGGGCGCGAGGATTCGCAGCAGCTACACAGTGAGCAATAGGGACAATCGTGGGTGCGAGGATCGCAGCGGCGGCACGATATAACTTGAACGTGAACGTGAACTTGATTTGCGAAGGTTCAAACACCAGGGCCCATAACCTGTTAGAAATGGTGGAACGGTGGGAACAACAGATAAGATTACTGAGCTACAGGTGGCGCGGTAGTATAGACTATTTGTACATATTATTATAATCAAAGGCGAGACTTGATTTCCAACATTCTGGTACATTTATCTCATATAAAGCTCATATAAAGCCTACTTCTTTTGCAAAACTTTACATTCCTTCATATGGCTTTACATTTATTTACATTTCTTCTACATGTTCTTTACATCTTCGTCACTTTAATCAATAATAAATTGTTAAATAGCTTCACATGAAGCTTATATGAACTTTATGTGAAGTTTGTATATAACAGACTTCATATGTGCTTAATGTAAAGTTCATATATAAGAGAAGTGAAGCATAGGTCAACATATTAAAAGAGCAAGTCCAAGCTACTAGTACAGTCCATGTACACTTCATGTGAAGTACATATGAAGCACATATGAGGAGATTATAGTCTTGGGTTTGTCATTTGTCTCATATATAGTACATGTAAGCTTTATGTGCAGTGTATCTGAGCTTCATATATGTAGACTTTATGTGTGCCTTATATGAGCTTCACATAGGCTTTACATGTAATTTATATGAAGCACTATGTACACTCTATGTAGAGTAAATGTACACTTCATATGAGCATCATGTGTGGTTCATGTGACATATATGTATACTTCATGTGACCTTCATATGTGGCTTATATAACATATATGTACACTTCATGTGAGCTCTATACGTGGTGTATGTGTGGTATATATGAGCTTCATGTGTGCTTCATGTGTGCTCTATATGCAACTTATACATAGTACAAGTAAATACTTTGACACATTTAGTTCTCCTCCTCTTCACTTCCCTCTTCATCACTCTCCTCTGTTAAACTTTAGGCTATTATAGTGTGATCAGAAGCTTGTTTAAGCGTTCTAATGACTTCTAATTGCCTTAGTAACAATCACTAATGATGTATTGATGCAATCAATCAATAATATGTAATGAAATTGCGCTCTATTGACTCTGTGTCTAGTACTCTAGACATGTAAGGAAAATGACCATCCTAGGTTCCCACGGGTACTGTTCTGCGCGAGGCGTGAATATTGGTGTCCACTAAATCGCGTCCGAATTGGTTTAGCTCCGGAGCAGCTTGGGAACATGCTAGACATCATTCTAATGATGGCTCCATGTTTCATTTTCGCTCCTTTTGCTTCCCTTTTGAGACCGAAGCGTTCCGGTGTCTATTCCGGATGTCACAATAGAGGTCAATAGACCTACTAATGGGGCGCCAAACGTGGGAACGGTGCATTGACCGTGGGAGCCGGGCGCTTCGAATTTATATACAGATTGCTAAAGAGTGCTTTCGCACTTTTAGCAATACTGTCAACACCAGTCATCCCATGATGACCTGGGTCGTCCCAATGGGTGTTGGCAGTGTCTATGGGTGGTCCCCAATGCGTGGGAACCGGGCGCTTAATGTGCGACTGCACAGCGCAACTTTGTTATACATTTGTACAACAAGTGTGTGCATCACCTTCAACACAACCCCCTGATGCAACACTTGGTCAATCCACGTATTGGGGCACCCATAAACAACCCCCTGGCCCAATACGTCCTCCTATCCAACAAGTCCCATCATCTCCCTCAGCTTCTCTACTTGTGGTTTGGCCAGTGCTTTGGTGAGCAGGTCTGCCGGCATGTCCTCCGTTTGCAAATAGACTGGTTGTATGTGCTTGCAATCAACTTGATTGCGTAACCAAAAGAAGCTCAAGTCAAGTTGCTTCATTCTGCCATGGTGTTCGGGGTTCTTTGCCACTCTAATCGCTGACTGGTTGTCCATGTATAGCGTGGATGGTGAAGTTGGCTTGTAGCCAATTTCAGAGAGCAGGTTCTTCATCCAGCATATCTCTTTACCAGCAGCAACCCCAGCAACATACTCTGCTTCAGTGGTGGACAGAACAACCATCTGTTGTGCTTTACTGCTCCAGCAGACCGCTCCCAGCCCAATCTTAACCAAGTAACCACTTGTAGACCTTCCTGTCCCTTTATCGCCACCATAGTCAGCATCACTGTATGTGACGAAGATTTCATCTCCTATGGCGGGATCAGGTCCATATACCAACTTCATATCCATCGTTCCCTTCACATAGCGGAGCAGGTGCTTTACAGCTTTCCAGTGGATCATGCCTGGATTCGAGTTGAACCTAGCCAGTGCGCTCGCGGCAAAGGCTATATCAGGCCGGGACATTGTAGCCAAGTACAATAAGGAGCCGACAGCACTCATGTAGGGGATATCCACCATCTCTTGTGCTTCTTCATACGTCTTGGGACAGTCATCTGTGGTCAACTTCATACCTGGAGCCATGGGAGTCCCCACCGGTTTGCAATCAGACATATTAAACTGCGCAAGCTTGTTAACAATGTACTGACGCTGTGAGATGTAGAGTTTGTGGTTCTCCCAGTCTCGAGTTATTTTCATGCCCAGCAGATACGAAGTCTCCCCCAAGTCCCGCAGCTTGAAATGCTTTTCCAACTCAATAACAAACTTGTCAAGAGCCTCCTTTGACTTTGAAGCAAGAGTGATATCATCCACCCACACTGGGACTATGATTCTGACATTGCCATCATCATAGATGTAGAGTGAGGGGTCAGAGTAGATCTTTTTGAAACCCATTAATTGCAGCACTTGCCACAATTTCTTGTTAAACTATAGGCTATTATAGTGTGATCAGAAGCTTGTTTAAGCGTTCTAATGACTTCTAATTGCCTTGGTAACAGTCACTAATGATGTGTTGATGCAATCAATCAATAATATGTAATGATTTGCGCTCTATTGACTCTTTGTGTCTAGTACTCTAGACATGTAAGGAAAATGACCTCCCCAGGTTCCCACGGGTACTGTTCTGCGCGAGGCGTGAATATAGGTGTCCACTAAATCGCGTCCGAAATGGTTTAGCTCCGGAGCAGCTTGGGAACATGCCAGACATCATTCTAATGATGGCTCTATGTTTCATTTTTGCTCCTTTTGCTTCCCTTTTGAGACCGAAGCGTTCCGGTGCCTATTCCGGCCGTCACAATAGAGGTCAATAGACCTACTAATGGGGCGCCAAACGTGGGAACGGTGCATTGACCGTGGGAGTCGGGCGCTTCGAATTTATATACAGATTGCTAAAGAGTGCTTTCACACTTTTAGCAATACTGTCAACACCAGTCATCCCATGATGACCTGGGTCGTCCCAATGGGTGTTGGCAGTGTCTATGGGTGGTCCCCAATGCGTGGGAACCGGGCGCTTAATGTGCGGCTGCACAGCGCAACTTTGTTATACATTTGCACAACAAGTGAGTGCATCACCTTCAACATTTCTCACTCCACAACCGAGATGACTGCTTTAATCCATACAGTGACTTGTTCAATTTACAGACTATCCTTCCTTGACCTTTGGTTACCCCTTGCTTAAATCCCTCAGGCTGCTCCATATACACTTCAGCATCAATATCACTGTTTATAAATGCTTGTGAAATATCAACTGAGCGCAAGTGTAGATCATCTCTAGCAGCTAGAGCGAGTACAGTCCTGATAGTAGCATGTCTAGAAGGCGAAGCAAAGGTCTCATTATAGTCAAATCCGGGTCGTTGACTAAATCCTTTAGCAACAATCCGACCCTTGAACCGTTCAATGCTTCCGTCTGCATGATACTTGACCCGAAAGACCCATCTGACTCCAATTGCTGCTTTTCCTTCTGGCAAAGGTTCCAATGTCCATGTTCCATTAGCAAGCAGCATGTTGTATTCAGCTAGTGCAGCCTCATGCCATTGTGCAGCGTGAGGTGACTTCATTGCCTGAGCATAAGTCTCTGGCTCTACTAGCTTGCCAACAGGACTAGCCTCCAAAGCTTCTTCTTCAGATTCGGAATCATCATCATCTAAAGCAGGAGTTGGATCTCGCATTTCCCAGACATCAGGAGTTGCCTCCTTAGCCTTTGGAGGCGCAGCAGGAACCTTCCACCATTCACCTGGAGGTCTGATGTCGCGTTTTGGTCTTCTAACAGCCACAGGTCTATCATCGACTTCAGCTTCAGCATCACTATCATCCACACGAGGTGCAGCTCTTCTACGACGAGGACGAGGTGGGGGAGTCTCTTCTGGCTCTGGTGTCACATTATCCTGTTGCGCTTCACCCTCCACCTGTTCTTCTTCTTTCACATTATCATCATTAACAGTGTCATCCTCACTGCTGTCCTCATCGTCATTATCAACTGCAGGCAAGTCTATGACCCTTTGCTGAGCATCGTTGTTGTCCTTGGATGGTGCCTCTGGTGCGCTCTGCTGACTGGTTTTCGGAGTAGGAACTGGTTCAGAGGTGGTGCCTTTAAGAAGTTGGCCACTATAAGTGTAGCGCTCATCAAAGTCTGCGCGTTCACAGATGATGACCTTCTTCGTCTTTGGATTGTAGAATTTCCAACCCTTGTACCCATCAGGATACCCAATAAACACACACTTCTCCATATGCGAACCCAAGTGTTCCCTCTTGTCCTTCTGGACATGCACATAAGCAACACATCCCCACACTCGTAAATGCCCAACATCAGGTTTTCGTCTATGCCACACCTCATATGGCGTAGCATGAGCTACTGAAGACGTAATGCATCGGTTCAAGACATGAACAAGTGCAGCCAAACACTCAGCCCAAAAGGCCTTTGACAATCCAGCCTCATCTAGCATTGCAGTGATCCGTTCACTAAGCAGTCTATTTGCACGTTCAGCCACTCCATTCTGCTGTGGTCTATTTCGCACTGAGAACTGCCTTTCAATGCCATGCTCCTCCAAATACTTGTCAAACTCTTTGCTCATGAATTCACCACCCTGGTCGCATCTGAAGACTTTAATATGCTTGCCAGTTTGATTCTCAGCCCAAGCTTTGAACCGTTTAAAGGCAGCAAAGACTTCGCTCTTCAGCTTCAGGGGAACTACCACCTTTAGCTTAGAGTAGTCATCAATGAATGTAACCCAATATTTCTGACCAGAGTGGGAATCAATTCCGACGTAATGAACATCAGAGTGTACCAATGCCAACAGCTCATCAGCTCTGTTGGATGACGAAGGAAATGGATTTGCATGCATCTTCCCTGTTAGACAAGGAATACAAACAGGATCTGGCTTTGCAGAAGAGTCCAATGTCAATCCAATCACCATTTCATCCTTAATCATCTGCTTAATTCCGTCATGGTGTTGGTGGCCAAGCCGTCTATGCCATAGTGTCAGATCCAAAGGCAGAGTGGACGCAACATGAACAAATTCATTTGTATCTATTGTACTACCATCTAAATAGCCTATACCAGCATCATTGATTGTAGCACAGAACAAAAGAACATCATTACGAACAAACTCCATTTTATCCTTTGTGATATGAACATTAAAGCCTTTATTTCGAGTCAAATACAAAACAGCAAGCAGATTATTGCACAATGCAGGAACATAGAGTACTCTAGTGATCTCCACATCTCTAACTTGTCTACCATTAATAACAGGTCTAAAGAGCACATTTCCGACGCCCTCACTATATACAATGGTGTGATCCGCCAGCCTAATAGGCACTCTATAAGGGGTATAATTGCGAATCCATTCTTTGTGAGGTGTCATATGAGAAGTGGCCCCTGTATCTGTATTCCAATGGGTATCATTAGAAAATGTAGCACAAGCCTCATCCGTAGATCGAGCACTTGCCTGACCAGCAAACTCTGTCACAGCATCTGCCTTTTCAGCTGCCACTTTGGCATTGCTCCCCCCAGATCCACTGTCTTTATTGCTAGCATTGACCTTCTTCAATGCTTCGCAATCCCGCTTCTAATGACCCTTGCCCTTGCAGAATGAGCAGGTGTCTGCATCAACTGTGGGGTGACCTCTGCCTTTCCCATTATAAGCCCCACCCTTCTTTCCATAACCCTTGTGACCGGCTCTATTCGCTTGCTCGGTCTGGCGCTGACGGTTCAACTCTTCGCTTCGGAATGCTTGGAGTATAGTATCCTTGTCCAGCTTGTCCATTAGCAACAAAGAAGCTGACAAGTGCTTGTATTCATCAGGCAGAGCCCGAATCAATGCCATGCACTGCAACTCTTCGTCTAACTGCTCAATGGTAAAGCCTGATGGACGCAGATTTTGGATATTAGCCATTGCTTTGCTAATCCTGACTCCCAAATCAATTAGACCTTCATTGTCCTCCTTGTGGATTGAGAACAGGTCGTCATAAGCATTGAAGCGTGCACCGGGCTTCTTGGATAGGTGTGCCTTCTCTATGGCAGCCCACATTCCCACTGGATCATCCTCTAGACCTCGGAAATGAATTCTTTGGTCCGCTTCAACCTGTTGAAGGTGATGCACACACTTGTTGTACAAATGTATAACAAAGTTGCGCTGTGCAGCCGCACGTTAAGCGCCCGGTTCTCACGCATTGGGGACCACCCATAGACACTGCCAACACCCATTGGGACGACCCAGGTCATCATGGGATGACTGGTGTTGACAGTATTGCTAAAAGTGTGAAAGCACTCTTTAGCAATCTGTATATAAATTCGAAGCGCCCGACTCCCACGGTCAATGCACCGTTCCCACGTTTGGCGCCCCATTAGTAGGTCTATTGACCTCTATTGTGACGGCCGGAATAGGCACCGGAACGCCTCGGTCTCCGCAGGGAAGCAAAAGAAGCGAAAATAAAACATGGAGCCATCATTAGAATGATGTCTGGCATGTTCCCAAGCTGCTCCGGAGCTAAACCAATTCGGACGCGATTTAGTGGACACCAATATTCACGCCTCGCGCAGAACAGTACCCGTGGGAACCTAGGAAGGTCATTTTCCTTACATGTCTAGAGTAATAGACACAAAGAGTCAATAGAGTGCAATTTCATTACATATTATTGATTGATTGCATCAACACATCATTAGTGATTGTTACCAAGGCAATTAGAAGTCATTAGAACGCTTAAACAAGCTTCTGATCACACTATAATAGCCTAAAGTTTAACATTCTACTGTTCCGTGGTTCTACTCTGGCGTTTGATTATGAAGAAGATGAGACAAGTGATAATGAGCAGCAAGAGAAGCTGCTGGATATTGAATACGAGTCTGCTGCAGGACCACATACAGATACATTGGTTTGGTTGGCGACAAGGCGACGTTTGTATTCACACCTTTTTTACTATCTACAGTACTGACACCCTTTTACCTCAGAATACAGCTACCCACAAATGCTTACTGCGCTCGCTGATCACATCAGCCTGCCAGATTTCCCTGACACCCTTCGCCAGTTTATACATACCCACCACCATCCTCAGGCTGACCTATCACAGAATGGAACCATTGTAGATGACTTGTTCAACAGCCCGATTCAAGTCTATCATGTTGGAGTTACTGTTACATGTTTCAAGTGCTCTCCGAATCTGAGCACGCGGTTATCTAATCACAATGTAGTTAGATGTAGATACATTTGATTGTTCCCACGTAGATAAATAGGTAGTAAGAATGAGATGACCCCTCGCGCGTTTGCGAGGGTCCACTGCTATCTCACTGTTGGAATGATGTAATCCGGCACATGATCACCATTTGAATGGAGTGGAAAGGGGCATGAGCCTGGCCACTATTGATTGAATGGTTGGGATGGTCATGTGATAGGGTGTAGGGCGTCCGTGTGAGTTGAGATCGCGCCGTAGGGATGAATGGGGCTCGCTGAACTCCGTGAGCTGGGAGGGCCGGTTACCTAGGCCTGAGGAGCTTAAGCCTTAAGCATAAGGGCTAATGACCCGAGCAGGGGAGGGCGCCGAGGCCTCGTAAGACGAGAGGGAGCATGCACGCTATGCAGTAGTGAGGGTTCGAGAGTAAGATTGATATTATGTCAGCTACCATATTCGTATATGTGTACACTCGTAGTGATAGTACGTCTATGGAGGAGTTTGTACATCTGCTAAGATGTCTACTGCATTACAGTGCCCCCCACTATCACTAGGTTGTAGTACAAAGGTGAAGGCATATGAGAAAAGAAAATGGAGAGTATTCGTAACGGCATGAGCCCATAGGTTTCGAGCATTTTATGTGATGTTAAGTCGTTCAAGAAGTGTAGCGTGTTGGATTCGTTCGTGTAGTGTGCGAGGGGGGGAGGCAGGGGAAGGATTCGAGGAGTTACTGTGGTGAGAGTTCGTTTCGATAGCTCGCGTGTTTCCTCGGCGTGTTGACTGAGAGGGTAGATCGATATGAGAGGATTGAGGGGAGCGATATATTCGTAACGGATTGTCCCATCGATTGGGCTCGAAGGGAGGGAAAACGTGAGGGTTACGCTCCTCATCTTCCGCGAGTCGAAAGAGATTCATCGTGACTAGTACTCCTGACACCTTGATACTGTCTTTTCCTTCGGCGTTTGTCGCGAAGCCCCGAGCAGCTAGTGCTTGAGGGGCATCCTCGAATAAGATCCAGTAGATAGGTGTCTGTTCATCCCAAGTGCGGACGACGGTTCGGACGTGGATCGCTATTTGTCTATTGACCTCATTCAGAAGCGCGAAGATGTTGTTCTGAGAGGATTCGCGAGCATCAAGGAAGTGTAGTCGCCATACAGGGGATACGACAGGTTGAGAGGCTAGGTAGAGTGTGGATGGAGCACCGTCTGAGGTTTGTAGTTCGGAGGGAGAATCCATGCTTGGTAGCGGGGTGAGGTAGCACTTTTCTCTTTTAGCTGTCGTGTACGATGGATATTTCGAATCAATTCCGCGGGCTTCTAGCCGTCGTTCTCACTCTTGACAGGGTGTGGGTGCGAGTGAGGTCAGCGGGGTCGTCCGCTGACGAGGGTGTCATAATCTCTTTTTAATTCCGGCGCATTGCGAAGGTCAGATTCGTTTAGCCACGAATCTTCGGCAGCATCTAGCCCTTTCCACCGTACAAGGTATTGTCGAGATTTTCCCTGGCGTGTGGACGAGGTCCGATGTCCGAGTATTTGATCGATTTCCCACTCTTCGGTTGCCGGCAGCATGTCTCTTGTCGAAGGAAGGGTTTCGCATGGTTCAAATCGAGAGTCGGAAGGTGAATAGCGTTTGAGGTGGCTTATGTTAATGACAGGGTGCATCGGATAGTTTGTCGGTAGTCGTAGACGATAGACAAGGGGGTTAATGCATTCCATGACTTCGAACGGGCCTATCATTCGTTGCACTAATTTCCTGCCGGTGCCCGAAGCTTCAATTAACTGAAGGGTGTGGGGATTGACTAGACCAAGGTCGCCTGGAGCTATCGGATCAACAGGATGGCGATTACGGTTGTACGCTCTAGCTTGTCATTCTTGGGCGAGAGTAAGGGCGTCGCGAGCAAGTTGCCGGTGATGTTGCAAGTCCGCTACAAAACTGAGAGCGCACTGACTAGCGAGGGGGCGTTGCACAAATGTAGAGTCAGGCATGAGACCTGACATGTCAATTTGAGGTTCATAACCGAAGAGAAGGTAATCTGGGTGATAACCAGTGGATGAGTGTATGGAGGAATTGTATGCGCGAGATAGTGCTCCTAGCCAATGAGCCCAAGAGGACCGGTCCTTGGCTATGTAAGCTCGCAGCATCATTTCTATTTGCACGTTCAATATTTCCGTCTGACCGTCCATTTGGGGGTGATGGGCCGAAGATAGGACGAGATGAGATCCATAGTAAGCTGCGACCGACCTCCAGAAGGAGGATGTCCAGTGTTTGTCTCGGTCGCAGATATTACGGGTGGGGAGCCCGTAAATGTTCACTATCTTGGTAATGAAGTGTGAGGCGAATCCGACTTGATCCAGTGAATTAAAGGTAGGAACCAAGATTGCGAATGTTGAAGGTGATGCACACACTTGTTGTACAAATGTATAACAAAGTTGCGCTGTGCAGCCGCACGTTAAGCGCCCGGTTCTCACGCATTGGGGACCACCCATAGACACTGCCAACACCCATTGGGACGACCCAGGTCATCATGGGATGACTGGTGTTGACAGTATTGCTAAAAGTGTGAAAGCACTCTTTAGCAATCTGTATATAAATTCGAAGCGCCCGACTCCCACGGTCAATGCACCGTTCCCACGTTTGGCGCCCCATTAGTAGGTCTATTGACCTCTATTGTGACGGCCGGAATAGGCACCGGAACGCCTCGGTCTCCGCAGGGAAGCAAAAGAAGCGAAAATAAAACATGGAGCCATCATTAGAATGATGTCTGGCATGTTCCCAAGCTGCTCCGGAGCTAAACCAATTCGGACGCGATTTAGTGGACACCAATATTCACGCCTCGCGCAGAACAGTACCCGTGGGAACCTAGGATGGTCATTTTCCTTACATGTCTAGAGTACTAGACACAAAGAGTCAATAGAGCGCAAATCATTACATATTATTGATTGATTGCATCAACACATCATTAGTGATTGTTACTAAGGCAATTAGAAGTTATTAGGACGCTTAAACAAGCTTCTGATCACACTATAATAGCCTAAAGTTTAACAGCGAATTTGGTGAGTTTGTCGACGAATGCTAAGACAGCGGTGAACCTTTCTGTCCCTGATTTGGGGAGTCCTGTTATCATGTCCATGGATACGGTCGCGAACGGGCGTTGAGGGATGTGGGAAGGACGTAATCCGCCTTGTTTTCCTTGTCGGTCGGTTTTCGTCTTCTGACATATGTCGCATGATGCTACGAATTCTGTGGCATCTTTGGCGAGACGAGGCCAATAGAATAATTCTCTGAGACGGGCTACGAATCATTTCTCTCCGCTGTGAGCACCTTCGTGAGGGGAGTTATGTATGCGATTTAATACTTTGTTGATTTTGCTTCGGGGTACACATAAACGGTATCGCCAGTCGGCATCAACGAAGTAGACAAGGCCATTATCGCTTCTCTGAAACCGAGAAGGGGTGAGGAGAACCTGCAGGTCTTCCTTTCCTCTTCCTTTGTCATCATAGTACGAGTCTTCTTGATAGGCTAAAATCCAGTGTTTGAGCTCCTTGGTACTCAGTGATAAGAGAAGGTGAGGACGAAGGGCTTCGCCCTAGGCAGTCGAAACGCTGGGATTAAGAGAACTGCCTATTGTCGGATCTGGGAAGGTCCAATGGTCTTCCGGTAGAGGGTGAGTCTTGAATGGTTCCTTGACGGTCAACTCAGTATGCATGTCGTGCCGATTATTCTCGTCAGCTGTGTTGCATGAAACATTATTTCGGACGGCTTCAGCCTTGCGCCTGCGTTGTTCGCGAGTTTCTACGGCCAGTGCACTTGCTGTATGTTCTTCGTTTATCGCTTCTTCGTACCACCACCACACCGAAAAGGCGGACTTGACGGCTTCTCTTTTCCTTCCTTCTGCGTCTAGAGCTAACCGTCGTTTCTCTTCATCAGGGATGATAGCTTCTATATGGTCTTGCATAGGCGACTGGTGTGGAGGTCGTCGAGGCAATCGAGATAGCGGGTCGACGTTAGAGTGTACACGGCCTGGTCGATGTATGATACGTAACCCCGGGTACGCTGCGAACACCGCCCCCCATGCTGCTAAGTGTCGATTCGCGTTTTCGTATGCTTTAGCCCATGTTAGAGCCGAATGGTCGGTGATGAGAGTAATGGCTTCCCTCTCGATGAACGGTTGAAATTTGACAAGGGCTTCCTTAGCTCCTAGAGCTTCGTGTTCTGTTGCACTATAATTGCGTTCAGCTGGCTTCAGGGTTCTGCTCCAGTAGGCTATTATGCGCTCTACGCGTACAAGTGAATCGTCGAGTGACTCGTGCCATTCTAGCTGAGGGCCTTTGTTGTCGTGGCCCCCCAGGTATGTCTTGACTAAATTGGGTATTGGAAGTCGTTGGCTGAATGCTTTCTCTAGACGTTCATACGTCTTCGTCCCTTGTAAGTCACCAACTCTGATGGTTTGTACCTGTTGAAGGCTGGCACCGAGAGCATAATCAGATGCGTCAGTGTATAACCGGTATGGCGAGCCCTGTAGAGGGTGTCCTAGTACAGGGGCTTGTGCTAGCGCGTCCCTAGTATTGTTAAATGCGATTTCGTGCTCGGCCGTCCACGTTCATCGCACACCTTTCTTTAACAATGTGAAAAGAGGGGAGGCGATGTGTGCATAGTGAGGAATGTATGCGGAGAAGTAAATGACCATCCTCAAAAACCGTTGGAGCTCCGGTACGGAAGAGGGGCGTGCTAGTTCCGAGACTGCGGCGACCTTTTCACGATGGGTCGACAGACCTAATCGCGAAACTTTCTGTCCTAGTAATAGTATCGATGAGAACCCAATGAAGCATTTGGGAGGTGGATAGTGTTAGTCCGACTTCTTCAATGGCACCTAATACTGCGTCGAGATGTTTCAGATGGTCCGCCCATGATCGTGAGTAGATGACTATGCCGTCTATGTATACTAGCGCGAAGATCCATAAGAAGGGAGAGAGAACCTCTTGCATGAGACGTTGGAAGATAGATGGGCCATTTTGTAATCCTAGAGGCATTCTTCGGAATTGAAATAGACCTCGATGGCAATGGAAAGCGGTGATAGGTTTGGACGCATCCTCCATTTCCAATTGCTGAAAACCGGCTAAGGCGTCGAAGGATGAGATCACTTGTGACCCCGACAGGGATTGTATAATTTCGGATTGTCGAGGGATAGGGTACTCGTCAGGGACCGTTTGAGCATTGAGTTTACGATAGTCGATTACAAGTCGCGGCTTGCCATTGCGATAGACAATCATGCAGGGGGAACCCCATGGGCTTTTGGATGGTTCAATGACTTCTTGTTCGAACCACTTGTCGAGTTGTTTATCCATGACTTCGCGCTTTGCAGGGGAAGTTCCATACATGGGGAGCGAGAAGGGTTGTACTCCCGGCTTTAGAGATATGTTGGCCTTCCGATCGACTCGTCCTAAGCGACCCTTTAATCCAAATGCTCGCATTCGACGGCGTAGTACTTCTTCGAGGGCGGGCCGAACGTCGGGTGGTATGTCGGGGCCTAAGTGTACCGCGTCTACTATGTCTCCGAGAGAATCGTCTTCCGGCGTGGCCGTAGTTTTGGGTCCCCACTGTTCAGAGGATGTAGATTTGGAAGGGGATGGAGGTGAATGGCTGACGTTCAATTCCGAATTGTATATGTTACTGCATGCATCCAGTAGACCCTGTACGGAGAGGGCGTGAGCGTGCAGAGTATCCCACTGTTCCACTGATGATGGAGTCTCAAAGTAATTCTGTGGGTTGAAGGCGTACCCTATTATGTCACCTTTTTTGATGATGAGAGGGTGGGGGGACGGGTTGGCTATGGGAAGGTAAGGCATGTTCGCAGTCAACATAGTAGCAGGAGCGGCGAGGATGTTTTGACCGTCTTCGGTAATTAAGGCGTTTTCGATGAACCACGAAGGTCGTGCGGGTTCGGGAAGGATGATTGGTACATTCGCGCAGTGACTAGGGGCGATCGTGAGGGTTTTCGCTGCAGCGACTGGTGCAGGGGAGTCTGGAAGATAGGTTAGAGGGGATCGTTGGCGTGTGATTCACGCCTTCTTGTGTTGGAGCGCCTTCGATCCAAGATATGATTTGCGAATGTAGACTCCTAGACGATAGCTGTTTGAGGAGGAAGCGTCTATAGCTAGGGAGCCCTCCGATGCGTAGACCGTACAACGTCCTGAAGCCTCTCTTGTTACACCCATTTCGTAGGACGTCATAAAGTCTTCACCTAGTAAGAGGGGAACCTTCATATCCTTTACGACGTACGCCTCGATATCAAATTGTAGAACCTGATTGTCTAGGGTTTTCACGAAGAGCAATGTGTTGACATAGCCTAGGATAGAGGCGGAGCATGTGAGTTGTTGTAGCTGTACTTTGGAGCCTTGTTTGAGTGACGGGCGGTGAGCTTCTGGTAGAGAGTTAAAGAACTCTAGTGATATCAAGGTTATATCAGCTCCTGAGTTGAGACGAGCACATATGGTAGGAAGGGAGGGCGATGAGACTGAGGCTTGGATTTGTAGGGAACGGATGCCTTGTGCGTTAAGACTTGGAGCTTTCGTTCTTATCTTTTTGACAATTGTGATGTTAGACCCTCCGACCGTCGTAGATTTTTCTGGTGTAGTCGTAAGGTTAGTTCTTCGCGAGAGTTGAATGATACGGTTCTTATCGATTTCCAATCCCAATGAGGGGCTCCCCCCTGCGGACTGAACATCAGGGATGTTAGTCGACGACAAGGGAGGATCCTGCACTGCATGGCTAGAAACGGGATGGTCCCATAAAGTTTCTTTCCCCTTGTCTTCATCCTTTTGTTTGAATCATCGATGATATGCATGATTTAGGGTTATGGGGGACACGGCATGGAATGCCTTGGCGGTGTTGAAGGAGCTTTTGAGGAGTTGACTATACTTATTAATTTCAGACGCATGGTACTCGGAAGTGGAGTCATCGGATTCTTCAAGAGATTGGGATGCTACATGGGCTTCGTATTCGCAGTCTAATTTACGAAGGTCCTTAGGGTCATACTGTCCTTGCGCACGAAGGTGCTTTGTGATAGAGCTCCACATGGGAAAGTGTGGGCATTCGCGGTAGAAATGGAAAGGGCTGGTGCACAGACGGCATTCTCCTGGGGGTTTAGGACGGCTTTGTTGCGAGTCATTGCGAGTAAAGGCGTGACCTTCAAAGGTTTGTCCGTTCAGCCATGCGAACCGGGGTTTTCTGTTACTGGATGGCAATCGATTGGACTGCTTGCATCTGTGATCGACTGTCAGGGCTTCTGCGTTTTCTGTTTCGGAGTCCCAGAATTCATGATGGTGAGCAGGGGTAGGATCTGAGTGGTCGTCGCGAATATCTGTAACGAGGAACGCAGACTGTTGCTGAGAGGTTGTTATGCGTGTGGCTCTGTTGTTTTCGAGGGCTTCTTTACGCTCGTGTTCCCATGCGTATAAGAGGCGAGGTTGTTCCGAATTGACACGTTCGAGAAGTTCTCTAATGGTTTGTGAGTGTTCAGTAAGGATGTAGGTGCCCCAGGATCGAGGTCGTCGAGCAAGAACTCGACTGCACACTAAAGGCTCATATTCGGCTTCTTCAGGATACAGAAGATGAGTGTAACTGATGCGGCGGAGGATCCATTCAATCGGGAGTTCATTCCGAAATTCCTTACTCCGCCAGAAGTACATCCTGTCGAACTCAAGACCTTGTTCATAGCACCATTCGTCGTGCATGAATTGTTCACGGATGAATATCAGGAAGTTGGTCATGTTGGCGGTGCATGTCAGTCGGTCGGTAAGTGGAAGCCCATTGAACCAGGTTTTCGCCAGCCCCGAAAATTAAAAGGGAGCGACTTGGGCGAGATGATTGGTGACATCGTCGCCTAGTTGCTGGTAGTATGATAGTTCGCTGACATACTGAATGACGGTCGTTGGACTGCCATCCCATTCAGGCAAGGTAGACAATGGAATTTTCGAGCTAAGTTGCCAGCAAAACTCGGCGGGTTGTCTAGGCGCTACAGCGTGAACGTTACCCGCGGGTGGTGGAGGGTCAGGAGGGCCGCCGCCTCCATTAGGGTCATTGGGACCCGGCGGAGGGGGAGGGTCGTTTCTACCGGGCGGGAAAGGAGGGTTAGGAGGTCCCCAAGGGGGGGGAGGGCCTCCTGAGCCTCGGTTGCCTCCCAGACCTCTTCCAAATCCTCCGTTTCCTCCTCCGTTTCCGCCATTACCTCCAGGATTTCCCCCATTCCCCCCAGCACCTCCGTTATAACCTCCACGCCTGCTTGTGTTGTCACCTGAATTATCAGGGGGGTCGCGGCGAGAGGAATCAGTCTGTTTATCCTGAGCACGAGAGGGTAACCTGCCATGATAGTCGTCGTCACTACGTCGATTCAATGAGCGTGGAGAGGAGGGATAGTTTCCATGTTGGGATAGATGAGTGGAAGAAGTGGGGGCGGGAGTCGTCCAATCTGCGCCCTGGAGGTAGGATGAGTTGGCGAAGTTACGGTCAATAGAAGTCGCTCGAGAAGTAAGAATGAGAGGGTGTAAACCCATAGGGCTACCTGACCTCGGGGAAGTGGGGAGGCTGTGTGATGATTCTTGCGGACACTTCAATGGCCCCCAAAGATCTTGGCGTCGAGCGGCAGATGAGTTGGAGGCTGTACGTCAAGAGCGAACAGAGACGAGCCCTACTCCTTGCGAGTTTTCGACAGCACCAAAGCCAGGGACGTACACCGACGTTGAGGACGAGGGTACAGAAGTGAAGTGGACTTGTACAGGATGAGGAGTAGTGATGGAGGGGAGGACTAGAGGTGCCGACGTCAGGGGAGACTGATCTGAGCGATAATGGTGTGGTAGGATAGGAGGACAGGGCTCTGGTAGATCCTGTAGCCACCTGTGGACAGGCTCCTTTACGGAGAGAGGTATCCCCTTGCGATAGTCTTTCCGTTGTAGTAATTGAAATATGTTGGTGCGCGGGGAGTTCCTGAGGAAATCTTCTCGAATGGCGGATAGTGTAGAGTCGTTAGAGTGTAGTGAGGCACCATCAGTTTGAGACAGAGTGATACGATACGACCGTAGTTCATTCGTAATCCTTTCGTGGGCTTTCCTAGCACGAAACATGAGAACTCCCCACGTAGCTTTGAGAAGATAAGTGTCTGTGACTCCTTCGAGACTTCTGAGAGTCTTGAATTCCGGATCGAAGACGAACCCACAGGGGTCTTCCTTGAGAGATGCTAGTTCGTTAAGTATTTGGTGTAGTGCGAGTGCGATGTGCCCTAGTTGGAGGAGATACGCATGCGGAAAGGTAAATAACTCTTCACCATGATAAGTAACGGCTTGTATTTCGGGGCAGGGGGGTAGGATACAGAACGGCAGAAGTTCTTCCTTCAAGCTTACCAACCATAGCCCTTCAATGTGAGGAGTTTCCCATCGTGCCAGAACGGCCAGTAAACCCGCTTGGAAATCCGCAGAGGGATCGCGCAGCACTCCTTGCTGGAATCCGTAGTCGTTCAACAAGGCGAGGGCGTCAAAATTATTCGAATGGTATTTATTCAAGGAGGTTCCCAAATCTTCAACGTAGAGATCCAGTGCCTGTGCTGTACATGTGAAAAGTCGCACAGGGACGTCTTCTGACGAATTCCCTGGGGGATTGACCAGGGAGGCTAGCGAGGGAGTGGGAGATGCTTTCGACAGAGTGTTAGGAGGAGGTTTAGACGTCGTAGGCGAATGTGAAAGGTCGACATCAGGAAGACGAGAGGACGATGGAATATAAACGGGGGACAACCCAGCAGGAGACGACGAAGAGTCATTGGGCATGGAACCCGTCGTTAACGTAGGGAAATCGAGGACGTTCTTCCTGTGTCTCGCCCGTCGTTTTGAAGAAGATGAAAGTTTGTTGCTGAGGTCAACTGCGACGGAGGATGATGGGGAGGTAGTAGCCCGGGTTTGGACGGTTCAAGGGGGCAGAAACTCCTTGTCCTTGCCCTTAGAGCGTGGGGGTCGATAGTTGTCAGAGTCGTCGTGAGCAGACGAATCTGAATCACTCATCCAGGGAGGTGCGGAGTAACGAGAGCCTGGGAACGAGTAAAGGGTTTTCTTTTTTAAAGAGACCCCTTCGTCTTGGCAGGACAGAGAAGACATTTGACTCTTTCTGGTGACTAGAGTCCCCCCGAGATTCCGCGATAAGGGCGCGAAGATAATCCATTCGCAGGCTGTCTGGGGAGAGGGGAACACGGCCACGGACGAGTTGAACTCAGTCTGTACCAACAGTTATTATATCCGAAGCTTCAGCGACATTCCACGACAGGTCACACGCGAGGGGACTTGGTCTGCAATACATGTGTAAGCTAGGGTACGGCGTGGGGATCTCCACAGAGATGCCACCATTGTAGGGCGTCCGTGTGAGTTGAGATCGCGCCGTAGGGGTGAACGGGGCTTGCTGAACTCCGTGAGCTGGGAGGGCCGGTTACCTAGGCCTGAGGAGCTTAAGCCTTAAGCATAAGGGCTAATGACCCGAGCAGGGGAGGGCGCCGAGGCCTCGTACGACGAGAGGGAGCACGCACGCTATGCAGTAGTGAGGGTTCGAGAGTAAGATTGATATTATGTCAGCTACCATATTCGTATATGTGTACACTCGTAGTGATAGTACGTCTATGGAGGAGTTTGTACATCTGCTAAGATGTCTACTGCATTACATAGGGAGAGCATATTCAATGTTGTGCAATCAGTAACCAGGGCCGGATAGCTCAGATGGTAGAGCGTCTGGAAAGCAACCAGAAGGTCCTTGGTTCAAACCCTTGTCTGGCCATCTTTTCTTGCCCCTGATTTTAACACTCACACGCCCGAGTAACCGCGAAGAAACGGTTATTTCTACATATCATTCGGCTACCATTCAATTCTACGCTCCAAGCGAGCTATGTGGGGAGGGCGGGATGCATCGGGAAATGATTCGTTCCAACCCCAGCCTCAGTGGCTCGCCACGCTACGACACTGTTTTTGTCTCAGCAGGTAGGGAGGACAGCGACACGATGAATGGCCTGCTTCTGGCCAGAGTTCGGCTTCTGTTCTCATACTTTGATGCGTACAGGGAGAAGCAAGTACCTTGCGTGTTAGTTCATTGGTTCGTTCACCCAGTGAACATGCCAGCTCGTCACCCAGACACTGGAATGTGGGTTGTGAGTGCGGTGTTAAAATCAGGGGCAAGAAAAGATGGCCAGACAAGGGTTTGAACCAAGGACCTTCTGGTTGCTTTCCAGACGCTCTACCATCTGAGCTATCCGGCCTTGGTTACTGGCTGTGCAACATTCAATATGCTCTCCCTATCACATGACCACCCAACCATTCAATCAATAGTGGCCGGGCTCATGCCCCTTTCTACTCCATTCAAATGGTGATCATGTGCCAGATTACATCATTCCAACATGCGGAGCATGATGAAGATGGCTACGAACCTATGCAAGTTATCCACCTAGATACGATCCTTCGGGGGGCACATTTGGTTCCATGTTTTGGCAACGGCTTTCTCCCAGAGAGTTTCCGCCACAGTGATGCCCTCGATGCATTTGATACCTACTTTGTCAATCAGTTTATTGACTATCATGTACACGAACTTCTAACGTGATCACTTGTAACTACTTTTGCACCCTTTTTTGGCTTTTCCGCTTGCACTGAAGCATGAACATGCAGCTTGCGGAACTTCCGCACTTTTGGCCTTGCACAGCCCCCCAAAAGCGAAAAAGGGCGCAAGTAAGGCGTAAATTCCCTGATGAGTGTACCAATGCCAACAGCTCATCAGCTCTGTTGGATGATGAAGGAAATGGATTTGCATGCATCTTCCCTGTTAGACAAGGAATACAAACAGGATCTGGCTTTGCAGAAGAGTCCAATGTCAATTCAATCACTATTTTGTCCTTAATCATCTGCTTAATTCCGTCATGGTGTTGGTGGCCAAGCTGTCTATGCCATAGTGTCAGATCCAAAGGCAGAGTGGACGCAACATGAACAAATTCATTTGTATCTATTGTACTACCATCCAAATAGCCTATACCAGCATCATTGATTGTAGCACAGAACAAAAGAACATCATTACGAACAAACTCCATTTTATCCTTTGTGATATGAACATTAAAGCCTTTATTACGAGTCAAGTACAAAACAGCAAGCAGATTATTGCATAATGCAGGAACATATAGTACTCTAGTGATCTTCACATCTCTAACTTGTCTACCATTAATAACAGGTCTAAAGAGCACATTTCCGATGCCCTCACTATATACAATGGTATGATCTGCTAGCCTAATAGGCACTCTATAAGGGGTATAATTGCGAATCCATTCTTTGTGAGGTGTCATATGAGAAGTGGCCCCTGTATCTGTATTCCAATGGGTATCATTAGAAAATGTAGTACAAGCCTCATCCATAGATCGAGCACTTGCCTGACCAGCAAACTCCGTCACAGCATCTGCCTTCTCAGCTGCCACTTTGGCATTGCTCCCCCCAGATCCACTGTCTTTATTGCTAGCATTGACCTTCTTCAATGCTTCGCAATCCTGCTTCCAATGACCCTTGCCCTTGCAGAATGAGCAGGTGTCTGCATCAACTGTGGGGTGACCTCTGCCTTTCCCATTATATGCCCCACCCTTCTTTCCATAACCCTTGTGACCGGCTCTATTCGCTTGCTCGGTCTGGCGCTGATGGTTCAACTCTTCACTTCGGAATGCTTGGAGTATTGTATCCTTGTCCAGCTTGTCCATTAGCAACAAAGAAGCTGACAAGTGCTTGTATTCATCAGGCAGAGCCCAAATCAATGCCATGCACTGCAACTCTTCGTCTAACTGCTCAATGGTAAAGCCTGTTGGACGCAGATTTTGGATATTAGCCATTGCTTTGCTAATCCTGACTCCCAAATCAATTAGACCTTCATTGTCCTCCTTGTGGATTGAGAACAGGTCATCATAAGCATTGAAGCGTGCGCCAGGCTTCTTGGATAGGTGTGCCTTCTCTATGGCAGCCCACATTCCCACTGGATCATCCTCTAGACCTCGGAAATGAATTCTTTGGTCTGCTTCAACCAATAGGTAAATCTCCCCAGCAGCCCTTTCAGCTTTAGCCTCCCATTTGGTCAGCTCAGCTGCATCTGTGGGTCTAGATTCCCTTCCAGCCACTAGTCTCCACAGCCCTAGTCTCATCAGATAAGCCTTGGCTTCACCACACCACTCCTGATAATTGGAGTTGGTCAGTGGTTTCACCTTGACCCCATTATCTGAACTAGAACTTGTAGACATAGTGTTCAATACAATTTATAGTCTTGTTTGACTGACAATAACAATTTAAAGTCTTGTGTGGACTATCAATAACAACAGTGTTATAGTCTTGTTGTGACTTTCAATAAAGCTCCAATAGGCCAAAAAGCGAGATCAGTACTCAAAGAGTCACTAATCAATCACAATAACCCCCAGTATAACAATAGGCAGCAATTCAATAATGCAGGAACAATCAATCAATTAATGATGTCAAGTTAAAGCCCAGGGCCCATAACCTGTTAAACTTTAGGCTATTATAGTGTGATCAGAAGCTTGTTTAAGTGTTCTAATGACTTCTAATTGCCTTAGTAACAATCACTAATGATGTGTTGATGCAATCAATCAATAATATGTTGAAGGTGATGCACACACTTATTGTACAAATGTATAACAAAGTTGCGCTGTGCAGCCGCACATTAAGCGCCCGGTTCCCACGCATTGGGGACCACCCATAGACACTGCCAACACCCATTGGGACAACCCAGGTCATCATGGGATGACTGGTGTTGACAGTATTGCTAAAAGTGTGAAAGCACTCTTTAGCAATCTGTATATAAATTCGAAGCACTCGACTCCCACGGTCAATGCACCGTTCCCACGGTCAATGCACTGTTCCCACGTTTGGCACCCCATTAGTAGGTCTATTGACCTCTATTGTGACGGCCGGAATAGGCACCGGAATGCCTCGGTCTCCACAGGGAAGCAAAAGGAGCGAAAATAAAACATGGAGCCATCATTAGAATGATGTCTAGCATGTTCCCAAGCTGCTCCGGAGCTAGACACAAAGAGTCAATAGAGCGAAATTCATTACATATTAATGATTGATTGCATCAACACATCATTAGTGATTGTTACCAAGGCAATTAGAAGTCATTAGAACACTTAAACAAGCTTCTGATCACATTATAATAGCCTAAAGTTTAACAGCCAGTCCCCACTCACTGACAAGCACACCGGTGAGGCTCAGCACCATAATGTCTCCCACTTGTAAGGGCAACTCCAGGATGGCTGACAGCGCGAGCCTAGCAGAGGGAGAATCCAAAGATATGAATAGAGCTACTACAATACATGAGAGACTACTCACCTAGCAGAGGGAGAATCCAAAGAGAACAAGATAAGGATTCTCCATGCTAGGAGGTGAAGTATATACTGTAGAAGCGTGGGAGAAAGGTGGGAGAACTGTATAGTACACCTGCCACAAGTCCGGAGAATATCACAAGGTACAAGGAGGTAAATGTGATAGAAAGGTGGAGGGAATATGCAGAAGTCGTGCCGGCGACCTGGGGAAGTGGGAATGGAAAGTAATGAAGTGGGGGAAGAAGGTATAGGTCACCCGGACATGCCCTGAAGTGTATAGGTGTGTCCGAGCTCGGCCAAGCAAGTCCGGACCATGGGAAATACATTGGATGCATCGGATGGGGCTCAGATGCATGGTAGGATGGAAAGGAAAGAAAGAGAAAGTAAATAAGACTCTGTAGAATGAAGGAAAGGAGAAAGGAACAAAGAGGGAGGTAGAGAGACAGGGGAAGAGGAGAAAATAGGAGTGTCACCTTACGATTGTAAGGTCCAGCTCCGTCGCTATAAGATATATACAGTGTATTCTCAGATGGAGAAAGAACACCTTTATGAGGAAGGAATGTTGTGTTTTGACCTGGGACAGCAGACCCTTCTCAAAATATCAGCAACATGGAACGGGTCTTCAAAATGTCACAGTCACATACAAGTAGCTACCGCATCTTCGGAGAGGAATATGTTGCTTTCATCTTTGTTGGCCACGCCTACAAACACACGAGGTGTCGCGGCACTGGTGGCTCCCAATGTAGAGTCAAAAGTGATCCAAGCCAACCCGACAATTTGGTCATTGTCATCAAAAGGATCATCAGGATCCAGGATGAATGTATCTATGGTAAATGCTTCAGATACGATATACGCAGTCATTTGAATAGACGAGTTCGTTTACCAGAACTGGGGAAGTTGACAACTTTGGTCCAGCTTGTGCCAAAGTATAAGATATTGTTGCTGTGAGGGTTGATGGCCAAACACTGGGTCACAAGCACTTGCTTAGTAACAAATATATTTATCAAGATAAATGACAGATAACCTACCTTGCCTCTGATGAACTTGTTAAAATCAGTAGTCATTATAACATGAGGTGACATACATTCCACATCCGGCCAGGTTTCCTCCGACTTTGAAGAGTAGAGGGGAGGAAGTGAATGTGGCATCATAGTCGTCAGATATCAATATCTGGCCGTGGAATCCCAGGAATTGGTATACATTGTTGGAATGATGTAATCTGGCACATGATCACCATTTGAATGGAGTGGAAAGGGGCATGAGCCCGGCCACTATTGATTGAATGGTTGGGTGGTCATGTGATAGGAAGAGCATAATGAATGTTGCACAACCAGTAACCAAGGCCGGATAGCTCAGATGGTAGAGCGTCTGGAAAGCAACCAGAAGGTCCTTGGTTCAAACCCTTGTCTGGCCATCTTTTCTTGCCCCTGATTTTAACATACATTCCAGTTGCCTGAAAGTCTATGTGAGCATACAATACCAAAATGTCGGATGCTCAATTATCATGTGCAATTGATTGGGTTCGACTGGATCTGTTGCCAGTGCCTCAACTCCCCATGAATTCCAGTAAGGGTGTCTAGGAATCATCACTGTTAAGTTTGTAAGTGCCCCCAATGTCTGTCCTTGCATATGCGCATGCACCCCTTTGAGAAGTCATGAGTAAAAGACAAGGGATCAATTTTGCATCATCCTCACCTTTTCCTTTTCATTGTAATGATGCCAGGGATGAAGTCACCACCACCGCCAATCTAGTACTTGCTAGTACTCGCCCTGGGGAGGTGAAATAATAATGGTAATAGAGACAGACCTTGACATTCTTCCTGGTATAAGATTGGGAATTGATAGCACAAACTAAGGGGACAGTAACAGCCGCTGCAAGCCCAGTGTAAGGGCAACCTCAAGATGGCCAACAGCATGAGCCTAGCAGAGGGGGAATCCAAAGATATGAATAGAGCTACTACAATACATGAGAGACTGCTCACCTAGCAGAGGGAGAATCCAAAGAGAACAAGATAAGGATTCTCCATGCTAGGAGGCGAAGTATATACTGTAGAAGCATGGGAGAAAGGTGGGAGAACTGTATAGTACACCTGCCACAAGTCCGGAAAATATCACAAGGTACAAGGAGGTGAATGTGATAGAAAGGTGAAGGGAATATGCAGAAATCGTGCCGGCGACCTGGGGAAGTGGGGATGGAAAGTAATGAAGTGGGGGAAGAAGGTATAGGTCACCCAGACATGCCCCGAAGTGTATACGTGCATCCAAAGCATGTCTGGGGATGTGCAAGTGCGGCCGAGCAAATCCGGACTGTAGGAATGTGTTGTATGTGTCAGATGTGGCTCGGGTGTATGGTAGGAAGGAAAGGGAGCAAAAGGAAAGTAAATAAGAGTCCGTGGAGTGAAAGGAAAGAGAAAGAAATGAAGAGACAGGGAAAGAGACAGGGAAAAAGGAGAAAATAGGAGTGTCCTCTTACACCCAGCAATGAGTGTTTACCTCATTGTGGGTTATTGGTGAAAGCCTTGTTGAAATGTCATTTCTGATAGCCATTTTATACTTGTAGCCTGTATGTTGACAGGTGATTCAGTGGAGAAATACAGTGTGACAAAATAAAAGCATTGGAGCCAATATTCCACTGCAGTGTAGTAATGTTACGATGACAACTGATGATTTATGTTGTGCCACAGAGCCAAAGAAGGTTGAAGGCTTGTTTGAATTTGAATCAGGTTATGCTGCTTGCAGCACTATGGCTCCAAAATCATAAAGACAGCCAAGCTGAGGCTGGTAAGCTGCTATATGCTGATCCTCACCCCCTTAGGGGTACCCCTTATGCTTCTTTTCGGACACTCGGACACTCGGAACCCTCAGGCTCTGCCCTCGAGGTTTATGCATGGTGCGCAGTACATAGGATTCATCTGTTACATGTTTCATCTACATGTGTTGCTTACTACTAGCCTCACTTTGTACATATGTTAGTTAGTATATATAGTAGCACTAGTAGACATGTATTCTCTACTCTGAATCTTAGTTCCATCTTCATCACTGCTTGCTTTCTTGTCTTCACTGCAGGCTCCTCTGTGGAGCCCTGCCTTTCACCTTTGCCTCTCTCTGAAATTGGGACACCACAGGGCTAGGAGGGCGCAGCATCAAAGCTGAAGCCAAGTCCTGTATGCTCCTCTCATCTGTGCGTTCCACGCTCCCATGCTTCCCATGCCCCTAACAGACAAGCCAGGAAGTCCCTCAATATGGTCCTTAACATAAGCGAGAAGTAAAATGGCCTTACCACTTGGATTGATGGTTATACATACCCGAGATTTGTGCTGTGCTGATATGACTGACATGATGCATCCACTTTAGTCCTTCGCCAGCCGTGCGGCAGAAGAGTATGCCAACATATGTGGCGATAATTTCTCATGTCATACAAATAGAGATCCGCCAAATGTGGTCAGCTGGACATTGGAGGACATTGCATAAAACATCTGTGGAGAGTGAGCTGCAACAACCGCAACATGGAGTATCTTAAATCCTGGCATCAAATCATCGTTAGCTCAAAGGAGGGCATTAACCCCCTCTCATGGTATCTTTTTGGCACCCTTTTGCTGTCCCTCTGAGGACAACGCCTCTCTCGAAAATGGGATCACAGCAGCTCTGGTCACACAGAGTGTGTTGTGTGCAGTAGAATAAATGACTTGATTATACTACCTACAGGCTAGCTACAACAGCCTTAATACATGAGTGAAATAGCTACCAGAATATTCTACTAAGTACTGGTGCCAATGCTAAGTCAAGTTACTACTGAGCGTGAGATTCTCCAACATTCTCGGCCATTCTGCTATGTACCGGCTTGCCCTAAAGCTCCACTTGCAACAGAGTGAGTGTTCGCGTTCGCGCACTGGTTGGTTCTGTCTCTCTGTCCATAGGTAGAGACCTGTCACAATGTCACGACCTCGCGTAGGAATCCATATTCTGTAATAGCTCGCTTCACACTCGAGTTGTTCAAGAAAATGTACAACGACATACTGATTGTTCCTCCCTACGTGGCTAGTGGCGAGAGACTAGCGACCAGCAGTGAATGGTGACTGTGCAAAACGACACTTGTTTCGCCAAGCATACCGTACCATTCAATACCTTGCCAAGAACCCAGCTGTCTAGCCAAGTGAATCGCACTATTTTGGGAGCATATCGCCAGCTACTGAGCATGCTATAATAGCCCGTTATCCCGCACGAGGAGAGTGTTCTTCGGTATATAGTAACAGATGGCTGTCTTCAAACTCCAGAAGATCCAACAGGTATGTTCTCGTTAGTTCTGAAGATCACCTTCGACGTTCTCATAATTCATAATTCGGCATTGGTTAGGGACTTCTGCTTCATAGACGGCCCAGTCTGTGACAAGTGAGTGATCGAGCTGTACATTTTCTGTTTGGAATGTCTGATATCATTTGCTCGCGATAGCCGCGAAGATGGGACGATTCCTAGCATCGCTATCTATCGTTGTGACATATGCAGTGCTCTCTCTGGGGAAGCCTGCTAATGACTGGAGCAAGCCGTGCTTCCACGGCGAATGTGCCTATGATATGCCCGAGCATACCGGTCATTCTGGGGCTCTAAAGATCGTTAGTCTCAACGTTTCTCGTCGAAACGAGTTGCTTACACAGGTGCTTTTATAGTTTGGGTCTCCCCGTGCCATTACGGACGTGACGCCTGCTGCAGGATGGGTGATCCTCGACTGCGACCCTCACTCTCTTGATCAAGAGATCCGTCTCGTCTGCGCAAGTGATGACGCGGATGCTTCGGGTTGTAACCACATCTTCGACCATGGAGGACCAGAAGACAAGCTCGTCCGCCTTCCTGAAAGCGTAAGCCAACCGTCGAGGCTATCCATCACTTTCTAACCTTTGTATAGTGTGGCGGTGGCCCTTTTTTGCGTATCGCCAACGCCCGCGTCTCAGAGGACCAGTCCATTCCCCATCATGCTGCTGGGAAAATATCCAGACGTGATGGTGCATCGCCGACCGTCCACGTTATCAAGATCGATTCCAACCTTGCTGCCATTGATGCTACCAAGTGAAGGCGCCTTTACCCATCTACATAATAATATGCTGACATTCTATACTTGCAGAACTGGCACCGTCAGCTTCGTATTTGCCGGCGCCAATGTGCCTGGTGTTGATGGCTCTGCCGTTGGGGATGGCCTTGATGTTCGTGGCCTTTTCGATTGGGTCTCCAACGCATTCAACACTGTAAAAAACGCGGTTGTTAACGCTGCCAACGCTGTGGCTGATGCTGCCAAGGCAGTGGTCAAGACTATCGAAAGTGCGTAGCCTATATGTTTCACACTTCAGACCTCTGATTTCAGTACAGAAGCGACTTCATTCACGATCAACCCAGAGCATCTCCTCAAGCTTCAGCACAAAACCCCCCACGACGTCGTAGTATTCAATGCACAGTCTGAATTGCCTCATGGCTGTGCTAACGGCGTAGAAATAAGCCTTAAAGTAGAGGCAGGCGGTTCCATCGATGCCGATGTGAAGCTTGGCCTCATCGTACATGGATCGGTTATACCTCCCCATGTGAGAATTCATCATCTGGGTGCTGTGAAATTGACTGATTCGCTCGTAGCTCGGCGATTTCGCCGTATATGCAAGTGAGTGCAAGCTAGCACGAAAGACATTGCATAGCTAACCGTCGTCGCTGCAGTTGTTGATGCCAAAGTTGATGCTCATCTCCATGCTCATGCCTATGTCCATGGCCACCTTGACACTGGAAGAAAGGAATTGTTGAAGTTCCCAATCACCCCCATCCAGATCCAACCGTAGGTGTAGACCCTCAGGCCCGAATTTTTTTTCAAACGATATCCCCAGGATATTCACTTTGGGCCCGGAAATTCGCCTCGATGCTCGTGCCGAGCTCGATTTGGCTATCGAAGTGGACATCGATGCGCACCTCAAGTATGATGTGTGAGTAATATTCTTGTTCATTGTGCGCGGAAACTGATGTGATATCTTCGTGCGTAGCAATAAGCGTGGGTTCAGAGCAGTATATTGTTAACCTTTGGCTAACAATTTTCAATTGCATAGTTGAGTTTTGGTACCCGAAGGATGTCAACCATGAAGTCAAACAGGCAGTGGATGGAGCAAATACCATAAAGTCAGACCCAGCCCGTGAGTCGAGTTCATCAAGTTCCAATCGCGCATAATAGTCACATTTTACGCCGATAGCATTCAGTATCTCGGCGACAGCTGGCTTAGCAGCAGAGGCAAACATCAAGGGGTAAGCGCCTTACACCCTTCCAAGTCGTCTTGTCTCTCAATTTGCTATAGTCATCTGATACCCCAGCTTCATCTGGGTCAGGCGTTTCTCATAGCCAGTGTTAATGCACTATCTAATCATTTCTCTTCGTAGGCTTCAAGCTTTTGAATGGAGCGGTTGCCGACCTAAGCGCATACGTGGAAGTAGATGTTTGGGCTCAGGCGGATGTGGTCGCAGAAGCTTCAGCTCACGCTTCTCACAGAGCACGGGAAATAGGTGGGAGAAGTGTCTCTACACGCGATTTTACTCCGCCATACTTGAACACACGCAACAACAACCTCGATGCTAGGAATGCTGGGGCCCAGTTTATGGGATGTTTGACTCTTTCTGCTGGATTGATTGTCGAAGCGGGTGCCAAGGGCAGTTTCATTGGTGGCTTTACCGCCGAGACTCAGCCGTGGAAGATATGGGAAACAAAGACTCCAATCCCAATCCTTCACGTTAGTGCCACCCCTGGTCCTCGCGCAGTAGTCACTAACTTTGTCGTAGAAATGCTGGGGTGGCGCCGTCGGCTCGGCCAAAGTCCCCAAGACTCTCCAGAGCAAAGGCACTGCTTTGACTTGTGGTGCCGGTAGCGCCCCAGTTGCTGTCGCAAAAGATGAGAAGACGGAGGCGAAAACGTGAGTCTTGTCAACTCTGTTCGATGCGCTCCATCGTGCTGACTTATGACCATGCGATAGGCTTGAGACTGCTAAAGCAGGCTAAGCTCCTTCGGCAGCATGTCAGTATGTTTGTACACTCCTTTCAAATTGCTGTCCGAAAAATGTCAGGATGCATTGATGCATTGTCTCGCACTAAGTTCGAACACAGTATCCATTCTGGTTACACTGGCAGACAGCTTCCGCGTTCCGGGATGATTAGACAGCCTTTAAAACAAAACTGAGAAGCATCACGATCTTTGAGTCATCTGCTACGGGTTGACGGCAGATCTCTCTGTCTTGTAATACCCTTGTAGGCAACATCAATCCCGCAATTGAGAGATGGCTCCGTTCTAGGATGTAGCCTTTTCAATCCATATTTGAAATGCGGCGTGCGCAGACAAATGTTATTACGATGTTTTAGCATTAGCATTAGCATTACATTATCTAGATAAGTTATCATCTACACAACAACAAAATTACCATGAGCGACTAATACAGTTTACAAGTATAAGTTAGCAACAATTCATCATCCATGCTAGGAGAATTCGTCGTCTGGTTCGGCTGTAACACCATCTTCGTTCCATATGTCCAAGAACTTAAGACAGTCATCAGCAGTGAACCAGCAGCACATGTCAATTTCCACTTACTCTCGCTCGTTGAGCGGCCATGTCTTCGCTTGTCAGGAGTGGCGTCAATGCAAAAGGCAGACGCTCCCATGAAATAGGGGTTTCGTGCCGACGCACAGCAGCCTTGTCGCCGAGCGCACTCTTTTTGCCGATGGTAAATTTGTTACATTTACTTGAGAGGGACTGAGAACACCAAATCTCTCAAGATGACAGAGACTTACTCTTCCGATATTCCGTAAAGGCTTTTGAGGTAGGCCTTCAGCAACATCACCATCCCGATGATGACAGTTGCGAACATGGTCGGAGGATCAGAAGCCCCTGTTGTAAGTGTGCGTGATGAGTGGGGGGAAAGGATCTCGCAGGAGTCCCTACCATCATTCGTAAATCCAGGTTGATTTGACTACGTGCCAGACGTGTTAGGATATCGGAAGTATATATAAGACAGGCCACTCACAGGATCAGCAGGAGCCTTAAGTTGTGTTAGCAGATGCGACGGGGAAATTATCTCCAGTAGTTGGGTGCCAGTAGTAGATAGAATGGCGGTCAAGGTCTTTATCACGGTCATCACTTCCTCGTGCGTCTTGTAGTCCAAGGATGCAAAGTTCTCGGCCATGAAACGCGTGAAATCAACGTCATCCTATTGCTCAATGAGAAGGGTAAAGGGTCAAGCGGTTTTGGACTTACCTGCGTGCAATGCTCAGATGGTCGGCCCTCGAATACTTTTACCAAGGATCGCAAGAAATCTTGTCTAGAAGCGCGCTTTTCTTTTACTAGCGAATACCATCGTTGGAGAAGGGCAGTGGGAGTAGGTTCCATTCGGTAACCTAAAAGTCATGTTGGAATTTAAGAACTATCGTGAGAAGGGATGTATCACCTTGGATGGGACCAGATGCTATCTTTCGTTGATAGACAAATGAAGCACGAGCACTATCGACGTAGCGCGAGTTCAGCAGGGACGCATGTTTACTGTGTAGAATCGCGTGCAGTGCGCTGGCGCGATTACTCAGAGCAGCATTGGAACTAGTCTCCAATGCTACGATGACTGGAACAGACTGATTTACGTCAGTAACGAATTTCAGGCATGCGGTATGGTTAAAACATACTTGAAGAGGGTGGGCAAGGCCTTGTTTAATGGTAAATGTTAGTATATCTATTGCTGCTGCTTGGATTTGCCAATTCTGGGACAGGGCAGCCTCAAGAATTTGGGATAGGTATCGTTGGACGACGGCGGAGCTTACGCTATGCGAAACTCAGTAACATGCGAACTATGGAAGAGACGACTCACCCCGAGTCGGCGAAACCATCCGTGTTACCAACAAGTTCTTCCATATCGACGTCCTGGGATTTGATTTTGCCCTTGGTGGTTTCTACACAAGGGAATTAGGCTGCAAACATACTGGCAAAATATCGGAATTTTACCCTTTTCTTTGTTCGAATGTTTTAATGATTCGGATTCCAGGAAATTTTGCATGATCTTCAACAATCTAGCTCTCCCGTCCTCTTCTGGGGAGGAAAAGATAGCATCCATAACAGCAGCGGAACGCTCTAGCGTCATTAAGGTTGGCTGCGCGCGAAACAGGAAGCCTGACGCCTGCAATGTCAATGACGAAGTCAAATCATTGCATAAAACGCACCTAAACACTGCAGAATCCTTCCACGAAGGGTCGCATCGGTGTACTTATCGTATAGCTTTAACAGGCTGGCATAGATGTGTTCCATGATAGAGCCTTGGGTGACGCTATTCAGTACGGGCGCGAGGCCTACATGGTTATTAGCTATCTGCCAAGGGGACGATATCCGCACGGACGACGAACTTGGGTTACTCTCACGGAGCCGATCGAAATTGCAGTGCTCGCCGAGAAGGGAGACAATGAATATGAGAACAGACTGTGCCTTGGCTTCATTAGGCGTCACTGGTTTGTCACCCGGTCGCTGAATAGTTTGCTGTAGTCGAGCTGAGACATTGTAAGAAGGTATGTGAAAGTGATTTAGTTGATGTTTACCATTGCATGATTTCAACAACGCGGCCAGACGGGAGAAATCATGGGTGAGGTATTGCACGACGGTGCACATGCATGCGACAGTTTCTTGCAAAGCCTTTTATCTAAACTCAAGAGACGTCGGACCCAAGAACTTGACGACGCACCAGGATGCCCCCTGACGGTTTAACGATCATGGGCTGTAGAGCTGTCTGCAATTCAGCGCCAAACTTGGCCTCCGTCTTCGGCATGTGCGGGATAGAAGCGCGGAAGATCCTGAGAAGGTAGTCGGAAGTAGCCTGCTCTTCGGCCTATGATCCTGGTCAGCAGAGGAAAATCATGACAATAAAGGCGCAGCGCACTGAAGTAGCATTTTTTAGGTATGGTAGGAGAGTTGATGCGTGCGAGCCGGAGAGTATGGCAGGATAGGCCAGGGTAAATAAGTAGATGGTTCTTATGCAATTAAGGACCGTCTATGGACCAACATCAAAGGGCGAAAGGAGGTCAAAGAGAGACGACTCACGAAGCCAGGCAAATCGGAGTCATCGACCAAACCATCTATCAGCGCCTCACATATCTCAGAATAACGTGCATGAAGAGAGGCCGCTTCGGAATCTTGTTTGTCGGCCACGATTTTATGCAATGTATCCTCAAGCGGCGACTGACGGTCCCTGAAGTTCGCGGCGACACCCATAACCACTGACACTCTGTTTAGAAGCGGTGCTTTGGTGCTTGCAGTGTTAGTGTTGTGGCTTGAACCACCCTTCTTCAAAGCAGATAGTGGGAGCGGATTTTGAAACCACAGCTCTTCAATCGACTTGACCGCAAGATCTTTGACAGTGTCGTCTTCATCGAAATTGCGCAGTACTAGGCGGGTAGCGATATCAATACGCCTTGGTATGTCCTCCGTAGCGCCATAGAACGCCTTCAGTAACTTGATGACTCTCTTGCGTACAGATAATCCAGTGTCCTGTAGGCAATGAATCGCATAGCAAGCCGCAAGGAAAACAAATCTTACTGCAATTCGGTCGGCAATTTTCGGATAATAGTCGCTAGCGACCTCTGGCGAATCCACCATATACTTGCCAATGAGTTCGACGGCAGCGTCACGCACAGCGGGTGAGCTGTCCAAAAGATGACTTTCGATAGCACGCCGCACATTTGGCTAAAGGTTTATACTCAGAGATTGCCGTCGTTGATTGGTCCAAATGAAAATACTGACGGCGGACAAGATGCTAGCATCGCTGGTAATGATTTGTCCAAGCGCTCGCAAAGCCTTCGTCCGCATGAATATAGCTGGCGCGTCGAGAGACGTCAAAATGATATTGAGGATAGGTGTGAATGAGTTGCGTAACGCCTGAATCGTTCCGACCTCTTCGGACATTCGATCGACGCGGGACACTTCGTCTTGTGATCTGTGTACGGTCAACTTGTGGGTGAATAGTAATAAAAGGGGTTGCACCTACCCAACGTCAAATACGTCTGCCCCAGCATCTCTCCAAACATCTCTCATCGCGGCCTTGATGCTCCCACCGAAGGTCAACAATCGTTTACTATCCTTCAAGTTTAGGTCTCCGTCATCTTCTTGCTTAGTCACCCAAGCGTTGATTTGTTCGAGCGCTCGTGAAAGCTCTTGCCCCAAAGTTGCCGCAGTTAGTTCGCGAGCACTCTGTGGCTTGACGTCAATAAGGGGGTATGAAGTCAGTCGCTCCCGGCAACGCACATCATATGCCTGATCCTCGGATGCTCGCTTGCTGAGATGTGAAGCCACATCGCGGTGAACAGCGAGCAATTTATCTAGATGGCGCTGGCTAAGATCTGCAACAATCTGTGCGTCATTTAGTGAATGAATGACATCATGGTTACATGTATCCCTCACCTCGTCCAAAGGCTCCAATGCCTTGACCTTTGAGTCGGGATTGTCTGCCACATTTTGAACTTTGAGCGCGCTTGATCTGATACGAGCCGCAATGACACCAAGATGGTCAAGTGCAATGGTTTTGGCTGCATTCGTATCCGTTTGGGTAGCCGAGTTTACATCGTCGAGTGATCCAACCTAACATGCAAAAATCAGGACGGAAAATCCGCTTAACAGCAAACAAACAGACCATGAATTTACAGGCGATGCTGAGCAGCAATCCTGCTGCAGGCCATTCTGGCCAATATAAGACAACAAGTAAGTCGGAGATGAGGTTATCGAAAATGGTCCTATATTCGGCCTCGTTGGAATTCTTAGTAGCTTTGCCCTTCCCCGATCTAGTGGCGAGATTTGCAAAGCGTCTAAGAAGCGGAGTAATAAACCCACCTAGTAGTTAAGAAGAGCACGACGGTCTTCGCGGACTTGATGGCTGACTCTAATCCGGTCGTATATAACTTAATTTCCTGCATTAGGGAGTAAGTCAACATGTTAACACGAATGTTATGTTCGACGAGAGCCAACGAACCTCGAGATCATGTTCATCAAGAAATGGCTCTTCCACTGCTTGCTGGCTCTCCGTAAAGCTCTCCTGCCGCTTCATTGCAAAGCTTTGCTGCCGGGCCTTTGCAATTCTTCTTGCCTCTAGTCTGACATCATGGGCCGATGTCTGCACTAGTTGAAGCAAGAGAGCAGATATGGTCCTAATTGAACGGCCATCCCGAAGACTTGAAAGCTGTTAACATGTGTACGCCCCCAGAGGATAGATAAGCCGTACCGGAATTGCCCTGCCTTCTGCTTAGCATCCGACAGCTTGATCAACGAGGACAATATCTCCTCTATTATCCATGACCGTTGTTCTTCGTGGTTAGCAAAAATCTGCACAATTTCGCTTACTCAGCGAAGGTGTGGCGATGCGAGGAAAGGACCTACACTACGTATAAGAGCCAGAGCATCCAACCTCAAACCCCTCATAGCACTCTTTCCGAATGTGTTGAGCACAACACTGTCCTTCTTGCCTTTCGTATCCCCTTCTCCGAAATCAACGACAAAGAAAGGTCCGATTGCAATATACACTGCCTGGATGATGATGGAGTCGGACATTGCAACGGTCTCTGCGTTGATCAGGGAATTCACTCGAGGTAAGACAGAGGAGAGGGCCTGGAACACCTCGCCCAGAAGGCGACGATTGTTCTTGGCCTTCGCGGAGGAGGCGGTGGTAGATTTAACGAGATGGTAGAGGGATGGATGAGTATGACTGGAGTCGAGATCTGTCGAAGCTTCAACGAAGGGGTAGATCGCTTTCGTCAATTGATTTTTGACTGTCGAAAGGCAGGATGTTATTAACTCCTCCGAGTAAATCTACATAAAAGGGGCTCGAGTTAGAGGAAGAATCAAAGAAGCTTTCGATACAGCTTTCGATACATACTTGTTTCGGCAACCTATCGCTAGCTAGCAGTGCCATACAGCAGTCCGCAGCAAGGACACTCTCTTTCGCCAACTCCAGAGTTCTAGCCAATTTCTCAAAATCGACCTCGACGTCTGCAGCGTTAGAAGACAGCGGGACGGAAGGTGGGGGTGGGTCGTCACTATCTACAGGTGTCTTGGATTTTGAACGCCGTTCAGGGACCTTCTTGGATTTGGTTGTAGGCTTTCGAGGAGAGGCGGTCTTCTCTCTCTCCTGCATCTGCTTGATCACCGGTCCACCGGGGAAAACATCCAAATCTTCGCCTGCATGCACACTCCGTTCCACGATTTTCAGAAGGCGTGATAATATACCTAGGTCGATACCGGCCATCCTACCCTTCACCCGTGGCGTTCCAGGCCCACCGCTGAGTCCTTGCATACGCTTCGGTGGTCGTGCAACTTGAGTGATGTATTTGGTGAGCTTCCTTATGATGCCTGGTTGTAGAAGGGGGCGTTGCGGGTCGACTGTCAGGGGAGAGAAGAATGCTGAAGGAAGATCGGTGATATCAACGTCGGTAGGTAAGGAATCCTCTGCCTCGAAGATGTCCTCTATGAGAGAAGTCAGTCTTTCTAGCGGAGCCCTATCGTCCCTGTCGCCAGTGCGTTTGGAGGAGGATACAACATGGTCCTGGGATCGTCTGATGCTTGTATCGTCGACAGAACCGTATCCACCAAATTCATCACCTGTATCTTCTTCACCGCGCCTCTTCTTTGCGGGAGTTGCCCAAGGTACAATAGGTATCTCGACGCACTCCATCGTGAGCTGGCGTTTTGGAGTTTTAGGTGCAGTGACGGGAGTAGGTGGTATAGAAGGAGAGCTAGTATGAGGCGTCAGCGGTAACTGAGGTTCACTGGCGAGCATGCGTTTGAAAGCAGGAGGGGTTACAATCTCTACTACAGGTTCAAGCTTGCGTTTCCGAGGAGTGACAGCCTTGAGAGACAGTGGATCAGGGCTTTCAGGTGGTATCGACTGCGGCTGTTGTTTGATGCTCTGCTGGGGATGGGTTGTGTGCATTTCGCGCGACTTGTCTTCCAAAAAATGATTGAAGAACTGAGCAGATTGTTGGGGATGGTGATTCAGTTGGTTCTGTGAGTTTTGAGACAGAGGTGCGCCGAGGGCATATGCTAATGAAGACGAAGCGGTGCTAAACCCTGGTGGTGGGGGAGTTGGGTATGCATTGGAGGGAGCCATATGCTGAAATACAGATTGAGCAAAAGGATTGATCGCTTGCGAAGTATTTGGCTGCCATGCCGGAGGACTATGGTGCATATATGCGCTGGAAATCATTACTGACACCATACAAACCGCATGCATGGAGTACTTACGGGTCGACCTCGTTCCGCAACAATCTGACTGCGTCGTTCCTCGTCCTTTGCCAGTAGGCGGATTGGGCATCGGCGTGTTGTGGAGATGAAATATATTCGAATTCTTGTGAGTACTCCGTGTATTGATTTGGACTCCCCTGAGGAACGTGGCCGTACGAGCTATAATACCCGGGTTGAGCGAACGACGGAGGGGCGGCGGTCATGCTCATGGTCTCAAGATGTCTCGCAACTACCGTGATCGTTGTTATCGTCGCCATTCCCATCTGCGAGAGAACTTACCATGCACTGAAGGGGTTGCTGAGGCAGTTGGAAATACCGCCAGGAGGCGATGAGCATCCTGTACCGAATCCGCTGCCAAGCGATTCACGGGAGCTTCTGGAGGGGGATGATGACCATCTGGTCGTTGATTGCTCCTCTGTGGTTGTCGAGGGTACCAGTTGCTGCTGCCTTGCATCGTCGCCGTCAACGATGAGATTGTCGCGGTTGGGTTACGGGCGCCTGTCGCGACGCGCTTTCCGTAGTGCTACGGTCACATCATGTGTACATCACGCTTCCCCTGTGATACCCCTAGGTAGGGTTGTTTGACTCTTTTATCATCATGTACATGTGTGAGTGATATGAACTGAATTCCTATCCCGTATCATGTACTTTTGAGGCTCTAATGTGCGTGGGGGGACCCGAATAGCAAGACGGACGCAAAGTGACGACCAGTTAACGAAGACGCGCACATGCGGAGGGCTGAGGCGTTGGGAGGCGAGGCGCTGTGACGCTTGCTTATTTTACCAGATTCTATTTTGATTCCAGTGTACATTGCAATATCCGTACTGTGATCACTGATTACTTTCCTTCGATTTTTCTTTACGCTTTCCCCTCGATCTGCGACATCCTCTCGGCGGCTTCCAAAGCGTCTTTGCTTGCAAGTTCATCGATGCTCTTATCCGTACTCAACTTTCTGAATTCGCGCTTCCAAAGAGCCCATCGCTCTGGATCAAAACCGTGCTTTCCCTTCCACTTTGGCCCTCCCCTAGCTGGCGCCCCAATTTGCGGCCCTGAGGGAAACTCCTCGGTCGAGTTGTATATCTTCTTCCCAGCATATTTTATCCACTGCGCCGCTGCACGAACGTTGCCCGAGTTCATGGCCACACTGGTGGAAGCTTCCTCTTCCAAAGCGTCACGAAGCGACCAGATGGCGTACAACATGAACAGCCTTTTTGCTTCCGTCAGTCTAGCGAGGAACGCGTTTCTCAGCACCCAGCGCTCCACTTCTTCCGAATCGGATGGATCGAAGCCTATGTCACCCGTATTTAGTTAGCTGCAGAATAACTTAATAATGATGGATGTCATACCGTTGAATTGTTCGCGAGCCGCGGCTCCAATCAGCGGAAGGTCTTTCCACGCCTGCTCTTGCCCCCATATCCTCCACGTCGGCTGGGCCGATCCTCTGTTAGAGAGGTCGACAACGAGCTTCACAAGTTGCCCTTGAGCGTCTGGATTTTTCTCTGCCGCATCGATGACGGCACCCCAGAGACCCCAGAAGAAGCCTTCGACCTCTACCGTGTCTTTTCCATCTGCTGGAAGCCTGGTCGATGTGACGGAGGGTGCAGCGCAAATTTGGCTGGCCGCTTCGGCAGGAAACGATGAGCCGTCGATCAACGCAGAGAGGGTTGTCGAAATATCGAAAGTCATTGGTGTTAAATGTGCGATAACAAATTGAGGGGATTGATGGGGACGCTAGTCGTCTCTGGGGCTTTAAGTAGGCCAAACTAGTCTGGAATCAAGTTACAGAACGTTGCCAATTGGAGTTCTATTACCATAGCCTAAAGGTTCCACATCGTGATGCACCGCTCGTGATGGATTGGACGAAGTGAGTGCCTTCGCAGCGCGCTGTCACAATCGTTGTTTTATACTACTGTACTACCATCAGATTCAATTCCTCGCCACGGAATTGGGTGAACTCCAGAGCATGGACTAAGCATGGACCAAGCATGGACCAACTTCTAATCAGATTGGCTAAGCGCTGAACGGCCCATACTGGTAACCAGCTTTCAGTCTGATTAGTCCATGCTTGGGAAGACGCACTGGGCCTGGGGGAGAACATTAGTGTGACGCCTCGGGCTTCGCCCGATCCCCAACGGACTTATTCTCATCCCCGATCCCGCTTCTTTATTTCTTAGATCGTCGCTCATCGAGGACTCGCTACGATTACCCTCACCCGTCTATTTACCTACACCCTGTACCCTAGTCCTACAGTATATAAACCCCCATGTCCTACTGTATCCCTAGTGTACTCCAATCTAGCGTTATCCCTATCATATCTGGACTGCCTCAACGTGTGGCGTGACCCTCCGGCTCCCTTCACAATTAGGTCTCACAAAGGAAGGATAAGGTGGGAGATGTGTTTTGGGTAGATTTCGTGGTTTTCTTGCGAGTTGAGATGAAGATTGGCCACAAGGACAACATGTATTTTTGGTCTGTACTATAAGTTGAACACCTTTCTCTCCTTCGAGTTCGTCTTATAACTCATTCATTTTTAGCTATAGGAAATTCAAAAGCCTCAGTCCCCAGAGGCCACTGACTTGGTCCCCCAGCAACTCGCGAGGATTGACTCGATGATTGTCGGCACACGACACACAGACTCAGGCTTCTATGATCACTAGCATCCATGCTGAATCGTCTAGGTAGTACATGGATTTGGATGGGTTGAAACTGCTGATGCAAGCCACATCTAGAAGGACCTTCCAGGGAAAGAGTGTGTAGGGCAATACGTCTTTGACCAGGGCAATAAAATCTGTATCCTCGGTTATTGGAAACCACAGCAGACTGCCAATAGTAATGTTTTGCAAATGATGACATGGTCAGCCTAACACCATGATGCTGAACAAGTTGTTTTGTTCTTCGATAGTACAAGCCAAGTGCCAGCTGTTATGATAGATGATCAAGGCAAGGATTTCATCAGCTCCTGCAAGTCTTCTAATGATGCCACTTAGCCCATTTCCTTCCTCAAACCTGCCCTCAAGGGGAAATGCATACCAAGACCTTTGTGCACTTAGTAAGTATAACGGGCAATATGAACCGTCTGATACCTTCATTCGTAGTATGATTGCTAATTGAGGTACCGGGCCTGGAGACTCGTCCAAATTCTTCTCAAGCGGAAATGTGGCCATTTTCAAGGATTCATAACACTCTTGATCTACGGCTATGAAACAAGGGGACTGTTCAATATAAAAGGAGCTTCACTACACGGGGTTGTCTTACAATTTAACGATACACAAACCTTACATGGCCGCTGGGCATAGCCCAACCACTCTCCGCCTCACTGTGTGCCTCTTCGAGGATGCAACATCTCTGGATTACCAAGGCCCCATCGCGCTCTTCGGATGCATTGAACCAGAGTTCGTTAACAAATACTTGCAAGATCTACCACTAGTATCCGCCAGGTTGAAATATACGTTGTAGATCGTGTACCTAGCGCAATCGCTGAATCCCGTGAAATCTTCGCTGGGACTGCTGGTCGTACCATCAAGAAGGTACGACGAGATTGGGTACAGCGAGCAGTTTGATATACTGCTGATTCCTGGCGGTGAGCAACACTTGTGTAGTCTACGGCTTGATAGCACTGATCACATAGCAGAGTTACAATGTACCAATAGATACATCAAAGCGGAGTTATACATTGTATTAATAGGAACAGTCCGCGCGGAGTCCAGCGGAAATTGCCCAATATGGTAAGTCTACAATGTATACAATAAGATCCATCCACACGGAGCAGCTCGCACATCAGAAGGCCTGAGAGATTGACCAGCATACAGTAGAATGCTGTAGAATGGCTAGAGAAGTAGCTACATTGTCTCCAATCATTGCTATACAGGTACACAGATGCAGCAGGGCTAAAGCATCAGTGAATCGGTCCAGCATCGGACAGCCGATGTAAGCCGATTGTTTGCTATTGAGGCTGAGGGTTTCACCCAGCATGTAGCTGAGACCTATTGGGATGCTGTAGGTGATGCATCAGTAAGGAAATCGGCCCAAAGAAGCAAAACATTGGTACGTCTGATGTCCAGTGCAGACTGACGGTTTTCAGCTGGTGAGTAGTGTGCATGTACTGTATTGTTATAAATCATGATACCCAGACCAAAGCACTGGCCGATGTATGCAAAATGTCGCCACATCGGCTCTACAACAGAGGCCGACGTTGTGCGAAACAGGCCGACATTTTGAGCCGGTGAGTGGGTAGGCATGTCGTTTGACGTAGTACATGATACCAAACCAAAGAAGCGACCAATTGAGGCAAAATGTCACCACATTGGATGTTCGATGCAGACCGAGGTTTTGCGAAATAGGCCGACGTTCTCCACCGGTAAGTAGTGGGTGTGTCCAACAGTGTAGTAAACAATATACCAAGTCCACAATCTCGGTACTTCAGACATCCAGTGCAGGCCGATGTTTACCGGAATGGGCCGACACTTTCAGCCGGTGAGCAGCAGGTATGTACTGTATTGCTACATGATACTCAAACTAAATCACTGGCATAGTGGTGCAGGCCGACATTGTGTGAAACAGGCCAAGGCCTTCAGCTGATGAGTGGCCGGCATGTCCTATGATAAAGAATATGATAGCAAGTCACAAGCGACGCCATATCAGCTGTCCGTTACAAGCCGACGTTTTCAGAGACGGGCTGATGCTTGCAGCCAGTGAGCAGCAGGTATGTACTGTATTGCTACATGATACTTAAACTAAATCACCGGCATAGTGGTGCAGGCCGACTGTATTGCTACATGATACTCAAACTAAATCACCAGCATAGTGGTGCAGGCCGACACTGTGCAAAACAGGCCGAGGCCTTCAGCTGATGAGTGGCCAGCATGTCCTATGATAAAGGATATGATGGCAGGTCACAAGCAACGCCATATCAGCTGTCTGTTACAAGCCGACGTTTTCAGAGATGGGCTGACGCGTTCAGCCGGTGAGTAGCCGGCACGTCCAAATGCATAGTATACAATGGCGAGTCCAAAGCCTCAGCACTTCGGACGTCCAGTGCAGGCCGATGTTTGCTGGAATGGGCCGATGCGTTCACCCGGTGAGCAGCAGGTGTGTACTGTATTGCTATACATGATACTCAGACCAAAGTACACACCGATTTAATAAAGGCAATGCCACATTGGACATCCAGTGCAGGCCGACAATTTGCAATTCAGGCCGATGTTGTCAGCCAATGTCCTATGATATATAATATATGATGGCAAGTCACAAACCAGACAAGACAGCCGTTACAAGCCGGCGCCTTCTGAAACGAGCTGCCACTTTGAGCCAGTGAGTGGCCGGCACGTCCAATTGCATAGTATATAATACAAAGTCCAAAGCCTCGGCACTTTGGACGTCCAGTGGAGGCCGACGTTTTCTGCAATGGGCCGACACATTCACCCGGTAAGTAGCGGGAATGTACCATATTGCTAATCATAATACACAGGCGAGGGCAGCCATGGATGTAGCCAGAACATCAGCACATCGGATGTTGGGTGCAGACCGACATTTTGCGAACCAAGCCGACAGGCTCCGCTGGTGAGTATCGGGTATGTCTGATTGTTAAGTACACAATAGCAAGTGCACATGTATTTCAGACGATGAGTAGGGGGCATGTTCTATTGTGTTGTAGTATACAATATCACAACAAAATAGTTTCCACATCGGACCTCCAGCATCACAAGACATCATCGGCGAACTCAGCATCACCCCCTGCCACGCGAGAGGCTGAAGAGGAGGATGATGATGCAATGTCCCTTGGCGGCTATACGAATGATGAAGCCGACGACTCGCACCCATTCAGCATGTTGGAGATGCAAGCCAACATCTCAAATATTCCTTCATCTCCCGAGGTTGGTCACATGGGTTCACCCATTGAGGAACCAGATGACGCCTACTTGGAATACTCGGATGACTCTGACAGGAATGACGACATTCCCGATGATGTTCGGGCTTATCTACTGACATCCCATACTCCGGGCTTTCAACGTATGTTCCTTCGTTTCTTCATTCCCATTGTCAACTCACCCTCCCTTCCAAGCACGCTATTAACATGTTCATTTTGAACATATCCCTGTGCACCGGTCACTCCCGTCATCGGCCATCTCATCATCGGAACTCAGTTCTTCTGTCGACTGACCACCCAAACTCGCCTCATCATCAGAAGTTGCAAGCAATGCATGATGTGGTATATGGGGGTGACCATCAGCAATGTCATCGTCCGAACTCAGGTCCTCGGTCGACTGGCCACCCAAGCTCGCCTCATCATCGGAAGTTGCAAGCAACGCGAGATGTGGCATAGGAGGGCGAATGACGTTTTGGGGGGTATTTAGGTCTGTGAATCCACCACCAAGGCTCTGGATGTCATCGGAGGAGCCACCAAGGCTTTGGGCATCATCGGTGTCATTGACGTCAGGCTGCGAGACCGAGTGTGTTAGGGCAACACTAATACACCACGAATGATGCACGCGGGCTCTACAAGGAGAACAGTCGAGTGAAGTTTATACAAGAAAGAGGATTAAGGGTGGAGGCGAAGACAATGACTTAGGTACTGTAATAGTAGTAATCCCAAGAGAACGAGTTAACGTCTCTGGGTATGACATTCGGTCTTATATACTATGTTACATGCATAATCCTCATGTCTACATACACGCCGTAATCTGTCGGCTTTCCATGGAACGATTAGCACATCATCGCGAGGCATGATGTCATGTACTGTGCCCATGTGTTTACGGTGAGGTTCTGACTAAGGGTATTATAAATACGGGCTGGTGAGTAAGCGTAGTATCATAAGCTAACTACGTGTTCGTCATGTGATACATAGGGGAAGAGAGAATGAAAAGTTGAACTGTAACAAAGTGGGCTTCAAAGTCCATTGCCAATTTGCCGCCGAGAGAGGCATCCGAGCCACTGGCTGAACCAGCAGACGGCTGAGCCGAGGCTTGTCGGCTGCCCAATTTTGTACCTGCAATGCCAGCTGATATGCCTCCAAGGCTCTGGAAAGATTCATGGTCGGTTTGCAGGACGTCGGCGGCAGGTACTACAGAAGGCATCGGGGTATCTGAGCCAGATGGGACATACTCGGGCTCATGATGTGCGATGGGGGAAATGTACATAGTCGGCTCAGACCGATGTGAGGATGACTGGGCATGGTCAAGTGCGGCAAAGCCGGTCAGGTCCACCTTAGCCCGATGTGGAGCATAAGTAGATATCTGCAACTGAGATGAAGGAATCTTACCAGTGACTCTGAAAGTTGTGGTGTTTGGAACACTGATGCAAGACGATCGTGCGGACGATTGGCCGAGGTTATGTGTGGGATATCATCGTCTTTCGGTTGGAGGGGCATCAGTGGCTGAAGGTTATATGTAAGTGGGAATTGAGCATTGTGAATCTTCGCTGCCTGGTCGAGTGTGTCACCTGAGCATTCGGACCTGGATGGCAGGGAGCGGAAGTATCCATCATGTGTTTCGGAAGAGCCAACTTCGGAGACTGGGCGAAACTCGGCGATTACCTCTTCCAAAGATAAGTCGGGGCCCTCGCTCCAAAACGCGTTTGTTTGGTTGGGGATCGCCTTGAGCAACTGACAAGCGACCTTGTTGATAAGGTCAACAAGATTGTGGTTCTTGTGCCTAAGAGCCTCCATGGCCTTGGTCATCTTCTTTCGGTTCTTGTGTTCCGGAGGCAGCTCATTGTTGTCCACAATGCATTGGATCTCATCATCCAACTTGGCGGCATTTTGTTGGCTCACAACCTCGTCTGGGTTGTCAGCCTCCTTGTAAATGATGGATTTATAGATATTGAAAAGGGCGGCTACCTCCTGCCTGTCAGCCGCGATGGCCATCATCCTGTCATTCATGGTGACCTCCAATATCGACGTCATCTGCGTCAAGATGTCAAGACGCTTGGTACATCGGTCGCAAGGCAGTGAGATGATCGGGATGGCAGCTTGCACCACGCTCCAAACAAGCATCAGGCTGAGTGGGCGGTGTACACCGTCTCCATCTTTGTACAAAGGGATGTTTCTCTCCCCTTCGCTTGCCGATAGCTGTCTTCCCCATTCCTCCAGACATTGAGCGATCGTTACTGCCGATAGAATGAGGGGAGAAGGTGACGTTTGGTCCGCCTCGGCAGCTCGGCATGATGCTGATGTTTCCCACCAAGTGTACCTATGAGCTAATGGTCGATTAGCTTGTTTCAGATGGTTAATGCACACAAGATTCAGCACCTTTCCGAGTTGGTGGGAATCTTGGAATGATGCGGGGGTGATTAAATCGTCCTCGAGGCCTTGGGCGAGCGCCTGAACAATTGGACCCGGCGTGACAATGTGTCCCAGCGCAACGGTGTCACACTCAGTGGGGTTTTCACTAAATGTTTTGGATGTAGTCGGATCAGTCTAGATAGATCAGACAGTCACCCAAGTTGTTGCAGGCTGAGGTGTTATTGAAAGAACAGAGACAAATTCTACAAAATAGTAGAATAAGGGAGAAATAGGGGATAGATAGAATGAATGAAAGAAAGAGTATAAGGCTAGAAGTCAATAATGGCTTCACGAGGATGAGGAATACAAGATAGAAATACTATACTGTATCAACGATGAGTTGAGATGTTATGGGACAATAAGACAATGATGAGGAAATATTCTTTCCCTAGGATACGTTGTATGACTCTGCAAAGAGACACAAAACTATGAAGCTCTAGATCAGACGTTTCTGCTAGATCACTTCCAAACTGAACAACAATGAGACACCCTGTAGAATCGTTCTACAGTCTAAATGTCCAGGTTACAACAAAACAATATGCGGATGAAGTCAATACACAGGTATCTAGAATAATGTAGACACAAGCTACCAATTACTCTGTTCTCTAGTAAGGAATGCTTTCACTGATCTGAGTACTTAATTATCTTTATAATCAAGTCTACCAAATACAATGATGCTATACAGGATCTCTATATAGAAGTAAGGACAAGAACAAGTGTTGAAGGTGATGCACTCACTTGTTGTGCAAATGTATAACAAAGTTGCGCTGTGCAGCCGCACATTAAGCGCCCGGTTCCCACGCATTGGGGACCACCCATAGACACTGCCAACACCCATTGGGACGACCCAGGTCATCATGGGATGACTGGTGTTGACAGTATTGCTAAAAGTGTGAAAGCACTCTTTAGCAATCTGTATATAAATTCGAAGCGCCCGACTCCCACGGTCAATGCACCGTTCCCACGTTTGGCGCCCCATTAGTAGGTCTATTGACCTCTATTGTGACGGCCGGAATAGACACCGGAACGCTTCGGTCTCAAAAGGGAAGCAAAAGGAGCAAAAATGAAACATAGAGCCATCATTAGAATGATGTCTGGCATGTTCCCAAGCTGCTTCGGAGCTAAACCATTTCGGACGCGATTTAGTGGACAGCAATATTCACGCCTCGCGCAGAACAGTACCCGTGGGAACCTGGGGAGGTCATTTTCCTTACATGTCTAGAGTACTAGACACAAAGAGTCAATAGAGCGCAATTTCATTACATATTATTGATTGATTGCATCAATACATCATTAGTGATTGTTACTAAGGCAATTAGAAGTCATTAGAACGCTTAAACAAGCTTCTGATCACACTATAATAGCCTAAAGTTTAACAGGTTATGGGCCCTGGGCTTTAACTTGACATCATTAATTGATTGATTGTTCCTGCATTATTGAATTGCTGCCTATTGTTATACTGGGGGTTTATTGTGATTGATTAGTGACTCTTTGAGTACTGATCTCGCATTTTGGCCTATTGGAGCTTATTGAAAGTCACAACAAGACTATAACACTGTTGTTATTGATAGTCCACACAAGACTTTAAATTGTTATTGTCAGTCAAACAAGACTATAAATTGTATTGAACACTATGTCTACAAGTTCTAGTTCAGATAATGGGGTCAAGGTGAAACCACTGACCAACTCCAATTATCAGGAGTGGTGTGGTGAAGCCAAGGCTTATCTGATGAGACTAGGGCTGTGGAGACTAGTGGCTGGAAGGGAATCTAGACCCACAGATGCAGCTGAGCTGACCAAATGGGAGGCTAAAGCTGAAAGGGCTGCTGGGGAGATTTACCTATTGGTTGAAGCGGACCAAAGAATTCATTTCCGAGGTCTAGAGGATGATCCAGTGGGAATGTGGGCTGCCATAGAGAAGGCACACCTATCCAAGAAGCCCGGTGCACGCTTCAATGCTTATGACGACCTGTTCTCAATCCACAAGGAGGACAATGAAGGTCTAATTGATTTGGGAGTCAGGATTAGCAAAGCAATGGCTAATATCCAAAATCTGCGTCCATCAGGCTTTACCATTGAGCAGTTAGACGAAGAGTTGCAGTGCATGGCATTGATTCGGGCTCTGCCTGATGAATACAAGCACTTGTCAGCTTCTTTGTTGCTAATGGACAAGCTGGACAAGGATACTATACTCCAAGCATTCCGAAGCGAAGAGTTGAACCGTCAGCGCCAGACCGAGCAAGCGAATAGAGCCGGTCACAAGGGTTATGGAAAGAAGGGTGGGGCTTATAATGGGAAAGGCAGAGGTCACCCCACAGTTGATGCAGACACCTGCTCATTCTGCAAGGGCAAGGGTCATTGGAAGCGGGATTGCGAAGCATTGAAGAAGGTCAATGCTAGCAATAAAGACAGTGGATCTGGGGGGAGCAATGCCAAAGTGGCAGCTGAAAAGGCAGATGCTGTGACGGAGTTTGCTGGTCAGGCAAGTGCTCGATCTACGGATGAGGCTTGTGCTACATTTTCTAATGATACCCATTGGAATACAGATACAGGGGCCACTTCTCATATGACACCTCACAAAGAATGGATTCGCAATTATACCCCTTATAGAGTGCCTATTAGGCTAGCGGATCACACCATTGTATATAGTGAGGGCGTCGGAAATGTGCTCTTTAGACCTGTTATTAATGGTAGACAAGTTAGAGATGTAGAGATCACTAGAGTACTCTATGTTCCTGCATTATGCAATAATCTGCTTGCTGTTTTGTATTTGACTCGAAATAAAGGCTTTAATGTTCATATCACAAAGGATAAAATGGAGTTTGTTCGTAATGATGTTCTTTTGTTCTGTGCTACAATCAATGATGCTGGTATAGGCTATTTAGATGGTAGTACAATAGATACAAATGAATTTGTTCATGTTGCGTCCACTCTGCCTTTGGATCTGACACTATGGCATAGACGGCTTGGCCACCAACACCATGACGGAATTAAGCAGATGATTAAGGATGAAATGGTGATTGGATTGACATTGGACTCTTCTGCAAAGCCAGATCCTGTTTGTATTCCTTGTCTAACAGGGAAGATGCATGCAAATCCATTTCCTTCGTCATCCAACAGAGCTGATGAGCTGTTGGCATTGGTACACTCTGATGTTCATTACGTCGGAATTGATTCCCACTCTGGTCAGAAATATTGGGTTACATTCATTGATGACTACTCTAAGCTAAAGGTGGTAGTTCCCCTGAAGCTGAAGAGCGAAGTCTTTGCTGCCTTTAAACGGTTCAAAGCTTGGGCTGAGAATCAAACTGGCAAGCATATTAAAGTCTTCAGATGCGACCAGGGTGGTGAATTCATGAGCAAAGAGTTTGACAAGTATTTGGAGGAGCATGGCATTGAAAGGCAGTTCTCAGTGCGAAATAGACCACAGCAGAATGGAGTGGCTGAACGTGCAAATAGACTGCTTAGTGAACGGATCACTGCAATGCTAGATGAGGCTGGATTGTCAAAGGCCTTTTGGGCTGAGTGTTTGGCTGCACTTGTTCATGTCTTGAACCGATGCATTACGTCTTCAGTAGCTCATGCTACGCCATATGAGGTGTGGCATAGACGAAAACCTGATGTTGGGCATTTACGAGTGTGGGGATGTGTTGCTTATGTGCATGTCCAGAAGGACAAGAGGGAACACTTGGGTTCGCATATGGAGAAGTGTGTGTTTATTGGGTATCCTGATGGGTACAAGGGTTGGAAATTCTACAATCCAAAGACGAAGAAGGTCATCATCTGTGAACGCGCAGACTTTGATGAGCGCTACACTTATAGTGGCCAACTTCTTAAAGGCACCACCTCTGAACCAGTTCCTACTCTGAAAACCAGTCAGCAGAGCGCACCAGAGGCACCATCCAAGGACAACAACGATGCTCAGCAAAGGGTCATAGACTTGCCTGCAGTTGATAATGACGATGAGGACAGCAGTGAGGATGACACTGTTAATGATGATAATGTGAAAGAAGAAGAACAGGTGGAGGGTGAAGCGCAACAGGATAATGTGACACCAGAGCCAGAAGAGACTCCCCCACCTCGTCCTCGTCGTAGAAGAGCTGCACCTCGTGTGGATGATAGTGATGCTGAAGCTGAAGTCGATGATAGACCTGTGGCTGTTAGAAGACCAAAACGCGACATCAGACCTCCGGGTGAATGGTGGAAGGTTCCTGCTGCGCCTCCAAAGGCTAAGGAGGCAACTCCTGATGTCTGGGAAATGCGAGATCCAACTCCTGCTTTAGATGATGATGATTCCGAATCTGAAGAAGAAGCTTTGGAGGCTAGTCCTGTTGGCAAGCTAGTAGAGCCAGAGACTTATGCTCAGGCAATGAAGTCACCTCACGCTGCACAATGGCATGAGGCTGCACTAGCTGAATACAACATGCTGCTTGCTAATGGAACATGGACATTGGAACCTTTGCCAGAAGGAAAAGCAGCAATTGGAGTCAGATGGGTCTTTCGGGTCAAGTATCATGCAGACGGAAGCATTGAACGGTTCAAGGGTCGGATTGTTGCTAAAGGATTTAGTCAACGACCCGGATTTGACTATAATGAGACCTTTGCTTCGCCTTCTAGACATGCTACTATCAGGACTGTACTCGCTCTAGCTGCTAGAGATGATCTACACTTGCGCTCAGTTGATATTTCACAAGCATTTATAAACAGTGATATTGATGCTGAAGTGTATATGGAGCAGCCTGAGGGATTTAAGCAAGGGGTAACCAAAGGTCAAGGAAGGATAGTCTGTAAATTGAACAAGTCACTGTATGGATTAAAGCAGTCACCTCGGTTGTGGAGTGAGAAATTGTGGCAAGTGCTGCAATTAATGGGTTTCAAAAAGATCTACTCTGACCCCTCACTCTACATCTATGATGATGGCAATGTCAGAATCATAGTCCCAGTGTGGGTGGATGATATCACTCTTGCTTCAAAGTCAAAGGAGGCTCTTGACAAGTTTGTTATTGAGTTGGAAAAGCATTTCAAGCTGCGGGACTTGGGGGAGACTTCGTATCTGCTGGGCATGAAAATAACTCGAGACTGGGAGAACCACAAACTCTACATCTCACAGCGTCAGTACATTGTTAACAAGCTTGCGCAGTTTAATATGTCTGATTGCAAACCGGTGGGGACTCCCATGGCTCCAGGTATGAAGTTGACCACAGATGACTGTCCCAAGACGTATGAAGAAGCACAAGAGATGGTGGATATCCCCTACATGAGTGCTGTCGGCTCCTTATTGTACTTGGCTACAATGTCCCGGCCTGATATAGCCTTTGCCGCGAGCGCACTGGCTAGGTTCAACTCGAATCCAGGCATGATCCACTGGAAAGCTGTAAAGCACCTGCTCCGCTATGTGAAGGGAACGATGGATATGAAGTTGGTATATGGACCTGATCCCGCCATAGGAGATGAAATCTTCGTCACATACAGTGATGCTGACTATGGTGGCGATAAAGGGACAGGAAGGTCTACAAGTGGTTACTTGGTTAAGATTGGGCTGGGAGCGGTCTGCTGGAGCAGTAAAGCACAACAGATGGTTGTTCTGTCCACCACTGAAGCAGAGTATGTTGCTGGGGTTGCTGCTGGTAAAGAGATATGCTGGATGAAGAACCTGCTCTCTGAAATTGGCTACAAGCCAACTTCACCATCCACGCTATACATGGACAACCAGTCAGCGATTAGAGTGGCAAAGAACCCCGAACACCATGGCAGAATGAAGCAACTTGACTTGAGCTTCTTTTGGTTACGCAATCAAGTTGATTGCAAGCACATACAACCAGTCTATTTGCAAACGGAGGACATGCCGGCAGACCTGCTCACCAAAGCACTGGCCAAACCACAAGTAGAGAAGCTGAGGGAGATGATGGGACTTGTTGGATAGGAGGACGTATTGGGCCAGGGGGTTGTTTATGGGTGCCCCAATACGTGGATTGACCAAGTGTTGCATCAGGGGGTTGTGTTGAAGGTGATGCACACACTTGTTGTACAAATGTATAACAAAGTTGCGCTGTGCAGTCGCACATTAAGCGCCCGGTTCCCACGCATTGGGGACCACCCATAGACACTGCCAACACCCATTGGGACGACCCAGGTCATCATGGGATGACTGGTGTTGACAGTATTGCTAAAAGTGCGAAAGCACTCTTTAGCAATCTGTATATAAATTCGAAGCGCCCGGCTCCCACGGTCAATGCACCGTTCCCACGTTTGGCGCCCCATTAGTAGGTCTATTGACCTCTATTGTGACATCCGGAATAGACACCGGAACGCTTCGGTCTCAAAAGGGAAGCAAAAGGAGCGAAAATGAAACATGGAGCCATCATTAGAATGATGTCTAGCATGTTCCCAAGCTGCTCCGGAGCTAAACCAATTCGGACGCGATTTAGTGGACACCAATATTCACGCCTCGCGCAGAACAGTACCCGTGGGAACCTAGGATGGTCATTTTCCTTACATGTCTAGAGTACTAGACACAAAGAGTCAATAGAGCGCAAATCATTACATATTATTGATTGATTGCATCAATACATCATTAGTGATTGTTACTAAGGCAATTAGAAGTCATTAGAACGCTTAAACAAGCTTCTGATCACACTATAATAGCCTAAAGTTTAACACTGGGTTCTTGCAAGAACAGGTCCCCTCCGTGGTAAGAAAGTGACTATAAACAAAGTGTTACAGTTTGACTTTCTTTTCCTTTTCCTTTTCCTTTTTCCCATGTGTCATATGACAGACACGTAGTTAGCTTACGATACCGCGCTTACTCCCCGGCCTGTATTTATAAAGACCTTAGTCAGAACCTCGCTGTAGACGCATGGGCGGAGTCCATGACATCACGCCTCGCAATGATGTGCTAATCATTCCATGGAAAGCTGACAGGCTACAGCGTGTACGTAGACATGAGAACCATGCATGTAGTTCAGTATATAAGAACGAATATCATACCCAGAGACGTTAACTCGTTCTCTTGGGAATCCCACTACTATAATGCCTAAGTCATTGTCTTCACCCGCTCATCCTCTCTCTCTCTCTATCAAACTTTACTCGACCTGTATATTCTTGTAGAGCCTGCGTGCACTCTTTGTAGTGTAGTAGTGTCGCCCTAACACAAAGCTTCTTTCAACATAGTTGCGGTAAGTCCTTCCCTCCACCATATGTGGCTGTCTGGGAAACACACGTGGGCTGAATATGTATCAGGACAATACAAGAGGAGAAGGGATTGAATGAATAGCCAAAGCGCGGTGGGTGGTTAACAAGGACGACAGTAGGAAGATTTGGACGAGCTCCGGGGTGACTGCAGGTGAGTGCTTTGATGCATCGTACATTAGCACCAGCTAACATCCTGACAGGGATGGATATGGCCAGTGCATTCCTAGACTACTTGATAAGAAAAGAAGCTACAGCCTCCCTCAGAGGAATTGTCGAGTTGACTGCAAAGGGGCAAAGCGAAGACGACTTCACGGTGTAGTATGATCTTGTTGACGAAGGCCCGCAGTAGCATGGGATCTATAGACTGATATGGAGACATTATGTGGGAGGCGTTGCTGTAATCAAATTGGTGCTCCATGACCGAAGGTCAAAATTAGTTCGAAAACTACGACCACAGCTCCGGGTAAGTGACTGACTTGAAGTATATGTATTGAACCAGCCGTACTTATCAGTCGTCGATATTGCACTATTCACGCAAGTGTAAGGACCAAAGAAGAATTGCCTATTTAAGTAATTATTTATTTGGTCGAGCTCGTTATCAGATAGTACCACCGTACAGGCTCGATTGTGATCTACTGTCACAATGGATACAAGTCTTGGACAACCCAAATACTCAGCGGAACCTAGCTTGAGCTGGGTCAACGTAGGACTGGCCCTATCTTTCATACTCTTCAACGTCACCCTGTCCTCTGTATTGCGACTGGGCATTGAACGCCCTTTGATAACATCATCCATACGATGTGTCATCCAATTAGGCCTCGCATCAACTCTGTTACAAAAGGTCTTCGATGCGAAGAACCCATGGGTTGTGGCCGCCATTGTGTGTAAGTGTGATCGACCAGGGCCCTGACTTAAGGGGCCCTACATCCTGGTTGATATAAGTAGCTAACTGACCGGCATTACAGGCCTTCTCAATGTGCTAGGCACCTTCGAAGTCGGTGAGTATGATCACAACACCCCCGCCTTCTTAGTGACATATTTCGATGCGACCTCAAGTTGTCAACAAGTCAAAGAAGAGACATCCTCATATGGTCAGTGTTTGGCGACACACGATTCAATGGGCTTGGTATAACTTTCCATGTGATATGGCAGTTCATCTCTACATTAGTGGGGCTCGCGTTGTCGAACATACCTGTTGGTGCCCTTGGGTCTAGATTTGCCATGTCCAATGATCCGTTTTGGGACCCCAGACAATTCAGTGAGTTTCACACTTCCCACTGTATTCATGTTTATCACGTATCACCAATCCGTAGTTCCAATCGTTGGCATGCTCTGTGGAAGTACCATTTCAGGAGTTGTGGTGTCTAGTAATCACATACTGCGAGAATTTAGGCAAGTCATAAGTATTGAAATCCACGCCGCGACCTTATTACACCGAAAAACAGTGACAATAGTGATAAAGTCGAGATGTATCTTACTTTTGGCGCAACGCGATGGGAAGCTTGCAAGTCCATGTCTGTTGAAACGCTCCGCGTCTCTCTAATTCCGACTATCAACCAAATGAGGTCAATTATTTCCTTCTGAAAGTTCGGACTAGCTATTGATTAAAGTCATCATCGCTCCCTGTTGCAGCGTGCTTGGAATCATATCCATCCCGGGGATGATGACGGGAGCGCTCCTCGGCGGTGCATCCGTGGAGCGAGCGGCGAAGCTGCAAATGATCATTATGTTCATGATCTCCGCCTCCAACGCCCTTGGATGTATTCTCACTACTGTCATGACTCTCAGCATCCTCATAGACGGCGATTCCCGCGTGAGGGCTGATAGGATTGACAGTAGACCACATGCCGTGTGGCGCATTAGAAGCGCTTTATGGCTGAAGGTGGTGACTGTGGTCAGGGACAATATCCCATGGATAGCTACGCCCAAAACCGTTGCACCAGCATCGTACACTCTCAGTTGAGGCCATCTATTCCACACATTGTAACGATTCCATGTAGGGAGGAGAGATACACATGTCTTGTCTCCTTGATTCTACTTTATGGTGGCGTAGAGCGCGATGGATGTATCGTAGGCAGCAGAAGTCTATACAAATGGCAGAACGCATCAGTGATCCAAATTCAATCTATATACACACAGAAAGACGGAGCAACCATCTTCTCTAGACGGCGATAAACTCTGTAAGACAAGACTCGGCCAAGTCCCATACCCTCACGAATTTTAGATCTGCCGCGACGCTGCATCCGGGTTTAGAGTGCAGCAAAGCTTAAAGGAAGAATAGACTAACCAAAGTTCTACGAAATCTTCGAGGGAGCGTTCCCTTGCGTTGCACATAATCAACATGCAGAAATCCTGAGTATACGTTCTGATTTGTCCGTGACCAAATCCCGGGCTCAAGGGGCGGGGCGCCTATCGCAATACTATTAGATGTCCAAACGAGACGACAACCATGCCCTGACGTACCCGTGACATGGAAGCGTGCTGCTTTTCGATAGAGCCAGGGTCAAGATGAACGGCGAGATAGTCATCTGTTGGATTGGATTGGAGAGTGACATAAGACATTGGACACGATTCACATCCCACCAACATACCAATCAACATCCGACTTCCAGGTACCATTACGCGTCGGATGTTCCTCAGAAGCGCCAGACTATGTTCATCTCCCCAATTGTGAAAAATTTAGCTGAGCTATCAATTTATCACTTTCAGCCCCGAAAGATCAAGAAATCGGCGTCGGGCCACATACGTAGTAGATGTCTTGTCCCGGAACGGGAGATTCCTTGAAGAAATCCAAGGGTGTGAACGTCACCCGCCCCCCGTTGACTGCTTCAGGATATTCCGTCTGCCAAAACTGTTTGTATTGATTAAGATCAGTGGCGCCCACGTAGTACACTGGGAGAACCTGCCTTCTGTGCTTCTCGAATAGTCTCCGGAAGGTCTTGGAGGGTTATTTTTAACTGCGGGAAGTGCTTCGATATCTCAATGGAGATATTCCCATTGCCCGAGCCCAAGTCGCATACGTTAGTGTTGGGAGGGAGTGTTCCCCAAGGGAAAACTAGGTACTGGGCATTAGACCATTGAACACAACTGGAGTCAGTGGTGTACCCTTCAGGAGATTCAAATGTCCTGTGGCGCTTCTGTATCCAACCATCGCGTTCGCGAAGCTCTGATCACGGAGTGTCAGCACAAGAATCAGACATCAAGTGACTTCCGGTTCCATACCTCCACGACGCCCGGCTATGGAGCACATAGGCACATAGGCACATAGGAATGAGTAAACAGTCAAGATATAATAGATGCATAGCTTACCTGTGTGTTCAGGTATTCATATAGGGTCCCGCTGTAGCCTTCTTTGCCGAGTGCGTACATCAGGGGGGAGCGGGTCGCATTGTACGTCGGCCCAAAGTCAGGGTCTGTGAGAGCTTCATGCAACCACATAGTGGCTTTACGATGCATCTCTCCTGACTTCAGCTCGAGGATATCGCAGATCTTATTCGCATTATTGGGTAACATTGTCAAGGACAAACGGTTGTTGGCGAAGACATTCGACGAAACTGCATAAAACAATCAGCACGGGTTCTTTCAAACGAACGCTGCTTCTTTCACCTTCCCGGAAACAATGGTTCGTGACGAGAAGCCGCATAAGCGTTCCAAGCTTCTGGGAGTGTATAGAAGTCTCCTTGGCAAGGTCATTGACATGAAGCCCATTGGGATGCTTGGACAAGCGTTCAGCAATACCCGCCTTGATCGCTGCGTTAATGGACGCGGGTACAAATGCGTTCATGCTATACTGTAGGAAGCGAAGTCAGATACGTCTTTGTTTATGGTTAACGCGCAGGCAATAGAAACGTACATTAACCATCGTGTGACTGGGTTGGGCAAGCGTTGCGCATATTTGACCGCAGGCTCCTTCGAGAGTACGAATCGCATGCTTGAACTTGAGCGACGGTAGCCGTCCATCCATAGGATGTGCGTATCCATTATCTATGAAGGGGACGTCGATTCCCTGTTTGTCGTATTCCGCGATCGCTTCCTCTACCGCTGTATTGAGGAGACCAAGAAGAGCACGAACTTGGGCTTTGCCCGTAGATGGAATATGAGCCGCCATATTAATGCCTGAATTTGCTGGGTGACTGAATATTGTGAAGTTCTCCGTCGATTCGTCGAGTGCTTTTATAAAAGAAAGGTCCTAAAATAGTCGTCACCAACGGTTAGCTTCTATCAGCGATGTATTATTTTCCTAAAGAGCTATCTCCTTCGTAGGAATGGTTAGATCATGTGGATGGATATTGCGTTTCCCTCCAGCCGAGCCCATCGTGACGAGTTCCGGGTGGGTTAAGTAAGCACAACTGCGAAAGCTAGAGCATGAGGGGGATCAAAGTACGAACTATTCTGTTCATAAAATGACGGCGCTCTAGCTCAAATCATGATTTTGCGGGATACGGAGTTAATTTGTCCTGATGGCCCAAGCCAGCCACAATTGCTGCTGGGTCGGGCGGGTCGGCTGTCGGACGGTTATCGCGTTAGGTCTTCAGGTGCGTGTATTGCAACGAACGTCCATAGTCCCTAGTATAGGCTAGATCCTTGAGCAATAGCGTGCGATCTTGATAAACGAGATGTACTCAATGTTGACCTTGTGTCGGAATGTAAACCTGAGGTGCATCAGGAACAACCAGCATCAGAGCATCTAATCAAGACACCAGACACGCCTCCATGCCGATGCGCCAGCGCCAGAAATCGTACCACGGAATTCCGAGCCAAGTGATGGTACCTACATACACTATAGCGGAGTCGAAGCGAGCTGATGACGCTTCATGCTCGGCTATTAACCTCACAAACTATAACGGAGCGGGCATCACAGTGAGGCGTTAATGGTTCATCGTGTTCGGCCGCTAACTTCCACCAAGGAAGTACTCTGTATTGCACACTGGATCCGCTGACGAGCACGACTATCCGGAAGACGTGCTAGCATTAATGGCGAGAATCCTACCGATTTGGTTAGCTATGACCACTTCAAGAACGACAAATGATCTGACCGGCGTTCTCTAATCAGCGGGCATGCTGAGATCATATCGTAGATCCGGACCTCGCCTCCGTAAGGACATGGTTCCACGCGCGACCGTGTCCGTTTCTGTGCTTATAATAGTTGGTTTCGCCATGATGATTTCGGCGGGGGCAAGGTGGGTCTGTCTTACAGAGCCTTGTTTTATTTTCGAACCCTTACTTACTTACAGCCCCCTTCGCGAATCATGAATCGCGAGCTTCGGGCCACACTAGACGCGACTTTGCGGTTCCCGAGCACCTCCTTTGCCGACAATCACTAGGCACCAGGGGCTGGGTCTCCATCGAGTTGTCGACATTAAATATGGGGCAGTGCCGTTCGTCAACTCCGTGAAGATAACTTGCTACCGAATAAGTGTGCCGCAAAGAAGTGGCCTGACCGAGCTTGCTAAGAAGTACGAGCGATACTTCGAGAACCATTGGCATGCTTTCTGGGGTACTTGTAATGGGGCACCACCCTTTGTGATAGTCCTACAGATATGACATGATAAAAACTCGTAAAACTCGTAATTAAGTAGATCAAATTCAGAATAGATATAAGATTATAAATATCCAATGCTCACTCATGAAAGTCGTAAAGGACATAACTCTACTGTCGAGCTTTATCGTCAACTTCTCTCCAAAAGTCCTGCCAGCGTCCGGTGTGTACGGCTCGACCTTGCAGGGGGACGTGATCCGCAGATGGTGGCAAACTAGCTCGCGGGAGGCCGTCTGCTTTGGCCGTCGGTGAGGTGCCGACAAATGCCTGTTTCTGGGCGATAGCAACGCGATCCAGCGCCTTGATCAACGATGGCGTCGCCGGGACTGGCGCAAGTGGTATGTGTCCCGGATGCGACGATGCCGACGGCGATAATTGTGCGACCGCCGTACGCGACGTTGTACTAGAGGCGCCGATGGACTTGGCCGGTTGTTCGTCTTCATGGTCTGAGTACTCAGGTATCGAGCCTTTCTGAATATCCCGCGCCTTTCCCAAGGCCTGCAGCTTCGCAAGCTCTTCATCGTAGTCCAAGCCCTTCGGATCGAACCCCCTCGATTTACTACTACCCTGCTTTGCATCCACGAGCGTGGCATCCGTGGACGCAGTCGAATTGTGCTTCAACCATGGTCTATGGGGGAAGCTATCTCCTTCGTGCTCAGAGTCGGAACTCAGTTCCCCCATTGGTCGGAATTTCACTGCGTCGCGCTTCTTCGCACCGGGGGAGAACCGCGTTTGCGAGCGTGCCTTACGGAGGAAGCCAGGGGATTTGGGGAGCGACAGTACGTCATCGTGTATGTGCAGCGAGGGGACAGACACATCGTACCCCTGCGGTGATTTCAAGTCCGGAGTGCTAGATGTCGGGGGGAATATGATCTCGGGTTCTTTCTTTGCACCAAAAGCTCGGTCCCAGAATGTTGTCAGCGGCTGGAACGACCCGGCGCGGTCCGCGCGATTGGGGAGGTTGGAGGCATAATCAGCGAGATACGAGTCCCATTTCTGCTTGCAAAGTTAGTGTGCGCGTGTATACATCGATACATCAACGTACCTCGTCAGGACATTCACCGAACTTGCGCCTCAAAAGCCAATCGACGACCACACCTATCACGATACACAGACAGAACATCGCACTCAGCCCCTTCTCATGACTCGTACCCCACTCGATATCAGCATGCACCCACAGCCGTTCCCAACAATTCGCCCACGCAGGGATATGTGCAAGGAGGGCCGTGGAGAGGGTCAAACCAAAGGAGCCTGCCGTGGCTGCGCAGAAACGAAGGGTTATCCGGCGATGGCGCGGCAGTGGGAGGAGAGACGAGATAAGCATAAATGGGGTAAGAATTCCAATGAAGACCTGCCGCGTTACGAGGTTGGGGTGGATAATGATAGATAGTCCCGTTGCAAGCATAGAACTGGTGATAGATTTGGTCAACTTGAACGGTCGATAAAATCTGCAAGTACATACCCGCCGGAAAGGCCTATGGAAGCGAAAGCGCAATACCTCCAACGACCAGCCAGGAGCGTCGTGAGGACGGATGAAATGATCCAGATGGCCAGGAAGCTACCATTTCCCAAGCGGCTCGACGAAGTCACCGAAGGGATCAGCAGCGCAAGGAGTGTCGATGATTGGACTGTGTGGCATCAAACAATGTGTAGTACTGCCATAGTACTGCCCACAAAAGAATGGCTTACCCCCAAAGATGAAACCGATTGCCAGTCCCCCAACTCCCCCTTCGAGAATCCAGAGTTGTTTACGAGAGTTCTGCGTCCCAAAGGAGCCTGGAATAGGTTGATATTTCTGGGGGAATGAGCGCGTGCGGTCGAGGGTGAGAAAAGACCCGGAAAATGTCAGGATCAAGGAAACGAAAAGGAGCGGCAAAGAGTAGGCGAGGAGAAATGGGGTATTGGGGAGTAGATATTGGAGATTGTAGGATTCGGAAGACATGTTGATGTTGCCGTCGTGGACGTCGCGGTCATAAAAGTGGCGGATACAAGCAAGGTACGAGGAGGAGGTCTACACCAAAAGGGCAGTTTCTGTAGGCACAGCCACATCAGTCTCTCACAAGTCCTCAATCCTTTTCTACAAGACTCTGCTCTGCAGCTCATGGTTCTTCTCTTCTACAGCCAAGGAAGGCCACTGCGTGACTGCGTGGAGTGAACACTGAACTCGGGGGACTGCGCTTAGTAGATATACGGGAAGATTCGATAAGGGATTCTGGCTGCCCACTCATCCCTTCAATCCCTGGTCCTCTGCCTTGAGGCAGACCACGAAGACGAAGTAAATCAGCATGGCCAACTCCACGAGACACACCCAAGTACCCTGCCCACTGTACGCTTTAGTACACACCGAGAAAACCAACAATCCTCCGAAAACATGACCAAGGACACAGCGATCTACGCACTAATCCCCAATGTGTAGGGCGGATGTCGAACGAATGAATGACTATGGCCCGCTGGTTACAAGCCTATGCGTCTTCTTGACGTTGATTTGGAAACCAAAATGATCTCCGAGACTCCGAGTGTCTAATTTGTACGAAGGGCGGCCGAGGTCATCCCCAGCAAAGGAGCCCAGGATGTGCAGTACGAAGACGGAACAAACACATATCTGTATTGGCTTAGGTGGGTATCTCGAAAAGTTCACACTACTATATACTGATCAGACCTTGTGCGCCGGAGACGTAGCAGGAATTCTCGTATGTGGATCCGATTATCTGTCCGCTTTCAGCGAGAGGACGGTTAGGAGGAGTGCTTGTCAGGTAGAAGGAAATTGCGTTGACTAGCACGAGCCAGTTGCTAATGTCGGGTTGGGGATTCATGATCATCTCTGCGAGTTGTTGGTTTGAAACCCATGTCAAAGCACAATTACACTTATCATCTTGCAGGTAGTCTCGTGGCTGGGGTCACAAATTTAGAAAGGTCGCCTTGCGGCGGCGGCGGCGTACTTAGTTCATACGATCCCTCTAGGAATCTTCTAGAGTTCTGCGACGATCCCAGGGCGTATTGAAAATTCAAGATCCTGCAACAGTGGGCCGCACTGGTGGCGCCATCTGCACAGATAACGGTGCTAGCCTACAGATTGGTTGAATATTTATACGACAGCGAGTCGTCTTTGCAAGGACCATACCTTTGGTTGCTGCCTCATGTCAACTCTTGTGTCCTTGGATTCTGATGCCAATTCCGTCAATTTCTCCACCATCACATCCTACCCTGTCACGCATGCCTCACTCACCGACAAACCGACCTTCCCGATACGCCCACTTCTCCCGGTAAACCCACCACTGATCTCGTTAACCACTACAAACCTTCCGGGCTTGCCATCCCCCGAACGCGACTCGACTAACGAGCTGTTTCTTATTTCCACCCATATTATCCCCGGCGCTTGGCCGAGGAGCACTCCGCACATTCCAATCCCCTTCACGGGTGATTATGGCTGTGCCAAGGAAGAAAGAAGCAGGCCGCGATAGAAATGCAGAAGTATATCGCCAGAGTCCGAACTAAGGCTGCTGCCTCGAAGTCCGAGGAAAACAGCTATCAAGGACGTGAGGCATTGTTGTGGATTGTCGCTAACCGCTACGTCAAGAGGGGTCCAAAGGATGGAAGTGGATTGACATCGGAATGGGTTCAATAAAGAGGTGGCTTCTCTGACGACACTATTTTCACGACATCACTAATGGTGAATTTTGCACAAGAGATGGAATGCAACTCTGCTATATATTCACGTCCACTTCGTCCTGTGATATTGCCGAAGTCTGGTGTACGAAGCCGTTCAAACTGGCGACTCCGCATTGCTGAACAAGGGAAAGGTCGGCCTAGTCTGTAGGCATTATCTCCACCTTCACTTCATATTGTTTGCTGAGTAAGTTGCATAGATGACTGCAGGGACAATTCCCGCGATATTGTCAACTTCCTCACGTACTTCCTAGCGGAGAGTCCTTTGGACACCCCTCCGACTCACCTACCACAGGTCAGTGCGGCAGAGTCCGAATATCGCCAGAAGTATGGATTCAAGCATCGCAAACTTGTGGGCGTCAGCCACTCATTCGGCAGATTGACTATGTAACTAGCTGCCCTTTCGTGCGGGCGTTGCAAACCTAACGGCTTCTTGTGCAGGACGCTGGCGGCATTGATCAACCCGGCATTGTTCTCTTCTCTCATCAACGTGGACGCAACTATAGTCTCTCCATTGTGCTACGAATTGACCAAGAATCCATACGTCCCTGATACGGCCTTGAGAATTCTCCTCAGACACGACAGATGGGACTCCAGGTCTGTGAACTTCACTGCGTATCAGACAACGGCACCAGAGCTCATGACCTAATTTAGAGAGGAAGTGAAGGCTATGATGCTCAAGAACCCCTTCTTTCAGTCCTGGCACCCAGATGCATTGCAGTCATGCATTGCAGTCTTACGTTGACCACAGGCTTTACGCATACGTTGTCCCGTCCTTCCCAGGTAAGCACCTCATACCCAGTCGTCATGCTGCCCCTCTCTAGCCTCGAAGAAGGGAGGAACTGGAAGGCCGAACGGCAAGTATTACTCAAGATGCCGCCCGTGGAGGAAGCGTCAACATTCACTGATGTCCCTACATTCTACGAGGTCTGGCAGAAGACGAAAGACGTCGACGAAAGGATTCCCATGTTCTGGATTAGCACATTCAAGCTATAGGAAAGCACGGATTAAGATGGGTGTTAGCATTAGAATGAGGTCGTTCAAGCTGAGAACGTACCGCAGCACATGTTAGTGCAAGTGCGCCAGTTGGACGGCCAAAATTCTCTGGGTTAAATGAGACGCAAATGCTTCGAGCAACAGTGGCGCAAGATAAGTACCGCCATTGCTCTGAGGAGTGGGCAGTTTCTAGAGTACTACGAGTCTGATGGCAGCAGGAAGCTAGCAACGTACCTCAGCATCTGGGACCTGGGAAATGAATCTCAGGGTTCAGTGTTGCTTCATTGCTGCGACGATCTCTGCGCAGTGAGACTGGCTTGTTGCTTGGGATAAGCTTCGTCACGAGGCCAGTGCGATTTCCCCCGTGGCGCTTCGGTAATCGCTCAGGATCCCTGCAAGTGTGGTGCTAAACATGGTAAAGAGGCTTCATTAGTGATACTAGGCGTGCTTACCACAGCTAGGAATATTTTTCTTGTGGAATATGGACTCTCATGCATCCCTGACAAGCCCTCAGACGCTGGGTCCGCGTTTTTGCGAGCGTAGCGAGCAATCTTGCTCTAAAGGGTTCAAGGCCCGTGCAAACTAGGCCAAACAAATTCTGCGTACTTTGGAGGCTCGGTCATGTTTTTTTCTGGCTGAACTGGTCTCTTTTCCATAATTCTGAATCATGGGAAGTGTAGATTTTACTTGCCGTAGTTGGTTTGCGCCAAGAAAGCAGCACTTTTGGTGGAGATTTGATGATTTACTACCGTAATTTGGTGAAGATCGTTCAAATTCCATCAACTCGAGGCTCGCTGACGTGGCGCGCGCCTAATTCCTTGAGCTTACTATTGAGTATTGAGTACGTACTGCATGAGAACTCATAGATCTCTGCGACACCATGGCCATGAACCTCCTGCGCAAATAATAGCTAGCTCATCCCAAGCTCATCCATCAACTTAGTCTAGGAATAGACACTGAATCCTCGCCCTAGCACTTCGAAGCGAGCTACCGCCGGCGCGCCCCGCGGATCCATATTACCAGACATAGTCGCCAAGAATCGCGTCTGCGTTCCGGGTGCAAGTATAACTGGAAATGAATCAACACTTGGCTGCAAGTGCTGAGCGCTGATTGATGCAGTGGCTGTGAGGATCTGTCCAAATTAGGCGCTCGACCGTTTACTCTTTAGTATCATGGGCCTGCTACCCACCGCACGGAGGCGGGCACGCGTTAGTGACCCCGTCCCGGTCGCGTCGACGTCTCGAGGAAGTATCACCTCAAAGCCTCGAGTATCCACGTCAACGACAGCAAAGCGACGACTTTGTCCGGGCAGATCGACGGATAAGGAAGATGCTACAACAGCGAGTGGCCAGCCAGTGGCGACGCGTAAACGAAGACGCGTACCGTCGCCATGCCCCGACGTTTCATTCCATCCGAAAAGGAGGCAGAGGGGTGCGTGGGGACCTTTTCACCTGATGTTCTCAACCTCATAGTTATTTTTATAGCACGTGTAACCACCGATCCAAATGTAATCGAAATCTCTTCCTCTCCCAGCCCGCCCCCAAGACCAATCAGGTCGAAAGGTCAGACGGGGACAAAAGAAGTGATCTCCCTTGTCAGTGACTCGGAGAGCGACGACCCCGTCTCACATACCTCGAAGCCTGCCTATAAGTCGGTTTCGGGCAGCGACGTTCGTGGGCCCCTCGAAACGTCTCTGCGCGACTTGAACGAGATCGGTGGTCTGTTCACCAACGAAGATGAGGACCTTGTCGCAGAGCAGCTCGCTCCTTCAACGCCTTGTACCCCGGATTCTACACCGCTCCACCTCCAGGTCGCCCATGCGACCCCCTCCGCCATCGAGGAATGTCTTCGGGATGGCCGAAAGACAATCAAATCCGTTCTTCACCTCCTCCCCCCTCATCTACTGAGCTCTCTGCAGCCATTACCCAGTTCAATTTCGAGACTCGCGACTCCAACGCCTACGGTAAACGCGTCCGACAGTTCCCCACAAGATTCACCCCGCGAATCGCCCCGTCCTCGTCCTTGTCCTCGACCCCTCAAACCACTCTTGGTCCCGCCTGGTGCGCCAGGCCTTTCTGACCTGCTAAAAGAGATACCAGTGCCTCTGGCGACAGGGGACCCCAATCCTAGTTCTCTAAAGACCTTCGTCAAGTCTCCTGGCGCCGACGATATTGAATCCCCTCCCTCCCCTGCTCGTAAACGACGCCGGTTGAACAAGCTTACGTTAAGTCCAACTTCAAGTTCGGTACGATGGATCCGTCCCACCGCTGTCGAGAATATGGGTTGCCACCACTCACTGTGGTCCCCTCGGCTCGTTAGAGAGGAGGTGTCAGCGGCGGTATCAGATAGCCAACGGGAAGTCAAGGGAGGTGGGAAGGTGGTGGAGAATGGATATGAATCAGAAGAACCCGTGGAGGCGGAGGAAGAGGAAGAGGTGGACGAGCTAATCAGCAGTGATGCCGAAGGGAAGGGAAATAACGCTGACGACGCACCACAGTTCTCTCCCCTGCTACCTGCTGCACGCCCGAATGAAATCGCTTTACCTTCTAGGCCATCCTCGCCGACCAAACCTCGCCCTAAATCATCCTTCTCACCCAGCTTGTTCAGTAGGGTGCTAAACCTTCAACGGTCAAATACGTCGTCATCACCCCCTTCGTTGCCATTCCTCTCACCGTCTCGGTCCTCAGCGAGTCTGTCCTCAGCAACTCCAAGATCCCCTCCTTTTGACAACCTTCCTTCTCTGGTCGGCGCGGTCAGTATCACTGCGTCACCAATCCCTAAGGCGAGCAGTATGCAATTTTCATGGGCGATGGATACGGACGCACTGGATGATATTGAAGATGTAGACTTTGAAAATATGGTGCTTGCATACCCTTCCTAACGCTAGTATACTATACATTTCTCTTCTTATTTGTCACCCGTGCTCGTCGGACGTCTCATTTCTTTATGCCTTCATTGTCACTTTTCTTCTCGGAAATGTCGTCTCCACCCACACATGATCACAACGTGCACTCTATCATCATTTACAATTCAACAACATTGTTCATTATGTACCATAGACATAAACACCTCATATACCGCTCTCAACTCCCATACTTCCGAGCATTACATAGATGCGTTGTAATTTGTACTACGTAGACTGAATTGATTAGCATGTCACTGGCTCTCCGTTGCTGTACAGATTAAGCTACCTTACCCCGCTCGTCTCTTTGTTGAAAGATAATATAGAAAGCACGGAATTATGGTATAAAATACATATGATAGACATATTATTGCACGAGATCAGGAGTTTAAAGCAGTGTCGACGGGAATTAGTTTAACCCATAGCGCTTCCTCCAATCTTTAGGCACCCTCGTAGTTTGTCTTTGATCGTCTCCTTAATGGCATTCGCGGTGTAGGCAATTTTGCCGCAGACGCTCATGTTGTCTGGCGGTGGTGGGCCTTTGATGAGGCTGTTTTCGACTGGGGCGCCGGCAACGCTGAGCGCGAGGGCTGCGATGACAATGAAGGCTGGGAAGCGCATGGTTCTATGTATAAATGTTAGTATATGACTTCGTCACTGTGCGCTTAACCCAGACCAACCGACTGTGGTGAACGAGTAAGAGCTTCTACACGGACAAAGAAAAGAAGTTCGAATCAGCCATCTCCGTGAAGTAGCGAGGTGTAACAGTACTCACCAGGTAAGAAAGGTATTCGGAGGATGAGGTAGATTGAGACGGGCCCTCGTTCATTTTATATGCTGCAAATACACTGGCATGATTTCGTTAGACCCCCATGATAGCGTCTGTCGCAGCGCTAGCAACTGAGGCTATCTGTTGATTCCGTTCTTCTGACCATGCACTAGGAGCGTACTAGGGAGCTGATTTCGCCAACTGTCGAACTAGTTGACTACAGGACCACTGAGTTTAAGTTAGTTCACTTGTCACTGTTGTCGAGTCTGCTTGTGACAGACCAACGCCACCCGCATGACAGAGGACCTTGCACGGAAACTTGATTTTTGATCTTTGCGGAGGTGGCTCCCAATTCCGTGGTGCAGTACGACACGCGAAGAGCTCGCTGATCTATGAAGTCTAGACTCATTTGGTGCAGAATGTCTGGTAGCGACTTTGATCTACGCTGTGTTTGACGCGACTTGTGAACTGGCCTTTGATAGTATGTCAATTCGGCGAATCAAATGGCACATCCACTCGTTGACCCAGCGATCGCGACGACGTTTAAATCGCAAATTCCGAGTGCACTCGAATATTTGATGATAACAGTCGCGAGGGAAGTGTGGCGTTTACACCAGTGAGCGTTCAATGTTTCAACTTTGAATTGGATCCTCGTTCGGTCGAATAGTGCCTCGGCGCACAGTGTGGCGAAAAAGTGACGCAAAGTGAGTCCAGAATATATATTTCCATTCAATAGTGAAGTCGCCCTACTTAAATATATCTGCGCAGAACACGGAAGCTCTACCATCTTGAGAACGGGGTAGTGAAACTCGCGTAACGGCAGCGATGGCGCCTACCTGCACCCACCTCCAACACCGACTCCCGTGATCCCACTGTAAGTAGTGTAGCCTCGCAGTCCAGAGTAACCCCGCAATTTACGAATTCCCCTTTCAATCTCGTAGGTATTGCTGGTGGCACGGTTGGCATTAGGCTTCTGGTCGATGTGAGTATGATGATCCACCAACTCCGCCGATGGGTAAGCTCGTTTCCGCCAGAAGTGTATGACCTTCCACTTCGTTTGCCATCGCCGGAAGTTGAGATGTGGTAGTAAGGGATTTAGGTGACACCGTGTCCTGCCTTGCCACCCTACCACCGATCCTAGATGCCGAGGCCAAATATATAAGTGCTCACATGCGGCGTACCCATCGTTTCCCATTCTTCAGTCGCACGTCCTTCAACATGGCGCTGTCGGCTACAGAGTTGACTGCCATCGCAATCACCTTCAGCTTCCTTGCCGTAGTCCATTATAGGAAGAGGAACTCGTCTCAGTACAAACTTCCCCCTGGCCCCAAGGGCATACCTTTCTTCGGCAACCTCTTCCAGGTTGACGCCCTCCGTCCCTACCCCAAGGTACGTCTCCGCCAATAAATTGTTAGGTTTGGCCATTCACAGCTGGTTCCAGTTCCGAGAGTGGGCGAAGGAGTATGGTGAAATCTTCCACCTTCGCCTTGGCCCTTGGCAAGACGTCGTCGTCCTCAACACTGCGGAGGTTGCCGATGAACTCTTCCTCAACCGAAGCAAAGACTTCTCAAGCCGCTCTCCCCCGCACGTCGCACACGATATAATGAGCGCTGGTCAAAGACTCGTGTTCTTACCCTACGAGAAGGAGTGGAAGGTATGTTCACTCGATCAGAATGGTACATCATGGGCTACCCTGCGTCCTCCTAGACCGCTAGACGATCTCTTCAAAGCGCTATTGGTCCCGGTCCATCTAAGCGCCTGAGGCCTGCACAGGAACTCGAATCCAGGGTTTTGCTCTACGACCTCGTCAGTCATGGGGATCAAAGCATCGTCGAGGAACTCAAGGAAGGGCCCAATGGTGAAGTCCCGGAAAGGCATTGGTTCTCCTTGATTCGACGATATGTAAGTTCGACTCCTTCGACTTCCTTCAGTAGCCTTTAAGGACCTTTGCAGACCACCAGCATCGTCATGTCCGTCATGTACGGCAAGCGAGTTCACAAACTCACGAACAACACGTACTTGTTTGTGTGATACCCTTATTTCTGCAGTCTCAGCGCTTATCTACTCTCAAAGGAACATGATATACGAGGTTCTGGCTAACTTCACCCACGTCGCTCAGCCCGGAAATTACATGTAATTCGAGTTCTTCCTGTTACGGCCTAATGTTCGCCTGACGTTCGATCCTAGCGCCGATGCCTTCCCTATCTTCAGAGCGCTGCCAGATATCCTCGCACCGTGGCGTATAGCCGCCCGGAAGATGCACGAATGGTGCTCGTCCTTTTTATTTGCTCCATTCGAGAAGATGCTGATATTCGCTAGGGAAATGAAACTCTGGGGTGGCCTCCTTAAGGACATCCAAGGCGACATGAGCAAAGGAATCGCAAGCGATTGCTACGTTGGAAATTACTTGAAGCAGCGTGCGGAAGCTGGGCAGGAACAAGCGCCTGGCTGCGGTCTGACTGACGACGGCTGGCTGAAGGATACGCTTCTGGCTTACACTGCTGGGACTGTCCTTGAGGCTGGTTCAGATACCACTGCTAGCACCATGCAAGGTACATTTCTGATTTTCCCATTCGTCAGAGCACGTCATCTTATATTCCCCAAATAGCTTTCGTTCTCATGATGCTTGCACACCCGGAAGTATTGCAAAAGGTTCGGGCAGAAGTCGACCGTGTAGTCGGTTCAGACCGCATGCCCACCTTTGAAGATGAGCCAAACCTCCCGTATCTCGTGGCATGTATCAAGGAGACCCTCCGCCGCCGACCCCCTTCAATCATGGGTAAGACGCCACTCATTGTACACATCACTCTATATCTGAGCAATCCACCTTAGGTATACCCCACAGCGCCCACGAAAATGAGGTGTACAAGGGTGAATATCCCCTATTTCTGACGCATCCCCCTCCGCTAACCGTTGCCAATCTATCGCTAGGTTATCTTATACCTAAAGGTTCAACAGTGATAGGGTGAGAACAAATCGTTTAGTGACATATCCTGCGAACTTACCCTGGTCTGACAGCAACATCTGGGCAATCCACATGGACCCTGTCCGATTCCCTAACCCATTTGCATATCAACCAGAGCGGTGGTACACTGAGGGTCAACCCACTAGATGGGGTAGTGGACCCGATTCAGATAGGGACCAGTGAGTTACTCGAAGGTTCCGACTTGCTCCAATTCTAACGACATCCGCACTCCAATAGTTACGTATTCGGATGGGGCAGGCGCTTCTGCCAGGGCAGCCACATTGCTGAAGCGTCGCTCTTTATCGTCCTGTCACGCCTGATCTGGGGTGTTCAATTCGAAGCCCCCAGAGACCCGAAGACTGGATCGCCAGTTATTCCAGACATTAACGACGAAGCCGCTACATTTTCGGATGGCATCGTTGCTGTACCTTACATCTACAAAGTTGGCTTCAAGTCCAGATCGGAGAAGCACGCTAGTATCATCAAGAGATCCTTTGAGGATGCTCAGGCGGAGTGGCAGGTCCTTGGTCTGAAGACGGATGAACGTTAGAAAGAATTTGGGAGTTCAGCAATACCGTGGATTTTATTCTACATCGTAGTGCTCATCGTTCGCCTTACCTATGTTACAAAACTTATTGCCAATGAACCAATAGCATGGTCATCACTAAATCTAAACGCCAATTTACCACTTGCGTCTGAGAGCAGGGAAATCGGAACTCTAAATTTTATCTCCGATTCGGTTGCGACCGCCTCCCCTATTTTAATACCTGCGCGCGCTGTGAAAGCTGTAGCATCGATCACATCTACAACCATGGCCAACGTCTACGTGAGTTCATCTCTTTGAATATTTGACTCAAAGTTTTTGCGGCATCCTCTGGTTAACCTTGATCATGAGGATCTGTGCACGATCGCGCTGCCGATAATGGATCGCGGCTCACAATGTTAACTACCTCTAGTTCGACATCACAATTAACAACCAGCCTGCGGGACGAATTATCTTCAAGCTATTCGACGACGTCGTTCCCAAAACCGCCAGAAACTTCCGAGAGCTCGCCACTGGCCAAAATGGCTTCGGATACGCTGGCTCTGGATTTCACCGCGTGATCCCTCAATTCATGCTTCAAGGTGGCGACTTCACCAAGCACAATGGCACTGGCGGAAAGTCCATCTACGGAGAGAAATTCGCAGGTTCTTAATGAATCAATATATACAACGCGATCGTGACTGATCGATTAACATCATAGACGAGAACTTCCAGCTTAAGCACACCAAGCCTGGTCTTCTTTCCATGGCCAACGCCGGCAAGAATACCAACGGCTCCCAATTCTTCATCACCACTGTCGTCACATCTTGGTTGGATGGTGCTCATGTTGTCTTCGGTACGATCTTCAGTTCAAAGCGAATCGTACCAGTAAGACTGACCGACCCCAAGGAGAAGTCGTCGAGGGCTTTGACATCGTCAAGAAGATCGAGGGCTACGGCAGCCAGTCCGGAAAGCCTAGTGCTACTGTCAAAATCGCAGCTAGTGGCACAGTCTGATCAGAACGGCGCGACAATAAACTCTACTTGTAAATACACATTGAAGGACTTCGAGACTTCCTATCTACGAATTTTCTCCAGCCCCGAAAATAAGCCTTGTGAACCTTCTGCGTGTGTTAAACGAATGGCGTCAACGTCGGATAATCGATGTCTAATCTATCACTACAATCTTTCTAGATAGTCACAGCCTGCAGCAATACAGCGGGAAACTTCCGAAATCTGTTAAACATGATTAGTTTGTATGCTTGATGATAATCCAGCGACGCACGTTTTTAGGGTGGAAAGGTTCAAAGTGATTTCCGGGAATATCGATGACTTTGATGGGGTCTTTCGAAAGCGTTCTCCAACCCTCGGTGGCGAGCTCGGTGTTGCGGCGATCGGCCAGCCATATAGGCACGTTCGCCACGCCAGGTGGATTAAAACCTTCACTAGACCGGAGGAGCGCAATGGGAGGGCAGGGAGCATTGGAAGCTAGTGGATCGTATCGCCCAAGCATGCGGGAGTTCGTCTGGAATTGTCTCTTAACAAGCCTTGCCAACGTCGACTTCGATTTAGAGGTCTCAAGACCGACAACCGAATCGATCAATGAGTCGGACAACGGAACATGCGCAATCGGCCCAGGAGAATCGATGAGTAGGATCCCCAGCACTTTCGACGGGCATCTAGCGTTTATCTGCCGGGCAATCTCGTACGCCAAAACCCCACCAAAGGACCAACCTTGGTTACGTAGGTGAGCGTCAAAAAGTGATCACACGAAAGAAACTCTCACCTCCTATCAGGATAGGAGCGTCCCCTGCACTTGTGTTCAGTATATGTTTGGTGTACGCCTGGGCCATTGGCACAACACCATCCCAGTGTTTGTTTTCAAAAAAGAGAGGGTTAAACATGCCCCACAGTCCGCGATCTACGTTTCCAATACGACTGTAATGCGTCACAATTCCGCTACCATCGTGAACAAGGAACAAGGGCGGGCGCCTATGCCTCGAGGTTTGCAGCGCAGCCGGAATGGCCTCCATTCGCAGAAGTTTCTTCATCCGGGCTGCTTCAGTCGGTTGCATGTGGATTTGTTCTGGGACGAAATCATCTTCTACGTGGTGAACGACCTTTGGCGCTTTACTTTGAGCGTTGAGAAGCGGGATATGGTCGTCGACAGCCGGCAGCACATCCTTCCTTCTAGCGTGATTTGATGGCTCCCCGTATGTTGCATTCGATTTCTTTACGGGTTGGTCATGATCTCCCGAATCCAGATCGAAGGGGATTGGGTCGTCCGATGCGTCGTCGGGGACAAGTGTGGGAGAGGAGGAAACGCTAACTGATTTGCTGGGAGGGGACGCCGGTTCGTCATTGACGATCGTTTCGCGGGGACGGGATAGCCGCTTAAGTGGTAATTTCAAAGACGTTGTCGCCAATACAGACAACCCCCTGCGAAGGACATCAACCCGAACACGACGGAGCTGAAGCCCCTTTAGATGCGCCACGAGCTGTCTGGATCCAGATCCTGTGTCGGCTATGGCATATACGTCCGCGACCATCAGTCTACCGTCTTCCAAAGATGCAGCGCTGCAATATAATGTATGCTGTGCGGTGGCGTTGATCTGGCTCGGGATGGTGCGCAAGGAGCCCAACTCGCTGCAGAGAAAAGCATCTTGGCTTCCACTGCTAAGGTCAGCCGTGAGGTTCGCCACCTGGACGAGGGCTTCGACGAATGCCGGTTGGATGAAATAGCCTTCGCCTGCGCGAACCAGGGACGCAGGAAGCTTAAATTGAGCAACAGCTTCCATCCCGCGAGGCGAAAGGGTAAAGGATTCCAGGGTACGGTATCGCTCTCCGTACGTGATGATGCGGCGGAATAGGACGTCGAACACGGTGCGCGATGAAAAGAATTGAAGTTCGTTGTTGGCGGCCATGTCGCACAGGGAGTCGACGTGTCGCTCTATGCTAGCCAACGCACGGTTGAACTTCGAAGCACGGAGATGCGTGGCTTGGAAGCGGTACTCCCCATTCATGTGTATATCCTCAGCCTGAGAGCTCCCTGACCTCGAATTGATACTAAAAATACCGAAGCCGTTGTTGAGCGTGATACTTGTGATGATTGTTTGCGATGCGTCTTCGTTGAATATAAACGGCCTGCTAAAGTGCATTTGTCGAAGAAGGACATCAGAGTCTTGATAGCTGATTCCCAAATGCCTTTTAGACATAGATATTGCCGAAAGTACTAATTCGGAGAAGACAGAAACGGGGCATACGGCAGAAGAACCACACACGATGTGATCTTTAACGTAGTCGGCGAGCCGAGTTGCAGGAGTTTCGAAAACGGCGACAAGGCCGTTATCACTAGATGGAAACTGCGCCCATGAATGGAGGAATGGGTGGGTCGCGATCAGCGCTGGCTCATCGTGCATGGCCGATAAACGCTCGGATGGTTCTTCGTCTTGAAACCGAACAGAATGTTTCGCCTTTGGCAAAGAGTTGGAGGGCACCTTCGAACAGGAGGAGGAGGCAAGCTGACTAAATACGTCCCTCCAGCGGATGTCAACGTTTGACACGTAAAGGTCAGATAGCGTTGCCGCAAGTAGAGACCATGCTGTTTGTTGCCGGCGTAAAGACTCCAAAGATGCATCCTCAGAAACACTGGGACTGGACTCGAGCATAGGGAAGGATGTTGCATGCGGGCTGATATCCACCCAAGCGTCCATATGTAGACTTGCGTGCATACATAAACTTTGGAGCATCCCTTTATCAAATGGCATTGGATGCGCAGAGTGCCTCGCAAAGTATGCCGCGTCGAACATAGACCTATCTCCAGGCATGATCACCTCCCCGAATTGATTTGACAAAACCGTAATATTCGGTGCAGAAATTACGATTCGACCCGTCGTGATATTGATATCATCGTCTAGTAACTTGAATGCCTTCGAGCTTGCAAAATCGTAGGGGATTGTGAGGAATTTAGATCGACAGTGAACTTCAGCGTCGAGATGGTCTTTGAGTGCCTTGAGTTGCCAGAGCGGCCCTGAAATGACGCAATCGAATGCACTATTACAACAGGAGATAGACAGCAAGTCGAAGTGCTCGGACGTGTGGAGGGCTTCTCGTACTGCGGACGGAGCAAGCGAAACTACGAGCATTCCGTTCGAGTTGGCCACGCATTCTCTGATCAGCAGCTGTACTCGGCTAGTGACGATGGTCAACGCCCCTTCAAGTGTCAGCACACCGGCAACGACCAGGGCTGCATACTCCCCTAGACTGGATACGCACACGGTTAGCCTTCTATTAATATGACGAACTGCCTTCACACTGACCCCTGTCCAGCGACCAGCGCTGGCTTCAATCCCCAAGATATCCAGAGTTTAGCGAGAGCAAATTCAACGGCAAAGACGCCCGCCTGATACGCCTGAAACTCCTCCAAAGGCGATAATCCACTTCCTTCCGCGCCTGCAGTGACGACGGGGAGCACCCCTGGGAACCCCATGTCGATCAAGATCGCATGACACTGATCAATGTGCTGTCGGAACAATGTCGAAGTTTGATAGAGTGAGCGCCCCATTCCCAGGTATTGACTTCCCTGGCCCGAAAACACGAAGGCCACGCGAGCTGCTTCTTGTGAAGCAAGTACCACCGTAGCTGAGCGAAGTTTCTCTACAAGCTCAGGCTTCGTGCTAGCGGAAACCGATAGGCGGTAAGATTGAAGGGGGCGGTGGGCAATGGTAGTGTATACGACATCCGCAAGCCGGATAGATTCGCCCTGGGGAGACTGTAGCCAATGCACATATTGATCACGAAGATCAAGAAGCGCGGGTTCGCTGGGCGCAGAGAGGCCAAATATGTATGGCATTTCCTCTGGACAAGGGTCGACGAGGAGGGTGAAATTAGCGGAGAGTAAATGAAGAACCCAGCGAGAGGACCTTGTATATGTACTGTCGAGTATTGATAAGATATTCGGCGAGCGTCCTATGAATTTTCCCCTTGGGGACGCCGCTCCATGAGGAATACGCGGGTTCGGATAATACTGTGCGAGATGATCGATGAGGCCCAGTGGAAAGTCCGTCACTCACCGGCTGCTCTTGCACCTGAACCATCACCATCTCGCGGTTTCCCACGGTTCAACTTGAGTTGTCGCTTGAAAAAGGAAACTGTCGACGGACTTTTCACTAATGACGGCCCTCCGACCGCGACAATCAAAATTCGATGGTCGACAAACCAATCGAATGTGGTAGGCAGGTAGGTGTGTTACCCGGGCCCGGGTAGTGTATGTAGTGTCGGATTCTGCAGAGGGAAAGGGATTCACGTGACCACGTAGATTAGATGTCCTGCAGCATCCAGTTATACTACCGTCCAATATGTTCTCGCGCAACCCTCAGCCGTTTATCTCGAGTGTCCACTCGACACATACTCACAATTAACAGTATCTTCTGCTTCTGGCAAGGAACTGATATCGTCCACGATTGTGTCTTCGTCGCTCCTTGAATTCCAAGGGAGCGTGAGCAGACTGTGACTTTACCACTTGCCTGTTAATCAACGCGTGGACACTGGATAGGCGTGGTTTGACCATTGGAGTTAGTGCTTCTCCGATAATCTTGATGCTCCAAAGAAAGCCATACTCGAGGGATTTGCGGGGATGCATATCCCATAGATCAATGGTCTTTGCGAAAATGCTTTGCCATTGGACCGGTATGCTCATCTCGACGGTGTACTCGCAATAGATTGCTTGAACCAAACACAGGTCACGGAGCAAAGCTTCTAGCGATGAAAGATTTGGGGGGAGATTCAGAAATCGGTTCCCGTGCAATCTCTGAGGGGATTCTATAGTGGCTAGTTCGAGAAGAATTGGGACATCGCTGAACTGATCTACTACTGCCAGGTTACGGTCACTCCAGTTCAACGACTGACCAGTATGGTTTTTCGTCAAGCGCCCGAGTGTCACGTGAGTGCTGTATGCCTTGGCAATCATGCTGTGCGGTGGCTAGGCTGTCTTTAACCAGCTAGGCGAGATCTGTTCATCGATTTCTATTATCTTTGGTGTCGTGGATCGACGCTGCAAGTTGATAATGATGTACAGCTGCGAGGCCGCTGCTACAGGCACTGCAACTCTGATTGCCATGTACCGTACCACATTTCAACAATTCATTTAATTTCAGGAGCCCCAAAGTGGCAGCAAAACTTTCGGGCACCGTGGATTCGTCCCCCGAAGCCATCTGTCACCGAATATTCGGGTGATGTTGCATCGTCCTCTGCGGTTTAGCCAACGATCGTCCAACGGTAACGCACTTACGACTGATGGCCGCAGTCACCTTGGAAGTCATCCGACTCATGCGTTCTCAACATTGTGACATGATCCAGCAAGTTTCATCGGCATCTTGGTCAACATCACTCTTCTGCAGGCACATCGAAATTTTGCAGTCGAATACGCCGATCTCTACCTGCTTTTACTTGGCGGAACTCTGGAAGTTCTTTGATCGCATGGCCGGTTTTGACACACACCCGTGGTCATTGCAGGGTATTGGAGACCGTGGCAGACCGGCAGATCAAAATGTGTTCGTTTCGGTACCAAACGTTACTACCCCGCACGCTATGAATGATTCTCAGTCGACTGCTGGGAGCCATCCTCGTTCCTATGCGCATGGCATTGCCAGCCATCAGGTGCGCGTGAACTCCAAGGTGGGACGGACAGAGGAACAGGATGCTGAATGTGTATTGCCGGCGCCATCGCGTTGACGCTGTCACTTTGTGGCGCACGCTTCTCACCTCAGCGGCACTCTCCGATGCTGAACAGCGTCTAGTTGTGGTCAGTCTGAAGTATGGGAAACCATCAACCATCTGACCATGCGAGCCCCTGGGCCCTGGCCGACCTAATGCCAACCTTGAGCTTCGCTCATCTGCCCCGAAGTACAAGTGAAGTTTTGCATGACTGCCTCTGTAAACGGGATGGCCCATACTGATGCGTTTTTGGCCAGGCTTAACCTTGATCCCCTATAGAATTGGCGTTGCCGTCCGTAAGGATATACAAGGGGATCCGTGAACGCCGGATTGCACTATATTTTTGGCTTTGCCGGTCTCGAGGTGCAGCACCCATCTGCAGCTTCGCATCTTATAGGATCTAATTTGCCGGCGCGTACATGTAGACAATGGCGTTTGATGGATGTTCAGATCTTGGGTTTTGATGCATATTACATGCGAGGCCAAGGCTATAAAGCCAATGGACGGGATAGCATTCTCGACCTTTCTCCCCGACCCCGCCAATGGCCGCCCCACACTTTGAAATGGCCTCTCTGACGAGAAACTCCATCGACTACAAGGCTAACGGCGAAGTATCTAGAATGCGATCTCACAAGGGTAACATGCCCTCTCTTCCTCAAACGAAATACTGTACTTTATGTCCCGCGAAGTTCACCAGAACGACGCACTTGAATCGCCATTTGCGTTCCCGTCAGTAAAGTTTCCTTTTGTTCTCTTCCTCCACGGAGTTAACCTTCATTGCTAGACACCAATGAGCGCTCACACCGATGCGATGTCCGTCATTCTCCTAAGTATCCGCTTGATGTGGCTAACAGCTCGGCCATAGACATGCAATGCAGAGTTCACTAGGAGTGACCTCTTGACACGGCACAAGAGGACTTGCGGGGATCTGTAAGCCCGGCGTTGATCAGTATCAGTGTTCCACTTCCTAACCTAGGACTTCAGTCAGAACACGAACCGCTCGAGGCGAAAATCATGCCAGGTAAGTTCAACTTGATGATCTCTAGTCGCCGTTATCAACTTTGCCATCACCCCAGTCTTGCGCTGAATCCAAGATCAAAGTATATCGAATCTTGATAACTCCCTCTCCGCATATCTGACGCCCGGTCTTAGTGCGACCTTCAATATCCCTGCTCAAAATGTGCTTCAAGAGGCAGGGAGTGTGTATATATCAACGATCCAGAAACTTCTCGTAATAAGAAGCTGGCAGCAGCCCAACGTGCTGCGATGCGAACAACCCCTCGGTCTACCGGGTCCGCCACCCCTATCGTATCGCCCCTGTCGTCGATGCCCACAACTCCATCCAAACTTTCCACCAATTTATCATCCACTGGCTATTTTTCCACGTCCGTTTCCCCAACATGCCCTGGGGTCGATACAGATTCTATCTTGGATCTCCCCCAATTCGCCGCTTCGTCCAGCTCTTCTTCGGCGTCGTCAACATCGTCGCCGCGGTCGGACTTCTTCGATAATCAGCTTGGTTCATATGACCTTGGCTTGGACACTCTCACCCTCGACTCCCACTTGAACAAGCTTTACTCTACCAACCTCTTTGAACCATTCCTGGAACAGTCATTTACCTCGCCCTCGCCTGAACAACGTTCTGGCCTTCTGAGCGGCGACTTCGGTTGGACTGAGGGACAAGACTTCTACGCGAACTACTCGACTCTAACCGCAGACGAGCTCGCGTATGTATCTTCGCTCGATGCCGGGACTCAGCAATATTCTACCCAGTTCTCGGATCCCATTCTAATGGCCACTCCTCCGGCGCCCTTAGATAATATATCAAACATCAGTGTATCACACGCTCCTTGCACGAGTATTGAATCCTCCTCGGCTCCTTTCCCGACAGCACGCCCGTCTCCCTCGGACCTGCAACAGTATCGTAAGTATCACTCATTGACTTCTCTTCGCACGAATGGCTCACTCATGTTTGACCAGTCTACCTATTCTTCTCAGCATTTTTGACACAAGTCCCCATACTGCACTCGTCGACGTGGAAAGTCGACGGCAAACCACCTATCCTTATTCTTGCTATGCAGGCATGCGGCGCATTATTTGGGAAAACCCGAACGGCGTTGAACTTCATCAACGATGTACTGTCATCGACTCGGGACACATTAATACAGGAGTTTGTGAGTACCCATGGTTATAAATAACGAACAAGGTCTCACGGCGAAATCTCAGACCAAGAATCCCAGCGATTCCAATGAGCAAATGGATCTTATCCTCGCGGTGGTGCTACTCCAGACGATTGGATTATTCCATCAACAAGCAGATCAGAGGGTCACCTCCAATGTATATCACGGCATGCTCGTCATGGTAAGCTATTCTGGCAAATTCTGCGGTTGCTTGTTCTCACCATTCGTCATAGATGATCAGGAGATCGGGTCTATTGAATCGCGTTGCCTCCTGGACACCCGCAGACTTCAATGCTTCAACCTCATTGGACACTGCTTGGAGGGAATGGGCAACATATGAATGTATCAAGCGGTGAGATTATCCGTTTTCTCCGAGGACCAGCCAGGTCGCTGACTCAAATCCTAAAGAGCTTTATTTTTATCCTATCTTCACGACTGCTGCCATTGCATGTATTTCTCCCTTACGCCATCCTTCCAGCCTACCGAATTTGATATCAGCCTTCCCTGTGACGACATCCTATGGCGAGCTGGCAGCGCCCAAGAATGGATGGATGCTCTACGCACACCTTCCCCTTATGGACTCGGTAAAGGGAGGCTTACTGGAGTCGGAATGCAGAATGCGCTCGCTGCGCTCACGGATGGGCGCCCGGTGGCAGCACCGTTGCCACTAAATCCGTTTGCGCACTTCATCCTCATTCATTCCATCTTACGAAACTTATACGCCTATCGCACCGAACAGCAGTCAAGGGGATCATCGGACTCAATGACTGGGGGGTTGGATGGTGGAGGAAAGGAGGTACTCTCTGATGCGATGAAAGAAAGCATAGAGCAAGCCCAAATCGGACTGCAGAATTGGCTGCACTCATGGTTGACAACTCCGGAGTCCATGCATCTGGAGAAGAATCAAGACGAGCCCCCCTTCGTTTGCAACGCACTACCATTCTACTGGCTGGCGCAGGTATCCCTGCTGTCCATGCAGGAGGGAGCGTCCCCCACCAAGGCCTTGAGCTCAAGAGCCGAAGGACGATATCGTTTGATGAAGCAATGGCTTGACCACATCCGATCTTTCCTCCGCCGCGGGGACCAAATTCCTTCGCATCTCTGGGAGGAATTGATGAAAGTTCGGCTACAGGTCTCACAAAGCGAGGGCAATAGTGCGGCGGCAGATGCCCAAGACGGATTGTTGGGATTCTTTCCGGGGCAGTAGTCTCCTAGGTAAACTTGTATTGTACTCTAGCTAGCATTATCTTAGATCATCCCATCTTAGACTGGACTGTTTGCATAGTTAACATACTAGGGCTTGTATTCTATATTAATTTATCTTGCATTGATGATTGATGTACAGTTTGTCGCTACTAAGCAATTCGCGCAGCGCACGGCTCTCGCTCCGTTTACAGTGGACTAAAGTAAAACCGCCATCGGCGAAGTGAAATACCAGTAACGTCGGTCTTGGTTGCTGTCAATCAATACAAATCCTTGTTAAACGAGCTAGCGTCGGCTCCTCGATAGGCGAATCTCGGCAAGGTTCTGTGAGCACCCATTAGAAATGTTCGATGAGTCAGATCACAAACGGAACGAAGAATAGAAAAGCCTCATCAACAAGAAAGGTGACAGCATGCTTGCCATAGCAAGTCAGGCTCATTAAATCAGATTTTGTTATAACAATCATCGGCGAAATAAGGGAATGCATTCTGTTCGCACCTTTGGGCTGATAAAAAATTATCCAAAAAATTCGTCGCCGTTATGTTGATTGAAGATGTCAAGAAGAGTCTGACCCCGGGGTAAAATTGTCGTAGATCGGCTGCGAAATAAGGTTGCACCTCCGACAAGCCTCTGGTCTCAGGGGGCTCAGGAGTCGGTTGAGCGGTGTGAGTGAGGACTAAAAGACCAATGCCAAACTGCCCGACGAACATCCCCGGTCCCCGAAGGTTGGATCAGCTATGGAGCTATGGAGCTATGGATAAAGGAATAGGCCAGTCGACATGTAGATAACTCGTGAAATATATTGGACAGTTTTAGGAGCAAGGAACCGGCGTAACACCTACTCTGATAAGGCTGCCCATGGAGAATAGCAGACGGCTATCGATCCCACAATCAGATGTTTATTTTGCGGTTGTAGACATGTTCGAGGGACCATTGATGTTTTACGTACGAACGCGGGTGCGTACATTAATTGTTGCAATGGGCGGTTTCTTGGCGAGGGTCTGTAAGCTTGATAGCTGCGGGCTGGAGGCAGGCTAGATGATGCCTGTTCAGTCCATTAATAGAAGACTCGAGCGTCTTGATGCATTCGGTAATAAGTGAGCAATCCGATTGCTCTGAATCGACCGCGAGGCTATGAAAGCGTGTTCGAGAAAGTGGGGTTAAATTAAGGAAAAAGGGAAGGATTTATTCGACGTTATAGCTCAAAGTGCAATACTTTCTCTTCCACGGCCTCGTGCTTCTCGGTGCAGTTATTTGAAGCTTCACTCTACGTACAGGCCGTTTGCCTTGTGCCACTCCTCCAAAGACTGTCGTGGGTAAGTTTTGTAGTCTTTTCTTGCGCCTTCAGGCAATCGCACATAATCGGGCTTGGAGTTGAGCATCAAGCAAGTCTGGAGCAGAAGCACGATAACGTCAGCGCTATGTACAAAGATAATTCAGTTGGTTTACCAAAGTCTCCGGCGATTGGAGTTCGGGTGAATCGATGGCCGACGCGAAAGGATGGATTAATTCAGGCCTATATGACCATTTAGCACGATTGTTGTGGGTCGGCCACACCCGTAACCGACTAACCATGTTTCATCGTACAACCACAACATGGCGGAACATTTGGAGCAAAAGCTTCTTTCAGATGAGGCGACCCGCTCCTTCGGGGTGTCTCTATCTATGATTGCCTTGTAAACACTAGAATACATTCATCAGAATGACATCTGATAGGCATCACATTCAACGGGCTGAACACAGTTACCTGACATGTTCTTTACCATCGACTTTCAACGTTTTCGAATGCCCGCCGAGATTGATGGAACCACCAACTCCGCTGACCTTTCTGCAAATAGAGCACAGACAAAGCTGTTGCGGGCATCATCGCCGTCACCGACAGACTGATATTGCGCGGCATTTTCACTTACTTGGTATGGTACTGGGGTACTAGACATGAGACTGAACCTCACTGCGCCGCAATGACAGCTTCCTTTTAGTTCGACAGGCATGATCTCGAGATAACACCCGCTGAGTTCCCAAGGCAAGGTGCTGCGTTACTAGCAGGTCAAGTAACCAGAATGGTAGAAATATAGGACGAAGACCCACGATAAGAAGTCCATACCACTATTTCAAGCGCAGCCCGTGGGAAAATAGCACGCGTCAAAATGTAAATGATGGACTGGCAACAGTGAAGTCTATTTCAGCTCGGGATAGATTCTAGCCATCAGCGACGATGTACCGTTTGCCACCTATGATATCCTTCGGCCAATTGCAGGGAGCATGCACGCATTGATACCGTGTCGTCGATTGACGAGCCTAACTTTCTGCCAGAGTATTGCTTGAAGTCCAGGATCCAACGAGGAACCGTACCTCGATGATTACATCGCCGCGCTTCCTCGTAGGTGACCGACGTATCCTTTTGATCGAATCGTTGTCAGTCTGCCAAGGACACGAGTATAACTGATGAGATCCAGAGGCGACAATGGGGATGAATGAAGGAGTATTTACTTCATTGTCGGAAGTGCTTTCAAGGTCTGACAGCAGAAATGCGGCATAGCTACCCGTTGTACTTGTACGCCTGTATGGGTTAGGCCATTGATACTCCATGCTGGCGCGACACCGATGTACCGACATCTAGATACAGCCCAGTTGGCCCGTCAATGATAAGAAGAGTCAATACGACGAACAGCCACCGGAGCCGGAAATGCTATTACCAGGATTCTTAGACTTCTTCAGCAAACGAGGCTGACGCGTGTTGATTTTACACTGTCCATGGAGAAGATGCGGAAAGGCTCATTCCAAGTGGCGCCACTCGCGTCAACGGATAACTTGGACCATCAGCGTAAATCCTGACTCAACGGCGTACTTAGGACAGGCGTCCGAGTTACAATGACAGCAGCTCTACACTTGAATCTCATGGAGCAACCTTTTGATATGACCATATGCATGTCGAAGGTGAGAGTGGCTCAATGTGGTATTCGCGGCTGTGATACGTCACGAATCCTCCATTAATATCGAGTAGTCCTCGAGATCGGGTAGATGCTTACGCTTCTATTGCATAGACGTGTGCGCCGACGAGTTTGTATCACGACGGGCATGCTGAACGGTGATCCCTGCCGATTATGAAGATTACGAAGTTTCATAGCGCTAGCTACACATGGGAGTGGATGACCCAGAAATGGGACTGAAATGCTCGCCGGGCAAGTGATCCCATGGTGAGGAAGGGGCAGGGTCTCCGTACTTGATCTCGCCTGAGCCAGAGTCCGGGGTGCTAAGAAGTCGAACGCAAGACCAGAAGTGCCGAGTAAAGTTGGGGTCAAGTGCATTAATTGGGTCACGAGTGAGATCCAGAAGAAAACAATAGATGAGGGGCGTCCTCTAGCTGGCACTTCCGGTCTATTTGGGTTGCAACTTCTGATTATCATTTATCAATATTGTAAAACGAGGAGATAGCAAAAAGAAAGCATCAATCGTATCCTCCGGTTGACAGCGAAGGGGGAAGCGCGTGGGCTCCCTCTCCACATGTAACATTGATGTCGTCGGTAAGCGTCAACTCAATGAGAGAGCCCGCGACAAATACGTCCCAGTCGAGATAGCAGTTGGATTTGTATGGAGTTCCGTTGACACTGACGCTCTATCAAAAGTTAGGCGTGTGATGACCCACTACCCCACTGCAGTCACCGCACCTTGATGAATACATTACCACCAGTCCCATTGGGTGGGTTACCCACGAATCCCTTTGATCGAATGGTTGTTGTGGTACCAAAGAGGGGATTTCGAAATGATACTTGGGGAAAGAAGGGAGATGAGAGCATTATTTGGTTTGTTGCAGGAAGCGGATAGAGGCCAGCCAGAAGGAATGCGACATAGCTCCCCATGGCACCTGTAGGCAATTTGCAGGCTCTGTCTAGTGTATGCGATAGAACATTAACGAACCAGAATCTGGACGTAATGGAGGTCTAGATCAATGGTTGGGACGGATTCAACCGCGACTTACCGTCATTACCAGGAAGGCCGTTGCTTGAAGTGTTAAAGAATTCAGCGATGACTTGCCTGGACCGTTGAGTACTGAGGCCAGGTCGATTCGCGTAATGATACATGAACGGCATCTGTAGCGAAGGTTCATCTGTGGGCTCGAAATAACTCTACGTAAAAAGGTTAATATATGGACAGACCAGTTCAGATGCATCAACTGACTTGGTTGAAGATGAAATCAAGCCTCGATATGAATTTCTCGTTTCCTCCTTGCAGCTCGATCAGTTTCGCAGTGTCGTGAGGAACATACTGTGTTGGTCAGTCAGAGATAAAGTACGAGAAGCGATGCAATCATATCACCTCAGAGTACTTTACGTTAGAGATTCAGTCAATGTTGCTATCGTATATCAATTAGTACGTTGACCTACAACTATGGGAGAGCCTTCGTAGAAGCCGTCCGTATTGATGTAGGAGTCAAGATAACATGTCGAGTGGTCGGGGTCATGAATACTGCAGTGACGAGGGTCGGTATAGTCAAACACTCCGTTGGCAAGACGGGGCTAGCATCACTATGAGCATCGTGGTGTGTTTGTTCCCATGGACATACCTGCATCATTCCTTGGATCTCTTTCGCGCCTGGCACCGTTACATTTGGGTTCCACACATTTAGGAAATTCGAGGCGCGGCGAGAATACTACGTCCATTAGCCTGAGAGTGTCACACCAGTGAGGGTTGGCTTGGTGCCTTACCTTCCGATGATCGTCCACTTTTCCCAGAAGTTTTGAGACCTGCGAGATCGCGAAGTCATCGAAAGCATACTAAAAGAAGGCCTCAGGACCGTGAAGGGCGACGGGGTTGAGATGTATACCTCTAACGTCCTTGAGACTTGCCTAGTATTGGCTTCCCCATCGTATTTGTCACTTGGGATATAATCTGGCACGAGTGGTATAATAGAACAGTTGCGAAGAAACACGATTGACATACTGAGAAGCTTCCATGGTTTGATCTGCCTCCCCTGAAGTTCCCAATCTAGAGGCAAATTCTCGGCGTCTGCTAGGAGTGCGTGGTACAAGTCCGATGAAGATACATTAAGAAGTGCCGCTTTATCAGAGAACCTTCGGAAGATCAGCGATAGCAACGTCGAGCGTTCGAATCACAAACTTGACAAAGAATTCCGCCAAGATAGGATCTCCGTCTGAAGAAATGAGAGTCGATATATGCTTCAGCTGGTACACAGATGCTTTGGATACACGTACTACTGCCCCCTTGGATGTGTTGCATAACGGTGGCGCTTCTGCATTCCGGGAGAAACCCTGTACGGATGGCAAGTGTTGGATTCCCGGAAAGAAACTTGCCCACAAATTACCTTCATGCTTTTGAACATCAACCATTCCCCGCACGATCTTTGCAAATCTTTCTGGGTCGTGAAGAGACATTAAAGGGAAGAGGGTTCTATATGTGTCCCACTATCTATTGTCGATGTTGAGGGACTCTGAGTGGGCTGATAAGGAGATACGCACGTTGCAATAGAAGGAGTCGTAGTACGGTTCGGTCGAATTCCATTTGGGATTTTCTCCAGTATCTAGGCGCTATGAGGAAGAATCAACATCAAGGAGGGAACGACATACAATCGGCTGGAACGATGTGGGTCCTGTAAAGCTAGGGCACCAATCCATTTAGGAAGAAAGACGCCGGTGGGCGATACTACACTCACCGAAGAATAAAACAACTCGACCGAATCTCTTGAGACGCCTACCGGATCAACACGAATACGTTTTAATACATCATTCCACTGTGAACGGGAGGCCTTCCTGACGGCCTCAAAGTCAAAGTGAGGAATCTCGGCTTCAGCATTAGTGCAGGCTTGCTCCGTCGATATCAAAGACACTCCAACGCGGGCCAGAATGGATGTAGGGCGACCGGCTGAAGAGCGCGGGAACGTTAGGAGTGCGCCAACCTGAACTCCAGTTGCTAAGAACGTGTTGGTCAGTGCCAAATGACAGAAGACATTCTTCACAATCTTACAGAGGTCGAATGGATTCTCTTTCGTGCCCTTTTTGGGAGTATCTCCTGACCAAGCGCCGTACTCAGTTGGTACCACGGATCCAGCACTTTCGTTTCGGAAGTCGACGCAAGTGTAGACACGATATGAACCAGGACCGAATGAACCGTCAAATGTTGCCCCACCTATAGCACGATGAGCTGTAAGCTCACGATTAGGAGACTTGGGGATGATATTACCAACGACTCGCCCGGTCGTTCCGTTGATTTTCATAACAACTTCACGGGCACTCACTTTGCCATCATTGGTGATGTCGACAACTATACGCGGATGAGTGCTTGTTGCCGGGAATGTGTACTTGTGCAGAGCAGTTCGTCGCGTGGCAGTCAGTTCCACATGGACCCCAGTCGTCTATTCCTCCGTTAACGGTGAAAGATGGGAATGGTCGAGATGCCTTACTAGATTAGTCGCAAAGTATCCTGGTGAAGCCTCGTCATCTGGGGAACCTACGAACGATGGTTCACGGCCTGATAAAGCTTCAATATACATCATTATCTACCGTTTGGCAATATTTTCCGAGACGTCTTCCTTTTGTCAAGGGAAGTATGACATCGATTGAATGAGTGGCAATCTGCCAAAGGCCAGAGCTTGAAATTAGAAAGCGGTATATCCTGTCATACAGTAGTTCAGGCAATGTCCATGTAAGGTAGATCAAAGTGCCTACCCCTCCCGTCCCAGTTTCGTGAAGCTGGGAGAACCCTGTTGCGAGATACGCAGGGTTGGCATCATATCCGGCATGCTACACTCAGCTATTCTCAGTAGGGCTTACATGTACAAGAAATTCAATGCACGTTTCCTGGTGAATCGGTGTCCATGCCCACCTTCACCATTCCATGCGGAACGGTGGCACCTGCCCAGAGTTCAGCATAGATGTGTAGGTACGGAGAGAACGAGGGATACCCGGAAAGACATGTCCGCCTGCAGTCGTTCCAATGAAAAGGTTCACGAACGCTGCAGGATCCGAGTCAACGATTGCTTCCCAAGCACGAGAGCCCGGTGTCACTCGCTCGGCCACCCTGAATAAAGATCAGGATTATGCCTAGAATGAGAAAATATTCCCTCACTTTATTGACGCCTGACGGGCAAACCCAACAGGCAACAAACCGAGAGCAACGACGCGGAGGGGAAGGGTCCACATTGGAAGGGAACGCTACCGGGCACAACGGGTAGTCTTCGAGGGAGCTTTCTGCCATGCCTTGAATATGTACAGTCGCCCAAGTGCGTTACACGTCTCATTCCTTGCTGGCACAGCAAGCTATCTGTCTGGTCTAGAAGCGAGTGGCGGAGTTACAATACCAATGAACCATATTTCGGCCTCCGCGGCTCTACTCTGCATCCATACACCATCGGAGTCAGAACTTGTGAAGTACTTATGAGTACTGAGTACTGAGCAATGAAGTATAAAATACGCCAAGAAACCCCAAACGCGCTGTAATATAGACCATCTCATGATAACGGATGTGCAGAAACATTGGTCCAACTTCGAAGGAAAGCGTACATCTAGTGCTAATGCCGACCCTTGAAGCTTTATGGTGGAGCATGGGTTGCTGGGTAGATTTGCCAAGCATGCAACCAAATGCACAGAAATTAAGTGGTGTTTGGGATGAATAGGCAGAGCAGTGCTATCCAAATTACTCTAGATACATCACAAATAATGGTTACCCAATGCCTTCTTTCGCTTGGAATCTAGCACGCTGCGTTGTAGCGCCTTGCATTTCAAACAGGCTGGCAAGTGGCGCCGGCATGTAGAGCGACATGTTTGACTACTTGAGATTTGCTTACGAAAGAGAGTGTGGATGATCTCACCCATCATCAGAGTTCTCATTGAACGTTTTCAGTGTACGATCGTCGTCATTTCTTCCACGCAGTCATAGGGTGTGTTTGTACTATCCGCTACAGTCGCATCGTTAGTCGTCGCGTCGGTGCGTCTGCGATGTCACGCTGCTAAAGAGATTACTGCTTTGCTTTCCAAGACCCAGTAGTCTTAACCGTCTGTAAAGTATGCATTGTCGGGTACTGTGAGGCTTCGCGTTGACAATAAGAGAAGCGAAAACATCCGTGGAGACCGCAAGATCTTCGTACAACAATATGGGATAACGGAAACAGGATGGAAGAGGACGTAGCGGCTATGGCTTCATCATCTTGATTTCAGCCGCCACTACTTTAGAGCGCTCCGAGCGTTCGTGCTGACTGGGGATCGTCTGCAAGCGAATCATTAGCAGTGTCCTCCGAGAGGATATCTGACAACGACGTACCTGAGATAGCTCGTGCCCAATGGCGGAAGCTTGTTGAGCGGAGGATTGTACGTTTGAATCTTGTATCCCATCGTCTAAAGCAAGTTTCGAAAAACCCTCAAAGTCAATCTGTGAGCAACGTACCTTCCTCCTCACCCCCGACGTGTGCAATTGGGGGAGGTGGCTGAGCATCCCTTTCTGCCTGTAGTGTAAAACCATCTCGTATAGCCGAAGAAATCGCCATCGGTTTCGTACGACGAGCTGCCGCGATATTCGTGTGCCAGTTCAAGCGATTGTCTGCCAACGACCAGATATGTCTATCAAGCGCCTCGTCAAACGGTTCGACATCTAACCCGAGGTCAACACTGAGACATATATCGTGATACGCAAAAGGGTCACACGTACTTTCATCAGCCTCTACGTCTTCGTAGTTTCGACCATTCACTCGTAGATTGGGCTTTGCAAGTTCGAACGCGCGCTCAATATACTTTAGAGATTCAACAACGCGTCAGAATGTACTGTCACGGCTGCGAGAGAAGCGCACATCCAACCCGGTTGAGGTGCTCTGTCAATGCGTCTCGCTGGCTTGCTAGTCCTTGAGATCGAATTTGCACTTCCAGTTGAGCCATTGCGGTTAGTCTGTAGTCATTTTTGACGCGTTCCCAGTCCCTAACGGAGTGGATTGTCAACCTCTCTCTTGCGTCCATGTCTGCGGTGGTGGAGGGGCTCGGCCCGGGAGTATTCAGATCTCAGACATGTGATGTTGGCTATTAAGGAGATAGGAGAGACTAGGAGTCACGAAGTGAAATACACACTATCCATATGTTCGCTGCTTTATTAATGTAACAGATCTAGAGTAGTAACTTATCTGTATATTGAAGGTTTCTGAAATATTCAACCCATATATTTACTAAAATTGTGACTTCAATGTCAAATTACTTCACGAGGCATTTGCATTTCCAAGAACGACTAATACAAGTGACAAGTGCCCAGCTCTATAGCCTTGGCGCTTTGACGCCGGAAACGCTTTCGGGGGCCTAAGATGACCGTCAAACCTGATAAAAAGCACGGATGAAAAATAATTTACATAAGTAGTCAGCGTCGTTCGGCTCAGCACCAGGGAATCTTTAGATCGAGGTTTTTCACCCTCGGTTAACGCCCATAAACATGTCATTTGCAAGTACTGTGCATTTACTCCGCGTAGGTGAGGAGAGCTCGAAGAAGGGAACTGCACGAAGCACGCTCTAGCTGAAGCTTAAGGTTTGCTGGCCCGGTGAACGCTGGAGGATCCCTAGTTGGCCGACCAAGCGTATAGTGTCTAACTTGTCTGGGGTGTCAGTGTTCAATAACACCGGCCCGCCTGTTTGAACTGCCCCCGAAGTGTTTTTCTACAATCTGCAATGACGTTCGCTGTAGCGAGTATTCTCATGTCTGTACAACCCTTCACTATTATTTAATGTTAGGATAGCGCAACGAGAAGGCCAACAACATGCACGAACTCACCCCAGTTGCAGTCGAACTCCTCTTCGTTGTCGTCACCGCAGCCTCATTCAATCTGGTGATGACACCACCCCATGCCGCCGTCCCAAAGGATCAGTTGGCGAAGCAAACCCTAACCGACAAGACCGGAAGACTCCAAGCACTCTTGCAGAGGGTATGAAGCCATTGTCCGAGTATGATGGATAGTTGCTGATATCCGAGCTTCAGATCTTCGTAAGCGGCGTCTCGACGTTGCACGTCGCGACCATGGTTTACTCATACAGAAGTACTGAGACACACGTCGTCCATCTCATCCCAAAGACAATAATCATCGGTACCATCATATGCCTAGCATGTGCATCCTTCCGATTGTGGGCATTCGCAACACTTGGTCGATTCTTTGACTTCCAAGTCAGAATTCAAGAAGACCACAAGCTCGTCACTGGAGGGCCTTACTCCTATGTCCGGCACCCAAGCTACACTGGATTATTCTTAATGTATATCGGGGTCGTGATGGAGGTGTTCTCTCCGGGGCATTGGCTGAGGGATCACGGGCTTCAGAGTGTGATAGGCCGAGGAGTGTGTTGTCTGTGGGGTTTGCAAACCCTTGTCTTATTTGCTGGGCTCTGGAAGCGATTGGACCTGGAGGACGCAATCCTCAGACGTGAATTTGGGAAGGATTGGGAAGACTGGGCTCGACGAGTGCCGTCCCGCTTGATACCAGGGATTTATTAGACCTATGCAGAGTCGCAGGACCTGTGCGCTAGTATCGAGAGCATGAACCTTTAATGCGAATACTAAACTTCCTTGTATTGTGCCAGAAAAGATAAACAAAGATGCGGAGACGCGAGAGTAACAGTAAAGATATCGAATTACCGGCACCGTCTTTGTTACCCCTCGCCATTGGGCGACTCTATAAGGCGCAAGTCAGTGTGGCTCTTATGAAGGATATTGCCAACTTAACGTTGCGTTCCCTGTTGTCCAAGGGCAGCGCTTTAATGCTGCTTGCGCAGCAGATATCAATTAAACATCGCCTGTCCAGACAAAGTGTTTGTGGTGGGATGCTGGCACGACGCCTGACTGACCATTGGCCAGTCTGCCGTAGACGGATGCACTGCGGCGGACAGATATTCCCTTTCCATCCAATCTTCAACAATAAGCTCTTCTTCTGCGCACCTGGAAATCTAGATGTAAGTCACAGACTTAAGGCCTTCCCTTGAAGCTTGACGGCGAATGAAGCACTCGAGATGTTTGTTGGTCAGTTTTTGCCGCGCAGTCTAGCATGTTTCCCCTCTACTCCTGGAGCAGGCATCTGATCGAGCGGACAGAGGCCAAGGAGTGCTGTGGATAGATGAATCCATGCAAAGCGGTGCTGGTGAAAGGAAAGTGTCCTTGGATACATTGCAAGTAGCTCTTGGGTAGTTGAAGGAGCATCGAGCTTGTCATTGAGAATCTATATAGCTATCGTCCTTGTCACGTTGCTGTTTAGGTCATAATACAGACAGTGCTGATAAGGCTCCGGAGTCCCAGCAAAGCTGTACTTCAATCTGGTGACAATCTCTCCCCATAGGCTACGCTCCAGCTTACCGTTCATTAGCGCAGCATCACTGCCCACTCTCCGATTTCCTACTTGTGGACGCGATGACATGTCCCCCGGTACCAGGTAAGCCATGCACTTCATTATCGTGCCCTTGGCTTGTGTCACTGCCAGACTCGTTCATAAGCCTGTAGAAGCTGTGCCACAGTGATGCGATGGTGTCGTATTCCTTCGTCATGCCCAAGACTTCTTCGAGTTTCCTATTTGCGACATTTGATGAGGACAGAAGCTCCTCGAACCCCTGGAGCGGCTGCAATGACATAAAGCACAGCCCATACAAGAACCGCGCGTACTAGTGTAATTTCTTTCGCAAGTTTGTCGCGTTCGCGGTCGAAGAACGAAGGCTCCTCGTCGTTGTGCATTGAGATCGGTTTCGGCAGTTTGCGCGTTTATGATGGACTGTTGGGGGTTATTTGACACCAGAGCTGTAGCCGTGTGAAACAGACTCATTCTGTCATTCAATCGACTCAAGTTCCGTTCGACCGCTTGTCGCATTCACTTGTGCTGCGTGATGATCATGACTGACCTCGACGACGATATCCCGTACGGCGACATCAGTTTGAATCAGAGCGTCCTTTTAATCTCACTTATACCCATCTCGGAAGATCAGACAACTCATCGAGCAACCGGTAAACGAAGTCAAACCTATTGGCCTGCAGCCAGATGCTGCTGTGGCTCGTGTTCCTCTGACAATAATCAGTGGATTTCTGGGTGCGGGAAAATCTACGCTTCTTCAGTGAGCCGCCCTGTACTCTGATCGCTTATATTGAGCTGAAAGCCTGGCCTCTAATGTAGGAGGATCCTTACAGAACGACACGGATATCGAATCGCTGTCATCATGAACGAATTTGGGGATACCGCAGTTGAGATCCCGCATGCCTTTCTGTCCTACAGCAGCCGCTGACTACAGTAATGAATGCATAGGATATCGAATGTTAGTCTAATTACTTCATTGAGATTACTTCACTGATTCATATTTATACACAGCGAAAACGATAAATGTAGGGACCGGGGAAGATCCTTCTGAAAGGTCCGAAGAGTTCCTTGAATTAGCCAACGGATGCCTTTGCTGCAGTATCAAAGACACCGGGATAGCAGCCATCGAGAGATTGATGCAGAAGAAGGGCGCCTTCGATTATATTCTCCTTGAGACAACAGGCTTAGCCGACCCTGGTAGGTGTCTATATACTGGGTCGACCGAACTTCTGACACCTGCGTAGGTCCAATCGCGTCGATGTTCTGGTACAACGAGGAGTTTGCCATGGGTCTAGGCAGAGACATCACGCTTGACGGCGTTGTTTGTGTAGTGGACGCAGTCTTTGGAAAGAAGGTTTGTGATCCCAACCAACATAACTACATACGACTTATGTATAACCTGCCCAGCAAATAGAGGAAGACCATACTGTTGACGGGATTGGCGAAAGCTTACGGTCAGTAAATTCTATGACTCCATGCTCACAGTGGCGGTAAAACAATAGTTTATAGGCAAATCGGATGTGCAGACGTTGTTCTCTTGAATAAGGTGGACTTGGTTTCTGAATCAGCCGTCACCGAGCTCCAGGGTATTATCAACGGCGTCAACCCAGTGGCCCCATTATATCAAACCATTCGTGGCGAGATCGACCTCAAGTGCATTCTTGATCTCAAAGCATTCAGCTCTGGCCCCGATGCTCGCAATGCACCGGCCAAATCATCACACAACACTGGTATTGGTCACGCTCACGATCATGCCGATAACCGTAGACCCCATGAAACCCATTACGAGATGCGGGGGATATCAAGCCTTCAGGTCTCTTGTCCCCCGTTGAGCGGGGGCCAGTTCGAAAAGTTCGATGAGTGGTTGAGAAGCGTTTTATGGGATGGGAAGCTTCCATCTGGGGAAGACGGAAAGCTGGAGGTTCTTCGCTGCAAAGGGATGTTTACCTTGGATAGCGGCGAGCAGTACGTGCTTCAAGGGGTTCGAAACCTATATGAGATAGATGTGGTTGGAAAAAAGAGATCCCTTGGTATACCAGAGGACGGTAAAGTAGTTCTCATCGGTAAAGGATTGGATGAGGAGGTTAGACGGAGCCTGATAGAAATCTTTTTGTAGTAAGACTTGTAATCCGTTATCTAATCTAATCTGAGTGATGAAGTTGAGTCACTGTTGTGCGTCATCCAAGATGCGAGACGGACCCGAGATCGCGCTCTTCCACCAACCTTCACCATCGTGCAAAAGCAATGGAGGCCCCAGATCCCTCCTTCGTTCGTGTCATCACGACCTTGGGCCACGTTGATCATGGTAAAACAACTCTCATGGACGCGTTGCTTGCTGCAAACAATATTATATCCCATCGGATGGCCGGCAAGCTCAGGTTTCTGGACAGTAGGGAAGATGAACAGGAACGAGGGATAACTATGGAGAGCAGCGCCGTTACACTCAAGTTTCAGGTTGCTGAGAGGGGCAGCGATGGGGAGAGGTGGGTCATACTCAAATCTAAGCTGATTTACATTTGACAGGAATCGACTAGGAAGATTAATGAAGACGTACTTTATCAATATGGTTGACACGCCAGGCCATGTAGACTTCTCTAGTGAAGTGTCTACTGCATCGCGACTATGTGATGGTGCCCTTGTCTTGGTGGACGTCGTTGAAGGCGTTTGTACCCAGGTGCGTAAGTTCAGACACAGAATGGGTTACACTTAATCACCCTTATGAAGACTATAGCTGTGCTGAGCCAGGCCTGGCAGGATCGCCTACGACCCATCCTCGTCATCAACAAATTTGATCGTCTGATCACTGAGTTGAAATTGTCTCCCATTGAAGCATACAATCATCTCTCCCGCTTAGTTGAGCAGGTAAATGCTATTATGGGGAGTTTCTTTGCGGCCGAGCGAATGGAAGATGACTTACGATGGCGAGAAGAACGAGAAAGGCGCCTTGCAGAAAGAAGGGAAGCAATGGGTGAAGAAGCTGATTCATCGCTCGTCGAAGAAGAGTTCCAGGAGAAGGACGACGAGGATATCTATTTCGCGCCCGAACGGGGCAATGTCATATTTGCATCAGCGATCGATGGCTGGGGTTTCCGCGTCAGCAAATTCTCGCAGCTATATTCCACTAAACTCGGCTTCAAAGAGCAAACCTTGCGGCGAGTGCTGTGGGGTGATTTCTTCCTGGACCCGAAAACGAAGAAAGTCATAGGATTCAAGCACCTCCGTGGTCGATCGCTGAAGCCACTATTTGTTCAATTTGTCTTGGACAATATTTGGGCCATTTATGAGGCGGTCCTGCTGAATCCGTGGGTCGATGCAGACAAACGTGGTGCATTATTCCTAATGATTGCTTAGGAATCCCGATAAAGTCGCCAAGATAGTGGCTTCTTTGGATTTGAATATTCTTCCACGAGACCTGAAAACAAAAGACTCGCGTAATCTCGTCGGCTTTATATTGTCTCAGTGGCTCTCTTTGTCGACATGCACCATCCAAAGCGTTATCGATGTCGTACCGGCCCCCTCCGTTGCCCAGAACACCCGCGTGCCAAAAATCCTTTATCCAGAACTTCATCGCGACGAGACAGTAGAAGCAAGGAACAAACTTGAAGAAGACTTGTTTTCGTGTAACTACTCCCCCGATGCCTACGTCTCTGCGTATGTCAGTAAAATGTTTGCCGTTCCCGCAAATGACCTCCCCGAGAACAAGAAGAAAGTCATGACCGCCGACGAAATGCGAGCGAGGGCGAAGGCTGCGAGAGAAGCCAGACAAGCTAATGCTCCAAACTCAGACCCTCGAGGTGCTTCTTCATCAGACCAGAACGAAGCAACCAACACGCAGGAGAAGGAAGGGGAAGTATTGCTAGGATTTGCACGACTATACTGCGGAACCCTTCGACCTGGTATGACTGTTTATGCCGTTCTCCCGAAGTATGACGCTACACTAGGGCCCAAGCACCCTACCAATCGGAAATACATAACAACAACAGTCGTCGAGTCCTTGTACACCATGATGGGGCGTGAGTTAATAGCAGTGAACAGCATACGCGCAGGCAATACATTCGCTATACGAGGCCTTGAAGGGAAGGTGTGGAGAAGCGCCACTCTTTGCGCGCCAAGTGAACGTGGCGTTTCATCAGAGACCAGCGACTCTCCAGAATATGTCATCAATCTCGGGGCCGTCAACCGCACTGTATGTCGTGTTTACCCGTCCTGCAAGTATTCACTCTCATGATTGACGTAGGCACCTCCAATCGTAAGAGTTGCGCTAGAGCCTGAGCGACCTGCCGATATGCAAAAGCTATTGGACGGACTTAAGCTCCTCAGCCAATCAGACCCCTGCGTAGAAACCTTTCAACAATCCACGGGTGAGCATGTTATCGTCACAGCTGGCGAATTACACTTGGAGGTGAATCACTCCCGTCTTGTCCTGTGGCAGGCTACTTACATGTGATCCAGCGATGCCTCAAGGATCTGCGAGAGCGATTCGCTCAAATCAATATCCACGTGTCGAAACCAATCGTTCCGTTCCGTGAGACAGCTGTCCGTGCTCCTGGTAAGGATGCCCACCTTTGGGTTGCTTCGAGTTTGATGGCGAATTTTGACGCTAGACATGGCGCCTCAAAAGACTGCTTGTGCTCCCCGAGGCACTATTAATGGAGCCATTTCGCACGACCTGGTCAAGTTCACTATCCGCGCTACTCCCTTACCACCTCCCATTCTTGATTTCATTCTCCAAAACAAAATTACGATTCGAAACCTTGTCAACGACGAAGGATCCAAGCAACATGTGGAAGATGACAGCGATGGGAATGTTGATCAAGAACTAGCTGGTCATGTCCATGCTGACGTTGATCGGACACCCACTGTGTCGGCGGACAAGTTCTGGGAGACGCTGCACGAGGTATGCCAGAGTGCCGGAGAGGAATGGAAGGACCTTTGTGAGCGGATATGGGCGTTTGGACCCCGTCGGACTGGCGGGTGTGTGCTCACAGATGGAAGAAAGGGTTCACATCCTCATTCGTAAGCTTCTGGTGGTCGTCTTCCTTTTATTGGCTGACTTGACTTGAGTATAGAATCAGGAATCAGGCGGAAGGCCAGAAGACCGCCTCGACGGAGGATGAATTGAGTAAACTGTTGGAGGATCTGGAGAATCACATCGAAACTGGCTTCCAATTGGCAACGCTCCAAGGACCTCTGTGTGCAGAACCGGTAGAGGGAGTGATGTTTTGTTTAGAGAAATTAGAGATCAGCACAGAGGACATCAGTCAAGAAATAGGTACGACCCGTTCCCGTGAGAGGTTGGCGGACTCGAGACTTACACACGCTAGAACAAAATCGGATGGCTCAGGTTGCTGGATCGCTGATCTCGGCCGTTCGTGACGCATGTCGAAACGGATTATTGGATTGGTCGCCGAGGTTGATGTTGGCCATGTACTCGTGCGATATCCAAGCGTCAAGTACGAACTCTAGCCTCATTTTCGACAATCACTCACGGTTTGATGTCAGCTGATGTGCTGGGCAAAGTTTACGCTGTGGTTGCCAAGCGACGCGGGAGAATCGTTGCGGAGGAAATGAAGGAAGGAACATCATTCTTCACGGTGTCTGCGTTGCTTCCTGTCGTAGAAAGCTTTGGTTTTGCCGATGGCAAGCTTGTTCTCTCCCATCCGCGTCAAAAGCTAATCATCGTTTCTAGATATTCGGAAACGTACGTCTGGTGCCGCAAGTCCACAGCTAATTTTCAGCGGGTAAGTCTATGTCTTCTATGTATACCGGTTGCAATAATTATCAGTTTAGATTTGAGCTACTTGATCTCGACCCTTTCTGGGTGCCTACGACCGAGGAAGAGCTAGAGGACTTGGGAGAGAAAGCTGACAGAACAAACATTGCTAAGGCTTATATGGACGGAGTCAGGGAACGTAAAGGGATGTTTGTTGATAGGAAAATCGTGGAGTTCGCTGAGAAGCAGAGAACTTTGAAGAGATGAACTAAACGTAGAGCGTCAGTGCAACAAGAAAGCCATGGCAGACCTCGTACTTATTTCTAGAAGATCTAGTAATCTAGTGGGAAGACTTGATGAGTAATCTTAATCATACTCTTGTGAGGAAGTATCGACAAGCGGCCCCTGCATTTGAGGGGCTGAGAGGGGCTCATGCTCTCACGTGCCAGAACTTTGTTTCCCGGCGTCAACTTCAATTTACTATTAGCGCTGCGATCATTACTGCTGACATAATATACAAGCAGTCCTCCTCCTCCTCGTACCTGGTTTCAGCAATTTACCTGAAGCCTGCATGGCCACGGTCGTCCAACCCATGTATGGCGCTCACCATAATGGATTCATATCCAACACCTCCGCAACGTCGTCCCAACAGCACCCTGTCAATCTCCATCAGCCGCAACAGCAGCCCGATGCAGACCAGCTCGACGACGAGTTTCCCCTTTTCTGTCGCGCTCTTTACGATTACCAGGCTCAGGACGCCTCCGCACTCTCTTTTCGTAGGAACGACATAATAGAAATCTTAACCCAGCAGCCATCAGGTTGGTGGGACGGTCTTCTAGGTGACGAGCGTGGATGGTTCCCCTCCAACTACGTGACCATAATATCCGAAGACGAAGCCGAGGCCGCATTCTCCTCCACCGATCGTACTCAGCCAGTATCTGCTGCCACCGTAGAAAATGAGGAGTGGTTGGAGAGGGAACTCGGTACTCGCGATGGCATCCAAGCACTGGCGAATACCGCCATCGACAGCCCAGCTCAGTCTAACGACTTTTGGATGCCCCAAGTGACGGTAGATGGCCAGGCAAGTACCTGTTGCTTGAACCAAGTGTTGACCACCATTCATCCCGCTTTAGATATACTATGTCAATACGCAGACTGGCCAGCACTCTCGAGACCTACCACAAGAGTCGGACGACCAGATCTCTGACAGCGAGCTGGCGGGCCTGACGTCCCAGTCGAGCTCCCGTTCAGGGACAAGTGCTGGGCTTGGCCTCACACCCAGTTCTTCGACGTTGATAGAGCCGTCGGACGGTAGCGCAACGCCAGGTTTCGGATTGCAACGGCGCACAGGTACACCGGAACCATGGGTTCGGAAGCTAGCCGATGACGGCATGTCGTACTACTACTGGAATCCCGTCGATAATCAAGTGCAGTGGACCCGACCTGAAGCGGAGGCCTCCGTTGTTGTGGGCCGAGGGCGATCCGACTCTCAGCCAACGCAGCGGAGTGGTCAGTTGAGCGTCTACTCGGATGACTCGGATATACAACCCAACGAAGGCAATCGAACGGCACGCTCTCAATGGAACACAGAACTCACACCCGTCGATGACCTCACGTCAATGGAACTCACCTCGGCTGAGCGACTCGCACAAACACTTCAACAAGCACTTTCTCCATCACCGCCTGAGATCATCACCGATCTATCCGCAATAGCTCGAAATTCCATACAGGCAGTCGTGGACAGCATACAACTGAATGGAGTCACCCGGCAGCCTGAGGACGAGAAGATGGATGGACTCGTTCGCCATGTCGTGCTTTCCGTCCGCAACCTGCTCTACGTTGCTGCGATACCTACTGGTCACATTCCGAGCAACGTACTCCCCCCCGATTTGCGCAACTTACGCCCGAACCCTACCGTTCACTCTCAGTTGAAGTCAGCCCAGAGGAAAGTCACCGCCACCCTTTCCAAATTAGTCCTCTCGGCTCGGGCAATGCAATACGACACCGGAGGATCTATTCATGATACACCTAATCGAATAGAAGGTGACGCGGAGGAACTAGAACGTGCTATTGTCTCCTTCGTGCTGGAAGTTCAGAGGTTCCAACACCAGGAGGATTCTCCTCAGCAAAAGCATATTGTCAAGCGACTACATGGCGTATTCTCAACGGCCAACATTGGCTTGGGACTAGTAGGCGCTGGCGCGGCTGGGAGTTGGAAAGGTTTCGGTTGGGTGTCCTCGGATAATGAGCAAGAGGTTCCGCGCCGGGTACTAGGTTCTGAGGTAGTGAACGAGTTGTCTTCGTTCCTATCACAACTGGACGAGACGCTGAGCGCTATAAATACCACGATCAGAAACCAGGACCCTCATAAAGGTATTTGTTAGTCTGCTTCCCTTCTCCCATCATCAAACGTATCAACCTTAGGTAAAGACGTAGCCTCTCAAGGCCAAAGTCTTTTGAGCAAAGTCTCTGGGTTCCTTCTGTTTATCTCGCACATTCACGTTGCTCGGCATGTCGATATCGATGGAATCCGACAAGAAGCGGGTGCCCTACCGAACGAACTATACTCTGGATCAGTAGAAAAGGCACGTATACTCGTACGTGCTCTGGAAACTAGTTTGCAGTCTCTCTACGACGACGCTGCCTCAATTGTGCTTGCAATGCAACTCTTGAGCCCTCTTCACCCTACTGCAGACGACATTCCACTGGAGTTGGTAGATACCCTTGTCTCCTCTTTGAAGGCAAATTTGGGGGTTGTTAACGAAACGCTGGAAGGATTACTTGCTGTCGGTCACGAGCAGGCAGAGCTTGCCCAGGGCGACTACACAGGTTCAATTGAATGGCGTATGTCACGCCTGAGCATGATCGACACCCAGTTCGGTGGTGCGTTGTCTCCAATGTCGCCTTCTATCCTTGAACAAGAAGACGTGGTCGACATGGACTTCGCATTCAGCAAACAAGGCAGTAAACTCCAAACTGGGGTGCCATCGGTATACGAGGACCCCTCGCACGAAAGCCGAAGCATCGTTGCACCCCCTCCGCTGCAAGTGATCAATGGCGCCCCCATGGCACCACTTGATCAAGTGCTAGCATCTCCTGTATCACATGACGGTCTGATGGACCAGGAGACAGCCGCCTTATTTGAAGATGAAGGTCGGTGTATGACCGTTACTTAAGGTTGCCGGAAAGTTCTGATTAGCTTTAGTGGTTGGTGTAGCTTCGCCGAAATCGCCGCCAAGAGCAGCAGGAGCCGAGAAGCTACGGAAGCTACTTGGGGACGATGCGCCGAGGCATTACTTGGATACAGTTAGCGCAGACTCAAAGCCATGGTACCTACGCCCAAACTACGACCAGACAGAGATTCAGATGGATCCAGATGGTTCTGTAAGAGGAGGTACCGTCCAGGCATTGGTCGAGCGGTTGACGGCGCACGAACATGGAGGTAGCGTGTCGTCCTTGTTGACCGTGCATATCTCCATTCACCAACATCTTCGTAGATTCTTCATTTATCAAGACATTCCTATTGACCTACAAGTCATTCACGACCCTTGACGAGTTGTTCAACCTCCTCGTTCAACGCTTCCGGATTCAGCCTCCACCAAACCTCTCACCGCCAGAATTGGAGGATTGGGGGAAGCTGAAGCAGCATGTGATTCAAATGCGGTGAGTACTACTCCTAAGCAACCTTCAGCGACTAATGAACTTCGGAATGTACAGTGTCTTGAACACCCTCAAGTCTATGATCACGGATGAAGACGTGCTGGAGAGAGAAGATTACCATATCTTTGATCGAATGAAGGAGTTCATCTCATCTGGTGAAGTTTCGCGGTTTGCCGCCTCGAAGCAACTTTTGCTGTTGATGGAACGAGCTGTGCGTTCCTTCCTCTCCCTCTGTTGGCTGGCTTTGCTTACCTTTGGGTGGACCAGCAAAAGGGTGGAGATAACATTAAGTCAATGGTTAGCACCTTGGCGCCGGCTCCTCCCCCGATCTATCCTAGGATAAGCTCTGGCCGAAAAGTCAAGTTATTAGACGTCGATCCACTAGAGCTGGCGAGACAATTGACAATCCTGGAGAGCCAGCTATATCAGAAGATCAAACCTATGGAATGCTTGCAACGCTCGCGGGAACAGAGCATGGAACATCACGACAATATAGCCATTGTCATCCAAACTAGCAATAGGGTGAGGTCTTCTATACACTACCCCCGAAGTATCCTGCAGGTGCTAATGGCCGATCAGATTGCAGATTGGGTTGCAGACTCTATTTTGAGTAAAGAAGACTCACGGCGCCGTGCTGCTGCCGTCAAGCATTTCATTAGTGTTGCAGACGTACGGTCTCGTGTTAATACACAGGGTACCTGTTTTTACCTTCCCTGCTTCTAGCGCTGCCGGACACTCCATAACTTTTCGACGATGGTGGCGATCACTTCCGGTCTGAATACGCCTCCCATTCGACGGCTGAAGAGAACGTGGGAGCAGGTCAACCAAAAGCTCATGGCTCAGCTAGGAGCCTGTGAGATGACCATCGACACTACAAGAAACTTCAATAATTATAGATCGACTATGGCCACTGTAACACCACCATGTGTACCATTTATTGGTTTCTATCTCGTTCCCTTTTCTCTTATCTACGGGGTCTAACATAGTCTCGTTACAGGTGTATTTTTGACAACTCTTCAATTCATTCAGGACGGTAATCCTGATAATCTTGCTGGCAATCTAGTCAACTTTCGGAAGCGTCAGAAGGCTATGGAAGTAATCAACGATATCAAACGTTGGCAGGCCCAACCATTTAACTTTACACCCATACCCGCAGTTCTTCAGTTTATCGAGGAATCGCTGAGTCAATTCAGCGAGACGGTAGATGTTCGCGAACACTTTTGGCAACTCAGTCTGGATCGGGAGCCCAGAGAGCGGGAAGATGAGAAGATGGCGAGGCTTCTCCAGGAGAGCGGATTCCTATGATCATTTCTTAAATTCCCCGGGACTGCATCATTCATGTTTTCGTTTCGTGTACATTACTTTACTCATGAGAATGGATTCCTGACGACGCAACTCTAAGCGCCTTACATTTACGGCGTGACCTGGGCTTATAATGAACTTGTCAGTGAACACTATACTTTCTCGTCCTCATTCCGGTTTCCCTGATCGTTTCACGCCCCAATGTTTCGAGTCAAATTGAATGATGAGCAACTGCGCAACGTTGTAGCCGGCCCAGGCGACGTCGAGTGGCGGTGAGCGATACATTACTCGATTCACAGCACTGAATCCATATTCCACCTGCCCCAGGTACGAAATGCGGCGGGAATGTCAAGAAATACTCCCTGGACTTCTTCTTGGGCCGTTTGTCGCCTCTAAGTCGCTCGAAACGCTTCAGTCGCTCGGAGTCACCCACATGTATGTCCAGTTCCTTTGTTGCGTGCCGAAACCCAGACGTTCCCGCACGCTTTGGGTACTCACTTTGGAGGATCGTTAGAGTATGTATACGGGATGCGAAAGAGGCATTCTCAGTCCGACCACGCTTTCCGCAGCAATTCACGTATATGACTCTTGACGTGGAAGACAACGAAGAACAGAATCTCATCCGTCTATTTCCTGCGTAAGCACCTTTAGTTTCACACAACAGGAGCTCTTCCAGCGCTCATTGATATCCAGTGCGAAGAAATTCATCGACGACGCAATCAGTCGGAATGGGCGCGTCCTCGTGCATTGTAACGGTGAGGCTCGTTACGCGTCCTGCACGCCCCTGACTCACCAGCCGCGACCCCCCAGGCGGCATAAGTCTGTCTCCAGCATTTGTGGTCATGTTCGTCATGCAATATTACAACATGAGCTGGGAAGACGCTCTGCATACCGTGCAAAACCGACGTTACTGCATCTCGCCCAACGGTGGATTTCTGACACAGATCAAGGTTAGTTGCTTCTGTGTTTTTGCGATCTAGTTGGCTTAGCCGACGTCAGGAATACGAGGCGATCTATAAAGCCAGTTTGGCTTTGGAAGAATCGCCATACCAGAATTCAAATAATGTTTCTAGACGGAAGAGGGACAACGACGACGACGATCGGTATGCTCCCTTTTTGTAACATATACGACTGTTTTCTCAGCCTTGTATCCAGAGGGGAGGACCGGAAGCGACCGCTAGTCGATATGGACGGCGATGACCCAGATGCTATGCAGACATGATTTTTTCCTGATTATATTGCTGTCTACTCCGATATGTGTGCATTATCCTATATTGATTTAATTTTAGGTTTTTCCTTTTCTTGAATGACACGTTTCGCGTGCACATCTACCAGCAAACATCGGTCAGTTGGCGGTAGTGGACAGTAGACCACGCAAAGTATACCCTTTCGTTTCACCATCGCTTCGACGGATATACCCGCAAAGACCACGGCGGCTCCCAGCCACTGACCCGGAGTCAACTTGTGGTTGTACACAACGACAGACAGCAGCATCGTAAACAGTTTGCGAGTTAGCGTTATTGTACTACAGAGGGAGTCAGCTCGGAGATACGAGTGGGGGTTGGGTGGGTACTCACACAAGCGTCAGCGAGCCGAAATGTTGGAGCGTCTCGAAAATGAATAGTTGACCCAACGCGCCTGTCAAGGCGAACTGTGCCAAGGGTGTAATTATAGAGGGGTGGTTGCGGATGAATGCCACTGCGCCCATCAACTCCGTCTGACCATCGGTGGATGGGTGGATAACGGGAATGTACGGGAGTGGAAGGACAGAGAGGATCGACGTCAATACTGTACAGAAAAGGTTGATCCAAAACATCATTTGCTGCCCGGTAACCTTGTGTCTCGCGAATATCTCGTCCTGAGTCGAGTTAGTGGCGCCGTCGAGCGCCAAGTTGATTAATAGATAGGTAATTCCTATCAAGTTAGCGTAAGGCGCGGGGGCGGTGGTGTTGGAGGAGTGCTTTCCCTTCTTCGAGTCGTTGCCAAAGCCCATGAAGATGGTTATGCCGAGGGTGACCATGAGGACTACGAGGTATTTGTAGGGTGCAAATTTTCTGCGGTAGAGGAGGACGTTCATGATCATGACAGGAACGAGCTTGCACGATTTCCCCAACACCATGGCGGGATATGAGATGTAGCCAAGGGCAGCGAAGCCGAAGGGTGCAGCGGACGTGATGAAGACGGAGCATTGGAGGTATCGGAGGAGCAGCGCTGACGTGGAGAAGCGGGTATCGACTTTGGGTTTGTGGCTCGAGCCGTTTTGTGCAATATGCGCGTTTCCGTTTCCGTTCGCGTGGCTGATTGCGTTCCCATTCTGCGCGTGCTTTTCGTTGTGTTCGGTCTGGTGTGGGGTTTCGGACGTCGGGTGCAGACCGAGGGTTTGGGAGAAGGTCGCGGTAGACTTGCGACGGAGTATTATGTATACCAGAGCTGATGTACAGCTGAGGGCACTCTGACATGTGCCCATGAACAGGGGGGACTTGAATTTATCGGATGTCTTGCCATCTATCGACTGGAACGGTACCGACACTGTAGTGCCAATGATTAGCAAGCCCTCGGCGCAAAGACAACAAGAACAGGTAGCTACATCTTTCCTGTGCTATCGCCCATAACTACGGAATTGTTCCACCGTTCAGCAGGGATCCTCGGTGCGAAACCTTATAGCTACTCACCAGGAACATAGAGTACACTCCGCAAACGCATAGCGCGAGTCTGGGGAAGGAATGGGGATCTCGACTGTAGTCCTAGCAAGTACAGCATGCAACGAGCTTACCGGAGAAGCGACATAGTGGATTGAGACAGAGAAACGCGACGTGGACGAAACCCTTCGACTCTGTGACGTGGAAACTTGTTGCAGCGTGTAACCCCTAACCACACGACATAAACCATAACCCTAGAATGACTTGAGTCCCAGTCCGATCAGAGAGGGTGGTTTATCTTTACTTGCTTCCAGCCTACATGGCGAAATCCAGAAAGCGAGGGAACACGAATACGTCTAGACGATGCCCGGTATGATCTTCTGAAAGCCTTGCGACATATGGTGAATCTTACAACGGGCCAGACGCGCTCGCATGTTCTACTCGTTTCCATCCTCGCTGGCGCGGTTGGTATAATATGCTTCTACACATTCAGACATGACTGGGCGCGAGACTTATGGTCGGAGCACTCGGTAGAGGATGGAGGCTTTTTCGAAGTTACGCAGCTTCCGGGAAAGGGCATGGGTGAGTTACGTGGGCGACGTCTAATGCGTGGATCGGCAGCTGAACAGTAGTCCCTTAGGTTTGGTCGCTTTGAGGGACATCAAAGTACGTTCCCTGCGCGTACAACAACTGCGATTGATGTCTGACATACGCAAGATAGCCAGGCCAGCTACTCATCCGCGAGAAGCCTCTCTTTACAGTCCCCTCTCAAAGTAGGCCCCCTACCACATAGTCAACACATTGCGTCCTAAAGCAATGTGTTTTACATTAGTCTCTTCATCTCCGGCGAGCTTGATCTGGTCATCTCTCGCCCGCGTGACCCCTTCTGAACGCGATGCGTTCCTCAACCTCTCATATGTGCACTTTCCTTCGCACTTGAACCCCGAAGACCACCCCGAAGAGGTCGCGCTCGCAATATTTCAGACCAACGCAGTCAGCGCCGGCGATAATGTTGGTATATTTCCGCGGATGGCTAGGTTGAACCACGGCTGTTCAAGCGCTTTCAATGCTGTTTACTCTTGGAGAGAGTCCGAAGGCGTATTGGTTGTACATGCATTGAAGGAAATCCGTAAGGGTGAGGAAATGCTGACGACGTATACTGATACAAAGCGACCCCGGCGTCACCGCAGGTATGTTGCCATACACTCGAGACTAGAAACTAGATTTAAAGCAAATGGGACATTTGCAAACGATAGAGAATATCTCTCAACGCAATATGGCTTTTCGTGTACCTGTGCCGTGTGCTCTCTTCCATCTCAACAATCTAGGGCATCCGATCGACGCCTAAACGCCATGGTTGATAAGTATCAGCGACTGTCCACCTGGGCTCAAGGCTCCATTAGCAAAGATGAAGCAATCAAGCTAACGAACGAGATTTGGGCGCTTGGAGAGGAGGAGGGATATTGGAGCGAGCGAGGGAGGCTGGCAGCTGACGCTGCTTGGGTTGCAGCGGCTCATTCTGAGTGAGTTGATTACCGTATCAGCGTCAGTTTGTTGGAAAGTATTGACGCTAGTTTGAAGCGTCGACGCAATGAAGGCATGGGCGCTTAGGGCGAAGACATGGTATTCACGAGAGCTTGGTGGTGATAGCGAGCAAGCGAAAGAGATGGAGTCTGTTCTGGAACGACCGCAATCTCATCGTGCTTGGGGGACGCGTTCGTCTACGAAAAATTGACGTCGTCGATGGTGATAGGTCTTGGTCAGTCTCTGTTCCAGCATCCGCCCCACCCACTTACCTTTGTTAGTGAAAGTAATTTTGTATATAAACGGGTAAATGAGATTACCGCCAGTTGGGGGATCTGTTCGGATGTGCGAAAGCAGTGAAAAAGATACGGCCTTTTCCATTCTATTCACGCTGCGCTCACTACCGTTCAACGACATTACAAGTTTTGGTCAGACAGTCATTTTATTTCCCTTTGAGGGCTGCGCTGAATTTGTCCAATAGTATACTTAAACGTGTACCACGCTCGGAGAACTAGCATGCTCTCATCGCACGAATGAGCTTTATAAGCCATACTGTGCCCCTGCGTGCCAAGGGGGAAAGGACAACGCAGAGCTGGCTCACGTCGCTTGGATGTGTCTAGTACATTCCTGGTATCAAGCGGGATGGTACTCGGCGTTTCCAGTCGTCCCAGTCCTTCCCGAACTCGCGCCGGAGAACTGCGTCCTCCAAGTCCAACCGCTTCCAGATCCCCGCAAACAGGACGAGGGTTTGCAACCCCCACAAGCAACACACGCCTTGGCCTACCACCCCCTGAAGTCCGTAATCCCGCAGCCAATGCCCTGGTGAGAATGCCTCCATCACGACCCCGATATACATCAAGTAAAAGCCAGTGTAGCTCGGGTGGCGGACATATGAGTATGGCCCTTCGGTGATGAGCTTGTGGTCTGACTGGATTCTGACTTGGAAGTCAAAGAATCGGCCAAGTGTTGTGAATGCCCAAAACCGAAAGGATGCGCATGCCAGGCAGATGATGGTACCGATGATGATTGTGTTTGGGATAGTGTGGACGACCTGTATCTCCGCACGTCGGAACGAAGAAACAACGGTCGCGATATGCACCAGCGAGATACCGCCCACGAAAACCTGAAGCACTGGTAGTTATAAAGATGGATCGTGAGTGGAGAATGGTATCGTACCCTCTGCAACAGCGCTTGAAGTCTGACAGTCTTGTCGGTTAGGGTCTGCTTCACGAATTGATCCTTTGGGACGGCAGCATGGGGCGGATTCATCACCAGACTGAAGGAAGCTGCGGTGGCGAGAACGAGGAAACTTTCGACTACAATTGGGGTGAGTCCGTTCATGTTTGTTGACTGAGCGGTACATGCTTAGGAGCCCATTTATAATCACATAGCTAACGATGCATAGTTCCGTTGATGGTGCGGGGTGACCTCAGGGCAAGTAGCATGGAAATGCTAGAAAGAACAACAAGCCCTTCACTGATCTACGGATGCCAAAGTAAGGGCGCAGCTATCTTTGGCCAGACTAACGTCTCGTACTTATCGGTGGTACAGGCAGCCTAAGAAATCTTGATAAAGATGAATTGGCCCACTCATGCGGGAGGCCCTTGGCCAAGATGATGAACAACCAATCGGGGTGGCCACCCGCGTAACATGAGGCTGGCAAAAAAGTTCATACCGCGAACAGGAAGCCTGCTCGATAAGATAGCTCACGGATGGCGCTGGTGCGTGCCATACGGCCAAAGTCGATTGACATCGGTGGTTATATGACACGAATCCATACGCCCTGATGGACGAAATGGATTAGGCTGATAGAAACTAGCCTCTCTTCGGGCTAGCAGGGTAAATTTTTCCGGCTAGAATACAATAGTTGAGCAGGCCTTGTTCTTTAAATCCTGGAGGCGCACTCTGATAGCTCGGTAGCAGATTCTGCGCCCTACTCATGACTAAACATCTCCTGGTTGCTGCTCGTATTGTGCGAGCCAATGGCTTGCAGGTGGCCGCCCGCGATACTGCCTCTGGAATGGGTATATTCAAAATGTTCCAAGCATCAAATTGCTCAAGGACAACTCGTCGTTGGATCACGACCATCAATGCGGATCTGCCTTCGTCAGCCAACGTCCTCGATTTTCCCGCCATCGTCACATATCCTGAATTACCCAACACTGGCATGCAGGCAGGTGTCGCTTTTCCAACGCGCCCAATTTCCCCTGTATTTCCTCCACCCCTTGCATTGGCTACCCCCCAACCGGCCTTACCGTCCCCTCGGCGGTGCGTATCGCCATACTCGCCATTCAACGTCTCTACCCATATTGTCCCTGCCGCGTGGCTAAGGACTACTCCGTATATACCTCTCCCAAAAATGCATAATCAACACAGCGCAACGGAAGGAAGGAAGAATGCAGCCGTTGTGTTACAAGCCTTTCTCTCCAAGGTTCGGTCTGAGGCCTCGGCGATGACACCAAGGAAGCGAGGATACGAAGGGGCAGGGCATCCAAAACTATTATGGAATGTTGTCAATCGTTATGTCAAGAAGGGAGCGATCGAGCGATCGAATAGCGGGAGCGCATTGACACTCTTCTTTGCCCACGGGAACGGGTTTAATAAAGAGGTGAATCGTTTTCTTCGTTTCTCTGCTCTCACATTATTAATGGTGAATGTCGGCAAAGACATGGGAATCAACACTAAGCCACATCTTCAACGACCCGCTTTCGCACAATGTTGCAGAAATATGGTCATTTGAAGCGGTTCAAACGGGTGACTCGGCGTTATTGAATGCAGATGCCCTAGGTGCTATGTGTAAGTTTCATCATCCGTTCGTACCTGTGGCCCAGCTGAGCGGCGACTTACACAGATCACTGGGCAGACAACTCCCGCGATATTCTCAATTTTCTAACGTACTACATGCCGACCACCGCTTCTTTGGATCCCCCACCAACACACCTGCACCAAGTCACAGCTGTAGAATCAGAGTCACGTAGAAAGGGCGGATTCAAGCATCGGACGCTGGCTGGGATTGGGCACTCGTTTGGAGGATGCACGCTGTAAGTCAACATTTCGCCCTCAAGGTTTAAGTAGACGGCTAACTCCTCCTCTACTAAAGAACATTAGCCGCGTTAACAAACCAGTCTATATTCTCCTCGCTCGTCGTTGTAGATCCCGTTATCCCGACGCCCTTATACTATGAAACAGCGCAAGACCCCTTCATCCTGAAGAACGCCCTGGGAATTCTTCTCAGGCGCGATCGATGGGGTTCAAGGTAATATGGGAACACTGATCAAGCACCAGCGTTACTGACAATACTCTAGGGACGAAGCAAAGGCTTGGTTGCGCAAGAACCCGTTCTTTGCAAAATGGCACCCAGACGTGTTGCAATCATATGTTGACCACGGGCTCTACACTCACAAAACTGGGAAAGAGGTATTGTTGAAGATGCCGCCAGCGCAGGAGGCAATCGCGTTTTCTGATACACTTACTGGGTACGAAGTGTGGGAGAGAATGAAGGATCTTGACCCAAAGATTCCGATGCTTTGGATCATGCCTCAACCGGAGACGAATATGTAAGATGCATTTCCCTGCTCCGAAACGGAATCACCCATTCGCGAGGTTTTAGGTTCGGGGGACCATTTGAGGCCCAAAAGCGTGTCTGGCGTCGTGGAATAAATACATCAAACACCATCATACGCAAAGCTGGGCATCTGGTAAGCTTCTTTTGTAAGCTGCCTCGATTCATTAGACGACGATGCTTCGTAGATACCCCACGAAGCACCTAAAGAGTGTGGTAAGTCTTTTGGACTCATTCCCTCTGTAATAACTAATGTTTGGCACACAGCTAATGCAATAATGCGCTTCCTGTCCAAGTGATCTCATTCCTTCCCCCCTTCGTCGGCCGTTGTGGATAGAGGGCTTTGATGCTGCAGTAATTAATGGGCTAGAAGTAAATGAAATAATACATGAGTATATCTATTACATTGTCAGCCTGTGAGGCTATGGGAAAACCTTTGCAGCGGTGGTCTAACTACAAGCAGCCCGCGCTGTTGACTTAACTATAGCTTGGACTGCTAAAATAAGTAGTATTTTAGTGATTACCGAACCGACGTAAGATAACCACGCCTTCCTATTTTGGTAAGTAAGTTAGATGGGTCACCTTGTGTGGCTTGTCAGGGCCCGGGAGGTGCACCCCGAATTAGGTGATTCGGCGTCTAACGTAAATTCTCAGGCAGCCTACACAACACACCGCCGCTCCTCAACGCCCCCCTCGACGTCAAGGTGAGCATCTCTACACGGAATCCAAGAAGCATATCGTCCCCTTGCGGCCTACACAACCCATTCGAGCAGCTGCAAGGTCCAAATCACGACTGGATGAGATGGATTGGTTCCTGTTGAGTCGGATGTACTTGTGATGTGGTGATGTGGAAATTGTGGATGTATGGGTGTATGGGCGTGCTTGTGGTGGATTGGGCATGCGCACGTTGGGGGCAAGTACTGGAGCTCAGATGCGAGAATGCTCTCTCTAGTGCGGAGCCAGAGGGGACGATATGTTGCTTCAAATTTTGGTTTTGAGTCGCGAGACTATCGGAATTCCTTTTCTGACTGGTTTCTCCTCCTCTACTCAGACCCCCGGATTCGATTCATTAATGGCCACAACAAAAACCGCCAAGGGCAAGGCTGCCCAATGTGCGTTCTCTCACATTCATGCAATTGCTAGAACTGTATCACTGACTAGTGTATCGCCATACGTTTCATTCTCGAATCACAATGTCTCGTAACCTCACCGATTGGTCTCATGTTCCGTACTCCCCGACTTTCTCGCCTTATCGAAAACATCTACAGCAAAAGACAACAAGGCTAAGGCCGCGAAGAAGGCCGCCCTCCAGGGTGCCCACTCCACCTCGTCGCGCAAGACCCGGACATCTGTCTCTTTCCACCGACCGAAGACTCTGCGATTGGCCAGGGACCCCAAGTACCCTCGCAAATCGATTCCTCATGCCCCAAGAATGGACCAATTTAGAACTATTGTATCGTAAGTGCCTCGCTTCTCTATTAGTGACTGCCTCGGTTTCGTTCAGAAGGCGTTATTCTAAACTAAGCCTTGCTGGCGGTGTTTTATTTTTGCATCTTGCGATTCTATGATCAGTATGCTGATTGCCGTATTGCAGTCCTTTGAACACAGAGTCGGCAATGAAGAAGATTGAGGAACATAACACTTTGGTCTTCATCACTGATATCAAGGCGAACAAGAGACAGATCAAAGACGCTGTCAAGAAGCTGTATGATGTCCAGGCTGCGAAAGTGAACACTCTCATCCGGTGAGTTTCCTGGTGCTATTTGTGCATATCCGTATGGAGACGTGTGTACATCACGGAACTTCCAATGATGCGCATGACCAGTCGTCGTTCTTTGATTCATTGTATCTGACTCCGGTTGCCATTTTCGCAGACCTGATGGCAAGAAGAAGGCCTACGTACGACTGACATCTGACTACGATGCTCTGGATGTCGCTAACAAGGTACGTTTTCTGACGCCACTTATCACGAACTCCCTCGAGGACTCACCTGATATATTGTGATTGATGTAGATTGGGTTCATCTAATCGTTTGACACGTACATATGCACCTATTTCTATGTTGATGGAAGTCTGCACAAGATGTGGCGGGGCTGTTCTTCCACGTCTCCCATGCTGCCGGTTCCATTATATAGCCATTATGTCTTCATGCAAATGTCGTCCGAGCAAATCCATCTTGTGATTATGCAACGCCTTCCAAAATGCTCTTGAGGCTGAATCGTGCGGTCAGTCGTACCTGGGCACGGTGAGATCAAACGGCGCTTGCATGGTGTGATTGTTTCACTGATCTCGGGTGTGTCGTTCCATAATTCAGATGGGGAAGAAGACCTACTGATGGCCACGTGAGGGTGGTCGATGGGGCTTGTTTTCCCATAGTTACTGCGCTTGTACTCCAGAGGAACCGTAGGTAGATCATAGAATCCACCTACTACAGTATTACAAGGCTATCGAGCCTTTGCAGTACTTGTCGGATGCATTGTACTCGTCGGGGGGCGCTTGAGGTGAAACACAAGACGACGCCCGACGTGTTTGAGCAGGTTTGAGCTGGCCATTGACCGTGGGAACATTTCAAGTGAGATTGACCCTGGAAATAGAATCTCAAGTGTCCGCCTTTTATTTCTCTCGCCCACACTCTCTTCTTTCCTTCGACTTTCTGTCCAGCTGTACTTTGTGCGCCTCCTCGTGCCAGTCTGTTCTTGCGCTGAAATCCCTGGTCTGCAAAGATCAGCCGCATTTCAGTCTCATAGCAACTGGTTCTGCTCGTTTCGCCAAGTACAACCACGCTCTTTCGACCCACTTTTCTCAAGGATTGGCAGCGCACTTGGACTTCTGTGCTCGCCCCCTTTCGCTCAATTTTCGTCTCTGAAACGACCGTTTCGACGACCTGAAGAGAATATAACCATCAAATATGCAGTTGTCTGTTGTTCAGCTTCTGTCCGTACTGGTCGCTTTGGCCGCCTGTCCGAGTACAGTGGACGCCGCACATTCATCGCTGGAAAGGTCGTTTGCGCGACGATCCCTGACGAAGAAGGCAATAGATCTTGACTTGAACTTGCGTGAGTCTTCTTCCGACGAAGAGGAATGAAGGGGGCTGAATTTGTGGGTCTGTAGCCAAGGTAGTCTCATCTATATTGGGTAACGACGAGGACGACGATGAGCCTTCTCCACCGAGAATAAGCTCTTCTTCATCATTACCAGACGTGACCGCCATTCTACCCCCCACATCAGTCGAGCCAACGACATCACTCACATCATCATCTACCCCATCATCGTCTGTTTCCATTTCATCTGTTTCCTCTAGTTCCGTAGTCTCATCATCGACCTCACTTTCTACGCCCAGTGTATCCCCTTCTATATCTCCTGTATCTTCAAGTTCTGTTTCTTCATCGACCAGCAGCCAAGAGCCGTCTTCGTCGCTGTCTAGCGCTTCCTTAACGAGCAGCTCCATTTCGACTTCATCATCGATAGAGCCATCAACGACACGAGGGGGTGGGATTCTAGATCCAATTACGTCGGGACTCGGTGGCATCACATCAGTAATCGGCGATGTAACGTCCATATTATTACCACCGCCCCCCGTGTCAACATCTTCGTCCGTACAGCCTTCAAGCTCGTCCGAGGTCGAATCTGCTCCGTCTGCTTCACCGACGTCCGCTAGCGAATCGAGTACAACCGCGATTTCTGAGGCTGATTCGACCTCATCTGCCGCGCCAACGACTACTCGAGACGGTGGCATTCTCGACCCGATCACATCAGCACTAGGTGGGGTCACGTCAGTAGTCGGAGACGTGACTTCGATTCTTCTACCTGCACCCCCGAGTTCTTCTGCATCTTCAGTACCTTCGAGCGTAGTTGAGAACCCGGATACATCGGCGTCTTCGTCCGCAGTAATCACATCCGCGCCCGAACCTGAACCTACATCATCCCGCAGCGGTGGCATTATCGATACTCTCACTTCAGTCATTGGGGGTGGACTCAGCTCTATTCTCGATCCTCCACCGCCTTCTTCTTCTCGTTCGTCTTCAGTACCGCAGATCACTGATCCTCCTACGATTACAAGCTCCGTTGTCGAAGACCCTACTTCGTCATCTCCAAGCTCCCAACCCGATGGGATATTGACTAGTATCCTTACGAGTATCATATCTGATGTCAGTAGCGCAATCGGTGGTGGCGAGAGCTCTCCCCCGATCACCAGTTTACCCCCTGTCACGACGAGCTTCCCGCCAACCAGCGAACCACAAGGCCCTGAAACCAGCGTGCCCCCAACCAGTGAACCGCCGATCCCCGACACTAGCCTTCCGCCAACCACTGTCTTCCCTCCTCAAACAAGTGTCCCGCCAACCAGTGTTCCCCCCGTCCCGGAGACCAGTGGCCCACCAACGACCGTCAGCGATGGCGGCGCCACTGCTACCAGCGTTATTATCAGCTTCCCTTCTGGTAATGCTACTACCGGTGCTTTGCCCACCTCACTTCCTGATCAGACTGTCTCTGACGTCGTGACGTCGATCTCGATCGACTCGGAGCTTTCGGGTATCCTTACTCAGACAGCTTTGGTGTTTACCTCCCTGTCCACTAGCACTGAGCTCCCCACACTCACAGATCCGGATCAGGCAACGACGACAGTCACTCCTGTGCAACAGTCCGCTCAGGCTGATGTTGCTCCAACCACTGCGCCGCTACCTACTGGTATGCCAGCTAGGATCTATCCAAGGAACGGCACGGACCCAACGACGGAGAATTTGGGCGACTACTCTTTGATCAGCATTCTCTTCACCCCCGAATTGAACTGGCAGTTCGTTGCGACCAATCCATTATCCCCAAGTCAGATCTTCGGATATTTCCCGGTCATCCTGCAAACTGCCCTTGTATTGCCACGTAAGTTTAATTATCAAGGCTGGCGTGAGGTTTTAGGTATTGACATTCTGTCTCCTCATAGCCGATCAAGTGAAGACGTGGGTCTTGCAAGTGTACGCTTCGTCTGATTACAAAGGACCTCAAGATGCCTCAAAATTGCGGACAATGTGGTTGGGTTACATCCCTCGCGACGAAGTTGATAACCTCGCCGCCCAGATCAAGGCACCGCAATCCAAGTTTTACACTGGTATTGCAGATCCAGTTGCCAAGGACCTTGCCCGTCGCGTCGATTCTGGGTTTGCCATCAACTCTGTCTCTCAAACAGACCCTGGCAGTGGTGGAGGACTCGGAGGCCCTGGCAACGCTTCATCTTCGAGTGCATCGTCCAGCGACAAAGCCCGGCAGGACGCGATCATTGGCGTAGTCAGCACACTCGGCGCCATCGCACTTATCGTCTTAGCTTACCTCGTCTATCGTTCGATCAAGCGTAGAAACGAGCTCAAGCACCGCAGACTCAGCAATGTACCTGCGGAAGACATGGCTGGCTACCGTCCAGATGGAAGGGACTTTGACCAGGACAGTGTTGGCGGCGCACGGAGGAGGAGCTTCTATTTCGCAGAGGACTCGCTACGGGGATACCAGGATCAGAGGATTGATGATGGTGGGATGTCGGCGGCGGCAGGTCAAGGATACGGATACGGTGGTGCCGCGGTTGCTGGCCCTTCGCAGATGACGCAGAGGCGGCAGGTAATGCCCGCTGCTATCTCCGCACCGATCCTAAGAGAGAACACGATGAACTGGTAAACCCCCAACCTGACCATCCACCCACCCATACATGGACCATCTAAACCCCTTCACCTCCCCTTCTGGAATCAACTAGTGAACTGTACTCATCGTCTCCTGGGTCTTTTGGACGCTCTTCGCTTTTCGACGGTACCGACATGATATCCCTACACTTTTCGCTCGGCGTCGTTTTTCTTTTTTCTTTCGTTGTTTATTCTTTCAGCCTATTGCATGACCCCCATTTTTGGTTTATTCATTTACACGTTGCTTGTTTGTTGCTCTATTGGGTGAGCGTCGATGGGCATCGACTCGAACCACGTAGTGCGAAAACGGCGGGGTGGATTAGGAAGTGGTGGGTTGCGAGTCGGTGCCCTCATTGAATCCCGTTCGACTCTTTCCTCTATGTGCTGCTATCTCGTACACTCCCGTCGCTGTGCGCGGTTCGTTCTATGCTCTAGCTCTTTATTTGTCCTTAATTTCGCGTAATCGCCGCGTATGATTTTCAAACGCTTTTTCATGCCCGTTTTGCGTAGACAGTTTAAATTATGATCTATCCTCCAATCCATACCTGCAGAATGCAATGTGCATTAGGTAGATGTTCTCTACCGACATGTTGAGGTAGTTACTACTTTGCAGTAGTTTCAGACAAGTGAAGTAAAGAGTTGCCCTCATGTGGATAGAAAAGTATGGGGGTTGATGCAGTCTGATTGTTTCCTATTTATTTACCGCCCTGAATCCAGAGGCCTTCCTTGCCGAATGCCTGTACGCCGCAATCACCCCTTCTCATGAACCTGACCAACATCCAGCAACACGAACAGGTTGTGATGAGAACGACGCGTTCCATTCCGAAATTAAGTTTCGGCTGAAGCGGGGACACCAAATCCTAGGGCCATATGCATTATACATCAAGTTCATTGGATGAAGCCCGAGCGCCATGATGGGCGCGCAGCTTCCGGCCCACGCTGACCCATCGATCGTATATGATATCGTCATCACCGTTCCGGACTTCGATGTGGCCTCAACGTTAACCTAGATGCAGAGAGAAGAAGCAATGCGGCAGCAGCGCGGATGAGGGAGACTGCGCCGTGTGACCCACGTAGTTGCGGTAGTATATCTCCAAGTCCACTATGGACGTTTGCCTACAATCGCCCTTACCTCCACAAACTTGAGACGACTGTTTCGTATTCGACCGGCTGCCCCCTACCCTGCCCTCGCATATCCTCTCAGCGAATACTTAATGGCGGGCTTGAAATCCTTGGCATCCTCTCTACGCAAGAAGCTCCATCTTGGAGGTAAACAATGCCATTCGACGGGTCCTTCCACGAGCAATGGATCGATTGAGCCCAAGGTCGAGCCTAAGGCCAGCATCCCGCCCGCCGAACCCACTGCAGCCTCTGAGGACGCTCCGAAATTGCCAGAGGTAGTGCCAGCAGCAGAAATGGTAGTGTCTGCTTCCCCACAGTTACTCTCTACTTCGTTGGAGGGTAAAGGTCAGTATCATGATAATTCTTGGGGATCCTAGACTCACGACCATGTATGTGTTTATAGTCGCCGTTGTCACCGGGTCTTCTCGATCAATAGGTGCAGCAATCGCCAAAGCTCTTGGGTCCCAAGGAGCAAAAGTCGTTGTCAACTACGTCAATGATTCATCTACAGCCCAGTCCGTCGTGGATGAAATCAAAACGTTTGACACTAAAGAGTCCAAGGGATGTGATGCCATCGCCGTCCAGGCCGATGCATCGAAGCTCGAAGGAGGACAGAAGCTCTTGGCTGAAGCGACGAAAACATGGGGACAAGTGGATATCTTGGTGCTGAACGCAGGGATCATGGGGAGCAAGCCGCTAGCCGAAGTAGACGAGGACTTCTTCGACAGCCATTTTGAAATCAACGTCAAGGTCCCATTGTTCTTGGCCAAAGCAGCTGTCCCCCTGATGTCGACCCGTAAGCTACACGGCTTTCTTTCCACCGGGAGAAGGTACTGACGAAATCTCAATAGCTGGAGGGCGCATAATCTTCTTCTCGACGAGTTTGACTGGTCTGACACCTGTTCTTCCCAACGCTTTGACGTATGTCGCGTCAAAGGGGGCAGTTGAGCAAGTTGCCCGAGTTCTAGCCAAGGATCTTGGATCACGAGGGTTAACGGTCAACACGGTATCGCCTGGCCCTGTCGACACCCCGCTCTTTCGAGCAGGCAAGCCAGAAGAAGTCATCAACAAAATTGCTGCCCAGAATCCAAGTAACAGAGTCGGTCTCCCCGAAGGTACGTGCAGTAGCTCGCTTCCTTCAATAGCTATAACGACTGGTTCCGTAGATATCGCGCCGATGGTCGCATTCGTCGCTAGCCCTGCTGCTCAATGGATAAATGGGCAGAACTTACGGGTCAATGGGGTACGTTGATTCTTTGTGACATTGCATTATGGTGTTCACCGGGAGATGTTGCAGGGTGCTGTGCTTTGATTACCGTCTCATTTCGATGATTTCGGCCTTTGGACTTAGAGATTTGATTTATCGGCAGGCCTTACTTTCTGAATCATAATTATCATATTCTACTCCAGCGACCCCCATAGTATCACTCACTGGCTCAATGTGTATTCATTTTCATTGACGCTCACGCATGTGGCTTAGTGGGTTCACCAAGTTCGCGACGCAAGTCCTTCATTATTCAGACAAAATCGGCAACGGAGGTCCCACTGGTGCATCACCGCACAGGCCCGCATTTGAATACCCGAGCTGAATTGTTTGGAACCATCTTCGTGCAAACTTCTAGGTAGAGCTGCACCAGCGTGAGTCAAAGAATACGGACTAAACGGACAAGAGGTGCTCACCGTTGAAAGGTCGAGACTCAGGTTCTGATTGTGCCTGCCTTGAATTTCTTTTTGATACCTGCCAACATCGCTGTCGGCTCGGGCCTCTCCACCTGGTCACCGCCGTCAACCTCCCCCAAGAGGTTTTCGGAGGGGGATTCGCCCCCTTCGTGCAATACAACCCTTCGTGTGGATCCATTCATGCCAGTGGCACGAATAGTACAATCCGAAGAGAAGATTTAGCACTCCTCGCTGTAGCCAGCCCAAGGAGGTAGAGAAGATAAACCTCCGTCATTTCGAGACAATTTCTCATCTGCTTGAGGGTTTACGATGTCAGTGAAAGTCAAGTCCGATGAATAAGATAAGTGACGAACTTGGACAGATGCGATCGAGGATAGGCACTGATACTTGACGTGAACACTTCAGCCGCCAATCATTCAGCAAGTACCAAGCGAGCACTAGGGAATATAACACAACAAGCCCGCGCTTTAACGTTCGGTATGCTGCTCAGCGTCGTGTCTATCTCTTTGCGAGGGGGAAGGGTCACGATCAACCTGGCTATCCTCATTGTAGCCTGGACATGGGATCTGTCCAGCTTTCTAGGTCTGTTTGTCGCAGATCACCGCTATAGTCGTTTTCTCAGTTTGGCGCCACCTGAACATGATGAAGAGGTTGTCTATATGATTTTGGTCACTGGGTCTTAATTATATCCAGACAAAAAATTAGAAACAATAACACAGATACCGCTTTATGATCGTGTCATTTCGTCCTCAGAATCTCCTGGACCGTCGTCTGCGTACGTCATGGTGCCGTCTGAATTATGAATCACCGGGGGTGCTAGCACCGAGTCTTCATTGGGCTCTGGTGGCTCATCGCCTGCTTTCCTCTTCGGTTTGGGCTTCTTTTGAATCTTCTGCCGCTGAAGTTCTCTCTCCTGCTCTAGCACCAGGGGTAGCCATTCAAATATTTCTTTGCAATTTGTCAACGAGGGGAGACCGAGGCTCAGAAGACCCACGCGTACCTTCGAGGAAGCGGAACTCGTCCTCCCGAACTGCCGATACTGCGAGTTGTTCATAAGTGCATGGCGTTCCAGTCATAGCTATGGCACCACGCACTCAGGTCGTGATACATGATCGTCGAGCCTGTTGCCTTTCGGCGAGCTGTCTGGGTAATCCGCTTAATAAACTCCTCCGTAGCGAACGCTATCAGTTGTGTCGCGTCTTTCGCGACTATGCCTATTTTCTAGATTGTTTCGAGCATAAGAGCAGCAAAGTACTGCAAGGAACGAAAAGGAGGCATTATGCGTACTTTGTCCGCCTTGATTATTCTTTGAACACGCGCGAAAGGTAGGTGTACGTCTTCCGCAGCTGGAGCGTTCTTTGATGGTCGGCCTTCAGCAGTTTCGGGGGCTGTTGTAGCAATAGATTCGGGAGCATCGAGAGTTTCTTGCTCCATAGCATTGTTTGACGCGTCAACCTGTTCCTCTGCGTTGTCGGCGATGGTGGTTAGCGCGATTGAGTCCATCCCTGAATCGCGCCAAAAGTGTAGTTTCTTTGTGAGCGTAGCTTGCATACATTCTTGCCACCCCCGTACAAATAAAACCAAGCAGTAATCACGCAAGTTTGAGCGTCCTCTCTCCATCTTGTTGGCAAATTTCTGTTTTCCGTCGCGTCCTTTTGTGTATTTTGTCATATGGGACTGGTTTCATGGTATCGGGTACTGAAAGGTTTTTCAATTCTCTAAAATAACAAAAAAGGAACTTTCTGTCTCAAATCACCGATTTCGCCTAGTATTTTAGGTCAAGTCGCCTCTCGTCCTTACCACGATGCACACCCTACTTATGCGACCTTATTTTCCTACACTTTCGTGCCAGAAAGGCATCGCAGGTGGCTCCTTATGAGGAAGAAACTGTGACTCATGAGGACCGCCGCGCTCTGAACAACTAGTGTAAGTATTGGTTTCGGGCATACATCAAAAGGTAGGACACTTTCCACGCAGATGTCCTGCAAACATATGTATTATTTGATCCACAGACCCATACCCTAGCACTTCGAAGCGAGCGTGCGCCTCGTGGATCCATCCTTGTCGTTTCGGTCGAAGTCTCGAGACTAGTACTATTGTGTAAACGGCAATACCTTGGCTAATGCTACGACGTTCGTTTCGAACATCACTTACTTCAGTGAACACCAAGGGATCTTGTACTAAAGGACTAGTGAGTCGTTTTCCGGTCCCTAGAGAATGTGGCTCATCAAACAACTTTTCAGTGCCAATGATAGGCTTGCTCTCGAGATTCCCACCGGTGGAACCCAACTGGAGGCCACTGCCTGCTCTGTGAACGCATCCCGACATTATTGGACGGAAACCAGTGGATGATGTATAAGAATACGGCCAAAAATGGTATATCTTCGTGACTGGTTGTCAATCCATGGTAATATAACCATGAGTCAGGAGACAAGCATAGTGTTTTGGGCCGGATTTTGGGCCGAATTGTCTCTCTACCCATGAAGTAGCTTTACTTGTTGGCAGAGGCAACATTAACAATCTGTTAACAAGCTGAACTCAGCTAGTCCGACGGCGAATGTTGGTGCATCGAATGGAAATCGGTTGTTCTATGTCAGCAAGTACATGGTATTGCTCTATCTTCCATGTTGGTCCTTTTCACCTGACGAATTCACAAGGCACATCGCAGTTCTGGTTACGTGACTACTCTGAAGATGTATTCGAAGCGGACCCAAACCACGGAGTGCACGCCGTAACCCACAGAATCCGTTCGGCTTCCATCTTAGCGATGGGACACATCTACAAGGAAGCAAACACAAATATATCACTGCGGCATGGGGCTGAAAATTTATCTCTGGGACCGCAATCGATTACGGTGCTACACCTTTGACCTGTTCAACAGTCAGAACGACAGGTCTCCATGGCTTAGTCATGTCGCGAGACTTTCTACGGTTGAATAGCATGCCACAGCTTCGGTTTGCTGGACGTGATTCCCGATTTTGTAGGAAGCTCAGAATTTATGGATCATTATCCTTTACAACGTTACATTTTTTATCTTTCATGGTCGATGCTGCGGGTGGTGGTGGCGCTAGCGAAATGGGGGAGGTTGGAAGGCGCCTAGTAAATATACGGGAAGATTTGGTAAGGGACTCTCTAGTTGCCCACTCGTCCCATTCCTTCCCGGAGTATCCCTTCAACCCCTGGTCCTCTGCTTTGGGTCGCACTACGAAGACGAAGTGCATCAACATCGCGATTACGGTTTGTCGTTCCAACTGCCCATTATATTTTTTTCAGGCAGACTTAGCCGAAGAATGGCACCTAAGCAGGGTCGATCCAAACATCGTTGCGGATCACGGTACGCTCTCTGTGTCTCTTCCTAGTAGCGATGGGAGCATTCTAATTGTCTGCAAGATTATCATGACTCTGGAGGCAGAGTTTCTTTAGCAATCCTTCGGTGCCAGAAGATCACCATCGCTGCTGTTAATGGTAATGCGGTTGGTGCAGGTGCGACAGCGTTACAGCTACCAATGACTTCCGCTTTGCATGGGCAGGCACGAAGACCGTCTTCCCTTTTGCCAGCCGCGCAGTGTCACCAGAAGGTTCGTGTCATCCGTAGAGCCTCAGTTTGTAGACTCAACCCCTTGAATTCGCAACAGGAGTCTCCTCTTTCTTATTACCCCGCCTTCTCGGTTACTCGGCGGCAGCAGCGCTCCTTTTGTCTGGGCATATATTTCTGCCCACCCACCCCCTTCTGGAACGACTATACTTTGCTGTTCTACCCAAGCGCGAAGACGTCCTGCCTGCAGCGTTGTCATTCGCCAAGGAACTAGCATCTTCCACATCCATTCCTTCGATTGTTGCTACAAAGGCCTTACTGCTCCACTCTCTGTCAAGTGCAGAGGATGCACATATTATACAGTCATACCTATTCAAAAAAATGATAACAGACAACAGAAGCAATCTTATTGAAGGGACGAAATCGTTCAAGGAAGGAAGGCTTGCAGTGTTCATCGACACAGTGGATCACTTGAAAGAGTGGGCCCCTTGGGTGAGTGTCACGAACCCACTCTCACCGCTCTCTTTGCCGTTAATCATTTTGTGTATTGGAAGTCGTTGAACGATACACCCAGCGCAGTGAAACTGTAAACTGTACTACCGTGTAGGTAGCCGGGTTGATTCCGGTGAAGGCAACACCGTTACTTACGCAGACAGTGCCCTAGGTAATTCTGGAGAAAAAATGTCAGAGTGCTACTGTATGTACTTTTATCCGTGGAAACAATTGATTATCATGTAATAAATGAAACGAGCCATTGAAACAACAATTTTTCTTAATGGTATCAAAGGTATGAGTGTGCAAAGTAAGTAATTATCAGTACTGCGAAGGCGAATCTGTGAGTAATTAATAAGTGAGTCAAATCAGGCACCGAAATGCAAGGTCTTGAAGAACAAGCGGATGGATTCTGTGATTGTTTGCGTCGGGATCGACGACACGGTGGTCGAGAGCGGACCTCCCTCGGCGTCAGCAAGAGAGGGTGGGGCGAAATAGAACCCGGCAACGAGGACAAGATAGCTAGGAAGGGAGAACGTTAGCCGACGACGGATGGCCGGAAAGCATGGACACATACCTGAGTATGAGGATACTTCCACGATGGTAGTTACTCTTTGCTTCAATGTACGTGTACGTCATCAAAAACATTGACAGTATCAGCGCAATAACGTCCCAACGGGGGAAGATGAGCCTGCCACAAGATAATCAGTTGAGCGTTCAACTAGCTAACAGGAAAAGGGTAGGCATACGTGAAGGTATAAGCAATCTCCCCCATGTGTTCAGGTGAATACCAAGCCGAGAAAGCGACCATTGCGGGGATCTGCAACAAACAGACTTGGAGAGCGTAGGCCGAGCCGATTTCCATGCTACAACGAGATCAGCTAAGTTGATCGTGACATCCCCAAGAAATGAACCTTACCTCAGTGCAATATTCCCATTCAGCGCGAACGACATGGCATTCATGAATTCGGTGGTATTCGGCACGAGGGCAAACAACGTCACACCCAAGAACTTCTCATCGATGCCCGAACCTTGCAAGATGACATCGACGACATCCACCAATAGTTCTACAGACGCTGTTGAGTTCCGTTGCCTACTTTGGGAACATGAAACTCACCTGCAATGATTGCATACAATGCCGTGCATGCAAGCAAAACACTAGCACTCGTTGTACGGCTCCAAGCCGGCGCATCGTGACCGCCATGGCCGCCACCAGCCTCGCCTTCCAATGAGCTACGCAACCGGGCCGGGGACTGTGCAGTTTGCTGATGTCGCAGGGCACTAACGGTCGCAACGGCCACAGCTCTCGTGAAATCGTCGGCGTTCATGTTCTCAGGCGTAATTCCCGAAGCTTTCACTGTCTGATCAACAGTCTCCAAGACGGGTGTGTAGCCGAGGTGTGGTGCGGATGGAATTGGTGCGTAAGAAACTCTCCTTGGAACGGAAGGGGAAGTAGCCGGTATGCGCGATGAAGAAGGCTGGGAAGAATCGCGAGGGACGGGTGTTTGAGAGCGGGAAGGTGGTTCATTCGTAACTGTACTTGCTTTATGATGCAAGCCCGGCCGCCTTTGGTCCGAAGGAAGTAGTTTCTGGTAGATGGACAACCGGTTGTGGACAGGGAGATCCAAGGGTTGTAGCAGCTGCTGTGGATTCTGCCAAATTTGCGTAGCGTGCGTGCGCAGTGTGAACCAGAGGCCGACCAAGTAAGACTAAAAGCGAAGTCAGTTAGGGCAATTGCGTTGAAATCGAACTTTGTACCCACAAATAACAGAATTGCGGCACAGAAGTACATGAGAGATTTCACGGTGGATTGATAAAAAGGATCATCAACTGGGTCAGGGTGTTGATAATAGCAATGGTCACAAATCCACGGACGTCCGTCTGACCCTCCTTCAGGGCATCCATTGCAAACGAGCTGGAACTGTAACGGAGAGGGTAAGTCGCAGTTCAATAGCATGAGTGCAAGTCGGAACTCACGTTGCCGTAAGTCTGGTAGAACAGGGTGGGCGTCATAGCCCCGATGATGGCCATAATCAACATCATACTTGTTACCCCGGCGCTCTTCGCGTTGAATTTTTGTTCCTTCTTTCGAACCGCTCCGCTGCACATACTCATCCCCGGCATCAACAGAACCCCAGCAAGTAAACTCCCAACGATGGAGCCTTCAACAAGATGTCCCTTCCCTTGTGTTAGAGCAATTCCATAGAGGATGATTTCAATGATGGAACCGAAGGTGGCATTGATGACGGCACCCATGCCAATAGAAGACTGCGCGGAGATTGATGCAACGGCCATACCGATGAAGTACGATAGAGGTATGACACTAAGCAGACTCATGACGAAGATGAGTGCTTGTGAACCCAGAGCAGCGAGAACCGGAGGGACGTGTTTCCCTTCATGCTCCCTCTTCTCAACCATGGGCATGATGACGAAGCCACAGAAGATCACGAAGAATACGACAGGAATGAGATTCACAAATAGGATGTTGACTCCCCCCACAGTGTACTTGTAGTATTTCCAACCAGCGGCACGGTATGTGCAAAGCAGCACGGTGGATGAACCTGACGGCGCGGCTTGACCAGCGGAGAGTCTCGGGTGTTTGATGGCAGGAGGGGCTTCTGCTGCTGTCACCTCATCGGTACTGGCAGACGGAGCGACAGTCTGGGATAAGAACATTTGGGGTGCGGCACAGAACCTAATAGAATGTGGTCGGTGGAATATATGCTTGATCAGAGCCCAGTTCAGCTTCGCCATTGGCACGGTTATCACGAGAGCCCAGCAGAAGATGCAGACGATGAGCATGAGAGGGGCGATGATACAGATGAATGCTAGCCAAAAGCAAGCCGTGGCCAGCACACTACTGGCACGGAGTTCTTTGGCAAACGCGACGGAGCCATTAGATGAATCAGACGCCTGGCGTTGGGGCGCAACACCATAGGATGTCGGCGGATTTGACAGAAGGGTAGTACGTTCACCTGAGGGGTTCCATGACATCGTTTGCGTGTGGAATGCAGACGGCGCATCTCCATTGGCCCGGAGTGTCGGCGCGTCGGAGGCATTGCTTGATCGTCTGTCGTTCGCGGATTCCTCATCGTCTTCGACATCGGGGTCTTCATCTTCTAAATCCCCCTCTACGTATTTTCCGAACGGCCAGAACAAATACCAGCCAAGCCCATATATCAATGATGAGTACTGCTTTCCACCGTTGGGAACGAGGTAAAGCAAGCCTGACAGCACCAGGCACACAGCAGCAAGCCACCAGCCGAAGGCAATCGTCCAGAACACGTTTCCAGGAAGTAGATGACGCTCCGCCTGAGCCGAAGGGACGGAATGAAGCACCTCGTCAGCGTGGCGAGTGACCGAACGGGACTTTTTGTACAGAGCCGGCTTCCAAATCGGCAGACCGAATGGGTGTTCTACGTTGATCAGGGATTGTCGGTCCTTTAGAGTAATGGGGTCGTCGTCTTCCCTCTCCGAGTCGCTAAGTGCATCGCCTTCCTCTTCTTCCTCTTCCTCCTCCTCGACGTCTGCCTCTTGATCTCGCGTACGTCTGCGACGTGAAGGCGAGCTTTGTGAACCCTCTTCATCCAGCTCACTCAGCACGTCGTCCTCGTTCTGCCCGCGACCAGTGGCCTGCGAGCTGCTGACACTCGTGCTTCTGTGGGCCCGTCTTGCGGAATGCGCTGAAGAACTCCGGACTAGAATCGGAGGCGGAGCTCTCGATGTAGTTGGCGACGTGTTGGCAGGGAAATACGACGTGCCTTGGTGGTGGTGCTGAGGCGTGTCCGCCGGTGACCACTGCGACCCGTAGCTCACGTTTCTTTGCATATGGCTCGTGGGCGTGGGCGTCGACGAGAGGTTCGGTGGCGAGCCGCTGTCCTCTGGGGGATACGACATCCTTGGGAGGATCTGAAAGCCGTGAACTTGACAATCGTTGATGGGAGTGAAGGACGTCTCCAATGTTCGGCTGGACTCTCGAGCGTGATCGAAGAGGCCGCCACATATGGCAAATAGTCGGGCGCCCCTGAGGTCGCACCAGGGGCTCCAAGTGCTCTTCTCTTCGGCACCAAGTTCAGTGAATTATAAAAGAGCCCCCTTGTGCGATTAAAGGACCTTGCTTGAGTTCAAAAGCGGAAACTTTGTATGTATCGGTGCCCGGTCTCAAAACTCTCAGTAGAACATGAACTCAAAATTATACTCAACTGTGGATACAGCGAAACAAAAACTCACAACAATGTCCATAATAACCGAGGAGGCATTGACATTCCTTGACATGCAATTCAGCTCCCTGTCCTTGATCCTTTACTAGCACTGCGATGGCTCTGTCTAGAACAAGTACGTAAATCACTAAATCTATGGTGACTGTGGCAGAATCTGACAAGGTCGTAGATTGGTTTGTGTTCGTATCTGTGGAGCTTGTGTCGAGGCTCCTGCTCAACAGTTGATCCGAAGCCTCTGTCCTGAAATCGCAACGATGCGTCGAATCTCAAAGTAGGGTATGACGGTCCAAGCGCTGCAGTAATGAAACGAAGCTTGTAGGGTAGCCATTGTTTAGGCAAGTAAGGATCAGTGGATGCCAGACATTCAGGTTGCGAAGCATAGGATAAATTGAGTGTTAATAAAGTTGTAGATATGATAATGGGCAAGCTACCTTCGAATGGTAGTCTAGCCGAACATTGTGGGCACTACGAGAATGTTGAGAACGTTGGGGGAATCACCAATGAGTATCGAGTCATACAAAGTACAAGGTCTACAATTCTGCTTTATAGAACCATGTTGACTGTGAATGGTGCAGTCAAATACAAAAATAACTGTTTTGCTCACTCCTGTGCAGTGGTAATTGACGAATACACCTCGAGCATTACACAACCTCAAGGGGACTACCACTTGTCACCCTAAAAGGGATTATCATTGTCACGACCAAGGAAAAGTGACGGGGTCCACTAGAACACACAATAAACTATAACTGGCAACAGCCCCTGACGAGTTCACCCCCTACTTCTCAGGAGAACACGCTGTCAATGACAGGGGGAAGCCTTTGGACCCAAGTGAACTTGAATCCTCATGTCGCGATTTCGAGGAGAACGAGTCTCGTCGTCCGGCAATATTTCGAACTCTATGCGCGACAACTATGGAGAGTACGGTGTAGACGAGGCGAGTTCAAATTGGCGTAGTAGACGAAACTCTATCCTAAATTGACTAGTATTATCGCAGAGTAGGTGCGACGTACAAGAATCCCCATTTTCCGGGAGTCAAGGCTTGTACGTTCCACTGGATGAACAAGTACATACGACAAAATCAACTTCGTACACCGAAGCTTATCTGAGTCTAGATGGTACGAACATGAGGGGAATCAATCAGACGCAGATACCAGATTGATGACTCCTCTGGTTTTTGATATGGCATGTGGTAAGAGCATCGATTCGAGTGTATAAAACCCCGAAGGCTGAATGAATTCAGGCAGGTACGGTGATAATGCGCTTGATAAAAACTATCTGAGCTAGTGGAGACTCATGTAACTGTTGGGCAGCGGGGAAGTAACGATCTCGGTGCTGGAGTGGTGGCGCAACGGAAAACTGCAAAGCGCATCGCCAAACATAAACAGAAGTGCATCTCAGATGCCTTCTAGCCAAGTCCAACCCCGACGCAAGGGGATTGTCCCGCCGTCACTTCCCGCCGACGCACATCCTCCCGTGATACTAGCCGCTGATCCAGTCAGTAGATCATACTTTGCGGGGTCGAAGGCTTCGTGGTTAACGGTGCTTGTAGTATACGTCTGAAGCTTATCGTCTCAGAACCTCTAGATTGTGCTCCTCGCTGTCATTTCGTGAGATAGCTGAAGGGGCGGTACCCCCAATCGCTGACGCCTCTAATGGATTGCCCTCCCCTTCCCCAGTCACAACCACTCACGCAGAACCTCATTCACCCGCCGTAGAAGCGCGACCGATCGACATGGTGTTCTGCTCCTTCGCGCTCCATCTCATCGAGGGCCCATCCGAGCTCTTCGCACTCCTGTGGGAGCTCAGCACCAAGTCAAAGTGGCTAATCGTGATCGCCCCGCATAAAAAGCCAGAGGTGCGACGACTTCTTTTCGTTCCCCTTTACAACCCTAAGTTATCCGGCTGGATTCGAACAGATCAAGGAGGGGTGGGGGTGGACGAAGTGGGATTCAGTCAAGTGGGCGCCGTGTCAGATGCTCGACCAGCAGAACGATATCCTCCATGAGAGGTGAGGTGGCATCGCTAATCGCTCACAGCGTAATTAACGATTGAGTAGGGTGCACTGTCGTATATTTCGAAGTCATAATGCGTAGTAGACACCAGCATCGGACTCGGCTACTGCCCACGCTGGACTATAGATGTGCCCGAATTCCCTTCACCAATGCCTCTGCGTCCTCATCATCCAACTCGTCCCGCTTCTCGAATTCCGCTTGGTGCATACGTCTATGGGAGAGGGGTTCGGGAGTTGATGACACAGGGGGGGACGCGTTGAGAATCGGAGCAGGTATGATATGATAGTGTACCTGTAGAAATAGGCAATTTAGGAGTGTTCTCAGCTTCAAAGGCGGGGATCTCACATGTGGCACCGCTTGGGCGTATTCTTGATTACAGACGACATTCAAGCCGCTGTTGTCTAGAGCTTGATGGTGTGTCATTCCTTGTGGGATCCTGACTTAAATATGAGAGACGTCCGACACACCTTTCGTCAGAGCATTAGCGACTTTAGAGACAACCTCTCCTACAGCGGCGGCGTACTCGGACGGAAGCTCCGATATACGGGAACAGTGCACTTTTGGTATAACCAGCGCATGACCTCGCCGAAGGGGCATGATATCTGCATAGCGCACAAGCAAAGAAGATTGCATCGCATCGTTAGCTACGATCAATCGACGCCAGACTGCTAGAGCAGAGGCTATTACCCAGTATGGCGATCACTTTGTCTGTTTCATGCAAGCGGAAGTTCGGGATTTCGTCGTTGACTATTCTGCAGAAAGCGCAGGACGGGTCTGTGTTCCATGCGAGAGGCCGGTTCAAATGAGCGTCGATGATGAAGGAGGTCATGTATTGTGTCGCCGTGGCCGGGTATTACGGAAGTGGACCGGCAACCGGGCCTTGGGCGAGACCGTGATCGTGAGACCCAGCGTCCAAGGTTTGTCCACGATACTGAATTATTTAGTTAGACGGCGAGCATTGTCCGCAAGCAAGCGGCAAGGGCAGCTATGTAATCTGGAGCCATCGGTGATGTGGATCATCAAAGAAGAGGTAGTCCCCGAAGGCAAATAATACATTGCTCCATTGTGGAATCGAAACAGACAGACGCAAGGTGAGCTTGCACTTGGCCCAACCCGACGGGTCGAAAGTCTCGGGGAACCGCTACTTTTCTTACAATAGCAGAAGTACATGAATTTCAAGTAGCTGAAAGTTTGAGGCTGGGCTACCAAGTTAGGCGGCCGAGATGCAGCCGACCGGGCTGAAGGGTGCTAACGCGTTCCTGCGACTCCCCACTGTGTCTCACAGGGTGCAGGATTAGATAATAGCCGTTCATATGCAATTACTATGCTGGAATTATTCCCAATAATAAATTCATAATGCTACTTTGTGTTAGACAAAGAATATGTGATGTAGGTAAGCAATAATGTACTGACTGTGAAAATTATTGCTTACTTACATCATATATTCTTTGTCTAATGGAAGTGGCACTATGGATTTATTATCGGGAATAATTCTCACATAGTAATCACATATTAACTACGACCTTATCTGATCCCGCACGCTGTGTCTCCCTTCTGCAAGATCAGCTGAGGTTGATCTACTTTATTAATAAATAAGCTCGTCAGCGTCGATCAACTTGAATTAAGAAGACGTAAGGCTCGAACCTAGTTGTAAGCTTGACAGGGGCCGGCCTCTTTTTACCGGTACCCGGTGATATATACAATGTACGCCCAAGGACAGGTACCTAGTAAAGTATGCCTACCCTTCGTCAAGCAATCGCCGTAGAGTATTCTAGAGGCGCGGGGGACATCACAGTCTTCAAGGGTGAAGTGGATCCCGACTGGTGCATTGGAGCGTAGGTTCACTCGCCCGTTCTTACCCACCGCACTATTAACTTCCCATCAGCGTCCCCAATGGAGGTCGGCAGACTTTTACAATATGGCTTCTCTCACACTCCAGTGGGCTGACATCCTCCCAGGGTATATTCTTGCCCTCGCTTTGCAGGCGTGCATAGAACGCCAGGCGAACACCTCCCACCGCGACCCTATCCATGTCACCGCACACTATCTGCGAACCACAGCAGTCGCGCCCTTTGAGGTGCACATACGCATCCTGAGGTCCGGGAAAGGATTCACGAACGTCCTCGCGGATTTTGTACAGGCGGTTAGTTCCACTGCGTTTATTATTAGATTCACTGCGTCCTGATAATGACGCGACGACGTTCTCAGGATCAGCTCAAGTTTATCGTACACACTATCTTCGGTGTGATGGAGCCTGAGGAGGCGACGCCAGGACACGACGGGATCAAAGCTGCCATGGGTCCCCCCTTCAAAGTACGCTCGCCATCTCCCCTTGCACCACCATCCATCCAACGCAACGGAGTTACCACTGTTGACCGCTTTCGGATTTCATCAACATACAAAATGGACTGATGAACCAGAACTGCGAGAGGAAAATGGTACACGGACTGCGAAGGTTGGCGGCGGCGGCGTTCAGTGGGGAACGTGGTTCGAATTAACAGCAAAGGATGAGAGGATAACAGCTTCGTCGCTCGCGTTCCTAGTCGACATGTTTGTCAACACACCAATGATCATGTCCGGCGTTGACAGCGTCGGACTGCCACACAGGTGCGCTCGTACCACGTCATAATAACCACTGTGCAACGTCCTTCGAATTCCAACTAATCAGCACATAATATTCTAGCTGGTTCCCAACGATGATGCTCGCGATTGAGTTCAAATACCCGATACCCAAGACGGCAGAGTATGCGAGTCGTACGGTGGGATTGTATTCGAAGGGCAATTATTTCAACGAGCCGTCTGGACACCATGATGTCTACGTCGAGGTCTGGACGGCACCGGCCAACATTGGTGAAGGAGCTATCGAAGACGGGTGGAGAGATAAACAACGCTGCCTAGCCACGGCAACCCAGATGGCGTTGACCGTTCCCTTCGAAGTCAACGCGAGGAAAGCCGCTCGCGCTTCGTCTAAACTGTGATCGATTAGAATAAGTAGTTCCAAGTAGAGTATGCTCGCTTTATAGACATACAGTAGTGACACCTTATTCAAATGAACCCACGATAACGGGAGGTGCATCCTAACAATTACAATGTAAAATACGCGAACCCGACATCATTTCCTGAGTAACTTCTCGTGCAGCTGAGCGCCCTTGAGTTTTGCTTGAAGATATTCAAGTCGAGCCTCGTAGCGGGCGGCAACCTCTTCGCGTCGTCGCTTGATCTCGTCCATTTCGTCAGTCACCGACGGAACGTCGTCTTCGGGGAGAGTATCCAAAGTTAGGAAGCTGGAGTTGTCGGCAGTGAGACCGGTAGGAGAATGACTCGAGTTGCTACCGCCACTAGGTACTCCAAGGTACCCGGACACCGGGAGCTTCCCGGGGAGTGGAGGAAGAGGGGGGATTTCTTCAAGGACTCGTCTCGAGTTCTTGTGACGGATAGAACTTTCTGCGATAGAGGAAGGACCCAGTCCCGTTCGTGTTGTCGATCGAGTTCTCCAACTTGCAGCGGAACGAGCAAGGGACGGCGAGGTAGACAGACCCGAGCGTATTGATACAGAGTCAGTATCTAACACTCTCCTCCGCAAGCTCTCACCACGATCGACGGTCCGAAGGCTAGCGCTTGAAGAGCCTGTCTCGCCAAAAATATCTCTGGTGGGTGCGCCTAGAGCATGCGATGTGCCCCGCCTTTGATTCTGAGTGAGCACCCTCAGCTCGAGACTGTTGAACGAGTCCATCAGCCGCCTCTTCTCCGACTCCACTGCCAGAATCTCCTTGCGGATATCCTGGGAAGTCGTTAAGTTGGCTTCATCGAAGATGTTCGTTACCCCCACGCCCACTACTGAGGGAGGGGGGGCTTCTGTTTGTCCTATGCGCAGAGAAAAGGCAGATGGCGGTGCAGCCATGCGTCTTACACTCGTCGTAGAGCGTGACACACCCATCTTATCATTATGGCTTCGGTCTGTGCGCCGTGAAGTAATTGACACGGCGTCGCCTGTGTCGGTGCCCACTGATGACTGGCTGGTCTTTCGTGTAAGGAGTCTGTGGAATGTGTTCGATATGTTGGACTGTGCCGAATAGACACTAGAAACGTCGCTGTGGTCTTTTGAGTTGGACCGAGGTCGCGAGTCAGTGATTCGGCTGAAGAAGCTGCCCATGCCGGAGGACACAGACCCTTTGGATCGTATTGACGGACTTCGGGTGGTGTCAACATGAAATTGGGAGGTGGGACGAGAGGGTGTGGTAATAGATGCTAAAAAATGGAGTCAGAAACGCTCGAACGCCTACTTGAGGGCTCACATCTGCTGGTCGTCCCCGTTCCAGTTCTTCGTCGTGAAGTTGGAACGATGGCGGCCTCTGTCGGGACAGTAGAACCAGATGCAAATCGCTGGAACAAATCTTGACGCAGCAGCCGGTATTCCTCGTCACTGTGGCACCTTAATCGTCGGCCGAAATATATTGATTGCTGACTCACTTGAGTAGACCATCTGAGTTGGCTTTCGCCAACTCGCCAAGCCGCTGCGCCAATGTCACCCTGCGTTTGGCGAGTGAGCTTAGGACCGAAGAAATGAGATGCAAGCGTACGTGACAGCATCCGTCTTATGGGGTGATTCCGCCGGTATGATCTTCGGTGTCTGGAGTGTGGCGGGGGCAAGGGGGGCGCGTGGCGACTGACAAGTGATATCGATTTGGTACGCTGTTGCTGGCCGTGCGGTACTGGTACTAGCAGTGTTCTCGTATGTCGTGGCCGGTCTGTTTGCATGTTTGACGGCCGCGGGCCGACGAGTGAGTGGTGACAACGCCTGGGCTGGAGACGGTGCCGTCGAGAAGGACGCATCGGGGTCTTCGCGTTCCTTTGCTTTGGATTTACCATACTACAGAATCAAAGATTAGGTTGTGGCAGGCCATCAATTCCATGTGAACTAAGAACATACGAAACGTGAGCGGATGACCTGAACGACTTTTGACTTGTCTTCGGGAGATGTGGTAAGGTCGTCCTTCCGTGACGAGAAGAATCCCATATCATGCCGTTCGATTCCAGGATATGGCCGACTTGAAAGACTTTCGATGAAAACTTTGAAAAGGGCATCAAAATGGGTGAGAATTGGAGATCAGAACGCGAAGGTCAAGTTTGTTCTTCCCACGATCAATATTTTGTTGACCGCTCCGCCAGCCTCTAGCTCTAGGTCTTCGGCTGGTCTTGCAACTCATACGTCGGCACGTAATATACTTCCATGTGCATCTTTCATTTCGGCTGCGAGGGCGAGCATATAAATATGATTGAAACCATAAGATTCAAGAAGCGACTGCTCCCCGGCGCACAACCTAGATGTGTATTGGCCATTGGGCGATGTTATAATGTCCCTGGTGTAACGGGTAACTTTCCGAGGTCCGCGAGACGGAGAAAAGAGCTAAGAGACGGCGAGTCAACCGAAACCTGTGTTGACGAGACGAGGATACAGGATGCGAGCGGCAGAGTACAAGTACGCTACGCGGGAAACGCCGAGACGAGTCCGTAGCGGTAAACGACTACAAGCATATAAGAGATACAGGTGAGTGCATAGTAATCTACGAAGGCCGTGAACTAAATAGAGTGTAACTAGAATGGCCGTGGCCCAAGGGCCTGACCCTCACACCTGGGTATCAGAGGCTTTCCGAGTCGCCATGAGGGTATATCAGTAATTCGCCAGTTCCTTACGGCGTCGAGATGACTGGAGATTCATTGACGGATTCATCAGCGGTATAAATGTATAAATGTATCTTCAACCATCGGACGAAGCAATTAAGCATTCAGAATTATTGAACCGTTCATAACATCGGCAGTGGGCAGGTCCAGTGCGTGATATCTTACCAAGCGCCTTGTCGAAAGCATTTTGAACCACGACCTCAAGCTTGTGCACGTCGATAGTTGATAAATTGACCATGCCAACTAAGTACCTAGAGACCTCTGTCATCCGACTACCGAGCGGCGGGGGGTTCATCGGCTGCTACAGGCTCGGCGGGAGCGGCGCCAGTACTATTGGCGATAGCGTCGCAGCCCTTGTTAACCACATGTGTGGCGAGTGCTTTGGCTCCCTTCTTGATAGAGTCCCACAGGCCGTCCGAACTATCCTCGATCTGGTGCTCAGCCACATATTCTGCGAACATCTCTTCAGCCACAGCGTCGACGGCCGCGTCGACGTCGATGCCATCAACGCCTCTGGCGCCCAGCTTGGCCTTGACGTGGTCGCAAACATGCCCAGCGACTGCGCCGGCGAGGGCTTTGGCATGAGGAGCAGCCGCGGCGAGGACAGCGGAGCCGGCAGCTTTAGCATGGTCCTTGATGGCCCCATCTTCAGCGCGGGCAACTACGCTAGATGAATCCCCATCGAAAGGACGGGCGAGTGCGAAAGCAGCGAGAGCGATGGCGATGAAGGCAGGACGCATTGTCGACTCTGCGCAAAATAAATCGGTCACGCAGTCCCATTAGCAAAGAGGAGAAAAACCAACGAGGAATAGCAGGGTTTTGACGGCCTAAAATGGCGAGATAGTCAGAAGCGGTCACCGTTAGTAGATAAACACTACTCACTGTAGAAGCTGACAGAGGTTGCTGAAGACCATAAACTGTTTGCAAGGGGCTTTTATATGAGCGTGTGCAGGCTTGCATCCACTGCCTAGACTGCCCGGGGGCAGTGGCAGTTTATGGAGAGTTGACATCTTGCACATTGCTGTCTCCCAAGTCTCCTCCAGCGAGGCTAATGATTAATGATGCCTGAACGGGCCTGAAGCTACCGCTGGAATCTTCCCAGTAATAGCGCCTGCTGCCAAACAATGATCACAAAAAGTCCACTGTTTCGAACCAATCTACTTGTCGAATGTTACCAATCACCATTCTATCTGTCGCCGGTAAACAAGGCGGAGAGTACCATGCTCTGCGTTCTTGGTCTATGCATGAATTCAGGCGGTTATCGTCACTGAGGATTGAACATGAAGTCTTACATCCGTGTTCTCTCTAGTTCAGCAATCCCGGACCTCCAGTCTCCTCTTCCGCGTCCGTTCTTTCGCAGGTTTTTCGTTATCTCCTCTCAGTAAGCGCCGTTTAGACGTGTCTATTCGACGCTCCTTCAGCTTGGCTTCCGATTCATGTCGAAACAAAGGGGTTTCACCAGATTTCCGGGAGCACCCAGTTTTGCTGGATGGTTGAACGACAAGTTCTTTGGTTTGTGTGCCGGGCCACCATCGATTCTTTGTACGTGTATAATCTTGGACGGGCGGCGGCCTCACCGACGCAAGTTAGTTAGACTCGGATTCCCTCGCTCCCCGTCTCGCGACCTGCTTGTTTACGAGTCCAGGCATTGCATGCGTGATAACCCCAATGAAGGCAGCCTTCTAGGTATAGTAACAGAGCAAGAAATCCTCGCACACCTAGTTGTCCATTTTTGCCAAGCCCCGAGACTCAACGTGTCCGCGCATCTGGCTCACACTTGAGGTGGACAGCGGGCACTTTGTTGTGTTTAAGTCTGAGTGGTACCGCCGTCGCGTCCCGTGGGTCTAAATTTATTGAGTTGCTCATGTCATCACAATTTCCCTTTCTGAAATTTCCCACGATCGTAGTCACCTTCGCTCTTTGAGTAACTTTCGTCCTGACTTCTCACAAGCTCTCTCACATCGCTCGTCGTCTTCGAACTCTACAACTATGTCTGAACGAAAAGGTGATGATTGATCTAAAAAAAATATATTCCTACTGAATTCCACTAGTCCTTAACAAATACTTCCCCCCGGATTTCGATCCTGATCTCATTCCTCGACGGAAGCAACCCAAGAATTCGCAACAGGTTGTCCGTCTCATGGCCCCGTTTTCCATGTATGTGCGTCGTCGGCCCCTGCTACTCACCCTTTACTTAATTTCCTATAGGCGATGTAACACATGCGGCGAATACATATATAAGGGCAAGAAATTCAATGCTCGCAAGGAGACGGTAGAGGGCGAGGACTACTATGGTATCAAAATATTTAGGTTCTACATCAAATGGTAAGTCTCATGTCGAGCCGAGTCTCGCTACTAACGCGCCGCATAGCACCCTATGCTCCGCCGAGATTACTTTCAAGACGGATCCCAAGAACACCGACTATTCCGCCGAGCACGGTGCCTCTCGCAACTTCGAGCCGTGGAGAGAGGAAGCGGCCGTAGAAGAGGAGGACCGACTGGCCAAACTCGAGGAAGAAGAGAACAACCCTATGAAAGCACTCGAAAACCGCACTGTCGACTCGAAACGCGAGATGGACATTCTCGATGCGCTACAGGATATCAGAGCCAGGAATGCGAGAAATGAGCGCGTGGGACACACGGTGGATCTGACAGCGAGGATAGCTGAAGGAGAGATCGAGGATGAGGAGGATTTGGAGAGGAAGCGGTTGGAGGACGAGGACGAGAAGTTGGTAAGACAGGTGTTCAAGAAGGTTACGATGCCTGCGGTTCTTGTTGACCCCGCTCCTGAGGACGAGTCCGTTCCAATCCAGCAAGTAATTACCGTCAAGCGCAAGGCCGACCACATGGAGCCGTCGCTGCAGAGCCTACTCCCCGACTCTGCAAAGGAGCTGATAGCAAAAGCGACGCTCGCTCCTCAGCCACCGAAAAAGAAGAAGCCGAATTCGCTTGGGATCAAGTTGGTTAAGAAGGTGAAGGCCTGACGGTATGCCTGTAAGATCTATCTCGCTTGTGCTTTGTATTCTTAGTGTATATTATTAATGAGACGTGACTGTCGAGTGCTACAGCAGCGATCATTTCACTATGAGGTTCCGTTCGCCAGTAAAACACAGCCGCATCTTCCACTGGGCCAGCCCGAACGACTCCTCTCGGCGCATCCATTCAAATACTCGTGCCACTCCTGTGGCGGTGCAGGATCACATGCTACGTATCTCATGATGTCATCGAGGTCCGCCCAAAATGCTATTTAAGCCTGACGCGCAAAGGAACGAAAGGAATCTTCTCTTCAACCTCTTCCGCCATCATGTCCACCACAACGTACTCAGTACATGTAAGTGAATTCAGCACCGGATGACCAAATAGCTTACATGGGCTGTGAAGGTCAGCAACATCGCCCCGACCACAGGCGAATCTCAGCTTTATGATTTCTTCACGTACGTCGGTCGCCTTTGATCATCGGTTGCACGGTAGACTGAGCCGTTCATTGTGTAGCTTCTGTGGAAAGTGAGCCCGTCTTAGCATGTCTTTGACTGGCCAGATAATGGCTCCTTCAGGATCCAGTCCATCGATTACGAGGAAAAGACAGCAACAATATTCTTCGAGAAGTCCTCCGCAGCGAAGACTGCGCTTATGGTGAGTCGCCGAACGCATCGCCAGTCAATTTCCAATTGACCACGCCCTGCCCACAGCTGAATGGCGGAACCCTGGACGGTAACCGCCTTGAAGTGACTTCAGAGGTGGACCACCAAGATGAGCCTCAACACGACGCACCCAGATCGGGTGCGCCAATTGATCAGTCTGATAAGCCACGCGCCGGAAGTGCGTGTACAGCTTCATATCATCGCGATCATCATACTTAGTTCCCGCAGTTGCGGCCGAGTATCTTGCCAAAGGCTACCAACTTTCCGACAACATCCTTCATCGTGCCATTGACATGGACAGTACGTTCTACGCTCTTAGTTGTCTCCTTCCCCCCTAACGCTATTGCGAAGATAAACAAGGCATATCGAAACGTTTCCTGGACTACTTTCACTCTTTGGATACAAATCTAGGACAACGCGCGCTTGGACCTGATCAAACGATTAGCGGAAAGGTGCAGACGTCTCTGGAAGCTGCTACCCAACAAGCGAAAGCTGTGGACGAGCAGAAAGGGTTCTCGAAGATGGCTTCCGACGTACGTTCCCTACTCCCCTTACCAGTTGTACCTTGCTAACGCGTTGAGTCAGTATTACGCGAAGGCACTAGCGACACCGTTGGGCCAGCGTATCAAGAGCTTCTACACCTCCACTGCCAAGGAAGTTCAAGACATTCATGAAGAGGCCTTGCGTATAAAGGCGCAGTCTGCCTCACTTGAGACACCCGCCGCTCAGGCTGAGTCTACTCGTACTGCGGAGGCTCCCAAACCTGCGGCTTGAAACGGGTACCTTGTTTATTTTTCCAATTCTGTCAAGTCTTCTGTATAGCATGATGTACGCAGCACGAGGAAGAAGAAAATCGACTGTATGAATTATAATGATGGATACATTTTGGAGTCCCACGACGCCTCATTCGTAAGGAGGCAAGTAACCATCTAATCTGGAGCCCGCCGCTGAAGGGTCTGGCGCGTACAGAGGCTCTGATGAAGTGTAACCATTCATTACTGCCCGCAAAATCGTTCCTTGCCACACCCTGAACCATTCACCTTCCCTAACGCCCGAGAAAAGTCCTCCGACACCGGACTGTGTATAATTGGGCGTAACTTTAGCATCAGGATCGGGGCCACCTGGGGGTTGAGGACCATTTCCGCCGTTGCCATTGTCATTACCATGGTCGTCGTGCGGGACCCATCGTTTCAGGGCATACGCACCCCCGTAGACCTGCCACCGACCGCCGCCCAGTGGGTGGTACCGTTTGAAGACCCATATGAAGGGGTAGATAAGAGTGGCCCAAAGAAGGCCTTTTACCCACCACTTCGAGAGAATTCGAGAGAGGGTGTTATCCGGACGTATGTTGATTTTAGATCCATGAGTTTCGATCGAGACGGTGAGTTTTCCCGAGTAGGGAGAGGTGCGGATGGTATTTCGGATGGCTTTGTTGAGTTCTTCGATGTTCCAGCCGTACAGGACCTTGAAGAAAATCCGTTGATAAAACGCAATTGAGAGAACATGATGATACTCACCTTTTCATACACAAACTCCTTTAGAAGTTTCGGACTCTCGCAATACTCGTCGGCCCACTGCCTCAACGACTTGGAAGACCTGAGTAGCCTGCGGGGATCACCAACAGCCTGGGCCATCTCTGACGTAGCTTCGCCCAGCGACACCCAAGGCGCTATCCCCCTCGCACGTTGCACAGCAACCCATTCTTCATAGGACTTGTTCTCTTGCGAAGTGCTCACCCTTTTCCCGCCAGAACGCCCTTGAACCTCCCGCACCATAGCGCCCCGAAACGCAGGATCTGCGTCCGCTACCGACCAATGGACGACGGGCGCAGGGTCGATGTGCTGCCCAATGTCAATGTAGAAATCGAAATCGGTGATCGTTTCTGTGTGGTGCTCGCGTCTGCTTTCGGTCTTGCCGTCGGAGTGTTCGTAGTTTACCCAGCGGTAGTGGGTTTCGGAATGTGTGCCCTTGCAGTGGACCAAATAGGAGGGAGGGGTCAGAGCGTTCGATAGTAGGAAGCGATACAACGCCTCTCCTATGTACGGGGGACATGTCAGCGAAAACCCAAATGGTTCGAGTACGAGGTGGTGAGCTTACCGTCAGAATTGAGGTGTGGGTCGTGCGAGACGATGTCCCCATCCCCAACGGTGAAATATTCCGCCTCGTAGGGGGTGAACGCGGGAGGCAGTTCTTCGTCACTATGGCCCATAGCGTTTTGGAACGTCCCTTCCCTGTGATCGTTCATGGTTTCCTCTTGCGGGTGTAGAGTACGATGGCAAGCCTGTGGTCCTCCTTGTTCGTCAAAAGCGCCCATCATTAGGAGGTGCTGTCATGATACGTGGAAGATGTCGCCTTATATAGAGGCGCATGGTGCATGATTGCAGTAGACTGGAAACCTGGTGACAGACGGATGGTGGACATTGGCAGACTTTTGGGCGCTAGAAGACCAGAGCAGGACGCAGAGACAAGACTCACGATTATTTCAATAGAGATAAGAAGATTTTGGAGTGTACACATTATAATAACTCAATCAGAGTAAACAAGAGTACAGTACTAATACAATATTACTTAACATACCGACATTGGCCAAGCCAGCACCAGGCTCGGCAAGCGTATGTGTTGCACCCGATAGCAGCACCAGCACCGACACCAGCAGCTGCACCGACGCCCGCTCCTGCACCCAGACCTAGACCAAGCCCGAGACCGAGACCCGCACCCACACCAGCACCCACACCAGTGACAGGGCGGGGGCGTACGGCACCAGCGACGCCAGTACCCGCGCCCACACCGAGGCCAGCACCGAGGCCAAGATCAAGGCCAGCACCAAGACCAAGACCTGCACCGACACCGACACCCGCACCCGCACCCGCACCGACACCCGCACCGACACCAAGACCTGCACCAGTGGCCGCAGCGACGATAGGTCGGGCGCGTACGGCGGTAGCAAGACGGGTACCTGCGCCCACACGACCGCCAGCATCGAGGCCAAGGCCAAGGCCTGCGCCGACACCTGCACCGACGCCAAGTCCTGCGCCAACACTCGCACCGGCACCAACTCTTGTACCAGCGCCGACATCAACTGCTGTGCCCGTGCCTACACCGGCAGTAGCATCAAGTGCAGCGGCTGCACCAACGCCAGCGTCATTGTCAGCCGGTACTGGTGATGCATTCGCGTAGATCGCCAGAAGAACAATGCTGACAAGCGCCTTAGGGATTATCATGGTTCTGCGAAGTGGGCTTGCTTCGGCCGACATATCACATCTCTGTGAGGTGAATAAACGTACGATAATAAAGGGATCGGGAAGTTATATGTCCCGTGCACGGTGCGCAGGAAGATTTGGGCAGACGGACCCTGTAGATTGTAGAGTTGAAGTGAGCGGGGCATGGCACATAGACAGCTGGAACACGACTTACGGTTGCTTTGCTACCAAATGTAGAGTCGCTCTATTTTTTCAGCTCCCCGCTCCATTCTTTAAGAGCTCTACAGGAAGCCCTTTACGGCAAGCTTCAGTGCAAGTGGTCTGTCAGATACATGAGCTATTATACCCCGATTTCCTATTCCTCTTCAGAAGTGACGATCGTGGGCTGTCTTCTGTGTCAAACCCTGGTGTCCAAGGCAAGAATGGTTAGTAAAACCAAGCCTTAGGTGCTACCTTCAGACCTAACGTGTGTAAAAATACAATGATATATCGGCGAGCACTATTCCGGGAAGATTAGACTGGGTGAGGCGGTTTCTCGATCAACGTCGAATACATACCTTGGAAACGACGTCGACTAGGTTGTCTCAGCTCGGCAATCGGGGTGTCACTGCCAGTGAGGCGGAAGCCGCGGAAATGGTCAAATGGACGCTATAGCATGGTTCAGCGCTCAGCGCTCAGCAGACGTGGTTAGTCTTATCTGAATTTCTAAATCGGTATCACCTCGTTGAACGAGGATAATAATGCAGCTGTGATATGAAACAGGATGAAATATAGACATATGGCAGATCCTAACAGAACAAATTCAACGAGAATGCTAAAACCAGAACGATTTACCGAAGGATGCAGTGACCGAGGAAGCGGGACCTGGGCCGGCTACCCCTGGTGAATTGGCTGAAATACTCGCGGGAGAGCCTGGGCCACCCGCCAGCGTACTAGGCAGAGGTGAAGGAGGTGGAGTGGGTTGCACATTTCGTCCCGGAACATTGTCCACCGTCACTGTGAACAACGGGAAGACTCTTCCGGTGAATGGCACAGTTATCTGTGCTCCGTCATCGTGGGACACGCAGGCACCGACACCTCTGTTGAAACCGCACACTCGTGCTGCGCAAAGGATTGCCCAACTTGAGGCGCTTCTGTGACCACGCTTCCTTCACTGTTGGCTACGACAGTTGCTACAGCGGGGCATTGATGTTAGCGGTGTGCCGCTTGCATAGAGTCATGACGTACCATGAATTGTCACGGGCGAACCAAAGAAAGTGGTGACACCGTTGAAGGCGTTGAAGTCACCGGTATGGACTTCTTTGGCAACATCGTATGTAGTAGCGCCGTTTTGTCCAACACCGAGAGGACTGACAGCAACGATGGATGGGCGCTCCTGGCTTCCGTTGTCCACGTCTAGAACAGTGAAGGTTGCCGCAGAAGCTGAGATTTGAATGCATCAGTTACAATGTAGAGCCATTGAGAATTGGTATAATCTACCGCGCAGTGCGAGGAAAAGTGAAGGGATTATCAATTGCAACATTCTGTACAACAGCTGGGAAATGACAATGAACAGAAACCTGAATGAATGAAAAGTGGGAGCAGTGAAGCGAACTGGTTCCATGTCCCGGGTTACTCTCGGGACCAACGAAGCAGTTGTTCCAATGCCACCCATACTCTTACCGACAAATTTCAGGGTACTCAACGCAATGGATTTCCACCACTACGAGTCTGTGGATCAGGTCTTTGATGCTTTACCTTGACATACAACATCGATAAGTCCATGTTGCCCACCGGGATGATGGGAGGCGGAGGAAACTTACTATATCTCCCTTCCGTGAATATAGGAGAGGGATTTCAAGTTTCCCCGCTCAGTAAACATATAAGCGCCGAGTAGCGTGCTAACAACGTCAACAGGGCAGTCAGTGTTAACAGTCACCCATAACACAGAAGGAAACTATCAGCACAGCCAGGCGAATTTGTCAAGGAAGAGAGGGCGTTCATAACGATCGTTAAATCGGTACTAAGGATGGTAATTGCGAGTCAAGGACGGCAGGTTGGAATGGGAATTACCGACTACTCTTCCGCCAAAGAGACGTGAAGAGGCATCTGAGTTCCTTCGTGCAGCTTGCCCTTAACCATAGGGACCATGATACCAGCGGGTAGCCTCATTATCTCCACACCTTTGGGCAATGCGAACTTGAAGTGCTCGATCGCCTCAACGGTAAGGGCTTGTAATTCGATGACGCTGCGCGAAACAGAAATAAGCGTATTGACGATGCGAGGTGCGGAAACTGGTTACTCACGCAAATCGCCAACCGATACATCCACGGACACCAGCGGCTACAAATTGACTGTGAGTGCACGTCTCTGACGTTCCGCGATATTCACATACAAAATGTCATCCTAAATCAATGGTGTACGTTAGAGCTGTAAGGACGAAGTGTACGTGAGACGAGGACGCACAAATTCGCGTATACGCCGATGGAAATTTGTTTCTCCTTGGAACTATCGAGGAATCTACGAGGATTCCATTCATCTGCATCATCCCCCCACACGGAGGGGAGTCGGTTGTATGTACTTATAGACAGAGAGAAATCTTGGCCCTGTTTAACATGTAGTTCTGTCAAGGTCTCTCCATCATTGGTGGTGATAGGCAGAGCCAAAGGAATAATGTCGTCTCTATCTGCTGTGCGTACTAGAGAGGGAACGATAGGGTGGAGCCGCAGGACCTCCTACAGACGTAAATTAGAAGTTGCCTCAGGAAGGACGTGCGAGGCAGAACAAACCTTGAGACAGGCGTTAGTAAACGTGAGAGAGTCAAGGTGGGCTATGGTGAAATCTGTGCCACTTGGTAGCCTTGCTCGAAGTGCTTGGATTTCATCCCTCATCGTTGCCTGATCTTCCGGATGTCTACAGAGTTCGTATAAAAGCCAGGTAAGCGATGACGCAGTAGTCTCATGCCCAGCCAGCATTATAGTTCTGTATGACCGTCAGGTTTTGTCAAACCGCAATATGCTAAAGGAAGAATAACATACGTCATTTGAGACAAAATCTCGTCTTCATCGAGCCGGCGTTTAGGGTCTTCGGAGGTGTTAGACCTCACTGCAGTATTGGTGAGCAAGTGAGGTACATTAGGATTCAGAAGTGGCGAACTCACCCAAAACGCTCAACATGTCTCGACTAGAACCTTCCGCGATCGCTCCATCAGCCTTCTGTTCAAGCAATTCCTTGCCAATGCGTTTTGCGAGCGTCTTGAAATTGCGGAATCGGCGATACTCCTTAGTTGGGATATATTCAACAAGCTGGAGGATAGGAGGGGGGACATATCGCCACAATGCCTTGAAAAGGAGATTCCACTTGGGAGGATACAAGATGGTATCGGCGCTTAGATACAGCTTAGAAGAGGTTAAATAGTACGAAACAACGGAACTTACAACAGGTTTTCGAAGCATTTAGACAGTTCGTTTTGGGCGTTATCAATCGCCCCAAAACGATAGTCGAAAGCCGCTACGATGCAATGCTTGAACTACACAAATTTGGACATTTGTAGTTATACTCACCCTCTCCGATAGCATCCAGAGTGCTCCGAGCAAGCCATCGTGATACGTTGAAGGTCTGGTCGCCGGCTTGGATCGAGTCCTTCCATTTCTGGGACATCTGTAGCAACGTCGACTGTCAACAACCGTTGGATAGGCCGCCGGATAAACCGATGTTCTTACACGAGAGGCAGTACTTTGAAAGAGTGGGAGGAAAGCTCGCAATTGTTGTGCCGTGAATGCAGGGTTCATCACTTTCCTATGGCGCTGGTGCACGTTGCCTATGTGTACTTAGGTGTCAATGTAGACGATCAATTGGGCGAGACTGTGTTACCTGCCGCCCATACAATGCCTCTTCCCATTATGTTGCGAACTGACTGATTCGCGTCAGCCCGCTTGGGATAGTGGTAGCTCGAAGTATGAAAAATGTGCTGAAGTGCGCGAGGGTCGGAAGTGAAGACAACCTGGTTCTAAACACGTCGAAGCAACGGTCACAGATACTCTCCACATATATCATGAGAGCAGGTAGTATACCTACCCTCCAACAAGCACGGATCTTGAAAGTAGCACCATATTCGCGAGACCACGCAAAATCGAGGTCCCCAACCTCGGCTTGTCCTCGTATTTCGAGTTCGTTTCCTATTAGGGGCTATCAGCAATTAATTCAACGGATGCCATCACTGTCCTACCTAGCAGCCACGAAGGTGACGGAGGTCCCCTCATATTTCTAACCGAATCACGCTTGCGGCGAACCGACAAGCTGACCGTCAAGAGGACTACCGCGAGAAGGGAATAAACAAGAAAAGCCATTGTGAGAGACTTACTGTGACGCACGTTGAGGTTATATACAAAACTTGCAGAGCATGGGAACCAACAGAGACCGGCATGAAGGCAGCAGCGTTATTTTGTGACTTTCAGTGATTCGATGCATGGAAATAATGTCATCGAGGGACATTCCCTGGGCATTGCATCGTGTGCCGAGCTGATGGCGGTGATTCGTTGGAGAATGACAACCATTTCCACGGGTACTTCTTCCCTTCCGCCGGAGAGAGGTTTCTCTCTCAGAGTCTTTGCAAGCCAGTGCTTCCGCCACGCTGCGGAGAAGCTCGACAAATCGGGTAACAACATCATGCTACCACTTGTGTCTCCTGCTTTTGTGAGCAGGGTCCTGAACGAGTATGGAGAGTTTGCGCCACTCGTAATCGGGAAATCCCCAGAGCTCTCTTCGGGGGATGTGTTGCCTGGCTTGTAAAAAAAATGACACTTGCGGTATGAGAGTAGGCGGGCTAGTCACATACTAGAAGAGAGCAAGTCAATATAACTATCTATCTTCACCATGATAAGCGAGGGGTCCACCGATATATGGGAGATTACTATTATTCGCAAAGAATAGGCTACGTGCATTGAAGGACTCGGAGGATTGAAAGTTCAACATTAATCTCCGCGTGGCGCTTAAGTGCCTGCTCAAAGGGGAGACCCCTATCTTAGTTTCTTCCTCTCATCATGTATTCAAGACATGCATGTATGACTTGGACTTAGTAATTGAGGTAACATGGCTGAGACTCGCTCTGAGCATGTAAGGCTATCCCCAACAACTATCAAAAACAATCGGATTATATGATTGAGTATTTACGACGTACAAGAGACACTGCTGGACCCCGGAGTAGCCTGGAGTCTTAGTGACTACATAAGTATTGTGCACCGACTCCTAGGGAGTTCCACGCTCGAAAGCGACTCGGAGCTCGACCTGCGACTGATTGTCTCTACGTTCGATATTAACAGCCCGTACAGTTTCTCTCAGTAAGTACCACCCATTTACATTAGAACAGCAGATATGGCGACAGTGCTACCCCAAGGTAAATAAGTGGGCCACTCAAAGTCAATGAAGCGCCGTTGGACGACGGACTTGCGCTAGACGCGGGGGTTGGGCTAGTCGTTGGCGAAGCGCCAGCGGAAGACCCTATGGCGCCTGGGGTATTCGGAGGAGCCGCAGGTGAACCTGAGCCAGCTTCCGGAGGCTGGGTTGGTTGCGCATTCACGCTCAACGTGTTCGGATTGTCCACTGTCACTGTAAATAGAGGAAAGCGCTCCCAGAAACCGTCCGAGTTTCTTTGCTGGATGATTGAGACTGTCCTCAACAAATTCACCCACGCAGACACCTTCGGTTTGTGTCCCCCAACTGCATATAATGTGCTGTGAGAATGGCGAGCCCTCTTGGGGGGCGGCCGTAGCTGAGTTTCCAAAAGCATCGGCTGCGAGAGTCCCTGCAACAACATAGATATATTAGTGGGTTTCCCATCCATTCGAATAGATCGTGCCATACCGCGAATCGTTAGAGCAGGGTCAGTGTTGAAGCCACCTGTGGGAAATGCTTCGGCGACCTCATAAGTAGTGGCGCCATCACTGCTGACGCCAATAGGCCTGACAGAGATGATAGATGGACGAGGTCTTCCATTGTCCACATCCAGAACGGTGAAAGTTGCGGCTGAAGCTATAATTCAAGTTCATCAACTATAACTATGATATCAAACTTTGAGTGTAATCGTTACCTACGTCAGGATGGGGAGAGATTTCATGCTATATTACCGTTGAGAGGGGCGGCGGGCAAGGAGAGGACACCACAGGGGCGGTGTCGTACGAGAAGGACGGACAAAGCCGTGCTATCAGTGTAGATTCCAACAATCAGATGACACTCACAGTTGTATTTTGAGTAAATACATCCATGCCAAACAATGCAATAATGGAAGAGGCCAGCGGTGAACGCAAACACCGCGCGACGGCTACTGCTTGGACACGTCTGCGTAGAATATAAAAACGCGAGGCATCGACGCTTCAAAGCCAGTGGTTCTGAAGCATGTACCCTAATCTTGACAAAGCTTGGGGTCTTATTACCAGTAGTGTAGACTGCTGATAACTCGTAATTGTCATAAGTGTGCGCCAAGGATGACGCTCCAATGGTCGATACCGTGTACATAGGCCGTGTAGGGTGACCTCTATTAGACACTGGTTGCCGTATGCCTGCACCGAACAAAAATCCTTAAATATCTGCCCATGATGCAATCTAAGAGGAACGCGTAAGCTCCATGCCAAAGCTGAGAGCTACTAATAAACACAGCGTACCCATGAGAAGCCGTTGAATTCGGCTTGGTCGCGAGCCGTGAGTTGTGTATGAACTGGGGTTAAAGTAGGTCGTTCCTTGGTGAATTCTTCGTCGAAGTTACTAGTATCAGCTGGTCCGTTCTAAAGAGAAGAGTCAGAAGAGTATAAATATACAGCAGCTTATACGCACGATAGTTGGAAAGTATGGTGGAGGTATCCGTTTATTCAACACATCCTCAAAGCTGACATCCTTGAAGAATGGGTGCCGCTTGATTTCCTCAGCATCCTCCTTGCTTGAGCCCAAGCGGCGTTGGGGGTCCCTAGTCAACAGCTAATAGAGTGTTGAGAGCCCTTCAAACTCGCAGTAGCAGTTCTTACTTTTTGAAGTATTGAAACAGCGTCGCGCGGCATTGTTATTGGATACAGAGGCTCGTCTTCGAGAATAGCATCGAAAATTTCGTCTTCGTCATCTCCGCGGAATGGGGATTGACCGAGAAGCATTTCGTAAGTCAACACACCAAAGGCCCACCAGTCGACAGCGCGGCCGTATCGTTGCTCGAGAAGAATCTATCGAACGCTCAGTATCACACAGTCCGAACCCGAGGAGGGAACGTACTTCAGGTGCCATGAACTCTGGAGTTCCACAGAAAGTACTGGTAGTCTGGCCAAACCACATCTCTTCTTTGCACAAACCGTAATCGGCAACCTTCACATGGCCATCCAAAGTGAGGAGGATGTTGTCCAACTTGAGATCACTAACGGTGGGCTTGTAAGTTAGAGTTTGAGTTTCGAAGATTATGAAACATTGGGGCGTACCGATAGATGATTCCATTGGCATGGAAATATTCCAATGCGAGCAAAACTTCGGAAGCGTAGAATTTGGCTTGTCGGAGGGAAAATTGTTTCCTCTGGATGTGCAACATGAGATCACCACCGCTGACGTACTCCATAACGAAGTAAACGCGGGTTTCAGTCTGGAAACACGAGTGGAGGCCGAGAAGGAAAGGATGACGCTCCCTCGAAGCAGCCAAGAAGACCCGCTTCTCAGATCGTGTGCTGGTCACATATCGTGTAAGCAAAGGAGGAACCTCGACGAGAGGGGTATTTCACCTTTCGACTTCGTCATTATCGATGATGAATTCCTTCTTCAAGACCTTGATAGCGTAGAGCTTATCCGTCTTCTTCTCCTCGGCGAGCATGACCTTCCCGAAATTCCCTTTACCCAGCACACGAAGGAAGTTGAAGTCATCAAGTCCCACCTTCCTTTGAATTGAAGGTTTCCGAACAACTTCTTGGGGCTGGGGTGGTATTAATTGAGTCGGAATTTGTTGGGGAGGAGGGCGTTGAGGGGACCCAGGTCCGGCAGGAAGGGAATGTTGTCGAGGAGGTGGCATATGCATGGGAGGACGCTTGTTCACACGTTAGTGACATTAGAATGAAAAGTAGAGAGAAAGCAAAGCGTACTCCATGTTGCGGTGGCTGGCCCGGAATATCCATAGGTGGTGGCGCATTTGGTTCATAGGAACTTGGCGGACGTCCTGGCTGCGAATCGTGCGGCCACATGGGAGACGGCACTTTGCCAGGGGGAGGTCTACCAGGCGGTTGCTGCTGTTGCTGCTGCTGATAAACAGGAGGACCAGGAGGAAGCGGTTGTTGCGGATACGGGCGATACCCAGGTGCATTGTACTGATCAGTAGGGGTAGCCACCTGTTCTCGTTGATCTTGTGGAGGAGCCCAAGCATCTGGAGGTCCACTTATCCTCAAGCGATCAATTCCAGCATTAAGTTGCTCAGGCTGCGAGAACTGCTGAGCCACGGGAAGCGTCTCTGTGCGCTTATGAACCTTGCCCCCTCGCTGTTTGTTGATATCTCGCCAATTTCGAAGAAGCTCGTTGGCGGTTTCCATTGACATACCGCAGAAATCTGGGACTAGATGGGCGCAATTTGCATGGCAAGTGATGTCGCACTCGGAACATTTTCGAGCGTTTTTGCGACCGAGGGGGAGCATATATCCACAATGACAACACCAATTTGCACCGATGTTCGTGAGAGGCTCGAAGCGATGCGGAATGCGATGGTTGATCTTCTCCTCGTCTCCATCCTGTAGCACCGCCAGAGAATCAATACGGGGACGACACTAAGAGGATGGCTACGTACCCCCATCGTCGACTTTGATATACACTTTGTCACTACCTTCTCGTAGCATTTCTTGTGACAAGTATACCGGCAATCCTCGCATTGATACCCCAGAGCGTTCAGCAAGAAGTCGCCACAGAATGCGCATAGCATAAGCTGATAGAACTGCTGTTGTACGAATTTATGGCCATTCATTTCGTGGACTTCGCCTTTACGTTTCCTGACAGCTCCTTGACGACCGAGACCGCCGAGAGGGCCACCATCCATGGTTCTCTTGCGAACATTCTCCTTGACTTGAGGATAATTTAATTATCACGTGTGCAAGTAGTGGGGTGTAACTCACTGAAGTTGAGATGTAGGGCAATAGCACCCGCCGGTTCTACCGCAAACCATGCGTCGATGCCGTCAGATTGGGGTCCCATTGTGCTCCTTGGCGGGCCTCCTGGCGTTGGCGCGGAGCCCAAGGAGGCATCCATGCCCATGTTTGGCCCTCCCATGCCATGAGCGGACATAGTAGGACTGTCGCCTGGCATCGCTCCCGCGGTCACCCATCCTCCACCACTCTCCATAACGACCTTCTGTCGGCGCAGGGCTTCAACGAGGTCACTGATTCGAACCCACACCATTCCGATCGGGATGGGGTTGGGGTCGCTGCCCTGTTTGTCATAAACGGTAATTTCGACTTCGTTTGCTTTGTCTACCGTAATTTCAAAATCTTCATTCCATCTATCTGTTCGGGATGGGTGCGTCCGAGCCGCCTGGGTGCCTTCAACTTTGATCGAAATCTGAGTTTCCGTAATTTGCTTCGACGAAGAGCGCAAACGACTGAATGTTGGCATAGGAGCATGTTCGAGCTCCCGCGCGCCCTTCACAGTAACATAGAGGGTACCCGACAGCGGTTTAGCACGGAGGTTATCCTTACGGTCGCCTTGAGTGCCGTCTAAAGGACTGTCAGATTCTCCAGAAGCCGGAGATCGTATAACTCAACGGACCTGGATCTTCATCTTCTGCGACGTCGTCTAAGACATGCAGATTCTTATAGCGTTTCAAGGCTGACTGCAGCAGCTGTATCTTCTTCTCTGACTCCACCCTCTTGCTTTCAGCGTCTGCTCTCGACTTTTTGTCGCCGTCGGCTTGATATAATTTCGCCATCTTGTCGATACCTTGCTTGTACTGCATCTCGACCTGCAACTTGAACTCCATTTGATGCAGCATCTTGGATATTTTTGCAGGCGTCAGGGGCGTGTCAGCCTTAATCAAGTCGAGATTGGTATACGTTCTCGGCTTCGGCCTTGACTCGCCATACGAATTCCGGCTTTCCTGAGCATATGGAGGACCATAGTCTTTGGGCGGGACCTTACATGGAATGAGTTACGCCGCTACCTGGCGAAGTGAGCTGATATAGACTTACCTGCGGCGAACCTGGATAACTTGATCGTGACGGATCACCCCCCTGGAGTTTTCTCGCTTGCAGTTCCCGAAGTGTCTCTTCGAAATACGAGAGCGTACGCTCCGTTTCCCTTATCTTGGCTTCATTCCGGCGAAGCACATCTTGATTGGTGGTGGCCTGAGCAAGCGACTTTGATGCCTGAAGAATCTTGCGCTCGGTTTGGATGTGCTTGTAGACTTCCTGGATCTTCTGGTCCAGCTCTTGAGCCTGAGGAAGTGGACCAGAAGTCCGTCATTAGAGATCGCGCCCAGCTTGGCCATGAGAAGGAAGCATTACCATTTTGACTTTGACCAACAACGCGATATCCGGTAGAGTCGTTGGCCGTCGTCGCCAATCTTAATCGCAATGAAGTTGTTGGTGGTAGCTGCGTTAAGCTGTGAGCTGATCTTATCCTGCGTCGCCAAACAAGGAAATCACTGATTAGGTAATCCGTTCCAGCGCCGGGCCGGTATGTGGCTGCATGGTTCTTCAACTTCACCACCATCTACGATGTCGAGAATCTCATTCTGCACGCGCGTCCGAGCGATTTCAGCCGAATACTCGCTTTCCCTGAACATATATCACCGCTTGCGCATAGGAGAAGTCGCCGATGATGCTCCGTACGCCAAAATTCAGGCGCGTTTGCCAGAAGGGCTCGACGTGTTTCTCGCGTCGTCTCTCATCATATCGGTATCAGGTATGGTAGACAAGGAAGATGTACCCCCAGAGGTAGTAGAATCTTCTGCTACCTGCCGGCAACTTGGGAAATGCTTGAGGCTGGTATGTGTTTCTGTATTATATATGCGCAGTGCTTGTTGCTGATTATGGCTCCTAGAACTCTATCGCGTTAGGTATTGAGAGTATCTCGGACTGCAGAATTGATGATTCTGGCATACCACGAAGTAAGCTTTTGTTCAGTGTACAGGGAAATTCTTCTCAGTCATGCAGTTATACTTGTACCAAGCCGCCCACTTCCCCCGGATGACACCGGTGTCCATGCGAAACTCGTCGAGATCCAGCTAAAGTACATCTGGAAAACGATACAAAAAGAGGGTTCCGATTCTCCCCCTGATATGCGAACATCGTCGTCATTACGCGACGACCCTCATCCGTTCGATACACGGCTGCTACTCCCTATCTCCCTCTTGCTTATGGAGGCCCACCACAAGTTTCTGACGTGGCATTTAGTTAAGTAAGTCATCACTCTCGATCCGCACTCTTAAGGGCCGTGATGACCACCAACCCAGACGATATCCTCTGATTTTCGGACCGCGAGCTCAGGTAAGTTTGGACCGCATCATACAACTATGCTATCCATCACCACCAACCAGAAATTAGACAAAGAATTGGCGTACTTTACACCTATCTCTCGCGCTATATGCTCCATTATTGCACGTTCACCAAACCCCACCTTTCGAGAAGAAGCTCAGTCTCAAATTAACGTGAGTGGGTGTAGTGCACCGCTACTATCTAACATCTGGCGTAGAGGATCAAGTCACAGCGAATCGCCTCACTTTGCAAAGTATCTGAAGCCGTTGTGGACGTATTGGGGAATCAAGATGCCAACGAGTCTTACTTTTCGGCGGTGAAACGCACGGACTCGGACTCGGACATTATTTGCTTCGCGATGATTAACTTATTCAACTATGGGACCAAGCGCACTCAATTCCGGCCCCAGGTTGGTGAATCCCCAAATTATTGGCTGTCTAAACCAATGCTTGCTGGCATAAAAGGAGTCTGTAATGCAAGGCGGAAGTGATGTCGAATTGTCGGATGATGATCATATTCCTACCACTGAAGAGGACTTCGTTCATCTGCCCAATATCGAAGACCGGACTGCCGACATCGAAGCGTCAACCCCCTTCGACCCTCCTTTGACTAATGCTTCTAATGACGAACTGGATGCCCTTGCCTGGATGTCGAATGCTCCCCTTCTCTGCAAGAAGCCAGACACCCATTCAGCACCTACTTCTGGAGACGAATGCCTCATGGACACCGATTCAGTTCGGAAGTCTGACCACCGTTCGACGCCTCGACCCGTGTCCTCATTGCAACCCGTGACCACTCCCTCTGACTCTGGCGAAGAACACGCTTCCCATCTCTATGTACCTTCTTCCCCAAATCCGGAGTTAAGCTATTCGCCTTTCCAGCCGTTATCCTCTTCGCCCCTTGTCAATAATGAAGCTCCAGTGCCTTCACCTATCTCCCCTGATGATTGCGGACATGATCTGTTCTTCGACGTGGACGACTCGGAGAACTCAGCTTCAATGTCTACAATCTCCATGACACATTCTGCTGATGTAGCCCTTCCATGTGCATGTGATGAAGACTCGTTACGAAGTCCACATGAAGAAGAGCATGCTTCTCAGCCTCACCCTAATCCGGAGTTAAGCTACTCGCCTTCTCAGCATGCCTTGTCCCCGCCAGTACCCCCAGAAGGCGAACAGGATCTATTCTTTGACATGGACGATATCCTTTCGGGCACCTCACAGGACATGGACGACGATAGTGACCTTGATCTCACCCTTGCTGCGTTCGATATGGATATGGATACTGATACCGTCAACCTGCCCCAAGACGAAGTAAACATGGTGACGCTGTTGAACGATTTAGACTCGGATGGACTGGAGGATTTCGAAGATTCTCGCCTGGACGAAGCATCCATCTCGGTGTCTATCTCTCCACATTCTCACATTCCCTCTGCCCTACACCAGCTGATCTTCCATGGTCGAAATGCGGGTACGTACTGTATGGATGAAGAGGGGGATTACGAGGATATGCTGCAGGATTTCTGAATACGTTGAGTGTGTATAATAATATTATAATTGTTTCCCGTCCTGAAGAAACCTACCTTTTTAGCACGTGCCAGTAAGACCCCGGCCACTTCGATGATAAAGATTCAGAAGTTCCTCAAGAAGTATGACGTCGTCAGGTATTTCATGCACACGCGACCTTGGGTCCGTACGTCTGGTGCTGTGCACTCACCTTATGCCGCTACGGCCGCCAACTTCGAGAGACGCCGTTCACGTTGAATGGCACTTAACATAGGGACTACTAGCCTGGTACGAAACACGCTCCCTTTGTGAGGTATCCCAGTATCTGTCAAAATCTGTCAAGATTTCGCCTCCGACAAAACTCAGTGGGCCCGTGGGTTTGGCGAACCTACTATATTTGGGAACCCCTAAATTCTCCACCGCTCCTTCATGTACAATGAGTACACTGGATGGGATGGCTACATGCCAGTCACAAACCAATACATTTATATTCCTTCACCCCATGATTACTCTGTTCTACCTTATTACACCGACCGACCAATATATATTTCCACCCCTGAATCATCAACACCCCGACCATATACTCTTACCATGCAAAATGATTCTGGCGAACTTCACTCGACTCCGCAGCGCCAATATCGGAGTGAGGGACAAAAAGTGGACGAGCTGCTGGGAATGATCAAAGACTTTGGATGGACATTAGGCGAGGCTTTGTACCATATATTCCGTAATCGTGATGAACATGGTCAATGCGTCCGACGAAGTGAGAAACACGCGAAGATGGCTAGTCGGTTTCTCGGGGGCAGATCAAACTACACGGTGGCACATATACTTGATTCATGGATGCAAAGTCCGTACGGCCTGCCCAAGGCCAGTCATTCAGAGCGATCAGCGCAGTACTCTCCTACAAAAGGCTATCAAGAGCTGAAGACTGCACGAGCGATCATTTCGACCTACGCGGTTCACTTGGTTGGAAAGCAATTGGAACGAGAGATAATATCAGCAGTGAAGAAGAAGAACGGGTTACACCCTATCTCATATACACCAAACACTTCACTTCCGACAGACGACTATGGGCTAGGCACCTTTGCAAAAGCACAGGAAGTGTTTGAACGATATCAGCCCATTGCATGGCATTATACACTCCTTCTAGCAACCCCAAAAGCTGGCAGGAAACGGGACATGCGGCCACCAATGCTAGTATGTTATCCAAGTTGTGCTGTGAAGTACTCATTAAAATTGCATTAAAATTATTCTAGGTTGCAACACGGGCTCTGTCAAGTATTGCCTTCTCACGAAACTCTCGAGCAAAGCTCGTTCCCGCTGATTTCGGTGTTCTGCTATTTGCATGTCAGGCAAATCGCTATCTACATGCTCATGCAAGCCGTCTTGGATTGGCGCCTAGCTATGACTCAACATACCGACTTCTCAAGGAGTACGCCAAACACGATCTTGCTGTTATACACTCACTTGCATCAAGCGACACCTCAGCAGTCAGGGTCCACTTCAAACAGATGGCGTGTCTCTGAGTTATATTCCTGGTCGCAGATACTGGCGTACATTCGAAAACGAATCCGACGAGGAATACTGGGCGTAACCTCGTGCCAGAAGTAGACAAGCAAGCGGTAGATGAGGGTGATTGTGTCGCCGTAGATAATTGTCTTCCTCGTCCCCTCGACAATCCACCGAAGGTCCGGAAAGGTCCATCCACTGAGACCATGTCGAAGGGTACGAATAACTAGCTTGACGTCGTGGCGGATATTCGAGCGTCGCATAAATGAGTATGTGCCTGCTTTGAGACCAAGGGTGTCTGTGATTGATTTGATGTCAACTGTCGGGAGAGTGGCGGTTACAGCAAGGAGAATGGTGGAGGGTTTGAGGCGCGCAAACACCAATCCTATATCGGTGAACGCCTTCCGAAATCCAGAGAGACCCCAGTCGTGGATTAAATGCATCTCGTCGATGCCCAGTGCGCATATGGAGTTCCAGAACTCTTTATTGTCAAGGAGCGAGCTGAAGCGCGGCGAAACGAGTTGCTCAGGTGACAGCAAAATCATGGATGTTGTCTTCGCAGTGGTCCATAGGTCCTCATCGCGTCGTCGAGCGGCCGCAAGGGTATCCTCGTTGATACCGACCGCAGAAAGTGATAATTTTCGAAATGTAGATTCCTGTTAACATTAAGGTGAGAGTCCAGGGATTTACGGTCTCGACTGACTGCGCACCATTTCTTCCGCTAGTCCTTTTGTCGGGTATATAATGACTATCTTGGGATGTTGTGGGATGTTTCGAGCCATGGGATGAGTGCGTGGAAGGCGTGATAAGGCACGTAGAACCAGCATGAATCCATAGAAGTATCCTGTCTTCCCGCCGCCAGTTCGTACGACTGAGAGAAGATGTTGGCCATCAAGCGCCTGACAGATGCCTTCGGTTATGTAATCGTGGACTTTGTGCGGAACTAAACACTCGAGAAGCTCCCCGACTCGACTCCCATTGCCCAACCCGCTGGACGACATCGAGGAACTGGAAAGCAGTTCAATACCCCTATATTATGCAGTAAACGGAGACCCTTACAACAATCGCGTCAGTGTCACATGCCCTACTACTCAGCGCGGAGACGTGGAGTTTGAATATTTGACAGATTTTTGACAGATATTGGGATACCTCACAAAGGGTACGTGTTTAAGACCAGGCGTTATATTATAACGCAGGGTTTACCAGGCTAAGGGACTACCTCCTTGCACGGCGAAATCACTTGCCCCGATCTCGTGAGCCACCGGCTGGAGCAGTACTTCGTACTCGGTACTCAGTTATAATTATGTAAAGGTGCTAGTGCATCCGACCGGGGCATTGTGTAGCTCTTGCGATACTCTACACTTCAGGGTACCCCATCGCGACGTTAAGGGAACACACCCACAAATCGGGGCATCACGAAAAGTCTCATATCAACCATTCTTTACTCTCACAGCCAAAGCCACACTCGTTTTCGTCAGCTACAAGTCTTAACAGTCCGTGCGTGCCCAATTCAATCTCGAGGCGAATTTCATTCGAGTTGAAGCCAGCGCTAGCCCTGCATGAGGTCGGGTCAGCTTTGGCCAATGCCCGTAGCCAACTGAAAAATCTAAGCCGGCAGGTCCTACGAGCCTTGGGTGCTCTAGTTCTCCCAGCTAAGAGTGGGGGCGCGAAAGAACTAGGCTAGTGACCTGGTTCGGTAGCATTAAACGACTATTGCGTTGCTGACAGTGTCGTCACCGTGACATCGTCCATTTATTTTGATCGCGTCGATTCATATTGAGTACCGTTCTCTTGATCAGTATGTATCTTTTCACCTCGCGTCAATAGGATTGAGTGCTTGAGCGGTCACCAATTTCTACGTCAGTTTCTTGCTTGGGTTCTATCTCTATTTGCATTATCTCTGGGCTGAATATTCCCATAGCCTGATTGAACAGAAGAGAACACTGGTCTACAGTAGAAGATAAAGGATGGGAGATCCGCTTCGATTCTCCGCGCCTGGAGTTGGCCTGGAGATGGAATGGTGCGGTAGATGTCGCGGAGTACTTCCGGTAGGCCGAGTTTGCCCTAGTCTTTGGACGCCTCGGCCTCGGCCTAGAGTCAATTACTTACCAGATTTACTCGAACTCGCCGAATTTCACAGCTTTGCGCGTTACTGGATGCATTTGTTCCTCAGAATAGAAAATTCCGCGTACAGCAAAGCGGCTTTAGCTTCGCATGGTTTCTGGGGTCTTGATTTTGAGTTGCGAGGCGACGCCCGAAACTCCGCTCGCAGAATCCCATCACGGCTGGCTGAATACTGGTAAAGCACCTTCATCTCAGCAACAACTGTCGACCTGCAAATCAGTGGTTCAGCGATCGCCCAAGTCCCGCCTTTCCCCTCTGCTCCTCCTTCCAACTGCGATTGAGCATATCTGCACGCAATGCTACCAGCCAAGCGCAACAAAGTCGACATCAGTGTGAGTTTCACACCGTTGCTGATATGCCGAGCAATTGGTGCTGATGTGACCTTTGTGCTGTAGAAACTGACGGAGGAGGAGCAGAAGCTCTTCCGTCTCTATGGAAAGCTGCCCTCGCACAAGAATGTCCTCATGAAGATGCAGAAGGTGCGCCCGACCGTATCGCCCCCGCCATCATGTAGCTGACTAGATATCGCAGGATCGCAAGTACTTTGATTCGGGCGATTATGCTCTTTCAAAGGCAGGTGTGGCCCCTCAGACGAACGTCGGCACTGCCATCCCGAACCCGCAGAAGTACGTGCTCCACCTTCGTGATACCGCTTTCTAACTGTTGCTCAGCATTCCACATGCATCCTCGTCTCCGAGCAACAGCCATCAGACACTCTCCGTCTCGCCTACCAACCCAACGAGCCCGGTCAACAGGGAAAGCAGTCTTTCTCATCACGAGGAAACTGCAGACATCCCGACCGGTGACTCAGATCCGCTTGCACCTGCACCAGTGGAGAAGGCCCCCATCACCGCGGAGTAATGCCCATCCATTCTACTGCTGCCTATTACCCCCGGAATAAGATCTGCGCTTACATCATTATTTTATCCTCATTTTGACTGTGTAAAGCCAGCGGTGTACATTATTACGAAGTCCTATCGTCGTGTGGAGTCACCGGTGCTTCCGCGATCTACTGTTTGTCTTGTAACCATCGCCGCGCGTTACATTGAAGGAAGACTGGGTGTCAAATCGACACCAACTACAGGCGCATGAAACGGCGAAACGCAATTCTTGTAGAACGAAATCAATGTTTACAAAAAGTTCTCGTATCCATCCTCAGTGTCCATTAATGCTCTGTCTCTTCCCAAGTTCGCCCAACAGTCTTCACAAGATCCTTCTCAGTCAGCTTCTTGGTGCTTGAGAAGTATCCTGCAGCAATCTTGGCATCAATTTCGACACGAGAGTCAGGGGGGATGAGATATTCTGCGTAGGAGGTAGCAGTTAGCGTCGTTCCACAGGAATCAAAGGGGATTTACCAGGTATGTCGTAGCGGTGTAGGATTGGGATCCCACTCTTGATGATAGCATCGTATTTCCTGCAATCGAATCGAGGGAGTAAGCTATGAGCATTGAATGATAAGGTAGAAGGATCACGGACATATCGCTCATGGACACCATCTTGTCTATCTTACGAATTCCGAGCCAGTGCAAGACATCAGGCATGAGGGCCTGGAAGCGCATGTCTTTCACGCCCGCGATGAGCTCCGTCGATTTGAAATACTTGTCAGCAGAGTCACCGCCACGCTTGCGAAGATTGTACACCAGGTACCTTCACACAACAAGGCAATTAGCATTTAGGAACGACTGCGGACGATGGGAACAGAAACGGAGCTTTGGAGGTGGGAGTGGGAGTGGGGGCATGGGGAGTTGAGCGGAGGAGAGAGGAGAACTGACTTGGTGACCTCGCCGAGCGCTCGGCCTTCTTTCCTGAAATACACGACGACACCAACGCCACCTGTGAATGGAGATGAATTAGGGGATCAAGTGGACACAGAAAGGCTCTATGGATGATGGTGGAGAAGGACTAACCATTCTGAGCGCCGCGGATGCATTCTTCGATGGCATAAGTTAGGTAGGGTTTGCATGTGCAGATGTCGGAGCCAAAGACGTCGGAGCCGTTGCCTACGAAAGTAAACCACGAACCGGATCATCATCAGCGTTAGGTCGACGCGGAAATGAATCTCAATTGAAAGGAGGCGATATACGACGTACATTCGTCGTGGACTCGTAGTGTGAGTTCCTTGCTTTCGTCGTGGAGGAATGCTGGGTTGCCGACTATTTGAAGTTCAAGGGTAAATAGGGGTGCCAAGGAGGCAATCAACGATTGAACATACAAATGTAGACAGTGAGGCCGCCAATGGGTGGGAGGAAAATCTTGATGTCTGGCCGAGTGATGAGTTCCGGGTACATGCCTCCCGTGTCTTCGAAAAGGGCGCGGCGGAGGAGACTCTCGGAGCTACATCAAACAAAGGTCAAAATCTGATACAGATAACAGGAGTGAACTCAAGCTTCTTACATGCCGAATCGCTCGGCGACTCCAGGGAGGTACCACACAGGTTCTACCGCTGCCTTGCTCACATTTACTTCGACACCGCTGTCGGAGGTACTCAGGGTACCGTCAGCGTTCATCAACGGCCTGCTTTTCAGGACAATCTTGCCATCAACAGTCAAGTCGCCCTTACGCGCCGCCTCATCCAGCTCGCTCATCTTCAAATGCGCTTTGGTCACCGCAATACTCGGGCGTATATCCAAACCCTTCTCGTCGATTTCCTTACGGAAGACTTCTTGCACGAGATGCCCGAAGGGATCGAATGAGACGATCTTAGTGGGATCGGACCAAGAGGACTGGTACGGGATGTCAACAGGTGGTTCGGTCATGCTGAAATCTGGGCGATGAGTAGGAGAAAGGGTCCCCATTGCAATCGCAAGGGCGCGGTAGATGGAGTACGACCCAGAATGAGCCCCTATGGCATTGCGGTGCTTGAGTGATGTCGGGAGACGCGAGCAAATTATTGGACCCCGTTCCACTGCCTCCTGCGCGCCCCATTTGAGGGGATAAGGCGTGTTCCCGTGTTGGTCCGGGTATGCTGAAGCGACAATCAGCTAAAACGCAACATTGCTGGATAGGCAAGATGTAGAGATACTACGAACTTGTTAGATGAACGCGGCCTGGATAAAGAGCTTTCTCTCTTTCTTTGTCGCTAACTGTGGGCGGGATGATTGATGCGGCACCGACTTTCTCGTCCTGCCCCGGCGGCCCATGCGATATGGTCCCAATCGTCTCGTTCAGAGGAATCTTGGATTCAGGGGCTGACCCAGGCGTCGATTCCACCGAAGTAGATCTGTGATGGATCGGCGCAGCTGCGCGTTCTTTCTGGCCACCCTCCGAAGGTTGTTCAAGTGCATCTAGCTGCAAATTCCACGCATCGTGTTTTCACTTTTAAGTTCCGGATTATCCTTCATGAACGCAGGATGGCACGTACCTTGACTTGCATGGTCTGCTGCGCTATCTGGATAGCCTGCAGCTGTGACAAGATCTGCGCCAATGCGGCTTCTGAAGCTGCCATCTGGGGAGATTGTTGTGGTTAGGAAAGAAGTGCAATTCGTCCACGCGCGGCGTGGTTGGGGCGAGGCGCGCTTTATTGCCATTCCGCGTAGGCGCTCAGCATCATCCTGAATGGACCTTACATATCGACTACGTTCAAGCTTCAACCCGACTGCAGCGTTAGTACCGACAAATGTGGAAATTCGGTAAATCTTAGCATTGTTGTCCTCGGAAAGAAAAGGCTGCTGATTCATAGTAGGTCTACCATTGTTCAAACGAGGAGTTTATGGATCCTGACGATCAAGTGGCTTGCTTTGTTTCGGCCGTTAAGTTCGTTGGCCTCTTGCGAAGAATGACTAGTTCAATGGACTCCATCATTAAATCGGTCAGGGAGTGACGTGAGCGTTGACTAGCACGCTAGTGACTTTAGACTTAAGGCTGTAACTTAACCATGCAGCGAGTCTAAGTAGCTTGGCAGTTCAAATGAGACTAGTTGTTTAGCGTCGTGTGCAGTCCCGAGAATAGAATAAATACGAGGCGATGGAACAATGCCGACTCAGACAAAAGTAGCCCTACTTTGTAGGTCTTCATGCTATCTGGTCTTTGTCGCGATGACTGATGACGGTTTACAGAGTCCAATTCCTAGCATTCCACTGGGATAGCCGGGGTGAGTACTATGGTTTTCATCATGTTGATGATACACGTAGACTCAATGTGTCCTATTTAAAGGATGATTCTTAGTCTCAGCCTTACATTTATTGCTGCGGGGTTGGTAGCGGCCGGAAGCGACTGGTCAAAGCCATGCTTCCATGGGGAGTGTAACTACGAACTAGAGCATCCTTCCGGCGGATTTGCTACTTTGCATTTCGTGAGCCCTCTTCTATCAGAGATAAACTGAATGCTGAAGTCTACTGCCTATGTTAGTCCGGCGCTCCTCATATGATGGCCGACATCACGCCTGCGGCTGGTTGGGTGGTTCTGGATTGTGATTCCAATGCACTTGAACAAGACATCCGACTTGTTTGCGCCAACGATGAGACAGAGTCGGAGAATTGTGCTCATCTCTTCGCTCAAGGTGGCCCCGTGAACAAGGTCCTCCGGCTTCCGGAAAGTGTACGTCGTTTCGTTGCATGTGGATTTCATTGGTGTCTCACGCGTTTTGGTAGTGCGGTAGAGGTCCATTCGTGCGCATAGCGGATGCGAAACTTGATTCGGATCAATCCATCCCTATTCATGCTGCTCACAAGATACGTCGCCGCGACGGCGTTACGCCTGATGTCCACGTCCTCTCTGTGGACACAGCTTGGGATAAGCTTGATAGCGCAGGGTACGTCCTACGTAAACGATGGGGTTTCTAGATATTACTAAAGCTCTCCAGCGCCGGAGATCTTGAATTCTCCATTGTAGGCTCTACCATCCGCGGAGCCTATATCGATTCGAATGACAACCTGGAGGAACGTGGCGCGTTCTCTGACTGGGTTGGCAAGATCATCTCGAAGTTAAAGGCAGCCGCAGGGAACGTGGTGGAGGGTGTGGTCAACGCCACCACGATCGAATCCGGAAACAAGACCGAAATCAAGACCAAGTACGACAACGAGTCCACGATCGTCGACCTGTCCGCTGAATGCGCAGGCAAGAAAGTCAGCTTAACAGTCAAGACGTATCTCAAGCTTGACCTCACTGGACACGTTGGATTCGCCGCCAAGGGCTCAGTGAAAGACGGTGTCAAGGAATTCGGTTCACTCGTTGGTAAGTACAACGTAATCTATGCCAGACCTCACTTTTTGACCATGTTTGTAAGGTTGGCACGGTGATATCAATGGGGGTGTAAAAGTTTCAGCACAAGTCGCCGTAAGTCCTAGGCTAAGTTCGCTATACATGCTTGTTAATATACACCACTCTAGGGGCCTATGGACCACGAACAGACCCTTGTCCGTTATGGTGTCCCTCCTTTCGACTGGCCTGGGTACGTGTTGGTTCCTGTTCGTCCGATCAGGAGGTTGACTATGCGACAGTGTCATATCTATTGGTCCTCGATTCGAAGTCCGTGCGCATATCAATGGGGCCCTAGACATCACTGTAAGCATCTACGCGCCTTCCAAGAGATTGTGCTTGAACAAGATTTATAGGGTACGGCTGACATTGGCATCAACTATAATATCAAAAAACGTACGTTTGTCTTTATCCTTGTGAAGCTGTTTGAGCCCTAACCATACTCTAGTTGAGTATGTTTGGCCTGGAATGAAGGGTGAGAACGACGGGCAAGAGGGCGACATCCAACCAGGGACACCTAGTGCGTACTCGAAGTTTCACTCATCGTGACATTTCTAATTTTCCTTAAAGAGGTCGATCTTCATGCCAGCGGGTTGATGGACGCCAAATTGAACGTCACTGTCGGCATCATCCCTGCCGTGGTCATTGGACTCGAAGGGTTCGCCGGTAAAGTGAAGGCTGCTGTTGCCGTTGAAACGGAGGGATACATACGTATTTACGGCACCGGTAAAGCTGAAGCAGGTATAACGAAGACAGTTGATCATCCGAAATCCCCCCGCCCTTCTTCCTCCTCCGGCAAAGCGTCGCGCCCCTCTTCCCCCAAGTCGCCCTCCTCGCCCCGGAAGGCCCGCAGAGATCTCGCTGCTGTTACGCCCAAGGCAGGCGCACAGGGCTCTTTCGCTATTTATGGTGGCGTTGAACTTCGAGGAGTCGCCATGGGTAAATTACCAATTCTGATCCCCGGTGCTGGTGCCAAAGCATCCAGGAAGTGGTGGGGTAAGGAGTGGACGATGGTCGACACAGTAAGTTGATAAGTTGAACGCTGCCACCTCTTCTCACTGTGAATCAGGGTGTAGGGTCGGTTGGAAGTCTGAAGAAGGGGAAGAGGGAAATCGATGCTTCACGACCTTCCTCGCCTGCTAAATCCCTTTCACGCCAGGGGTCGACAACCAGCATCAAGTCAACCTCTAGCACGAAGTCGACAACCAGCACAACGTCAAGTGGCTCAGGCAAAAAACCCGCTGAAGATGTCAGCGTATCGGATGCCACCGATAAAGTTGAAAACACTTGGAAGAAAGGCAACTGGAAATGTCCGCCAGCCGTCGAGAAGATGTACGAGATGGTCTTCGTCGGCAATGCTGATAAAGCGCCCAAGTAAGTGCACATGGTGTCTGCTTAACTTAGTAAACTAACACTCTCGTAGATGGGACTTCGGCCATATCTACAAGGAGAACGTCGGTGTCGCTTAAACTGGCGTATTCCGACCGTGGTTGTAGCGTAGACTTGATCTACACCTATGATGGATCCACCTAATGTTGTATTTTAGTGCCTGGCTCATACGGATGCATACCCCTGATCAATGAATCAACCCTCCAGTCTTTGCCCATCGCCACTGCTGCTGTCTTGAGTGGAATTTAAGTTCGACCTACTAAAGCCCTACCGCCGGCTTCATACAGCTCCGTCCTCGATCAAGTACTATGCAGGCTCTATGTAAGTGCTACGGCGAGAGTTGCACATCGAACACAGGCTACAGCAAGGCTATATACAGCGCACGGCAACCGCCGGTGATAGAAGGATCCATGATATCCTCAAGCTTCGTGATTATGGGACACGGAGGGTTGGCGGGGGCGCTTACTACTAAGAGCGTGTCCCATATCGATACGGTTCACCTGACTAAGCAGCCGTCCGCGCCTGCCCGCGCCCATCAGCTGGTACCCTCACAGGTGTTGTGGAACAGTGGTTGTAGCAGCCGTGGTTTGATAGAAGCGTCAGCCCAAGTATGGTTCTTGACACTCTTTCATATTATGTTGAATGAGAGCTTCTCTGATGGCTTGCTTCTTCAACTTTCGTTCCTTCTCTAACGTGGACGTAAACTTTGAGAGAATCCACAGTCCTACTTCTTAGGAATTGGCTTTCAAAATTCCGTCACTGGAGGCTTCCATTCATTTCCATTGGTTCATATAACTCAGCCCACGGAGAAATGTTTGTTGAATGATTTTCGGGTACAGATTTCACCGATCCTCGCTGCGTCAAGAACCAGGTACCGGGCCAGCGGTATAGCCAGGCATTCCATTGGATGGCAATGGACTCGGATCTCCTAAACATGATCAGGAAACAATCGAAATTCTAGACCTTATATATTCCTGGTCTTCATGAAAAGGGGACAAAACACAACTACTTTCTAATCTCCCCTCATGTCGACTTCATTTGGTGTTGCTCTTGTTACTGGAGCCGGGCGAGGACTTGGCCGCGCTATTGCCCTTCGTCTTGCGAAAGACGGGTACGACGTTGCTTTGAATGATCTCGCCCTCAACAAAGCGCTCCTTGAACAACTTGGAACCGAGATAGCGAGCAGCGGGAGGAAGTTCGCCATCGTTCCCGCTGATGTGACTTCCGAAGCGGACGTAAAAGGTATGGTCAAAAAAACCGTGAAGGATATAGGAGGCGTTGAAGTGGTAAGCTTCATTCGTATTATGAGGTGTGGTGCCGTATCTTACTCGACGGTGCAGACGATTGCAAACGCGGGGATGGTCATGATGAAGCCCCTATTAGATGGCATACCTACCTCAGTTCTGTTTAAACGACGGAACGTTTGAACAATGTCTTGTAGTCGAAGTATCCGAGTAGGATAAAGTACAGGCAGTCAATGGTCGAGGAATGTTCCTGTGTTACAAGTATGCAGCAAAGCAAATGGTAACCCAAGGTCGTGGAGGACGGATAATAGGAGCCTCGTCACTTGCTGGAAAGCAAGGTACGCTCGAATATCATTGCAAAGAAGTGGACTCACCCAAGCGGCTGGTAAGGACAATCTTAGTATATGAGCCATCTCTGAAGGACTCACATTTCTCCACCAGCTGCCTAAGTAGCCCCACACAACAGAACTGTCAATACATATGCACCTGGCATCGTTGATACGGCGATGAGTACGTGCCTCCACTCGAAATCATATACAGTCCTTTGATACGTTTTGAAACCAGAAAAAGTCCTCGGAGAATCCTCCGGGGACGAAGATGTTCCTGTTGGAAGGTTCGGACTTTAAGACGAAATCGCCAGCTTAGTGTCCTACCTGGTATCAAAGTAAGCCTCGTATATTACAGGTATGTGTGCTACCTCGATTTCAATGGAGGTCTATCTAATCGAAATGTCTTCTCCAGCCAAAGTGTAGGTCGCAATCATCAAGGTTCCTTGATACGAGGCTAAAGTTCATTTGCTTAGATCTCTATTAACGGCGGGATATTCTTCGATTGAAATTTCCCTCCCATTATATAGTCTGGAGAATATATAAAACATATGTAAACGGTGTCCCAACCACAATCTACAGCAATATATTTGACTGTCTAGATCTCCTAATTCTTTGAGAGGCCCTTGATCGACGCGACGCGGTCGCGTGATCCAATGTTCACACGGTTGGCTGCCACAGTCAAGCATCCACCTGGTCCGTCCAGACACTTCAACAATCCTACCATGGCTCCTGTTCCCTTTACGCCGAAGAGGCCAAGCTCTTCAATGCCAGCACCGACACCATCGACGGCGAGGAGATTCAAAGCTACGATTTCGTCCGAGTCGAAGACACGTTCCACCAAGACACCTCTCTCCAACGTACCTGGTACACCCATGAAACTCTCGCCCTCGAATTCCAGTTCTTCAATACAGAGTCGACCTCGTACACCGAACACGCCGCGTAGCAAGTCGAGAGGACCCCCGGACGATGATGCGTTGATAAGTGAGATGGATGTAACCAGAGTCGATCCGGAGGAAGTCTTGGTGGACTATCAGACTATTGAGAATGATCCAGCAGATATGTCTGCTGAAATAGATGAAGCGTGGATTCGACAAGCTTTGACCGGTGAGAGTTCCCATGGTAAAGAAGATAAGGTCATGGTCTCCGTCAGGTATGGTTTGAATCTCTGCTAGCTCAAGTCCAAGAGAACTCAATTGAGACCAGGGTGCGAAATGCAGAGGGTTCATCGGCTTGGATGGCTGACCAGTCCAGCAACACCCTCAAACTTGATCCTTCATGTTCAAAACATGCTGCAAACCCATCAACATCGGGTTCATTCACTTTCGACGCGATCCACACGGGAACACCTAACAAACCAATATACCACGTATCTGCGCGATCTCACGTATACGCTGCCATGGATGGCTACAACGCTGTTGTATTCGCTTACGGCCAGACCGCCTCAGGGAAGACTTTCACCCTCTCAGGGACGAATGAGGAGCCAGGGATTATTCCGCGCGCAATGAGGGACGTATTTGGATACATCAAGAAAACGTCAGAGAGGGAATACCTTCTGAGGTGCTCATACCTAGAGATTTATAACGAAACCATCGTGGATCTATTGGCACCCCCTTCTACTACTGGGTCGAATGTCGTTCAAATTCAGGGTACCGGACCCACACTACATCTATCACCGCTCCGCGAGGAGGTAGTCACGTCGCTCAAAGCCGTCAAAGAAGTATTGAAAAGAGGAGAGGGAAATCGCAGGACGGCATGCACAGACTGGAATGAAAGGAGTAGTCGAAGTCACAGCGTGTTTCGTGTTGTCATCGAGAGCCGCGAGCGAGATCAAGATGCTGGTCGTCAAACGCCTGGAGCTGGTGGTCGTCAGACACCTGGCTTGAGCGGACGGCAAACACCCGGTCTGAATGGGCGACAAACGCCTGGCCCAAAACTTCAGGCAAGGGGAGGGCGAAGTGTGCAGTCTTCTGTTTTGGTAAGCACTCAACATCCATACTCTGATCATAGCCTTATATATTCTCTAGAGTTTGATTGATCTCGCAGGCTCGGAGAAGGCGACGAGTGACAAGGAAAGGACGAGAGAAGGAAAGTACATCAATACTAGGTATGCATACTAGGCTTTCCATCCCTGCGAATTTGTTCATCCCGAGGGTTCGAAGTTTGCTTACACTAGGGACTGTCATTGGAACATTATCGGAAAATGCTGTCAAGGGGAAGGCGTAAGTCTGCAACTACTTGATTTCTTATTTCTCAAATCTTCCGGCAGTGACCACGTCCCATTCCGAAACTCGAAGTTAACGCGTCTTTTGCAACCATCATTATCCGGAAACGCTCGTATCAGTGTAATCTGCACTATCAATCCCGATGTTAACGCTGTCGCCGAAAGTACTAGGACTCTGCTTTTCGCTAAGCGGGTGAAAGGCGTCCAGGTGGGTACTTGGACTAAGTTGACCCATGCACATTACTCAGTCAGTTCAAAACAGCTGCACGCGCAGAAGAAAGAGATCGTCGATACGGATGCGCTCATTGAGCGATACCAGAAGGAGATCGAGGAACTCAAGCGGCGATTGGCAGAACGAGAAGCCGAAGCCCCAGTCAGAAATCGACGACTTTCAGCACGAGAGGTGGGTGTTCTGTTCTTATAGTAGGATACCTCTTATAGGTCTTTTCTGAATAGCAAATCGATGAATCCAAAGCCATGAGAGACCTCAACTCGAGGATCCAGCAATTGACGAAACTCATTTTGACGAGTCAGAATGTTGAAGAGAATGCTGGCGATGCCTCGAAGCCGGCAAGCCCGGTCAAGATCGACTTCGACATGTCTCCATATCAGGTATTATTGAATTTCTAACGATTGGCATCCGCATGCTGATCACCTACAATCCCGATAGCTGCAACAAGAACTTCTCAATGCACGGCTCCAACTAGAATCACAGGCTTCGCAGATACTTTCTCTTGAAGCCGCTCTCCTTGACCGTTCGCCGCTGTCACCATCAGCAACGGAAAGTGAGAAAGATAAACTGATCACGGAGCAGGCTAAGACTATCCGAGAACTCGAAATAGTTGTGAAGGGCTACGAAGATAACCTCGGCGAACCGTTGAGGCAAGTCAAGGAGGACGTGGAGAAGGAGTGGTCGGACAAGGTGAGGCAGGAGAAGAAAAAGAAAGAAGAGAGCGAGCGGTGGGCTGAGGAGTTGGTTAAGCAATTGGACAAAGAGAAGAAGGTGGGCGAACGCCTCCATACTTCTAATTTGACCAAACTAACTGAAAGTAGACGCGGACAAAATTGGAGGAAGAACGTAGGGCACTTGCCGCTTTCGTCAGCAAGTTTGACTCGTTGGGGCTGGGCGGGTTCGCGACAAGTATCCCTGCTCCCGCGAGATCAACGTCAGCACTCTCCGAGCGAAAAGTAAATCGCCCACCGATATTCCCACCTTCGCAAGCGTTGCCCGTGATGCAAGAAGAGGATGAGATGGCTCTCGTAGAGGCTCAGCTTGCGGATACCGAGCTGGTCGACGCATCTCCCCTACGCGGAGACTATCGAGTCCAGCCAAGTCTTCTTGAGCAAGCTATGCCCGGCGAAGAGGATTGGAGTATACTGAACGAAGTAAGCTTCGAAGCAGAGGTTGATGTTGGCACTGAGGTTGGCCCGAGTGCGGTGCCCTCCTCCAAAGGTGCCAACGGGGTAAGAGAGGCTGGTTTCTATCAGCCTACCAAGGCGGAGCAGGGTAAATCCCGGCCGCAGAATGCGGGCAAGGAGAACCTGCCGTGCTAATATTTATCGCACTGGGTGCGAATGTGGATTTGCTGTATCTCATTGGTCATTCCTTACGTTCTACTCTGCTTTGTTTAGTCTCAACCTGTTGTCGGCATTATATATACCATGTAAAACGAAGTATCACACAAGGAATCACAATCGTAGGGAGCAACCGCTCCTACGGGCTGATAAATTGGGAATGTACGCCCTCGACCAGGCAGGCTGGGTCTTCTTCAAACGTGTCTTTCACAGGCTGGGTCAATCCGCAAATGTCGTAGCGATCCTACACTCAACAAGCGGAATCAATCAGAACTCCATTTGTGATTGGTCAACCGATTAAGTGCATAGCCCCGAGCAGCGTGTATGACTTGCAGCTTGATCTATTGATTAGTGCCAGCCTGAATTGAACAAGTGCATTAACATTAGCAGGTCAACAGCACCCGCTTCTTAATGGCATTCTAAACAAGGGTGGCACAACCCAAACGGCGGTGTAGGACGTAGTCCACGCTGTCTCTCGCACCACTCACTGGCACGTTGAAGTCAAGCAGGTACAATTGTACTTGCAGATACTACCCAATCCTCAAAGTAAGCCTCATCAGGGTAGCGCGCCTTTCTGTCTCATACCATTGTCACTGCCAGCCAGATTTCAACGCTTCAAACTCGATTGGTATACTCCACCCACCGTTACATTGAGTCCTCAACACAGGTGTATAAAATAGGCTCTCGATGAACAACTGATATTCAGCAACCTCCGTCAGCCTTCACAGTGAGTGAATGCTCCTTCCTACTAACGATTCTCGAAATGACTGATTCTGTGTACCAGGCCGTCGTAAACCCTTGCTTCACATCGTTCGTTACTTCTTCTCGTTCTTGTTCGAGAAACAAACTTATTCATTCAACAGAGTCGACAATGCGTCCTGCTTTCATCATCCTCGCCCTCTCTGCTTTTGCAGTCGCCCGTCCTTTCGAATCCCGCAGCGTGACCGCTCGCTCGGATGATCTCTTCAAGGGACTAGCGACTAAAATTGGGTCTACAGTATCGACAAAACTCAAGACCGGACTCAAAACCGTCGGCGCAGCAGCAGCAGATCATCTGAAGGCCGGCCTCAAGGACGCGGCCCATGCCGTGGTCGGGGAAGCCTGCGACCAAGCCCAGGCAGCCCTGGCAACTAGGTCCCTCGACGTCGCCGACTTCGAAGCCAACCTCGAATTCGTCGCTCAGGAAACGTACCAACAGATGGTGGACGATCATGCTCTCGAGGATAGCTCAGAGAACTATGCTATCCTCAAGGATTTGGTGAAAGCAGGGGCTAGTGCACTGCTTACGCACGGCTGCGATAAAACTCAGGCCGCGCTCGCTACAAGAGACATTGACACAGAGGACTCGAAGATCCTCGGCGCCTTCCACAATGCAGTTAAGGCGATCCATGGTCATGTCACCTCCTTTGCGTCGAAGCACCCCGCGGCCGCTGCTACCAGCACAGAGGAGCCCGCCGCAGCCGCAGCCGATCCTTCCGCTGGGGTCGTAGCTTAGGCGACATGCGACGAGTGCTTTGTCTTGAGGGGGTCTAGGTAGCTAGTCAACACGCATGCCTGTTCCTATGCACATGCATTAATGCCCATGTCTGCCAATAACAAGCTATGGTTGCACTTACTGTTTCGCAAATTCCGAGCCCGACGAAGGCGAGTTCAGAGTCGCAGAGAGGTTTACGTTGACGGGTGGCTAATTGCTGAGTCTGGAAAACTTCGGAGTAAATTACTGCGAATCTGAACGCTTGGGTTTCGAACGAGACGGCCACTGCGGAGAATGAATTCTGATGACATGCACTGAGACAACGAGACGAGTTGGAATTATGGGATGGTGCCTTCAGGGCGAATATACTCGCGCCCCGATATCCACCCGTACGCTTCCTCGTCGAAACTGAAGTAATGAAGAGTGAGTATGGTAGTCCCCAGGATGCGTGAGGGATGAACAATTATCGTTGCGTTGTTCCAAATGGGCGGCAACGTTTGAAGACTGGTCGCCGTTTTGTGTCAAGAAAGCAAGTGGTCGAAGACACGAGACAGTTCAGTGATACATGCAACGTCTGTGATGTTCGACATGATTACCGACGTGGAGGCATTGACGAGTGAGTCACTTGCTGGCGAGGCGAAGATGCAATTTACCCGGGCAGCTATGTGTATAGTTTACAATCTGTAAGGGAGTACATGCTAGTACTGAATATTAACGGCCAAATGTACGCAAGATGCATTGAGGTGACCTACAAGGCAAGCGAGAGGATGAACGTACTTGCAAACTCGCTTGCGTTCTAGTCTCCTTCGTCGACTGCGTACCAACTCAGTATATAGAGCGCGTAGTGCACATATTGGACTTGAACGTTGCTCAACTTCTGTGAAAATTTAACATTTGTACATTGTGGACTTTCATTTTCACCTTGTCGACGACAGCAACTGCGACGACCAGGAATTAGCCGGCCCGAGGCCACAACCAGGCATGCCTATGTGACTGTAACGCGCCGTGACACGATTGAACTGCGGCTGTTGCTGTACACACAGGGTGCAGGATCAATAATACTGGGCCTTGTATGAGATTGTTATGTGGGAATTATCGTTGGTACTGTGGGTACACTAGTAACGAGTCAACTCCGCTCGCGCCAGCGATTACTCGTGGTCACCACATCCAATCCACCTCAAGACAACATAGACATCTTTGCAAGTATATATTCTAACTAAGTACCAAGTATTTTATTTTTACGAGAGGTAGCCATTGTTCAGATGAAATTTTATTACAAGAGGCGGAATTGACCTGTAATGAGTCAGTGTTCGGAGAAATACGAGCAAAATTCCCACTACCAACAGAGCGAGGCCCAACAAGACACAAAGTCAAGCGCTCGGCCCCAAGATTGTGTTATTCATCCCACTCACCTAACAGTGTCGTTAGAAAAGTTGGAGAGCATTGTATTAATGGTAAACAAACTGTATTCTATCATTTTAGCGTGTTTGAAGCAAATTTGCTGGCTGGACAAAAGTTTCTGGAAAGATGGGGTGAATTTGACTTGCCATTCCGAGGCTTCTTCTTCTTGGGTTCCAGGATCACTGTTAAGGACCGTATCACGGGGCCTCCTGACTCGTCTGTTAGGGGTGCCGGAATGCGCGGGGAGCACGGGAGCGCGGAATGCGCGGACGAGAGGAGTGTACGGGACTCAGCTTCAGCTTTGATGCTGCGCCCTCCTAGCCCTGCAGTGTCCCGATTTCGGAGAGAGCAAGGTGAGAGGTGGGCGACGTGGAGGAGCCCGCAGCGAAGACAAGAAGGCTCAATATGGTTCTTAACACCACAGCAAAGACAAGAGTTAACCAAGTGGCAAAAGGGAACTAAGATTCAGAGTATGTTAGGGCAACACGAATACTACAAAGGTAAATGCGGGCTCTACAAGATGTCGAGTGAGTAAGTTGTTATAAGGAAAGAGCAAAGGCTTAGTCTTGAGAGGAGAGAGGTAGGACGTGAGTGAAGACACTGACTAGGGCATTGTATAAGTGGTAATCCCAAGAGAATGAGTTAATGTTTCTGGGTATGATATTCGAGGTTATATACTACAGGCCTCATGTCTACTACACGCCCTATCCTGCTGGCTTTCTATGGAATGATTAGTGCATCATCGCAAGGTATGATCTCATGGACTGCGCCCATGCAGTTAAGGCGAGGTTCTGACTAAAGCTATTATAAATACGGGGGCCGATGTGTAAGCATAATATTGTAAGCTACTACATGTCCATCATGTGATGCACAGGGGCAAGAGAAAAGGAAAAAGAAGGTCGAACCGTAACATCACCCCCCTTTTAAGGCTCGTCTACTCCGTTTGACGACTTAACTTCCTCGATATACGCATGGCTAATACCATGTAAACCCCTTACCCCTTTCCCCTATCTAGTGCCCACATGTGACTACTGTCACATGTGCCTTATTTATCATCTCACATTTTGAACATGAAGTTTTAATAATCACACATTCTATACTTATCACACTCACTACGCAAATATGTACCGCGAATATACGTCGGTCAAACGTACTTTGCACCGCGTGAGATAAGAGGTACTCAGTGAGTACTTACACTTTTTTACGTTTCCTTAAAAGCACGTTTCGCGAGTATGAGACGCGGAGGCAAGGGCCGAAAGAAACCCAATGCGGGGGACACCTCGATAGCCGAGGACGCTGGAGAAGGGCCTGCTTCCATTCCCCATGTGGGAATGCCCCAGGTGCCTGACATGTCCCATGGGAAAAGAACCAGCGAGCTCGGTTCAAGATCCATTCGATCTCGTCAGTCTTCCCACCATCTCGGAAATCGGGAGCGAAGTGATCAAGGCCACGCTGGCCCTCTTCCGTTCCTCACCGCCATGCCTTCCCCCCTCAGCCCACGACCACGTCGTGGATTCGAGCTCCCTGGGCAGGGATATCCGCCAGCAAGCAACCTTGAAGGGTTGTATTCACAACCCCTGCCCTCACGGAACTATCGGGGGCTTCCTGACGAGACGATTCGTCAAAACCACACCCATGTGGGAGGAATTGGACCGCCAAGGCCGGCGAGACACGACGGTTCAACCCGTCGTTCCCCCACTAGGAGCTCCCTTCGTGACGACGAAGAGAATCCTTTTCGCCCGAAGCAAGAAGGCGATAGCCATGCTGAACGAGGCACACTTCACTCTCGAAGCTCTGCAGTGAGCCTCATGAGTGATAATGCGCGACGAGAATGGCGTGCAGCAAAACGGCCAGCCATGGATGCTAGAGTATCGGACGAACGTATGAGCGTCCCCAGCGATTCAGTATCGCAGTGGCTCCAGAGCAATCTACCCCCAATCACTGATGACATTGCAGTGATTGCTGCCTCGCGAACGGCCCACCTGCAGTCCCTCCACGGCCAGCCGCTGAACCCTGATACCATCCGGGATATTTTGACGCAGGTGCGCGCCGAGCAGGCCGCCAAAACGCTCGTATACAACAAGGCCGCCACTCAACAGCCCGCCCGCTCAATCGCACCCACAGAACCACTTCCCCCTCCTCTGCCTATCCCAGGAAGGGCTACCGTGTTTCGCAATAGAGTCATACTCCAGAAGTGGCATAATGCCGCAATAACCGCCTGTGAACTCACCACCATCGTCGATCAGGGCATCGACTTCGATTCGGAAGGAAATCCATGGGAGCGTGTTCCCGCAGAGCACAAGCGCGAGCCAAAGCGAGCCCACGACGACCGCCGTGGCAATGCTGGTGACAACGACCACCATGCCTCACAACGTAGGTTGCGCCGACAAATCTCTGACAATGGTAACGATGACGGGCATCGCAAGCAGCACCGAACCCCGCAGGATAGGCTGAATTCCCGCAGGCCTCCGGGGTACAAACATACATACGCCCCCCCTCCCGCTACCGGTAGGCACATCGCCGAGGACGATGATTTCCCCTCGAACGGGTCGTCCACCGACGGGCACCCCAGCTCCGACTGGGGACCGCCTCGAGGTCGTCGCAGCTCACGCGAGTGACGGTACAATAGTCCTCGGGACGACATAGGACATCGCCCACGTGATGAAAGGCGTGTGGAATTCGATCACGATTGCGTCCCAGAACACGATGGAGTACGAGGGCCACATATTTCTCATAGAGACATGGGAATGGCCAGTGCGCTAGATCAACTGGACGTCTCTGGATACCCCAGAACCATTCGTCAGCGATACACTGACATGATACACAAACGGCTGGGTCAGCCATTCGAGCTACCCCCCGGGACCAAACCACCCTCCCACATGCAGAAACCAGACAAATGGTCTGGTGACGCTGATGTGGACAAGTTCAACCGATGGCTCCACTTGCTCATGAGGTGGCTTCGCATTAACCAATATAGCGTCCCCGCTCGCGAAGAGGAGTGCATCACAATGATTGGGATTCACCTCGACGGTGAAGCCGCAGTGTGGTTCGACGAAGAGGTTGAGGATGCCGACGACAATCGGTGTTGGACATTCCTGCGCATCGTAATCGGGTTATACGATCGATTCGTGCAGCCCACAGCTATTCAAGACGCTACGGAGGAGTTCCTCTCCACTGAATACTTGGCTACAACGGGGGTGCGTGGGTTCCTGGACGCCCTAGAACGCACCACAAAGCATATGATACACCCTCCCGACGCATACATGTTCCGATGACAATTTGTCGTCGGTCCAGCCCATGTTGTTGTTTATAACTTTACACACTGGATTATTCCAGAGGGCCAAAAGACACTGGAGGCGCATTTATCCAGGCTCAAAAACGCGTGACCGTGAGAATTACACAAAAAAGCAGACTGAAATATGCACAACCGACTAGCATGGCCTTTTGGTCTATTCTTGCCTTTTTCATACCTTACTTCTTATCCTTTTACATTTCTTTGCATTTTTCCACGTACATTGCCTCTTTACCTGCATTAATCCTGACTCTCACACATCTCGGATCAAACGTATGCCCATATCTGTCTGTTTTCTGTCACACATGGTCACAATATCAAAGCAACTCCTTGATTGTCTACGTCGACTAGCGCCCATCCCACGGTCACAATTTTCACTTGTTAGTCCTCAGTGCACTCACGTTTATACCGTCCCACGGTTACAAAGGTGTTGCGAGTTGGGTATGTAGATGAACGGCACTAGATGAATGGCACTATGTTTTGGAGCGGTCCAGTACGTGTCACATTGGTTAAGTAGTCTAAGTTCAGAAATAAGTGAAGTTACCGAGAACCATCTAGTCTGCTTGCCCCTATGTTTACTTTATTTTAAACACAAGTCCTTTAAGTCATAGTAGTCGCAGTTCAGTGTTGTTGGTATCTCATGTCACTCTGAGTTTGTGTGTTACGGGGAAATGTATTTTGGCAGGCAAACATGGTACAGAGTAACGTCTAGGATTGGTGGTATGACAGGGTACACTACAGTACTGTTCACGGAATGATCGCTGCGGTGCCACTGTTGATGGCATTGATAACGCGGTGCTGTCCGTTCACAACAGAGGGGACGGTGCGGAAGATTGCGCCTGACACACCGGTGACAAGGGGAGAGGTAGCCTCCCTAATACGTGCTTAGTATCAGAACAGATCGAACAAGGATCTCTGACATACCAGCCAGCAAAAACGCCAACAGCGTGACCACGAACGATTGCGTAGTACGGCCCATCCTCATCCGCATCGGGGAGATGGTAGTCGTAGCCCACAGGTACAACCCATGGAGCCGTGCTACCAGGAGGAGGGCCGTCTTTGGTGGGGGCGGCAACGGGAGCTTGCGCAGGGGCAGCAGCAAGGGCAGCAACGGGGGCTTGCGTGGCAGCGGTGACGGGGGCTTGCGTGGCAGCGGTGACGGGAGCAACACTGGACACGGAGGACACAGCACCACCGCCGTCACCATCAGCTGCAGATAAAGCGACAAAATCGTCGTCAGCGCTGGTAGATCCAGCAGAGACCCTGTTGGAGGCCTCATTGAAAACGTCCGCGAATCCTTGGATGTCCGCGGCGGAAATGTTCATGAACGCCATCATGGCGAGCAGAGCTAATGAAAGAGGCAATCAGGATGGGTCCATGTATTGTTGAAAAGTGTACTCACCGTCAACAGTGGGTACGTTGGAAGTGCGTGCCATGGGGGGCAAAATCCGAAGAGGAGAGAAAGAATGGGGGGCTTCACTAGCGCAGACAGCCATATATACAACATCCCCGGAAAAATGCGAGAGGTGTCTTGGGAAATATCTGAGTTAATCCAGACATGGAAAAAGCTAATGTACAAAGTACAAAAACGCTGTACGTCTTGGCTAGCGGGAGAAGAAAGCATGTACATGCACCTTTGCCATAAGTGAAAGCACAACCCCCAGGGTTACTGCCCCACCCCCCTCAACGCTTGAGCCTGTACGCTAAGCTCTCAGTAGCTCCCGTCACTCGGTTTTCATTATCAACCACATCCTCATATGGACAATCCAGCAGATGGACCAGGTTCTGTTCCTCAAGTCGAGGAACTGGAAGGGCGCGCAGAGGTGGGTCCCACGTCGATGCGAGAAGAACTAGCAAAAGTGCCAGAAGTGTCGGCGAATGCGCCAGAGGTGTCGACGAACGCGCCTGAGAAGTCGATGAACGCACCAGAAGACTCAGCGACAACGTTGAAGGATTTAGACAAACGGTGAGTGACCATCTGTAACTCGTTTGGCTAAGTGTGACTAATGAAGTCCAGATTCGGCCGTGGATGGGCAAAAGGCGCCCGGCTCATATTCCTTCAAAGCCACCTCGAACGGTACAAGACAGCCTGCAATGAAAGTCGGTCAAAAGGACACGATGTTATGGACTCCATCCACAACACATACTTCAAACAATTCGACTGGCGACAACCCATCACCGAGGAGCCAGAGGAAGGAGCTCCCCCCCCAAACCCTCTCGAGCCACTTTCTCCAGAAGAGCGCAAACTCAAGGGTGCGGTGGTCGATCGTTTGAAGCAAGTACGTGCTCTTTATGACATTTATCCTTGTACACCTAAAATATCTCCAGTCCATTGCGAGCTGGTTAAACTATCGCACCAACCATGTCGATACTGGCTTATCCCACCTCACCAACAAGTCTACGAACGACCCCTTCGCCATACTCCTCAGCAAGCTTTCGGGCGTTGGTTTGAAACCTCCAAAACGATGAGCTGCTTGGGAACATTATGCCAAAGAAGCTTCGGACGAACTCAAGGCAAACTTCGAGCAAGAATCTCAGCAGAGCGGGAAGCCAGGTACCCAGCACGCCAATGCTCGAAACAAGTTCATGCACGATTCGTTCGACGCCCTTGAACCTGACCAAAAAGAGCGCTGGGCGGCAGATGCCAAAGAGTGGCACCGAGTTCAAGTTCAAGCTACCAATGCCCGCGACTCGCTGATCCGCAACATGACTCCAAGCCAGCGGCAGGAGTAAGTCTTGGCTTTACCCTCAACTTAGTTCACTTACCTAATACCTATTCCAGCTGCCTGAACCGTCTTGGAGACCTCTTCTACCCAATCATAGACGGTGTTAATGAACTCCTTGACATGCATGTCTCGGTGTTAGTCGGGGGTCCTGAGCCAGCCAAGGGAGGGCGGCTCAATGTAATCAGGTATGATCTCTTTCCGCGCCATTGGCACTCACTCACAATCGTTTACAGCCTCCATTCTGGCGTCAACCTGGATGCCGTTCCGCAGAATTGGGGTGACGCGGACAAAGAGAAGTATAAATTAGTAACGAGGTCGTTTCAAGAGTATCTCGCCACTTCATACAGTAGGCTTTTTCTATTCGGTCAAGCTTAACCTTACATGCTTATACTTTCCCTCAGCGCATGAGCAGCAGCTGAAGGCCGCTATGCCCAACACAGCCCCGGCCCCTGGAGCTTCGCCATTCGTCACTGATGACGCTAATGACGACGACGACGACGACGAATCCAGCAAACACACACAGCGAAAGGACAGCAGAGCTGTAAAGGACCATGCTCGACCTCCCTCAAAAGCGTACAAGACCCAAAAGAAGCACAAAGTTAAACCGACGTCGAAACGAGGCCGGCGTTCGAACAAGAAAGTTGACACAGAAACTGAGGCTACCTCGGCCACTGAAACCGAAAGCAGCAGTGACGAAGAGCCGCCACCCACGAAAAGGAAAGCACATACCAGTAACAAACGGAAGAAGCATCACCATGACACCTCAGACGACTCAGACTTGGAAAGTGAATCTGACTCCCCTTCGGCCAAACGTCGCCGACCATCGAAGCTTGCCTCAATTCGAGACCGTTCAATCAAAGACCGTGGTAAACAGAAACAACGTCGGCACTCTCCTTCTCCCCCCCATCGACGCTCTTTCCCTCGCACCTCTTACCACTCCAAGCCTAAGCCACGGTCCCATCCCAAGGAGTCTCGCCGAGAGGAATCTGATTTGGACAGTCCAGCTCCCACCGCAGGGACCTATCGTGTAGGCCCCCCAAAAAAAGGTAAATTGACTCTTCATAATACCAGCTAGTGTCTGACCCATACACCCTAGCCAAAGCGAGCATGAAGCCTGCTTCCAAGAACAAAAAAGTCGCCGTACCTAGTAGTAAAGGTCGTAAAGGTATGTTAAATTACATCCAACATTACGCGTGCTAATACGGCGGTAGCTTCGGCCCAAGAGATGATTCCGACTGTTCCAAATACGCCGTCTCCTACCCGATCTGGCACGCCCCTCCCCGGTACCTCATTCTCGCCCGCTCAATCCCAGGCGCTGTTGGATGAGGTTACCACTCGTCTATCCGCAGAGCCACCATCAGTGAAGAGGCCCGTGGACGATTCTTGGCCACTCTGGTTCAAAAACCAGTATAAAGTCTTGTACGAAGTCAAGAGCATGCCAGACGTGTGGTTTGTACTCCTCGCCAAGTTCGACCTGTTCGAAGAGATGACTGCCTACAACAATACTGGAAACGGCTTGGCAACACTCAATCGCCTGGAGGAAATCAGTTGGTGGATTTGTGCTGGCCGGAAAGCGAACCCTACCCTTTCGGATGTGGACAAATTTGGCGACAATTGGTGGCGTTGGTGGATTTCCTTGCAGCCAGAGTGGCGAGGAGTGGCATCTGAGGAGTCGGCGTTAGAATGCCGCCATCGCCAGGCAGACAAAGCCGTATTGTGTGCTGCTGCAGCTTGGGAGGAGCTTGATAAACCTGGACGCAATGGCTTCCTCAGCCCCATCGCCGCCTTATTTTGGTGGGCCTCTGCCAGGATTGACTCCCTGAAGAAGCCGGTGGTGACGGAAGAGAGCAGCGAGGACCAGGCGCTGGAGTCAGAGCTGACGGAAGAGCACGAGAACCTCCCCGAGTGTGAGGATTGGACGCTAGAGTTTGAGGACGGCCATGATTGGCTTATGGCTGTGGCGGACATGACCTGGGTTATGGACTGTATGATGATCAGTCGCAAAGCCACCACGTAGTCACTCACGATCCTTCGTATTTTCTTGCTCCCTCGCTACATAAACCAATGTCTGTCATGTACATTATCAATCAGACACATTTCTTGCTCTGCGTAACCTATATCTTTGAGTCGTCCCAGTGCCCAAATGAGAACTCGTCACATGCCAGATAAGACACTCAATGTTCAAGGCAGATGTGATTATAACAAATGGCCATCCCTACCGATGTGGACAAGAAGAAGACACCTACGCTACTTGCAATGGACTACAGCCTCTTGTGTGCTCAGATGGGTAATCAGATGAGTTCAATTGCTCATCTGAGTAAAAGTCGTATGAAAACAGTAGGTTGCTTAATTATGACTTTACCGCCCTAACCGCCTTACGCCTTTTGACATTCGAACCGCCCCCTTCTCTTCCCTCGCTGTTCACTCTTGACCAAATACACCAAGGGGCCATATGGGGCGTCCACGACTGTACCATACACCTGACGAGAAAGCCAAAGCAAGGAAGTTGAAGGACGAGCGGTATTATGAGAAGTAAGTCGCTGAGTTTGGTCTTTGTGCCGTGCCCAGTTGATCTGCATCATTAGACACCGTGAAACCATATTGCTACGCAGTCGTAAGAAGTACTCGAAGGACAGGAACTTAGCACACTCACAGTCCCAATCCCACAAGCATAAGAGAAAGAACGTGTGGTACGTCCTTGTTCAATTGCTTTCGTTCAGCCGCCTTAATTACCTTTCCTAACTTCAGCACACCCCATAAAACACCATCTCCTAGCCAGGACATACTCGATCAGCTAGAGCTCATGGACAAATCACTCTCAGACCTGACAGCTCAACCGTCGTTCTATTCTTCGGTATGCGATGAGAGCATTTGGGTCGAGTCACTCCAGCCAATTGAAGACAAACTATCACTAATTGAAGACATATTCCAACCTTCGCATGAGTTGATGGCGACCTTACTTCAAGTTGATGGCATAGGGAGCAGATGGAAGCACGCTGAAGCAATACACCAGCGATTCCAGGATGTCATTTGTCGCCTAGATGATATACTTTGCTATGGTATGGAGGGAATACAAGTACTATCATCAATGTATAGTTCGGGTCAATTGCTGTATCAGTCGTAACGGTAGTTCGTAACATTTAATTCCATATTGTTCATTGCCTCTATGTAGCTTACCATGTGTACACTCACTTCTCCTCGCCGTTCAAGCTTTCAAGTCCTTGCCGTAAGCATCATTATCTAATGGTTATTATTCAGTTCTACATTATGCTCAGCAGCCTGCCCTTATAAACGGTCTCCAGAGTCGTTAACCGGGCTCTATCTTTCTAACCCGCCCCGTCATTTTTCTTCCACAGCGCACAAAGGTTAGTTCGCGCCGCGTCTCCATGTTGCCACTCCACTCACTTTAAGCTAATACATAGCTCTAAATGCCCCCCATTAAACGTGAGGAGATGAATATTCGACCGTTGACGCGGGCGGAAACGAGGTTTCTCCGTGAATGGGTGCCACAGTATCGCATTGCAAAGGGCGAAGGGAGCACTCAAACTGAGGTGTTCCTCGATCGCTTCTGGCTCATGTGGTTCGATAGATTTCCCCTCGAGTTCCCTGAGGCGCTTGAGGACCCCGACTTGACAGAATGGAGGAGGGGCAAGCGAAAAGAGGTACGTAGATTGGTCAGAATTCGAGGCCAAGGGGCTTACGAGTGTATCACTGGACAGAGGGTGCTAGAGACATTATACTGGTTGAATTTGACCGTGAAGCGAACGTAGCTAGCTTGACGGCCGCAGTGTAAAGCATGCATACTTAGACTAATTTGCAAACATAGCTTGTAGTTTCTTGGACAGCTGTAAGGCGTGAGACATCAGCGGGAGAAACACAGCGGGAGGGATGTGCCATACGCCACGCAACGGGGGGGGGAGCACTCCACCCTTGTCAAGTCCCTCAGTATCTGTATCAATGGGGAAGCGGAGACGCGTCCATAACGCCATTGATGACGACGACACTTTCTGCATCGATGAGCAGCACTCACGCCAGTTGAAAGTCGGTGCAAGTTGACGGTACTTCATTTGCATGCCAAGATCCCCGAAAAAGAAAACAGTGGTTCCTGCACTAGTACCACTAGAGCCACAAAGTACGAGCTGGACACCGAACGAGGATGTAGAGGCCTGGGATGCGGACGCAATTGAGGAGCTCGTGAACGACGCCATAGACCCGGCGTTGGTAAAGAAACGATCGAACACGTCGGTATGGCACCTATAATCACATATTTCAGCCTGTGGCTAACTAAATATTTACAGGACGACCCTTTACGGGAATGGATTCCTTATCGCGAGGAATTCGTCTGGAAGTCCATTCGTGCCGAGGCGCAGTCCGAGGCAGCACGCGCAGGAGAATGTGCTACATGCCGAGACAAGCTTGAAAATGAGCAAGCTATGGAGCGTGCAACAACACTGCCGCAAGAGATGGGGGATCCACTGTACCGCTGCCTGGAATGCTTTGGGTTCCGCAATGAGTGCCTGGACTGTTGCATGGAACGGCACAAAAACCTACCGTTACATTGGATTGAGGTCAGTCTCCATGTACTCTAACCACTTGACTCGTCTGACCTCTAGGTAGGTGTGGGAGGATGGTTGCTTCAAGAGAATGACACTACAGAAGATGGGCCTACGGATTCAGCTGGGGCATGAATCGGCAGCATGTACAAACCCAGCAGCAGGGCCCAAATCGTTCACTATCCTCCACATCAACGGCGTTCACTTGGTGAATATCGACTATTGTGATTGCGAGAGACGAGTGCCACGGAGGATTCAGCTTCTGCGCGCGGGATTGTATCCAGCCACTGTGCAATATCCTGCAACATGTGCGACACTTGGTGTTTTGAAGCACTTCCATGGCTTGTCATTATGCAGCAAGGTTTCAGCGTACGAGTATTATCTGAATCTCGAAAGACTTACCGATAGTTCGCAAGTAGAGATCCCCAAGGTATTTACATCCTAGTTTGCACCCGCTGGTTTCCGTCTGACTTCCGATTAGACACGATACAAGGCTTTCTTGCGAATGGTTCGACAGTATCGGTACGAGCGACTAATGAAACGAGCTGGGAGAGGCAACATTGAGAATGGGATTGCGACCACCTCTCCAGGCGACCTCGCACTTATCTGTGCCGCTTGCCCACAACCGGGCATTAATCTTCCTGAAGGATGGGAACGGGTACCACCAGCGCTAAGGTTCGTCATCGTCATTCCAAACTTGACTCGTAGTTATTGACTGTGGGAAAAGATTTCTTTATACACTCTTTGTCTCCGTAGATGCCAACTTCAGACTCAAAAACCGCCTACGTTCCAATGAGCTCGTCGATGCCGGCCTGCACACTGGTCTTGCGTATTTCGTACCTCAAGTATCTTACAAGGAACATGTCATGAACCACGTCTCGCAAGCTGATGTATGTATCCGTTTCTGTTCACTGCACGAGTTTGACTCATGTCCATGCAGATCAGTAGCTGTAGCGGATTTGCTGCCCTCTCTCGTGCCGACTCTAAATCATCAACCGGCCTGCGTTACACTGGTGTAGGCATGTGCATATGCGCTCGACATGAACTGATCAGACCTCTTGGTGTGGGTGACTTACAAAAGGGTGAACGGTGAGTACTAATGGTTAATTTACGGAAGCTTGAACTTGACATCTGGCGTAGCTATTGCAACATGGACTACATTGTCCTATCGGCGGTGGCTGGCCTCGCTCTGAGAATGCTCATGATTATTTACGACATCGCTTGTCAATGGAGAGTCAATTTCTCCAAGCGTATGCAAGAACTTCCTTCACACCTCCATATCTCCGACAACGTCTTGGTCGACTTCTGCATACCAAAATGCCACCTTCACGCCCACCAGTCCATGTGTCAAACCCCTCACTCGCTCAACCTCAAACCTGGTGTTGGACGAACCGACGGAGAAGGCATCGAGCGTGATTGGTCCCTGATCAATCCTGCAGCCAATAGCACGAAAGAAATGGGTGCCGGAAGTCGACACGACACCCTCAACGACATCTTCGGGTATCATAACTGGCTCAAAACCACCGGGCTTGGACTCTCCCTACGCCGAAAGTACAGACTCGCTGTCGTGGAATCCAAACGACACCAGGGCTTCCTGGACGAACTAACAGCGTCAATCAACGTACCCGGGCTGGTGGAGACTTGGACGACAGCTGTTACAGACTGGGAGAATGACAAGACCAAGCCGAACCCCTACATAAGTGTCTCGTCTTGTAAGTTACTGTTACTTTGTCTGCTTTGTTGTCAGCTGATAGACCACAAGATGAGACGGAGAAAGACGTGAAGCTCCAGCTAATAGAAATGGAGAATGAAGCCGCCGCCTCCGGCTCAACGGTTTTGCATGCAAAGAGTGCGACCACATTTTTGTCAATGGGTCTTACCCTTGAAGAGACACAGTAAGTGATACTGTGAGAGATTGTGTACTTGACGCTGATTACAAGCTTCAGGCATCGCTTAAAGGCGCAGGCATCGGAAAGGGACTTAACTAGCACCCAAGCTGCAAAGGTTGAGGAGGCTCGCCTGGCGTTTCACCGTCAACTGAAACAGTTTCAGGCTCTACAAGCAGTATACATGCCGCTTGCACTTGCTCTGGTCGACATCCAAGTGGACGAAAGACCTGAAGACTTTGACCTCTATTTCCCATCATCGCTTGATGCGGAGGAGCGTAATCGAACGTGCGCTCGAGGACTAGCAACTAAGGAAGACAAACTACGTGAAGCCCAGTGCCGTGATTCTTTAGATCGGATACGGCTACTGCAACGAGCAAAGCGACATGTCGTCATCTACAAGAAGAAGAGCCAGCCAGGCCAGCGCACCGGAACTCGGGCTCGCTCGGAGTTTGACCGATTGGATGTCAAGATTGCGCAAGCTACGGCAAAATATCGACTGGCTCGACGGGCCCTCCTCAACCTTCGTGGGGAGGGAATATGGATGAACGAACTTAGGGAACTTCGCGACCAAGACATACGCCCACCGCCCGCATTTGATATTGATGCCAACACAACGGCTAGAAACATGAAGGAAGCAGCAACGAGGCTCGGCGAGGGACATTGGGAAGTGCCATGGATCTGGAGATCTGCGGGTGTCATGGGTGATGGAGACGACACCGAACTGAATGAAGGTGAGCCAAGGAGGCAAGCCCCAGTGTTCTCATTGATTTACACTAGAATTCAGGTCTGCGGATTGAGTGGGCAAAAAGCCGAGCGCGCGCGCTACGATGGTCGGAAGAAGTACGGCTATGCAAGGAGGAAATGCGCCGTGTACGTGAAACGTTGAAGTTCAAGGCCCAGCAATGGTCAACCCGTGACAAAGCATGGACCGCAATCGAGGAAAAAGGAGACGACTCACTCATCCAGGGAATCTTGGCGTTTGCTCGTACCCAAACCAACGTTTACGAGGGTCTACTGGATCATTTTACAATGCTATGGAATGAGGCACCCAAGAAAGGGCATTCTGCAGCAATACCGGAGGACAAGGGCATCAAGGGTGGCGAGGACGGGGGGAGTGAATTTCCAAGGACAGACACCCCAACCGACACCCCAACCGACACCCCAACCGAACACCCCAACCGACCAGCATGAAGAACCCCGTGCAAGGACACGTCTTGAGGGAAGGAACCAGTTGCGGGGGAATACTTTTTCTTTTGTTTTGCGCGCTTGTTTTGCGCGCTTGCTTTGCGCACTTTCTTTAACCTTTTTTTGATCGTATGCTTTCTTTTATTCTTTTATTAGCAATCAATGTCCACATATGGGGTGCTGGAAAATATATTGTGAGTATATATGTATTGATCTAATATGGATGAGGTGAATATAATATAGTATCCGGAAATGTCCGGGCAGCTTTGCTGCTGAAACTGTGCAAAAGTGCTGCCAATTAGGCAACAATTCTCCAGAATCTGGGTAAATGCAGAGGGCCTGGATTAATGCAGTGATTTGACCATTGTAAAATGTGCCTCAGGTGTCTTTGGCTAGACTGGAATAATCCAGTCTATAGGGTATATTACAACAACAAGTTGTGGTCGGTCTTCCTGCCTCTATTCACGACAGGCTAGTAGATCACGGCTACAATGCCGAATGACACCCCATTTCTGACTTGTACTCGGTCGCTCTCCAGGCGGAGGAAAGTCGAGTGATGGCTAAGCACTACACTCATGCAGTGGCTGCCAATCATGCCAGGAACCATCCTGGAGCCTCAACGAACAACGGTAAGGTCGAGAAGCCGACAGCCACTGCCTATGTACCTCGTCCTGGTCAAAGATTTGGGCATAGCAAGCCCGTCCCTACTGGTACATGTAGACCAGAGAGCGTCGAGCAGAGTGTCACTGCGGGAGCTCCCAATAACGGTGGCAGGCAAGTCGTAGCGGGACCATCGTGTCCTGCCCATAATATCGCCTCTTGACCGACTATGAGAGCGCAGCCCCACCGCGCTTCTGGCGGTGGCCATTTTGACGCCTCTAAGGCGAAATGCTACGCATGCGGGAATGTCGGGCACATCTCCACTGACCCGAGATGCCCTAGATATGGACAACCGCGCCTAAACGCAGCCCGAGTCGACGATGAATCCGGCGGCACCATGCCAACCCCGAATGACTCTGCGCCCGAAACCACAAGCGATCATGGAGGTGACGGTGATATCGTCCAGCATGATGAAGACGGCCTGGAGGAGTCACAATATTCATCGCCAGACGATGAGCACAACGACTTCGATAGGTATTATGACGTAAACGATGACATCGTGCACATGGGCACGATGGATACGGAGTGGCCCGTATGGCTGTGCTGCATGACGCCGACTGAACCACCCGTTGAGAGTGGATGTGGAGCAGTAAGATTGGCTGCCTTCCGCTCTAAATACCAACCATCGGGCCATCCGGTGGATCGCCCCAAACGGGCGAACATCACGACGAAATCGATAGCGCAATACGTGACTATCAACGGTGTGCAAGCCTACACCCTCTTCGACTCGGGGTGCACGACCGATTGCATGAGCCCCGACTTCGCTAGAGTAGCGGAGGTCAAATACGGATATCTTAAGGATGTCATCCCACTACAGTTGGGAACGGTCGGGAGCAGCGCGAGCATACAGTTCGGCACATACACCCGCGCCGTATTTGGAACCATTGATTCCAAAGAATACTTCGATGTTGCTAACATCGACAGGTACGACCTCATTCTGGGGACGCCGTGGATGCACAAGCACGGCGTATTGCTGGACTTTGCCAGTCGCGTGATCCATGTTGGAGATCAGGTGTACCCTTCTCTCACGGAGGGGGAGGAATCTGTCGAAATGGCACGACGACACTCCGTCCGGAAGAAGGAATGACTAGATTCCCAGTCAAAGATGGCGCAGGCGCCCAGGTCAAAATGGGGCGACATCATCAATGTCGATGTGACTGAGATGGCCATGTCGCCAGATCAACTAGACTTAGTTGAACGATCCGTCCAGGAACAATTGATCCTGGAAGCATGAAAATCACTGACGAAGTCGGGCAAGGCCCAATAATCTCGCATGGCTCGAGACAAGGACGCAGGAGACAGTCCTGAATACCTGAGACAAATGGGCCCGGACTTTGAAGCCGTATTGTCTGGGGTAGAAATATATACGGAGGAGCACATACCTCATCTATGATCGAGATGGTTATTTCGATGTAAAGATATCATGGGAGGTTCGCCCAACAAGCTCCCCCCTCTTCGTGTCATTAATCACACGATCCCTCTTTATGATGAGGACAAGAAATATAATTATTACTTGCCACGCTGCCCTGATTCTCTGAAATCACATCTATCAGACAAGATTTCAAAATACCTACAATCGGGGTGGTGGGAGACTTGTCAGACGGACCAGGCAGCCCCCATGCTTTGTGTCCTGAAGAAATCAGGAGGACTACGTACCGTTGTAGACTGTAGAAAACGGAACGAGAACACTTGTCCTGACGTTACCCCCTTCCCAGACCAGGATAATATCCGCCTGGACGTAGCGCACGCAAAGTATCGGTCCAAAATCGATTTTTCCGATGCATACAAACAAATCCGTGTAGAACCGCGGGATGTGTGGAAGACTGCGTTCGCCACTATATATGGCACCCTGCTGAGCCATGTCATGCAACAGGGTGACTGTAATGCTCCGTCAACATTCCAGCGGATAATGAACCTGGTATTCCGAGAGTACATTGGAAGGTTCATTCATGTCTACTTAGACGATGTATTCGTATACAGTAATACAATCGAGGAACATGAAGAGCATCTTTGTCTGGCCTTCGCCAAAATTCGAGAATTCGAATTCTACCTTAAGCCCAAGAAGTGCGACCTGTACGCCGACCACATAGATTGCCTTGGACACATCATCGACAACAATGGACTACACCCCGACAGGGATAAAATCACCCGCATATGCGAGTGGAGAACACCACGGTCGTACAATGACATTCAACGATTTCTGGGGCTGGTGCAGTATCTCGCACATTTCGTCCCTGACCTGTCTGCCTACGCAGGCCTGTTGCAGTCTATGGAAAAAAATGGCCAGACCTTTGTCTGGAGACCAGTTCACGACAAGTGTTTCACCATGATCAAAGAGCTATGCGCTCGACACCCCATACTCAAGCCGATTGACCCCATTAAATCGGACATGGTTTGGGTGATATGTGACGCCTCCACATCGGGACTTGGAGCAATGTATGGACAGGGACCCGAATGGATGACCTGTTGCCCGGCAGGCTTCATGTCCAAGAAGTTCACCCTGGCTCAACACAATTATCGTGTCTATGAACACGAAGCGTTGGCCATCCTCGAGGCACTCCTCAAATGGGAGGATAAACTGCTAGGGTACAAGTTCACGGTTGTTACGGATCACCGTGCCCTCGAGTTCTTCAGCCAGCTGAAGAAGTTATCACCACGACAGTCGCGGTGGATGGAGTATCTCTCTCGATTTCGGTTTGAGATCAAGTACGTGAAGGGCGTACTCAACAAGGTAGCCGACTGCCTCTCTCGTTACTACTCGGAGGACACGCCTCATGACGTCCATCCTATATCCGAGTACGTGAACCCCAATGTGCGGATAGACCCCGACCACGACCTCCTGTCATGGGAACGTATCCGCGAGCTTCGCCCACAGGGAGTGAGCTTATTAGCTCAATGCCCGGTGGACAGAATCGAGGAACAGGATGTCAAGGCGAACCACCTCGGGCCCGCCCTGGAAGGAGAAATTTCCCCGACTGGTGAAGACGACCTCACCATTCTGGAATCACGCTCCAAAGGCACGCATCTGCGTGACTTACTTCATCAACGGGATGAATTCACTGCCTTGGTGAAAGAATCGTACCCGCGGGACCCACTGCTATCGAAGGTGTTGGCTAAACCTATGGATTATTCGTCTTTCTTTGTAAAGGACCACCTCATTTGGACCCGAAACCTCGGGCGAGAGGTGGTATTGTGCATACCACAAGGCGCATTGAAGGATAACACTCTGACAGGTATCATTATCGAGCAAGCGCACTCGATCATAGGACATTTCAGTAGCCAAAAGACGTTGGAGTATATCCGACGATGGTACTGGTGGCCAAAAATGACGAAGATGATCACAACCTTTTGCGACTCCTGCGTGCCCTGCAAACGAGCCAAGGGGAACTACCAGCCTCCCCCTGGCAAGCTACACTCACTACCAGTCCCCACGGAACCATGGGACAGCATCGGCATGGACTTTATCGGTCCATTTCCCGAGGTTGATCATTTTAACTACCTGTGGGTAGCAATATGTTGAATGACCTCCATGGTACATTTGATTCTGGTCACCACCCGCACCACCGCCACAGAACTCTCGTGGATATATTTAAAAGAGATTTGTCGCCTACACAGGCTGCCGTCCAGTATCATGTCCGACCGGGACTCGAAGTTCACCTCCAAATGGTGGACTGAGCTCCATCGATTGCTGGGTGTTAAATTGAGGATGTCTACCTCGTTCCACCCTCAGACGGATGGACAGACCGAACACGTTAATCGGTCGATAGCCCAGATACTTCGATCGGTGGTTACCGCCGATCAGTCCAACTGGGTGGCTAAGCTACCCATGGTGGAGTTCGCTCTCAACTCCAGCACCAGCTCCACCACTGGATTCGCCCCGTTTGAGGCGAACTATGGATTCGTACCATCCATGTTGAACATCCATAGGCACAGTACCGAGTGCGCTCCTGGTGTAGCAGCCTTCGCCGAAAAGGCACGGCAGAACCTATCGGACGTGTACAACATGATCATAGAGTGTCAAGTGTTTCAGACATATCACGCTAACACCAAACGTCGCGACGAACCCAGTATTAATGCTGGAGACATGGTCTACTTGTCTACAAGTAACCTAGCGCTCCCTAAAGGAAGGGCCAGCAAACTACTCCCCAAGTACATAGGGCCGTACAAGGTGCTACAGGCCTCCCCGGGGACCTCCAACTACTTGTTGGAATTACCCGCGTCATTGAAGACGCGGAACCTGCATCCCAGGTTTCACGTATCGAAACTTCGGCCCCATGTGCCGAACGACGCCCTGCTATTTCCTAATCGCACCCCAGTCGACCCGTACGATTGGGGCACTCCAGATGACGCGGAGTGGGTGGTCGATGAAATCACTGCCCATAAGTGGAATGGCAAGCAATTACTACTGCAGGTATGGTGGAACTTGGGCGACACCACCTGGGAACCCCATTCCCATTGTGAAGAACTTGAGGCCCTCGAGAGGTATCTCGAGCTAATGAATGTCCAGCGATGTGAGGACCTGCCGCAACGGATCAACGATAAGATTGGCGCTCAGAGACACCGGTAGTACTGCGACCGGCTTGTCAGGTAGTAGGCATGTGGAGTCTACACTGCAAACGTGACGTCTGGGATCAAAAAGAAAAATCAATCGTTGACCCAACCCACCACCACATCACACCAACAACTACCCAATTCATGGCTTCTACGGGCGGTCAGCCACCTCCAGACCACCCCATGGGTGGTCCCAACCCACCCGATAACTCAGGTGGAAGAAAATCTCCAGTGCGCCTCACCGTGCGCCAAAAAGGAAAACAGCGCGCAGATCACGCATTCCGTGACAAGCTCACGGACGACGAGGTTCGTCAACTTTCATCCTTTCCCTCCCCGCCCCCAGTGGAGGGAACTTCCGAGGCACCCAGAAACTGGGTAGCACACCCGGGGTATCGATGCGTCATATGCACTGACCCCTCCTGCACTACGTGCTTGGCTTACGGCCAGCACCGCATGCAAGGCTACATGGACCCTCAGATGGGGTCCATCGATCGCAGAATGGCTGCCATTCTGCACCCTGAACTACCTCAGTATGCGGAGCGAATGTACAATTCGTGGCGCGTTATTGAGGAAAGTTCGAGGGAGGGGAGGGGGAGGTTAGAAGATGACCTACGATACTATCGAGATCAGCTCGACGACGCTCACAACGAAATTCATGACCTACAACACCAAATTGACGAGCTGGACGACCGACGCGACGTGCGTCGGAAGATAAGAGACCCCACCACCGGGGGAACGTCCACGATGAAGATTGTGGAAATGAAAGACAACTACTACGACTCGGAAGAGGACTGGGGTGACGAGGAATCAGACAAAGACCCATGTCCACCGTTGCCCACTGCGGCCGCAGCCGCAACATCGTACCCCGACCTCGTAAATCTACGAGAATCACAATCCCAGTTCGACGAAGCTGGAATCCCCATAACCCGGAGTGCTTGGGAACACGCCAATCGGCTTGCCCACATCCCGGGGAATCGGGACGCGGTAAACACGTGCAAGGTGTTGGCCAACGCCGCCAATCGCGCTCACAATGAGCGGCGGCCTTTGACCACCGCCCAGCAAATCGCCCTCAGGGAGTGGCGCGTTCCCCTGTGGGCGAAGGACAATATACACTCCCGCCCAATGAGAGCAGGCGGGGACCATTCCCAGCCCCCAGCAGGGCCCTCAACCCATCCGGCTCTGGCGGCTGCATGCGCCAACCCGCAAATACCCATTCCGATCAACAGCGCCCCACTGCCAACTGCAGTGGAAACCTCGTTTAACGTTCGCCATCCAGGCATGGCCCCTCCACAATCGGACGATCCGCCCCAACAATGGGCGGCATATTATCACTATGAACGCCGTGTTCATAGGCCCCCGCCTGGTATCCAGGACCCTCTCAACCTCCGCCAGGTGCGGGGATGGTGCGCCATGCGCATACTCAGTCCCACTGAACAGTCGGTGGGCGCCTCCTTCGGGTGGCAGCGAACGCTGTTCAATCAGCGATTTTGTGAATTACTGGCTGTTTCCGGCCAGTACAGCAGTATCATCGCTCGTGATCATCTCGTCATCGTGAATGTCAACAACTTCCACCCATTGGGTGGGTCTATCGACAACCTGACCATCGGTGCGGTCGCTCGGCACCTCGCCGAGTGCAGCTTCTCGTACACCTGGGCCGACGATTGTTGGGACTTCGCCCAGGCCTGGGTCATGGACAACCACAACGATGGTCGGGATCTGACGGCCACCCGTTAGTTATTGGGGTCGGTATCGGATACCAATCGACCCCTGTCCTTCCCCCATGAACCTGACAGGCTCGTGGACTCCATGGCTCTCCGGCCACCCGGTTGTCCTCCGTCACCAGCGGCGGGACGACCATTGCGACGTGAATCGGGTCTCAGGGCCACCCACACCCGCCCCGCTTATCCCGGAGATACGTTCTCCGCTGCTTTCGGCCCTGTACTATCGACACTCACGCCCTCCTCAGGCCACCCTCGTGCCCCTCCACGACCACCTGTCGTGGCTTCCAGTTCCACGGGAATGGTTAATCCCGTTCCTCCCTTCACTATGAACCTCCCGGTGGCTACCGCCGGAAGTTCCAACGTCAAGGCATCCCTCGAACTGCCTCTTGTTCCGGGTGGCCCGCCCGTGTTCCTGGGAGGGCTCGTTACAGTCCCAGCCTACTTCCCTTGCGGGCCCGCCTCCTCCCTTAGCAGTAATGCCGCGGGTTCCAGCGCTGCCCCGTCGGAAGTCTCATTGTCTTATACCCCTTCCGTGATCACGGAAGACGACGACGACGACATGGACTAGTGTCCTCGTGCTCCACTACCATATAGTAGTGGATTATCCACCATTCTATTCCCACTGCCCCATAGCAGCGGACCACCCATTATACCACTGCCATACAGTAGCGGACCCATTATTACCCTCCTCTTCTACCTGTCTCGTAACCGAGACTACCACCCTCATTATATCCTTTTCCTCTTACTCCTTTTCTTCGTAGATCACATGATGTGATCTAAGGGAGGCGGGTGTAAACCCCTTACCCCTTTCCCCTATCTAGTGCCCACATGTGACTACTGTCACATGTGCCTTATTTATCATCTTACGTTTTGAACGTGAAGTTTTAATAATCACACATTCTATACTTATCACACTCACTACACAAATACGTACCGCGAATATACGTCGGTCAAACATACTTTGCACCGCGTGAGATAAGAGGTACTCAGTGAGTACTTACATACCAACTGAGGTCCCTTCTTCTCGTCGTGGTCTGCCCACCGGCGTATTTTGTTCATGTTGGTCCTCTTTCTTGCTGTCCTGGTGGTAGGAGGCTACGTTGTCGTCACCGTTTGGTACCTCCGGTTCGTAGATTTTCATTTGGGTGGTGAATGTGGGCTCAGTGAACAAGTGCCGTGGTCTAAAGCCAATGAGGTCGAACACCACGGCCGTGATCCTTCTGGGGGCAGCTGCATGTGTCGAGTGGAAGGCCCGAAGTCGTTTCGGTGTGTTTTTTAAGCCTACCTCCGGTTCCCAGGAGTCGTGCTCGGGTGTATAGCCTTTCCACCTAACCAAGTACTCTAGCCGTCCTCGTCTCAACTGGCTGTCTAGGATTTCCTCGACCTTGTACTCCTTTTCTCCTTGGATTCGCACCGGGGGCGGTGGTGGTGTTTGTTGTCCTGGAATAGTAGGGGTGTTCGCCTTTTCGGTGCGATGAGTCGAGATGGTGGGGTGAATAGATAGGTTTTTTGGGAGTTTTAATGTTATGGCGTTTTTTGTTGGCACCACGGTCACCTCGTATGGTCCGATTTTCTTTTGCTCGAGTTTGCGCGACGGCCTGGTCGTGCTTAAATTATCAGTGAAAATGAACGCTTTATCGCCCACTTGGTATTCAGGCATCTCCCCTACTTTCCTATCCGCGTACTTCTTCATTTCTTCCCCTGCTTTTACTAATGCAGACTGTGCCTCTTCCCAGGTCTGCTTCATTCGCTCAGCGAATTTATCAACTGCTTCCACCTTCGACTGCTTCCTCGGTTCCACCCCCATCCTTGGGTGCCTTCTGTAATTTAGGTAGAACAGACTCTGCCGGGAGCTTGTTTGACTTTTGTTGTTTAGGGAGAACTCGCAGATGGCCAGCCATTCCGCCCAATCGTCCTGCCTATGGTTGATGAACATCCTTAAGTAGGTTTCGATTTCTCAGTTTGCTCGTTCAGTCTGCCCATCGGTTTGCGGGTGGAAGGCGGTCAATAGCCAAGTTTGAATTCCCAATAGTTTGTTTAGTTCTTGCATCACTTGTGACGCGAATTGGGGTCCTCGATCCGATATAATGGTATTGGGCAGTCCGAAGTCCTTCCAGACGTGATCTCGGTATAATTTGGCTAGCCCGAGTGAGGATAGTTCCTCCGTCATTGGTACCAGTCGGACCATTTTGGTAAATCGATCGACTACCGTTAGGATGGTGTCGCATCCTGACGACTTAGGTAACTTGACGATAAAATCTGCAGAGATGTCGGTCCATGGTTCGGATGGGATGGGATTAGGTTGGAGCTTTCCCTGTGGTTGATGCGAGTAGGATTTGCTCCTTTGGCATTGGTCGCATCCCCTGACGTATTCTGCGATAAACCTGTTCATCCCTGGCCACCAATAATTACGTGAGACCAGCTCTATTGTCTTCCATCTTCCCGGATGTACTGCTACCGCTGAGTCGTGGTGTAGTTTTGTGATTTCCCTTCTGACGTCAACGTCTTTTGGTACATACACCTTTCCATGGTATAGTATGAGGTTCTGTTCTTGCGACCACTCCGCCTCCCTCAACACCTTGGTCGGTGACCTCTTTAGTTCTTCGACTGCCTTTACCACTGATTCGTCATAGTTTTTTATTTTTCTGATTTTTGACAAAATGGGTGAATCTGCCCCGTCGATCAAGACGTGTCCTTGTTGCATGGCCTTGATTCGAAAGTACTTGGGTTTCAAAAGTACCATTGTATTGTCATCCTCCCCCCTGTCTAGATCCGGTCGTCTTGACAGGACGTCTGCCTTCATGTTTGAAGCCCCGGGCTTGTGTTTTAAGATAAAATTAAATCTTAATAAATATAGGGCCCAGCGCGCCTGGCGTCTGTTGAGTTTTTTGGTGGTCATGAAATATTCCAGGTTTTTGTGGTCCATCCAAATAGTGAATTGACGACTATTCCCTTCTAGGTAGTGTCGCCATGCCTCTAGGGCTCGAATAATGGCCAGCATTTCTTTGTCATGAATATTGTAATTCCTTTCTGTTTCGGTGAAGCCTTTTGAAAGAAAGGCGCAAGGTCTCCACTTTTCATTGTTGCAAAGCATGGAGAGCATGGCTCCTGAGGCATATTTAGATGAATCTGCTTCTATTTTCATTTCCCGATCTGTGTCTGGTAGCACTAGGATTGGTTCCTCCATAAATGCTTCTTTTAGCTTTTCAAAAGCTTCTTCCCTCCTTTTGTCCCATACGAACTCCTCTTCCTTTTTTGTGAGCTCATGCAATGGTTTAGCGATGGTGGCGAAATTCTTGATGAACCGTCGATAGTAATTGCTAAACCCTAGGAACTGTTGTACGTGCTGTACGTTCTTCGGGACCGGCCAGTTTTTTACTGCCTCTATTTTTGCTTCCTCCATCTGCACCTTGCCATCTTTTACCACCACTCCTAGGAATTCTACTTCTTCGACTTCGAAGAAGCATTTTTCTGGTTTTATGTATAAGTCGTTGTCCTCCATGATCTTCAACACTCTTCGTACTACTTTTTGGTGTTTTTCTACATTATTGTTCATGAATATAAGTAAATCGTCTAGATATATAACTACAAGTCCTTCGTCAATCAGGTCCTTGAACAGTTTGTTCATCATGGTTTGGAATGTGGATGGGGAATTGCTAAGTCCAAAGTACATAACCATTGGTTCGAATGCTCCTCTCGGCGTCTGGAAAGCAGCCCCCCATTGGTCTCCTTCTTTTATTCGTACATTATTATATCCCCATCGAAGGTCCATTTTCGTGAATAATCTGGCCTTAGAGACCTTGTCCACCAGTTGCGATATTAGGGGTAAGGGGTAGGCGTTTCGGACGGTGTATTTATTTAGATATCGGTAATCCTATACCAGTCGTTTCTTGCCATCCTTCTTCTGAACGAAGAACACGGGTGACGTTTGTGGAGATTTTGACGGTCAGATGTAGCCCTTTTTTAGATTTCCATCGAGGAAGTCGTTCAGTTCCTGCTGCTCCACCGGTGATAATGGGTAAACCTTTGAGGCTTTTGGTTCGAATTCTGGAGCTAGTTCAATTGCATGGTCCCATGGTCTTTCAATCGGCATTCGCTCTGAGTCTCGTTTTCTAAATACTTTCATGAAGTCGTGATAGTAATCCGGTACCATCTCTTCTTCTGTTTTTTCTTTTTTGTTGTTTATTTCCTTCTGGTTATGTTCTATGACATAATCATACTTTCCTATCGCCTTCAGGTGCATCTCTTCTTCTTTGCCTACTTCTACTTCTACTTGCGTGTGCGTCTTCCACATCCGGTCGATGTACATTTGGGCAACCGGCTCATGATATTGATTGGTCAAGTCGTCCAGATTTCGCAAGTATCTGCTTCTTAGGCAATTCCACTGCCTTACTCCTGCTACTGAGATGTTTCGCTCGCCTAGCTGGTACTTCAGTACTTCTTCTGCTTCCTCAGCACCTTCCTCATCGCCTTCGTCCATGCACACCTCCCATTCCTTCTTGGCCCACGTTCGGCATCCTTTCGGGCATCGTGACATGACTACCTCTCCTGTTTTCCAATTGATCTCCGGGTTGTGTCTTTTTAGCCACGATAATCCGAGGATTACGTCGACATTCCCCAGGTTGGTAACATAGAGAGTCATTACTTTTGCGTGTCCTTTGTAGGTTACCCTTACGTCTACCTTTTCTGTGACCTTTCCCATGTTGTTTGGCGTTCCATCAGCGTTTCTGATGATGGCAGGATTTGATAGGTTTTTTGTTTTTACGTTGTTTTTCTTTATATATCCTTGGTCGATGAACGAGTCCGATGCTCCACAGTCCAACATTGACTCCGGAGTGAGTGTGGTTAGGGTGTCCTGCATTTTCAAGCCAATTTCTACGGGGACATAGTTTTTGTCCGAAAAGGTTCTCCGCAAATAATTTCCTTTGATTTTTTTTGGTTTTTTTGCGTCTTAGGGGTCTCGTCTGAGGGTGAAGTAATAGATATTGTTTTGGTTACTACTGGTACATGATTTTCAGTAACAAAGGTGGAGTCCGGCTCCGAGACGAGTGCTGAGAATCTGTTTTTGAAACTCAAGTCGACACTTCCTGAGTTCCTTTGGAAAAACCCTTCTTGGTTAGTTCCTCCCTCCAGTACTCCTGCTGGTCTTCGTATGTCATCTGTCTGATGTCTAGCCTCCTTTTGCAATCTCGGGCCATGTGCCCTAATCCTCCACATTTGTAACAGCGAATCAGCGCTCTTTGCGTTCTGTCCACATCCATCACGTTTGGGTCTCGTGCTGCGATTGGTGGGGCTGGGGGTGGCGGTCTTGCCTGTTGTTGTTGCTGCTGCTGCTGCCCTTGTTGTTGCCCTTGCGGGGGCGGTGCTTGTCGTTGGTACGCATAGGGACGCCATTGGTTTGGTGTCGTTATTGTGGTTTTGACCGTGGGTTTAGCTGGTGCCGATTTTGAGTATGACTGGGCCTCCCTCCACTGCCTATCTATCGCAATTGCTTCTTCCTGCCATCCTTCACAGTTTGCCAGTAGAGGCCTTCTACCATATACCTTGTTCAATAACGCCGGGTTTAGCCCTTTCTTGAAGGCTTCGGTCAGGGCTACGTCGTTGTAGCCTGTATCATCTTTGTACGCGTTGAACTTCATGATGAAGTCCTCCGCCGAGTCGGATCCTTGTCGTAAGTGTCCTAAGAACGTGATGGCCGTGTCCCTGGGGTTGGGATCTCCAAACACCTCCTGGAGGCTTCGGCATATTCTCCGGAAGCTCGATACTTGCTCATCTGGTACTTGGGTCCTTACCCATTCCAGTACTTTCATCGTCATGGTGTTTTTCCAGTTGTCCACTTTTCTTCCCTGGACGTAGGATAAGAGGTAAAGAACCTTGATCGGTTCAGTGGGGAATTCGTAGGCGTTGACGTAGGTATACACTTTGATGCTTCTGATGAAGCTTCGGCATTTCGACCATTCTCCATTGAATGGTTCAGGTCGCGCCATTTTCGGGCCATTCCTGGCTTGGGGCGGTGCTGGGTTTTCTGCTACGGGTGCCAGGGGAATAGTCGGTGGGAATGGTGGAGAAGCTGGTGCTCCATAGGGTGTACGAGGGAGTGGGCAGCTTGCCCGAGTGACTACACTAGCTGGTCGGCTTTGAGGAACTAGTGCTTGTTGTATTCGCACTTCCATTCATGCCTCCATGTCCGTCATCATCTGTCTCATGGCGGCTAGGATGTCGTTGGTGGGTGCGGTGGTTTGTTCAGCTGGAGCGGGAGTTTCAGTGCCTTGCGGCGGCCATGGGTACTGAGCGGGGTTTTGCGGAGCGGGCGACACAGTATCAAGGGCTCCCACCCAGATACCGGATTCTACGCTAGCGTCAAGGGCTCCCGCCCAATTACTAGGTCCTGCGTTGTCCCTGGACATATCTCTGCCTTGAAGCGCCGGCCATCACAGCCTGTCGTAGGGTTGTGTGGATGTCGGCCTGACAGTTGAGTACGACATTGTTTCCGCGGATGAAGTATCGGGCCAGGGTTTTGGCGTGGATGGTGACGGGGGTTGGCGGGCGTTACTGGGATGATGATTGTTTCAAAAAGTTGGGGAGTACTTTTCAAGATCTGGGTGGCAAGTTTCTTGTTTCGGCGGTTGAGGGTTGGGTCGGGAATGAGAAGGTACGGGAATATGGTGTAGATGTTTGATCGGGTTAAGTGCGAGCAGGTTGGGGGCATGTGGGGTTCCTGTCAACCAACGTTGAACTTCAAACTAGTGCATGCTGGCACCTGAGCGGACAACGATGGCGAGGTAGGGTTCTTCGGCAAAAGTGTTTGTTATTTGTGTTGAACACAAAAAACAGTGTAGAGCGGGCATTGGGTGGGGAACTCATTCTTCTGTTAGGGCAACACGAATACTACAAAGGTAAACGCAGGCTCTACAAGATGTCGAGTGAGTAAGTTGTTATAAGGAAAGAGTAAAGGCTTAGTCTTGAGAGGAGAGAGGTAGGACGCGAGTGAAGACGCTGACTAGGGCACTGTATAAGTGGTAATCCCAAGAGAATGAGTTAATGTTTCTGGGTATGATATTCGAGGTTTTATACTACAGGCCTCATGTCTACTACATGCCCTATCCTGCTGGCTTTCCATGGAATGATTAGTGCATCACCGCAAGGTATGATCTCATGGACTGCGCCCATGCAGTTAAGGTGAGGTTCTGACTAAAGCTATTATAAATACGGGGGGCGATGTGTAAGCATAATATTGTAAGCTACCATGTGTCCATCATGTGATGCACAGGGGCAAGAGAAAAAGGAAAAAGAAGGTCGAACCGTAACAGAGTAGGGAATACATGTGTACTAGTGCTACTATAAATACTAGCTAACATGCATATGAAGTGAGGCTAGTAAGTACACATGTACATGAAACATGTAACAAGTGAATCATAGTGCTGCGCACCATGCATATACCTCAAGGGCAGAGCCCGAGGGTTTCCAAGAGTCCGAGAGTCCGAAAGGGGGCGTAAAGGGGTATCCCTAAGGGGGTGAGGATCAGTATATAACAGTACCTCCCCCTTAAGGCTGATTCCCAAGAGGCCCACAAGGGTCAAGGTTGAAGGAGCCACAGATGCATGGGTGCACGTGGAGCAAAGGGTGAAAGGAGTGAATGTCGAAGGAATATGGACAGAGGAGTGAATGAACATGAGTTGGCACACAAGGAGCCCGAGGGAGGCGCAGAACCTAAAAGAAATCCAAACGAAGGTGCGGCACTGACAAGTGCAAGTCATGTACAAAAACACAAATTTCCGTGGAAAAACGCGGAGTCCATAGGTCAAAAAACTCTAAGGAGTGTGAGGTGGTGAGTAGCCGGCATAGTGTTGAATCTTCAATGACTTCGGTTAGCATACGACTGCATTGCTATGTTGGTTGCATTCATGCTGGGGACCTACATGAAACGGCGACCTCCGAATACCAGTGATGATGATATGATCAAGGGAAATGGAAGGGGCGGCAGGTGGAAAGGGAGGAGAAGGAGGAGTGGAACGAACAAGCACAGTCAGTATGAAGCACATCGAAAATGTCAATGAAGGGAGACTCACGTAGATATATTAGCGCGAACAAATGTGCAAGCACCCAAACGAACGAATGGGAACAGGTGTTCATGTCTTGTACGACTCAGCACAGGTCATTCAGAGGAGGATCTATCAGGATCGGCATCAGCATGGGCCTTAGATGGAAGGGTACACACTAGATGAAGGGGAGGGAGGGAGAACGAATGAAGAGAAACACATGAGAACGGACACACCCAGCGCGCCTGCATTTGGTAGCGCCATATTCACCACTGTATTTGTGGGTTGCTGTGAGTCCCCATGTTCGTGCCTTACCTTTGTCAACATTGATTCCTCTGCAGATCAACCCAGGATTCGCTCACTGTACAATACCCCAATGATGGGCCCACACAGTATTATCAACAGGCTGCCCATTCACTCTCTCCTGCTCTCCGCCATCTAGGGTCACGTCATTATTGACATTGATATCTCCATGAACAGCAACCTGTAAGTCACTCTCTACCTATGGTACATACACAGCATACGACACCTACTATGTGTACAACATGTACACTGGGGTAGTCAGTGGTCAAGTTGAGGTGGCAATTGATATTGGGGCCTTGAAGAATCAGTTGAGGAGTGTTGGATGTCGTTTGGTGTGAACAGGTCAGCAGTGGGGAACATGATTGATGTGTCAGATAAGAATACACAGCATATGCATTGCAGGTAATGTAGGCACTGTAAACATCGTAGACAGCTTAAGCATTCCATGTCTTAGGAATCATAAGCCACACAGGCAGCGTAAGCATCCTCCCACTTTCCAAACTGCATGCTTGTCTATGTCATAGTCCTGACAATATTGTGCGAGCTTGGACTTATATTGACTATCAATCTCCCAAGTAAAGTCACTCAAGCAGGACTTTTTCTCCACATCTATAACTTATGTAGCCCTGACCTGCATCTGTTGGATCAGTCATAGGACCATAGTACAGGTAGTAGCAAAGAAAACTGGTGTGTACTGAACTGGCATGCACATTGACCTGCAAATTAGGTGGTCCATTACAAGTGGGCGATGAACCAGGATGTATAACAGGCCTGTCCCCAAACCACTGTATGTACATTGCTCCGGTACATATGTGACCTGGGGGGGGGGCTCATCGTGTACTGCTTTATCCATAGCAGTCCATATATATGTAGATGCGCAGTTTTCCATCAACAACTGGGGACTGTGAGTGACTCTCAAGGTGTAAAATTGATGGAACCAGCGACTGATTTGGTTTGAGTTAGACGGTCGTTGACAAGGACAAAGAGTGGAATAACCTGAGTGACAATGATGACAAGTGAATGTGCAAGCTGGAGTACTTGTGTTCTCGGGATGTGATTGGTTTGTGTGCCTGGTTTACACTGATCTGGTGGCATAGCTCGCAATTATCATAGCTATCATGATCATTGTGTTCATTGCTGTTCACTTGTATGAGACACACTCTGAGTCATGCTTTCAATGCCCCTGCCGCCTACGATGCCTAAGCTATCTATGATGCCTATGATGCCTATGCTTGTAAGGGCAACCTCAAGATGGCCAACAGCATGAGCCTAGCAGAGGGTGAATCCAAAGATATGAATAGAGCTACTACAATACATAAGTGACTGCTTACCTAGCAGAGGGAGAATCCAAAGAGAACAAGATAAGGATTCTCCATGCTAGGAGGCGAAGTATATACTGTAGAAGCATGGGAGAAAGATGGGAGAACTGTACAGTACACCAGCCACAAGTCCAGAGAATATCACAAGGTACAAGGAGGTGAATGTGATAGAAAGGTGGAGGGAATATGCAAGAGTCGTGCCAGTGACCTGGGGAAGTGGGAATGGGAAGTAATGAAGTGGAAGAAGAAGGTATAGGCCACCTGGACATGCCCCGAAGTGTATATGTGCGTCCGAAGCATGTCCAGGCATGCCCAAGTGCGGCCGAGTGCGGCCGAGTGAATCCGGACTGCGGGAAATATGTTGGATACGTTGGATGAGGCTCGGATGTATGGTAGAATGGAAAGGGAGTGAAAGGCAAGTAAATAAGAGTCCGTGGAGTGAAGAGAAAGAGAAAGGAACAAAGAGAGAGGGAAAGAGACAGGGGGAAAGGAGAAAATAGGAGTGTCCCCTTACAATGCTGCCTACAATGCCTATGCTGCTTAAGATGCCTACACTGCCTACAATGCCTACAATGCCTACAATGTATACGCTGCCTACAATGTGTAAACTGCCTACAATGCCTATGCTGCCTAAGATGCCTATGCTGCCTAAGATGCCTACATTGGCTACAATGCCTACAATGCCTACAATGCTTATGCTGCCTAAGATGCCTATGCTGGCTATGATGCCTATGCTGGCTATGATGCCTATGCTGCCTAAGATGCTTACACTGCCTACAATGCCTACAATGCCCACAATGCCCACAATGCCTGCGCTGACATGGATTTGGGAGAATGCTTGATTTTGCCCAGGATTCCTGCAGGGCAGTATGCCCACTGGGAGAAATGTATAACACCATGGACTGAGGACTCTGAGCAGCCCAATTTCCTCATTTTGTACACAGAGCAGAACAAATCCACCCACCTCACATGTGTCAGTTGCATAGATCCCTGTATTTCGTTCTGTTTGCAGGAGCTCTTTTCATTCATAATGTAGCTGCCATGCAAGAATGCGACCCAGTAACTTCACCAGATGGCAAGAAGCAGGTCAAGGTTGTCCTCGAGGATGGCAGCCAAATTTAGGGTTTAGATATGGTTATATTCTCAATGGGATACAAGCCCTATCCATCCTTCATTAACATTCTCGACAACAGTAATCTCCAATCTCTTGTTTCTCCTCTTGGATGAAGTGGAGCAGATTTCCTGCACAAGTAATGACACCATTGCTTTGGGCACTATCAGAGAGTTTAGAGGAGCACTGGAAAAGCTGATTGTCAAGATGGACAGCTTGGAGTCAGTGTTTGACCGCATTGCAGAGCAATCCCGTGAGTGGGGTGCCCTGAGACAATCACTCTATGGCCTCTAACTTCTCTATAGTTCTTTCTGTGTCTCGCTTGTCATCATTGAGGTGTAGACATAAGCCATTGCATATTTATTTGTCGCATTGCACTAACTCTCAAGTAGTCTCAGAAGCAGATCAGCTACAAGTGGCCCAAGATTCCAAGGCTCAGCAGGAACAACAGTGCCAGGAAGACCGAGATGCCCTATAGATGGAAATCTCCCAGCTCCAAGGAGATCTCACAGAAGCACAAGGTACTGCGGCTGAGGAGCAGGCACAGGCAGACTGCTTGGAAAGGGAACTCTATCAGGTTCGTGCCCAGGCCGAAGGGGAGTGTAAGGGCAACCTCAAGATGGCCGACAGCGCGAGCCTAGCAGAGGGAGAATCCAAAGAAATGAATAGAGCTACTACAATACATGAGAGGCTGCTCACCTAGCAGAGGGAGAATCCAAAGAGAACAAGATAAGGATTCTCCATGCTAGGAGGCGAAGTATATACTGTGGAAGCGTGAGAGAAAGATGGGAGAACTGTATAGTACACCCGCCACAAGTCCGGAGAATATCACAGGTACGAGCGGGCACATGTGATAGAAAAATGGAGGGAATATGCAAGAGTCGTGCCGGCGACCCAGGGAAGTGGGAATGGGAAGTAAAGAGGTGTGGGAAGAAGGTATGGGTCACCCGGACGTGCCCCGAAGTGTATACGTGCATCCGAAGCGCATCCGGGCATGCGCAGGTGCGGCCGAGTGCGGCCGAGTGCGGCCGAGGCGCGGGGAAATGCATCGGATGAGTCGGATGTTGCTCGGATGTGACGGATGTTGCTCGGATGTGACGGATGTTGCTCGGATGTGACGGATAAGGCTCGGATGGATGGTAGGAGGGAAAGGGAGCGAAAGGAAAGTAAATAAGAGTCCGTGGAGTGAAAGGAAAGAGAAAGAAATGAAGAGAGAGGGAAAGAGACAGGGGAAAAGGAGAAAATAGGAGTGTCCCCTTACAGGGAGTCTATGGCGCGCCAGATCATAGATGAGCAACATGTTGAACTCCTTGCCCACATATCTTGCTAACTGACCGTGAACTTACTATGAATGCTCAACACATCAGCCGAAGGGTCTGACATTTTGTAGTAATGATATTGGTGTTGACGGATGTGAGATGATTATATGCCATGCTATAGAGGTGAGTGGCGGCAAGTAAATCAGGATGTCAGGTGCTGCCTTTCTTGCATTCTCACCATGCAAAACCCTTTTCCTCTTCAGTGGCTACGTGACGTTGGCACTCAGCTTTGAAGTCAAGAACTTCATCGAAAGCAACGCTATTGCTGCACTGCCGTGACAAGCCACCAACGACACTGAATCCCTTGACGCCGTACTTGAATCCCTCAGCATGAATGACCATCACTGCAGGTAAGTAACTATGAATCACTTTATTCCACACTACCTACTGACAAGCACATTTGTTGTTACATATCCCTACTGTTTATCCCTACATCTCTCTTCCATTCCTCGACCATCAACCCTTGTCGCCAGCTGTCTGGAGCTAGTTGAACATGGTGTTCAGCTACTGGGACCTCTTCTTCAGTGGCACGACTTTCTGCTGCTGCCTGCCTGTGCACGTGGGCATGCTAATCATGTCATCTATGATTGTAGTCAGTGTAGTCAGTGTAGGCATTCTGAGCACTGTAGATGGCCCACGCTGTCAGGTGGTCTATGTGTTCTAGGCACTGTATGCAGCATAGGCATCAGATCAAACAACAGCGGTGGAAGAGGGGGAATGCGCACAAGACGAAACCAGAACCAGAGGTGTGTCTATGGTCAATGCCATTGTTGCTGCTCGAACACCTGAATGTGTGCTGACAATGAGCCATCATTTGAATTCCAAGGGTCTTGCTCTCCACCAGGTGAATGCTATACATGACAACAATGACACATGGACATATGGGCACTGGAACGGGCAAGAGAGAGAGGGAGAAATATATACATACTTACCCTTTGTAGCACACTGGACGTATTCTTTTAGCTGATAATACTACTACTTTGTGACAGAATGTATATATGATGAAGGGGGGGTGAGATATTTCCTCATCACGAGAATCCCATACTCATTGTGTGCAGGTCCCCCGAGTTGTATGGGCCTTCTAGTCTTTTTTTTTTTTTTGGATGTGCCGATGAGGTCACGTGATGTGCATTTGAGCCCGATATAGATGTAACATACTGATTAGATATCTCTTGATTATCTATTCCCAATATTGATCGTCTACCAGTGTTACGGTTCGATTTCCTTTTCCCTTTTTCCTGCCCCTATGCATCACATAATGAACACGTAGTAGCTTACGAAACTATGCTTACCCCTTACGATATTGTGCTTATGCATCGGCCCCCGTATTTATAATAGCTTTAGTCAGAACCTTGCCTTAACCGCATGGGCGCAGTCCATGAAGTCATACCTCGCGACGATGTACTAATCGTTCCATGGAAAGCCAGCAGGATAGGGCGTGTAGTAGACATGAGGCTTGTAGTATATAACCTCGAATACCATACCAGAGACGTTAACTCGTTCTCTTGGGATTGCTACTAATATAGTACCTAAGTCATCGTCTTCACTTCCGCTTAATCCCTCTACTCTCATAAAAACATCTTACTCGACCGTCCTCCTTGTAGAGCCCATGTGTGCCGTTATTGGTGTATTAGTGTTGCCCTAACAGAAGAACGAGTTAACAACCCACACGCCCGCTCTGCAGCGTTAACTGCAAAGACTCGACCCTGACGCAGGATACGTTTCACCCAATTACATTTCTATCAATTCCCTAACCTTTCTTCAATTTCCTTCGAGAGTGCCGTTCACGCTTGATTATTTTTTCACATACCCCTATAGCTGCACACTACATTTGGACAACCGATCCGATACTCTAGCGGGGTAACGTTTAGACGACCCTCTGAGTGGATCTTTAGGCGTTGACTGATCACTAACCTTCGGGGAGGGGTCAACGCGCAAGGTGCTGAGCAGAGAAAGAAGGCTCTACCTTGTTTGTCCAGCAAGACAGTGTGCTGCTTCGCCTTTAGTAGCCGACAAAACCTACCTCGCCAATTCTGTCCACTCAAGTGCCGGCGCACACTAGTTTGAAGTTCAGAATCGGTTGACAGGAAACTTATATGCCCCCTACCCGTTCACACCTCACCTGTACCCACATCTACACAGTTTTCCCGTATCTCCTCATCCCCGACCCAACCCTCAATCAACGAAACCGACGAACCGCCGCTCAGATTTTGAGAAGCACACCCCAGCTTTTCGAAACAATCATCATTCCGGTTACACCTGCCGAACCCCGCCGCTACCCCAGACAAACACCCACACGCTATTTCATCCGAGGAAACAATGTCGTACTCAACTGTGCGGCCGATCGTAACCCCACCATACGACAGGCAGAGGCGGCCGGCGCTAGCAGGCAGAGATATGTCAGAGGAGGTCGGAGGACCTAGTACCTGGGGCGGAATGCTTGACCCAGCATCGCCAGGGACCTACACATGGCCACCACAAACCCCCGACAACCCCACAACCCCACAACCAGCCCAAGACACCAACGATCTACTGGCGGCCATGAGACAGATGATGACGGACATGGAAGTAAGAATGGAGGCACGCATCCAACAAGCACTAGTCCAACCGAGCAGACCAACCAGCGTAGCAAGTCGCCCACTCCCAAGACTACCTAGGGGAGCACCATCGCCACCACCTCCACCTACTCCACCACCCGCCATACCCGCACTAAATTACCCCGCTGCGCCCCAAGCCCGAAATGGCCCGAAAATGGCACGACCCGAGATCTTCGATGGAGAATGATCCAAATGTCGAGGATTCATCAAAAGCATCGAGGTGTACATCTATGTAAACGCCTATCAATTCCAAAACGAAGCAACGAAGGTATTCTACCTTCTATCATACGTCCAAGGAAAGCGGGTGGACAATTGGAAAAACACCATGACGAACAAGGTCCTGGAGTGGACAAGAACCGGAGAACACGATGAACAAGTCTCAAGCTTCAGAAGAATTTGCCGAAGCTTACAGGAGGCTTTCGGAGATCCCAACCCCCGAGACACGGCAATCACAATCCTATCTCATCTACGCCAAGGATCGGACACAGCGGAAGAATTCATCATGAAATTCAATGCATACAAGGACGACACAGGCTATAACGACGTGGCCTTGATCGAGGCATTCAAAAGAGGACTAAACCCGGGACTGTTAGGAAAAGTATACAGTAGAAGGCCTCTACCAGCAACCTGCGAAGAATGGCAAGACGAAGCCATTGCTATGGACCGACAGTGGAGAGAGTCCCAGGCGTACGCAAGATCGGCACCAACCAAACCGGTGGCCAAAAATACCACAACAACAACGACATCGACCCCATGGCGCCCATACCAATACCAGAGGCAAAACCCACCTCAACAAAACCAACAACAACAGCAGCCACAACAAGCGAGGCCGACACCCCCCACCCCGCAAATCGCAGCTAGAGACCCGAACGCCATGGATGTAGACAGATCGCAAAGGGCGCCCATCCGCTGTTACAAGTGCGGGGGACTAGGGCACATGGCCCGAGATTGTAAGAGGAGGTTAGATGTCAGGCAAATGACATACGAGGATCAGCAGGAGTACTGGAAGGAGGAGTTAACCCGTCAGGGTTTTTCCGAAGGAACCCGGGAGGCGTCAACCTGAGTTCCAAGAACATGTTTGCAGAACTCGTCTCGGAGCCGGACTCCACCTTTGTTACCGAATCACATGTACCAGTAGTCACGGACAAGGAATCCATTATTTCATCATCAGACGAGACACCTAAGACACACAAAACCCTAAAAAAATCAAAAAAAGAAATCCACCTACGAAGAACATTCTCAGACAAAAACTACGTACCAATGGAAGTTACTCTACGAACCCTCGACACCCTGAGCGCAACAAATCCTGAATCTATGCTAGACTGCGGAGCGTCGGATTCATTTATCGACCAAGAATACATAAAAAGGAATAACATAAAAACCAAAAAACTATCCAACCCCGCTATCATCAGGAACGCTGATGGTACACCAAACAATGCAGGAAGAGTAACGGAAAAAGTAGAAATGAGGATGTCGTTTAGAAGCCACTCCAAAGTCATGACATTCTACGTAACCAACCTCGGAAATGTAGACGTAATTCTCGGGTTAACATGGCTAAGAAAACACAATCCGGAGATTGACTGGAAGACAGGAAAGGTAGCCATGATGTGATGCCCAAGAGGTTGCTGGGCAATGGCTACAAAACAATGGGAGGACTTAAAAAACGAGCCATACCCAGGAAAGGTAGAAACGGAGGAAGACACGGAAGAAGTAGAAGAAGTGTCGGAATGAAAGCTGGGCTTACGAAACATCTCGGTAGCAGGAGTAAGACAGTGGAGTAGGCTGAGAAGTGGATACTTGCGAGATCTGGACGATTTGACCAACCAATACCACGAGTCGGTCGCCCGGATGTACGTCAACCGGATGTGGAAGACCCACATGCAAGTAGAAGTAGGAGAAGAGGAAGGAATGCACCTGAGAGCGATAGGAAAGTACGACTACGTCATAGAACATAACCAGGAGGAGATAAACAACAAAAAAGAAAAAACGGAAGAAGAAATGGTACCGGATTATTATCACGACTTCATGAAAGTAATTAGAAAGCGAGACTCGGAGCGAATGCCGATTGAAAGGCCATGGGACTATGCAATCGAACTAGCCCCAGAATTCGAACCCAAGGCCTCGAAGGTCTACCCACTATCACCAGCGGAGCAGCAGGAACTGAATGACTTCCTCAATGGAAACCTGAAAAAGGGGTACATCCGACCATCCAAATCGCCACAAACATCGCCAGTGTTCTTCGTTCAGAAGAAGGATGGCAAGAAGCGGCTGGTACAGGATTACCGATATCTAAATAAATACACCATTCGAAACGCCTACCCTCTACCCCTAATATCGCAACTGGTGGACAAGGTTTCTAAGGCCAGATTATTTACGAAAATGAACCTTCGATGGGGATACAATAATGTACAAATAAAGGAAGGAGATCAGTGGAAGGCCGCGTTCCAGACGCCGAGAGGAGCGTTCGAACCAATGGTTATGTACTTTGGACTTAGTAATTCCCCGTCCACATTCCAAACCATGATGAACGAACTCTTTAAGGACCTAATTGACGAAGGACTTGTAGTCATATATCTAGACGATTTACTTATATTCACAGACAATAACGTAGAAAAACACAGAAAAGTAGTACGGAGAGCATTGCAGATCATGGAGGACAACGATTTATACATAAAACCAGAAAAATGTTCCTTCGAAGTCGAAGAAGTAGAATTCCTAGGAGTAGTGGTGAAAGATGGCAAGGTGCAGATGGAAGAAGCAAAAATAGAGGCAGTAAAAAACTGGCCGGTCCCAAAGAACGTACAGCACGTACAACAGTTCCTAGGGTTTAGCAATTACTATCGACGGTTCATCAAGAACTTCGCCACCGTCGCTAAACCATTGCACGAGCTTACAAAAAAAGAAGAGGAGTTCGTATGGGACAAAAGAAGGGAGGAAGCTTTTGAAAAGCTAAAGGAGGCGTTTACGGAGGAACCGATACTAGTGCTACCAGACACGGATCGAGAAATGAAAATAGAAGCGGATTCGTCCAATTATGCCTCGGGAGCAGTACTCTCCATGCTATGCAACGACGAAAAATGGAGACCTTGCGCGTTTCTTTCAAAAGGCTTCACCGAGACAGAAAGGAATTATGATATCCACGACAAAGAAATGCTAGCTATTATTCGCGCCCTGGAGGCATGGCGACACTACCTAGAAGGGAATACTCGCCAATTTACTATCTGGACGGATCACAAAAACCTGGAGTATTTCATGACCACCAAAAAACTCAACAGACGCCAGGCGCGCTGGGCCTTATATCTATCAAGATTCAATTTTATCTTAAAACACAAGCCCGGAGCTTCGAACATGAAGGCAGATGTCCTGTTGAGACGACCAGACCTAGACAGGGGGGAGGACGACAACACAATGGTACTTTTGAAACCTGAATACTTTCGAATCAAGGCCATGCAACAAGGACACGTCTTGATCGACGGGGCAGAGTCACCCATTTTGTCAAAAATCAGAAAATCAAAAAACTACGACGAATCGGTCATAAAGGCAGTGGCGGAATTGAAGAGGTCACCCACCAAGGTGTTAAGGGAAGCGGAATGGTCAGAAGAGCAAGACCTTGTATTATATCATGGGAAGGTGTACGTACCAAAGGACGTCGACGTCAGAAGGGAAATCACAAAACTACACCATGACTCAGCAGTAGCAGGACACCCGGGGAGATGGAAGACAATAGAGCTGGTCTCACGCAATTATTGGTGGCCAGGGATGAACAGGTTCATCGCGGAATACGTCAAAGGATGTGACCAATGCCAAAGGAGCAAATCCTACTCGCACCAACCGCAAGGAAAGCTCCAGCCTAACCCCATCCCATCCGAACCATGGACCGACATCTCCGCAGATTTCATCGTCAAACTACCTAAGTCGTCAGGATACGACGCCATCCTAACAGTAGTCGATCGATTTACCAAAATGGTCTGACTGGTACCAACGACAGAGGAATTATCCTCACTCGGGCTAGCCAAATTATACCGAGATCACGTCTGGAAGGACTTCGGACTACCCAACACTATTATATCAGATCGAGGACCTCAATTCGCATCACAGGTGATGCAAGAACTAAATAAACTATTGGGAATTCAAACTCGGTTATCAACCGCCTTTCACCCGCAAACTGATGGGCAAACCGAACGAGCAAACCGAGAAATCGAAACCTACTTAAGGATGTTCATCAACCATAGGCAGGACGATTGGGCAGAATGGCTGGCCATCTGCGAATTCTCCTTAAATAACAAAAGCCAAACGAGTTCCCGGCAGAGCCCGTTCTACCTAAATTACGGAAGGCACCCAAGGATGGGGATGGAACCGAGGAAGCAATCAAAAGTAGAAGCGGTTGATAAGTTCGCTGAGCGAATGAAGCAGACCTGGGAAGAGGCGCGGTCCGCACTAGTAAGAGCAGGAGAAGAAATGAAGAAATACGCGGACAGAAAAGTAGGAGAAATGCCCGAGTACCGAGTGGGCGACAAGGCATTCATTTTTACCGATAACTTAAATACGACCAGGCCGTCACGAAAACTCGAACAAAAGAAAATTGGTCCGTACGAGGTGATTGCGGTACCAACAAAAAATGCTATAACTCTAAAACTTCCAAAAAATTATCCATTCACCCCACTGTATCGACTCATCGCACCGAGAAAGCAAACGTCCCTACAATCCCGGGACAGCGAACGCCGCCACCACCACCAGTGCAGATCCAGGGCGAACAGGAATACGAAGTAGAAGACGTATTAGACAGCCGACTGCGAAGGGGACAGCTGGAATATTTGGTTAGATGGAAAGGATATACCGCGGAGCACGACTCATGGGAGCCGGAATCCAGTCTGGAACACGCACCAGAGCGAATACAGGCATTCCACTCTCGACACGGGGCAGCGCCCAGGAGGATCGCCGTCGCGGCATTCGATCTCTTGACCTTCAAACCACGGCACGTGTACACTGAGCCAACGTTCACTACCTTAACGAAAATATACGAACCGATAGAGCCAAACCAGGGCGATAACGCAAACCCCTACCACCACAACTCCAACGACGATGAGGAAAATAAACCAGAATCGACGAAGGAAGGACCACGATGAAAAGAAGGCACCTTCGTTGGAATCGATAGCACTCATGGTTGAAAGAAGACGTCAAACGGAGTTGACGGGTTGTAAGAGGGGGGTGATGTTATGGTTCGATTTCCTTTTCCCTTTTTCCTGCCCCTATGCATCACATAATGAACACGTAGTAGCTTACGAAACTATGCTTACCCCTTACGATATTGTGCTTACGCATCGGCCCCCGTATTTATAATAGCTTTAGTCAGAACCTCGCCTTAACCGCATGGGCGCAGTCCATGAAGTCATACCTCGCGACGATGTACTAATCGTTCCATGGAAAGCCAGCAGGATAGGGCGTGTAGTAGACATGAGGCTTGTAGTATATAACCTCGAATACCATACCAGAGACGTTAACTCGTTCTCTTGGGATTGCTACTAATATAGTACCTAAGTCATTGTCTTCACTTCCGCTTAATCCCTCTACTCTCATAAAAACATCTTACTCGACCGTCCTCCTTGTAGAGCCCGCGTGCGCCGTTATTGGTGTATTAGTGTTGCCCTAACAACCAGTCTCATATTCCCCACATAACAAAATGGTTAATACATATTTAATTTGGCAAATACTCTTCCAAATATAGATCAAATATCCCTCCTGTATTTTCCTCTGAATTGTTCCAATAAAATGACACATAATGATCAAATATTAATATCTATGATATCTCATGGATTGACAGAGAAATATTTGATCAACTCAATGGATAACCATCAGATATCTCAGTGACTGTTTTATGGTAAATCGTAAGAGTGTATGTAATGTATATTTTAAATGTTTTTCTACAGCTATAATAAATAATGTCCTTATAACAACCCCACTGATATCAGATCGGTATCGAACAAACAAAAACCTGTAAACTACATTTATCCAGTGGGTTTATTCCTTATCTATATCTAACTAGTAGTTTATTCTTCCCAGGTGTCGATAACAGTTAATACTGACATATAATCTGCATAATGTTTTCAAAATAATCTAATACAATTGAATATAATATACGTGAGTTAGCTAATATATTGATTGCATATTACGGAGCCTGATATGGGATCTTTACCGACGATAATTCCCACATAACAATCTCATACAAGGCCCAGTGTTATTTGATCCTGCACCCTGTGACAGTACTAGGCTGATAGAAACCAGCCAGAACCAGCCTCTCTTCGAGAGTATGACAGTTGATCCTCTTGGAAGAGATTGCTGTACCCAAGGTTTGGAAAACAGGCAGTAGGTCATGTGTCTATTGTAAGCCGTCTCTTTCACTTTTTCACTCGAGACACATTTACTTATTTGTTCTAACATAGAGTCGATGATGTGTTCTGCTTTCATCATCCTTGCCCTCTGCTTTTGCAGTCGCCCATGCTTTCAAATCCCACAGCGCGACTGCTCGCTCGGATAATTTCCTCAAAAGACTAGTGACATGGGTTTACAGTATTGACAAAACTCAAGAGCGGATGTCAAACCGGAGTCGGCGCAGCAGCAGCAGATCACCTGAAGGCCAGCCTCAAGGACACAGCCCACGCCGTGGTCGGGGAAGCCTGTGGCCAAGCCCAGCCAGCCCTGGCAACTAGGTCCCTCGACGTCACCGACTTCGAAGCCAATCTCGAATTTGTTGCTCAGAAAACGTACCAGCAGATGGTGGATGAGCATGCCCTTGAGGATAGCATAGTTCTCTATCCAGTTCGTTGGCAATGCGAATAAATGATATTCGTAGCCGCCAGCAATCTCTTGCTCGAGACCACGTGCCGGGTCGAGGAGCGCCAGCGGGACTGGGGACCAAGACAAGGCGCAGGACCCAAAGCCCAATGAGAAAGCAACCAGAGGAGTACCGAACCCAGAATGGGAACAGTATCCAAGGGAAGCCAAGCCCAAGGGGCCGAGCTCAAGCCGGCGCAAGCGGGAGTATGTAAATACAAGAGCTGTAGACTAAATGAAATGAGATGTAAATGAAATGATGGGGAATGTAATGTAAGAATAGGGATAGTGGAAGGGTGGGGAGAAATGAAGCTCGACGACTATTGAGCGTAGAAGTGAGATAGAGACGTGAAGTAGCTACTAAATATGAACCGTACCTATCGAGCGTAGAAGTGAGATAGAGACGAAGAGAGGAATACTACGAATGCGAGGCTATATACTACGTCATACAAAGGACAAAGGGAGAAATAGGAGAAAAAGGGGGGCACGTGCCTCACCCAATAGACCGTGGATAAACAACATCTATCCACCCATCTATGCTATCCTCAAGGATTTGGTGAAAGCAGGGGCTAGTGCACTGCTTACGCACGGCTGCAATAAAGCCCAGACTGCGCTCACTTCGAGACACGTTGACGCAGAGGATGGTCTCTTTTCCAACCCCTTGCTCGGCCCCTTCAAACGCCCCGGCCCTCGCCCGTCGATACCGCCCGCCATCCAACTTGCTGCTGCCAAAAAGGTTATCGCGGAAAAGGCTGCCGCCGCCGCCAAGGCCGCTGCTGCGGCCCCCCGCACCCGAAGACCCCGCTGCCTAGACAATGACGTGATTAGCGATCCTTCTTTAGAGGGCATAGGTAGCTAGTCAATAAGGATACCTGTTGTTCAGTGTACACACGAATGACCATGTTTTCCAATAGCGAAGTTGTGGTCGTACATACTGTTTAGCGAAATCCGAGCCGGACGCGACGCAGTCCGCCATCTTGAGGGGGCAATTCGTTACGGGTTAGCAGACCAACTGTTATAAAAACTAGCAAGCACGACACTGAGGGGACAAAACCTGGAAGTAAGTTACTACTTCGAACCAGGGTCCCACACTCTTCACTTCGAATCAAATACGGAGTGATATTCGACGCGGATTTCCAACCAGCGGCGGCTGAGGTGTTGACGTCTTAACCCCCAGGCATGGAAGTCAGGGAGAAATCCTGAGATACCTGTTGGTTTCTCCGTCACCCGGATGCTTTAGATCGCAGGACCAGGCAGACGCCATCCCCAAGCTGCAGGCATAAAGGTCTTTGAATTTTGCAGTTGAGTGGACGGCATCGTTCAAGTTCAAGATTATTCATCTATCAAACCACGCACGTAACAACCACCCAGCGGAGCCTGCTACTAGCGCGCCAGCAGCCAGAACCGCCTGCATATCGGGGCTACTCAATAGTGCATTAAGAGCTGAGATAGAGGTAGGTCCTGAGGATCTTGGCGATGGTAGTTTCGCCTCGGCTTCAAGAGGCCCTCGTCCAGGGGTCTGCTCTGGTAGTTCAACGGCGGGTGCAGTAGGCACTCCTGCAGTAGTTGACACGAGGAGATCTGCCTGCGCTTGCAAGAAAGCCTCTACCCTGCCCACGCGCTCGTCGACCATAGAGGCCGTCTCCTGACTGAGTTCCTCTACCTTCTTCTCAAACGTCTGCGCCAACCTCTTCCGCTTCCAAGGTTCGACCACCAAAATCGCCGTAATGAACACAAACAAATTCAGCCCAAGAGCAGCCAACGAGCCATACGTCGACGCGCTGCGAATTTTGTCGGACCATACCTGCTCTTCGTGGTACCTCGCAAGAATCGTGCGCAAGAGCTCGCTGAACTCACGTTCGACAGAGGCTTCGGTTTCATCGACGGTGACTTGCGCGCGCTGTTCTTCTTGTTCGTAGAGATGATCTTGACGAACGAGAGTGGTGAATCTACCCACGTCGCCATCGCTCCAGGTGGACTTGCGCTGAAGGAGGTCGTTAACCTCCTTCTGTGACTTGGAGCGCTGTGAGACGGCCTGCTCGTACGCGACTTTCGCCTCCTTGGCGGCACGTCGTGTTTCCTCTATTCTGCTTTCTAGAACACGTCGTGTCAGAGACCATACAGCAAAAAGATAGGGTTATATACCCTGTTCCACAACTCTTCGCTTCAACGCTTCAATTTCCTCGTAGCCCGTCACCTTGTTTAATTGTGAACCCAACTGAGAGAAAGTAGTTTTTGCTGACGATGTGAATTGGTCTGCGTAGCGGCGAAACACGGCCGCTGCGGGACCTGACCATTCCCGAAATGCCACTGGGAGGACCTTGGGGGATTCTACGCCTTCCGAAGGCTGATTCGATGTCCCTACGGCAGGTTCACGAACCTCGGAGGCTCCAGCAGGAGGATTACTGGGTGAAACTGCTGCATTTGGCTGTGAAGTAGGTGGAATGGGGGATAGAGCTGAGAACCGCCGTGCATAGAAAACTAGCTGCCTGGGCGACCTGTGCATGCCCAAGGCGCGGTAAATGGCCGCCGTGGTTGTAGTAGAAATATTCGAATTCGGGATGAGATATTCCCACGACGTCTTTCGGCCATGCCTCCAAGAGTGAATGCAATGAACCTCAAACAGAGGCTAGCGGCGCTCTCGTTGGCGCCATCGTCGCCGACGGGTCCTCGTAGCGACTCCTACCCGCACCAGCCGTCGACACCACAGTCTCCCGTCGCAAAGATGAAGTCCTTGTTCAACGCACCACGGGTCGGTAGGCGCAATCATGCTGAATCTGCCCCATCTCCAGGAACGCATACAATGGGTCAAGAAGGTCTCGACGAGGTTATTGGACGAATGATATTCCAAGCAGGAGTCGATTTTGAGTCGGTATTCTTTCCTAGCCCGCTTGGCCCTCTGACAACCGTTGGCCACATAGAACACGGCCAATGTATGTCGACAATACGCTGGGACCGCGTTTGTTGCTTGAAATTTGAGTAGGGTGGTCCTCAATGCATCAGCTTTACCAGATCCTAAAGAGGTCTCATATGATCTCCTGCTGTCGTATGGCCACCAGCATTCCGTGTTGCCCAAGGCCCACTAATTTATTGCTGGCAGGCGGATACTTGGCTATCTTGACCTATATGGTAAGGGTTGTTGATATATGCTGTATATATGCGCTCTAATAACTGTTTACAGTTGAGTCGGATTACACGGTCGTCTTCTTTGCCGCAGGTGGGAGGCACACACCTGGATGGAATTGGATATGGAAGGCCTACCGCAGTCTGAGTCGGAAGTACCGAAAGAATCTGAAACGACTAGTATGTCTCTCTTTTGGAATGGCCGTCTGACCGACGCTGACCGACGTTTCAGTACATAGTCCATTCATCTTTCTTTTCAAAGAGCATGTACTCTTTATCTGCAGCGTTTCCGCACAACTTATGCTTTGTGCAGTGCTCTTCTCCCTCGCAGGTGCTATTATCAGGTAGACTCGTCGCTTATCACCATCATGGATCCTCATATATTATTTAGCCCCAAATTCTTCCGTAAATTGGAGTACACAAATACATTGACCGAACTCGCACAACACGTGCCTCTCACACAAATAGACATCCCACCAGCCGTCTACCGGTATGCCTAACATGCCCCAACAAACGCGCAGCCACTAAACAATTGAATACAGGGAAAACTTGAAACATGAAAGCCAGATTGCTTTGCCTACCCCTGCACGTTCAAATGTCTTTGGTGTGCCGTTGGAGGAGTTGATGGGGTACGAAGGCGAAAAGGGCGGTGTGCCTCGAGTCGTCAAGGATTGCATACAATTTCTTCGTGAAACTGGTTGGTGATACCCTTGTTTAGCTATCTTAACTGGCTGAGCTCTCAGTCGCGCAGGCATGGAAGATCAGGGGCTTTTCCGCCGCTCGCCGAGTTCATCTATGCTGCGAGCCGCTAAGGAAGCATATGATCGGGGCGAGTCTAATTCAATGCAATTCACGGTGTAATAACATTAATTAATTACTCCCTAGGTCATGTCGTTTCACTACAAACATTTGGAGACCCTCACCTTGCTGCCGTTCTACTGAAGAAGTACCTGCGAGATCTACCAGAACCTATTTTTGCCGAGAACCTTTATCCTACTATCAAGCGTTGCCCATTCCCCACTGCGGAGGATGACATGTCTTGCATCGTGTACATCCGCGAAACCCTTCTTCCACAACTAATGCCCTGCGCCTACATCCTTCTCAGCAGCATTCTACGTGAGTTGCAATGCTCTAGTTCCACAGCGCTTGTTGAACTTTATAGCACAGATCTGATGCATGACGTTTCCCTTCGTTCTCAATCCAATTTCATGGATGCCCACAATCTCGCTATCGTGTTGGGCCCTAACCTTCTTGCGGGAAGCAATCCAATTCAAGATGTGATGCTGTGCTCAGTGCCCGGCGGACCTTCGTTGGGTGGCTCCTCGAGTACGCCGTCCACCCCACCAATTGAAGCCAAGAACACACTGGGAGCGATTCTCAGGATCTGCATCCAACGCTACTATGAAGTCTTCGATGAAGTCCCGGATCGCAGCGAGGCCGTCCCACTCACTCGAAGTACACTGAAGGATTCATCACTTGTTCCCTCTGAATCATCTTCTACGTCCGGTAGCCCACAGCCAACAAATCGACCACAGAGCCATAACACTGACGATGACAGCCTCGACGATGGTATGCTTGTAATGCCCATCGGACCCTCCCATGATTTTAAATCTCAGCAGGCTGCTGACGGGGGTGCCGGTGTCCCTCCTCCAAGTGCTTGGGGTTCGCCTACCGCCTCTGGCGGTGCTCCAGCCCCTTACAAAGTCCGTCAGCGCCCGAATAAGCCCACAGTAGCCGTACGGTCGATGCATACGCCAGGCGGCGATAGCAGTGTGGCGTCGGGCCATGGGTTTCCCAACTCCAGTAGCAAAGCCAGATCTATGATAAGCATCGACAAAGGAAGTACGTTAGGCGGGCCAGGCTCTAGGATGGGATCTATATCAGTTGGCCGAGGAACGACAAGAAAGTCAGCGGGCTCGGGTGTCGAGGCGATTAGTATTACGGCTGCTGGTTTTTTCGCCGCCCCGGACAACGCACCCCCCATCCCGAAGTTGGCGAAGGGACATTTGCGCGATACGAACGATCATCATTGATTAGTTGTTCGACTTTCGCTTGTGACTTTCGGAATTCGCTTGTTCGTTTGCATTCAGTGCACCCTTTCTCAAAGTTTCATATAGTGTCGCTTTATTTATTTACTTACCGTTTGACGATGGTACCTCGTCGTTTGTATAATTGTATACCCCAAAGCCTTATGCCCTTGAATCATTATCTATAAAATGCTTGTATAAACATGCGCCCGAAATGCGGGATATCAGATGTAGGTAGGTAAGTGGGAGTGAGCGGGGCATATAGATAGATCTATACTGCGGTCAGTCACGAAAATAGTCGTTCCTTTAACTCCAGACGTCGAGCATGAGTCTCGAGCGTTCCTTCAACAGCTTGACCTCCGCGTTGCCCTCGATCTCCGCGGATCCGCCCTTAGCCTCTCCCAAGATCCTCGCAAGCGTCTCCTCAACAGCCTTGCTCATGCTCTTCGCGTCACCGCAGATGTAGATGTACCCCTTCCCATTGATAATAGCATCCGCAACCTGCTCGCGGTCGTCCCACAGCAAATCTTGGACGTAGATCTTGCTTCCATCAGGCCTGTAGACCTCTCGAGAGAACGCGCAGTGCATTGTGAACTTGCCACGGAGTTCCTCTTGGTACTGTGGCCATTCGTCCTTGTAGAGGAAATCTTCCGTGGATTTGCGGCAGCCGTAGAAGAGAGAGATGCGGCCCCAGTCGGCGAGGGCGTCTGGTCCATTCTTCTCGATCGAGCGCCGAGCGAGGGCGACGCGCTCTTGGATGAATCCGCGGAAAGGTGCGACACCCTAATATAAGGATAAAGATAGACGTGAGTAAGCGCTAGACGTCATGATATGATGGGGGGTACGCACGGTTCCAGGACCAATCATGATGACGGGGCTCTTTGGGTTGGTGGGCAAGCGGAAGGTAGAACGTCTAACGTGTATGGGGGCCTTGTAGATAGTCTCCTGCTTGTAGGAGCCTCGAGGACCTTCAATAGCATAGCCGGGGATCGTGACGCTCGCTGCCTTAGACTCGGAGCCGGTGGCGACCAAGGGGGCAATCTCTCCGTTCGCCGCATATTTGAGGTTGAGCAGGAAGTTCGAGCCAACACCGAAGATCCAGCGGCCGTTGACGCGCTCGTTGGGGATGGACTCGTACTTGAGAACGACAGCGGTGACGTGGATCGAGTTGGGGTGCAGCTTGGGGCTGGACGAGATGGAGTAGTACCGAGGCTGGAGACGCGGGATAGACGAGACGATGATGTCGAAGGGGATGGTCCAGGTTGTGGTGTTCTCTGGGGTGGGCGCGGCGGAGAGGTCGTTGCCAGCTGCGAGTTGGAGAACTTCACCGAGTTTCAGGCATCCGTTAGCGATGAGGGTGTGGTACTCTTCCTTGTTGGTGCTAAGGCCCTTCAAGAATGCCTCAGCCTCGGGGTTAGGTGCGAACTTGGATAGGGAGCCGAGGATCTGTCGTCCAGCTACAGCGCTAATATCGATATAGTGGCGCAAAACCGTCGCATACGTTGTCGGCACGGGGAACGGTACCTTAGCAAGCGCGGGGTCGAGTGATTCAATGCCAATAACGTTATCCTTCTTTTCGTAAAGACCGAGGGCACAGAGGAGACGGGTGACTTCGACATCAGGGTTGGACGGCCAAACGCCGACGTGATCGCCGTGCTGGTAGGAGATGCCGGAGGATTCAGTGTTGAGCTCGACGTGGACACAGTTGCGGTCGTGCGTTGACTGGAAGAGCTCCCGCGCGACAGAGATGGGCGCTGGGAAGGGGTTCTTGGCGTCGTGAATACCCTTGGTTTTGGTGAGGGCGCGGGCGGACAATTCACCTGCAAAAGGAAGGATTGTAAGTCAAATCAGATTAGAATTGAGAGGGGGGAAGGGGGAGTACGAACCAAGGTAGACCTTTTCGGGGGGATGCGATTCTAGCTCGGTGACGGCAAAGTCCGGGGTATCACCACCTTGGCCTTCCTCAACGCCCATAGCAACCGAGAACGCATCCCACATGCCGTCCTTCCACTCAAGATAGTCCTCCTCCATACTCTTGTCGTCGTCGCCCTCTCCGCGCTCCCCAATCCGTATCGCACCCATCTTCGTCAGCACATTATCCACATCCCGGCCGATCTTGTTGTAATGCTCGTACGTCTTGTTGCCCAAACTAAACACGACGTACTTGAGGCCCTCGAGTTTGTGTTCACCGTTGCTAAACTCGAAAGACTCGTCCTCGAGGTTCTGCATAAGTGTCACTGCGTTGTCCGTGGGTTCGCCTTCACCGTAGGTAGCCATGACAAAGAAAATGGCACAATCTTCTGGGAGCTGGTCGAGGTTCTCGAAATCATACTCCTCGGGGTCGCACACCAGCGACGCCAGACCGAACTTGGACTTTGCTTCCTTTGCTAGACGGATGGCATACTCCTCCGCTGTACCCGTTTGAGAGCCGTAGAATATCACCAGGCGCTTTTTCTGCACTCGAATAAGAAATATGATACGATTCTATGTTTGGATGTTCACTCACCCCTTCCTTCATCTTTGCGATGAAGTCGCGAGGGTTTCCGGACCCATTTGACGTTTTCGAAGTAGGCACGGGGACGGACTTTGGTTTGGCTTGGGCGAAGAGCTGGTCCCGGAAGAGATATATCGCTGCGAGTGCGACGCCGACAGCAAGAACGAGGACGTCCGACGACGACGTGCTCGCCATCGTGTAGGAATACGCTGAAGCCGGTAAGCAAGCGGTCGTTCGTGAAAAAAGCAAAAGCAAGAGCAGAAGGAGTGTGAGAAACGCAGTCGTGTCCAAATCAAATCAAATCACCTGAGCCCGGGGATTGCGGTCGACGACACGGAGAGTACTCACGTTTATGGAATTTAATTATTATGCGGGTGGTGAGACCGTAGCCAGGTCACTGCGACGACGCCGCGAACAGGGAGAGAAAGGGAATCAAGCGGTGGGGAGGAGGAGGAGGAGGAGATGAGGGATAGATGGTGGTTCGTGAATAAAAGGCCAAGAAGGGGCTGGTCTCGCCTGATGCTTGCGACTCTCCCACAGCTAACCCCGAGTGCCGCTGACAAGCGCTGATTACATTGAACGATACTCATCTACTATGCGACTTTACCGGACCTTATACACGCACGCGGGTTCACAAAAATCGTACAATTCATTATCGTTTTTTGTCGAGCAGTGAATGAAGTCAAGCAATCATGAACAAGTTTCAGGATATCAGGTTTCAAACCGAGTGATGAGATTGCTACACCGCAGTGGCGCTGCTGCTGAAAATCAGTATCAGAGGCGCCAAGGACGCCGGCTGCCCTAGTCCTGGTAGATAGCTTCAACGTATAGCTAGCGGAAGAGATGATAGTGGTGACCACATCAGACTCTGAAGCAACACTTAGATCGGGTTGGGACACGCAGTGGAAGATGCCGGGCCGAGCCCCGCCAACCTTCCGTGACCCATAACAACAAAGCAGTGTCGAATTCAGCGGAGGGTTCCTGTGCGATGAACAATCATTAGTCACTGAGTTGCTTAACGAACAATGACTGTAAAAGCTTACCCCCAACCCCACCAGAAGGTCATCGAATTTCGCGTGAGCAAGTGATGAGTACTCGGGGAAGCCTCGACTCACCGTCTCCGTCTCTGGCTCGGCATCCATCCGAAGCTGAAGCCCGGGCGTCAGACTGCCAATGAGAGTGAGTGAGAACTCGTACGAGTGGCCGAGCACGGTGTGTATTTTGAGACTCGGGCTCGAATGGTTGGGTGATTGAAATTTGTATTTGCATGATTGCATCACTCCGTCCGGAGTTCGACGAAGGTGAGTGACTCAGGATTGAGTACTTGAGTACCGATCGAAAATTGCCTTCAGTGGTTCGTGGCCTGTCTTCCCTGCAGGATTTCGATGTGGGGTCGAGGGATAGGGTTCTAGATAAACATTAAACTCTGGAAGCTGAGTGGCCCATCCATGGGGACCCAATAGAAGGAGAAGATATAAATAAATATACCCATAAACATGAATATGTCATCCGCCCGAAGCCAAGGACAAAGCCAGGAAGGGTGGAAGGGTGTGATATATAAAGGGTAGGTCCAGAAGTCGAATATACCACATACCAGACACAGTTCCAAGAAACCAAGCAAACGCTTAGCGATAGCCCACCGGCGAGATGAATGGATGCATGATTGCGGGAGCGGCACAGTGAAAGTAAGAGAGAGTGAGGGGGTGGTAGTACAATCAACAGCCGGTCGAGTGACTGTTCGAGGCGGTTGAGGCAGTGGTATCTGATCGATGATCATGAACGAGGACGACTCGCGTTGCGTCGGTTATCGATAATTCAGTTGTAGCGAAACGCGTCAACGCGTCGAGGTAACGACACGGAAGAACGCGCTGGGTAGTTCAAGTTATCATGGTAGCGGTCTCCTTTTCCAATTGCCTAAGCGTTTAGTAATTGATCCAAACGCTGAGGGATCTCGAAAGCCAACTCGGACGCGTGGGTGTCGCAACGCGTCGCACCCAGGGGGTTCAGATGTATGTCTGTCAGAATAACAGACTCTGCGCAAGGATCTAGAATCACTGGCAGTCTTTGTTCCAGTAGTAAGAGGATTGATGCGTAGATACGGCGACCTGTACCGCGACGCACCATTTGCATTCCACAGTCGATATTGTCGTGGTCCACAGCAGCCAGTCCAATTGCTGGGCCGGTGTTGGTGATGCTGGCGATGTCTCCTTATTTCTGCCTTCGTAAAACTCGAATTAAAATGATTGTTGTCTTATTCCAAACGCCAGGAATCAGCCTGATGATCAAAGATCCCGACGACACAAACCGGTCTCCCCGCCATACAAACTTTCTCGTACGTTCCAGTACCAGTCAAGACTGTCGATACCATATGTATCCTCAGAACTATCCTTACAATCATAAGCAACTGTAGACATGCAGAGGGGTACTGACTCCAAACTCACTGGCAGGATCATGATTCTCAAATCTTCTCTCATCGTTTTCCTCGAAATGACAAACTGGCACGTCAGGCTACAAGTCTTCAAGCTTCAATCTTCAATCTTCAGTCACAACGAGTTCGGATTGCTGAATTTCAGAAATTCCAAAATCGGTTGCCTGAGAGCTAAGACGCCATGAATCGGACAGGGGAGGCCCCTTTGTGACATCGCTCGGAAAAGGTACATAGAGGTGCATTTGCAAGTACATGTATACGATTGGATCACTCCCCCTTGACAGCGATGCGAACTCTGAGCGGCAGCTGTGCGCCCTCCTTCTCCCGTCCCTCTATCGTTGGTGCCACAACCAAGCACGGATGGCGCCTGATATGCTCAGCTTCAGGCGTCAGCTCGAATTCAAAATTGCTGATAAGCTCGATGATGAAGGCATGTAGCTCATAGAGGCTGCCGTCAGTAGGTTGTAAGACAAACAACCAACGGAAATGACTTCGTAGGCTTACGCAAATCTCCAACCAATGCAAGATCGCACTCCGGCCGCAAAAGTCAACCTATGGTATGATGTGGCGGTTAGAAATAATCCGCACACGTTGATATGTGGAAAGCCTACACATTGGCATATACCCCAACGACAGTTTGCTTCTTCCCGTCTGAGGGTCTAAGCCATCGGTCCGGATTAAAAACATCCGCGTCTTCGCCAAATACCAGCTTGTTCCTAGGAATTTTTGGACGCCCAATGAGTCGAACGTGGCCGCAAAGCCGTGCTACTTATCATAACTGCTTACCGGTTGTATCCTGTAATGGACGCCACGATCTTGAGACCTTTCGGAACCGGCAGCTCAGTGACAACTGAGCCGTCGCTCGCCTGGAGAGGAGTCGACAACGGGAGAACATCGTCTCTGCCAGCTTGCCTGTACGCGTGGTGCAGAGCAGGATGGAATCTCAGCGCCTCCTTGACCACAGCAGTCATATACGGCATGTTCTCAAAATCAGACACCTCAAACTGTGTGCGCCCGTTTGCTCGGAGCGTGGCCTCGGCGTCCCATATCTCAGCACGAAGTTTGTTCTGGATGTGGGGCTGCTTGCAGAGTTCGAGTAGCGTCCAGTTGAGCGTGTTTGCGGTGGTTTCGTGGCCGGCAAGCATGATCGTCCTGCATTTATATAACATTGTATCATGAGGTTAGAAGGATGTACATCAGAAGTGTGGCAAGGAGCGTGTATGCTACGTACCTCATTTGTGCGAGCATTTCCGGTACAGACATTCTCCCTTTCTCGTTCTCTGCAGCATTGGACTGCACTGATAGACGATACTCAATCATCAGCACCCTCCACAGCAGATACGATCAAGAACATGCCTAGCAAACTCATGACATCCTTCCCTCCCTTCCCCCCCATCAGCGCGTTCGCCTTCGCATCTATCAACGACTTTGCCACGCTGTTGCCAATTTTTTCCGTAGCCCTCGCGTGGTGTAACCTTGCGCTCTTCTGCTGGAACAAATGGCGCAACCATGCAGGTAGGTGTGACCAGGTGGAAATAGTGAAGATGGCCGATAATGAAGGCGAGCCAAATGTCTCTGATCTACATCAGGATCAGCTTGTTGTTCTACATCTCGATATTCGTTATGGTGAAAGGAAGAGAAGGGGGAGCAGGCGGCAGCAATGGCGGTTGTTAACTTGTCTGAACTCACAATAAAGTAGTGTACGCATTCGCTAGTTCGTTCTTGTCGTCATCTAAACCTCCGAACTGATAACCGAATGCAGCTGCGCGGGAAATATATACTAAGTACGCCGTGTGGATTGGGGCATGGAATTTACACACCTTCTCCAATAGCATCCAACGTAGCACGTGACAACCAGTAAGGCATATTCACTACCATAGAACCGTCGGTTCCAGATGTTGATATCATATCCTTCCATTTTTCTGCGAGCTGGTTGCATTTACGATAGATACCGTTGTAAATCCTCACGTTTATCGCCGTCGTTTAAAGCGGGATGAGAACGGACGGACCTTATTGGCCGTGCCCAAGAACACGGGCAGGAAGGCACGAGACTCTGGGGTCCCAAACCCTGGAAGCATTATCTTTCTTTGCCGCTTATGCATATCACCTACGAAGATAAAAATAGGGTGCGTCCATGTTAGTACATATATCTTCAAGCTCTCATGCCGAAAGGGGTCCGTCATGAATATTTACATACCATCTGCCCACGTCAGGCCCGGCCCAGTGACGAGGCGGCTCAGTTCACGACGCTCCCACATCTTAGGCCAGTGGTAGCCAGACGTCTGGTAGATGTACTGTAGGGCCTTCGCGTCCGTGATGAGTAAGCGGTCCTCCTAGTAAGTATCAGCAAGTCGCCTGGCTCAGTAGGAAGGGGGATGGGATAAATGGACCACACCCCAAGGATTCCTTTGATTCGGACGACGTCGCCATAGGTGTTTTGCCACTTGAGATCCGCCTAGAGAGGTGCTCAGCGAGGAGTGACGAGGGACAACACATCAGAGTCGATTACCGCTGCGGCGTCGCTTTGGTACAACTCTGGAAGATTTCCTGTGAAAAACCTTCAGCTTCAGAGTCCATCCTGTGAAATCATTAAGTATTACACACCTAATAAAAGCGAAGCATCGGCTAAAGGCCCACAAATGTGGCTCAAGGATATCTTTGTGATGCGACGGTACGCAGCGTACGCGGCGACGAAGAGTAGGAATGCTAACAACGCGATACCAACTTGACCTCCCATGGTTGAGTACTGCGAATCGAACTTCTTGGAGGAAACGTTACCTCGTTATAAGTCAGTGCATCCGGACAGATTTAACCCTGTTGTGCCGTCCATTTGTCATGGAGAACCATGAGATAGGCAAGAAGCGCAAGACGAAGTAAAGCAGCGCCCAAATGAAGAATCGAAACTTCCAGCCAGTGTCCATTTACGTCTTGAACTACGTCAGGAGGACATTGACCTTCCGATGCCACACCAGAGTATAGGGGAACTGCGCTTCCTTGAGATGGGATGGCGCATCTATGGACCGTCTGGGTGGGATAGACCTCCGTCAGTGCTGTATTTTGGAGATAGAAGCTCTCGTGGGCACCACGAAGATAGATATAGAATTTGGACCGCTCGCGTTATATTTGATGACTCTATGTACGATGCTTTCGGTCTCAAGACCTCCAATGTCGATAGACCATCTCATTGGTTCCCCCAGGTCGTGGGATAGTGAGCAAGGTACAGCGTATGCTTAGGCACCACAGCCCATCTAAAGCTTTGAGTAAGAAAAGCACAACCCCATGGTATATTTGGGCAAACGCTTGACCTTTGCACGTCTTATGTCCAGACGACGTGATGGATATTCCTAGAATGAAATGCAGCGAGTACTTGTACGTCCAGGAAGACAACGACCTACTCATGCTATACGGAATCGCAAGCAAACCGTGAGTCAGGCGAGTTACCTTGCTTGGAAAGCTACGGCGGCCCAAAAAGGTGATTTGTTCACACTCCTCTGCGGGCAAGATTGTTAGCTTCAAACTCCGGCAGCCCGGCGCCGTGCTAACTGTGTCCCCCAACCACTGAGGAGGTGCTCTTCGGATGGGTCTCACCACAGCAAGGTATTATTCACCGCAAGGCAATCCCTATTAGTCAGAGAGGGGAGTCCCTTTCAATCTCAAAGGAGCCTCTAGGTCGAATGCTAACAGTGTATTTGTTTAAGTATAAGTATCTGAGTTCCATTAATTGGAAAAGCACGGTTCACTGGGGAATTCGTAATAATCTCGACACCACATCGACCTTCACTCCCTGACGGCTATGCGGACTCTAAGCGGAAGCTGTGCCCCCTCTTTCTCCCGGCCCTCTATAGCGGGTGCAACAACCAAGCAAGGGTGCCGCCTAATGTGTTCAGCCTCCGGGGTAAGCTCAAATTCGAAGTTGCTGATGAGCTCTATAACGAAGGCATGGAGTTCATAAAGGCTAGTGCAAACGATAATGTCAATCAAGGAACATGTGTAGCTGCGCCAGAGACTCACGCAAATCTCCAACCAATACAAGCTCGCACTCCGGCAGCAAAAGTCAAGCTAGGGTACGATGAAGGCGCTTGTCAGAAAAACGTGGTAGATGAATCAAATGCACGAACGTACACGTTGGCGTATACCCCGACAACAGTTTGCTTCTTCTCATCGGCGGTCCTCAGCCATCTGTCTGGGTTAAAAACATCCGCGTCCTCACCAAATACTTGCTTGTTTCTGATGCAAGGTCGATCAGTTGCTATCGTACTTCTACACTGTTCAGCTCGCTTACCGGTTATACCCCGCGATGGATGCCACAATCTTCAGACCTTTGGGGACCGTAAGCTCAGTGACGAAGTTGCCGTCGCTAGTTCGGAGAGGCGTCGAAAGCGGGAGGACATCATCTCTCCCAGCGGTTCTGAACACATGATGTAGAGCTGGGTGGAATCTCAACGCCTCCTTGACTACGGCGGTGGTATATGGCATATTCTCAAAGTCAGACACCTCGAATTGCGCTCGTCCCCTCGCGCGGAGGTCGCTCTCAGCTGCCCATATTTCGGCGCGCAGTTTGCGCTGGATGTGGGGTTGCTTGCATATTTCAAGGAGGATCCAGTTCAACGTGTTTGCCGTGGTCTCGTGGCCTGCGAGCAAGATGGTCCTATATTGTTTATGATATTAGATGGTTATAAGTGTTATATATTTTGCATGTATGCCTCGTACCTCATTTGTGCGAGCATTTCCGGGATCGACATTTTCGTTTGCTCATCCTCAGAGTTGTTGGATTGCACTGCTCCACAATAATCAATGGCGGCAACGAAATGTGAAAGAAATGAGCATGCCTAACAAGGTCATGATGTCCTTGTTTCCTTTGCCGTCGAGTAATGCGCTCGCCTTCGCATCTATCAAAGTCTTCGCCACGCTGTCACTGATTTTCTCGGTCTTCCTAGCATGTTGGAGCTTTGCGCTCTTCCGTTGGAAAAGGTGTCGAATCCATGAAGGCAAATGTCCCCAAGTCGAAATAGTGAAGATACTAGTCAACGAAGGGGAGCCAAACGTTTCTGATCTATATGAATCGTAAGACTTTCTTGATATTGAGGGGCGTCATAATCGGCAGTTGACTCACAACAAGGTAGTGTATGCATTCGCTAGTTCGTTGTTATTGTCGTCTAGACCTCCGAACTGATAATCGAATGCCGCTGCGCTCAAATCAAGCACTGAGTGGACTTCGGTAGTATACAACTTATTCACCTTCTCCAATGGCGTCTAGGGTGGCGCGGGACAACCAATAAGGCACATTCATAACCATCGAGTTATTTGGACCAGAGGCTGAAATCATATCTTTCCATTTTTCACCGAGCTGAGCGTGATACTCTGGTCAGCCTTCATTCGCCCTAAGTTCGGAGAAGTGAGGCTAACCTTGTTGGCAGTTGAGAAGAAAATGGGCAGGAATGAGCGGGCTTCTCGGGTACCAAAACCGGGGAGCATTATCTTCCTCTGTCGTTTATGTACATCGCCTAAGGGTTAAGATGAGGTCAATTTCATTCTCCTTCAAAGTAGGGTCGACGGAATCACCATCAGCCCACACCAAGCCTTGCCCAGCCGTCAAACGGCTCAGTTCTCGACGCTCCCACACCTTAGGCCAGTGATAGCCAGACGTCTGGTAGATATATTGCAGGGCCTTTGCGTCCATGATGAGCAAGCGGTCCTCCTGAGCATCAAAATCCCAGGTTAGCTTTGGTTTAGACTAGAAAGCGATGAAGGAGGCAGACCCCCAAAGCTCCTTTGATTCGGACGATGTCACCATACGCCTTTTGCCATTTGAGGTCTGGCTGAGGAAGCATTCAGTTGTTAGCATGAGGATACAGGCCAGTATGACCGAGTCATTTACCGCTGCAGCATCGCTTTGATATAACTCTGGGAGGTTCCCTATGGGAGCCTTCAGAGTCTATCCTGAGAAATTGTTAAGAGTATACACACCAAGCAAGAACGAGGCCTCAGTCAAAGGACCACGAACATGGTCCAAGGAAATCCTCGTGTTGCGTCGATACACGGCGTATACAACAGCAGAGACCAGGAATGCAAGTAGTGCGATATCAACACCCATTGTTGAGTATTGCTGGGCTATGTTCAAGCAATGTGACTTCATTTTAAATGACTGCCGCGGTGGCGTCCATGTGTCGCAGAGAACCATGGCGCCCGATGGCAGTGGGTCTGAGAGATAGTATGTGCTAAACGCGGATTCGAAAATCTCAATGGTTGCTGAATCACGTCCTGAACTCGGTCAGCAGGTCAGCAGGGACGGCGACCATCCGAGGTCGTATGTGAGCATTGAAGGATTCTGATGTCTCCTTGAAGAGAAATGGGGCATCTATGAACCGTCGTATGGGTGTAATGGACCCTCATCGACGGCGTTATATCTTCAAAGTGATGGGAGAAGTTCTCGCTCGCGCTGATAGACAAAAGACCTCACCACAGAGTGTTATCCTTGATGACAACATGTACGATACAGTAGGTAGCTTGAGTCGATGAAATGCCATTGATATTCTCATGCCACTGAATTAGAAGCAATCTGTGTCATTGGATATTACTGCGTATGAGAACAAAATCGCTAAACGGAATGCTTCTCGGTCGATTCGCGCTAAAACCAATCATGAGGCACATCGCTAATGGCAATAAGGTATTTGAATGGCTTACATCGCTCGATGCCTGTTTGCGTCCACTCTTCTTACTCTCCTTCCCAAACGCGAGGAGACCCAAGAAAGCAAGGAGACAAAGCATCATAACTGCAACAACAAGGGTAACGCCTGCACCAAGGAAGCCGGCGCCAATCGGGTTGAATCCCCGAGAAACCGACTGTGCATCTCTAATTTGAGCTGCGTTGATCGCCCCGCATCCCCGATCCTTCGTGTTTCCGCACAAGCTACACCAGGTAGTAGTATCACTGATTGCCACAGGCTGTACACATTCGTCAGATCAATAAGCTCATTGGAGGCAACTTGGAAATGTACCGTGAATGTATCGATGAACTGTGAGAGGGGGACATCCCCTGATGCACCCATGAAATTGTATGTTTTGAAGTCGTTATCGACAGTCCCATTCTTGAAATTGAACCTTAACACCGGCTCTCCGCCCGAGGATGGTTGGCGAACTTCAAGAGCTAGCGCAGCGGCGTACTCCACTGCGAGAAAAATATATTCAAGCGAGACATATGAAATTGCTGAAGCTGCTTACCAACGCCGGCGAGTTGGGGGTTGGCCTCAGCTGTGCCAGTCATATTGAAGAGGGACAGGAAAGGTTTGTAGGAGATCGATTGGTACACCATCTTTAGTGGATCGGAGGAGTTGCTAATGCGTTTGAATCCGTTCAAGATCGAAGGAAGGATAGTGCGTCCAGCAACTATACAACGGGGAAAAAAGGCGGTTAGATAGGTTGGAGGTATAATGACGTAACACGGATATACACTCACTGTTTCCAATGCCGTCAAGTTGGGGAGAGGAAAAGACACCATATTCGTGGTAGTTCGCGAGATCCCTCGCTTGTTCAAGGAAAGTTGGCGGAAGGCGCTGGAGGAACTCGGCGCTGTGGATAGACTCCACATTGATGTAGTCGAAAATCTGCAAAATAGTAAGCCTTAGACGCCTAAGCACCTTGTTTCATCAGTCATGACTCACATTCCACTAAAAAAAGATGTACATCGGCACAAAGTTCATAAATACGGGACAAATACACGGCGCACCATATTTTCCAAGGTCACTGGCCGACCGTCGAGGTATTGAGGCAATTGTGTCAGGAAAGCATCGTGTTCCGTAGCCTTCTGCTTGAATCCTGGGGACGCATAGAAAGCAGACGTAGCGTCATCGAAGGCCTGAAGAAGTCAATTAGTTAGTTGTAAGGATGCCAAATCATCATCGTTACTTACGCCGCACGATGTCCAGCCTTCCAAGGATATGTCGTTATTTGGTTCAACGGACTCAACTGAGAGCCAAGAGTAAGAATGTTTGAACGCGTCAGGTTAGGCTTGTTAGGTGCTCACCTGGGATAGTCTGAAAGTCAAGCATTAGTTTGAATCATTCTCTAAACCTCAGAAGCCACCGAACGCACCTGATATCCACCCAGAGGAGCCACAACAGTCGTCCCGTTTGCCAGAGTGGTGTTGTAGGCGGTCGTCGCGGGGAACAAGCCTTGGAGGAGCGACACCGCCGAGTTCAAGATAACTCCCCCTTCTCCTCCTGCGTCAGCACGCGCCTGAAGCTGCGCCTGGTTGAAGATGGTGGTGTTGAACCCTCGAATGAAGGAGGGGGAGGAAGAGTTCCCGTAGATCGAGCGCAATTTCTGTCCTAGCTGGAGCTCTTGAACCTATGACAACCTAGGATCAGCCACATATCTTCTTATCTATTGCATAATAACATACATTCCCTAGAGCGGTGATAGACGTCGCAGATGCAGCATAGGTGGAAGGATTTTGGTAGAATCCTAAGCATCACCACATGCAAGTGATAAGCCTGAGAGAAGACCTTAGCAACAAGAATGACACTCACCTTCGCGGTCCCCATGTCGCGCAATGATCACGACTCCCAAAACTTGGCTGTCACTTGCCATCGCTGAAGCCAACGAAGGTGCTACTGTATCAACCAAACCGCCGGGGGAACCAAGTCAAGCATTCAAAGCCTCGAAGCTTTATATCACCCACATGATCATGCACCACATGCGCAAGCTTCGGAGACATGGCATGCTTGAGAATCTAAGGTTATAGCAGGAAGCATGTGGGACTTGATGAGCTCCGCCCTTAAGAACGAGACGAGAAAGGGGCGCCATTTGCGCCGACGCTATAGTATGACGGAGCGGTTTGGTGGTGGGATTCTGATGTCTACGATAATGTCTGGAAATTATAGTTACATAGATAGCACGATAGCAGTTGCAGAACAAGTATTGGCTACGAGAAAGAAGTCGCCTACTGGGTTAGGACCCACGTCAGAGTGTTCCTCCGACTGATTCCATGGTCTATATGTATGTACCGCCATAGAGTATATCAAGGGACCAGCGGGTTGATGTGATCGTTGGAACATGGGGTAGAGACATCGTGAGATGCGGGGTAAGGATGGAAAAAGTAAGGGAAACGTACGAAAGGTGATGCGGTGGGTCCATCCAAAATGGCCAGTTCTTCAACAGTGAACGGCATTCTGGGTACGACGAGAGTACGCAAGGGGATGAGCAGCATAATGACAACGGGGAATCCGATCGCGGCTATAAGACGATCGTGTTAAACATGGGAACAGAATCAATGAGATAGCAAGAATGATACATACCGATGGTTTGAGTGATGGCGAATGTAGCGCCGAAACCGACCAGTTGCACACCGACGAACATGATGATCCTCGATTTCCTGACCTTGCGCAGTGGCTCGTCGTACGGCGTCAGGGATTTGTCGCGAAGAAGGTAGAGTAGCCTTGTCGTGATGCCGTTCCCATGAAGTGCGTCGGCGCCCATATACCAGCTGCAGGATGTTAGCGCGAGGTAACAGGCGGGTGAAAAATGCGTACAATAGTCCGGCAAGAACACCTTTGATTGGAAAGAAAGACAAACGTCAGTATCAAACAGAGTGAGTGTTTCGTCACATACCGCGTGGAATCAGATTTAGAACGTGGAGGAAAGGCCCAGTCAGGAGGACTAAGCACAGCGATCCCTGCGCCAAATTCGACACACGCTGCTCAACAACAGCGACGGGTACCTCAGGTACCCAACTAGGGTGCCCAGGCTCTAGGCGCGCTTGCTTCTCATCCACACCCACAGGCTCTATCGTCATTGTATTTGTCTGGGACTGCAGTCGAGAGGGCCCCGGGGAGCGAGACGAGGTTGTTCGAGATGGTGTCCGTTCTTCGTCCTCCTTGACAGGCCGTCCCAGGACAAGCAGAGACGTGGTGTGAATGGGTGCCTGGGGGATTAAGCCATTTGGTGCGGGCAATCCCAGGAGTCCTGCGATGAATGTCGTAACACCGAGCAGGAAGAAATCGTAGTGAAACCCCGGTGGCTTTCTAAGGGGAAACTCTGCGCCTTGCGCCATAAGTGACTGAATGAAGGCGTGAGCTCGTCTACTACTTAGCTGGAGACGGGGATAGAGACTCGTACCGAGACATTATGGTCAAAGAAGAACAAAATCCAGAGGATTATTCCAAACGGCAGGGCGATTCCCACCCACTTGCCATCCAACTCCCAAAACTTAACTAACCACTCCCTTCCACCAGCGGGTTGGAAGGCACCTCCGACAGGTAAGGTAGTAGTGTTGGCGGCATTGAATCGACCCCAATAGGCCATCCCGGAAGTCGCTACCAAAGAGATTGGCATACCGTAGTCCGCCAGGAATCGCCTGACATGGCGATGGAACAGTGTTTTCTGTGAGAGCGATTGGAAAAGGAATGAAGTGACAAGCATGAGCAGGGCGAGAATGATGGCGACGAGACCCCCGGGAAGATTTGAAGGTTCGGATTGAAGTTGGCGAGTCAGAACTTGAATACCATATTGCAGATATACCCAGGATACGTAGAACCCGAACGTGTCACAACTAAATAAGGTGACATATTTGAGGAAGTTGCACCCTAGTCAGACTCTTAATCAACGACCATGAGGTGAACACGACCTCGTACAATTTAATAGAGCAGTGATCCAGTGGAAGATAGCTGCCCATAGGTATACCCAACCGATAAACTGCAAATAATTGGGTGGGTCGGACTGGCGCTCGATGATATCGAAGATCGTCTTGTTGAACACGGTAATCGGACCTGTGAAGCTGTGGGATATACCATTTATCCATACAATCGGATAACTAACCAGTGACCCCGGCAATTGTCAGAGGTTGTGCTCCAAACACCGAGAAAATGAAGGCCGCCATGAACGAAGCTAGAAGCACTTCCGCCACACCGTATTGTTGCGTCGTTTCTATTAAATCCAACGAAAATGCGATTCCTGGCAAGACACTGGAAATGGTTAAGTATAGTTTAGCTGTGTGCTGGTGTAGCACTCACTTTGCGAAAAATATCAGTGCTGTTGCAGGAACAACACGGTAGTTCCACGCATCAACCCAATCACTTGTGTACCACGGTGCGCGAGCCTTTATATCAAGCCAAATACCGCGGCCGATCTTCAGGTAGTTGGGTAGACGACGCAAGCCATGAACGACGATGGAAGGAGTTCCAGAGGTCACGGGGGTGTCCCTTGTCTGGACTTTTGACTTCCCGTCCCCGGAGGAAGCCTGGTGAGGAGTACTCATGATAATTCGATAATTCGTAGGTCGTTGAGCTGGAGAAGAATCAGATGGGGGGCCCAAAGTTCAGAGGATCATGGTGGGGGGAACACAACTCGTCCAACCTCTACACGAGCAGGCAGCGAGTACCAGTCAAACTTCACCAATGTTGCGAGTGGATGAAGTTGAAAAATAAACACACGTGATACTCCTATATTCCCTGCTTGAGGGTCATGTGGCTCAGAGCTCCTGATATGGCTCCTGAATTTAATGTGATGTCATCCTCATAATCTGGACAGGGGACTGGTGTATAAAAGCATACAAAGTGGCTGGCTTTCTGTTGCTCCGTTCCCCACATCCTGAAATCCAACCACAACCATCACGACCATCACAATCTACCTGAATCGTACTGTCAATATGTCTGGATCCGCTTCTTCATCGCCTTCGTATTTGAGCGCGATCGGGGACACGTTCGCGTTGCTTCTGAACACGCCTTTAGTGGACTCAAAGGCGGGCACAGGATCCAAGGAGAAAACACTAGAGCCTGTGCACTTGCAGGAGATCACCAGAAGAGGATCCTCGAGGAAGGTAATGGGAGGCACGTCGCTGCCCAGCGTTCCGTCGGTAAGGTGCATTATAGAATTACCGTGGAGCAGCGGCTGACACGAAATCGATGCAGCATGGCCGAGCGTAAATTTATGAGATCTTTTATACCCCAAGAATCCCAGCATTGCAAGTAAGTGAATGGTTTACGCGCGATGCAATTTGGAGCTCATCTAGGTATCTGGCAGGAAATACACGTACATTTATCAGTATTGCAAATCACAATAAATATATCATGGACTTCGACCCTGCATCCTCGCTCGTATCATTGACCGAAATCAACAATTGCCGCTGATATAAAGAGAGGTGAACATTTGACGCAGACTGATCACTTCGCGAGGCAGGCGAAGCACAGCGAGCGCCCAAGCCAGTCCAACCTCTGACTCGCCTCCGCCCACCAGCACCTACATTGGACGCACGTCAATAATCAATATCGATGAGCAACATTGGCATTAGCACGTCGCCGCTTACTGCCTCACAAAGAACCATGGGGTATGGTGTCAGTTACCCAGTCGAGTCAATTGTGAGTACTAATGTCGAACTCCTGTGACGCGCTGCTATCTAGGTACTATGCCTCATAAATTGCAGCCCACACTCCCGCACGGAAAAAAACACAGTCAAGAAGATTCAATTCAGCTAGCTGTGAAATGAGCCCGCGTTTGTCAAGTATACGCTTGCGGAAGTGAATCAACCGTCCGGTCAGAGTTCCACGTGTTCGACTGAGCACGATATGGAACTGCCCATTCACGAAGATGTCACGTCGTGAGTGCTGAATTACTCCGACTACCACCATTGTTTGGTGACGAGAGATATCGTTTGCCGAAGTAGTGTGCGTATCCTTGTACTTGTGTCGGATGCACGGCCTTTGCGAGTAGATTCGCCTCTTCCAACGTAACGCTCGTCATTGTCAGAAAAGAGCATTTTCCATAGAATGCCGTCCAGGCGGTCCTTAGGACATTTACCAGCAAGCGATAGGAGGAATAGAATAGGAGACAGGAGAAACACATATACGGCAGAAACGGCGGTGTTCCAAAACTTAGCAACTTTGATTTCCAACCAAGATATCACTGCACCTCATGTCAGAAACAAATAATCAGAACCTCAAGGTCGCAATAGTTACTGGCGCGTCTTCAGGTACGGCCGTCGTAATTGAGAATATTTAATATGATGCTGAGATAGGATGTTTGCTAAAACTGTAGGGATTGGGAAGGCGTCCGCCGTTGCATTAGCCCAAGCGGGTTGGAATGTGGTGATCACAGCGCGTCGGATTGATGCCCTCCTCCAAACAGCAGAACTATGTGACCAGAAGGCTCTTGTCGTTGCAGGCGACGTTACTGACGAGAAGGTAGTCCAAGTCTCAATCGTAGTCTACTGTCCAGGGTCTTGATATCTCCATCGCGAATTTAGTTCGTTAAAGAGCTATTCGCGCAAGCTGTGGAACAATTTGGCAAGCCTCAGACATGCCGGCATACTGGTCGATAAAGTCTAACCTCACTAACTTCCGTAGGACGAGTCGATCTGCTGTTCAATGTCAGTCACCGTCATTGTTGGGCCAGATCACTGCATATCTGGACAACATGTAGAACGCGGGGATCAGCGCGCCTGGAACGCTCATCGAAGAACTCTCTTTGGAGACATTTCAGAATATTATGAACGTAAACCTCGTTGGACCCTTCCTCTGCACGCGGGAGGCCTTCAAAGTATTCAAAGCCCAGACGCCCGCAGGAGGTCAGTACCCAGGTTACACCGAGTTTGTCGAGTTAAGGCTGACGACTTCTGCAATCAGGACGAATCATTAACAACGGATCGTCGGCAGCTCACGTACCTCGCCCACACACCTTCCCTTACGCGTGTTCCAAGCACGCTATCTCTGGACTCACGAAATGTACAGCACTCGACGGCCGGGCACATAATATAACTTGTACCCAAATTGACATCGGTATGTCACAAATTTACATATCCACTCTCCACCCGTTACCCTCAAGCTATCATCATAGGAAACGCACAGACAGACATGGTATCGGCTCAAACTCAGGGCATACTGCAACCGAACGGCGTAATTGTACCAGAAGCGACATTTGACGTCAAGCATGTCGCTGACAGCATAGTCCACATAGCGCAATTGCCGAACGATGTGACGGTACTCGAGATGAATATAATGTGGGTTGGCTACACGACCCTTCACAGATAATTGACGGTTTGCATCACACAGGGCTTCAAAGGCGCCATATGTGGGGAGGGGATAAACGGGAGTATCTCCCACTCTACACGCCCTTGTACTTCACCAATTGCTCTCTTGTTGTCCTGCGGCTCAGTGGCCCGATGTTGTGTATCGAGTTGGGCCGCCTTGCGTCGGTTGAGCACGGCTATGCACGTCCTTCCCGTCCTTGAACCTGACGAACGGCAATTTCGCATGGTAGTAGTACCGATTGAGGGGTTCGCCTGGAGTTCCAGGCACCCGCGCTACGAGGACTCAACAATCATTGTCACCACAGAATGAAATAGCCTAATTGGAACTTTGTGGGAGCCATACTCGAGTATTCTCGCACTGCTTATTGATTTCATTGATTCACCGGCTGCTATGTTGGTCAAGGCTATGCAATGGGCCATCCCTGTTGTCATAGATGATAAGGATGCAAGGTGTGGCATGCTGTTTCGCTCACCTTCGAGACCATAATCAATCCATCTTGAAGACTGTACATATCGAAGTCCCACCAACGTCTTCTCTTGATGATCACCCACCCCACTGCCCCTAACTTACGTTAATAGTGCCGTTTCATCGCATCCGCCGGGTTCGCAATTCGATAATGCATTCATTAGGTTCGCCGAGTTCCTGGTAAGTATCAGTATCACCAGCACTTTCTATTGACCCCACTGACGCACCTCCGCCCGCCTCGTAGGATCAGCCCGCTCTAACGCCAGATTTACCGAGTTTAGCCGCTCGCTCGGGCTCCCACTACATAGATGCATACATGCGGATTGCTTCATAGATGGGGAGATGTTCGCACGTCTCAGGCCCCATTGATCACATCAAGGATTTGCGGGAGAAGCTGTTCGGGTACTAGGCTTCGGTCAAGCATACGAATCGCCTCAGATAAACCCGGTGCAAATTCATACTGAACATCGAGGGAACTTCCACAATGTCAGCGTAAAACGATCATGTCGATTGCCCATCGATCGGGATCAGAGCATATGGAGTTGAATATGGGGTGAGATTCGTACCTATGAAAGGCCTGATTTCAAGTCATCTTCCTCCTTGAGCTTTTGCGGATTTTGGGAGGAACTGATGTCTTTTGACTTAGCAGAAAAATGGCCACGAAACCGCTTTGATTTCGTCCCATAGTTGAAGACTTAGGAACGCCAAACTAGCCAGCTGATCGACTGTGCTCGTTGATCGGGTGAACGGCCCCGGCCTGGATGTGCGAGGAAACCTCCTTTGGCAATTCTCCGCCTTGTACCTCGGAGATATCGACTTGGATTGTGCATTTGTATGGCTACAGGCGGCGACATGCCTTTGTACTTCTTTGGGCTCAAGCATCAGCTTCTCCCACTGCGCCTGGCAGACCAGGGCTACCAGCCGTTCTCCAGGCACCCAGGATAAGGCTTACGATATCGTCTACGCCTGTACCCTGTCTTACGCTGCAGAAGATAGTGGGTCCATCTCCTCTCATGAGCTTGGAGTCTCGATCCATTACTTCCAGAGAGGCGCCCACGTACGGAGCAAGGTCCGTCTGTAAAGCAGTTCGTCATCATTTCGTTACTTCTACTACGTAGCACTCACCTTGTTGATAACCAGTAGATCGGACTGGGAAATACCTGGACCACCTTTACGTGGGATCTTGTCCCCGCCCTATGTCGAAGTGAAGTTCAGCTAGATCCGCATACCGTGATTCGATCCATACGCACTGAAACATCAATGACATAAATGATGTAGTCTGCCAATTCCCTGGAGTAGTTGGCTGCTAGGTTGTCTCCGCCGCTTTCCACGAACAATAATTGACATCCGTATTTTGCCTGTAAGGTTTCAAGTGCACCCATGTTCGCGCTGATATCTTCACGGATGGCAGCATGAGGACACCCTCCCGTCTCTATGGCGAGAATACGTTCGGACGGGAGTGCCTTGTTCTTAATGAGAAATTCTTGATCTTCTCGAGTGAATATGTCATTCGTAACTGTAGCTACAATGCAAGTTCATGTTCATCAACAGATATGATTGAAATATGTGAGCTCCTCACCAAGATTATATTCGCTGCGAAGCTTTTGACAAAGAGCCAAGGTCAGTGCCGTCTTGCCGGAACCGACTGGACTGATGGTAAATCACGTTAACATAATGGTTCAATCACAATCATAATTAAACGAACCCTCCAATGCCAACTGTAAACCCTCGCTCCTCAAAATTCCGCCCCGTGTAGTCCGGAAGGTCTCGTTCAGCATACTTTCCTTCGAGAAGAATAAGAAATAGGACGTCGGGCGGCGCTTGCTCTTGCCGTACCTGGATGTTCAAGATGCTCGTGGGTATGTCCATGATCACCGGGACCGTCATGAGAATGTGTGGGACCGCCAGCGTCGTGTGAATGAGATGCGGGAGGCTGGGAAGGGTTTGAAGTAAGATTATTGATAAATTGAACACTCATGTTCTGGTAAACGTTCAAAGTAGTTACGAGGAATTGTTATCTGATCAAGTCGAAGTCAGACTGAATCAGGGGCTTGGCACGGCCGCCACTGCGATCATAGGAGGTATTTTTGGCTTGGAGCCCACGGGCGTCTGTTGGAATCTACTATAGACTCAGAGTACGACCACAATCATAACGTCGAATCCTCACTCAAATCCTCGAATTCTTGACAACGCCCCTGCGTATGAACCCATCTTTATTGCAGTGCCAGGTCAGCCGCCACTGGGTGTTCGGCTTCTTAGTTGAAGGGTTTTGGAGCCATTAGCGCGATTCATGCACTATATGATTACTCTAGCTTCACATCGTCACTAATGTTTCGGTCATTATGGTGGAGCGTGTGAGAGACGGCATGAATCTTCATCTCGCTACTCTTCAGCGGAAGCCGTATCCTCAGCCTTCTATCAAGGTTCGTAACGACAAGGCATGGAAGCTGAGCTACCCGTCTCTCTCGCTGTACATATTAGGTCCTTAGGACACACCTTCGGTAGGGCATACCAGCCACTCCTCCGCAAGTGTCATGTTTTTGCTGCCAAATATGCGTACTGTTCTTTCGTTGCATAAGTCCATTAGCTTCCTATGTCTGAGGGGCTGGCTGGCTGAGTGGCTTAGCGGAGTGTTGTCAGCAGAGTGATACTGACGGTGGTGTAGTTCCCCGCCATCTCGATTTATTGGTTGACCTAGCACCGTGTAGATAGTGAGCCCTTGAGTCGCTGAACGCCTACAATACGACCGCGAACCTAGAACTACATATCCTGCTCGTAGACATTAGTGATACCCGCTTTGATTTTAATCCGGCCCACTACAAAGTCCCTGCGTGCGTACGATACTTCTTGAATACTTCAGGGACATTAATGCATTACCGCCCGACTTGCGAGTTGGTTGCGAATTATGGGTCGGCCGGCCGGCCCGGGCTGTTAAGGGTATTTCCAGATTTGGCAAACACGTTCAACTTGAACTTGACTCCGTCGTCGCCCTCGTACGCGGTGGTGAATGAAACGGGGCAAATCTAGTCTAGTAACCTACTCAAGCTCCGACGATGAACCTACTCCCGTCTCAAAGAAAAGGTTAGTTCATTGCCCATGCACAACATTAGCGGAATAGTGATTTTACTAAATTCAGTCGGAAGCTCCCTGCCCTAGCCTCCTCTTTAGTACCTAGTGGACCTGTAGACAATCCAGCATTGCACCAAGGGCGTATCAGGACGCAGCCACACGTTGACGGGCAGTTTGCTGCCTTTGTCTACGTTTCGGTTGGTTTGGACAAGGAGTCACCTTTGCGGCAGTTACTATCAGACGCGTTTCGAACTGCGAAGGCCGTGGTAGAGTGCCTACAAGAACTAAAAGCCGTAGCTTTGAAGGAAGACGACGAGTCCAGCGACGGAGCGAAACCTGCTTTGCATATTTCTTTGTCGCGGCCAGTTTACCTTCGTGCGTACCAACGCGACGAATTCAAAAGTGCTGTTAAGCAACTGGCGAGCAAGTATTCACCGTGAGTGTAAATATAATTTTTGTGGGGCTGCTGACACCAGATCCTCAGGTTTGATGCGTCGTTCGCAACATTTTCCGAATTGTCGAACGACGAAAAGACGAGAACATTCCTCGCCGTGGAAATAGGCGGGGGTCATAATGAAGTACCTCCAGCGAACCTCGTATCTGTTTGTTAATGCTAACTGCTTCATCAGCTGAAAGAGCTCAGCGCAGGCTTGACCCCGATTCTCAAACCGCTACGGCAGCAAGCGTATTACCCTGAACCACGGTTTCATGCTTCCTTTGCTTGGGCGCTACTACAGTCAATGCAGCAGGGCGGATCTCCAAGCAACGCTGTTGCTACTACCCTTCCCGGCGCTGAATTCCGCGCCATCTCCCAATTCCCAAAGGACTTGGTTCCAGAACTCAACCGAACGTACAAATCCAGACTCTCCTCCACTAGCGTCAGTACTTTCACCGTGGAGAATATCCACGTCAAAATTGGTAAAGAAGAAAGTAAATGGCGGCTCCGCTAAATATAACACCCCGAAGACAGCCCATGATCGGTGCACTTCCTATGGTAGATAGCACGACGGTATTCCCCTCCCTTCGGTAAACACAATTCAATGGTTCATCAACTAGCAAACCGTCAACTACATGATGGCAAGGCACTAGATGGTGCAATGACAACTGCCATATTTCTTCCGCTACCGCTTCCTTGATCGAATAGATTGATGCATCGAACAGTTAGATTGTCATCAAAACCATTTCCATCCCCGGTCACCTTCGCTAACTCATCCACAACCCACAGGATTCGATCTCGTGCGATGAAGGTCTCTACGGCGGGGCCCAGCAAGCAGCGCAGGACGTGCAGCGTTTCGAGTTGAGTCGCAGTGGGCAATGATTGGGACTCGCATCCCCCGTCATTTTGAGTCGACGCCAACGAAGATTGTGCTGATACTCCCAGCTTCTCGCCGACTTTAAGGAGGAACGTATCCCAATCCCGGTAAGCAGAATCCGCTAGACGACCAAGACGCCGCATGACCGGATTAGAGCCCGTACTTTCATCCTCGCCACCCTCTGCGGGCTTACGCTGTGTGATCGTTCCTGCCCCTGTTCTATTGAAAGTTACGCTTGCGGCATTGTTGCCGCCGTTGACGAGTCTGTCGGTTGAGCCGGTGTCTTTTCCATTGGGCCTTAAACCGCTCTGCTGCCCATCGACCTCGGGCGCCGGGAGGGCCATCCCAGGATCCGAGATTGCATGTCCCAGCAACGCTCTCCAAACAACCTTGCGCACTGAAAGCGCGGTCGAAGTAGACGACCTATCATTATCAAACCAATGTGACGGAATTTGTGTGGCGAGATGGTATGCAGACGGTGGTAGGTCGGTGAGCGTGGAGTTCGAAAGGGTCTGGGACAGTGGGAAATCTAGTGACTCCCCAAGGTTAGATTTGTTTCGCAACACAGCCTCCTTGCACGTTCCAAATTCTATCAAGAAGAATGATATAAAGCGTGTATCTCTCTCGGGCGCAGCCGTTGAAATCGCTTGCAGCCTCGTAATACAATGGAACGGACGGGACCTAAGTAACAGAAGAATGCCTACCTTCAGCTCGTAGAAGGTTGTAACAACATCCGACAACGACAGCCGCTGCAAAATACCAGGTCTTTCCTGTCGAAACTCCATTGATACGTGCGGTGCCGTCGCCGTCCTTTGCTCCTATAAACGCTCGCAACGTGTCGGGTGTGAGAGAACCACAAGCATGAAGCGCCACCAAAATTATTGGAATCGGCGATAACGACTTTGGCTCAGGCAGACCAGATACCCAGCTGTCTATCACCTCGGCTAAGGAGCGAGCGTCTACGTGGACAGTCTGATGAGTGATAGTGCCAGCTTCTATTACATTGCTGTCATCATCACTGGGATGACGCCTGGACTTCTTGCCCATGGTCTTCTGTTGGCGAATTTCGGCACCTCTTGTTTGGCTACGATCAGCATCTAGCGCTAGTACGTGCGTCTTGAAATGGATGCAGAGGTTCCGAGTCAAATAGCCCTAGAAGACATCGTAAGATCACCGATCACCAATCGTAGGAAACGGGAACAACTTGGCCAGCGCCTACATCGACAAAGTAGGGCTTCGCGCCTTCAGGAAGGTGAAGCGAATCCACTAGACTTTGGACATAAGCTGTCATGCGGTCGACTTCGTGAGTCTTCTTAGGTGACATGCCAGAACCATGAGGACTGCGTCCCGACCGTACAGTATCGTTCAATCCTGGAATAGAGATCGGCGAGCGTGGCATTTCCATAGACTTCAGGACGTCAATGAGATCCGTAATTTCTTGCGGGATGGAATCAGTCCATGAAGTCGGACTTTCGAGCAAATAAGGCGCCGCATAGTATTTTGCAATGGACATCCATCTAGAATGAGATTTAGACCACTCCCACCACCTAACCCAAATAGCATGCGGCTCCCGTAGATTGTTTGGGTGGGATTCAAGAAGTGACTTCGCAAAAGGACTATGCAAGAATGCTGCCAGCTGTGTAAGCGATGGTTCAGAGGAGGAAGACATCGGTATCTTTCCATGATATTGAGCCTAGTTCGGAGAATCAGACTGGTTTGCAAGCACCTTCTCGGTGTCCAAGCTCAAGGTCTCGGGCTTCTTTAGTAAAGTTGCAATTGTGTCGACTCCTGACACGAGTAGTCGGAGACTATGGTAAGAAGTAAGTTGGGCAAGATTCAAGAATTCCGCTGCAGCGAAAATTACGGCGTGACTGAATAACTCAGATAGAGCGTGACTCAACCTAGCGGGAAGATTAGACGCCCAGTGCCGGCCTGTGCCGACTGCGTGCCTCGCACTAATCGTTTCGTTCGACGTTCGACTGTCCATAGGCTCGCACCCTACTTCTAAGTTGATGGCGACTTGAAGTTGGATTCCTTCTCAGGTTGCTGGCAGCACAGTTTCCCATCTATGCAACAGTCTCTTCCAAGACTAAGGCTTCCTTTGGCTTGAGTCCGGAATTGGAACTCATACTTATGCGTGATCTACTCAGCAGGAATACCTACTTCAAGGCTGACGCTGACTAGTAGGCAAGTAAAATCCTCCGTGTAGTGTTATGGACTGAAAGAAGTATACTAACGCGACTCTTTCACACTCTACGAATTCGAACTTGACCGCATCATCTAGGCCACATATCTCCGGCGTCAAGACCAGGTGGCTCTCCTCTTAGATCTAGGGTTCTGGATATCCTGTCGAAGTTCGGTTGGCCCACATTCTGGATGATTTAATCGACGGCGCGTATTGGCTTTGGAATATACCTGCTGGCACCCACAATACACGGCACGCCAACACATGTCGCCATTCCACTGGGCTGGGCTGGATCACAGGCTCGTCCTAACGAAGGATGAACATGTGTTTGGCTTATCTAGTTTCGCGACACCTTTGACGTGCGTCTGAATGGAAGAGACATCCATTGGTGTCCTCTAGCAGCTGCGGCAAATCTCCATTCCCAAACCAGGTTCGACCTAGGCCCTCAACTCGACGATCCCGCGATTTAATTCCCTGCTTGAAGCATCTCCGACGCTATCGTCAGCCACGCACCACCCCAAAACTTAGCGGAAAGCTCCAACCAATGTCGTCTTCTCATGTTCAAACACCATCAATCAGAACAAAGACACAGCCGCCTGTCGAAGGGGCGTTAGGCGATGTGTCGATGCGGCGCTAATTTTACTTCCGTGGAATCCAACCGCACTCCTCTATTTGGCCGTCTACATGGTACACGTCGGTGCACACACCGCGTATCGACTTTTGCCCGTTCGCGGACGAAATTTACGCAACAACAGCAGAAGTTTCCAAGTGACATCCGTCGCTGAGCACTTTGAGGACACTGTCGAGAACTGACTTTTGAGGTGCACGCTGTGTGTCTAGCTCGTAACACCCCTAAGCGTATATGTCAGTATGTCAGTACGTACATACTCCCATTAGACCATTACTTAACGGTTCAATTGACGGTTCACTTGCACAGCACTTGCAGTAAACCTTCACATTCCCCTGCTAAGGGCCAATGCCGCCGATTCCCGATGGCCCGCTTTCACTTGCCCGTATTGAATTAGTAGTCGGGTGTGTCTGTGTTTAGCGTTGGCATGTTTCGAAATGATGGCTCTAGCCACCGTTACGACTTCGCTGTGTTTAACAGATGCCGCACAGACAGGTAAACAGCCTGTGGTTAATGTAGGGTTCCACAATTCAACTCATCATATCTCCAAGGTCTCGGGGCACTCGAAGGGTCCGGGAAGTATCACGCTCTTATATCGTTGCCAGCGAATTCATTCCAGGCAGTTGCTTACTTAGTAGTTACAAATGTCGGGGCTCGTTGTTAACATTACGCTAATTACTAAGGGTCTAACGACTTAGCAGCGCGTGTTTTACCTTAGCAGCGGGGCCGTGGCGCTGTGGCGCCGGTAGTGCGACGTATTCAATCCGTCGGCGTATTATTTGAACGGTGGCGGCGTTTGACCCTGATCGACTCGGTCTCAGCGATACAAAGACGTTGACTTCGCATGGCTCTGTAATCTTTGTAGGTGTGCGCTGTTAGGTTTCGTGTCGGGTGGTGCAACTTTCTAACGTAAAACCTCGGTAGTTTCGCTTGCCAGTACGAATATATAGGCTACGCCCTCAAGGCGAACAAAGAAACCCTGGCTAGGGTATTATAATATTCGTCTAGCCGATCTCCACAAATTAGCATTCTCATCTCGCATCAAATGACTCGACTCGACCTACGCGGGAAATGAAGTTGATTTGCCTGCAACATTGTCCAGATCCGTCTCCCGTTTTCGCCAGCCTCGACAGTACTGGCAATCGGCGGGTATACTGCACAGCTTCCGTTCTTCCTTACTCCACGCCAGCCCATGCAAGCCCTTTAGCCAGCCTGTTCCGCGGCTTCCACGCAGCACGCAGGCCCGATGAAATGGTACACGATATACCATACACGGCCAGCTCCCTCTATTAACCTGAGGATAACCACGGGCCCCTACGTGTGAGGGTTAGTAAGCGATGGACAAGGGTTGAAAAAAGAAGGGTTAAACCATTGCCAATAGAGGTGCGTTCAACCACAGGATATCCGCAGTTGTCCTCTGTCTATATGGTAGTCTCCCCGTATGGCAGGGATCCAGTTCCTTTCCCTGGCATTTCCGATTCATTCCGAACCGTTCCGCCTCATTCCATTTATAAAATAAATGCTCGTTAAATCAAGAAATATATTCCGTGCCATCTAGTTACTACATTGGGGCTGCCGCGAGGCAATAGGAACAGAACAGGCGAGGATGGTGTATGAAAACAAGGAGACGAGAACGGTTCACGCGCAAGTGGCACAAAATCTCCGGAGACGCCTGTAAGAACCAATCAGTACGTCGAAGTAAGTGGAGAATAAGCCACAGCGTACCATTAGACCAGTCTTCCGGGCAATCGTGAGGGCGGCTTCGTTGACCGCGATTCTGAGGATAGGGTTAGTCCCGGAGTTGACACTCAACTCGATATCGTACCTGACGTAACCTGAGGGGCCGAAGAGAATGAGCACACCCAACGAGCCTGTAAAGGTTGAAGTCAGGGATGCTTGACCATCATACCAGTGGTGAGCGCACTTACTTGGGAGCCCTGTGCGACTGAGTCAAAGTCCGAAGCGACACTTCAGGTCGGTATGTCTGCCCGCGCAGGGTAAACGTTAGCTTGTACTGCTTTCGAGCAATGATTGAGTAGCTCACCCTTGAACTACCAACAATGCTGTGGTCATCTAGAAATGCGGTCAGGAAAAACCCTCAAGATCATGGCAAAGTAACTGTAACTTACCTCGTTGCCAACGCGAATTGTTCTGCATGATGTTGAAGAGTCCCTTCAGCGTGTCAGCTGCAAAGTACGTGAAACACTATCCCACATTCCTTGAGATGGCACCGACTTGCCGCTTCCTGCGAGTACTTCTTGCCTCAGCGATGGGAGATCCGACCAACATTCACTCACCCATGGCGGTCAACCCGGGGCCCGGAATGTGGCCTTGCCGGCATCTGTAACGGTGGTTATGGACGACGCGGAGCATGGTAAGAGGACAGCCTGAGCTATTCTTCTGTTGTCTTTTGTCGATGGTCAACAGTGTTTTTGTCTGCGATTTGGGGGGGGGGCAAGATTAAGAGTGAGGCCTTCATGACATCTGAGGAACGGGTGCGATGGAAGAGTGCCTCCAAGGTCGGAAGCTCGATCTATCCATGCTTTGATGGAAGGATGTGTGAAGAGTTCGAGAACGAACATGGATGATGAGGTGGGAGAAGAGACTTGGGTGAACCAAGTCAAAGTTCAACCACAGCCAAACAATGTCAAACATTCGATCGTGTCACTCAAACGCGCTCATCGTGCACTCAGGGCACTGGGATTCATCACTCACTGACGGCTCTATTGATTACTGTGTCTTACTGAAATTACTGAACAGGATGCGTCTGAGGATTCATCAACAAGAGTAACCCTGCAGGACCGCGGTAACTGGACGGAGCCCCACTGCCCTCCTCCTGCCTGAAGGTCGGTGCAATGGGGCTGGACACCGTCGAAACGGGTTGGCTTCTATGAAAGTCTGCGTCGAATAGGCGTTTGTCTTGCGTAACAAGCCTGTCAATTGTTCTGGAAAAGAGTAAATAAAACAACCACAAAGGCCTCATACTGTCACTTACTCTCTCCATTGTGGTGTGTTCATTGTACGTCCGTTGGCCTCGAGTTGCTTGATAAAATAGGCGTCAACCAACGACCAGAAATCCTCCCCTTTGGCCACTCGTCCGCCGCGCTTTCGCTTCTTCGGTGTCGGTGCTGGCATCCTGTTCTCTGCTTCATCGTCGCTTGCCTCGCCATCTTCTACAGCCAGGATGGCTCGATGTTCATAGGCAATCGCACGCTGTGGAGGTTTCTCATCAACCTGAACGCGTACGCCAATGAATGGCTTCCACGTACCAAAAGAACATTGTGGATCATGTCCGCTTTACTAATTGCCTCACCAATCCCGAGGCGCTTGTACTTGGGTGCAGTCGCCATTGTGAACTCTTCAAGTGAGCATCTTTTGTCGCCCATAATGCTATCACGCAGCTAATGGATGATTCAGACAGTGGGTCCATTTGTTTTCGAAACAGGACTTACGTCTTGTCTCATCGCGTTGCGAACACTTGAACAGACCCGTTTAATCTTTGCGTGGAGAGTCTTTTCGCGTGCAGGGTTGCCGAAGACATTGGTGAATTTCATTTCCACCCTGTGCTCCTGGATGTGGCGTGCAACATCGAGGTGCAAGCTCTTGAATGCGGTACACGATGGCTGATACATTAAATCCTGTGCAATGATCCGGATGTTGTCCTGGGTGATCGAGTAAGCTTCAACATTGTTTAGACTGCTTAATAAATCACTAACCACTTGCTCTTTCGTTAGCGAGAACGAGTCGTCAAGTCGAATCTGCAGGTCGTTGATAAGCTTTGTCAATGTACTGGCAGGGTTTTCCTTTTCGTGACGTCGACGCTCAGTCATGTCTTGATAAATGGTTGCCAGAATATAGGTACGCGTTCCAAGATCGGCTTGACTGAGAGCTCCATTACGAGACCCCAACTATTTCCATGAGTAAGTGTTTATCACCGCAGCGAAGCATAGCCTGACTGACCTGTACAAATGCGTGCAGATTGCTTCGATGGACATCATCCAGTGCCATGTCTTTTACCATCCTATCGAGCACCAACGGGGGAATGGCCATGATAGGTTCGCCTTCATTGGCCATGTCTGCCATGTTTGTCATTGAATTGGGTGTGCCATAGCCCTCGTCGTCGTCGAAGCGCGGCATAGCAGGAGGTATTGATTGCGGAGGTGTTCTGTTGAAATCTGAACGGCAGGGTGTTTCAAACTGGTTGGAAGTCGTCTGCAGGTTATAGGGGGCGCCCGCTATGAAGGCCATGATGGAGGCAGTAGAAGGTAAAGGAACATAAAGGCTGAATGTCCGCTGAATGTCCTTTTATACAGATTGTGACGCGTCCACACGTGCCATTTCTGGTTCGTTGGTAAACAAAATCGTTGGCGCAGATACACAAAATCGTAGACGCGACGCGACAAGTTAAAAGGGATGTTGTCATCTGTTTACAAGACCTCCTCACCCCCTGGCGCCACCGAACTCCTATTACAATGAAGGAGAAATCTACCCCGAGCAGCCGCCACACTCCTTATTCCCAGTCAGTTTTCTCTTTCTATGTGGTATGTTGCCCGGGTCTAATTTGGCGTTGAAGGATGCATACCAAACTCCCGCCACGTCCAGTCACCGCGCGTGGGCAAGCAGTGACTGCACAGTCAGTGTCCTCCATCCCTGCCAACTTGTCTCTGACGTACACCATCCTAGACTGTACGTAGGCGGCGCACTCGATAGCCAAGTTAGCGACAGTCAATACATTCGGTGCATCACAGTACCCGACTCTGACGAAGACACCACCGCTCTCACCAATCATGACTCTGGGGATACCCATATTCACCCCGTCGTAGCAGATATAACACCCCACGACTTCACCGAAGACCACACTCACGTGAACAACGACGAACCAGGCGGTGATTCCCAGTGGGATTGCATGGAGGGGAGCAACTCAGGCTATTATGAAAACCAGGGGGACTTGCTTGACAAGGTTACTGCCGTGAATATCGATGACCCTGGCTCCACTCCCGATAAAATGGTGTCGACGAACCCACAGGAAGTAGATGGCCATTTTCGTTTGACCGACAGCGAGTGCGAGGTAATACAGTCCTTACGCCGACATGTCGAAGCCCAGGTCAAAAGCTTAACAAAGCGACAAAGCGAGCTTGAGGCCGAATGCCAGCAGTTGCGAGTTGAACTCGAGGTGGCGAGGCTCCGGAACAAAAACATTGATAGCTGCATTGGTCAAGTACAGGATATCTTACAAACATGTACTAAGTAGAGCGTGCCTTCGAAGTTCAAGTTCCTCTTCCTCTTCCCCGTAAATTTGACAAGCGCCCCCGTTGACCTTGAGGTGCCATCTGAGAGCGGGAAGTGGATGCAGCTGCAGACGGTGCCTCCGCCTGTTTTGTGCGGTTATTGAACTCGTGAACAGCTGCTGCCTCGACAATCAATTTCTCATCGAGTGCCTGCATCATTGGACGAAATTTCTGAACATGGATGGCATCCCGCATCTGCGCTAGATTCAGAATATAATCATTGTCAGGGGAGTGCTGATGGACTATTGCCGCATGGGTGTGCTCAGTGAGTTCGCGCTCTTGATAGACCGGTCGAGCACCAGATGCCTGACAATTGCGGGCTGCACAATTATGCGGTGCATTGACAGTACACAATACAGTCTAGAGCCGCTTGAAGATGAACAACATGGGGGAAGACAGGCAGTCTCAAGACTTACATTGAATGGAAGCAAGACCCACGTGTCAAGCAGAGAAATCGAGGGCATCCCGTACTGGGCTGAAATCCTTGGTAGGACAGTTCGCTGGAGAAGCAGTTGCGGTGGGTTATTGTCATCGTGTTTGCGAATGATCTCGCGCACCACTGCCACAAAGGTGGCACCAGGGGACTGAGAAGCAGAATCTAGAGCGACCACATACTCCCCCAGTGTGCAGTTGTCACCATTGGATAGCATGACTTGGTGAAATGTCTTCATTTCAGACCTCTGCATCAGGAATTGGGGGCATTTCTGACCAGACAGTGTCGATGGGTATGGGCGCTGAGGACGCTTGTCGGAGGTACAACTACCAACCTTATATGCAGCCTTTGCCGATAGGCCAAGGTACGATGTCACTGTGCTAGGATTTGCTACCAAGCTTTTTGGACCGGGGCCGATGGTGTGCCATTGCTGTGGGTTAAGCGAAACTACGCTTGGCATCACCACAACTTCCGGACGGGATGGTGTCGTGTGCTGCAGCGTGGGTATCGATTGTGTTGATCGTTCTTGATGTTCTTCAGGAAGATGGCGCACATCAGGGAACAACCCACCACTGAGCAAATGCCGTATACGGTTGCCCTGAGCAAATGCCTTGGCAATGTCGCGGGAGGGTGCATGTCGGTTTGAATGAACACTTTTGGCACGGATGATTGCGTTGAACGACTCGAAAGCCTCGGTCGCAAATAGAATGGCTGGCCCAAATCGTCGAATATGGTCTGGAAGGTGCACGATAATATGAAATTTTGGTTTATTGAACCAACGAGCAGTCCAACGAGCAGTACAGAGCAGGAACTGGTTGATCTCATGACGAACAAGTGCCTAAAAAGAAGGAGTCAAAACCCTGCTGGGATTTAATAATGGCTCTTACAATATAAGCATCAATGTCTGAGATACTGGGCTGCCAGATGAGCGGGATTAACTTGGAGAGAGAGACCCATGTTGCGAGACAGTCAGGTGAGACCAAGTCGTACGCAACAAATGGTGCAACTTGAGCGATCACGCGAAAATCACGGCCAGTCAATGATCCGGAGTATTGAACCAAAGTAGTACCTGCGATTGGTGGTATACCCAAGCCTGAGACATTGAAGCATGTCAACCGAGTTTCAAGCAACGCCAATTCCTTCTTCTTGTTCTTCAGTTGATTCTGGACAAGATCTCGCCAAAAGTACTTGACGAAGCCTAGCAAAATGACATGTAGAATCTCAACAGGAGTATCTTGATGTGGATCCAGGCCGTTGATGCGCCAAACAGGGCTCATGACATTTGATGGAAAGCTGTGAAGTTTAGCATCAATAGCGGCTTGCTTTGCTGTCTCGCCTTGCTTCCCCTTCACTGATTGCAGCAGCTGCTCAACAAAGTGAAGTTGATAGGTATCCTTGATGCCGCTCTCAGTTCTCATGGCCTTGACTCGAGTCGTAGATCCCGGGATCGATGCCTGGGTGAATTGCGAGCGAAGAGAGACAAGGGTATCCTCTTTTGACCGTAAATTTCCAATCTAGATGAAATGGCAACACTGAGCGAAGAAGAAATGATTCATGAACCATTGTGCCAAACCTTGATGAATGCGGTGACCCGGTCAACTAATTGCCTCAAAGATTCCTTGAATTTACCCTTGCGTTGAGTCGGAGGCTTCTGTGAGGTTACCGGCACATTATCACCACTTCCCGTATCAGATACCCCACTGTCATTACCGCTGTCACCAGCCTCGGATCCTGAATTAGCGTGTTCTCCCGAGGGAGCCGCAGGTGTCTCCACAACTAATGCATCGGAACCTTTGACCCAACAAGCTCGGCAAAAGTATTTGCCCCGTAAACCGATGTGACACGCAAACTCGCTCTGCATCGGGTTGTCCCCAAGCAAGGCCAGGACCATGGGAACAACCAAGATTGGCTCGTTGTACACACAATCCCATGCCCAGATCCCGTTCTTCTGTGCCGGCCTATGGAGTGTCAAAATTAAAGCAGCTGTAAACCTGGAATTACACACTCTAACTGATCTAGGATCCCATCCAGCATTTCCAGTGGCGGGGCAAGATTGGATGTCGACAGGAAATGGATGTTGAACTCCTTCTGTGCTTCTGCTCGAGGTAGTCCGGCTGGAAGAACAAGAAAACTATTATGCTCATTCCATTTCTTTGAGAGATTTCCCGAAGTATCATCACAGTACATCCATAAAGGGAAGGCCACCACACGACTTCCATTGGCTAACGCACGCCAGTGATTACCAACTTTCGGGTCAGTGAGAGTCCATGGCAAGGTTGTTCGTGTTGTTGCATCGTAAACATCTGATATGTGAATACTATTGGCATTTAGTCGTGTCCAGAATATTAACGGTACCCACCTGATATATTGCAAAAGGTAGGGAAGCCATAAGCGTTTCGATGAGACTCCAGGCCTGGGAAGTTGACCAGGAATTGAGTCTCCGAGACTTCGAACTCATCCTGGATGTAAACACGCCACGTCGAACCCTGTTCTCCGTTGACCACTCGTAAAGTCCAGCACTTGGCATACAAAACTGCACCACGAGTGAACCACCTGGATGGCATGCAAACACGACCATCAACCAACATGGCTGGTTCATATATATAGAAATCCTTGCCCCCGATGCGGGCCATAGGCGTCAGTTGATTTGATGGCGCTTCATGAAGCCATCGTGCAGCCTGCCGCGCTTCTGACAATTGCTTGCCGGCATCTTCGGGGTAGAACGATAGGTGAGGGCGAACCTTGGGATTTGCCATTTCCTAGCATTTCAAACAAGGTTAAGCAAAAGTTCGTCAAACATGAAATGTACTCACTTGAGCAATGATTTGCGAGAGATTGTTGACATAGTATTTGTGACCCAAAGCGCCATTGTAAGCGATTGTTTCAATCCCACAAATCCTTTGTAACATGGCATTGACTGACTGCATCGATTTGACTGACGGCACATCATCAACTTCATTAACCTTGAGGAGCCAGAGAAACAGGTCAAGTTGGCGGTGGGAAAACACTGAACGTGGGAGATGCATCAAAATGTCCAAGGTACAGGTCTAATCATCCACGTTAATCATGATTGTGTATTCACTTGATATAACGCTTACTATGCGGTCGCTCCAGGGATACCAGTGCCGTGAGGAAATACCTTCATTTGGAACTCGACGTGCACGTTTACGTGGGCCCTCCGAGCTCTCTGCTCCAGTGTCATCATCAACATTGACTATTACCCGCATGAGTTGAACTCGCCAAGCTACTACGAAGCATGAATAATTTTGCTCACAGTCGCCATCAGGTTCTGGGATATCTTCAGCAGGAACATCCTCATCAGCCCACTCCTGTCCTTCGTCATCCGAGTTCTCAGGAGGGCCCTCAAGTCGGGAGTAAAGGTCTTGTGCGATCCGTCTCACCGCTTCTTGCTCGTCACGATGATCCAGTGTGACAGGCTCAAGGAAATCGAGCTGCCAGTCAAGGATACTCGACGGCGCAACCTCAGCACACTGCGCGGATGGACGCTCACTTGCAGCAGGTGGTGCCACAAAACTTCCGCCAGATAAAGAGTACACTAAATTGCGCAAGCCATCTTCAACGAAAGCAACCATTGGAATGTCCTCGGCCAATGAACTTCGAGTGTCACGAACTGCCGACGCCAGGGTCGGTACTTCTTGGAATCGTGTTAGGGCCAGCTGATGTGTGTCTGTGCGCTCATGAGCTTCGAGACGCTGCCGTGGCCGATAACGCCCATCCCGACACACCAAGCATGTCCACTGCTCAATGTGGACATCACTGTCTTGTTGCCAATCTACAGGTATCACATCAGACCCATTTAGAGATAGCTCATGCGAGTTTCATAGGCTGCAAAGCGTACGTTGTGGGTTTATCTCGAAAACCATGAAAACAGAGAATGAGCGGTCAGTGGTCAATGTCCCCGTTCACAAAGGTCCCTGACATCGCATTTTGCACAGGGGCTCAATATTGGTTATAACCTCTACGCAAAGATATTAACATATGTACATGGGATAAACACGAGGATGTGCGAGGGGTCTACGGAGCGGAATAGGCCGTGGGATAACTTCGGGACGGTTAATGTCCAAAGAGTGTGCACAGAACAGGAGACTAACTCCGCTTTGAACCCCAAGGTATCCGACCGTCTGGCCGTGTAGGATCGATGCTCCGAGTCGGCTCGGCTCAAATGCTGGATTGCATAAAGACATATTGCATCACGCCATTGGATCTCCGACGCTTTGACATTTCTGACGCTTTCTTTCATTGTCCACGACCCTGAACCTACCTACTATCTCAGCGCCAACCCTGTATCCCTGATACAATGATGATTGGCCTGAACGCCAGGTCCGTAAACAAACAGGACTACTGAATTGAATCGAGCAAACACCTAAAGTTGCTTGACCCTTCAGCTTCCATGTACCTTCCACTACTCATGCAATCCGACGATAATTCGGGCCTTCCTCCGGATAGTTTAACTACATTGCGACTAGGAAGGTACATTTGAGCTTCGGGACATCTCCGTTCATCGACTGACCCTTATGATACGTTTCGTCGGTCCCAAATTCCCAAATTCCTCGTTCATGGTCGTACTCAGTGCAATGCTTCGTCCACGCTCTGGTTCTTCGCCCCCCACGATGACCTGATCATGACTGCCAGTGATTAGATCAAGGAAATCGAAGCCCGCCTCCGAGTCGAAGATAGATAATGCCGAGATTTCCCATGGTCAAGGCTCCGCAGAGTCTCGATTCCATTTGTTCTCTTCCGTGGTCGTCGTCGTCGCACTGGCCATCCTACTCCGATCGGGCAAAAATGGTAGTCCTTCCATTCAACTGATGCATTGATGCATAACTGCATCGATTTACTGATCCTGCTGTGTAGGCGTTATCTATGCCCCGATGTACGATGGTCTAATGCGGTGTGATTATTTGAATCGAGAGTGCATGCAAGCGTTACGAAATACAGCTAAAATCTGATTAACTGAGGTGGCTGGGCCTCTTTCTACAGCCACCGACATCATTAGGCACGGGGATATTAGTTCAACCTATTTAGCGCCCGGTGGGTTTCAGCTCCCTACACTGTACAATGTTGATGGCACTGCCATAGACGAGAGACTCCAAAGCGTGCACTCATCTTCATGCCGGAGTGCTACCACTCACGAACTAACCCAGTTTTGAACCCAAGTTATGGAATCAGCCACCACCTCCAGTTACCCCATAATTCATCTGTGCGATCTCCGCCATCCGCCACCGAGCAAGCCCTGAAATCTACCTGAAGGACCTGAAAATTCCAAGTATGAACGCTGGTCCAGGCTACTCTGCAACACATCTACCTGATTCGATTTCCGATTCATTGAAGTCACGACCACCATGTTATGCTTGCCTGTTACGCGTGTTCCTTTTTTTTTCACGGGTTGGTTACTTCCTCCTGGCCCGCTTTTTTCGCGTTTCGACTATCTTATAAGGTGCGTAGTCGTAGTCGGTCGGAGGTGCAAATATTATATGTTTCAGAGTCAGTTCCTGCTCCTGGCGACATATAGCAATTGCATAGGAGTCCAGGACATACACGGTTACACAAGGTCCACGCCTGATGATCTGACATAATCAATCCGGGAGTCTTTAAGTCCATCGCCACGAGGGTGGGCTCGAAGGACCTTAAGATCTTCTAGCCTGTATTCTGACTTCCATCGCTCACCACCCTTAAACAAAACCTCCCCAAAATCCGCCAACCGTATACCCAAAGCGTAGATGTACGTCTTATGTAGCTAATTTGCATCAGACTCGAAGCGTGGAAGGACTCGCAGTTTGGTTAGTAGAAACATACTCCAACATTCACCATTTCAAGAAGAAGAAAACACAGAAGAACATTCAAGTGCACCGCATCACTCGAATGCATCATGCATCATTTCTTGGAAGTCGCAGCCGTTCCGAATATGCGTACTTCGTAAGCGTATTTTGTACGTACGGACTTCGGATGAAAGTGAACGAGTCGCTTCAGAACTAGCACATACAGCGATCGCATGGTAACACACCCTCGTAACATCGTAACATATACATACGTATATGCAACCCTACGAGATACCTGTCCAGCGGCGCGGGATCACGATGATAAATTGGAATAAAGCAACTTGGCAAACGCCGTCGAAACTCGGCTGATTGACTTTATATGAACACGAACTGGTTGGCCACTCGTTCAAGTTCATGATGATCAAATTGGAACTTCAACTCTCCATCGAAATTCTCGAAAGAACATACATACTTTTGTTGAAGGCGCGTATGTTTGGCATTTAATTTAACGGAACCTCTAAGGTCTTCTATGGTGTGCCCCGAGGGTAACTATTATTGGTGTATACTTGCCAGGATTGGACGCCGTCCGACGGATCGGGGTTGGGGAGGGCAAGTTCACGAAGAGCTTACGCTGTGAGATGAATGAAAATGAAAATTCCACTCCATTGCTGTATACCTTGTGGCGAACACCAAGGGCGAACCCCGGCCAGCCCCCCGAGAGACGTCGGGGTCAGGATCGGTAGCTACAACGTGTCGGGCGTACAACTCTAAATCGGGGAGTCAGCGTCGGTATCTTCAGTAATGGCAAGTCGATTGTTCATATCCACAAGTACGGAATGTGAAAATAAAGTCATTTGGGGGCAGACACAACTCTCTGGGTTCACCTGGGTTCACACAGACAACGCGTTTTCGAGTCTGAGTCTATGTTGTTGATCGATATCGGCCCCTATCATCACTGCACCCGCTGCAGGTGCTGAGAATTAATCGAAGGTCCTCACACACAGTGTTCGCATGGGAAGAACTCGCTCGCTGGGTCGGACCCGTTCCTACGCCGACTCGCTAAAGACTTCATTGATCCCGCTGCCCAGCATTTCTCCGTGCTCCGTGCTCCGTCGTCCACTCAATCACCGCCCTCCTAGCCCCTGAACGCTTGAACGCCCGGGCGCTAAATCACTGCCCTCCTAATTGGCGCGATCGCTAGCACCCTTGATTTCGAAGCCCGGTGGTCGAGCAACGCCTGCACCCATATCCGTCGAAGTCCCATATGTCCAATCGGACCTCAATGCAATTTATGTCCATGATTCGCGGTGAATGCGGTTTATGCACGTTGAGCTGCGCACTGCTAGAATGGTAAGAGTGTATGTATATATGTATAAGTGTAGAGTTATACATGGTATCCTGATGGGAAAAATAGACTATGCTATGCATATGAGCATGAGTCGAGTATACGAGTATGGGAGTAAGCGTGAGTGCAATATATCCATATCAAATATCATCCTACGATTGCGATTACGGATACGAGTACCCATACGAATTTAATACGCCCATGCTCATACCATCAGAGTACCCTAGTTGCTGGGGCCCAGCGCGTTTTAGGTAGGTGGTTTGTCACCCTCCTATCATAATATCAACGAATCAGCAACGCTAGCGCTGAACGTGGTCCTATATATTACGGTGCATCTCCATAAGTCGAAATGCACATCCAAATACTGGTCAAAGTCAACTGCAGAGCGTCGCGTGGGTGGAATGCAATCGTTTATTCAGGACCCATACATACATAGCATACATACATGCGAGTGATTACGGTGAAACGGTGGTGGTACTACGATAAGTTACGGTTATATTGTGCGTTGGTGTGTTCATATGTGGAATGTGGCGACGAGCAAGGAGAGATTAATGGGCGTCAAGCAATTGAACGAGCAGGCAAGCACAAGTAGACAGTAAGCGTTAAGCAAGGTAGAAGGAACGAACGACGTCGCAACGTTAAAAGGGCATCGAGCGAACGAAAAGCGGCATTACATATTAACAATTGCACCAGCTGCAGCGAGATCATGCGTCAACAACAAAGCGTTATAATGGAAGGAAGAGCTTGGCAAAGATCGAACACAGATGTCAACTTGAAGAGAAGAAGCGAGAAGCAAGACAGAGAGAAATGGACACAGAGAGAAAGGAAGAGAGAAAGTCCAGTTTGTATTTATATTACGTATAATGTAGAGTAGAGTTGCCGTTGTTGTCGGTGGTGGGAGTGTCGGTAGTGGTAATCGGCGCGAGGATGGGGGTATATTAAACAGAGGGAGAAAGCAGACATTTGGGGGTTGTGCGAACCAATTGCTTTCGATACGTCGTACATGCCATGCATTATTAGCTTGCTCGGATTCCGAATCAGACTCAGATTCATTGCGGCGTTCCATAGGCCGATCCGCCCCGGGAGTTATTGTACTCCTGCTGCTGGTGGTAGCCTCCGCCATATTGTTGTTGCTGCTGTTGGTGATGCGGGGGAGGGTGCGAAGAGTGTTGATGATGCTGAGGAGGGGGAGAATCGTGTAGGTGAGATGGATGATGGTGAGTTGGAGTACTGGGCAGCGACTGCAGAGTCATGGGGTGGTATAGCTGAAGCGTGTCAGCAGGCATAGATGCTCTCCTGACAAGGGGATCGAATCCACCCATGTTCATCCCACCGTTCGAGTAATGGGGGTGTAATCCCGAGTTCATACCGGAATGGAGGAGGGGGTAGGGCGACGATGAGAGGTGGTGGGGGTGAGCCGAATGCGGGGAATTCGAGGACAAAGAGGACATGGACGCGCGGATAGGCGGGAAAGGCGCGGTCGTTGTTGGCCCAGAAGATGCACGATGGGCTGGCGCTAGGATGCGGCGACGAGCCTAACAAAATCCCCATATTAACAACCGTGTACTTTACAAAAAAGGGTAGTGGATATACTCACATTGATCATCCAATTCGAGACTTGGGACATGCTCAGCCCTGTGGCGCCACAGAGCTGCTTCTTCTCTTCCTCGCTGGGGTATGGGTGATCTGAGTGGCGGTGGAGCCATGCCTTGAGATAGTCCGTGGTCTCCTTGGGGAGCTTGCCGCGCTTGCGGGTGGGACGGTCGACGAGGGACGAGGTGTTGTTGGGTGAGGAGGATGGCATCGGGGATGTTGGGTGGTTGGTGAGGAGATTATGGTGGGGCGGGATGGGGATAGAGGGCGGGGAGCGGGATGGTGAACGCGGAGTAGAGAGAGCGCCGCCATCGGGGGCGGGGAAGGACCAGTCTGGTTTTATCCCACTCGAGCGTCGGTCGAGTTGGCCCGAGATGCGTGCTGAACCTGCGAACATCTGATGCTGTTGCTGGTGGTTGTTGTACTGGGGATTGTTGTACTGGGGAGCAGCACTGAATGAGGAATGGCGGAGACTGTCGAGTTGGTATTTATTTAGTAGGGATGGGCTGGTGGAGGACGAGGAAGACGAGCTGAGCTGGCCCGGAGTCGAGCTGGGTCGGATTATTCCTGAACCAGAAGGATTATTCCAGCTGTCAGACTGATCGGCGCTTGTGCTCATGTACGGAGAAAGACCCTGATGATGTCTATTATGTTGATGCTGATAGTCGCCGACCAAAGGTGAATCAAAATGCGTGGAAGGGGTTGTTGCTGAGGTGGACGACGACGACGAGGCATTCGGATACGGCGAATCGAATGGCGTCGGCGGAGTACTGCCCAAATTGAGATGCAAATCAGTGGACAAGCGTCCCGGACGGGGTTTGTGACCATGGTCTTCCGTGGGGGGGAATGTATATGATGCAAGCGCCGACGACGGCGTCGATGAGGGGGTGTATGCCTGTCGGAGCGAAGTGGGTGGGTACGGCGAGTGCCTGACAGACGACGAGCTCAACGTGGGCAACGACGCTCTCCTGCTTGCCTCCAGCCTGAAGGTAGAGGGCAGCAACGATGCGGAAGTCTGGGAGTCCTCGAACGAAGTGAATATGGATGGAAGCTGCACCTTAACGCCGTCTACATCATCGTCGGCGTCGTCCCTCTGCCTCTTGGGATCGGGGGAGTCGTCGGAGGGGGTCAAGGGACGCTTGTTGCTCATCATGCTTGAAGAGTCTGTGTCCGCTGCTGAAGTGGCGGAACTGGACATCCTTCTGGAGTCGTAATCGATGGTCGTCGTGCCGTGCAGCGATGAGAGGCCCGTTGTCGCCGTCGTGGACGATGGGGGCGGATGGACGAGGGAGATGAGAGGAGGAGAGTTGGACGGAGAGAGGTCTTGTACAAAGTTTCCCAGCGCGTCGCACTTTGAGTCCGCCCTGTGTTGAAAATAAATTAGCGTTGGAAGGATGACAGGTGACAGAGTGGTCGACTCACAAAGCGAATTGCAACTGGGCGACATTATAAGTGTTCAGTTCAGTCGTTTTTTGCTCTATCATCTCGGAGGGGGTTTTCGGTCGTTCAGTTCAGCCCCACCTCCTTCCCTTATACGATATATATTCACCTTTTAATTATAATCTCCCATATAAGGAACTCAATCACATCATTTTTTAATCATAAAATCCAATCTATCGGTTGCAATTCCCCTTATATATCCATATGCCCACAAAAATGCCCACAAAATATTCCCCAGCCTCTTTCCTCGCCCATTCTTCCTCCTAGTCCCCGCCGTCGACTCGTCCACCTCCTCCCAATAAAATACACGAATTTTCTGCGCAGATATTCGCCCGGCTTCTCCCCCGGCCACAAACTTCGATCGGCTTCAGATTCGCATCTATACCTGCCTTATAAGGCTATATTACACTTGCCCTTCTCGCTTTGCAGTTTCGGGCGACCCTGCACACGCAAAAAGGACGAACTCGGTGGGACCCAGATCTCGCTCTCCAGGCACGCATCTCCACCTTTGGGCCCAACACTCTGCTCAAACAATTAAAGTTCCGACGATTGCGCGGAGTTCTTCTCTGCTGCTGTTATTCTACTTAGATATTTATCGGTTTAATTAACGCGATAATTGTGATGGTAAATCCTATGCGAACGGCAATGTAAGCTCTCTTGCTGGCTGAGGATCGCATCATACGGCACTACCTCTCCTCCTAGCGCCCTCTCCTACACATGAAAATCCCATCATAGCTCATAGCACCCGCACCCAAGAGGCAGTGTATCTCGCGACCATCCAAGTGTTTCATGTTTAAATTCCAAGTTCGATCCTCCGTTGCTTTGTTGGCAGAGGGCCCTCTTCGATCCCTCGATCCTCCGTTGTCAAATTTATCAACAGCTGATTCGAAGAGAAATCATGGGGGACATATTCATGCAAGCCCTCTCGATATGTCGTCGCAGAGATAACGACAACACATTACGTAACAGTGTAGTGCGCCCGGCAATCTCCGCGCATCCATATCAGGACGTAAATTCGTCCTTTCGTACGAAAAGAGCGCACCAAATTACCCCATTCGAATATAATGTTACGACAGCACGACATGACAAAAATGAAAATAACAAAACTAGATCTTCGTACCCCGAAGCCGTAAACTCGATTCCCATCAACATCCTGAGCTTTCGCTCCCGCCCCCACTCCGGGAGGCGTCCGTTGTACGTCCAGCGCCAACGGGCACTAATCCTTTCCCGCCGCGCCGCCAGTCCCTCCATCTCGCTTCCTCGCCCCAATCCCTTTCAGAACACCCATAGCCTTCTTCCTCTCCTTCTCCGTAACCTCGACGCCGTCCAACATCCTTATGCCGCCACAAGCTCGCATGACAAGCCCTCTATACGCTAATCGACCGATGTAGGCGTCATCGGGGAGATCCCGCCGGAATTTAGTGTCAAGCTCTTGCCAAGTGTCGCGCGGCCGGGATTCAGCTCCACTTGAGTTTGACGTCGCTGGCTCGAAAGAGGAAGAGGAAGTCTTCGAAGGTTGCAAAGCGCCGGGTATATCTTTCACCAGCAAAGGCAGATACCACCCTAGTGTACATGGGTTCATCCTGGATAAAAGAACCAAACCAAGTTCCCCGATCAGCAGATGTACCATGATCAGAGTTGAGTGATGAAACAGAATGCGTCTCCTCGCAAATTAAGGAAGGGAGACTCCCACCTGAAGTCCAAGAGCTCCACCTCTCTGAGCCGCGAGAGCAACCCCACAACCTTCTTCATGCTCCTTACTCTGGAGCCGACGATCATCAACTTTCGCAGCCTACCCAAACCATTGGAATAGCCGGCAGAATTCGAACCAGCAGCCGGAGCGTTGATGCCACCCAGCAGTGCACAGACATCGGCCTCATCCAAAAAGTTATAGTTCAAATTCAACACCCTCAAGTTAGGGAAGAGGGACGATATGGTCGGCGGGAGGGAGGAAAGGCGACATCCCGCGACCTCGAGGTATAGCAGATTATAGAACGGTGTAGTTGATGTGGAGAAGAAAGATGTGGGGAGAGGGTTCCCTGAGAGATGTACCGACTGATCAACAAAAAACATTGCACACACGGGTAGATTCGACGTACCAGAGAGGTATAGCCGTTTGACATCTCGTATATCCCGAGGTCGCAGAGCACTGTTGACACGGTCAGCCATCACACCGCCACCGCCCCGCCGTAATGGAAAATACCACGGCAAACCAACGGGGGAAAAAATCTCGAAATACTCACAGCGCACCCCCACTTTGATTCCTCAAACTCAGATTCTCCAGCTTCGCCAATCTATCGAGGCTCTTCAACTTGCCTCCCTCGATCCCCTCTCTCCCATTGCTGGGGCCACCACGTGCCCTCCCTTCCTCCCCGCCACCGCCAAGAACATTCCCATCCGCATAAAGCGTCCTGAGATTCATTATGAGTCCTACATCCAACTCCTGGAGCCGATTATGGCTCGCGCGGAGTATCCGTAGCTTGGGCATGTTGGCGGTAAACTCCAGGCGGGTTAAATCATTACCATCTGTCAATGAATGTTAGCATTATCGTTAACAATGGGATCGGATCCGGTATTCTATCCGTAGACTACTCGCCAACATGCGTGTGCGTAAATGAGTGGACCACCCACGATAACGAGAACACACGCAGGAAGCGGAACCATATGACATAAACAGAAGAACAGGAAATGTACACACACCTGCATTCAAGGCAATCAGCGAAGGTAGTAACGCCAGCCCCGAGATGTTATCTAGGCGATTTTGGCTTAGGTTCAGCATTTCCAGCCTCGTCCTGAATCAGAATAAGGGTACGTGAGCATTAGTCCGACTCTCATTCGATGGAAAACGACCAAGGAAAGCCCCGGAAACGAGGGGATAGGGAAAATGAAGCCCGGCAATTAAGAAGCGTGAAGCGTGTGTGTGAAAATGGGGGGAAGAAAGATTGGGTGGGGAGGCACGCTCACTTACCATCGACATTGGGCTAGATCAACGGCTTGAATGAGATTGCCTTGCAAACTTAGCTTCACTAGGCCATCCATTCGCTCGAGGCCATCGATGCTACCAATCTTATTCGCATCAGCCCGCAGTTCCCGAAGATGTCGCAAGCAGCTCAGCTCTAATAAATCAGCACGTCCCGCATTCCTTTATTAGCGCAGATTGAGCCCAAGTTGGATGTAACTTACGGCGCAATGAGTCGATATCATTCTTGCTGATGTCGAGGTTCTCCAAATTGAGCAAGTGACCAAAGGAAGACAGCGCGGTGAGACTGAGGTAACAGGGGTGGGAGGATCAGACAAGGGTCGTGATCCATTACAGAGAAGCAGGCAAACCTGTTTGACGAGACAGATAATGTCCTCACACTGCTAGGCACTCCACTGAGCCAAGAAAGCTGATTCGAATTCCTGAATGTTGACGAAGATAATCAAAGAAAAATGGTCAGCGGCGGAAGCAAACAGAAGAAGTACGTAATAGAACCCACAAGCTCAATGAATCCAAGTGGGGAAGAAACTCCTTGAGCCTCGCCACACTCTCGATTTTCTTCTCCGATAAATCAATGTGGCTGAGTTCCTCCCAGTGTGGTTCAAACGGCTGCACATCGGTGATGACCTGGACCAAGCGGTGATGAGCTACTCCGAAAGAACACTCTGTGAGGAAAGTCGCATTCCCAGTGGTAGGGGGGATTCTGCGATATGATCTCGTCGGTGATAGTACAGCATGCTTGCTGGACCTTGAAGATACCCTGCGAGAATCGTTCCCCCTCGAGGTGATGGATCCTGCGGCACTATTCGGGTCCCGTGAGGTCAGTGGCTGAAGTTCATCAGGACGTTCTGAAGTAGAAGTCTTCGTTGGAGATTCATTATTCTCAGAACCTAGCAATCGGAATTCTCAAGCTCAGCAATGTATGGCTCGGAAGTAATCAATCACGCTTACCGGAATCCGATTCAAGGTTTTCCACCAGGTCTGCGATGCGCTTTGACCGCGCAGATGGTACAAAGCCAGGGGTAGTGTGACCGGCGTCCCTGATGGTGTTGTTTTCGCTAGCCCCACTGCTGCTCGCTAGTGAGAGAGAGTCCTCCATTGTTCTGCTCAACCCACGAATAGGGCCGTCCCTCTTTCCGTCAGAGAAACTCACTGATCTGCGATGCCGATGTTTATTTGCTGGTGTCCTATGGCGGCTGGAATCCTTCATGACAGAGACTGGCGTAGCCGTGGCGCTTTTCAACACGGAACGAACTCTCGGTGTCGAAGCTTGCGCAGGGCCGGTCGACCGCCTCTGAGGGCTTACTACGACAGCGACGATGGACAACGACTCAATTGAGTAGCGCAAATCTGACTCGGCTTCGGCCAAAGATGCCTCCGTCGGACGCAACTCATCTTCGGTCTCGAAACCATCACCAGACACTTCGTTCGGCATGACAGCATTCTCCTGTTCGTCCGCTGAATCTGTGCTCTCGTCATAATCTCCACCGTCGGATGCTTCTGTCTCAACGCCGGTCATAACTGGGACAATGCCCGCCGTAGGATCGTCGAAGGAGAAGCTCGTCAGTTCAGCTTCTTCCTCGTCAACCTCCGACACCTCCTCGATCTTACTCATAACCTCGTCAATATCAGTGGCAGCAGTTCGTCTCGAGAGGTCAGGCTGGTCCCTTGCTCTGGAATCGTCCAGGCTGTCGATATCTCGGAAGGGGTCCTCGCTCTCTCCTTCCGCGTCGTGCAAGGAAGCAAAAGCCCCTGGGCCTGTCGACGCTTCAAACGCCGGATTCTTCACCCATTTCATTAAGACTTTGTCGTACACCATCTTGCCCACCTTGTCGGGGAGCGTGGGCAAGTCCTGGGGAGCAATTGTTCGTATTTGTGCAGGGCCCGCATGCTTCACGAATGAAGAAGCCGCTGTCCCAGAGGTTATCGTCGTGCCTGAGGCCGTTGTGCTTGATGAAACGAAGCGGTTCAGATCATCATTTGTGGCGGATCGAATGGAATGTGCGGGATACGCCGCGGGCGCCCGAGTAGCTAGAGCAGCAGCTTCGCTAGGATGTAGGATAGTAGTCGGTGGTGTGATGGTCACTACGATTGCTGTATTGCGGGAATTTCGAAGGTTCATATCCGCGACACCATCTGCCAGGTTCGAGATCGTCCTTGAAGAGGACGCCTTCGAAATAGGATTGGAAATCCGTCGAGGCGAATTCCTGGGCTTCGAGCGAGTTGAACCAGTTGAATTAGAAGACGCTACCCGTTGATGACGAAGAGAACCATCTCTCGCAGGGTCCTTGCCGGTCCTCTGGGTTGACTGCGTTTGAATAGTGTCGACCGAAGACTCGAAAGGCGCAGTGAACGTCGTTGTGTCGGTATCTCCAGAGAAGAGCCGTTTCTGACTCTTCACGTCACCCCTAATCTGGGCCATTAATGCCTCAGCCTGCTCTCGATACGCAGAGCCGCTTCGCGAGTTGATACTGCTCCCAGTGGCAGATGAGTTGCTGCTACCGGCTTCGGGTAAGCCAAGTCGGTTGGCGTCGGCTATGGATATGCCTGAGCAAATCAACATATTCAAAAGGGCGTGACGGACCTCTACCACGCTCTACATTGGTGACATCGACAGGATAAGAAGGATGTTCGATTATGGTCCCTGCAGAGTTATGTTGTGTGCTCGCTTCTGTGGAGATGGTGGAAAAGTCGCGAGCCTGCTTAATCTTCTGCATTAATGATTGCGATTCCCCAACATAGTCGCGGCCTATGAGCTTCGGACGTGCGATTGTCGCATCCTCGCCTGCATCCTCACCGTAGAAGTCGCTACGCGGGCTCAACTTGATACGTTTTGCGCTCCTCATACGCGCTAATGTATCCCGGTTCCCCGCATCCTCTGCCACCCGTGGAAGACGAAGAACGGGGGATTGATCACGGCTAGAACCCGTTTGGCCTGAAGGTGAGTTGATCGCGATAGAATCGACCATTGCCGAAAGGTGTTCGCGAGTGAATGTATCGTACTGAAATTGGAAGAGACGGAGGCGGGGGTCGGTCATTGGTGCTACAGGCTTAGTCGACGGCGGTGGGTTGGGCGTACTCTGAGCCTGAGGGAACGCACCGCTACCATTGCCCTGCGGTCTTAGAGACCCGCTCCTCGACATCGCAAAAGTAAAAGGACGTCCCCCCAAGTCCCTTAAACCAGGCTGTGACTCCGACGTCCCGTCATTCTCCCCGGAGTCCTGATGGTTTGGCGAGAGTTCCAGAGGTCTGCCTTCCTCAGCTGGAGGTGACGGGGGTTCGAACATTCGTTCCAACGGTAGTGGTGTAAAGAAGTCCTTAATCAAGCCCTTCTTATGGCGACCTGGCGTCTTTGGCAAGAACGGTTCCGCCTGTACATCTTCCCTAATCAGAAATGTGCCTGCCGCGCTTCTGGATGATGCGGTCTCGTTCGGAGAGTGATTCGTGACGATAGTTGTGGCGAGAGGTGCTGTAAATGATATAGATTGACTTCGGTTGGCTGAAAGGAAATCATCTCTGAGGTCGTCCTCTTCGGTGTCCTCAATCCATTCTTCTTGGAGCTCCTCGGTTTGCCAGGCCGGGCGAGAAGATGAAGCAATGGCGGCCATCGCGAAGGGTGAAGGAGATTGCGCTCGTTAGATGGTTTTCTGTTGAACAGACGCCAAAGTCCTCGATCACGTTGCAACGACTTCATCATGTGATCGTGCACCTTTCCAAATTCCTTCAAGTTCCTGATTCGGTGAATTCACCAACAGCAATAATCAATTTTGTTGTGCAGTCGCTTAAATCTGTGAGTTTGCTGTGAAAAGGTACGAAGTCAAACTCATGGTGTGCCTTCACACAACTTATGTCCATTGGAAATCGGGTTCACGGTGGGTCGTCTTTTCTGACGGTTAAAGGATGACAAATAGTACGGTAGTCGCATCACCCACCTCATTCGCTCCTCCGCGAAATGTACTCAGTTCGTACGCGAACGGTTGTGCGTGCCCTTGACTTCAACAATCCAACGATTTGCTGACAGCTGTTCGGTCGCCCTGGGTTCGCGTTGATCGCAGCAGAGGCTCATTGTTTAGGTTTCGGCGCAAGCTTAGCTATGCTCAAGTAGAGCTTCTACGGTGGCGCGCGCAATTCCGCCTTCTAGAGCTTCAGCGGTCGTCATGGTGTGGGAGTTTCTTCTAGAAAATGTATTGATAACTCATTAGATCGTATTTGGGCATCCAGAAACTTCTGGCCGGAGGACTGCAACTCCCTGCGTCTTTACACGCTGCGAATCATGCGCCTATCCAATCGGAAAAGGCAGTAAACTTTCGCAAAGATCGTTCGTGCCTTCGTAAGGCTATCGCTCCATCAATCGGACGGTCCAGGCATATCGCTTGTCTTGCGCTGGATCCATGTTTCCCCCCCAGTGAATGGCCGGCCCGTATCAGGATTCCTCCTCAGCGTATGGTAGCCTTAGTCGGAGTCCGTGCTTCCCAGACTGCGGGTCTATCCAGAATGGAGACTACTGGTGAGGACACACATTTCACAGCTGAGTCTCCATTCAGAGTCCTTGCTATGTGCTCACATATGCATGAAGCTAGCTTCTAACATCTCCTGGCTCTTACTGCCAGGCATGCAACGGCAGGTAACTGCCTCGCCACCTCCTCCAGGATAAATTTTACAATATGACAAATGTCGAAATATTAAAGCTAGCCCCTCGCGAAGTGCCGAGCACAGAATCCCTCTCAATTTCATCCTCATAGCACGATGCTACCCACTAGCAGAGGCATCAGATCCTGTTGTCCAGTCATGTCTCCTGCCGTCTGCCGGCATCTGGCCCTGCCCTGAGAGGATCCGGGAGATATTCGAGGATTAGCTAACCCCCTTATGTTCAAATAGACCGTTCACGAGATACCATACACTCCACCACGCTTGTAGGGAGACAGCTCCGTGCAACGACCTCGGTGATAGGCCCATTAGCAGTCACCGTCCCAGCCGCGAAAGTTGTTTTGCCAGGCCATGTCCTACTATGTACGTTTTCCTGACGAAGTACAGAGTTTGGACGAAACTGCTGAATCTCTAATCGTCAGGGTACTTGCTACTCGATTCTCCAGATTTTCTCGCGAAAGCCGCGAAATACTGCCCGCATGGATGGGCCGTGAATACTTGACACAGAATTTCCGCCCACAAGGACAGCGACACGTGCTTGTCGACGCCCTATCTGCTCATATAGCCAGCTCGAGGACGAGTTTCCGAGGCTAACCGTGACTCCTCGCCTCGCGCACCTTTCACGGGGATCGTTCTTTGTACACTCGCCCTGTGTAGGTCCGGTGGATATTTATGGCAAAGCGCTGCGGGATCGTTGGCATTTGACGCTTCGTCACCTCTGCGTTATGACATGTCAAAGTTTCCTCCTATGCTGCCGCCCAGTGCTTCCTCTGCCGTTAGATCAACAATACTTTGGTTCGACCCCAGGCTCCGTTCTACGCCGCTAAATTCAACCCACCCGCCCAGTGACAATAATCTCTCGAAATGATACTGCAACCCACTCCGCAGCCGCAGCCGAGCAGTCGACAACTCCCACTCAACATCGTTGTACCAACGGCGGACTATTCGTATCCTATATCTTATGTGAGAGAATTCGAATTCGTGATGCGTCGGATCTTTGGCCGTTTGTAGTTTGTACTTCCGTCGGCCTCCATACCAATATCATCTCGCTTCTTCTAAACAAGCTTTGCGTGCCGTCACTTCATGCATCATTCCGAGGACGACCACCTTATAGGAATGCCTAAGTCTTGGACTGAGTATTGGATTTGACGACGATGTACGATATCATGTTTGCTTCCTTTCGCTCATCCGGCGCCACTCGGCTAACGCATTCCCTCGTTCGCCCCAGGTTTAGCCAGGGACGAACCAGTCTCGCTACAGATGCAAGTACTCCGACTTGCGTGAGCCTTTGTGACATTTCCCGCTCAGTCCTCAAGAAATTCTCGGCTTAACACCGCATGCATGGCATAATCAGGCGAACGAACTCAATAGGTCTCCTCCCGGGGGATGCAAGCAGCAGGGAACAAGCATGGCCACTTCTGATGGCTAGACCGTCATTCTGAAAGACGCGCTGTGTAGCGCTGTACGCCTAACTTGTTCATGGGTTGCTTTGCTGCCAGACTCTGACAGCTCCCTTACGCTCCACAAAGTAGGTCCGCTGGGTGCGGTTAAAACCGACTGTCTTGTGTGGGGCTGAAGCGTAGAAGGCGGGAACCTGAAGGGTGCACCTCGACTCCCTTTCGTTAGGCGATGCAGGAAGCAACAAATACACCAAAGGCACCGTGATCTACCCGTCATTTGTCAAGCGGCCCACTAAACTGCCTCATAGCCCGGGACAGAACAGCACAGCAATGATCAGCAGGAGGGGGTTCTTCCGTGGACGGCACCATATCTAACTCCATCCCACACCCTATCAATCAACCCCGTAACCACTGAGAAAATCAATGATGGAACTGTCAGGACTTTGAAAGCGGATTGAAAGTGTGTCCAATAATACCCATTAACATCGTCACACCCAGGTAATAAGCAGCGCTCCCGGTGCGGCTGACTTTTCACTGCATTGTTTCTTAATCAATCAACCTTATCCAATTGATGATCACATCCCAGACAAACTCTGGGAAGGGGCGCAAGTGTTTTAATACATACCCAAAGTATACCGTATAATTCATGACGCTTTCAAGTGTGAATTATTATGCCAAGCGATGTCTGCGAGGACTTGCCATCGTTCGTCTCTGTCGCCAACAACACAGGTTTACAATACTAGTGAAGTTCACGCATTAGTTTGGCATTGCAACTGCACGCGCGTCATGACGGTTGACATCTGCTAAGTCAGCTATGTTACAGGTTGTGTCGATCATAGTATGATCCCTTTGGACTTATCGTAGCAGGAGTCAAGTCAGGATCCTATTGACCCCTTCTGTTTGAAGCCCTTTCGAATGTCGACTTCTAACCTAAAGACGTTATACGTTCAGCATTCATTGTCATTGGCAGCCCCAGTTATCACTTGCCCTCGAATTGACCCTATGCTAACATGTCATAACTCTCGATATCAGCAGCCCACATTTCTTCCGTTGCCGTAACGGTAGAGGGTGTTCCAGCTGGCAAGGACTGCATCGTGGATGAGTGTATTACCACGACATCCCCAAGCATAGGGCCCAGTACTCCATTATACAACGTTGAACGGTGATGGCGGGGTCGGGCTCGGCCAGCCTTGCTCAATCTCTGTGAGAAGCTCCCAATCTCCAAAAACCGAGGATAAGTAAAGTGACTGATAACGACACTTTCATTCATCAGGTAAATCTTTCCCATCGCCAAACGCAAACCAACAAGTATTTGCCCCAAAACCACCGTTTTACCCCAAACTCCTGATCGGGTAGTGATCGGTTACAATCTCGATCAATGAGGTCTGGGCAGAAATCTGCTCCCAAAGTACAGGTCGGACCAAATCGATTTCCATATTTGGAGCGCTGCCTTCCGAGTCGAGGGAACGAACATGTCAGAAGGGGTGATTGGCGGACCACAACATGTCCACTGCTGTCAATGTCGAAGAGGAGATCTACAACCTAGAATCACAAACGGTATCTTGACCCAAGGAGAGACGCCTTAGGCTCGGTCACCGCGACTAAGGCTACAGTATGCGCCATGTATCGTCATATGCTACAAGTCGACGATGTCTAATCACCGCCATCGTGGGTACGCGCCACACTGTTCATTGACCAAACGGCGCTCTTTCAAGGGGACCATCAGCAAGAAGGAAGAACAGGAGCAGGCACATAGCACAGCAGCCTGCTGCGGGAACTCGCTTTGTTCCGATTCCGAACACAAGGGTCGGTACGGACTGGCGCTCGTTCTATTCATATGTACTGAATTCTAAAGACTCTTTCTACTTCTTGCAGGAAAACAATGCTCTATCCATGATGGCGGGATGAGTGGGGAGGGAATTGGAAGGGAATGCTAATGCTAATGCTGATGCTGATTGTACGGAATTGCGATGCGATGACAATGCTGGTAGTGATGATCAAAGGAATTATGCTGAAGTCTATGAATGTAGGAATGAGGGGACGGCGAAAAAGTCTAGGATGGTCCAAGAGAGTATACACATGGGATTACAAGACGCTGGAGTGGGGAATACGAGGTGAACTTAATCTCTGATATTTTCGAAGATCGATTTTCCGACGAGTACGGTTGATGGAGAGTGGTTCCTTAGGCACGGTTACGCGCGCGCCAGCTGACTCCGGGGAGGGGTGAGGTGAGGGGCATTCTATAATGGCCGAGAAGTCGACCCCCTGCTTCTATCACCGCATCGGATCCCGTTCAAGCACGGAAAAAGGAGCCATGCTTGGAGGTGAACTTCTCGATTCGGTTTACAAGATACTTTTCAAAGTCGAGGGCACTATGGCCCCCTACGACGAGCACCTCTGGCCCAGGACCCGCATCTTTGTCTGCCGACTCGCCTTTGCTAGAGATCCAAGGAGATGATGGTGGAGATGATGGAAATGATGGCCGACAAGGGCTCCCGGAATAACTTTTAATTGCGGGAGAAGCTGATTCTTGGGAAACCGGGGTGGATGATTGGCTCGGGACGACAGGTTTGAAACCAATGATCTTCCTCACAGGCGTTGCGCGGATGGCAGGTGCTGCTAAGTGGTGGTACTGAGGGCGATGTGCGAGGAAGCGCGTGCGATATGATGGAGGTGCCTGAATAATCTCTACCTCGTCCGGAGACGGGCTCGGGCATGCCGCGCTGGTATATTCGGAATGAATATCGCTGGCCGAAGCGGATGCAATGGTGGGATATGAATACATAAATCGATCCCGTTCCGTCATGAGATTTTTGGGATATCGAAACGACAGTGGATAGTCTGGTGACATGTGGAAGACGAGATTGTCCGGCGAAGTTGCTGTGATGATAGATGTGGATGGTGTGGGCGGTCGTTCGATCTTACGGCGAACCGAAGGGATCTCTATGGGCGTCGAGGGGGCCATGTAGAAAGAAGATGCGGATGTAGCAGTAGCTTCCATCTCACGTATTTTGGTTTCTATATACGAGAATGAGTGTCAAAAATCACAGCGAGGTTGTCGGAGGGTTACAGCAGTGAGCTCACCAGCGGCACCGCACAAACAAATTCCGGAATTGCTGTCTAAGGGTCGTCAACTGAAGCCAGCGGTCAATTTCAGCAAATTACCGGAGACAGCAACGTTGGAGATGATGGTGGTTGCGGTTCAAGGAGCGTTGGCGGCTTTATGAGAGCCAGGCCTGTGGCAGGCGAGATGCTGCGTTGCTTCCATGCCGCCAATTTTTGACTTTCACAATCACGTGACCCAAGGTTCCATCGCCTTGTGCTCAACTCGTATTGTCCTTGTTTCCAGGAAATATCAAGCAAATATAGACAAGCGCTGCATCAACCGTGTAGAACTTGAAGAAGCTGGTAGTCTAGGCCAAGAAGCTAATGAATTCAAAATGGTAGTACGCCACAGCGTCATTCGACGCTACAGCTACGATACAGCTTGTAACGAGTGTGCATGCCGTCTCACTTGAACTAGATGCTAGATGGTTCGACAGCGACAACGCCGACGGAGTGGTTTCTTCCAAGTTGCGCCCACAGAATCCGCATCGGGCGGCTCTTGCTACCAAGCGTGTGGGCAGCCATGAAGAAGCGGGTTTAAACATAGGCCGTGAGTGAGAGTCTCTGTGGCGTTAGGCCTTGTTTTAGGGCGCTACAATGGCTCAGCGCTCAGGCCTCAATCCCCAGGTACCATGACGCTTTGTGTGTCCATCTATACATACATGGAACAAGCGTACATGGAAGCTACCTTGATTCTTGAACGGCGCGCGTGCTTGGGCATCTTCTTTGTTCGCATCCGAGATAATTCCACACTAAGAGATTGGATATTCTCAATAGGCCGTAGGTTGGATGATATGATGTTGCCTTAATCGCCATGGGTCCGTGGAATGCCATGATCCCCGACCATACCGTGCATTGTGCGCCACATCGTCGGAGAAATAGCAAAGCAGCGCTAGACGAGCGGGATGGACGAGAGCAAGCAGCTTTATACATGGTGTTCTGTTCGGAGAACCAATGGTTACGACAACGATACCTTCGTCGAACTCGCTAGAAGATTACGGACAGTACCAATAAATAAATACCTCGAAAAGATGTGACACGATGACCGAAGAATGGAGTCGATGGATCATCTAGCCGGGTGAGACGCACAGCAAGAAGTATGTTGATGACGAGAATATGAGTATCAAGACTGAGCACCAGAAACGAGACTATTTGGAGGAAGCGCCAGTTGGGTGGGTTAGGCTTCTACGAGCACGCCACAATGGAATGTAGCATGTCATAAGAGTTGCGCGACATTGCTGTTGAAGCAGAGCATCGCGGGAGTACTTCCTACAACCAATGGGCGCGCGGTTTACCCCTCGAGTCAGGTCTATTTTGTGAGTTAACACCTCTTCCTGCAGCGTTGGCCTAAGTCCGATACACAAGTTGTCCGGCGCGGGACTCACCATGTCACGAGAGACCACATACGAGTATTTAGGAAGCGTGCCTTGTCGGACTTGAAGCAATACTTTGGAGTTGGGCTTGCAAATACTTCCACGAGGGGCTACAGCGCGAAGGTTATTCGTACGGCCGGATGCGGCGATATTAGCGTTCAAATTGTTATCACGGGAGGGAGTTATTGCATTGTAAACACCGCCATGAATAAGGCCGCTACAGTACAGCCAGTCGCAGTAGCTGATGCACTTCGGCGGTGAGTGTACCTACACCGTCCAACAACGATATCCGGTTGCATGATCGCAAACGCAAGGAGTCCTGCTTATAACAATCAATATTCGCTACTTCGTGGCTCAAGCTAGTCGCACTCATACTCACAACTTCCCGATGTTTAATGGAGTAATTCTGCGGGACAAATCCCAGGCTTGCGATCCTTGACTGAGGGTACTGTATATTATCAAGTCGATGTGATGGTGATGGCCAGAGAAAGGGTGCCAGTCGGAGCCCTCTAGACCTGGATCGAACGGACCTTGCCCCAGTGGAGAACCGTAAGGCGAAAATGTGCAAACATATGCCCAGTAGTCACCGATATATTAGGTGAAGGAGGAGGGAAACGTTGGGGTGGAGTAGTTCAAAGACCGAAGAAAGAACACGATTCCAAATCTGGGACGTAATCACGGGATCGACATCCCTTCGAGTTCAATTCAGGAGGGTGGCTTTCAACTGCTCCACATCGTTTGGTTTCTGCAACCTTTAACACCGGTCCTCCACTGTTGTGATCCAAGACTTGAAGAGGCCGATTGCGTGGTGAGTTGTATACTACTTAGGGACGATATCAACTAATATCAATATTTACAGAAGTATGCCTTCTTCTCCTGAACAAAGACCCACCGTATTCTTGCAGAATGCCTGCTACGAGCATCAATATATTCGTTCGAAGGACTCTTCTTTGATTGTAGAGCGTCCCGAGCGACTTCGCGCAGTTATCTTAGGTTTGGCAGCTGCAATAGCTCGCCTTGGGGATTATTCCGACGCGCTGGTGGCACCAGGCAAACTAGACGATTCCGACGCGTCAGATCTAGCAGATGCTCTGAGTCGTATCGACATTAACAGAAGCAGCACACGAGATGAGCCCGTGAACACCATTCGCAGCTCTGCATCTATCCAACTCCTGAACAACCCTGCCGTCAAATTTATTCATGGAGACATCGACGGCGACAAGTACCTGGAGAACCTGACTTTATGGATCAAAGAAAGTCGAACCAAGATCGCGAATGACCAGTCAGAAATACCTGACGGGTTGTCTCAAGGCGATCTTTATTGTACGTTCTCTCAAACGACTGTCTTTATGTTGATAATAATCAAATATAGTATGTCCTGGCACTCTCGACGCCATTCAGGGTGCTCTTGGTACCGTTTGCGAAGCCGTCGATACTGTTATGAATCCAAAAGACTCAGCGCCGCGAGCCTTTGTTGCTATTAGACCGCCTGGTCATCATTGTGGCGAAGACACGCCGTCTGGATTCTGCTTCGTCAACAATGTCGCCGTTGCTGCAGCACACGGTAATCAACTCGCCCGACCGGATCTACCGTTATATTGATCTCATTTCAATGAAGCACATCTCAAGCACGGGCTTAATCGCGTTGTGATCTTCGATATCGACCTACATCATGGTGAGTAGATTCAATTCTCTGTGTTGTAGTTGGACGCACGATCATGATAATCTACGACAGGCAATGGAACTCAGTCCATTGCATGGCAGATAAACGAAGAGACATATCGAAAGACAAGTGAGGCAGAAGCAGGGGCCTCCGCGAAACCTGGCCCTAGAATTTACTATGGGTCCATACACGATGTTCTCTCATACCCTTGCGAAGTACTGCTGTTCCTTAATCTCGCATCCCATACTGACCCAAATCGTAGGATGGGAAACCAGAGCTAGTCCAAGCTGCTTCAGTATCAATACACGGGAATCACGGACAGTATATTGAGAATATCCACCTCGAAGAGTACACTTCAGAAGATCATTTCTGGAATGACCTATATCCCAACCGGTACAAACGACTCTTCTCCAAAGCCAAGCAGTTCCTTGATAGTACGGGCGGGCCTGGAGATGATGTGTTGGTTTTCATCAGGTAACAGTGCTCCCCATAGTCTATTCTCTTCAAACTAACGTGCAGTTTTGTGAAACTGATAGCTGCGGCTTTGATGCGTGCGAGCACGAATACACGTCGATGTCTCGACACAATCGGAAAGTTCCAACGTCATTTTACTATCAATTTGCCAGGGACGCGATTGAGTTCAGCGATCAGTATGCCCGCGGGCGAGTGGTCAGTGTCCTAGAAGGCGGATATGGCGATCGAGCACTGACAAGTGGTACTCTGGCTCATTTATGCGGACTGGTCGGTGGTACCACCGCTATCGACCAGTCGTGGTGGAAAACAGAACATCTCGAGGAGGTTTGTTGCACATCGTCTCTGCGGATCCCCGCAATAACGATTGCTTTCTCATCTAGTTGGAGAAGGCTGCTAAGAAGAAACGCGGGGGGAGGCAGTCTCTGTCCACTGCTTCTCAGGACCTTTGGCTTGCGCGAACCATGTCGGCGTTCTCGGCGTTGGAAGCAGAGGGTCCAAGGCCGTCGAAGAAGGCTGCTGTGCCGGTCCCCATATCATCGAGAACACTACGCGAACGAAAGATGGGGCCTGCTTCGAACGTGAAAACCGCCACGCCTACTGCGTCGAAGCCTACATCCCCTGCTACTAAGTCCATTGCTATCCAGAAACCAAGGCCTCATTCAAGAGGCGAAGATGATACTTCGTCGTTGTCGTCTCTGAGTTCTGTGAACTCGGACGCTGAGAGCGGAGTACCATCTGCAAGGAAGCTACCCAAGGTCATTCTCCGTCTAGGACCAAAGCCGGAGGAATCTAGCTGAATGGCTCTCCCCCCGCCTCGGTCCTTTTTGAGGGTACCGCGATTTGATAGCGTCCTTTAGATGTGGAGTGCATGGAAAGCAGATTGTACAATGTTACTTTATCAGTGTCTGTGTACGATATGTACGTGCTACAACCTACATATTCTGTATAATGATATAATCGTTCAAACAAAACGACTACTCTTCTGCAACAACGATAACGCTCTTCCCGTGGTTCTTGCCGCTCTGTACGTCCAGGATCGCCTCGCCGACCTTATCAAGGCCATATTTCTTGTCTTCCAAGAAAACTAGTTCACCCTTCGCGATCATGGCCGGGATGGTATCGTAGAAATCTTTCACGTTCTCGGGCGTCATGTGGTCGGACACGATGAAGCCATTTATTGAGAGCCTTTTCCCGACGATGTTCATCAGGGTCTGTACACACCGCTGTGATGAGGATACCGATTCATATGTCAGCCAATGGAGTACGTACCTTGACTCCGTAGGGCGATGTCTGGTTGTACTGGGAGATCATACCGCATTCCTACGGAAGAGGATCATCAGATGATACTAGCCGAAATTTGGGAGGTGACTTACGATGAACCTAGCGAAAGGGTTGGCCGCATCGAGGGCTGCTTCCAAAGTTGCGCCTCCAACATTATCCCAGTATCTGAAGGATACTGTTAGATGGCGACGATACAACAGAGTGCAGAAGCTTACATGTCAATGGGACCATGTTCCTCTAATACCTTCACCGTGTCTGTAGTTTTGTAGTTGAAAGCTATGTCCACACCGATTTTCTTCATGAACTCCACTTTCTCGTCGCTGCCTGCGGACGCAATGACCTTGAGGCCGCCGAGCTTAGCGAGCTGAGCAACGATGCTACAAAATATTTAGGGCTAGAACGGCGGTTTGAATATGGGGATGTACTGACGATCCAACAGGACCTGTATAAATGCGTCAATACACAGAATTAGCTGAAAAAGCTGTCAAGACGTACCAGCGCCAGTGGTCACGAAGACAGTTTCACCCTGAGTGAGCACCTCATCGTCAAAGGGAATTGCCACATAAGTAAATGGGACAAGACCTTTTTGGCCTTGGAGAATATTTTCCAGCCTAGATAGGCTGTCTGACCTAAGATCACCAACCTTAGACCAAATCAATGTGAAAGCCGATTCGTGAACTCACCTGGCATTCCTGCGGCTCCGACATAGTTTGACCAGGGAATATTCTCCTTGTTCTCAAGCAGCTTAACCTGTGCCACATTGGTTTGGACAACATATTCCTGGAATGCTGAATGCGTGCATTAGGAGGTATCCTGACCCCTGCAAGACTCAGGGTGACTAACGCAAGAAGGCCAAAACATGATCTCCTGCTTTGAACGACGTGTTCTGGGAGCGAATTAGTTTCCAAGGATAGATTGAAAGGGATTTTTGAATACATCAGATCGAAGAACGACCCCAACAGCGTGGTTGTCTAATCTGCAATTCATTTATGAGGCAAGTCCTATCTGGGCGCTTGTCCGGGGACTTACGGTTCACCAATGGCATATGGAGGCTATCATAATCGGTCGGTTTTTTTTTGAGCGAGCGAGAGTGAATGAATTGGTCGAGACTTACTGAATAGGATTTCTTTGTCGCTGCCCTCATCCTACCCCTCATGTACGGGTCGATGGAAAAGGAGAGGGTTTTGATCAAGATCCCACCATTTAATGGTACCGTTTCGAGATCAATGGTTTGGCTTTCGTCGTACACAGTCGTCTTTCCGGGGACAGGGTACCCTGCGAATGGAGACGTAGATTAAATAACAAGATCGATGAGGAGCTCAGAGTAAAATGTAATCTCACCAACAGGTATCTCGTTGAAGAGGTGACGACCATTCTTGACAGGCGCCATTATTCGTGTTTGAGAAAGAGTGGATGAGTCAGTACATTCTAGATGAGCGGGTGCTCTGCTATTTATGGCGGCCGAGAGGCTTCGGGTCAACCGCATACCCGGTCAACCGATGGATTTGTCACCCCATGACGCCACGCTTCTGGCATTTGCCTCCGCTCCGCTGCAAAGGCACCAGCCACAAGGACATGGATTACTGTTTCTCCCACGGAGCTGTTCATTGCTCAGTCATGCAGAGACGAACCGCTTTCCGTAACACTAAGACGGACTAGCCCGAAAGCCTGGGCCTGCTCAAGAAGCGGGCGGATGGCGTGGGGTGGAACTATGGCGCAGAAGGTGTACAGGGACTTTGACCGTACGTTTTGAAGGTTATGTAGCCGTTAGCGGATGACACAATTTGTATCTAGGATTTTGGTGGCATGATCCTTTACTCTTGAGCGGTAAAGGTATCTACTGTCTGCACGACATTTGATTATGTCTCCACTAGGTCAGTGCCCTCGACGATGTCAACATCTTTCAACCAGTCCGCCTGCCACTCAGAACCACACTGACATTTCCACCGAATCCTGACTGGCTGGGGTGAATCGCGGTACCAGCGCTGACACTCATCGTGCTGTCCAGTGGTATTGCAAATTTCCACAAACTCGAGAGATGGTGCTTCGTCGAAGCGCTGCTGAAACTGTACGGGTAGTTGGATTGGGGCGTACGGCGAGATGACAAGTCGGATACCCCGAAGGATGTGACGCTGACATGTACGAAGCACGAGGGCGAGGTCCGAAGACGCATCTATTATCCCATGGAGCTCCAGCCACTCCGTATTGATGCAGAGAGTGATGCAGTGGCTAGGTTCTATGTGGCAGGCAAGTACCAGCACGGAGTCGAGGCGGCGGGATTGCGGGGGATCAAAGCTGAAATGCCCCGACAATTTCATGTACAAGTGGGTTATGTTGAGGGGAACGGACGCAAAGCCGTCCAGTACCTCATTTTCAGTGACCAAGGTCTTGAGGTTTGGAAAGGCAGCGGGCGAGAATCGATTTTCCAAGGGGCCTCCGTAGTATGTGCTGATACTCAAGAACTCGAGAGATGTTTGCGCCTCCAAGAAGCGGACGGTGGGGGTGTCCAATGGAATATCTCGGAATTCGAGTATAGTGAGAAGGAACGGAGGGTTCTCAAGGAATCGAACATGTGGTAGTGTGCGGCGCTTGAGGCAGAGGGCCTTCAAATTGGTCGTCTTCATGAGGATTTCGTCGATGACCTTGAGTTCATGATGTCGGATATCTTCGGCATCGAAGGTCAGGCTGCGAACGAGGAGCGCCCGGGGCCCCTCGATTGCTTTCAGGAAAGAATCCAGCTTCAATCGAATTGGATGCTTGGAAAAGGCTGCATCGGCGTAGACCCTAGCAGATTCCACCAATTGACGAAATTGCTGGCAAGCTAAAAGGATGTTGCAGAGAGTGCTTTTGTCAGAGACCTTTTCAAAAGTCATCCGCAATATTTCTGGGGGTAACGTTCGCAGCATGCTCTTCGGTCTTGGAACCTTCAAGGTACTTGAAAGTTGAAGCTGAAGTTCTAGATGAACTTCAGATCGAGTTGGCATGAAGAGGTGTGACAAAGTTCACGCAAGTCACATAGTAGGACAGGGTTTGTCCCTAACTTTGAGGCCCAATTTCGTTCAAAACCCTTGCCCAATCTCTTGTCCGGACATTGCAGCACGCGGTTATACACTCACTCAATATGCGGCCGATTGAGGGTGCTAGTGTACAGAAGATAGTTGTGTAGATAGTGCTGCAATCATGAGACGAACTCACGATACGGAGATAGACCCAATGGTACCCACGTATTGAGGTCTTGCTACATCGCCAATTCTCTAAAATACATCCCCACTTTCCAAGGAATCGACAATACTCCAACAGGTGCCGGTGAGTGGTTCCTTTTACTCGCCAGACGGGCAATACCTTCTCGTCTTGGACACCAATTCGCCCTGCATGACCAGAGTGCTAATTTCAAGAGCGTTAGACTAGTATATAGACATTTGAGCGTCACTATGCCATTCCACATTGACTGGTCCTCCATTTGCCAGTAGATTTTAGACATGTTTAAAACAGGAGTTTCCGGTCACATGAGCGCGTTTGCATAGCAGGAGCATCTAGGGGTGTCTAGGGGCAAGGGAAGTAGAGTCTTGTATTGCAAGTGTCAATCAATCAAGATCCCTTGGACTGTGGTTAATTCTAAGCAGAACCCCAGCTATGTTCAAACCACATAGACTTTGATGGATTCCATTTGATCGCCGGATGCCGATGAGTACTTGAGTGAAGTATACTCCAACTGGTGTGCTCTATAGACACCTTGCGTAAATAGCTGTCATACTTGACAAATTGCTCGCCAGACTCAGAAGCATCACCGCAGACTCAATGCATGTCCTTCCATTACTTGTATCCTCCATGGAACTTGGATTTGGCCGACTTCGCAAGCACGAAGCCTTACGTAAGGACGATCATCGAATTATGAGAAGGACTAGGAATATTGGAGAAATGCACAAGTACTGGGGCATAGCTGGCAAACTACGCCATCGTAGGCCAAGAGTTTTGTTACTGGCGAGGCCCGGGGCTCATGGATCATGACCGAAGTTTGCTCTTGCAGCACCACCTACAAACGCATCGCGGTGGTCGCAGTGGGCGTCCTCAGGAACACCGCACCACAAAGACCATAGGACCAAACGCTAGGCGGTTAGGTACTTAATAACTGGAGCTCCATCTGACCAGGAATAGCAATGTCACAGGCGGCCGGTAGATATGATTTGCCTCGAACGGGGATCAAATGCCTCCACCATCGGTGTGTGTGGTTCCTTGCAGTTGCGTAGCTTTAATGCCGGAGGGCGTCTCCATCGAGTTAAATAAACGACAGTAAATGAACATCCGAAATCGCGATTAGGGAGGGAACGTTAATTGTGGGGTTCAGATCATCTGGTCAAAGTTCCAGCGCTTGCCTACAGTCTGAAGCAGAAGTCATGGCATACATCCTTCTAGAAGCAAGTTTAAGCCAAATGTCAGTCAAATGTGGGAAGTGTGCGACCCAAAAGGTCAAATGATGAATGTTGACTCACTGCCAGGACTGCTTATCTCTCAGGACAGGCTGCAGGGAGCCTACAACACGTTGCCTACGCCTTTAAACGATCACCGAGAATCACCGAACTCCTTACTGGTCGAGGGCGACAATCAGGAGAGAAAAGGCAACTAAGCAATCTTTCATTATTATTAACCACTGATTAAACGATGGACGTTAGGAATGAGCATACCGGTGCAAGCTTTTTCCACGAAACTCGGACTCGGAATGTCCCAATTGTCGTCGATGCAGGACATCTCCGCTCTGGCCGTGTCAGGGACCAAACAAGGGGACACACTACCGGTTCGAACTTCACACTGGACGCTGAACAGAGTGATTAATCGAGAAGTTTAGAGTATTGGAAGTAAAAACAATAGCCTCACCTCACGCTACACAAGAGCTTACCTTTTAATCTTATCGGAAGTTATCGCTGGAACCTCGACGCGGAGTTTCGCATGAGAACTCTACTGGTGCGAAATTGAGTCTACAGCTCTGTATACACGGATTAATGAACTTTCAAGACAATAACCCGGAGTTACGAACACACCCAGCGGCACGGTGAGAGCCGATTAGGTCAAACAGGAAACAACCGCATGCAGTGCAGGTCACGGTTCGTGAGGGAACTACATCACATAACGTCTTGGGCTTCCGGGCCAGTATTTACAGCACCCCTCGCTTGATCCAAAGCCTGCAGTCAGAGGTATTCGTATGCCAAATAGCCCCGTAGGTCACGGAACAGCCTACGGCCAGTCATCCGGCAAATTACATGTTTTCGTGTGTAGCTGCTCCCACGTACACTCGCAGAAGCTTCCTCGTTCGAACTACAGTGGGTACTCACCCCATCTTGTGCCCCCAAAATGCAACGGCATAGAAGGATTTGATTTCCAAAAGATTCCGTCCCTGGTGGCCCCACAATTACTGCTATATAGGATCCAATGAGCCACTTACAAGGATAATTAATATTCGAGAATTCCACTACTTCCTCGTCCACTCTTAAATAGACAGTCCTACCCTTGGGATTCAAGTCGCCCTGCTCCCCACTTTAGTGTTGTTCACTCCTCCGTTGCAATCGATCGTCCCAGAATGTTGTCCGGTGTCCTGAGTAGCAGCCCCATGCTCAACCTCGCCGCCACTACAGGCAGCTTCCCGTTCCCGACGAAATTCATCGCCCTGCCACCAGACGCCAAGGTCACGCTCGGACTCGAGCAGCCAGCAACATCATCTCGAAAAGCGGAGAACATGAACGGATGGTTTCCGCACAAGCAGCCTAGTACATCGGACTCAAACCCTATCGCGCCCCTTCCACTGAGCACAGCGCATGCAGAAGTCTGGTCACAAGGAGGAAAGGTAAGCGAGTCTTCGATCCTAAATTAATTAACAACATTCCCGGCGTTTTGTATTTATTTCTGACGAAGAACGACCCCCGCTAGATATTTATACGCGACCTCGACTCGCCCTTCGGTACATATGTCAACGACACCAAGATAACCCGCCCCACTGCACTCAAAAGGGGCGACATTATTGTACGGACATTCCCTCGCTCTCTTCTAAATCGAACACGAATACTGATCGCACTCGTAATCTCCCAATGTGTATTCTGCGTCGCATGCAGTCTCTGGGCGTTCATATTCCTAGAAACGGCAAAACACCAGCCTATATATCGGATGATGAGCTGAAGCCAATCATCGCTCGTGTTGCGTTGACTGGTACCTCGTAATCAGTTACCTATTGTCTGGAGATGTAGCGTCGATATCCCATTAGAGACGAGGCCTTTGGATACCCCATGTGATGGAAACATAACCTAGGCTCTCTCACACCATTGATCATGTTCTGCGAGTAGATGTGATTGTTACATACCACGATCAATGTTTGCGCACAATCGCCGAGGACAGGAGAGATTCAAGGGGTGATCCAGGGGTTGATTACCCCTCTTCGGGCAGACCGGCCCACTCAGCGAAGGTCCGAGTCGGAAACAAGTCGACAATAAATGGGACCGTGCTCACCTGATTGGTATCTCGACGCTCGATTGCGCCGATCGTCTTTTCACCGCGAAACAATCATCGAATTTACGATAAAACGGTACTCATGAGAGATGACAAAGAAACAGCATGTATCTTTTGAGATTCTCCGTCGTTATCAACTTCTCTCGGCCACCAGCACGCCGAAGACGACAGCAACCAATACACTGAGCCCGAGAGTGATTCCCGTGATGACCATACGCGCTACGGGGAACATGCCTTTCGTCAAAGCCGTCTGGATGGTGAAATACCGCGTCATGCCTATTTATCGCCCAAAGTTTAATGACCAAATAGAATGCAGGATAAATTGTAGTGACATAAAATGCTCACCGATAGCTAAAACTATCATCCCAAAAATCACTGTCGCTGCTCCGAGTGGCTGAGCGAGTGACTGAAGCCGTCTCGATGTCGGTTCATATGTCGGAGGCATGGGCGACGGGCTCGTGTTCACAGCAATAGTAAAGAGTTGTACAAGTGCTATTTATCAGAGTGGAGTTGTATTGCAATTATTGGGTGAATAGGAGATATAGATAAGAAAAGGTTACTCACCTACACCCATTGACGCAACCGCTAAACTTGTCCTCACATACGCTAGGAAGGTCCGCTCTGACGCCAAATGATCCCTTGCCACACTCCCCGAATTTTCCAACACAAGCATCGGCTGCAGTCGCCGCATAAACGAATCCGAGGAGCGTTTCGTTTTGGTTTTTGGTTTCGTGCGTTCGTTTTGGGGTTGGGAAGAGATACAAGAGGTCGAAGGGAGATTTTCAACGGTGTATGTCGAGATCTGTGAAGGACCAGGACATGGCGTGGAGGCGTCCCCTGCCAACGTACGGTCTCCGTCGCGATTGGAACACAAGCTCTCTTCTCGAAGGGATTCAACAACGTTCCGATGGACGAATGCCTCTGTAGGCGTCGTACATGACATCGTTAACGTCGGCGTGGATGTCGTGAGGGCGTTCACCATTCGTCCAGGAGAGTTGTGGACCTTGTGGGGCTCGACGAGGAGCATGGGGATCACCTTGGAAAATTCGGGATTCGAAAGAAGCCCGACTCACTTTACGTGAACTCCGAAAAACCTACAAAAATATGTCTCTGGGCCAACTGAACTCTGGAGGAATTCTTGACCTCTTTCCCTTGAATTTGGGGCACATGGTGGTTGTGATCGTGGTTGAGACTGGAGGAGGACCAATTCAGGTAAGATCAACCGATTCCTGGATCGCGTCATCTTTGCTCATAGTGATCATCCCAGAGGGAACTTGAAAATTATGAAGTCCGAAGTAGATCGAGTCCCTGCCTTTCAAGCAAGCCCAACTCAAGAAAGCACGCCGGTCATTTAGAGCAATATTGAGAATATGGACAACAGTACCAGTTCCAGCTCACAAATCCGTCGTCACCGTCTGACTTACTCATTCGAGACGGTCGGAAGCGATGTTCGATTGACAGCCGTAGACTGAAAGTAATCATATAGGTGTTGTACATCTTGTTGGCCATTCTTTTCGGTACGTCTACCTGACATTGACATTGATACTCTGCCATATAGCTACATCGTTCATCAATTTCTCCTACTTTGCAGATATTTACGGCAAGAAGTAAGTCCTGAGCTTCGATTACATTGGTCTATTGCTAATATTCATTGTGTCTTGCACGTCGAAGTGACTGCGTGAGTCCAACGCGAATATACTGTGGATGCATGATCAGTCAGACCTCCCACAGGATTCAACGTTAACGATCCGTCCATTCCGTGCTGTCATCTCGTGTATTCATTCATCTGCGCCAATCTGGCTCAACAACTCGCGTCGGGCCGAATGCTGGAGATCCATCGCTGCCCGAGATGCGCTCAAGCGAGGAAGTCACGAAGCCTCTTGCGTTCGCTGCGGCGACTTGGGACGAACGTGACTTATGACTCTACGTATGCAGGCCCCTGCGACAACGTGATGTACATCTTGTCGGCTAATGATTTGTTTCGCCGTTTGTTTCGCCGTTTGTAAGTGTGAAATGATGTGAGCGTTGCATGGATGTTGCCAGGACGTCTTGTTAATTAAATTGGTGTAGGAACTGTCAAGCTAAGATCAAGATACAAGATATCAACACATCCGATACGTAGATCATCGCTGAGTTCTCAAGGCCTCTCCCCTGCCCGCTCTTCTAGCTCAGTAACTGAAGCCATGCTCCACGCTCACTCGTACCTCTAAGAAGGCTTGCTATACGCAACCCTTCGCCCTTCGGCGTCCTTCCGGTCCTTCCTACCGCAGGCGACAACGTGACCGCCTCAGCCTCAGGGGAAAGGGCATCGTCGCGTTGTACCTTCCACCGAGGTTTCCCCGCGCCTGTTTTCTCATTATGGTATACATAGCTTGCCATTGATTTCAAAATCACTGTCTCTCCTCTGTCAATGCTCATGCATCATGCCCTAGCTTCCCGGGGTTGGTCACACTCCGGCTGCGATATCTAGACACACCAGCCTACTCTAGCTATCGGCGGCTTCTCTCCGCAGTGCAGATCTACGGGATGTTCTCATCCCGGTCAACGAATAGATGTAAATGTAAGGCATCGTCTTTTCTTGTGTTCAACGGAATTGACTTCCACACTCCCAAGCAACCTTACGCATACCACTCGTTGCGGCTTCCTGCGCTGTTGTATCCCCGGGAAGCCTATGGCAAGGCAATGATTTCGTATACAAGGCCTCTACCAAAGGCTTCACTAGACAGCACAACCGACCATCAAATCTTCTGCCCAGTGTAAGTAGAGTCGCTTCGGCCTCTACGATATTGGTGCTGATTGTTCCATAGAAGCCAGAAACATAAACTCCTCCATGTCTTACAACATCCACCAGCAAGTATTCGCCCTCTCGGCCGCGTCCAACATCCTGTCGGCGTGCAAGGGGACGCAGGAGGCTTTGCAGAACAAGCTGAACTCGGCTTTGCAGCCCGCCATCACCAACGGCGGCATCGGCGATTGGAGTGTTGCCTGGGGGGCTGTTGTATGGAAGTCAAACCCTGCCAGCGCAACAACAGGACCTGACCGTGGTTGGTACATCGCACGCAGGCAACCCCTCTGCGAATTTCGGGGACGCGACGTACGACGCCCACGTCCTGGCCGTCGCTGGAATGCGGAACCCTCGCTCGAGAACATATCCATTGACGCGTATACGTGAACAAAGTGGTCGACTTCAATGACTGGGTGGAAACTGGGATCACCAACCCGCCGGCGCAAGCAATCTCGGTTGACCAGACGATGCCGTACATTGCCTATGGAACAGTAACCGGCATTTCCGCCCTCTCATCATCGAGTTCCTGGCGACCATCCCCCCCGACCTCCCGCCTTATATTCACTGGACACAGTCTCGGATGTGCTTTGTCACCTACTGCCGCGTTGGCTCTGCTGAAAGCGGGGCTCCTCAAGAATGCACCAAGGAATATCTTTACATACCCAACCGCAGGTCCTTCTCCAGGCAATGGGCCATCTGCGGCTCTGTTCGCGGGTGCGTTCCCTCTGACTTCCAATGGGCTCGCTCTCTATCAGATGTGGGTGTTGACTCCCTAAGTTCGATCCCTACGCTCTACGGCAAGCTACCGTTTATCCCCGCTGTGATCGTCGGGGGCCTCGTCAACGGTGCTATTGACAGGGCCAAAGAGTCGGGCGTGGGGTACGTCTCGCTTCAGGGACAAGCGTTCTCCGGACCTACTACTACGCCTCAGACTGTGAAGGCCTTCATTCAAATAGCTTTACAAGAGCACACGCTAGCCTATGGGTCACTTATTGGCGCGCCTAAGGTCCCACCTACATGCAAACCGGCCTCCTCCACGGAGCAGGCCCGAGCCTGAGTGAGCGCCGACCAATCAACTTCAACAAGGTTCAAATCTCAAACTCCAGAGGCTCCGAGAAACCAAAGCTCCAGCAACACGGTTACATAGAAAGAATTATGTCAACAAGGATCCCGACCGACCTCAGTCCCTTGCGCTTGCGAACCGGACGTTACCGGTACCACCAGCTCTCCTCCGTGGGTATGATACTCGCTCTACCTCTTCGCTGACATATACACCCCCTTTGCAGGTTGTCTGCGGCTAATTGGCAGGTTCTCTTCCAGAAAGTCGTCAAGCTGTTTCTGCTCTGCGGGGGACAGCGGATAACACTTGGTAGAAGTTGGTTCGGCTCCACTCAGCAGTTCAATGGCATGGTCCCACGGATGCGGCAGGGGCAGTTCATCAAAGGACTCCTTGGCGAAGACGTCCTCGAACTCGTGAAGGAAGTCTGGGACTGTGCTGTTCTGAGGATCGTGGGGTTTGTTGCGCTGGAAAGCCAATGCGAGACGCTGCGAGACTGTTTCCGAAGCTCGGATGTGTTCTTCCCGAAGACTGTGAAGGTACTCCGGAGACGGCGGAGGGACAGCCGCGAAGATGTGGTCGCCTTCCTCAAGATCCTCATCGGCCGAAGTGTCTTCCTCATCGTCATCATCGCACTCCAGAAGTTGCGGGTGATCATCTGAGTGGAGTTCCTCAACCGTCGGCATCGGGCCTGTACGACACTCCCGGAGCCGAACAGACTCTTTGCGTCGGGCCAACTTGTCATGGCGGAACTCCTTGTGACAGGTGTCGCATCCGGATGGGCAGCGACTCATGGTGACCTCTTTGGTTTGCCAGTCAATTTCCGGGTTGTGCTTCCGAAGCCAGGTGTACCCGAGGATGACGTCTTGTCGGCCGATGTTAGTGACCGCGAAAAGCATCCGCTCTGTGTGATCCTTGAACCGGAGTACAAGGTCCACGACTTCAGAGATGGATCCGTTCTCGTTTGGTGATCCGTCGACATTGAAGACTGGAATTGGAGCGGACAGCTTACGTCGGGTGAAACCATGAGCGTCGGCGAAGCGCGGATGCATGAAAACACCAGTGGCTCCACAGTCCACCAGGGCTTGCAGAGTGCATCGGTGTTGCGTATCTGTGCTCAGCACTTCAACGGATATATCTAGCGAAGGCTTGCCGGGCAAAGCAGAAATCTTATAGCTACTGGGTAGCCGCCGTTCCCACTGCGGGCGAAACCTTCGGGTTGTGCGGATTGTAACCGGGTTGGGTGTCTTAGCGTCGGATGAATCATCGGATGGTTCAGGTTCATCATCGTGTATTGTGTCTACGCTAAGACAAGCAAATCGGTTGTTTACCAACGAGCCTGCACAGGTCACTCGTTGGTCCGGGTAAAATCCGCCATGTCCGATTCCTCGGCCGCGGCTGTTCCCTCTGCGTCTATTCCTTCCGAAGTTCCAGCACTTTCTACGACGTCAGCCGCAGTCAAGAGATCTTCAATAGCGGACGTCCGCTCTTCGGCCGTCATGAACCGGACGTCAAACCGGAGTTGGCACTCGCGGGACATGTGTCCGGGCTTGCCACATCAGTAACAGAGCTGCGAAGTGGCGGGCCGGGAGCGGGTATGATCGACATCCATAGGGACACCGGGTGAGAGAGCCTTTGGAGGAGGCAGGGATTGGAAGCGGGGTTGCGAAGGTGGGAAGTAAGTCCGAGGCACGGGAAGAACACCCGCGGGCGGCCGAGCGGATCCGGAAGTGACGGATGGTCGGCCGAGTGACCCAGATGTGCTGGAGTTGACGCCGAAGTGGAAGGAGTGATTGGCAGCACGGTTGTCGGCAACCCGTTGCGCTGCCCTGCACCATTCTTCGAAATCATCTTCGCCAGGACAGTCTGCGGACTCGGCGACACGGCTCTGGATGGTAGAGTCCAACCCGCGGCGGAACTTCATCGTGATGTTGGAGCCCTCAGTGTATCCGGATTGGTCTACGAGGTCCCGGAACTCGTCGAGGTACTCCTGGAAAGTCCGACGGCCTTGGTGGTATCGGGTGGTCTCTAGTTTGAGCATGGCGGCTTCGCGTTCCTGATCCGGAAGGAAGCGTGTCCGGAATTCGGTTGTGAAGGCGGCCCAGGACTCGAAGTATGGATCCTTCTTGCTCCGAAGCACCATGTCCGCATACTCCTTAGCTCGATCCTTCTGGAAGAAGGAGAGACACCAGAGGATTTTGGCTTGCTCCGTGGGAAAGTGATCCGGGCAGAGCTGGAAGTAGATAGAGCATGCATTGTAGAATGCGCGACCATCTTTGCGGTTTCCGTCAAAGATCGGGGGAGATGCGGGCTTCAATCGGGAACGTGAGGTGGTGTCAGATCGACCCGGGGCGTGCTGAGAGGCTGCGGTGCCCTGCAGGCTGAAATCCGGAGTCGTTTTGGGAGTAGAGGAACGGGGTGTTATGAGGAGTTGTTCAATGCGGGCGAGTGTGTCATGGATAGTACTGATTTGATTTTGGTGTTCGTACGTCTGAGCCCACAAGGTCTGCAATGTCTCGGAGTCCGTTACCGGCTGCTCGGATGGCGGGATCTGCGTAGATGCGCCCGTCATGTCGGAGTCGGCAGGAGAGAGTGGGGGTGCTTCGCTTGTGTCGTCAGAGGTGAATGGGAGTAGCAGGAGAGCGTCCGGAATGTCCGCAAAACCGGAAGGACGTCGGGTGCAAGTCCGGAGGGGCGCAGGACGTTTTCCGTAGGGCTCTGGTGCCAGGATGGGAGATCTTGTTCTGCTGTAAGGGCAACCTCAAGGTGGCCGACAGCGCGAGCCTAGCAGAGGGAGAATCCAAAGAAATGAATAGAGCTACTACAATACATGAGAGGCTGCTCACCTAGCAGAGGGAGAATCCAAAGAGAACAAGATAAGGATTCTCCATGCTAGGAGGCAAAGTATATACTGTAGAAGCGTGAGAGAAAGATGGGAGAACTGTATAGTACACCTGCCACAAGTCCGGAGAATATCACAGGTACGAGCGGGCACATGTGATAGAAAGGTGGAGGGAATATGCAAGAGTCGTGCCGGCGACCCAGGGAAGTGGGAATGGGAAGTAAAGAGGTGTAGGAAGAAGGTATGGGTCACCCGGACGTGCCCCGAAGTGTATACGTACATCCGAAGCGCATCCGGGCATGTGCAAGTGCGGCCGAGTGCGGCCGAGGCGCGGGAAATGCATCGGATGAGTCGGATGTCGCTCGGATGTGACGGATAAGGCTCGGATGGATGGTAGGAAGGAAAGGGAGCGAAAGGAAAGAGAAAGAAATGAAGAGAGAGGGAAAGAGACAGGGGAAAAGGAGAAAATAGGAGTGTCCCCTTACATTGCGCCTCCCTTCATTTCTCTATTTCCTCTGTTTGGTTGTCCTCCGCTGATAATGCTATTGCTGACGCTGCCTCACGTTTTCAATATACTCACATGTTCTCGATTGCCCCTAATCTCGACACTCAGCCCTCCTCTCCCAACCCCCAGACTACTGGTATCAAACAAATGCTCACCTCACCCGGAACGCTGCCTTCTACCTTTGGCATGGGCTCGCATCCTCAACCCGCTCGACCTATACTACTGGTCAAAAATCTTTCATCGAGTTTGTTCGACTCAACTCTCAGCACCTCAACCCTGACTACTCAGTCCTACCTGCCACTCAAACAGCCATCCTCGAATGGGTCACCCATCTTGGAAACAAGGGTCTCCAACCAAAGACCATTAAGTCCTACTTGTCTGCCGTTCGTTCCCTCCACGTCGACGCTGACCTCCCTTTCCATGTCTGCGAAGCTCCTATCGTGCAGCGACTCATCAGGGGTATCAAACGATATCATGGCGAGAAGGACCGCAAACCCAAAGGGCCTATCACCATCGATATACTGCGAAAGCTCACAGTATTCAGCAGCGGCGCATCACTCCTGGACATCACATTCAAAGCAGCCGCGACTCTCGCTTTCGCGGGATTCTTACGCTGCGGCGAGTTCACTATTCCCAGAACAGGCACCACATTTGACCCTAGCATCCATCTCACACGAGGCTCAGTCAAATTCAAACCTGATTTCGAACACGCTGAGTTCCTCATCGTGACACTCCCCTCATCTAAGACTGACCCCTTTCGCAAGGGTGTCCCCATTTACATTGCAGCAGCACCCGGAGCGTCCACATGCCCCGTCACGGCCCTTAAAGCCTTGTACACTCACAATCCCCAGCCCCCTGACTCCCCACTTTTTCCTGACCAAGACGGCACCCCGCTTACACGATCCTCATTCATCGCTCGGCTTCGCCTCTCCTTGCTGTTTGCAGGTTTCAAACCTGAATTATATTCAGGTCACAGTTTCAGACGTGGCGCAGCTACCGCAGCTGCGGCGACGGGACTCGCCGATCACGAAATACAGCAACTTGGCCGCTGGCGTAGCGACGCATACAAATTATACATTATACATCGACACTCCCAAGGAGCGTCTCCTCAACCTTTCCTTCAGACTCCATTGGCCTCCCATCTCTACTCCGCATCCCGAGCCTGCGGCTCTCCACTCCATTCTCCCATTGGCTTGAGCTCGGCCCATTGGGTCGGCTTTCCTCCAGGGGCTTCCCTATCTGGGTTCCCCTGTTGGTCTGCCGCCTTCTCGGGTTTCGGCTGCCTCACATCGCTTTGGAGTCCGTCTTTCGGGCGTCTCCTTCGCGTTTCTGGCAGCCCGAGCGAGAGAGCGTTTGGCGGCTACGAATCCACATATTCGCATTGCCAAGACGAGTTGGATAGATGAATCCAAGGCCCCTATGTGCTCCTATGGGCCCAATAAGTCACGCCTTTAAAATCCATGGCACGGTCATGTGCCAATGCGTGGGAGCAGGTGGACCTCAAGCTTCAAGACCCATTAAAAGGCGTGAGGTTATTGAGTCTGGGTGCTTGTTCCTTCATTACGCGACGATGACCGACATCCCGCTCCCCGCAACACCCAAGTCCAATACGCGACATTCTGTTCAGGAAGTGTTAGGCGATTTCACTATTTCCCACGGCGTGCCCTGACCCTGCACAGCACCCCTGCACGGCCACCGTTGGCAAGCCATTCATCGAATCCGCCACCGTACGTGCGAATGACTTATTCTGACAGTAACCCTCACAATTTGCAGCGAAACACCTCGAAAAAGTACGAGAAACGCAATGGAGGGAGACCAGCAGACCTCCTTACGTGGAGAGATCGCAAACCTCATGAACGCTGAAACCCTAGAGTGCGGGGTTGAGAGCTTCATAAAGCACTACCTTCCTGCAATCAAACTTGCAGAGGGAGTGAGCAATGACATGCGTGTTGCTGGGTCGAACGCTGTCCGGGACGCGTTTCAGGACTACCTGTCGTTTCGCTCCGAAAACGACATCTCGGAAGGTCTGGACGCGATCGTGAATGCGCTGCTCTTAGAGGGGGGGAAGCACGCTGAGGGGCAGAAACCGAGTCTGTCGTATAATTCCGAACCGTGTAAATGGAATACCTCCAGCATACCGGGAGGTAATTTCAAGATAGATGGTGGCTTGGTCAACGAGGAGAAATCTCAGCGCGTAACTGACACCATCGTTGCGATGGAATTCAAGAACCAGCGTGACATTGATCAAGTACTTAGGGTCAGATATACTCACAAATACAATTTCTCTCGCTAACAGCCCAGACAGAATCGTGAACAACTTGTATCGGCGATAGTTCATATCATGAATGACGATTTTCGCCGCATGTTTATGTTCGGTGTACGTTCTCCTCCTTTGCAAGGGACTCTTACTTACTCATGGTCGCAGATCACAATCGAAAGAGGCCGTATGAATCTGTGGTATTTTTCTCGGTCCCATTCCATCAAGAGCCAATCGTTCAAATTTTTTGAGGTGTGATCTATATTGTTCTCGCTGCTGGCGTGTACCTAACTTCTGCGACAGCATCCCGAAATCTTGGTTGATGTGCTGATTCGCTTGCTCTTTGCTGATGACAAAGACCTGGGCATTGACCCAAACATCGCTCTCAATCGCGCTCTCAATCACCCTGATCAATATGTCTATACCGTATGCGGCAAGCGAGGGCGAAGGCGTTTTCGGGTGGTGGCGTCCATCTTCGACAATCGAGTTCTCACTATGACCTGTCGGATGACCCGCGTGTTCCGGGTGCTAGAGCTAGATGGCGAAACGGACAACCCGAAAGCGGACGCCAAAGCAAAAGTACTGAAGGATTATTGGCTCAACAAGAACTCCAAAACTGAGGTGGAGATTCAGGAGCAGCTCTTCGCGGATATCGCCGAGTTTGCGAAGTCCAACTGGAGAGAGAGCATTTACTTTTCTGTGTTCAACAAGAACGACAAGACGGCGCAGTTTATAGGAGCCTTCGAAACGCTGCTCCAGCATGAGAAATACAAGAAGCTCTTTCTTGTCATTCAGGATGGTTCCCTTGGCGAGTGCTCAAAAGAAGCAGAACAGTCGGCCTGGCTCCCTCAGTTCGACATATTCCGCTCCGCAGTCACGCCCCACGCTGCTGAGCCATTTCCAACCACTCAGCGTTTGTCCCGACCACAGTCAGGTGCGAGGCGCGATCTCCAAGCGCGCCCAGTAGATGAAGCCCCTCAAGTGGTATACAAGAACTACATGCCTAAACAACGCTCGTTCCTCATCTTCGACGACGAGTGTACCCGTGTCCACTGCCTTCCAACGGTCGGAGATGTTTTCAGTGTTCTACGTGAATGTGTTACTGGTGCGTGCGTGTGATGCATGGCCGTCCGTTGGGTTGACCTCCTTTACAGCCCTCCACCTTATGTTTTGTGCTGGCTGGGTCCATCGTGACATTAGCTGTAACAACGTCATGGCCATCCAGGACCCGGAAACTCGGCGATGGAATCTGAAACTTGCTGATCTGGAGTACAGCAAGAAATATGGCCCTGGAACAGGCACTCATGATCCCAAGACGGTATGCCCACTTTCATCACTATCCGACAGTCAACTTCGTGCTAGATATTTTGCTAGGGCACTCCGTTTTTCATGCCATGCGAAATTCTCCGTGGCAGCTACTTTGGCCTCGATGCCGAGCCTCCGGATCCATTGACTTCCTGGACCAAGCTCACCAGTAGTGTTTCTGCTGTCGACATGCAACCATTCCAAGACCCTCCGGTCCGCTTCAACTTCCTGCACGACCTCGAAGCCACTTACTGGACCGGTCTATGGATAACAACTTGTCGAGTCAATTGCGAAGAATCCAGAATCTTCGGCTTTGGAATCTTCGACAACAATGCAACCTTAACACTTTCGCAAGCTAGATTAAAGGCATTCGAGAGGCCCATTTCTAGGATACTCGAGGAGTGCCTTCTGCCAGAGCTTAAAGGTCTTCCACCAAACTGTTTCGAACACGCTCGACAAGGTCTTCACGGAGCCGCGGTGTATCTGGGTCGACGCCAAGCCTGGGACAACAAGGATGAAGGATACAAACGATATTCCGCTGCCCATGCAGCCCTTGCTGTATCATTCGCCTTTTTGGCGGACCCTGCGGCGTCGTGGGCTTCCGTTCCTCTACAGAGAACAGATTCGAAGCCTCGGTCCCTAGGTGCACAGCCAGCAATCATAGAAGTCAGTGGTAAGGAGCAAGTCAGAGATGCTGATGAGTATAGGGATGATGGCGTGGAGGATGAAGACCCGTCCACAGCAGGCCGCCGCCGAAAACGTACCACCAAGGATGTCAGTCATAGAGGGCCTAAGACCTCGAAGCGCACGAAACTCAAGCAGGGGGCGCGGAGTTCTACTCCGGAACAGCCTGAAGCGTCGACTAGCACTCGACGGAACCCACGGCCGAAGCGCAGATAATCCGGCCATGCACTGTCAACTTTCTTTTGGCTTTTCCTTTTTGGCGGGGAGCGGGAGGGCTTTGCAAACATGACAGACGATTATTATGGCTTCTCTGGATCCTTTTGCACGAATTGTGGCAAGTTCCCCCAACAACCTGCATGTAATAAAACTACTTGTAAAATCGGCGAGAGTAATGATATGTTTCCGAAGTACAAGTTGTCAGACTACGATTTCCATGATTTCTCACGGTGATGTAAGACGTCGCCGCGACGTGAACGTTAGAACGTTTGAACTATCATTTACAATGGCCGACTATATCAACGAACTGTTGGAGGGGAGAATTGTACGACCCCTCTCCCGTTCAACCCGGTAGCTTTGCTAATATCTAGCAAACAGGACTTCGAAGGGCAGAAATTGGTTGAGAAGCTGATGTATTATGTCCTTATTGCCTCAACGGTGAGTAGTAGATTGAACGACGGCCAGGTACCGCACTGACCATATACATTGCCACCAGATTGCTGCGTTCATAACAGGATTTGCGCTCCAGTCGTTAAGCTTGACTTTCGGTACCATGGGGCTTTCAGTCGCTGTCCTTGCTGTGGTGCGTCACGACTTCGGAGACGAAATATGAGGATTCTTCTGACCCGTGTTGTTCAGGCTATCATTCCTCCTTGGCCGGCATACCGGTCACACCCAATTAAATGGCTCCCAGCAAGCCCACAGCCTGCAATGAAGTAGCCAATTAATGCGAGCAGTGGGTCAACGTGGGTGGTCCATACACTAAGTCATACTCTATCCCAGAAAGCTGTTTTTCTACTCTCTCAGAATGGGATGGGACCTCGTACCCGAACTAGCCCCAGATTGCTCGACCGCGAGAAAGCTTTCGTGGCGCTTCGAAGGCGGTCTCGCCTGCATGTCATATATCACCAATTGGTTCCGGACAAGACTTTGAGCTTCTGCGGCGGTTGGAGCACGACATGAGGCGTGTCGCTCTACGCTGGACGATAATTCGATCTGGTATTTATGTACAGAGACCAATCCTTCAAATTCCGTGAAGCCATCGGCTGGATGGCGGTGCAATTGCCCCTAACGTGACCATATAAGACCTCTAATCTTCAACCCAAACGCCGAAGAGACCATGACAGATACTGCACAAGCTAATGGAGCGGGCGACCTGGAGCAAAGTAAGAGAATCGTATAGCTTTCATGATGATGTGTGGCTTATTGAACGTTTTAGACAGCACTAATGAGCCTCGGCAGCCTGAGGGGTTCATGTTGTGCGAGTGTACTCCATCGAAGAAGCTGAATTCAGGATCACCTTCCTACTGCCGCATCGGCGCTCTGCCGGTTGCAATGCTCATCTTCCTTCTGTCGGTGTATGGATTTTTCGACCACCAACACCAGCTCAGGGGCAATCCTGTTAGTATCCCTACGTTTGTCTAGGTGTCATTTATTGACTTTGTCAGGCCTCGGACTCGAGCCTCATGGTTTGTTTGTTCATTTCAGCCATACCGGGGCTGTCGTTGGCGGCATACTGATGTCGATTTTGTCGCTAGGTCAGCTTGACGGACTTTCGTTGCGAAGCCACTCAAATGGTGAACGCCACCCCCGGATCCAAAGTAAGGATGTTGCATAGGAGCCGTATCCTGCGACACTGAAATGATGTATTATGTTAGGTTGGATTCCTTTTGGATCAAGCCGTATTCCATCCTGGTCCTATCAACAGTCTGTCGCGCTTCACTCGGTTTGTGCCCCCTTCTTGACGCACTCTTCTCTAATCTACACGGCAAAGCACCCCGGAAACGTCACTAATTTTGACGGTCTCGCGTGGTACAAAGTCCATGTAAGTTAGGGTCCACTCTGCTTCATCCACATTCATCATTGAGGCTACGACTAGGAAATCAAATCCATAGGCGGCAAGTTCAAGTTCACCCGGCCAGCAGCACCTAGTATGTCACCTTATTTTGGCAGCGACTTTGCTTCAAGACTCGTCCACTCATGGGTGATAAATGCAGGCTTTCCCCGTTTCACCTTTTCAGCAGCCAAGCACTTTGCCTAGTGCACGATACCTCATGCGCGTAGAGCACTATGTCCCCAACGTAAGTTGCGGGTCAAACAGTTGAGCTCAGAAGCGCTTGCTGATGACCCACTTTTGTCACTACGCAGACGGCCTCAGAGACCTTCGGTGGGGCCCAGTACTATATTTCTTGCGGTCGGCTCAACGTTGTCGTAGGCGATAGTATTGGTCCAGATCCTCCGCTAAACTCCTCCACCCCCATCAATTGATCCACCTGTTTTCTGGGTCTCTGCTATCATCATGTTGTCTTGAGCTATCCTTGAGCAAGGGAGTTGAACCCACGGTGGATGGGCGATGGTACTCGGCAAAGTTAGCGGTGAGGGGCTCGGCGATACGTCAACCATGGCAGAAATAAGGGGATCCTGGGAAAGGAGATGGCATTGGAGGATTAACAGCCAGAATATGCAAGTATTTTCAAGGGCTCTACATTCGTTAATCATCCGAGAATGTTTACCCCGGCGTGACTTTGGTAAAAGCTCGCACTCGGCCGCCGTGTAGCCTTTGGCATGGATTAGGTCGGGACTCGACAAGTAGAATGCCGTAGGCTGGACTGTCTTTAGTGTTCCTTAAGTGTTAACATGCCAACGAACCCATGGTATGTCCTTACTTGCATACTAAGAGGGTTCGACTATTGTCATCTCGTATAGGCTGGTTTCCAAGCCTATGTAGTACTTACATACGTGTCCTGTGACAAGCGGATGAAGCATCGGGGGACAGCGCCCTCGGACGATTGGAAGGTTGGAACCAGGCTATATATTTAATTTGTAACTTCTTTTGAACTACCGTTTCTAGCCTTCACCGCCTTGATCCTAAATTTCCTTTGCCAAGATGTCAGTTTTCGAGTGTAAGCTACCACGAAGTGCGTCTACTCAAGATTTGACCGTTCAACCATAGGCTAGTCCTCTTCGGAGCAAATTCCACTCGACTCAGCCGTGGACGTGAGTACCACCTTTGGCAAGAAAGGTATGCGGAACCGCGCCTTAGCTCAACAGCATCTCAAGCCGGAGAATAACACTTTATCACATATGATACCAGCATTCATGTTTTCGAGTGCGTCAAATTAGCGACCACAGCTGAATGTCTGGCAGCACCATGCTAAACGTAGGCAGATTGACTAGACTGACAGATGATTAAGAGTCTTCCCAGGAGCAGTGTAGCTTCTCTTTGCCTCAGGTATATATATATAATCCTCCCTGCCCATGTTCTCTCCGTAGCTTCAACTCTGATACTGGAAACCTCCAGTGAAAGGTACCGCAGTTTGCCACTCCATCGCTTGCCTCACGCTTATCATGTATCACGTTTAGATGAAGTCGATCATCGTCTGGATCGTTGTTGCAGTGGCCGTTGCGTCTGCGCGGCCCAATGACTGGGCGGTACCCTGCTTCCAAGGCGAATGTGCCTATGATCTCCATCCATCGACGGGAACTTCAGGTCACATCAAGATCGTATGCATTCTCAGATTTTCAACGGCTCAGGTTTATGTTTAACGTTCCCTCTATCAGGCCGGCAGTCCTAGCGCCATTACGGACATCACGCCGGCTGCAGGATGGGTGGTATTGGACTGTGATCCCAACCGCCTGGAACAGGAAATCCGCCTTGTCTGTAACAGCCATGATATGGAGGAAGCGGGATGTGCTCATTTCTTCGAGGGTGGTGGTCCCGAGCATAAGTATGCTCGGCTACCTGAAAGCGTAAGCACCTATGAGCCGCTACGGCGGTGTATTCTCAACAATACCCCTTCTTAGTGTTCCACCCACCCCTTCGTCCGCATCGCCAGTGCAAAGGTGGATAACGATCAGAGCATCCCTCACCACAGACATGATCAAATTGAGGGGCGCGACGGCGTCTTCCCTCAGGTCTATGCTGTTCGCATTGATGATCAAGTAAGTGAATATTCCCCCTTCAATGACTGTCAATCCTAACCGCACGTCAGTTCCACGAAATTAACGAGACGAAGTCAGCATCTTGTCCGCCCGCGAAACTAAAAGTGTTCTAATCTTGGTCCAGATTTGGCGCAGTCACCTTCGCTGTTCTTGGGTAAGTGCCGAGACCGACCTGTTTTATTTGTAAGACTCATCAGATATTTAGAGTTACGGAACCTGGTGTAAATATGAGCTTCGACATGCCTCACGACATAAATACACAAGAGGGGGCTGATCGCTTCACCCAAGCGGCCGGAAAATGTAAGTGATCCGGAGCAATACTCACCTATATCTAACGGCTCATGACGTCGTCATAGTTATTGAAGAGCGTAGTGCCGCTGCGCTCGCCAAGCGAGATGACATCGACACGAAGAAAGATATTCCTTTCAACTACACTGCTAATATCCCTTTCACTGGGGCCACGCACAAATGCAAACATGGCTCGGTAGAGGTCTCCGCGGGGGTCTCGCTCAATCTGGACGCCAAAGTCTCCGGCAAGATGAAACTGGGGATGTCTGCTGTAGGTGACTCTGCCAATAAAAAGCTTACTTCCTTCGCGGAGCATTTCATTGGTACGCAGGAATTCAGTTTAATTAATGGAGTGTAAGCACTACTAATAATCCTTGCAGACTTCACGATCACCATTGATCAAGCTCTGAGAGGCAAATTCGAATTGAAAGTGGGTTTCTGCCCTCCACATGTCCTGTTAGCCACCAACAAGATGATTCTCAGGGTAAACTTACGGTGGGGGACTGGCCCATCCTCCCTGCGATCGGTATCCCATCTCTTGCCCTCGATCTTAAGTGAGTGCACCCAAGCCTGTTATCCTTAAGCTTGACCCAGAGTAGATTCATCCAGATCGGGACGTTGTTCGAGCTCTCAGGACATGTGTCCGGCCAAATCGATGTTGGGGTTGAAATTGACACCCGCGTTGTCTACGGACTCGAAAAAGGTACGCGGTATATTGTGGTAATTGATGTCACTGAAGCGATCCTTCCAAAGCTACGTTTGACTTCCCAAAGACTGTTGAGATGAAACCGCATTGGAAAGACGGCAGTGAGAGTATTCAGTTGATGATATCCTGCGGCCCTTCTAAACGCAGTTCTAGGATATACTCTCAAGGTCAGCTCGGGATCGGACAAACTCGCCTCCCTCAAAGTCGGCATCATCCCTAAGTTGATTTTCGGAATTCATGTATTTGGTCTCAAGCCGGACGTATACCTGACCTTCGGGGCCTACACCGAAGGCAGCATCAAGCCCAAGAAGCCGATTGAAATCAAGTCTGGCGAGAAATTCGATATCAGGAAACAAGAAGTCTGCGGTGAGGTCAAAGGCTTGCTCAATGCCAACATTGGGGCAGAAGTCTCCCTATGGGATCTCTGGAAGCCTAAATATTCGAAGACACTTTGGGAACATAAATTCGACTTTTGGAAGGTATGGATTCGGTTTCCCTGCAAGAGCTAGCATTCTCAAACATAACATTGTAGGGTGCGGGTTGTCCCGCGAAGCGTGAGCTCGGCGCTCTTCAGGGCCCCCTTCTCGGCAACGTTACCGTGTCCAATGCTTTCATGTCGCGCTCTGTCCACAACACAGATACTATCAAAATACACGATATAACGAAAGGTTGGACATGCCAAACCTCGGCAAGTAGCCCAGTGCTTGCTGCCATCGCCGAAGCCATACAGATAATTGCAAAATCGTTAGTCGCTCTCGCACCGTACGCTTGTTACAATCTCACGTGTTTCTCATAGGATTGGATTATAATGAGAGGTTGCCGTCAATCTCGGTCAACCGTATTGCCGTACTTACATGGCAGCGAGTCATAAATGGGTCTCGGAGGGCGATGTGGTTTACACTAAACCGAGCGTATCCGTGCCTTGTGGCTCATCTGTGTCAACCGTAGACTGCAGTGGGGGCCCACTATAGTGATTCAGTGTTATGTCATGCAGAAGCCAAATTAATACAGTACCATATGTAAGTTGTAAGTCTACATGTCCCTCGAGTGCTCGCCCTTTCACTGTAAAGCTTTGACCTTTCTCCAATAAGCGACATATTCTTCTAGATGTCTCTTGTCTACAGCTGTGCTGTTCACCATCGTTGAAGAGTCCTCGCGGGCAGTAGATGTCCTGAGAATGACTGGGCCCGATGCCATGCGAACGAAATCGTGTTCCAGGAAGTTCAGCACTTTAAACGCCGCGTTACGCTCAGGGTCTTCACCAAGCGCACGGACGCGATCCAGCCATTCGGGGAAGGGAATCAAAGCCAGTGGTGTCGAAATACCACCCAAAACTGTGGCGAGGTTGTCCAGCAGGCCAGCCCACGACTGACGCGAAGGGTTCTCCATGTGATAGAAAGGCCTGAAGCGTTCGCAGAAGAGGAAGTCAGTGATAGCGTTGGCGGCACGGTTTACTGGCATCCATGACAAGGACTTTGGGAAAGGTCAGAATACAGCGTGGCAGAGACGATGTAAAATACGTACCCCGTGTAGGATAGGAAGAGCCTTCAAAGTCTGAGCCGTCCTCACTATTATCGGGAAGTGCTCACTCTCGTTCCACGCGCCCGTACCTTCCGCGCCCGTCATTTGGCCAATACGGACATTCGATGTACGCACAAGAGGCTCGTCACCGGAGCCCGTGCCATAAAGTCCCTCCGCAGCCATCAATATCCTTTCGCCTACCCATTTAGCCTCAGGATAGCCGAACTCCGCGGTGTTGATAGCGTCAAGGGGAACTTCAGGGATCTCCAGAGGCCCTTGGGGGTTAAGGAGGGGGAACTTCCCAACGACGGCGATGGATGAGGCGAACATAACCCTAGTAGGTTGTGCGCCTGCACCACGTTTCCCGGTGCTGATCAGACCAAGACGGACAAAGTTGCAGAGAGCCCGAACGTGAGGGGCGAACGAAGACAGGTTGCGGTTGAAGTTGACGGGCCAGGCATTGTGGAAGATGTGGGTAACGTTATATAGCTAGAGAAGAAGTCAGTAAATCTGGGCTTGTAAGATATGATGGAATGTCATACTGATTCGTAGACGTCAGGCCGAAGTCCAAAGTCAACGCGACTGGTGTCTGCCTCGTAGAACTCAACCTTCTCCAAGTATTTGGGGTCCATAATCGCGCCACGCTTCTCCATCGCGTCCAATTGCCGTTGGCGAAGATCGACCTTGCTGCTAGGTTGCGGGCGGTTGAAGCAGATGAGCTTCGTCACTGTGGGGTCGCTAGCCAGACGTGCCACAAGCATACATCCTAAACTACCCGTAGACCCGGTTAACAGAACGACTGATCCTGCCTCCACAGATGTCTTCTGCGCGCGCAACTTCCTTGCTTCCGTGGCGATCGGCTGATATGAAATTAGCTCACTGCGGAATTCTTCGACAGCTTCTGCCATCGCCGCAAGTCGCTTGCTCTCCTTATCACCGCCTTCCTCACCATACGTGCCTTCCATAACTGCGACGATAGCATCGTAGAGTTTGATGATCGTGGAGTTCTGGAAACAGAAATCCGCTTCGATGTCTTCAACAGGCTTAGCGAGCCCCTTGGTGACACGTAAGCCAGTGAGGATGGATCGGCGGAGGCGGTTGGCTTGCAGACTGTCCATACCAACTTCGAAGAAATCGGCATTGTCCGCCTCTGGATTATCATATTCGTCGCTTCCAGTGATGTTCTTGACCAATTCACGCACTGCATTGAGCAAAGCGCCGACTTGACTAGGGAGGGGGAACGGGACGGCCTTAAGAGCGTCGGCACGATCATAAGCAATCTTGATCTCGGCGTCGAATGCAGCATAGTTCGTCTTCCTGGCGAGACTGCCTTTGTCCGTTCGCACCAATGGCTTCGTTTCTGACCGAGTAAATACGATCATCTCCCTCGTAATTTTGCCGTGTTTGTCCGTGAAAGAGTTTCCTCGCTCGAGGTAAGGATCGACAGAGGCTAGGAGCGCCTCGTGGTTCTCTGCGATGCTGAGGTCGGCTGGAGCCTTACCGGCTGCGAGCTCGACAAGGAGGCCGAGGGACAGCTGGCCGTCGCCAAATGCTAGGACCTCTTTGACATCCGGGTGTTCAGATATGGCACGCTCCATGTTCGCTGGACGAACTTTCTCGCCGGTAGCAAGGACGATGAGATCGTCCGCGCGTCCTAAAATCTTGAATTGCTTGTTGTCGTTCGGGTTCGCGACTAGGTAGTCCTGGACGACGAAAGGCTCTGGCCATCCCGGTGCTTGGCCAATCAATCTGTATGTAAGGCCATTTGCATCCTCTACTTTGACGAATTTCAGACCTAAGCGTGTGTTAGCTTTAAAGGGGAAGGGTACACTCCGACAAATGAAACGAACCCATGTCTGTTCTCGGGCGAAGGTAGTGCCAATCATACCCGGCAGGGATTCGCTCCACTGGAGCGATTGCACCTATTTCGGTCACACCTGGGAAGTATCAATGAGCTTCTCTGGATCAGGTGTGGAGGAGAGAGTACACTTACCCCAATGGTTTAGCAAGTTCACTCCTTGTGCCACGAGTTCGCTTCCGACATGTTCCTTCATCGGTGCTCCCCCAATTGCGATGAAGTCAAGAGTCTTCAGTATGTCCAATCCGCCAGGGAACCTCGTAATATCTTCGATGATAGATGGTACAGATAGAAGAGACCGAGCGCCAACTGATTGGATAGCAGCGATAGTCAATCTGGCTGTAGGAATAACTGAAGCGGGTGGGAGCACGAAGGGCATCCCGATCGACAGAGATAACGAGGGGGCCAACAGACCGAATCCCTATTCAGAATCATTAAACGCAAAAGTTGGGATGTAGCTTCGTCCTTACATGGTAGAGCGGAAGGGTCGACACGTTGAACCTGAAGGCTTGCTTCTGCTCGGGCAAACGATGACAGGCGCCGTATATCAATAGATAGGCCTGGGCGTGGAAAATAGGCTTGGGCAAGCCGGTCGTGCCAGACGAGTGCAGGATAACTGCGTCCCGGTCCTCGTACTTGAACTCGGTGTAGACAGGTGGGACCGGCAACCCCTTGTGTACGGAATTCTCAGGGTCGAGAAGCTCCTCATAGCTGAGGGCGTCAGCGAACAGGGGGATCGTGTTGACCTCGGGATCGTCTTGCAGGATAGTCAGAGTCTCCTTTGCAGCACGAGCCACTTGGGCGTTGATGAACATGCATGAGGGCTTTGTTGCCTTGAGCAGGTGCGCGATAGCGACCGGGGTGAGTCGTGCAGACAGACAAAGAACCTAGCAAACAGTAAGCTCTAAGTAGCTCTTCACTGAGTGTACCATCTGCGTACCGGTGTTCCAATCCTCAGAAGTGCCGCCATATAGATATAGATGCCGATATCGCTTCCTAGCAAGATAGCAACGGGCGGGACAGCCTGTTCCCGACGCGTCCGCCCAGTTGTAGCCTTGACACCGTTTACCATCCATGCGCAAGCACTCTCGACGGAGAACTGCAGCTGCTCAAAGGTGATTTCGACAGGGGGGACCCCTTCCCCCGCACGACTCTGGAGACCGAATATGTGATCTGGATTGTGCTTGCCGTTGAATTCAATCAGCTCTGGAAGCGAGTTGACGCCATCGGGGCGGTCGTTGCCGTAGCCCAAGTTGAGGTAGGGTCGAATGAAAGTACTGCCAGCGACAACGGGCGACATGGTGCTGGAGGGAGTTGGAGAAAGGGCTGATCAAAGAAGCAACCCCAGTTATATAAGACCCCGTGCCGAGAGAGCACAGTAGCATCGGAGTAGCAACGACATCGGGGCGAGCTGGTTGACATAAATCCGTGAGTTCGGAACAGCTGGTGGATTTGGTTCACTTCCCCGGCGGGGACACATTCCAGTCAGAAATAAGTTCATATTGCGCCGTATCACCACTTCTGTGATTGATGTTGATACATGGTGGATCAAAATTCATAGGGAGCATATTCCGAGGTGCATGGTAATTGCCACCAAGGTCACCATGTTCACCCTCGATATCCCGGACTTCTTTGTGGCGGCGCCGCGCGGCGGTGACTCCCTCTCGTCCGTGACCTGATTAATCGTTAGTTAGCGTCCACGCAACCCAACGCAAAAGCCAGAATTTGTGTATGAGAGGAAGCGCGTATGATATGTCGTTTACCGAGGGTAGCATGGTTCATCTTCAAGAAGTTGAGTTGAAGTATTGCCGCCACGTGGGTATGCTGAGGGACTTCAGGGGCTGAAGGAGACGTACTTTGAAGTGGGACGATGCTGTCAATGACATGGCGGGAACAGGGTGATGGATGCAAGTTGACATAGCGTTATTGCCCCACATACTACGCCTTAAATGAACAATGCACAAGGCATTGAACTCACAATATACTACGTCCATCTCTGATACACGGTTATGCGGTAGTTTGCCTGAGTAGTCTTATGACTCTTACCAAGTCTCTGATGGGGATGAGGGTAACCGTACTTACCTGCGTAAGCTTTCAGGAGGTGGGCGCGCATGATCAGTATATTTCTCTGGTAATTCACCGCCTATGGACTAACATAGTATAAATTATGAATCCGCGGGGCGTGCCAGCAGTACGCTCGCTTCGCAGTGCTAGGGCATAGGTCACCTTATGGAAAGTTTTCAGGAGGGTTTAGAAAGCGGCCCTTTCGATGTATGCGCGAAGCCAATACACCCAGTGTCGTTGGCTCTTTTTCGTACGGGCGTGCCGCCTCTTTAGAACATGCAAGCGAGGTACAAAAATACAGATCCAAGATTCATACACATTATTACTTCAAGCCAGTGGCCACATTTGAGGATTTGATCAAGTGTGTGTCGAATGGTGCGTGGCCGTAATTATTGACCAGGATTATATCCCCTTTTCCGTTCATCAGTCTGCAGCACCTCCTCAATCTCGCTCGGTAAAGATTCGAGCAAGGCCTTCTTTGTCGATTCTATCGCTTTCCACCCGAGCTTGGTCAGCCGGTCGGGCCTAGTATAGAAGTTTCCCCCAAACAGAGACCACCCATCTGCGCGAGTCGAATTCGCAGTTAGTGTCATGTTACACGTCGAGACAAGTGGGATAAGGCGTACATTCACCAAGAGGTTCGGTAACAGAGTCTGGGAAGGGTTTGGAGCCTCCTTCTGGTACTAAGCCTTTGGCATGCATGATCTGAAAACGTCGGCCGTCAGAAACCATATCAACAAAGAGTGATTTCGATAACGCACCTCTCCAAACTTCGCTGCGATATCGTGGTTGGTGACTTTCGGCTCCATACTAGCCGCAAAATCTGCATATCCAAACACCAATCTCAGCACGAAACCAGGATCGGCTAAGGGAGAAATATATCACGCACAAATCCCCTCTGCACCCTCATCGGCCTTGCCTTCCAACGCGGCTTTGAGAACCACTAAAAGCGCGCTGGAAACGTCTTTGACGTGGATATTATTCATCTTCACCAGGCCGGGGCCCCATGTCCCGGCGCCGCCATTGCGTTGGAACATATCCAAGAATATCCTAACTGGCAACGTCACTTTCTGCATCCCTGAGACACACAAATCGTCAACCTAGAGAATAAACAATGCGATGGAGGGCCGTACCTTCTCCAATACCGTATATCCACGCAGGGCAAACAATCGCTGTGCGAACAGGGTTCTCCTTGCGGGTTCCCGCCGCTATAATCAACTTATCCTCTTTAACGTGCTTGTTATCTGGCACGGACGTAGCCAGATCGAACCCGAGATCGGACCACTCTTTGATCCCTGATTCCTCGACATATTCACCACGAACATTATCGCTAAGCATGCCCGTCCCAGAAACGTGGAGGTATAAGGGAGGATCGCCCGGTCTGCTAGCGGAGCCTTTTTCTAAGCCGGCGAGAATCGCTATGGATTTACGACTTAGATCAGGCAGTTCAACTGAATAAGGCACATGTACTAACCCTTTATACTTCCGATGTGATCAGAGCTTGCAGCGTTGATGACAATATCGGCCTTGGCTGCCTCAGCTTCGATGGTCCCATCGTCCTCAAGCACTCCTTCGACGATCGAGATATTGGGGTACAACGCCTTCAATTGCCTCTCCTTCTCTGCCGCTGCACGAATGAGCGCGGTAATCGTGAAGTCAGGAAGCTCTCGCGCAAGATCCACTAGAAATTGGGAGCCTAAGTAGCCCGTTGCCCCGAGAAAGAACACATTGCTCGTCTTGGAGATGGGCATCGGAGGGGGCGGGGAGGGGTGATTGACAAGAATTGTGGGCGTCGTCCCCCGCTGCGGGTGGTAGGTCTTATATCATAGCGCAGAGACTTGTATTTACATAACGATTATAATCCGTTGCCAGCCACACGATGGGAGATACTGTCCAAAGTGGTTAGCAAGTTGTGTTCTGGCGTATCCCTGAAGACATACTTGCCTAGTCTAGGTCACCTGGCCGGGCCTTGGGGCGCCTTGTGTACGCCTCGATGTTCTAAACAACGGCCGGGATCATTGATGTTAACCGCGTTCGCGGAACCGGGTGGGTTAAGTGATAGCGACATAGCCAGTGGCCACCATGACGGACAGCACTTTCCAAACTCGGAACTTTCTTGGAGTTGTGCACTTCGTTTGATCTCTTCCTTCCTGAAAGGCGGAGGCATTGTGCTTTGCTACAAAGCGGCCGCTATCCTAATGGACATAAGCCGACCAAAGACACGAATCAGAATGGAATATAAGTGTGTTATGGAGTGAAAAGCGCCAATAGTTCCGGTGTCGATCGGACTTACTACTTGGATTTGCTGGCACCGCACACAGTATGTACAGACCGCAAGCTGGAAGCGGGCGTGGGAGATGGAAGGAACTTGACGAAGCGATGATCAATTGTCTTGCAGATGGAAAGCCAGGTCAAGGCCGCAGAGCTACGTGAAGACGCTGTCAATGATGGATGGGGCGCCATGGATTAAATATGTATCGTCCGAGGGTACATAGGATATGTGTGTTACAGCGGGCTGAAATTATATTCAACGTACGTTAGTGGTAGATTATACAAAATCAGCGTTCTTGAGATGCTCTCGCATGATACCATCCCGAACTTCGAAGAAGGTGAATTAGTTTACGCACACGTGAAGAGAGGACAGATCGTTTACACACCTGTGCGCAGTGTAGTCGAGGTGGCTTTGGTATCCTGCATGAACAGACAAGATGATTGGTGAGTGCCGCATTGTACGATTAGAGGGCTTATGCTTACAGTGACAGATGTGGGGTATAGATATCCAACCCGATGTTCCGGGGAATGCTGCTTCAACGTATCCTTGAACTTATCCCTCAGATCTATAGCGCGCGGTTAACTCTCATCATCATATAAAGCCGACCATCAACTTACACTTTACAACAGAAGCCGCATCGTTCGGGCGTTCTCCGTAACTTGGCAGATGCTTCTTCACATAAACCCCGCTCTTCAGCTTCTTCTTCAACAAGTCGCATTTATTGAGGAAGACGATCATTGTAGTTTTCTGAAGGAGCTTCGTGGAGACGACGGCTTTCCATAACATGAAGGAGTCTTCTAGGCGATTGACTTTATGGTCCTCGTCCAGTCGCTCGTCGAAGCATGATACGGGCGCCAGGAATATCACAGCATTGACGTTGTCGAAGAAGGGTAGCCATGCATGACGCTGGGTGAATCAACGGTCGTAAGAATGATGGTAAATGATAACAAGGTAAGGGAGTGGATCACCATGGTCCGCGCACCGCCGACGTCGTAGATTAGCCACTCCCTGCCAAACTCGTGACCTAATCGAGGATCTAAATAGTCAATCCGTATACATATGAGATATCTACATACCCGCGCTGGAAGAACGTACCTTGTTCGAATAGAATCCTATGCTCCTGAACGCCCACTGTTCGGAGGCGCGCGCGAACTACGTCGTCGTCGGAAGGCTCGTACGAACGAACCGCGATGCGCTGCAGGTCATCCAAGAAGCTGCGAACACGGACAAAAATCATGGTTCAGGATAGGGCTACCCGGGGTACAGGTTGGATACGCACAACCCAGCCGAATGTTCGATTGGTATTCTCCGGGAGCTGAGGACTTTTCTCACAACAGGATCATTCCAGAGCGCGATGAGATCTTCCTTGCATCCGGCAATGACCTCCGTCACTTCTTCCGAGGCATACTCATCAACGGCTGTGTGTTGATTTGCTGCCGCGCGCCCTTGAAGGGCATCACTCCATGTCCGCACTACGAACTCAGCAGCACGGCGGTGTTTGCCCGGCGGAATCTGAGGCGACTCGAACGGCGTCGCCTGCATGTCCTGTGAAGGCGCATTGCGGACTTCATCTGAACCTGCGCCCAGTCGTTTCTTCAATACTGTTTCGATCCGTCTCAGAGGGCTGAGCCTGAGAGCGAGAAGCTTGTGCTTATCGCCGAGGCCGACGACGGAGGAAGGGGACGAGGAAGAAGAAACGTACGAAGCAAACTCCAGTCTCGAAGAGGCGGGTGAAGTGTGGTGGGCTAGGTAGATCTCCAAGCTCTCGTCGTCGTCGTCTTGGCCAGGATCCAGGAGGGGGTCATTATTTATCTCAGCCTGCAGAGCGTCGAGAATGGCCAGTGCAGAGCGGACCACGTTGAGCTGGATAACTGCACGCCATGAGGCCCGCTCTTGCAGCCATTGCTGATAAGCGTATTTCAGCCGGAAGTCTAGTACCAATGTTGAGAATTCAGGCCATCATCTTCATAGGGCGATTCAACTCACTCTTGAGCGTCGTTGATTTTCCTAGTACAGTAGCCGCTTAGCGTTCGGGTTTAAAAGAGGGCTAGTTGGTAACGTACCGCTCTCCGCTTGTCCCAACAACAGCACTCTCAGGATGTTCTTTTGCTTCTTTAATGCGGCGCGCGCGACCCTGATGTCCTCGTCAATCCCATCGCTGACCCGCTTCGCTTCCGTCTCCCTTCGCTCCCGACTGGCCCTCTGGTCCGGCGTCTCACCGGGGGGCGGCGCAGTGACAATGTCCAAGGGGTCGTATTCGCGATTCAAGCCGACCATTGTGGATGTATTAGAAGGGTGGCAGGAAAATTGATGTCCAAAAGGTGAAACTATATAAATATGACGATTGTGAATTTGGATCTGGCCGGCCAAAAGGTCCCTTCGCAACGGCGGAACGTGTCAGGACCAAGCACAGGTATATAGAACACTGATGTGATGCTAGCTCACGATTGTATATCATTTGCTATCTCTGCGTGATCTCTGCCACAAAAACCCCAGGCGACGAACGAGAAGATTGATGAATGGTAGGTATGCCACAGGAGGATCTTCTTGAGAATAACCGTCCTATTCTAGAGGAGGGGTGATGGATATATCCACATTCCAGGTAAGGTGCGCCCCGAGTCTGTCATATGAGTCTTTGATGACACTGAGCGCGTGTTCCACAATGTGAACTTTCTGACTGAGGGTATTGATGAATGATGGGATCATTGAGGCGGTTCGGGAGAAGGGCTAGAGCCGACCAGGGAACAAAGCTTCCGTTTGTCAGATCTCCAAGAACACATCATAGCCCCCACGCGGTTACGCCGGGTCACGCATAGCTTCGTCGTAATATGGAAGATCGCGGTGTCTTTATTACAGGATGAGAATACAGTCAATTGAGAGAAATGCACAAGTATTGCTACAGTCAGTGATTGGACAAGAATAGCGATATTCATAAACCTAAAGAGAGAAAGAGAAAAGGGGGGAGGGAGGCGTTCAACGCCGATTAAGATCGCGTTCCAAGACCATCTCCCACACGCCGTTGGACTTCCTTGTAAATCCAACCAAGTACACCCAACCCATCAAGAAATCTACCTTCTTCACCCCGAGGCTGACCTCCAACATATCATTACCGCACCTTTCCTTGAAAGCTTGCGTCAACAAAGCACGGTCCGACGCGCTCAGCGCCTCATTCCAGAATTGTCTTGCACTGATCGGCTCGGAGAGTCGCTCAGAAATTTGGTGCAGTATGTCGCCGACGGTTATTCCATTTGGCTGTTCCTGGTGGACGTCGATATACCACGGGAGTAATTGGTGAGTGATGCGGATGAAATCGGTCGGGGGATTGCAGGCAAGCTGACATAGATCAATACCATTCGCTGGACGAGCAGCTGAAGGAAGAACGAGCGTAGAAGTAAGCGCCAGGACGTGAGCGTGCATTGAATGCAGGCCATTCGTCGTTGCGTATCGCAGGAGGGGATCTATTGTACGTCGGACGCGATCCGTGTGCTCTGAGGGCGGCGAATGAACAACATGCGTATAGAGGATAAGTATGCGCAGCTTACCCTTTACTTCCGAATCTATCCTCGTAAGTTTGTGCATGATGCCACCCAGAACAGTCCGACTCGGCGTATAATCCGCTCGCCAATCTCGAGGCCTCCGCGCAAGATTCTGTTCGCCGTATGAATCGTCGCGGTGCACCCTGGGTAGCTTCCAAGCGCGGTAAGAAGACGGCGAAGCTGTTCCGAGAGAGTTTGATCGTTTGAGGCCGTGCCCAGGGGAGTGCCCACCGAGCGAGGTGGCTCGACCAAGTGGCGACGCGCCGCCGCCGAACCACGGGCTTGCGCTCGCTGGCTGGTCGTCTGGAGCGAAGAAAGATGGACCGATAGCAGGCATACTTGCGGCTGGAGCGTTGAAGTTACCGATTCCAAACCGATCTGCGCCCCACGGTTGAAGAGGGGGGTTCGCTGGTGCGGCCTGTGCAGGCCATGGACTTGGCTGTTGTCCCCAAGGGTTGTTCTGTTGTCCCCACATATTGGCTTGTTGTCCCCACGGGCTAGGACTTGACAGAGCTCAGCTACGCTCATCACGAAGCATGAACATGGACACTGACTCACCTTGCAGCTGCACCTGGAAAAGCTGACTGAATGGGGTCGTACGGGTCCGGTGGTGGGATATAGGTCGGTCCAGGGGAAACAAGATGAGGTAGATCGTCAGCGTATGGTGGGTGGTTGAAAGCCATTTGAGATGGGGAAAACGGCGGTCAGATTCGAACAACGAAACGGCCTTGTCGTGATTTATAGCAGCTGAGCCCGCACTGCCCTATTATTGGCGTTCTGGCAGTTCCTGTAGCGATGTAGTTCTTGTGGCCCGCAAGTACAATGATCCCGTTCACCGCGTCGGATATTAAAATGCTCAGACGGTTGAGCGTTGAGCTCAACGACGTTCTCTGGTCGTCGTCAGTGTCCACTGGCAACGGGCTACAGTGAGAAGACGGGTTATTGGGTAATCACAATCGCTGCAATCTGATAATCTAATCTCAAAAAATTTTGCTTCCACATAATCATGGTCGCGAATTACAGTTACGGCATTATAGCACTGACAGCACAGCATGGAATCGTAGCCTCATGTACAGCAGTGCCCATTGACCTTGAGCGTCTCTGGAGTCCACTGCGCACAACTCAACAACTTCGTTGATCACCTCCTTCGCGTCTTCATCCCCCAGCTCGCGAAGAAATGAATGCCTCACGAACAACTCAAGCCAAGCACCGAGGCCCGCAGGCAACGGCGTATATCTAGGATTGAGGGATATATGGACGACTTTGAAGCCAGCGGAGGATAGAAGCTATACCACGGGAATGCGGGAGCAGTTGTGAATTTGTATGTAGACTTGATGGGGAAGGGTGCATTATTATGCCTTACCGTCTGATAATCGTGAACGGAGGGGAAATACCAAGGATCCATTGTCGCGGGATCATAATTCCTCCTACGCAAGACTATGTGCAGCGCAGATCGAACACCTGGACGAATGATTTAGCCTATAATTACGAGATAGAGGAACCCATCACAAACCTGCGCAATTCATAAATCCTCCCATCTCACCCACGAACCGACCGCCGGGCTTCAGCATCCGTTTGACACTGAGTAGCACACCCATAGGGTCCCGTTTACACCAATGTAGCGCGGCGTTCGAGAACACCGCGTCGAACTGGTTGGCAGAGGCCAGGAGAGCCTCGGGGAGATCTGCAGGCGCTTGGATGTCGGCAACGAAGGCATGCTCGAGACCCGCATGCTTGGCTTTATCAATCTATTATAAGAGCGAAGAATCATAATTATGGGTGAAGCCGACATTAACATTACATACCATGCTGGAACTGAAATCAACACCAACAGCGCGGCCATCACTCCCCACGGTTTTCTTCAATTCAAGCGTGAGCTCGCCGCTCCCACATCCAAAATCGACGATCCGCTCTCCCGGTTGCGGGGCGAGGAGCTCGACCACTGGGCTGGTAAATGCGGAGGAGTAGACGAAGGAGGCTACTTGGTTGTAGCGGGCTGCAGACCATCCGGATGCATCAGGGACAAAGGCAGGATTGCTGACAGGGCCTTGGCTCGAATCTGATTCCACCATCGCAGCTTTCGTGAGTTGTTGCTGGCTTGTCGCTCTCTCTTGAACCTTTATTATGGTACAACAAGATGTGTGATCGGCCGATAGATGGAAATTGGGCACGGCCGAGATAGTATACGCAACGGGTGTGACTCATGCGAACTTCATGCGCACTGCTTTGGAACTGCTGCAAGAAAGTGTCGATCTAACGCTTTGGGTTCAGCGCTATCTTGATCTCAGAGACCTCTTTCGAGTTCATCCTGACGCTGACTGAAAATCGTCTCTGGGTGCGACGTTCTAGTCAGCGGCTTATCCAAGCAAACACTCTTGGAAACGCACCTCAGAATGCTTGCGAGGCAGAGCACTAATAGGCCGGTGACCGTCCTGTCTATGAAACTCCTCCCGAAGAGGAGATTGTCGATAGACAGGCCGGTCGATCTGGGTTTGAATTGGTAAGTGATGCGGCCTGTCAGATGATTAAGCCAGAGTTCATACTCCGATAACTAGAGTCTTTTGCTGAAGCAATGTTATGGAGAGTTCAAGCAGTAAATTATGGGCAGGATACTATGTATGACAACAGAACATATTATATAACAGACAGAAATTGGCTTTGGAGTATCCTGCTGCCTATCCAAGCTCAAACGGCACATCCGATGAGTGTGGCACGAGCTCCTGTGCCCCTGAGCACTCAGAATTGCAAGAAATTGTAGCCCACTCAAATTAGCGGGCTGTACGGTGTTGAATTGTTAACTAAACATCTTTAATATCAATTAATTGCATTAAATCACATTGTATGGCTTTAAATGCTTCTACAGTGACGAGATGAGGAGAAAGTGTACAAAGGGGCTTGATTCACACGGTCAGTCCAAGTCCAGAAATTCCCAAATTTGGTGCGGAGTCTTGACATTCTTGACAGATCTCTGACAGGCCGCATCACCTCACAACTTTTCGACCAAATCCACCAGCCCGCCTATCGGCGATTTCCTCTTCGAGCGACAATCCCTCAGGCGGCTGGTCACGAGCCTAGAGCACTAACGCACTGCTAGGTCTAGTTATAGTATGCACCGTTATAGCAGTGCCAACAAATTGCTAGATACCAGCATAGATAATCCTTCTTGTGCCCCTGACAGATCACGTGACTGTAGACGGTTGTCACGGACCTTAACGCGTTCCTTAACCTCAGTCTAGGTTTCGCTTCACCAGTGACCACCACCGACCACCATGGAATCCACTTCGCAGCCGTATACGATACTTCGAATCAAGCGCAAGAGGAATGAGGAGCCTCTTGATGCCCTAGGTACGTTCTTCTCCAGCATTCCTACTTGAAGGCGATTGACTGTAGTTAGTCGTCGAGTCCGCGACTCCTCGAAAGAAGTCCCGAGGGGGCATGGGCATGTTTCAGTTTGCTCAGACCGTTGAAGCAGAGGCATGGGAGGATGATGCACGGAGGAAAGCCTTGCAGGTATGACTAAGGAGACTGACCACGAAGAAACAGGGATCACATACAATTGCTTAGGAAGAGATTCAACGTCTAGCGAGGGAGAACGCCTCCAAGACATACGAAGCACCCAAGATGCCCCCTTCTTCCCCTCCTCGCCCACCCGTGACTGATGCTCGACGCTACACCATCGTCAACACCCAAGAACAAGAACCAGAGCGCGGCCGGCTTCCCACTAGCCCGTATGCAAATTCTTCTTGGTATATAATATTGGCTGAATCTGTTTGCTAGTCCCGTTGTGGTTTCTTCCCAAGACGTCGGTTCTAGAAGTCCAGAAATCAAGCTCTACGATGCGGTTGTCTCCAACGGTGCGCCTGACGCAGATCCGGAGATGGAGAAGTTCCTGCCTATGATTCGCGATTACCTCACCAGTGAGCATCAACGACTGCGACTTTGCTTATTCCCCACGTCGGTGCTGACTGAATTGTCAAGTTCATGACATACCTCTGGACGCTGAAACACGGAATACCAGCACGATTAAGGAATCCGATGATTATGTGTGGGATGTGTTCTATCATCGGCCAGCTTCGCTCAGCGAGTGGAATCATGTTGCAGCGAATGTTGGAACATTGTATGTGCCAAGTGTTGGTGACTTGCGCATCCTCATGGCGTACTTACTCCCTGCAGAACCGGGCTCCCTCCGTCTCTGAACGATCCCTTCGATTCTGATTCTGATGATGAAGTCGTCGACGAAGCTGACGAAGATTCCAACGGTAAAACATCCGCTTCGGAATAATCCATAGTTGCTGAAACAATTCTCAAAGCGGAGGAGTACTTTACCAACGACTATCCTGACGAGGAGTCTTCAGTTGACGATAGTGATGGAAGCGGTAAGTGATAGACATTCAACACTAACTCGTTTGAATCCTAACATTCTTGCTATTAGATGCCTTCCATGAGTCGTCTGACTACGAACTGTAATGTTGGAGGAAGAATCATCCGCCTCCAAGGCACGATAATCGGAATATAACGCAGAGAATAAACTAGATCGGTTAGACCACATCACATGTGTACACTATCATTGGTTGATTAATATATACAAAGGAATTGTCGTGGAGATGCTCAAGGTTGGTCCGCGCCGTTTCGGGTACATATGCGGTGGACGCTGTTCTTCACTGGCATGCTGGGCGAGTAGTTACCTATCTGATATCTACTCGGACATGTGCGACGCCCCACCCACCAACTGCACCCACAAAACAGAGTCATCAGGCTTTTATGATCCCCACCAAGTTGCTGGGATCTTGCCACTGACATTACGGGTGGTCAGTGTCCTTTGTTCCTTTCCCTTCTTTGTGCCATACCCGTCTCATGATGTAGATACTGCAGATGTCTGGTGGTTGTCGGTTGAGCCTTGATAATCAATGATCACTTTGCAGCATGACCATTTCAAACCTGATTGTGTGTCCCAATACATTGGAAATCAAGATATCGCCGTTTCGTCATCAAGCTCATCATCAGAAGTTGCCGAACTCGTAGCAGGCGACGAGACACCGAAAGTAGGTGTATCCCTACTATGGTTTTGCTGGGTTGATCATAACGTAGAGTATACAGGGGCCCTGACCCCGGCGAGCAACGCGGCATACGAAGATCGTGATCGTCTGATATTGAGAGAAATTACATCAAAGCCCGTATTGCTCAATGCTATATAAAAGGTGCATCTTGTAGCTGGAGTCGGGACCCACCTTTGGCGAATTCACTGCGGGCAAATGCCTATAAAAGTGTGCAAGATATGATGATAATATCTTGATGATAATACAACCATCTTCCGCCTATTGCCACTGTAGATATTCTAAAATTATTTAGATTATTGTCCAAGATATAAATTACCATATCATCCAAATAATTGTTGTGATTATTTCTCAAACATAATCATCAGTATTATAGAAGAGGGAATAAGATTATTATCTACCTTTTACTGGCAGAAATATGCTGAAGATATTGTGAATACTGACAGCGGTGAAATTTACGATACCATCCTCAATATCTTCAGCATATTTCTGCCAGTAAAAGGTAGATAATAATCTTATTCCCTCTTCTATAATACTGATGATTATGTTTGAGAAATAATCACAACAATTATTTGGATGATATGGTAATTTATATCTTGGACAATAATCTAAATAATTTTAGAATATCTACAGTGGCAATAGGCGGAAGATGGTTGTATTATCATCAAGATATTATCATCACATCTTGCACACTTTTATAGGCATTTGCCTGCAGTGATTTCAGACCTGGTGTCCAAAATGTCCGATGCTTATTCTGGCTCGCTAGATGTTGATGTTGCCATCCAAATGTAAGGAATCTTGTTCCTGTCGGAGGTACACTCTCTGAATTCATCCTCATAGGCTTTCCTCCAATTACCTAGAAGCTGCATCGATGAGTATGATGTTATGGGTCCTGGAATGAAATGGAAGGAACCGTTTTACACAGTTGTGAATATACGGGTGCTTGCAAAAGATGCAGGCAATCAACATACCCGGTTGCCGGTTTTTTTTTTTAAATTTAGTTTACCTTTTAATTTGATTTAATTAAGCACACATGGAAGGTAACCACATGTCATCAGGGGATCATGTCAGTTGCTGTATTGAGTCGCTTTCAAGGGACTTTAGGGGGATGCTCCTAAATTGTCAAAGAACATTATTCTCCTCCAACTAATGACACAGTGGGCTATAGAATCAGAATTAATCTGCTACAGTCTATATGATGAAAATGATACTATAGCTATTTGTTGACACTTTCTCTGTATGCCCTTCCATCTCTCTCCCTTTGCTGCAACTATTGCTTCATTCATTCTCATATCATAGACTTACATTCCTGCATGGATGAGTATTGGAGGATCTCAGAGTGGGCTCTATGACTGCAGACAGACAGTTAGAACAGAAAATTCCACTGTTTCAATAGGTTCAGTCAGCTTTGACACTCCTGTTAGTCCAGTTTCAATGAAATAATAGTTTACTCCAGCTGAGGAGTAGATGGTCATTCTATCAGTGGTTGAACTCAAGTGTAGATGTCCAAAATCCTTTAGGAAAGTCTATTTAGTGCTGGGACAATGATTGCCATGGTAGGTTGCTGGTCTTTGGGACTTCAGGGGGGCATAGGGAGTCCAGGGGCAGCCCAGGGGTACATATGAACTCTGCTGCATTAATTTCTCCCTATTGCCACTTTATTTGATGACCAGGACACTAGGTCAGTTCAGCAAATACAAGAGCTCACATGTGTGCATACCCAAGAACCGATAGTATAAGTAGTAGGTAGAAATCTAAGATGAGCCTAGTAAATATGGACAAGTCTAATAAGGAATGGATTGTAGCCAAATGGCTATGATATTGAAATGGACCCGTAATTGCCATGCTTGCAATGGCCCACATCTACAAGTAGCTCCTCAGCTCCTTCTTGTGCCATAACTGATGATCGTCTGTCCTATTCTGCCCTGTCAAAGCCATTCTCTTCTACGACTTTCTCTTGACCCTGGGTAAAGAAAGCAAGCTGTTCTGGGAACGCCCTGCTTGGTCTAGTGCTGCGGTGTTGTTTTACTTAAACCGCTATGGCGGCTTGTCCGGTTACATAGCAATTGCATTCTTTTTCTGGAGGCCAGACTTCTTGATCAGCTCCAACGTAAATCTCACCCCTCACCCTCGCCAATTCTGTTACTGACGCTGTAGCTCCCCAAGAGGCATGGATAATACCATACATACCGCGTGTCGAGCTCTAAGCGAAGTTTTCAGTTGTTCAAAATTCGAGATTTTCATTCAAATCCACGTTGCTTTTTTGCACATCATCATAAGCAGTAGGTGCAATATTCAACGGTGTACCACATTCCCTGATGTTCTTCACGTACTAGGTATCCTCGTCCTCAGGACTGTGGCCCTCTATAATAATGATCGTCGCGTGAAATATGGATTATGCTTCTTGATGCTTCTCATGACCGTTAATGGTGTTGTAAGGCGCTCTCTTCTTACTTCTGTCTATGTTTCGTCTTAACCAATGTGCATCTTGACCCGTAGATCCAGTGGTGTATCTACGGCTTCGGGGGCTCCCCAGGAAATCAAGTCAACGTAGAGAACAGTCCTTTGAAGCGGGATTGCTTTCTCCCCTTCGGACATATTCAGTAAGGGTCCGTCGTTTCGGGTGTTTACATTTCATTGATAAGTTGTCAGAGGCATCGGTGTGTGCACCGACTTCGCCCGGTACTCCTATTGATGCAGCTCTTCACAGAATTTGCCTCCGATTGGGCATTTCTACTAGTCTTAGATACCGCAGTGTTTATCCTGACAGTTAGAAAAACCTACCCACTAGTCAGGGATGTCCCCTGTGGAAGGTCTAGCTTAGCATGGGCGTTTCTGCGAGACGGTGAGCAATCGGATCCCACTGATACAACAGGCGTCTGTTCATGGGTGTTAGGCTCTATTTATTTTGCGTAGGTTCTTCCCATCGACACGATGATCATTTTCACAGTGTTTCTAGACTTCTGTCTATTGCCAACATGGCCAACATACTGGTGATGCTGGTGAGCGTCCCCACTACTCATTGCTTGTCAATCTCAACCGACGTCGGACAGCTGTCCCCTGTGAGCTAGATTGTGCTCCTATCACCGAGTCAAACTTATGCTGGGGATCACTACAGCCGTACTTGAAGACTCTATTCCCCATCTTTGTCAACACGTACGTGTTGCCCGCCTTTGATCCATCTTCTTATCACTTGCGCAAAGCTGACGCCACATATCAGCCTGTCTAGCGCCTCGATATCGCGTCTCATGTTGAATCTTCGGGACCCATGTCTTCGTAAGCTAAATCAAGTACCAAAAGCGGTCGCCCCGCTGGCTGTCGAACGACCGAGGGCAAAAGACGATGGCTTAGGGCGAAGATCACCTAGGAACCCGAGAGCGCAAGAAGTTGCTGATGCAATTAGGGCATTCCGAGTTGGTCACGGCTCAAGTCCATTCCAGTTTCCTCTTCAAGCACCATCTACTCGTACACACCATTCAGATATACCTATATACCCATCGGTCTATCGGATTGAATAAATGGATCTACTACCCATCGCCGCATCGTGTATACTAAGTAGTAATTCAACATGGCAGGTTGCATGATTGCGTTGAGGAACATATCTCTGGACACCGATGTAATGAATACCCAAGTACTCAAGTTATGAAGCATGTTGATCGGCCATTGATCGGGCGCGAATATATACGAATTCAGCGGCCTCCTTCTGAAGGATATACCTACGACTAGGCGCTCGCGCTTTGCCTTCCATCATCGACCAGCTTCGTTCGGCGAGTGGATTTTCTGTGATAGAGAATGTTAGAACATTGTACGTGCCCAGACAAGTCGACCCATTTGATCGTTGGGGTCGATCTGTTTGTCCTCATCCGATCTTTCCTCATTGCCGGTACGGAGTTCCTTATGTACATTATGAACAATGAGGCTCATCCTTAAGTTGTTTCCAGATATATGTGGGATGTTTGTTCGAGCTTACTCCTGTCTGAATCGTAGCAAAGCCTACATGCTAGCATCGTAAGGTACCTAGACCAGTTGGGATGGACCGCTCGCTCCATATATTCATACATGTCAACCCTACAATAATATTATTTGCTACATCTCTCTGATTAAACGTGAAATCGTAGTTTCCACTCGTTACAATCCGAGTCTGCAGGGAGTGCGTGAGACATACGTCCATCATAGTGTGCCAGAATGGCTTACGCTTTGGCAACGACCTTGACGCTTTCGGCAATGGAACCAAGTGTTGGGCTGGTAGTTGAGGTGTCACACGCCCAGTTTGTTGAGAGGGGAGGGATGTTGATCTTGATGCCGTCGGTGTTGTGGACCGAGCGGGATACAAGAGCGTTGGGCATAGTAACGTTGCTAGCAAGAGGAGCATCAAGGGCCAAAAACTCCCGCTTGGCCTTGGGGCAACTTGCGCTCTGTAACATTCGTTTGAACATGCCAATTGTTACAAAAAAGCCGAAGACATGCCTTCCAGAAGTCGAATTCTTTCTTCCAGATGTTCTTGACGGTATTGCCTTTCCAGATGCTGAAGAGAGCGAGTTCTGCACCAATGTTGGCGTCGAGCAACCCTTTGACTTCGCCGCAGATTTCGACCTTCTTGATATCAAATTTCTCGCCCGACTTAAGCTCGACTGCCTTCTTCGGTTTGATACTACCTTCAGTGTAGGCACCAAAGCTCAAGTAAACGTCGGGCTTGATACCGAAGACTTGGATGCCAAAAAGGAGTTTGGGGATGATGCCAACTTTGAGCGTGGCAACTTTGTCTGATCCAGGGTTAATCTTCAGGGTGTAGGCTATGTTTGGGTTCAAGGAATCAGAGCAGGACCTCATTTATTACGAAGGGAATGCACTCACAGCCGTCTTTCCACATTGGTTTGATGGTGCCAGTTGCGGGGAAGTCGAATGTAGCTTTTGGAAGCCATGTCAATAGCTGGAGGAGTCCCATGAATAAGTCACGTACCCTTTTCAATTCCGTAGACGACGTGGGTGTCTATTTCGACGGCGACATCGATGTGGCCGGACATGTGCCCCAAGAGTTCGAACATGGTCCCGACCTTGATAAATCTGCAGCGCACGTGAAGGATTGCGCGTTTAGAGTAGTGGTTGCTAATGTACTCACTTGAGGTCGAGCGACAGAGAGGGAACACCAGTTGGGGTGATGATCTTGAAGTCTCCCAACGTAATCGCGCCCTGATAGGACAGCGTCAGTAAAGCAAGTATGCTACATGTAGAGGAAATGACTCTACGCTGAGTTCAATCTTGCCCCTAAGATCTTGTTCGATGGTAATGCTGAAGTCTGTTGATTAACACAGGTGAGTAGACTAAATGGTGAGTGGCTTCGACTCTGCATACCGAAGAAGTGCTCGGCGAAGGACGTAAGCTGTTTCTTGGCAGCATCGCCAACAGCTGACATGCCTAACTTGAGGTGGCCGTCAACCTTAGCCTTGAGAGAGATCCCCACCATTGCGGAGGCCGTTGCTGAGCCGTGCTTGCAAGATTTTGTGACAGTGGTGAAGGGGATTTCAGCGAGATAGCTGAAGGGCTCCACTTTCTTGGTGTCGATGTCTTCTCGCTTGGAGAGCGCAGCAGCGGCGCTACGTTCTTCCATGACTGTATGATATCGTCAGATCAATGAACAGAAGTGGGAACTTGGTGGGGATATCTCACGTTGTTTGGCTGCTTCGACGAAGCGATCAGCACCCTCCTTCGTGTGGATGTCGTGAGGCATATCGAAGCTCATATCGACGCCAGGTTCCGCAACGCTAGAACGATAGTGAGCCTTATGAATGAGGTCAAATTCGGCCAGCATTTACCCAGCAACGGCGAAGGAGACGTCGCCAAATCTGCAAGTGAGGATAGATTAGCCCGACGAGGTGCGAGACAAGCGCTTTGAGATACAGACTTGCTAGCGTCAATCTCGTGGAACTGGGATACCGTCAGTATTGTTGTACACGAACGAAAGGGGAGCGCGTACTTGATCATCAATTCGGACAGCGTAGACTTGAGGGAATGAACCGTCACGCCTCTCAATTTGATCGTGCTTGTGGTGAGGGATGCTCTGATCTTCGTGCACCGCTGCACTTGCGATGCGGACGAAGGGGTGAGTGGAGCACTAAAGAACATTATTGCAATTCTTTACGTGCTCGATGGGATGCTCACGCTCTCGGGAAGACGAGCATACTTATGCACGGGGCCTCCGCCTTCGAAGAAATGGGCGCATCCCGCTTCCTCCATATCGTGGCTGTTACACACGAGACGAATGTCCTGATCCAGGCGGTTGGGGTCGCAGTCCAAGACTACCCAGCCTGCCGCCGGAGTGATGTCTGTGATAGCATTGGGGCTACCAGCCTTGCGAGGGCTTTAGTGACAAAAGTAGGACGAAAGTTGTAGAAACCTACGATCTTGATGTGACCCGATGAACCCGTCGACGGGTGGAGATCATAGGCACATTCACCCTCAAAACAAGGTACCGCCCAGTTGTTGGGCCGTGCAGCCACAATAGTCGCTGCAACAGCGCTCCAAGCGATAATCAACTTCATCTAAATGAAAGTAAGAACATCGTCATTCGCCGAAGGACTGAAGTACCTTTCACTGAGTTGTCAGAAGGATAGAAGTTAGGAACTAAACCATGATGTCGATGGTATATATAATGTTTCTTGGGATCATATGAATGTCGTTAGTTTACGCGCCCTTGCCATAAATGCCCTAGCACGTAGTCTAGGTGTATAAGTGATGCACGCCGATATTCGCGGATGTGGACTAGCGCGTGGGCTACGCCAGGTGCTAGTTGACCAACAACCTACATCTCACCTGTAGGCCCTTTTTGAGCCGCTTTAGAAGCTTATCAAGGTTGGACGTTTGGACGTTCTTGACTTGCTAGCAACAGCACCTGGGCCTTAGGCGACAAATCGTGACCAGCGTTATGATGAGGACTAGGGGTTAGCAAGGATGAAATTTCAATAGGTCACCGGCCAACTAATTAGTAGGACCTTCCAGGTGTCTATCACAGACTGAAGTTAGAAACTCAGGATCTGCGTGCTCACCCGACGGGTAATTGTGACAACTTGAAATCTGAAGTCCGGACAATCTTCCTGTGCTCTGTCATATCGGGACTTATGAGCTATCAAAGAGTCCACGCCTGAGCTCAGGGTACTCTAGAGCCCGATGTTCTCAAAAGTCGAGATAATCAACCCCGGATACGAAGGTTTGACGAAGTTCGAACCTGGGGACTGAGTGGCGGTACTGCGCGGCCAAACTCAGAGTCCAGACAGCGCCGGTGACAGCAGTGGGTGACACACCGTCACCTGATCAGTAACGTCACAGACGCGCCGAGCACGCTCCGCTCCGAGCACTCAACTGTCACGTCCTTCTTGGACGACTCCTCATCTACCTTGGACTGGTATGTACATAAAGACGTTAACAATCCAGGGATTCAAATCCTGTGAGCATCTCTACGATTCATTTATGACTTGCCTTTGAACCCGAACAGATCGTGATCAAACGCAAATTGAACCCTTTTCACCAAGGCATAATGTAGTTGTAGGGCGAAACGGTTCTGGGAAAAGTAACTTCTTTGCTGGTAAGCACTCTTATCCATTTGGTTGGTTGATTTTGACGCGTCTCAGCTATCCGATTTGTGTTATCCGATGCGTACACCTCGATGTCGCGAGAGGAGCGGCAAGCCTTGCTGCACGAGGGGGTGTCAGTAACCACGACTCTATCGGCCTATGGTGCGCGTGTTTCTGGGTATTTAGTGCTCTACGAGCTCAGGACTTCGTGTTCAAGTGGAAATCGTGTTTGATAACTCTGACAATCGTTTCCCCACGGGTCACGAAGAAGTCATCATTCGACGGACTATAGGTCTCAAGAAGGACGAGTACAGCCTTGACAAGAAGAGTGTGAGCAAGGCTGATGTTATGAATCTCCTCGAGAGTGCGGGGTTCAGCAAATCCAATCCTTACTACATTGTTCCTCAAGGCCGCGTGTGTTACCTTTTGGTCCCACAAGAGATTTACTCACTTGACTTGTAGATCACTGCCTTGACCAATGCCAAAGACCACGAACGCCTGGCGCTTCTGAAGGAAGTGGCCGGGACGAAAGTCTACGAGCAGCGACGCGCCGAATCTCTTCGTATCATGTCCGAAACCGACTCAAAGCGTCAGAAGATCAACGAACTTCTTGACTATATCGATTCACGTTTGACGGAGTTGGAAGAGGAGAAGGAGGAGCTGAAAGAATTCCAGGACAAGGACAAGGAGCGGAGGTGTCTGGAGTATGCCTTATATTCGAGGGAGCTAGAGGAGGTGGGGAAGGCCTTGGAAGAGATCGAGGATGACAGGAGGGGAGAAGTCCATGGATCGAACGTTCGAAGGGAACAATTCAATGAAAGGCAGAAGGAAATACAGGTGCGTGGGCTATCCGTATATCACCATTCTTTCAGCTGCATTTCCCCTGTAGCGTCTGGAAGCCGAAATATCCGAAACTCAGCATTCCCTTCGAACCTCTGGAATCGCTCTCAAAGATGCGCAATCCGAACTAACAGACTTCGTTCGCACACGCACAGAGCTCGAATGCATTATCGCCGACCTCCGCGCCGCAAGCACTCGTGCAGGCGACCAGCACTCTTCTCTTGAAAGTGAACTCAGCCAAGTCGAGATCAAGCTTGCTGAGAAGGAAGCCGTCTTAGAGGCGTTGCTCCCCGAGTGGACGGAGCAAAAGAACGCCGAAGCGACAGAGAAAAGGAAGTTGGACGAGGCCAGCGCTAACTTGGGTAGTCTCTTTGCTAAACAGGGACGGACGACCAAGTTTCGCACCAAATCTGAGCGAGACAATTTTCTTCGCAATGAGATTGCATCAATGGAAGCCTATCACAATACGCAGCAAGCCGCCCTTGAATCGACGCGTAGGGAACTCGAAACGGCCAGGCGCTCGCATGGTGAAATCGACACGCGGATCGAGGGAGTGCGAGGGAAGATGGAGGAAGGGAGAAATCGTGTACGGACATTGAGCGACGAGATGTCTGTGTTGAAGGATAAACAGGCTGAACTGATGGAAAGGCGAAAGGAACTATGGAGGGAAGACGCTAGGCTTGAAAGTTTAGTTAGTCACGCTGGTGATGAACTACGTAGTGGGGAAAGGGCGCTTGCTGGGATGATGGATAAGGTTAGAGGCGCCGCAATTCGACGTGAAAGACTAACCTCCTTGCGCAGGACACTGGGATGGGTCTCCGTGCCGTCGACAAGATCACGGAACGGTTTGGCCTCGACGGGGTTTACGGGCCTTTGTATCGTTTGTTCGAAGTCACGGACCCAACCTTCAACACGGCTGTTGAACTCACAGCGGGAAACAGGTGGGTACTCAGATGAAATTTGTCCTCTTGGGGCATCTGAAATATTCCGACGTAGTTTGTTCCACGTCGTAGTCGACACCGATGACACGGCCTCCAAGGTCCTCGATGTCATGCTCAAAGAGAAAACTGGTCGTGTCACATTCATGCCCCTGAATCGCCTCAGACCCAAAAATCCACCGCACCCACACTCACCTGACGCCATCCCCATGCTCGAAAAGATGAACTACGATCCCTCCCACGACAAGGCATTCCAGCAGGTATTCGGTAAGACTTGCGTTTGTCGCGATCTCACAATTGCTGCGGCGTATGTCAAAAGTCACGGTATCAACACGATCACGTTAGACGGAGACAAGGTCGACCGAAAGGGTGCTTTGACTGGTGGATATCATGACATTCGGCGGTCGCGCATTGAGGCAATACGAAACGTGACTAATTGGCGAACGAAGCATTCCGCCGAGGAGAGGCGATTGAAAGAAGTCAAGGCGGAGATAGTCAAGCTAGAGCAAGAGATCACTCAAGTTACGGGTCAGATGGCTGTGCTCACGGGGCAGCAGAATCAGATTCGTGACGCAAGGGAGAGGTATATGGATGAAGGAAATTCGCTGACCAAGGAGAAGGAGAAGTTGGCTGAGAGAATCAAGAAGATGGAGAGCGATGTCGAGGAAATCGATAGTGAACTAAGTAATTTGAGTGTGAAGGTGCTGGGTTACCAACAGGAGCTGGGTTCCCCGATGACGAAAGGTCTGAGCGAAGAGGAAGAGGAGCTCATTGTAGAACTCGGGAAAGAGGTGGAAGGCAGACGAAAGACACTTGTCGAGTTAGGTAAGAGGCGGAACGAGGTTAGTCCTGACGTCTCTGTCGACGCATTTTCACCTCGACTAACCAAGTCTACCTCCCCTTGTCTAGCTGGAGGGCAGGAAGAATGCAATCGAGATCGAACTGAATGAGCGTCTTCGTCGTTTGAAGACCGATCTACATGCGAAGCTAGAATTTTTCGGGGAAGCCGACGACGAAGATTCGGCCTCAATAATCGATCTAGAGGCTCGTTCTCGAGAACTCAAGACTTTGACTCAATCCATCCAAACACTGACTAAGAAGACCCAAAGTACGTCCTTCAATTTTTGTGACTTGGGCGGAGCCTAACATCCTTGTAGCTATGGAAAAGGAATCCGAGAAGCTTACCGCCACTCTCCAAGAACTCAAAACGTCTTTGGAGGAGGTGCAGAACCAGCAGGCGGAGGATAGTCGTGGCATAGCCAGGCAGCAGAAAATGACTGAGCGCTACTTGACTAAGCGGAGTACTCTAATGCAGCGCAAAGAAGATTGCAATCGGAGCATCAGGGACTTGGGTGTTCTCCCGGAAGAAGCGTTCGAGAAATACACTTCAGAGAAACTAGATCGTGTAGGAATTCCCCTTTTGCTCTATCCCTTCGCGCGTATACTGAGATATACAATGCAGCTCGTCAAAAAGCTTCACACAATTAATGAAGGATTGAAGAAATTCGCTCATGTCAATAAGAAGGCTTTCGAGCAGTATAACAATTTCACCAAGCAACGCGACCAACTACTCAGTCGACGAGAAGATTTGGATAAATCCGCGGGTTCGATCGAAGAGCTTGTGGAGGTTCTTGACCAGAGAAAGGATGAAGCTATTGAAAGGACCTTCAAACAAGTGGCTAGCAACTTCGAAGAGGTCTTCGAGAAGCTTGTTCCTGCTGGCCGTGGGCGATTGATCATTCAACGACGAATTGATCGGGTGCGTCACCTCCTTCGTTCTTGCTTTCAGGCTTAGATTGAGGTCTTTAATAGGATGAAGAAATGGAAGAAGACGAGGAAGCTCCGCAAAGTACGATAGACAACTATACCGGTGTCTCAATAAAGGTAAGTCCTCATTTTGCCGAGGCTTGCCGAGTGTTGGTTGCTTAGACTTTCCTAAGGTTTCGTTCAACTCGAAAGTCGATGAAGGTCTCCGCATTCAACAGTTGTCAGGAGGACAGAAATCGTTGGTAGCCCTTGCAACTGGTGAGTTATATCATGTCGCTATGAAGGACACAGTGCTAATTAGGCCATCATCAGTCTTCGCCATTCAGAAATGTGATCCAGCGCCGTTCTATTTGTTTGATGAGGTGAGCACCTACAGAGAAGTATGATAACTACTAATACGATCCACCTGGGGCTCAGATTGACGCCAACCTCGACGCTCAATACCGGACCGCAGTAGCTTGTAGGTCCCAATTCATCCCCTTTTGCTGAAGTTTAATGACCTTCTCTTTCGTAGCTATGATCCAATCACTATCTTCGACCGCTCAATTTATTACTACCACCTTCCGACCAGAGATGCTTGTATCTGCTGACAAGTTCTACGGCGTCTTGTTTAATAACCAAAAGGTGTCCTCAATAAGAGCTATCAAGCGAGAAGAAGCTATGGAATTCGTTGATCAGGTTCGTGATATTTCAAATCGTCTGTTGCACCTTATAATAAATATCCATCGCAGGAGGCTCAGGCGCAATGATTCATATTCTTGCTATTTTATTATTTGCTTCTGCCATTGCTGTCGCTGCTTCCCGCTTGTACCATGCCATGTGTATTCTGCGTGCTATCATCATGTTGTATTCCTATTACCGAGTTAATTGCCGTTCAATGACATTATTCGATATCCACAGAATCGACACGGCGTAAAGTATGAATCATTACAACTTGGATAATGAGTATCTTGCCTATCGCAGATGTTCTCTGTCCCGGAAGTCCGCCATCTCATAGGCATCTCTTCCTTTGGCGAACGGATCGTCCAGTGCAACGGAATCCGGCGTCCTAGGTACTTTGAAACGGATATCCGTCGATCTCAATACCGCGTCGGATGGAGTAGTAGGCATTTCAACAGACGGGGAGGACTGTGATACGTGGGTTTCCACGCGTGTTTCAATGTCCCACCAATGCCGTCGATTACAGAATGGTATCTCATTCGCACCGTCTGTAATAACTTCTGCCCCGGGCAGTCGGCCTGCTTTCCTGAGGTTGAGGGTAATTCGGGACATCATGGCGACCTAGAGAGAGGTTTTATCAATGCCGTTTGGGGTGGAAGTAGGGCGCGCGATCACTTGCCGTTATTCTAACGATATGATAATGTAGTGGGAGGGGATGTGGGTTCAGGTGAGTGGTTGAGTTCCGCTGGTTACACAAACGGGGAAGCCAAGGCAGACTCACAGTTGTTCTAATCTATACGTAGACGCAGAACCATTGTCAGCGGGAGGGAGGACGCGGGTGAATGTATGTGTCTTACTGAGCAGTGATATTTTGGAGGCCTGAAGACGGAGTTGTCAGCAATCGGTGAGAACGGCGAGACGATTCCGTGGGTCTCGCCAAGACCGAAACTTGAACTTACCAGGAGGAGCCGCAATGATCATGATAGTCAACACTAGGGTCACGGAGAAAATCACACTGTCAACAGATGTCCGTTGGTTAGCGGCTGGCTATCGCTTCGGCTTCGAATAGAAGAGACAGAAAGGAATAAAGGCGTACCTGTAATAAAGTAATCCGTCTTCAAAAAGGCGGTTCATGATGAAACCCGCTTCCCGTCTACGGATAGACGGCCATGTGCGATAAAGTGTGAGCAGAAGAACGATGCTATCGTACAGCAAGGGAAACCATGCAGATGAAGACGCCGCTGCACTGCTGTATGGTTGTGAGATTCGGTAGTCGCCGATCAACATTTATCCAAGCGAGAAGGCGCGAGAAGGCGGGAAAAGGTACGGCGGTAAGCGCGCGAAGTCAACTCGTGTGATGAGAGTGTACGTACTATTTGGGGTCAAAGATGAATGAACATGCTGTAGTGGGGTATGGTGTTGGAAGATGTTGGAAATCAGAAGGAAAATGGGAAACTTACAGTGAACGCCAGAGTCGGGGTTGTGAGGGACGGCTAGGAAGATTGTGTTAGCCGCGAATCTGGGCCTATGAGCAGCAAATGTTGGTTGACAAACCTCGCCCGCCGCTGATTAGCCAAGCATTGAGCCCCGTTTCAACGGTGAGAAGGAACCATAAGAAGTACGCGATGAACGGTTGGTGTGGGTACAACGCCCGTATCCTAAATTTTCAGGAACACAAAAAAGAACATCAGTTGTAGATCAATATGCAGTGGAAAGTGTTACCGTAGAGACATCATGAGACCGACTACTTCCACGGCAAATGCAACTGTGGTACCCTCGTATTTGATGAAGCGTTCGCATCTATCATCGAGAAATGTTTAATATCAAACATCACGTTGAAGCACGTTGAACTCACCGCTGAGGAGCAAGAAACAACATCATCATCAGTGAGTAGGCGCGCATGAATGTATTGTTGTGGAGTATCACCTCGATGGTCCACGAGGGTGAGAGGTATGCTGTTGGAAACATCAGATGTTAGAAGATTTTGGGATTGATTGAAACAGCGTGTTCTAGAACATTTACCATAAAGGTTGACGATGAACGCAAGTGGCGTGAAGTACCGATTCTGCAACACCACAAGTAGTTCAATTAGTTGGGCTTGCATCTTTGCTTGCGGCACTGTGACGGCCGGGCGCTGGGAAGGAAAGCGTACGTACCAAGAAGAAGAGGTATACGACTTGGGAAAAGGGCGTTTCTTCATTACTTGCCTTGGAAACAGATGCAATCGTAAAACTCACTGGGACCCTTCTTGCCCTTCCAGACATATTGCACCTCGTCCTCGAGACTGATTAGGTGGTCCCATACGAGCACTGCAAAACTCGCGAATCCAACGAACTAAGTGGATGCAGATCAGGGGGGATGCATGCACGCGTGTGAAGGATAATCAGTGCGTACATCTGTTCGCAACCTATGACGAGACACGGCAGCGATCAGAGCGTGAGCATTCTACGTCCCGGAACAAACGGTGGGGTACTCACGCTTCGGCTGCGTCTTGGGCTGGGGAGGGCGTCGACGTTGTCATCCTTCAGTGAAGAGACAATGCTAAAATAAGGCGTGTGCCGCCAGCGTGGACGGAAAGGGGAGATAAGCGATATGGAGCGAGGGGAAGTTATGAACCCTGAGGTTCTGGCGAGGAGGGGGTATAAGTATACTCGGTACCAAGGAAATCAGTGTGCTCCAACTCCTTCGATAGATCGTGAATTAGCTCCCAATGGAATAAAGTATGTTTGTGGGGTGGCGTATTAATACATTCAAACCTCCCATCTTCATCAGCGGTCGGTCGGGCGAGGGTTTCCAGTGAGACATCGGCCCTTCTGTCACGATCGAGCCGCTCGCTGGCGCCGGAAAGCCTTGGCGACGATGAGCTTAGGCGTATGTCGCTTGCTATGGAGGAGATGTCAGTCAACTGCATTACCCGAGAGGTTCCAGGCCAACGCTACATCGATGGTTATGTCTATTTGTGGTCCATGTAGATCGGAGGAAGCTCTGGTGCCTTCCGTCCTTCTGCTAGTGTCCACCGTTCATGTGACCTCGCGACGGGAGTTTCCGTTCTGCATCAGGTCACTGTGCGATTGGCCGGAACATTGCATGTTCTCGCTTTCGCCTCGACCGTGACGCTCGCAGTGAAGTGAAAGCAAATGCGGATTGTGAACCAAGGTTTGGTTGCAGTGAGGTTGCTGGGGGACGGCCACCTAGCGGCAGGATTCAGAACGTGGAGAACTCGCCACTGCCAGACAGACTGCCTCAGTCCCGGCTACTGTGACTTGTCACTTGTACAAGGGTGCCTGCGCTCAACTAGAATTATACCAAAGGGCATGCAGCGCCGATGGAGAATCGATGATGGGCGGGGGCGCGCACATCAATTTCACGTTGTAACCATCCCGGTGGGCGCTGGTACAGGAAAGGGCATTAGCTTTTCTGTTGTCAGGATTCTCTCCTCGCCAACTAAGGAGAACAATTTCGTCGAAGCTACTGGCATGATGAGGTTATCTCGTTAACGGGGGGAACAGGGTGCAAAGTATCTACCAGTCAAAGAAAACACTCGCCAATGCTGTCCGGCCAGTGTCCCAACTCCCAAAGACCGCAATTGTGACAGACGCCCATGCAACCGTGTACCCGATCCTCGATTCCTCACATCCACATCCACATCCACGTACACTAGGACTGTCCGTTCCGATGCCAAACCAAGCGATCCCTTACCTTGCTTCCCTTCCATGAATCTCCGATACGCGCACTGGGTGAACAATGCAGCCTTCGCCGGATCAAAGACACGTTCTGCCTTCGACTTTACGTGATCTTCTCAGTCGCTTCGCGGTTGGGAGGAGCTGCATGTTTCGAGGGTATACGCGGAGACCAGTGAGGGAGTAGCATGGTCTTGGGTGTCCCTAGATCATGCGTACTCTCCGAGCCGCAAGTCTCCAATTCAACGCTCTCTCCGGTGAAGATCCCGAAATGCCGGGCCAAGGAGCAGACGTCTCAGCGGGCACTGCGCGAGGCATCGTTCATGTTAGCATTGAAGTTTTGAAGGTGCGAACGCGTTCGCCGTCGACTGTGCGTTTTGAGGGTTGTGGACATCGCGCAGGCCGACGAAGAGCGTGGGCGAAAGAACCACTATACGTGAAGGAGTCCGAAGAAGCGATCATGTGGATAGTGTGTAGATGGTTCTGCTCGGTCCCGGCGCCATACCAGACCATACAAGTGGAACAAATATTGAGACCTTTGTTCAAGGCATGATCGTTTATCAGGTCGTAGTTGTCGATTTTACATTACAACTAGTATACATGTGTTATGTAGACCATATACCATACTACTGCGGCACAATGTCATTTGGGACTCGGAGAGTAGTTGCACACGAGCATCAGGCTACTCCTCTGCAACGACGATAACACTCTTCCCATGGTTCTTCCCGCTCTGTACGTCCAGAATCGCCTCCCCAGCCTTCTCAAGTCCGTATGTCTTGTCTTCCAGGAAGACTATGTCGCCCTTGGCGATCATGGCGGGGACGGTGGCGTAGAACTCCTTCGCGTTCTCGGGCGTCATGTGGTCAAGGATGAGGAACCCGTTTACGGAGAGCCTTTTGGCGATTATATGCCAGAGGTTCTGCACGCGTCGTGTCAACATCCGTGGAGTTCAGCAAGCAAAGTCCAAGAAACACGCACTTTGACTCCATAAGGCGATGTCGCGTTATATTGCGAGATCATCCCACATTCCTATGCAAAAGCTATCAGTCGGTGATGGCACTGTGAATCTGAAAGGTGACTTACGATGAACCTAGCAAAATTACTAGCCGCGTCGAGCGCTGCTTCCAAAGTTGCGCCGCCAACGTTGTCCCAGTAGCTGGGCGATGCAGTATCAGATCATGATGTTGACGTCGTATTGTTGCGGGCTTACATGTCAATGGGGCCGTGCTCCCCCAGCACCTTCACTGTGTCTGTGGTTTTGTAGTTGAAAGCAACGTCCACTCCTATTTTCTTCATGAATTCAACTTTCTCGTCGCTGCCGGCGGATGCGATGACCTTGAGCCCATCAAGCTTAGCCAGTTGTGCGACGATGCTAGAGAATCCTTAGAACTAGAACAACGCCTTCGGAAATACTTACGATCCAACAGGACCTGTACGGCGGTTGCTTCAGTACCAGGATGAGTTTTGTAAATAGCAGTCAGGACGCACCAGCACCGGTGGTCACGAAGACAGTTTCACCCTGCATAAACACATCGGAGTAAGAGATATTTGCTATATAGGCAATTGCGCTTGAGGCAGACCTTTTTAGCCTTCGAAAAGACTTTCCAGCCGAAGTATGCGGTCTGACCTATGATGAGAACCGTTAAACAAAGAATACAGGCCATAGAGCCTTGAACGCACCTGGCATTCCTGCTGCTCCTACGTAAGTTGACCAGGGGAGGTTGTCCTTGTTCTCGAGGACCCTCACATTCGCGACATCCGTTTGGACGATGTATTCCTGGAAGGCTGCAGGCACGCGTTAGGAGGCACCCTGACCCCTGATGATATTTACGACTCACGGAAATAGCCCCAAACATGATCACCCGGTTTGAACGACGAATTCTGACGGGCGAATCAAGATCCAATGGTATACAGTTAAGCAGGGTTTCGACAGACCTCGGAGCGGAGGACGACTCCGACACCGTTATTGCCTAAACTGCGATGCTTCCATCAGGGTGCTTCTATCAGGACGACGCTAGCGGACTCACGGTTCACCAATGGTATAGGCTGGCTGCCGGCGATGTGAGCAAGAGTGCTATTCTTCGTTCCTTGAGACTTACGACGGAAGACTTTACTGTCGCGGGCCTCATCATCCCTCTCATATAGGGGTCGATGGAAAAGGAGAGTGCTTTGATCAGGATCCCGCCATTTAGTCGGACCGTGTCGAGGTCGATAGTTTGGCTGTCGTCATACACTGTCGTCTTTCCGGGGACGGGATAGCCTGCATACCATTTGAAGTTGACTGCACCAACGAGCATAGACTGATCTTACCGACAGGAAATTCATTGAAGAGGTGGCGCCCATTCTTGACAGGGGCCATTGTTCGTATTCGTGTGAATGAGTGATGAGAAAGATAAGTGAAGGAAATATTGGAGGGAGCCCTGGCATTTATATTATGAAGGGGCTGCACAGGCCAACCGACGAATTTGTCACCCATGATCCATGACGCCATGGTTCCCAATACTTCACAGGCACTCTCACACAAGCTTGGCATCATTGATAATTAGATGACAGAGCTATTCTTGCTCAGTCATGTACAAGAAGCACTCATTGTGAAGACATGCCTGGCAAAAACGAAGCGACATGCACATGGTCGCGGTCACTTTGACCGAGAGCATTGATAACCGTGTAGACGGTGTTGCAATTGCAATCAAGAGGTAAACTCTGTTCTAGAATTTAGAATGTGAGCTGTGAATTCATAGTAGATCACCATCCATATCTAAGTTCGCAAATTCCACCTTCGAAGGACGGTGGGGAGGAATCGATATTACTCCATTCTGCTCACCTCACGGAATAAGGCGGACATGGATCATGGGTCAGATTCCTGCCCGCGAACTTGCTGGCGCCACGGTGCTGGCGCGAGTAATACGAATAATTTGGAAGGTTAGAAGGATCGGTGGTCCGGCTTAGGCCGAATCCGCCCGAGCAAGTCGCCCATGGCCGCCCCAGTGTTCTTTGTCAAGAAGAAGGATGGTTCACTCCGCTTGGTTCAGGACTACCGGAAGCTCAACAACATGACGGTAAAAAATCGGTATCTGCTTCCGCTCATCTCGGACTTGGTGGACAAGCTGCGAAACGCCCGCTACTTCTCCAAGCTCGACGTCCGATGGGGTTTCAACAATGTCCGGATTAAGGAGGGTGACGAGTGGAAGGCCGCATTTCGGACAACCCGAGGACTCTTCGAACCTTTGGTGATGTTCTTCGGACTGACAAATAGCCCTTCTACCTTCCAGACCATGATGAATGACCTATTTCGGGAGCTCATCACGGAAGGTGTGGTCATTATCTATTTGGACGACATTCTGATCTACACCAAGACGCGCGAGGAGCACCGCCGGGTCCTCAAACGAGTCCTAGAAATCCTCCAAAAGAACAAGCTCTTCCTTCGAGCTGACAAGTGCGATTTCGAGCAGACAAAGGTGGAATATCTTGGAGTTGTCATTTCTGAGGGTAAGATCGAGATGGACCCTGTGAAGGTATCCGGTGTCGCAGACTGGCCGATGCCTCGGACTCGGACTGAACTTCAATCCTTCCTCGGGTTCGTCAATTTCTACTGCCGCTTCATCAAGGACTACTCGCATATTGCTCGGCCGCTCTTCGATCTCACTTGCGCAAAGGAATGGCAGTGGAATGACTCTGCTCAGTCCGCATTTCTTCGGATCAAAGAGCTGATCACTTCCGAACCTGTTCTAGTGTTCCCGAAGGAAGATAGGCCTTATTGGGTCGAAGCGGACTCATCGGACTATGCAACGGGTGCGGTCTTGTCACAGCTGGATCCAGATGATGGTAAATGGCATCCTGTCGCATTCTACTCTAAAAGTCTACAGGCTGCAGAGCGGAACTACGAGATACACGACAAGGAGATGCTTTCGATCATCCGGGCACTCGAAGAGTGGCGGCACTACCTCGAAGGCGCCGAAACTCCATTTGAGATCTGGACGGACCACAAGAACCTCGAGTATTTCATTAAGGCTCAGAAGCTCAACCGCCGTCAAGCCCGCTGGTCCCTCTACCTCTCCCACTTCGACTTCACTCTCCAACATCGTCCGGGTCGGACTATGGGTAAGCCGGATGCTCTCTCACGCCGCTCAGACCACTCGGATGGTAAGGACGACAACAAGGATGTGGTCTTGCTCAAACCGGCCTACTTTGCTGTCCGTGCCACGGGTGTCACTCTTGAAGGGGAGGAGAAGGATATCCTCATGGCTATCCGGACTGGAGTTCGTGACGCGAAGTTTGAAGATGCAGTGGCAAAGGCGGCAGAGGAGTTGAAGAAGGCGCAGGGCAGTCGCAAGACAGTCCGGAGTGCAGAATGGTCTCAATCGGACGGACTTCTGATGTTCCGGGGTAAGATCTACGTTCCGGACTCACCGGACTTGCGTCGGACGATTGTAGCCCAGCACCATGACACCAAGGTCGCCGGCCATGCAGGTAGATGGAAAACTCTGGAACTCGTCACCCGCAGCTACTGGTGGCCAAACATGTCCCGCTACATCGGATCCTACACCCGCCATTGCGACCTCTGTCTCCGGACGAAAGCCCAAAGGCATCCGCCCATGGGTGAACTCCATCCGCTTCCTATTCCAGATGAACGCTGGGACCGGTTGAGTGTGGACCTCATTGTCGAGCTTCCGGAGTCGGACGGATTTGATGCAGTCATGAACGTGGTTGACTCCGTGAGCAAACGTGCCCATTTCATCCCTACTCACACCACCGTATCTGCCCTCGGGTCTGCCAACTTGTACCTACAGAACGTCTGGAAGCTACACGGCCTCCCTCGGTCTGTTGTGTCTGATCGAGGTCCGCAATTTGTCGCAGAGTTCACCCAAGAAGTTTACCGGATGCTCGGGATCAAGCTGGCCGCATCCACAGCTTACCACCCTCAGTCGGATGGACAGACAGAGCGGACGAACCAGGAACTTGAGTCCTACCTCCGGATCTTTGTCGGCGAACGTCAGAACGACTGGGCTCGACTTCTCCCTATGGCAGAGTTTGCATACAACAACCGGGTCCATGCATCCACTCAGCAGTCGCCATTCCTCCTGGATACGGGCCGCCACCCTCGCCTCGGGTTTGAACCTCATCAGCCGCCGTCTCGGATGGAGTCCGCAAACGAGTTCGTAGACCGGATGAAGTCCGCAGTTGACGAAGCTCAGTCCGCATTGGTCAAGGCTCAGGATGACATGAAGCGCTACTATGATCAACATCGGACTCCCGCCCCAGAGTACCAACCGGGTGACAAGGTTTGGCTGGATTCGTCGGATATTAACCTCGCCCGACCTTCCCGGAAACTCGGACATGCATGTCTTGGTCCCTATAAGATCATCCAGAAGGTCGGCAAGGCAGCGTACCGACTCGAGCTCCCGCCAGGCTTATCCCACCTTCACCCTGTCTTCCCTGTTGTCAAACTCTCACCCTTCGTTCCAGATCCCATCCCGGGTCGACGCCCGGTCGCTCCACCACCGCCGCAGCTTGTCGATGGAGAAGAGGAACACGAAGTTGAAGAAGTCCGGAATAGTAGACGCTTCGGCCGAGTGTTAAAGTATCTGGTGCGCTGGCGAGGCTATGGCATTGAGCACGACTCCTGGGAACCTGCGAGCAACCTCCGGCACGCTGCCCAGAAGGTCAGGGACTTCCACGATCGCCACCCGGACGCGATCTGAGTACTTCGGATGACTCCGACAGCCCTCGATCAGTCCTGGGAGCGTTGGCGCAGTCGGAAAGCTCCCGGCTCTGTCCAGTCGTATTTCGATGTCTTCTCGCAGCAATCCGGAGTTTCAGGGTTGGTGAATTCGTGGCGCAGCAGGCAGGAATCTTCGCGTTGGGTCGCCGCAAGCTTGAAAGGGGGGTGATGTAAGGGGACACTCCTATTTTCTCCTTTTCCCCTGTCTCTTTTCCTCTCTCTTCATTTCTTTCTCTTTCCTTTCGCTCCCTTTCCTTCCTACCATCCATCCGAGCCTTATCCGTCACATCCGAGCGACATCCGACTCATCCGATGCATTTCCCGCGCCTCGGCCGCACTCGGCCGCACTTGCACATGCCCGGATGCGCTTCGGATGTACGTATACACTTCGGGGCACGTCCGGGTGACCCATACCTTCTTCCCACACCTCTTTACTTCCCATTCCCACTTCCCTGGGTCGCTGGCACGACTCTTGCATATTCCCTCCACCTTTCTATCACATGTGCCCGCTCGTACCTATGATATTCTCCGGACTTGTGGCGGGTGTACTATACAGTTCTCCCATCTTTCTCTCACGCTTCTACAGTATATACTTCGCCTCCTAGCATGGAGAATCCTTATCTTGTTCTCTTTGGATTCTCCCTCTGCTAGGTGAGCAGCCTCTCATGTATTGTAGTAGCTCTATTCATTTCTTTGGATTCTCCCTCTGCTAGGCTCGCGCTGTCGGCCACCTTGAGGTTGCCCTTACACGCAAAGCATGAGCACCAGTGTAAGGGGACACTCCTATTTTCTCCTTTTCCCCTGTCTCTTTCCCTCTCTCTTCATTTCTTTCTCTTTCCTTTCACTCCACGGACTCTTATTTACTTTCCTTTCGCTCCCTTTCCTTCCTACCATCCATCCGAGCCTTATCCGTCACATCCGAGCAACATCCGTCACATCTGAGCAACATCCGTCACATCCGAGCAACATCCGACTCATCCGATGCATTTCCCGCGCCTCGGCCGCACTCGGCCGCACTCGGCCGCACCTGCGCATGCCCGGATGCGCTTCGGATGCACGTATACACTTCGGGGCACGTCCGGGTGACCCATACCTTCTTCCCACACCTCTTTACTTCTCATTCCCACTTCCCTGGGTCGCCGGCACGACTCTTGCATATTCCCTCCATTTTTCTATCACATGTGCCCGCTCGTACCTGTGATATTCTCCGGACTTGTGGCGGGTGTACTATACAGTTCTCCCATCTTTCTCTCACGCTTCTACAGTATATACTTCGCCTCCTAGCATGGAGAATCCTTATCTTGTTCTCTTTGGATTCTCCCTCTGCTAGGTGAGCAGCCTCTCATGTATTGTAGTAGCTCTATTCATTTCTTTGGATTCTCCCTCTGCTAGGCTCGCGCTGTCGGCCATCTTGAGGTTGCCCTTACAGCAGAACAAGATCTCCCATCCTGGCACCAGAGCCCTACGGAAAACGTCCTGCGCCCCTCCGGACTCGCACCCAACGTCCTTCCGGTTTTGCGGACATTCCGGACGCTCTCCTGCTACTCCCATTCACCTCTGACAACACAAGCGAAGCACCCCCACTCTCTCCTGCCGACTCCGACATGACGGGCGCATCTACACAGATCCCGCCATCCGAGCAGCCGGTAACGGACTCCGAGACGTTGCAGACCTTGTGGGCTCAGACGTACGAACACCAAAATCAAATCAGTACTATCCATGACACACTCGCCCGCATTGAACAACTCCTCATAACACCCCGTTCCTCTACTCCCAAAACGACTCCGGATTTCGGCCTGCAGGGCACCGCAGCCTCTCAGCACGCCCCAGGTCGATCTGACACCACCCCACGTTCCCGATTGAAGCCCGCATCTCCTCCGATCTTCGACGGAAACCGCAAAGATGGTCGCGCGTTCTACAATGCGTGCTCTATCTACTTCCAGCTCTGCCCGGATCACTTTCCCACGGAGCAAGCCAAAATCCTCTGGTGTCTCTCCTTCTTCCAGAAGGATTGAGCTAAGGAGTATGCGGACATGGTGCTTCGGAGCAAGAAGGATCCATACTTCGAGTCCTGGGCCGCCTTCGCAACCGAATTCCGGACGCGCTTCCTTCCGGATCGGGAGCGCGAAGCCGCCATGCTCAAACTGGAGACCACCCGATACCACCAAGGCCGTCGGACTTTCCAGGAGTACCTCGACGAGTTCCGGGACCTCGTAGACCAATCCGGATACACTGAGGGCTCCAACATCACGATGAAGTTCCGCCGCGGGTTGGACTCTACCATCCAGAGCCGTGTCGCCGAGTCCGCAGACTGTCCCGGCGAAGACGATTTCGAAGAATGGTACAAGGCGGCGCAACAGGTTGCCGACAACCGTGCTGCCAATCACTCCTTCCACTTCGGCATCAACTCCGGCACATCTGGGTCGCTTGGCCGATCATCCGTCACTTCCGGATCCGCTCGGCCGCCTGCGGGTGTTCTTCCCGCGCCTCGGACTTACTTCCCACCTCCCCAACCCCGCTTCCAATCCCTGCCTCCTCCAAAGGCTCTCTCACCCGGCGTCCCTATGGATGTCGATCATACCCGCTCCCGGCCCGCCACTTCGCAGCTCTGTTACCGATGTGGCAAGCCTGGACACATGTCCCGCGAGTGCCAACTCCGGTTCGACGTCCGGTTCATGACGGCCGAAGAGCGGACGTCCGCTATCGAAGATCTCTTGACCGCGGCCGACGTTGTAGAAAGTGCTGGGACTTCGGAAGGAATAGACGCAGAGGGAACGGTCGCGGCCGAGGAATCGGATACGGCGGATTTTACCCGAACCAACGAGTGACCTGTGCGGCCTCGTTGGTAAACAACTGATTTGCTTGTCTTAGCGTAGACACAATACACGATGATGAACCCGAACCATCCGATGATTCATCCGACACTAAGACACCCGACCCGGTTACAATCCGCACAACCCGAAGGTTTCGCCCGCAGTGGGAACGGCGGCTACCCAGTAGCTATAAGATTTCCGCTTTGCCCGGCAAGCCTTCGCTAGATATATCCGTTGAAGTGCTAAGCACAGATACGCAACACCGATGCACTCTGCAAGCCCTGGTGGACTGTGGAGCCACTGGTGTTTTCATGCATCCGCGCTTCGCCGACACTCATGGTTTCACCCGACGTAAGCTGTCCGCTCCAATTCCAGTCTTCAATGTCGACGGATCACCAAACGAGAATGGATCCATCTCTGAAGTCGTAGACCTTGTACTCCGGTTCAAGGATCACACAGAGCGGATGCTTTTCGCGGTCACTAACATCGGCCGACAAGACGTCATCCTCGGGTACACCTGGCTTCGGAAGCACAACCCAGAAATCGACTGGCAAACCAAAGAGGTCACCATGAGTCGCTGCCCATCCGGATGCGACACCTGTCGCAAGGAGTTCCGCCATGACAAGCTGGCCCGACGCAAAGAGTCTGTACGGCTCCGGGAGTGTCGTACAGGCCCGATGCCGACGGTTGAGGAACTCCATTCGGATGATCACCCACAGCTTCTGGAGTGCGATGATGACGATGAGGACAACACTTCGGGCGATGACAATCTTGAGGAAGGTGACCGCATCTTTGCGGCTGTCCTTCCGCCGTCTCCGGAGTATCTTCGCAGTCTTCGGGAAGAACACATCCGAGCTTCGGAAACAGTCTCGCAGCGTCTCGCATTGGCTTTCCAGCGCAACAAACCCCACGATCCTCAGAACAGTGTAGTCCCGGACTTCCTTCACGAGTTCGAGGACGTCTTCGCCAAGGAGTCCTTTGATGAACTGCCCATGCCGCGTCCGTGGGACCACGCCATTGAACTGTTGAGTGGAGCCGAACCAACTTCTACCAAGTGTTATCCGCTGTCCCCTGCAGAGCAGAAACAGCTTGATGACTTTCTGGAAGAGAACCTCCGGACCGGCCGAATCCGCCCGAGCAAGTCGCCCATGGCCGCCCCAGTGTTCTTTGTCAAGAAGAAGGATGGATCACTCCGCTTGGTTCAGGACTACCGGAAGCTCAACAACATGACGGTAAAAAATCGGTATCCGCTTCCGCTCATCTCGGACTTGGTGGACAAGCTGCGAAACGCCCGCTACTTCTCCAAGCTCGACGTCCGATGGGGTTTCAACAATGTCCGGATTAAGGAGGGTGACGAGTGGAAGGCCGCATTTCGGACGACCCGAGGACTCTTCGAACCCTTGGTGATGTTCTTCGGACTAACAAATAGCCCTTCTACCTTCCAGACCATGATGAACGACCTATTTCGGGAGCTCATTACGGAAGGTGTGGTCATTATCTATTTGGACGACATTCTGATCTACACCAAGACGCGCGAGGAGCACCGCCGGGTCCTCAAACGAGTCCTAGAAATCCTCCAAAAGAACAAGCTCTTCCTTCGAGCTGACAAGTGCGATTTTGAGCAGACAAAGGTGGAATATCTTGGAGTTGTCATTTCCGAGGGTAAGATCGAGATGGACCCTGTGAAGGTATCTGGTGTCGCAGACTGGCCGACGCCTCGGACTCGGACTGAACTTCAATCCTTCCTCGGGTTCGTCAATTTCTACCGCCGCTTCATCAAGGACTACTCGCATATTGCTCGGCCGCTCTTCGATCTCACTTGCGCAAAGGAATGGCAGTGGAATGACTCCGCTCAGTCCGCATTTCTTCGGATCAAGGAGCTGATCACTTCGGAACCCGTTCTGGTCTTTCCGAAGGAGGATCGGCCGTACCGGGTCGAAGCGGACTCGTCGGACTATGCAACGGGTGCGGTCTTGTCGCAGCTGGATCCGGATGATGGTAAATGGCATCCTGTCGCATTCTACTCTAAAAGTCTACAGGCTGCAGAGCGGAACTACGAGATACACGACAAGGAGATGCTTTCGATCATCCGGGCACTCGAAGAGTGGCGGCACTACCTCGAAGGCGCCGAAACTCCATTTGAGATCTGGACGGACCACAAGAACCTCGAGTATTTCATTAAGGCTCAGAAGCTCAACCGCCGTCAAGCCCGCTGGTCCCTCTACCTCTCCCGCTTCGACTTCACTCTCCAACATCGTCCGGGTCGGACTATGGGTAAGCCGGATGCTCTCTCGCGCCGCTCGGACCACTCGGATGGTAAGGATGACAACAAGGATGTGGTCTTGCTCAAACCGGCCTACTTTGCTGTCCGTGCCACGGGTGTCACTCTTGAAGGGGAGGAGAAGGATATCCTCACGGCTATCCGGACTGGAGTTCGTGACGCGAAGTTTGAAGATGCAGTGGCAAAGGCGGCAGAGGAGTTGAAGAAGGCGCAGGGCAGTCGCAAGACTGTCCGGAGTGCAGAATGGTCTCAATCGGACGGACTTCTGATGTTCCGGGGTAAGATCTACGTCCCGGACTCACCGGACTTGCGTCGGACGATTGTAGCCCAGCACCATGACACCAAGGTCGCCGGCCATGCAGGTAGATGGAAAACTCTGGAACTTGTCTCCCGCAGCTACTGGTGGCCAAACATGTCCCGCTACATCGGATCCTACACCCGCCATTGCGACCTCTGTCTCCGGACGAAAGCCCAAAGGCATCCGCCCATGGGTGAACTCCATCCGCTTCCTATTCCAGATGAACGCTGGGACCGGTTGAGCGTGGACTTCATTGTCGAGCTTCCGGAGTCGGACGGATTTGATGCAGTCATGAACGTGGTTGACTCCGTGAGCAAACGTGCCCATTTCATCCCTACTCACACCACCGTATCTGCCCTCGGGTCTGCCAACTTGTACCTACAGAACGTCTGGAAGCTACACGGCCTCCCTCGGTCTGTCGTGTCTGATCGAGGTCCGCAATTCGTCGCAGAGTTCACCCGAGAAGTTTACCGGATGCTCGGGATCAAGCTGGCCGCATCCACAGCTTACCACCCTCAGTCGGATGGACAGACAGAGCGGACGAACCAGGAACTTGAGTCCTATCTCCGGATCTTTGTCGGCGAACGTCAGAACGACTGGGCTCGACTTCTCCCTATGGCAGAGTTTGCGTACAACAACCGGGTCCATGCATCCACTCAGCAGTCGCCATTCCTCCTGGATACGGGCCGCCACCCTCGCCTCGGGTTCGAACCTCATCAGCCGCCGTCTCGGATGGAGTCCGCAAACGAGTTTGTAGACCGGATGAAGTCCGCGGTTGACGAAGCTCAGTCTGCATTAGTCAAGGCTCAGGATGACATGAAGCGCTACTATGATCAACGTCGGACTCCCGCCCCAGAGTACCAACCGGGTGACAAGGTTTGGCTGGATTCGTCGGATATCAACCTCGCCCGACCTTCCCGGAAACTCGGACATGCACGTCTTGGTCCCTACAAGATCATCCGGAAGGTCGGCAAGGCAGCGTACCGACTCGAGCTCCCGCCAGGCTTATCCCGCCTTCACCCTGTCTTCCCTGTTGTCAAACTCTCACCCTTCGTTCCGGATCCCATCCCGGGTCGACGCCCAGTCGCTCCACCACTGCCGCAGCTTGTCGATGGAGAAGAGGAACACGAAGTTGAAGAAGTCCGGAATAGTAGACGCTTCGGCCGAGTGTTGAAGTATCTGGTGCGCTGGCGAGGCTATGGCATTGAGCACGACTCCTGGGAGCCTGCGAGCAACCTCCGGCATGCTGCCCAGAAGGTCAGGGACTTCCACGATCGCCACCCGGACGCGATCCGAGTACTTCGGATGACTCCGACGGCCCTCGATCAGTCCTGGGAGCGTTGGCGCAGTCGGAAAGCTCCCGGCTCTGTCCAGTCATATTTCGATGTCTTCTCGCAGCAATCTGGAGTTTCAGGGTTGGTGAATTCGTGGCGCAGCAGGCAGGAATCTTCGCGTCGGGTCGCCGCAAGCTTGAAAGGGGGTGATGTAAGGGGACACTCCTATTTTCTCCTTTTCCCCTGTCTCTTTCCCTCTCTCTTCATTTCTTTCTCTTTCCTTTCACTCCACGGACTCTTATTTACTTTCCTTTCGCTCCCTTTCCTTCCTACCATCCATCCGAGCCTTATCCGTCACATCCGAGCAACATCCGTCACATCTGAGCAACATCCGTCACATCCGAGCAACATCCGACTCATCCGATGCATTTCCCGCGCCTCGGCCGCACTCGGCCGCACTCGGCCGCACCTGCGCATGCCCGGATGCGCTTCGGATGCACGTATACACTTCGGGGCACGTCCGGGTGACCCATACCTTCTTCCCACACCTCTTTACTTCTCATTCCCACTTCCCTGGGGTCGCCGGCACGACTCTTGCATATTCCCTCCATTTTTCTATCACATGTGCCCGCTCGTACCTGTGATATTCTCCGGACTTGTGGCGGGTGTACTATACAGTTCTCCCATCTTTCTCTCACGCTTCTACAGTATATACTTCGCCTCCTAGCATGGAGAATCCTTATCTTGTTCTCTTTGGATTCTCCCTCTGCTAGGTGAGCAGCCTCTCATGTATTGTAGTAGCTCTATTCATTTCTTTGGATTCTCCCTCTGCTAGGCTCGCGCTGTCGGCCATCTTGAGGTTGCCCTTACAACCAGCCGTAACAACGAAGCGAGTGGTTGGGAGCGAGTGGTATGGATGTTGAGGGCCGCGTGAATGTTGGTGTTGTTGACATGGAAGATGACCCGTTGTCCTGTCCAGAGATGGCCCCAGCAAAGTATGGCGCGCAGAACAGCGTACAGTTCTTTGAAGTTTATGAGAGCATCGCGATGGCGTCGAGGTATCCTGGAAGTAAACCAGTGGTTCCCGAAATGGCCGCCAAGACCCTTAGTCCCACTAGCATCCGTGTAAACGTCGATAACCCCTGACGGCTCCTTTTCGATAATGGAGACGCCATTCCACGCAAAGGCGTAGCTGGCCCACCAGTGGATGTCGCGGTGAGCGTATGCTGGGATGTGACGGGATGTAAATTGGGTGGAGAAGGATTTGGAAAATTCTATGAGGCGCCGTAGGAGTGCGCGGGAGTAGGGGATGACCTGCGAGGCGAAGTAAAGAAATCCAATCAGCTCCTGGAGCTGGGTGAGGTTGCATGATTTCTTGGCGTGCCAGGCAGCGAGAAGATCGTGGAGATAAACAAGTTTATCTTCTGGGAGGCGAGCCTCCATGGCCAGTGTGTCGAGCTCGATTCCTAGGAATTCGAGGGACGTGGTAGGCCATACTGTTTTATTGGGTTGAAACGTAAGTCCCAGAGCAAGGCCCAGACCTTGTACCCATTCCGTAGCTGCGTTGGCAATGTGAGGAGGGGTGGAAGAAGGGAATATGGTGAGGAATTCATCGAGGTAGTGCTTGATTAAAGCAGGGATATGGTGCTGGATGATCCAGTGAAGGGCTTCGGCGAACAGGTTGAAGATGTAGGGGGCGGAGCGTAATCCGAAGATGAGGACCATGTAATAGTACAGGTCCCTGTGCCAATTACAGCCTATTAGGAAGCGATCACGGTGATTCAAGGGTATGTGCCGGAAGGCGTCCTTGAGATCATGCTTCGCGAGCAGGGAGCCATGTCCTGAGCGCCGTATTGCATCAATTGTGTGGGAGATTGATTCGTATACGATGCTTGCTTCGGAATCAGGTATACCGTCATTAACTGATGAGCCAACGGGCCAGGATAGATGATTGATGACGCGATGCTTGTTGGGGTTACGTTTCTTGGAGACAGTGCCGAGGGGCGACACGTGGAAGAAAGGGTGAGGGGGGTGTTTGAAAGGACCTTGTATACGACCGCTCGCGGCGAGAGTATTGATGTCATCTTCAATGATATTGGGGTGTTCCAATGCCATCTTAAGGTTCGCGCAATGAGGGGATGTGAGGTAGGCACCAGTATATCCTATTGCAGCACCGTAATCTATGATATGTAAGATAGCTTCTACGAAATCTCTGTTTGGGTAGTCCGCCAGGAAGTACGCCCATGCATCCGGTACCAATGATGATGAAACCCTGGGAAGTCCAGGGTCAATGCGATCGGGAGCTCGATTGCATCGTGGATCGGAGTTGGGGCGTGGGGGTGGCGGTGAACCGGGTGTGAATAGATTGTGATGTGGTAATACGAAAGGGAAAGTGAATGGGGCGGCGACAGGGGCAGGGAATGTATGAGTGAGTTGAGGAGCATTGGGAAGTGAAGCGTGAGCCGCGTCCTGTGGGCGAGGACAAGGGTTGGACTTGGGGACGTTGTCCCTCGTCCTGCCGTTACTTCAAGTAGATTTCGCGGAGCAGGTGGAGCGGCCGTGAGCCTCAGAGCCGCAGGTTGAGCATTTATGAATGCGACCGTTGCAGCATGGCGAGGAGCAGCGGCTCTCGTTGAAGTTGTTGCAGACCTGTTCAATTTTGGGCGAGTTGGATCTGGTGGGTTTGGGCTTAGAGGACAACGATGACGAGCAATCGGCATTGAGCTGCACCGTGGCCAAGGAAGGTTGTAAGATTTGTAGGACAAGGTCGCCGTCGATTCGACTCCATCCCGTGAAGTCACCATCCTCCATTTCCCTGAGGTGTTTGGCATGGAAGACCATGTGGAACTCCAGGACGGTGCGATAGGTGTATATGGTGAGGTAGTGATTGAGCAAGCGAAGGTAAATGAAACCCCCGTGAGCGACATGAGCATATGTCGTGATGTTACCGGTGGTGAGGAAGATGCCGGTGGAGAGAATGTCGAAGTAAAGCATCAAGGCTTTGAGAAACATGTTGAAAGTGGGGAGCTCGCAAGTAACAGAGGGCTCCTGGACCTGAAAGCCTTCTACCATGTGGATGAGTGAAGTAGTCGTGAGAGGCTTCACGTTGGTGGTAGTTATGAGCTTGTGGAGTTGTTGTGGCCAGAGCTCATGCTTTACTATCGATTGTAGCACCGAAGCCTCGACTTCGGGGAAGTAGCGTAGGATGGAGGACGTACCGGCAGCTGAATTCATGGTTGAAGGGGGTACAAAGGGGTTGGCGCCCTGAGCACTAAGGGGCGCGTAGGGGAAGGGTGGTGGAAAGGACGCGGCCGCAGGCACGACTGGATCGGTGGGCGCGATTGGGGGAGCTAGGTTGGGTATAACGGGATCCTGAGGGCTCGTACCCGCCGTTTGAGAGATGGTTCCCTTTAAGGAATTGAGGGAGTTGTTGATGGAGGTGGAGAACAAAGAGAAACTCACGTCGAGGTGTGTCGTGAGTTCTTTCATGTTAGAGGAGACGACGCGACCGACGCCATCTGCAATTGCTGCTGCCAAATCAACTGACAGAGCATCACCTTGAGGAGGTGCAGATGGGGGAGGAGGAGGAGGAGGATCCATGGGAGCCATAGTGAGAGGGATCTCTAACGGGGGATCTGTCTCTGTTTCTGGTGGGAGCTGAGGCTCGACCGGTGGCTCAGGCTGTTGGCGCGAAATAAGCTTTCCGTTGGCGTCGCGCAATCGGGGTGCGCGGTGCGAAGAAACTTTGGGCACCAGGAGCTGAGGCAAAAAATAGACTGGGCTCGATGACTATCGAGCGTAGTCGTAAGAAGAGAGACGAAATCTAATATTAGTAGCGTACCTATCGAGCGTAGTCGTAAGAAGAGAGACGAGGGAATATACATGCGGGGCGTAGTAATATAGATAAAGTAGACAAAGGCGAGTGAAAGGAGACAGGAGACAGGGGGACACGTGCCTCGCCTGATAGACCATGGATAACTCAAACCTATCCATCCATAAGTACTGCTGGAATTACTGTCACGTTATAACATATACTACTTATTTAGTTTCTTTTTGTATCCTTATAGACTAAGGTCCTGGGTTAATCTGTGTATTTTCATGAGTACGTGGAATTTCCACTAGTTGTGCGAGAGAAAATGGTTGCGTACGGGGAAGAAATTTACCAGCGAGCAAGGCAGTGTGGAAGGTGGAGAACACGGTTCAGCGTAAAGGCCTAAGAGGATAGGCAGCTCCAGTAGGAAGGCGATGCAGCGAGCGAAGCTGGATGGTGGGCTGTGCACCTTTCTGGTACGTTAACTGGCGCGGGTTGCGGGTTGACTTGCGGGAGTGAACAGTATTCAGGGCGGCCGGCAAGTGACCACACATATACCGCTGGGGTTGGCTGTGGGCGCCCGAGTGTCCTCCGGCGTATGAGTTATTGGCCCCGGCAACTTTGCTGTGAGGTCACCTTTTTAGCACATTGCAAACTGGGTCGCGGGTATCCGTATTCGTGAACAGTTTTCGGCGCTCTATGGCTGATTCAGATGCATCAATGAGCAACTGCTCGTAAGTTGTAACTTACAATGGGGAATGCACGCAGCAGGCAGTCCAATACATTCATAGTCCACGGAACTACCAGGACAATGAATTGAATGACAATTCATGTTCGTTGGCAACTCGTGCTTTCCCTGTGCCGCGCGCGTCTCGGAACTCTCTCGTCCTCGGAATACTTACAGCATATCAAATACGAATCCACTGTCCAGCTAGTCCTGTGGCGTGTATGATGTACAATTGATTTATTCTCCGTTCGAATCACAACTCTCGCAACCTGTCGAGAAGTATAGCCCACTCCATCACCGTAATCCCCTTCCTCAGCGCCTCGTCCCTCACAATCCGATCCCTCGTGTCTTCGTTGAGCCGCACCATTGCTCGGAGGTGCTCTTCCGACGTGATCCCCAAGCTCCCCAATATCGGTGCGACGTGCAATAGCGGCGGCGTACAGCTCGCCAAGATGTTCCTTGCTGCCAGCGACATTGATCTATTTCTAATCTCCCCACCACCGCGGGTTGACGACCCAGACCCGCCGCGAGGACGGGGATTCGAATATGTGGTATTCGAGCTGGTGGGTGATTCCCTGAAGCGTCCTAGGTGCGAGGGCGAGCCGCTAGAGTTGTTTGTGGGTGTGGAAGTGGACGTTCGGTTGTGGTACATGTCTTTTCGGAGAGGCGATCCGTGGCGGTAGCGATCAACTGCATCGTACGAAGCGACGGACCGCCTATCCATAGTGATCGACTGCGCTCTCCCCCTTCCCTAGGTACGAACCGTCAGAATCGGGAGGGCGCGCAATGAAATTATAAAGGCCTTACCCTGGCATCATCGTATAGCTGTCGACCGGCCCAATTATCATGCTCGGTCACCACCTCTTCTCTCTCGGTGTTTCCACCTTCCTCCAGGGCGTAGTCGTCGGGATTCACGTAGTACACACTCATCCCTACTTCGCCCCCCGCCTCATCAGCAACATTTTCCCGCCACATCGAAATCGTCACCGTCTTCTGCGGGCTATCCTCGATGATTTTCCGCCGCACCATCTCGAATTGCTCGCCGAGTCTCGATGGCTTGGATACAGCGGTGTTGGGTAAGAGGCTCTTCGAAGTACCGATGGGAGACGGGTGGGGTCGTCGTTGAATCTCGGATGTCGTCCTGCTTCTGACGAAGCCCGTGCCGCGCAAGTATCTCTGCCCCCCCTCTCTCTCCGCATCCCTCTGACTACTGCTTCTAGACCCACTTCCACCGCCCTGCCCACTTCCCCCTGAGCCCCGTCGCCGACCGTCCGCCCTGCGAGGGGGAGACGGGCTCTGCAAACCATCGTACTGGTCATCGTGATGATCTTCTCGCCACTCTTCCCTCACAGTCGTGGGGGGCTCATACGTCACCGCATCGAAATCATCATCCAACGGGACGCTAGTCTGCCCGTCGCGGTCATACCCATAGTGGCTGTAGTAGCTCTCGTTCTCAATGCGCTCTATCGTAGGGGTGATGACGGTGTACGCCTGCGTTTGGGTTACGGCGTCGAAGTCGTCGTCGAGAGGTGCGGTCGTCAACGGCGGCGGATGTCTTCGCACGAGCTTCTTCGCACCGCTCCGTTTGTCGGGAACGACATAATATACACCAGATTCTGCCAGGCAAACGTCAGTTGCGGCGTACGTGGAAGAGTGGTGATACATACCACTCATTTCATATAGTCGATTCCCTAGATAATGATGATGAGATGAGATGGGAATTCAGGTTGAAGAATATGTCAGGACACACCGGTATATAATTATGTGATAAACATGAGGCCTGCGCGTTTTCGATGCCCCAACCAAATCCGGGGGTCGGGCCATGTCACCATGATGCTCAAGCGTAATGTAGCCATGCGTAGACCGTGGATCATTGGATCACATAGGATCAACACTGTACACGTGTAGGACGCGAGTTTGTGAAACTCGATGCCACCATCATGTCCTATATCCCTTCTTGTTGTGTCGTGGCCGAGTATTAGGCCGTCACTCAGACTTTTCGAAGCAGCTTGAGATGGCAGCACAGACGTGCAGACAGAGTACGGCGATTTCTGGTGCAATCCTGTTAGTGACTTAGCCATCGAGATAAGTGTGACTAAGCACTTCACCACAACTCGCGCACCACCATATAAATGATCAGCACTGAGCATGCACGATGGACTATCTGAACGAAATGCTAGAGGAAAAGATTTTACTTCATCTCTTCCCAGCGAACTAATTCTACTAACACAGCGTGCGGGATCGGATAAGGTCGTAGTTAATATGTGATTACTATATGAGAATTATTCCCGATAATAAATCCATGGTGCCACATTAGACACCGAATATATGACGTAAATATGGATCCGCGGGGCGCGCCGGCGGTACGCTCGCTTCGAAGTGCTAGGGCATTATGGCTACCTTCTTACACGGAAAGAGAGACACCTTTTGATGCGGTTGTTCATAGCGCGGCGCCGGCGTCACGGTCGTCACGGCTTGAGCCACCTCCAAGCCCTTTCTGGCCCGAAAGCCAGCCAAAAGCTCTCCATTTTTTTGAGAAACCTTCAGTACTTGATGTAAAGAGCAAGTTCTGAGTGTCGAGATACACAAAAAGACGCGATGGAAACCAGAAACTCGCCGAAAAGATGGGGAGAGTCACCCAATCTTGCCCGATTACTGTTTGGCCTTGTTTGTACGGGCATGGTGCCCTTTAGAGAAGGTATGCGAGCTACGCTCGCAAATAAGCAATAATTCTCACAGTCAGTACATCATTGCTTACTTACATCACATATTCTTTGTCTAACACAAAGTAGCATTATGGATTTAATATGGATCCGCGGGTCGCGCCGGGGGTACGCTTGCTGCGAAGTGCTATTGTTAAATCCAAGGTTACATATGTCTCTAGCAACTACTGATAAAAAGTCCTGACTGCGTAAACAACAAAATGAACTGAAAATTGCAGACTGTTCACTCGAAGGCTCCTCTCTAGCGTGAGCCGGATGCGCGGACACGCAATGAGACTTGAGCAAGGCCGGCCGAAATAAACTTGAAGAGATAACTAGATGCGCGAGGATTTCTTGCTCTGTATTGAAGGCTGCCTTCGTCAGAGTCATCATGCCTACAATGCCAGGACAGGGTCTAGTACAGTACGTACACTCGAGTGCTCTTTGTTGACAAGGCAGGATCATGGCGACCGTCTTCATATCGTTGCACGGGCGCTCGTAAACCCCTCGGACGCAGGAATCTAACCAACTTGTGTTTCTGTGGATGTTTGCAGATTATTTCATTTTTCTTTGGTTCTTTCGTCCACACAGCTTGTTCACATAGTTCGCGGGTGTCGATCGTAGCTGGGCGCGCGGGCGGTCCTGGGTCCACTCGAAGTTTGGCGCTGTTCTGTACAACGACGGGGAGGGTGCAGTTTCGTTGTCAAGGGCTCGGCGCTCGGCAAGTCAAGTCTGGATGGCGGCTTACGACGACGCGCAAACTGCGAACGATCAGTAGAGGACAACGAACAAATGAACGAACGCTACACCGTGTAGAGATATCTTTGTCATTGTGAGGTGTACGTGGATGCTGCACGGTGGTTAGTCGGTTGGTAGTTGGTCTTTGGCACTGAGTCGGCCATGGGCCCAAGTCAAGTAACCCTCGGTGAATACAATTCTTTGCGCGATCTATCTGTGTGAGGCGGTACCGTCGGTGATTGATGGCGAAGGATACGAGAGGAATGGAGAATTATATTACTAACGACGACGTCCAAAGTCCGAGTGCGGGGATGTTTATGATGGCTTCGTGCCAAATAGTGAGCTAAATGGGCGGTCAGCTTGTGGATCGTGGTGACCGAGGACTGCGGCGACAAGCTAGTACGGCGTTCGATGAGCGCTGGGATTTTGTTTCAACGGCATCGATCTTTGGTGATCGTCGCTAACCACCATATTCAGGGATGAGTACTCGTATCGCGGACAAGATCTAAGGTCATTGGTGGTCAGCATCTGTAGCCAGTGACTCGTTTAATAAAAAGCGAACTTGCCATACGAGGCACTTATTGTCGACTCGAGGGTGTTATCTTAGCACGAACCTCGACAACATCTACCCATACAGCGCTCAGTCGAAGATGCTCGGAGCTGGGGGTATGGGGGGAGGAACAAATTGTGTGAGCACATACCGAAAGCGTGGTCCATCTAACTATCCAGCAAGACTGACTGCTCCTCCAGCGAAATCTGGTGAAGCCCCTTCATTTCGACATGAATCGGAAGCGAAGGTGAAGGAGCGTCTAACAGACGTATTCAAACGACGCGTACAGAGAGGAAATAATGAACAATTAGCGTAATAACGGACGCGAAGGAGACCAGACGCTGCGCGTCTCTATTTGTCGTTGTTTGTCCGGGCCTGGCACCCCCTTTAGAGAAGGATATGCGAGCTACGCTCGCAATTATTGGGAATAATTCCCGCATAGTAATTGCATATGAACGACTACATTATCTGATCCTGCACGAAGTTTTCGAGTACGATATTTTCAATCGTTATCCTCGAAACGACAAGACTGGCCCGCCAGGCTAGCACGAAGTCGACCTAGACTTGGCGCCAAGTTGTTCACCAAGTCCGTTCTTTTGGTTCTCCTTCAAAGATGGTTTCATCTTAGCTCATATATCATATATCATATACCCCGAATTGACTCCGGAAATCACTTCTGCGACTATTGCAAGGCCACCAACTGAGGCGCTGCTCTCGCGTTAACGTTTTGCTCGCGTTGTTTGGTGCGGTACCCTTGGTGCGCCGGCGACGGTTTCATCCAGTGGGATACATATATACATACGAACCAGTACTTTCGCCAGCGTGATTCAGAACGGAATCAGATTCTGTGGTTAGCCATTGGCTGGCAGATTACAGCATGTTATGTAGCCAATGGAGACCGAGATCTGACATGGACATGGTAACGACTATCGCACAAGTGCCTTGATATCGTTACCTAACTCCATTCTCACAGCCCTCCGCCAACTTTATGCATTCTCCAACAACGTACATAAAGGTAAGCCCTGGGTTTTCAGTGGTCATCCTCGTTGATCACTACAGCGCCCTCCCTTGGTTTGCCTCTTCTACTTCCAAGCGCTGGCCGCAACATGTTTTCTTTCTCTTATTTCATAATATTCCTCTTCGCTTCAGTGGACTACATTTCAGCCCTTCCATTCATTCCTTCACCCAGCAGTTTCGAGATACCCATTACTAGAACACGAAGACACGAGAAGCGAGGATCAGTCAGTGGTTCGATCGGCCTTGGAAACGTCGCAGACCTGTGAGGAATACACCATGTTCTGCGCGAAGCACCGCTGACCAGATAACAATAGAATATACACGGTTCCGTTGGAGATCGGTCGAACTACAACTGCACTACACCTAGGTACGTTTCTCGTTCCGTTCATTGCCCAACAATCTGTGCTGACAGGCGTCAACTTCAATCAAGACACTGGGTCAAGCGACTTATGGGTTGCTACTGACACCTGCAAGACCGAATCCTGCTTGGCCGGTGTCACCACTCGCTTTCCAGCAGCATCCCTCAACGACACTGGCGCCAAGGTGACAATGCATTACGGCGATTCGACGACGGGGACATTCGCGTCAGGGTCGATTGGCACAGATACCGTGACGGTGGCTGGGATTGCAATGACAGATCAATACTTCGCTGCTGTAGACAACACGACGAATCCGACAGTGCGGTACGGGGCAGCGGGATTGTTTGGACTTGGATTTCCTAGCGGAAGGTGAGTTGTTGCATTTATACGGCCATTGAGGGATTGGGATACGAGACATGCCACGTACGTAGTTCTATACAGAAAGCTGCTGTAAACCGCGAGGTAGGTCCCTCCCATTCACATCGAAGTCAAACTAATCTTGCGAGGTATTCAGTTCAGCAATCCTACAGAGACCGATGAATTCGTACACGGAACCTACCTCGATGGACCCATACTCCCAAGGATTTCCATGACTAACCAGCTCCAAGCTCCCATGTTCACTGTGCGTGACCGAATTTGCTCATATTGGCGCACAGTACTGAAGGTGTCGTGTCAGATCACCCTCCAGCGGAATACGATCGACATCGGCGGGAGTGGCTTACTCACTGTCGGCAAGCTACCTGATGGGATAGATAACTCTTCTCTGACCTGGGTCCCTGTGCGCCTTTACAGCGAGCAAGATGGAGGCATGAAGCCTCCTCGTTTTGCTCCGGGTGAAGTGAGTAGTACACCTTCGCTATATAATGATCGAACCTCATTTCCTCCATAGATCTACCCATAGTAAGTCTAGTAGCATATTGTTCGATCGTCCTCCAATGATCGCAATGGCACTTCTAGCCGCTGGGAAATAGACCTCGACGGCGTCTTCCTCGACGGAAGGAAACTCCCCGAGTCCACGATTCCAGCAAAGGACGTAGATGGAAAGCGTGTCTCCGCCCTTATCGACACGGTATACCTCTTCTTCTCAGATGCACGCTGTTCACCATCTCATGCACAGTTTCGTTAGGGAAACTCGCTCATCCGAGGGCCCGCTGATGTCGTCAAGAATGTCTTGACTCAAGTTTCACCGACCTTCTCTGCGAACAATCCTGCTGCTTCTCACGCGATCCTTCCCTGTGCCACCCCTCGTACATTGGCTTTCCAAATCGGTGGTAAGGTACGCACAAAACGTCACAGTGTGTCCGGTCGGGCCGACTGACTGACTGAATATGTATACTAGATGTTCCCCGTAGACCCGCGAGACTTCATACGGCAGAATGACGCAGGCGATGCCGTCAACTGTGTGGCCGACAATCTAATCGCCACTGATCCTCCCTCGAAATCTACGCTCTTTCGCTGGAGCCTCGGCGACCCGTTTATGAAATCGTGAGTACCCACATACGCCGACATCTACTGCATACACCCCACTGAATACCTCTCCTGTAATTTGTAGTAACCTCGTGGCATTCCACTACGGAAATCTAACGCACCCATCCGCCGACCCGCCGAGAATAGGATTCCTATCCATGGTCCCACAGAACATCTCTGCAGTATACGCTGCGGCAGTGCAAGATGCCCGCAATAATGGTGGTAACTTTGAATGTGCGTGTCTTTTTCTTATCGCGGGTCCAGCGATAGAGCTTCCCCGTGCTGATCGTGAGCAATACTCCCGCTGCTGCAATCATAGCTACATATCATGTGGCGCCCACGGCTAGCGCCGCTGCAGAAGGACAGATCACCGTCAGCGCATCAGCGCCGGCGTTCGCTACCACGCTTCGCCTCGTAGCTCCCTCGTCGTACCCAACGAGCGCACCCGGCGGAAGTAACTCCGGAGCCCCGATCACGCCAAAAATACTTCCGCTGCAGGGTCTATTCTTTCTGTGCCTTTGCGCCTATGCTGCGTTGTAGGAATGATGAGTCAGTGGGTTTCCTTGTGATTGAACACCGATCATCAGCATCAGGCTTCACCATGAAGTATTGGATCCTGCTCAGGTCTCTCGGTCTCGTGGAGTATCTAGTAGGCGGTGTAATCCAAGTGCCCTATCCCCAGCGCACCGTCGTCTCAGCAAGCTTGAGGTCTGGTCCGACCGAGAACATCAAGAAAACATGGTGTAACGGATTGAGCACATTCCCGCGCAGCGTACCGCCGATATAAGTATACCAACTAAAAGTCCTTCGAACTAAGTAGGTTAATTTTAAACGAAACCTGAGGTGCGAGTGGAAGGACTTCCCAATGAACAAAGTCAGCGCCCGACAGTTGCATTGGGGAACGCCCAGACGGTCGCCGAGAACTTATTGATCAGACGCTTTTTTGTTTGAGGAGCATCGCTAATCGACCACGACGAAAAGAATGTTGGTATATCCGCAATTTGGTACGACGCGACCGGATGGCTCGGAATGGTATTATAGGACTGAAGGCGCGTATTTAGGGCTGGAGGTGCAGACCGTACCGAAGGATCCAGTTAATGTTTGTCAACCTGCTGGTGAAATTTGACTTACTATCAACTGTATCACACCCAGCATCCATTGTCCGTCCTGACCGCCTAGTCCCAGAGTTAGCTCTTGAGCCCTTCCATTGATCTCTGCCAGCTGCTTAGTATTGGACAATTCCAGTAGCCAAAACGCGTACGCGCTGTTACTTTGACTGGTGGTCGGGACTCGATGGTATCGCAATGCCGTCCACATAGAGTTAGCACCACTGCCATGCAATGGTAACTCTACAATAACTCGAAACCGGACGCAAGAAAGCGCGCTCGTACGCAGATACCGAAGAAGCGGTAGAGCCAAGCCTTCAGAAGACCTAAACATCGGTAGCTAATGTCAGTCCGATGTAGGTTGATGGAAGTAGGCCCTATTCAAAAAAGTATGATGGTTGTGGTCAGTTTCTCAGGACTTCCAAACATTCATGATTTCGTGGATCCGGGGTTATGTGTTTCAGTCAGCGCTCATCAATAGTACACGCTTAACTCCTTCTAGTGGCTGGAAAGTGGGTAGTAGAAGGAAAATGCGACGATTTGTCAAGTCGTGTTGCGCACCTGGTGAGCGTCGAGTGGAATCATCAAAACCAAACTTGGATTGCGGCGGGATCTCCGACAATCCGATCGTATCCACATGGACCACTCTGTGGACCGTTGAGTCACATGATTTTAGATGCCAAGAATCAACTCACTGTCACTGTCAGTCCAGTCTCAGTCTCAGTCTGCATTGAGGAGGCCTTGCCCACATCAACAACGCGCTAGAAGAGGTCGCGAGCTCGCGCGAAAGCATCGACGGATACTTTCCTTCGGTGTGTTCCCCCGGTGTGGGTGGCCATATGGAGCATCTATCCAAACATCACAGCTTTCGAGATTATTGCCGAGGTCGACGGTGCCTTACACTCGAGTTTTGGATTCACCCGAAAAGAGTGACATGACCGGGGCTGCTAAGGTATTTAAAGCGAAACTAACGATCGCATCTCCACCACTAACCACCATGTCTCTCGCGCTCCTCACCGTGGCCTCGGTCAGCGTTCTTAGCGCGTTCGCGAAGTCGCCAGCTCAGCGAGATCCCCTCTCCTCGACGTCGCCTGAGGCTTGGGAGCAATTACGGAGGAAGGTGGATGGCCGCTTGTATGCAGGAGTCCCGTTCGCTCAACAGTGCTTCGACGATTCTACGTCGGAGGCTTGTCTCGTCGCGAGAAGGGCATATTTGGATGAAAGTGTGTGCTGCGCTCGGTTCTGCACCTCGTGGATGCTGAATATCATATTTTAGCCTCAAGATCAAATACATTCGGCGCATATATCAACACACAGTGGGAGACATGCCAGGCCACGGCCGAACAGTGCCTGCTCGACTTTACAAACCCGAACTCGACACTTCCAACATCACCACCAAACAAATGCGGCCAAGGAAGCATAAGCAGCTACTATGTAAAGTCTGCTGGTTGCATATATGCGCCAATATCCTAAAGGCTTCCTAGATCGATGTGCGCTTACCACAAGATGTCTCCGCCGCGTTCGCATTCTCTAGAAAGACTGCGGTACCTTTAGTGGTCAAAAACACGGGTGTAAGTTTATCGTCCGTCGTCAAAGCTAGACCATTACTTAGGATGTGCAGCACGACTATAAAGGGCGCAGCAGCGCTCCTCGGTCTTTGGCCCTCTGGGTACGCATTCATATTTGTATGCATCTGTGCATAGTTCTAATTCCCTTTCAGACACATAATCTTAGAAATGTATGTCCAACTGCGGCCTGGGTTATTCGATTGCTCATGATCGCAGATAACCTACAACCCCAACTTTGTTCCAAGTGGTTGCAGTAAGCAAAGGTCGAGTCCAGGTGTGACGGTCGGGGTGAGACCCAGTCCGGCAACACTCCCAGACTCATATTAACCGTCATCCAGGCAGGAGTGATGTGGGGGGAAGCATATGCCTTCGCTGAAGCACATAACATCACGGTTGTCGGCGGCAGCGACAAAAATGTTGGCGTCGCCGGTGGGTGGCTTCAGGTATGTTCGGCGCCTCCTTCATTTGCCTTCAATTTGGGCTTACCTAGCTCAGGGGGGAGGACATGGCGCGCTATCCAACTCCATGGGATTGGGTGTCGATCGGGTTGTACGTTGGTCTGTTATCAATATAGGCTTAGCCAACGGATTGATGATAACGCTACAGCTCGAGTTCAAGATAGTGACCCCAGATGGCAAATTCAGAACCGTCAACGCGTGTCAGAACGAAGACCTCTTCTTCGCTCTCCGTGGTGGTATGATATGATCGGTTACGAGCCCGCAGCCCATACTAAATATACTTCCACAGGTGGCGGTGGCACCTTTGGTGTTGTTATGGAGGCCACTATCTTGGCATCTCCCCAAGTCACACTCCAAGCTGTGGTCGTGTCATTCCCAAGGCCTACTCCTGGATCAAATATCACCCAAGAGTTGTTCTCCATTATAGTTGCTAACTCAATCCGTTGGGCTGACGAGGGATGGGGTGGGCTTGCCAACGGGTTCACCGCCATATATGTGAATCCACTGATTTCCCAAGCGCAAGCCGCCGAATCGATGAAGCCGTTGATTGAGTTTGCGAATCGAGTCACATCAGAAAACAACATGACCTCCGCACGCATCGTTGCCACCGAATTCCCCAGTTGGGGTCAATTCTTCAACTTCTTCGCAAACGGATTCGTCGCCGTGAGTATCCCATTCATTGAAATCACCACGTGCCTGATGTACGGTGTGTGTCGGACCTTGCTTCCAGGCTGTTGGACAAAGTCTTGCCTTGACTTCGCGGTTGGTCAATCAAGACAATTTTGCGACTGCCCACAAACAGCAACAGCTCATCAATGCGTTAACGGCAGCAAATGCAGAAACTCAAAGCCTTATAATCTTGATATCTCCGCCGCACAGGTTCTCACGTAGAGGTGAGGCGAAGAAAATCAAGGCCAACAATGCGATCACCAGCGTCACGCCAATGTGGAGAGAGAGGTACGTCGATTACTCCACCACTTTCTGCTTCGATCTTTCCTCATTCATTCTGATCGACTGTCGGGCTGTGTAGTATATACCACATTACGACTATCTCGCCATGGAACTGGAATGCCACAACATCTGACAAGAAGGCTCAATACCAACGTGCTAGCACTGCCATGGATCATCTCCGCAGAATTACACCTGATGCATCATATGTGGTGCGTTCTTACCGTTTTCCCATGGTGACTTCGTGGGCGCTGATGTCGAGTATCATTCGTGCAGAACGAAGCTGATGTTCACGAGTCGAACCATGAATCAGCGTTTTGGGGACATAATTTTAAGGAGCTCCTGAGTATCAAGATGAAATAGTGTGTCCTTGTTCCGCCGTTGCCTTCGATCGGTCTAATTGATCCACCGTCTAGCGATCCCGAGCATTTGCTAGACTGCTGGCATTGTGGTAAGTACCGATGCGTAGGACCTTTTCACCCTTGATTTACGCCTTTTCCTCTTAGTGGGATGGAATCAACAATCGCCACGATTCTCGTGCTACCTCTAAATCACATTATCCTCAATCGCCCCTCCATGACACACTGTTTTAGCTTTTGCCCAGACAAACCCTCCTGCGTGATCGAGACATCAATGCATCACACTACGTGGACTTTAGCACGTAGTCCTGCATGGGATACACGGATACCTGGCTACCGCTATAGACCCTTTTATCTGTACATTCTTGTTTATTAGTTTGTCGTCGGATCGGATTCCTGTCAGTTGCAATACCGTTGGGGGTCGCTGGTGAAGCATGTAATTTAGAGTTACCTACCTAATTTCGGAAGGGCGCTTCGGCGCTTATAACATTCCTCATTCTCAACTTCTCAAAATCCCACCAAGTTCTATCCAGTTCCTTAGCAAATATGGTATGCCTCAACTTGATGATCACGCCGATGTATATTTAACGGATCGGACGAATGAACAGCCTCCTCCCAAGTCCAAAGGAGGAAGAATGCTTGGTCTCGTAAACTGGAGATTGAGAGTTACGATCAACGATGGGCGCGCCCTAACAGGCCAAATGCTCGCATTCGACAGACACATGAACCTCGTCTTGGCTGATTGCGAGGAGTTCCGACGCGTGAGGCCGAAGAAGAAAGCTGGAGAGGAGACGGCTCCTGAGCAAGAGATGAAGCGTGCGTTGGGGTTGGTTATCTTGCGCGGAGAGACTGTTGTCAGTTTGTCCGTTGAGGGACCGCCGCCTGTCGTGGATGAGGACAAGAAGAACGCTGTATGTGGCATCAAGTCTATACTGAACTTACTTACTGAAAGTGCACGAACAGCTGCCCATGGGACCTGGTAGAGGTATGCCTGCAGGACGTGGGATGGGGATGATGCCCCCAGGTATTTTTCATTCGCCATTTCCAAAGCCATGGGACTAACCATGGTTCCTACAGCCTTAGCACGTCCCCCCATACCGTTTGCGCCCCCTGGTATGCCTGGCCCGCCACCCGGATTCATGCCCCCAGGTTTCCCTCCAGGCATGTCATTCCCCCCTGGCCCACCAGCAGGATTTGGCGGACCCCCGCCAGGGTGAGCTTTTTCTGCTTCATTGTCTCTTTTATACTCGCTAACATGTATCTACATAGCTTCCAATTGCCTCCTCAGTGATCATGATCACATGTAGTTTAGAATGGTTAAAAAAAGAACGACTCCGCGGGCAGTTCGCGCCTTGCACATAACATGTAAGTATGTAGGAGTACGATGAGCAACTGATGCTTTGGCGTATAGCTATGTTGGCAGCCTGTGGCCCGCGATACTTGAACCAGACTTGGAAATCTGCGATACTCATGAATGAAGGTGGGTGATGTGATAAAATCAGTACTGACAACAAAAGCGAAACAGACAACATCACGGTCTACGAAAAAATTGACACTAACGCTATATAATTCTACGGGGGGATTATGGTCACGAAGAGCTCGCCGGCCACTTCTCTTCTTCCACGCTGGGTGCGCCTTCAAGCTTGGCTTTTGATAGCAAGAAACAGGGATTGGCTACGTTGAGGGTATACATCGCAAGTACAATCATAGCCCCGTCGAGGACATCTAACGTTGTCCGCGTGGTGAGCATGTGTCTAAAGGAAGGTCACAAGAGCGTAGACACGTACTGAAGTACACCTCAGTGGTGATTATACGGCCTTCCCAACCATCCGCAAGCTCAATCGTCCGATATATTGATCTACATGTTATTTATCAGACATTCTGCTCCGAGGTTTGGCACAGGCATTCGACGGCGACGCACCGGATAAACACGCATAGCGTGCTGAAAGCCAGACCAGCGCTCAGGAACTTCAGGCGGTTGGTCAACGGGCCTCTAGTGGCGTCCTGGTCACCATGTATCGGTTTAGGCACGGAGTGCAATGGGCGATCCCACAGGTATCTCAGGTAGAATTCCAGAGCGCAAACAGCGTAGACGGCAATAGCCACTATTCACATCAGCCTCGAAAGGGCCATCGTGACCTTCGATGATAGGGATGCTCACCTAATTGGAAGGCGATACCACCCAACATGACTCTTCCACCCTGCGTCGGAGTCAAAACCGCGATTCGGATACACCAAGAGGATAGGTAACTTACTAATGAAGGATCTCGACCACTACCCGCTGCCGATGACGCCATCCCGCCACCGATGCCTTGTACGATCAACGCAATAATATCCTAGTGAGCGGCGGATGGATACCCAGACTCGCTGAACCGTTATGCACTTCACTCACGCAAGACAGGAAGACGATCGTGTCTGAAGGCAGCCAACGCGGTATCAATGAGGCACAACCTCGGTATCACGATTGAAAGGACTTACACCATTTGGGGCTGAGACGACTGTAGGTCGGCCCAAGTCTCGCGATGATCCTGCCCAGGATGATGAAGTTGGCTGCAACGAGCGGTGTTGGCGCAAGGATCGTCGCAGTAATTCTTGACGATGAGGTTCGTAAACCCGATGTTCCTCCCAGAGGATATTTTGTGACTTACTGGATTTGAAAGGGCTGAACACCAGTAATGTTGTCACTCGACCACAGTCGACCGGCCCATCCGAGGACTTCCAATGCCCCAGCAAGGCAAGCGGTAGGTAGTAGCCACCACGTACGCAGAAAGATAGCTTCAACGGTATGAGCGACTGCACCAGATAGTCAGCATTGCACTACGTTGTGTATGGCTGAATAATTCCGCACAAGTTGAGATCCCGAAGAGCACGATGAATATGATGCAAACATATTCCGTTGGGATGTAGCCGTAAGGTGACCAAAGAAAGTCTGAAGCTCGGGGAAGGAGAAGTGTCATGGCGTCTGCCATGATCAAGAGCAAGATGTGACTGGGGGTGAGATTATTGATGCATTTTTTCGGACAATCTACGCGACTTTTCTCACCAACACCCGCGCAAGGACACCGGATCCACGGAGAGCGCCTGGCGACTAATCAATTCCACATTCACGCGCCTTGGTTGTCAATGAGGTACCTCATGCTTTCAACAATCACACGCCGTCTGGTCGCTGTCCCCGCCATTCCCGCCAACCTGCACGCCGCCCGTCCCAATTCAGGGAATCGACTAGCTATGTCGGGACCTTGGCAGCTAGTACTTACTTGAATGTAGTTGTTGACGTGGTATCGAGTTTTGCATTCTGTTTCAGAGCACGTAAATTGATGAATAACGTAGAAGGATATTGTATTCTACTTCGGCAGTACAGTGATGTACAGTGGTGTGAATAGGGACAGGTCTGTATCGTATGCAGGCTGCCGTTGCCTTGCCCCTGAGGCTGGGGCCTAGCCCCTGACGCCGTCAACCCAGTGCTCCGAGATCACGTGTACCTCGGCTTCCGTCCACTAAGGCGTCGCGAACTCATCTCCCAGAGGACGACCATGGCGACCCTCGAGTACGTTTCAATACCGCCGTGCGCGACGCGGCTGCGATCTTCGGACAAGAAATCACTTGATCCAGAACCAGAGCTAAAGACAAATATACCAGCAGAGCATGGTTCCGATCCGTTGCCTCTTCTGAGCTCGCCGACGGCGACGACGAGCCCGACATCACCAACGACGTACGCAGTGCTCCCACATATTCTCCTTTCGACCACCCTACTCTCCAGCGGGAATGGCCTTTCCCTGCCTCCCGTGAGTGTATCGAAACTTATGTCGAAGAAGGACCCTCTCTCGATCCCAATAACTACCGTCAATTTCAGGCGCTTTGTGGCGCGTGTAGGGGCCGTATTCTGGCTCCAAGACCGGGTGGAGGAAATCGTGATGTGGAGGAAAGGATGGAAGTACACAGCTACCTGGATGGCAGCCTATGCATTTCTCTGTATGTCTTCCTGGTCGATACTGAGCCTCAGCTGACGGATCCATGATGGTAGGTATATACCCGCGCTTATTTTTGCTGCTTCCTCATACCATCGTGATTGGCGTAATGCTCGTGAACTCCCCTCCATCGCCCTCTCCTGCTCGAAAACAACGGTCACATTCCTCGCTATTGACGCCACCTCCGCCGAAGCCCCCTCAGACAGAGCCCACACCGCCTTTTACCACGCCCGTAGCTGAGGGGAGTAGAGAGTGGCTGGCAAATATCCAAGGCATTCAGAACCTCATGGGATTTGGGTACGTTCGCTTTTAGCCATGTCTCTTCTCAGTTGAGATGTAACAGACATTACACAGAGCTGATGTACATGACGCCCTTGTCCCCATTCTATCGCATCTAACACTCCTTCCCACATCTCGATCACCCACTTCAACAAGAGCGCAAACTCCTACTATCTCGTTCTACATATTTGTCGTGGCCGTGCTGACGCTGCCGCTACTGGCCTTCGTCGTAACTTCCCATTACATCCCCCTTCGGCTGATTTCCCTTGTCTCCGGTATCGCACCAGTGCTTCTCCTCCATCCCTCCGTCCTCCCCTACGTTCCCCTAGTTACGCGTGGTTTGGTCGATTTCATAGTATGGTGCGTTGATGCTTTTGAAGCGTCCTCAAGAAACACACTCCGCTGCATTCGTCTTTCTCCGTTCCTGCGGTCAATCGCACCGTATCTTCCTGATCACAGCTCTGATTCGCCTCGCATTGGACACACCATACGTCACATCCGCACATCCATCACGCGATTCATCGACAACGATAGATTACAGGACGACGTCTGGAACGCCCCGATCACAGAGGTCGAGTTATTCGAGAATGAACGGTGGAAAGCGGACGAGGGTTCGTACGCGTACTCGGATGATAGCCTCACTGGTGGAACCGGTGAGCAGCGTTGGAGTAAAGCGAATCTGCGTGACACCGAGAGACGTGGGTGGACGAGAGGGAGAGATGGGTGGAACGGTGGTGTTGGCGAAGAAGGGTTTGTTAGGTGCGTGACACAGAACCGTCGTATTGTCGCTGTTGCGGCGATAGTATGGTGCTGATTGGCTGATGTGTATAGTAGCAACTTGACGTTCTCGCTCGCTTCTGGGTGGGCGTTCGTAGAGACGGAAGATTGGAGGAAAGACGTGGTAGGTGAGTGGGTTGGTGGGTTGGTTGATGATGGTGGGTCACTCTTGATCGGTTCATCAGAGGTGCTGACTGCGAAACGAATTTACTAGACGGTTGGACATACACGAACGATGTGTGGTCGGAGCCGAAAGCACACCCCGTTTATCAACCACCGCCCACAGCTACCTCACCGTCGAAAGACGCGCAAAGGCAAAGCGAGACTCCTACCACGGTTACGGTCACGCGGCGAAGGAGGTGGACAAGAAGGATTTGGTACAAAGGCGTGTAACTCTTCCACAAAAGAAACCCCCAATGAAATACACCTTGCGTGAATCTCAGACATAGGACTTTTGCTCAATGCGCGTCCGCATTTTCCAAGCAGGCTGATGCAACAGGTGCAAGTCATACCGGTACGTTTGAATGTGGAATATCCCTTCAATCGTGAACGCTGGCTTAAAAACGCGCAAATTGCGCCGAAGTAAAACAATTGAGCTGGGCGTCGAGTCATCGTCTTAAAGGTCAGTTTGCATCCTTTCTTGATCCTCCAATCTTCGCTCACAAGATTCTTGGACATATCAGGTACCAGTCAGTAGCCCCACTTCGTCACTTCTTGAAGGAACATGTTGGAAGAATGGAGAGGTATTACGTAGTTTGCCAGACGACAGACGATGTTCCCCATTCTATCCAATCATGCACGCCACACAGCACAATCAAGCTTTGCCCACGCAAGGTCTGCCTGATGCTCCATCTTGTACGCAAGATTCCTATCTGCTGATCGATGATAGCCCCATGCCGGGACTCCCTACTGGAGGTGCCCTTAAACGACATGACCCTAGCCCAGATGATGTTTCCTCAACGCGCCCAACACTCGACGTTGAATAGTTCCGCAACTATTTAGCCAACATTAAAGCTTGGCCCAATATGGTCCTTTACTGGAGCATTCGGTCAGACTCCCTGACTAATGCGAAGGACACCGGTGCGCGTGTCCCTGTGACTGCATGCCCCCGGGCGATCTAGAGGTCGAGTCATTATAAAAGGCGGCGTGGTAAACCTCCTACTACATAATATGGCGCCCTCCTCCCAGATGTCCTCAGAGAACATTCCACGACGAATTGCGATCGTCACGGGCGCTGCCCAGGGCATTGGAAAGGCAATCGCCATTCGCCTTGCAGCAGATGGTCTAGCCGTTGTCGTCAGTGATATCGCGGCAAAGCAATCGCTGTTGGACGCTGTCTGTGACGAAATTAGGGCATCCCACCCCGACATTCCTGCCTTGGCGATTGCAGCAGATGTCTCATCTGAGAAAGATGTGACCACCCTTGTGGAAGAAACAGTGGCTAAACTTGGAGGGCTTGACGTGGTAAGTGCTTTAAATCTGCTGTCCCTTCGATATTCACTCATTCAGTATACCTCTATATAGATGGTTGCAAACGCAGGGGTCTGCTGGATGACGCCGATTCTGGAAAGTAAGCGGGGGATCGGATGCATTTTGACCCATCTTGTAATTGATATACCCGTTAGCTTCCGTTGAGGAGATCGACAAAATGTTCTCGATCAATTTCACAGGCACAGTGCTTTGTTACAAGGCGGCTGCGAAAGTCATGATTGACCAGAAGCGAGGCGGAAGGATCATTGGCATGTCGCAACCAAGCTCTCGGGATTGATTCTTACTTTTTATCTGCATAGGTGCTTCTTCCAACGCAGGAAAGAAAGGTATGTCGAGCTTGAGTTATGCCATTCCATTGACCTGATATTACACAGGATTCCCAATGATGTCGACTTATGGTGCGACAAAGGCTGCCATCAGAGTTCTGACGCAGTCAGCTGGTACGTCGTAACCTTTCAGCATTTGTGCGCATATCTGAACGTTGAAGCCATGCAGCCGCTGAATTTGGGAGCCACGGCATCACAGTCAACGCATACGCGCCGGGCGCCGTCATTACCCCGATGAGTGAGATACCTTCACGAAATCACTATTTAGTCGGTGAACTCGTATCATAGTTCTTGGACTGGCGGAACAGACCGCCAAGTACACAACCGCGCCCAACGCAGACTCTGTACGTCACCTTCCGTGTTCGTAGTTGTCTCTTGCTTATATTACAATCACCCCTAGTACGTAGCACAAACCTCTGTAAAGCGCATCGGAGACCCTGTCGACGTCGCAAATCTGGTCTCCTTCCTTGCGTCCGAACACTCGAGCTACATCTCTGGTCCGTTCCTACCCCAGCTGATAATCGAATACTAACGCGTTGAACATAGGGCAAACTGTCACCATCGATGGTGGTGTCTGGTTTGATTGAACTAGGCCTGAAGGGATGCAATCATCGCAAATACCGTAGACATCGAGACATGTCCGCAGAGGAATGATCATATGAAAGTTCAGGATTTCTATCATCCCCTGATACCCGATTCATTCTGGATGTTCTGCGAAATTAACACATAGGCAACTAGGATCATGAGCCTCATTCGGTAACAGTTGTCGTACGCCGCGACGGAACACGTGAAGTTGATCGTGAGTGGTACTTGATCAATATTCCTGGTTTTACCTTATTCCTGATGAGATACCAGAACAGGTATAAAAGAGTAGGCCGGCAAGTTGACGCTCTAGCTGAAAGCTTATCGGGTGTGCTCCCCCGCGCCAGGCTGCCTGTCCAATCGCCAGCGCTTCGTCTATGTACCTAAGAGTCATCCTGCTCGGATTTGACGTGATAGCGCATAATTCCCGGCGTAGTCTATGATACCATCGGTGCCACTGACCCACTTCTCAAACATAACCGGTAGATTTCGTTAGTTTTGATCCCGGAGAACATCCGATTTACCCCAGATTACTCGCCAAGCCCAGACTCAGGACGGACATTATCAGGTCATGACACACATTCGATGGTCCGAAGTTTACAGAAAGAAGCTTAAAGCAGCATGTCTGAGCGGAAAATCCGACTTCGAATTTTCAATCATTCAAGTCGGAGGATCAACATATTAAGCTTTTCAGCAGATTTGCCGCATGACGCACCCGCGACCCCTTGGACTTTAGGTATATAATGAGACTCGTATATCTTCGCTGCGCCGAATCCAGCCTTTAGCAACTATGAAGCTCACCGGGTTGCTCGCTACTGTCGTTGCTCTCTCTGCAGCTGGCGTGTCCGCTCACTGTAAGCTAGTCATTGATGATACTTGTCGTGCGTTTCTGACTCGCGATTGCACCAGACCGCTTCGACGCACTCATTGTTGGGTCGTCTACGACAGCTCAATACCAGTACGTTCGTCACAACACGAACTACAACTCTCCAGTTTGTTTCATCACTTCGACTGCATTCACGCGAGAATCATGTTGAACTAATTTTTCTAGATTACGGATGTCACTTCGCTAGATTTCCGTTGCAATGCCGGAGGTATCGCCTCCGCCGCAGCCACCCAAACAGTGACTGCTGCCGCAGGTTCCACAGTATGGCCTACATCCAAACATGTGCATTCGGGACTAATGGATCCTTCCTCTATAGGTCGGCTTCGCCTTGGACCAAGCCATATTCCACCCAGGTCCTATCAACGGTTTGTTGTGCTTTGTCGTTTGCTTTTTTATAAATCATGCTTTTCTTCGTAGTTTACATGGCGAAGGCTCCTGGAAATGCCGCCAGCTTTGACGGCTCCGGCAATGTCTGGTTTAAAGTCTATGTACGTGAACTACCTTTGCGATCTTCCTCCCTTCTCATCGCTGAGTCTACCTCCAGGAAATCAGGCCTGTCACAAACGGCGGAACCAGCATCACCTGGCCGGCAGACAGTGCGTCTTTCCATCGTCTTCCCCTACGATTTACCCCTACGATTTACAATCAATGAAAAAAATCCAGACATCTCAAGTTTCACCTTCCAACTCCCGAGCTCTTTGCCTAGTGGCCAGTATCTCGTTCGCGTAGAACACATCGCCTTGCACGTAAGCCCCCACCACCCAGATTAGCAGAATGGTTTGCTAATGTCACCCACAGTCGGCCTCAACCTTCGGTGGTGCCCAATTCTATATCTCCTGTGGCCAGATCAACGTTACTGGTGGTGGTAGCGGCAACCCAGGCCCTTTGGTTGCGATTCCAGGTGTCTACACCGGCCGTGAGCCTGGCATTATGCTCAGTACGCCATCGTCTCTTCTACTCACATCCATTGACTTACCAGTAATTATGTGCCAGACATCTACTACCCAATCGTACGTGCATTCCTTCCGAGCGATAGGGTATAACTGACCGACTTGTACAGCCCGCAACATACACCCAACCCGGACCTGTGAGTATTACCTCTATCTGACTGCGAACGGTCGTAATCTTAATTTTTGTATTCAAGGCTGTATGGCGCGGATGAGGATCATGTATCGTTACAGCTATCAACGTATACATGTATTATACACATATTCTGTTACATCATTGGCCAATCTTCGAAACCACCTTGCCCAAACCGGAAGAAGCTGATGTTGCCCGCATCTACGGCAGCGATCACAACGGTCCTCTTTCCAGCCTTAAGAGCAGCAAAAGGATTAGGCCGTCGGAGTGGCGGACTCGGCGTTTCAGGTTCCTTGAACACCCAGGATGATATCCAGGACCATAACGTTGTCGGTGTAGGTGGCGTTGGAGGGGGTTGATTTTTTGCAGGTTGCGGCACTTGCTGAGGGTGTCGTTGTCGAGGTAGCGGTGGAGGGAGCTCCGGCAGCTCACCAAACAAGTCGTCCAGTTCACGTAGAGTAGGCATCTGGGTTACACGTGCGCTAACAAACAAACACTGTTTGCACAAGTTGAGAATATGGAATGAAATGAGGCACTCACTCTACAACGACGACGGAGAAATCGGGTGGAGGGGGGGAGGTCTTCTTGAACGGTGTAGATGGTTTGTAGAGGTGGTAAAATATTTTGTACGGCGACGCTGATGTACGCTTGACGTGAAGCGGAGCATTATGGCCTGAGGGTATGAATCGGAGGGACTTGTAAATAAATTCTGATACTTTTGATTAGACAAGTCCAGGAAGACAGACAGTGGAGGTACCGTAGTTCATGTGTTGACGAAGCCAAGGATTTATGCACAACGGACGCCACCAATTAAATCGCGAGAATAGGTTCGCCAGATGGAAGGTGAACCGAGAAAATACAGATTGATGACGAAGCGGTGTGCTGGTGCTGCTAGGGGGCGTAACGGGGTAAAATGGACTTGGAGGGGTCGCTCGAGTGACGACATAACCCAGTCGCTTCAAATATGAGTAGACCTGTCCTCTAACTAAGATTCACTCCCGGGCTACAAGTAATTTTCACTGACTTGGTATTTTTCAAGCGTCATATCTTCAGAACCAAGCATTTCACTGAACGCCTGTTGAGCAGACATCGGGGCACCTCCGGCCTTTGTACAAAAGAGGGCACCACGCTCGATCATATATATCGCTTCTTCCGGAAGTAATTCAAGTCTCTTCGTTGTCTTCTCTTCGTTGTCTTCCTTCCGAGGAACAGAATGCCCCATTGAGGTGAAGTGAATCCCCCGGGATAAAGTAACGTGGGCGCGGGCAATATTAGGAAGCCACACGGCGTAACTCATTGCCTTACTTCCATGAGATGTTAGTGACACATTGCCAATCAACCAATGAAACACACCTTGAAGTGCTCCGTGTCGCCCTCAGCGCGTCAAACATAGCAGATCGAGCTCGATCAAGGACATGTATTTGCAGCCCGGAACCTCCCCCGGGAGCTGGTTCAAATTCCTTCTCCCCCCTCCTCGGTATTATGGGTCGGTTGATGTTCAACCTGCATTCATAGCTCGCAGGCAATTCTTCGAGTACGAAACCGCAAAAATTGTACACACGATGAAAGTTTGGTCCAATCTGCGCCAGAATCTTCATCCCCGGAAGAGTTTTCGTCGGGTTCGTCGCCTTGGACGGGTTTCGGAGGCGCGTTCGGAAGCTCTAGTGCGTCGTCCATGTTTCCTCGATGATGTTATGATGAGTCAAAAACGGCCAGCGCTACTAGGCGCTACTCCAAAATCACCAAGTGTTCCGACACAGCCACTTCACATGCTATCGATCACCATCGGCTACCATCGGCTTCAAGCTTCCGACGAGCTCAAGGTGAGTTCGGGGAGAATCTTCAATTGACGACGACAAATTCAACTCATCGTCCTTAGCTGCTCGCACATGAGCGGCCACGATGGCAAACCCTCATTCCTACAGTCTCTCGCGGTACGCCCTCTTTTCTCTTCAGGGTCCAATAATTGATACCAAATAGGCTGGCGGTATGGCGGGGACGTCCGTCGACTTGCTATTCTTCCCAATAGACACCGTGAAAACGCGTCTTCAATCACCCCAGGGGTTTGTACGCAGTGGAGGCTTCAAAGGGATATACAAAGGAATTGGGAGTGTTGTTGTTGGAAGCGCACCAGGAGGTATGTGCATTGTTTATGGGATATGGGGGATGCTCATGACCAAATTAGCGGCCGCCTTCTTCTCAACGTATGACACGATCAAGAGGCATACACCATTGGAACCGCATCTTGCACCTTTGACTCACATCCTAGCTGCCTCTGTTGGCGAAGTGGTATGTCCTCTTAACTCCATTGAAAAATGGTAATGCACACGATGCAGGTTGCATGCCTAATCCGCGTACCAACCGAAGTGGTGAAAACACGCATGCAGACTCTTGCGTATGGCACACAAGGCCACTCTTCGTGGTCAGCTGCTAAACTTGTTCTTTCAAATGACGGTTGGCGAGGCTTTTATCGTGGCTTCGGGATAACAATAATGAGGGAGGTGAGTAGTCGAAAATTTTCGCAGCTTATTCGCCTCATGCTACGGAAGATACCATTCACGTCAATCCAATTTCCTCTCTACGAGTTGCTCAAAGTGCAAGTCGCGAAGCAATTTGGACGGAAGCCTCATGCGCACGAAGCGGCGATATGTGGGAGTATCGCTGGCGGATTCGCTGCGGCAGCTACAACGCCTCTAGACGTACTTAAAACAAGAATAATGCTCGATCTTCGGGTGAGTGATCGCCGGTCCACCGTCAACGCTCTTCTCACCGCGCGATCACTAGGATCCCACAAAGGAAAAAGTGCCCTCAGTCTCCACCCGCTTGAGAGGTATATACACAAGCGAAGGCGTTGGAGCCCTCTTTGCTGGGATGGTACCTCGGACGTTATGGATATCGGCTGGCGGAGCAGTTTTCCTTGGTGTATATGAATGGGTTGTGGGCCTCTAATTTCGCATCTGCTTATTGATACATATATTGCTCTTTACAACGATAGCGGCGACGATATACAGCAAACAATAAGGGTTCATCCCAGGGTGGCAAGTAGCCTCAAGAAATCCGGCGTACCCAGTCCCGTCGCCTGAAGTGAAATTAGCGCGAATACGGGCTTCAAGCTGCGACAGCACTTACCGGGTCCCATCCTTCCCTAGCTGGGAAACCTATTTGGAGATGATCAGGATGGAGAGTGTAATCACCGCTAGTGATCCTACCAGTCGTTCCACATCCGGGATTGGACCCTTCAGTAACATCACTCAGAACTCTCATCACATTCTCTGAATACAGCATTGGGTTCAAGAAACCCAACGTGGACTTCTTGTTTGCAATTCGATGGTCGTTGATCAACGCAATCATTGCCGCGACGACCTGTTTATAATGTAATCGTGAGTGGTTCGAATATCATAGTATCATTGGTACTCACAGGGGTGCTAGCACTTGTTCCGCCAATCGCCTTTGTCTCCCCACCCAAGATCACTTTGAATCGGGTTCCTTGAGCTGCTATATCGGGGACGCCTCTACCGGACGCGCTACAGCGAAGAAAGGATTGATATCAACGCCTTCTTGGTGCGGAACTTCACATACTTGTATAATCCAGAATACATACCGCCAATAGCTTGAAGATATGTCGACACGGCTGCATCCTGATAGGAAGGTCGAGGGAATGTGTTTGAGAATCCACCGGAACTAAAGTTTACGACTCTTTCCGGGATATGGGTCGTGCTACCGACCTAGAAGGAAGTTTGTCGGTTAGCACAAGGCGACGATGGAAAGCATCGAAGCACTCACGGTAGTCACAAACGGACACGTCCCGGGGAAGCCAGGCTGGAACCTCTTCTTGTTTGACCCATCGTTCGTCATGCAGTCGCCACCACCAACACTGACAGGATAAATGGCAGTCGTTATAGGGTGTTTACAATGATGGCGACTGAGAGTATCATACCCGACGTCCCCGCTAGAGAACAGGATGGAGACACCTCGAGCGCCGAGTTGCGCAAATAGATTACATACGGTGATCTGGTAGTCATAAGGCACCTGAGAGAAACCTACATCAGAAAGTGGTCTACAAGAAGTATGGAGAGGATGCAGACCGCTTGCTCATCATCTCCGTAGGACGTGGTGATCGTCTTCGGTATCTCTCCATCTTTCAACGCTAAAATCCAGTGTAGCCATTCGAGGTAGGGTTCGTTCGTGTTCTTCACTGTCCGACTATCTGGAATGAATGGCGGAGAACCGCCAACGGAGTAGTAAATGTTGGGCGTCGGATACGAGATAGAGACGGCGTATTGAATATCTAGATTAGCCTGGTGGATATTGAGAAATAGACCGACTCAAACGAAACTCGAAATTACTTCTCTCCCGGGTTTCGATTGGTCATCGCCACCCCCATTAACCAAAGTGGTATTGTAGGACGTCCCCAACGCGGAGGGCATATATCTCTCGTAGAATATCTGCGACTTGTGAATACGAGGGTCCCAAAGGACAAGACGAGTAATAAATATCTGTACCTGCAGATCCTCCCTGTTCCCGAACTCGCCTAAATAGCCCACGATCCCTAGCTTATTGAGATGTGTAGCCTGTGGCGTGTACCAAATGTTATACAATCGGCGCAAGCAGTCGGGTGTCATGTTGGTTATGCAATCGACTGGGATATCAACACCGTCATGTGTAACGACCGCCAACTTGTTCTGGTCAACGTCTTCAGTCGTATCAACGAAAGACGTAGCACGCATTGATCTCCACGTGCCAAAGTAGGTAGTCGGAGATATCACTGTGATATGGTCGTGCACGGCCTGTGGCAGGGAGTAGGCGAGCGTCCTGACCACGTAGTCCCTCCTCGTCTTCGAACTTGGCGCGTCGTTCGAATCAGAGTCGAGACTGTATGAATAAACGCCGTATTTGGCATTCAGCATTGTTTCGACTTGTGGAATCGTGACCTCGACAGTAATCCAATCACCGCCGCTAGACCGGGAAACTGAATTGCTGTCAGATAAATCGATCCCATGTTCCCGAAGCCAGTCATCGATGATGCCCACAGATGTCGCGTGAGGTGCAACAAACGATTCTACCTGCGTCTTCGAGAGATGAGCCCCGTACCTACTGCTGTTAGGTACTCCTAGGCGTGTTGTGCGAGCACATACCTTGTATGTGACGGGTCGCTAATTTGGAAGAGTATGTTGGCCAGTTCATCAAATTTATGCTGCTTCAGCCCGATACGCAAGGTCATTTTATAATCCTCCGGAACCTCTGAATGAAACTTCCAGCCTTTGGGAACGGTTGGCCAGGATTGTCGTTGGACCAGATCCCCCCATCGTCTGGCGTGCGTGTGGGTAGATCTAGAGGACTGTAGGCTGGGTAGTGCAGCCGACAGAGACGCGAGACCGATGATGGGGAGAATCCAGCGCATTGGAGGAGGTACAACAGAAGTACAATGGCGCTGGAATACGGAATGTAACGCTGACCCGTTTGAGGTAGGCACAAAGCGTACATATCGGACACTCTTCACTCTTTTAAACACTGGGAGCCTGCTGGCATCATTGCAACGGGCGACGAGGATTTTGACATCTTGCTTGTTCTTGAGTGAGGCCACGTGGCCGAGGCCAGAGACTTTTCACCAAGTGAGCGAGCTCGAGGTGGTTAAGTAGGTGCTCGGTCCTCCGGGGTCGCGTAAGGCATGCATCAAGACTTATTGGAACGCTTGGGCTAAGAATAAGATACACACGGCAGAGGTTGCACAATCCGTTGCACTCACCGGGGATTGGCATAGTCACGGTAAGCCTGTGGGGGGGTTATATCTAGAAGCGATTGTTGAGGCTCAGAGCAAGCTTGCTGCTCAACGTTTGCGTACCGCCATACCTGCGACTGAAGCCTGAAGTTCAAGTTCAAAGACGGCCGACAGATACGAAAATCGCCTTTTGTGGGCTAACAAAAGTTCGGTTGAGCGCAACTTTACCCACGCCCCATAGAAGGTAATTTTCGCTGTCACAAAGGGCACTTGGACGTATGTCGTAGAAATTTAACAAATACTCTTCAGACGTGTAGAGGTCTACGTTTGTGCTATAGCATTCATTGTTAAGCGAGCATCTGTCCATCAACCCTAAGCGGGGAGGACGAGCGTGCGCTGAGTGAAAGACTATAGAGCCTACTCACTGGGTTGTTTAAGCTAGTACTACTTGTAGCTAGGTAGCTTGATGCACACACTTAATAAGTTCTCCTGGTAGAGCACTTGTAGATTCTAGGGCGAAGTACAGGCCTTTATATACTAGAATCTACCTATACTAATTATAGATGCGCAGTCAATACTAAGCGTATATGACTCAGTATGAGTCAGCTATGACTCACGTCGTTAGTAAGACCTTCTATGAAGTTCTACTGCGGACTGCACTATGACTCATGTTCTGATAGAAGCATGGTCATGTGGAGGTGCATGTGCAACACTCCCCCTCGCTAAGACGTTCCTCGGAACTTCGAAGCGGACTGCATAGAATCAAAGAATTTGATTCCAAGCATGGACCTGAATAGCTCGAACTTCTGGAAGCCCAGATTTTTGGTGAACATATCTGCAGGATTTTCTGCACCATTGACGAAGTATAACTGAACGTCATTGGCCTCAACGCGGTCACGAATGTAGTGATAGCGGATGTCGATATGTTTAGTTTGTCTATCAGACACAGGGTTAGATGCAATGAAAATTGCGCCCTGGTTATCAGCGTAGATAGGTATACGACTGATGTCCATTCCAATCTCTTTGAAGAGATTCTTTATCCACATGATCTGTCGACAAGTGTCGGAGAGAGCCATATATTCGGCTTCAGTGGATGATAGCGCAGTGGTTTTCTGAGCATGTGATTGCCAAGAAATTATTCCACCGGCTAGTTGAGCAAAGTATCCAGTCGTGGATCTAGGACTAGACCAGTCCGAATCTGTGTACGCAAGTAATCCTTCTTGCTCATCCTCAAAGCAAAGGGAGTAATGTGGAGTCCCTGCGAGGTAGCGCAATATGTAAAATGCCTTCTCAAGGTGATCCTTGGATGGATTGGCACTTTGTTGGGATAACTTTATCACTGCATAGGAAATGTCGGGGCGAGTTCCTAGCATGATGTACAACAGAGATCCAATGACCTGTTGGAACTTTGATCGAAGCATGGGGTCCACAGTTCCCTTATTGGGTTGCGGTTTGTATCCCATGGGAAGTGGAGTCCGGGCGGTTTTGCCATTCGAGAGATTAAATCTCCTCAGAACCTTTTGCAAATAGGTTTCCTGATCTATGTAGATCTTGGAACCTTTCCTCAGAATTCGCATTCGAAGGAATTCTTTGGCTTCGCCTAGATCGCGACATTCCCATCGCTTCATGAACTCGGTTTTTAGTTTTAAAACAAGCTCCCGGTTAGAGCTGCAGAATAGTGCATCATCGACATAGACAATTGCAATAACAATTAAGTCTTTGCGACGGTAAATGAATACTCCACTATCAGTGGATGCACGTTTGAATCCAAGTTCTTCCATTGACTTGGAGAGTTCTTTCCACCAGGAAAGAGCTGCTTGTTTGAGTCCGTAGAGAGCACGCCATAGGCGGAGAATGAAGTCCTCTTTCCCTTTGACTCTGAAGCCTTCTGGCTGTTCCATATAGAGCTCCTCTTCAAGTTTCCCATATAGGAAGGCGGTTTTTACGTCTAGGCCTTCTATATGCCATTTCTCAAGCACGGCTAGTGCGAGAAGCATGCGGAATGTCTCGTATCGTACAACTGGCGAGAAGATTTCGTTGAAATCAATTCCCTCTCGTTGTGAGAAGCCTTTGGCAACAAGCCTAGCTTTCTTTCGGCCATCTGACTTAATGTCAAATACCCATCGGCATTTTATTGCCTTTCGACCCTCTGGGAGTCGTGCCAGACTGAAAACCTGACACTCATGGAGCGATTTAAGCTCCTCATGGCAAGCATCAATCCAGGGTTTTCGTTGATCAGGCGCTAAGCGCATGATGTCATGGTAGGTCCATTCCCGGACGTTATCGGGTTTAGGATCTGAACTGTTTGTCATCAGGTTTGACGCAGTTCCTATCTCTGTCTCCGAATCTTCAACCGCTTTTGAAAGCAGGAAATTCATCAGACTTACTCCCCCTTCCTGAGTAATGCGGATTAAGTTCGCATCAGAACCAGACATATCCCAGTCTTTATCGACATTGGGATCGGACGGAGGGAATTCCTCATCATTAGGGATGCTACTTGGAGGATCTTGGTTGCGAGGCGGTCGGTTACGCCTGCGTGACGTACTAGTGGGCAATCGGGAGCTACCCGGTTGGTCGTCCCCAACTTGTCGTCGCCAAGTCCTATCCCTATTAATGTCTCTTTGTATTTCCGATGGAAGACATCGGTCTCCTGGATCGTTGTATACATTGTCTGGTTTTTCATATTTCTTCTTCAACCTGAGAGGATTGCGTCGTGGTAGACGTCTAAATTCCTCATTATCCTCACGCCTCGGATTGAAGTTCATTCTGTCCGGGTCTATTGGAGGTACCGCAGGTGAAGGAGAGCGATCTCGAGGTTGATCATCCTCATGACCGTCTTCTTTAGGGGAAGGAGAACGGGGTGGCTCATTACGGTAATCAGGATGTTCAAAGTCATCTCTGTCATCGGAGCCGGAGTGAGGTGGTCCTCCAACTCCTCCCGTTGGTCCTGTACCATGGTCTGGTTGATCGTCATCATCACTGTGATGGTCACCGTGTGTGTGATTTTTAGGCTGATTAGCCTTAGGACACTTCGGTAATAGTTCTTCATCGAACACTGCTTTAGCGCCGTGAAAGATACTATTATTGTGGATACGCATGAACTTGTACCCTTTGATGTCTTCCGTAAAGCCCATGAATATCATTAATTCGGCTTTCGGATGTAATTTGTTATTTCTAACTGCATCAGGTAGGTGTACATATGCGCCACATCCGAGAACTCGTAAATGAGTTACATCAGGAGCTTTCTCATACAGAGTTTCAAATGGAGTTTTCCACTTTAATCTCCATATGGGTGTGCGGTTATAAATATGTACCGCATACTCGACTGAGAATTCCCACCAGGAATTGGGTAAGCAAGCGTGGTGTCGCATAGCTTCTGCCTTATCCATGATGGTGCGATTGAATCGCTCAGCATGCCCGTTTTGTTGTGGTTGGTACGCAACTGATTGACGAGTGAGAATTCCATTACTCTTGAGCAATTCATCGAATTCTTGAGATTTGTATTCTCCCCCTGCATCGGACATCCATATTTTGATGGTAGTACCGAATTGGGTTTTCACCATGGCAATAAAATCACGAGTTGCTTTTACAGCCTCGGATTTGTGCTTTAATAAGCGAATCCAGCCATGTGAGGAGAAATCATCAAAGAACGAGATATAGTACCGATATTTATGGTACGATATCACAGGAAATTCTTTGAGGTCCGAATGGATTTTCTCAAAAAGTTCCTGGGCTCTAGATTCTGATTGTGGAAACGAGTCTGCAGGCATTTTGCCTTTAGCGCAGCCTTCGCAAGGTTTCTCACGATCAGGGAATTTCAACTCTGGGAAATTCTCAGTGTGCTTCCTGAACTGGCGTAATACGTCTTTGGATGGATGTCCTAATCGACGATGCCAAGTGTCAAAGTCCACACTCTTCAATGCTACTGGCGCACAGTCAAACGAATTTAGTTTTGACCCATTTCGGGACTGGAGGGTGGAAGACGCTCTAGTCCAATAGCATTGGTCATCAAGACCACGGTGGTATCCAGTTAAGAATACGTGATCGTGCAGTTTTTTATTGATATACTGCAAAACATCTCGGTCGCCTTCGAGTGTCACATCTGGATCCATTAATAGGGTACCAGTGGACAACAATCGAGTGGTTCCGAGGGCTGGCATGTAATATGCCAGATAAAGCCTTATGGTTTTGTATAGTCGCACGATGTTACCCTTACCATCATTGCGGAGTTGTTCGTACTTGAGTATAATCGTTCCGACTCCACTAATGAAGGCTGGTGTACTGGCTGTTTTGACATGAATGTAGTCTTTCGGTTTGAAAGCTTCAAAGTCGACAAAGTCAGACTTGTCACCAGACACATGCTGTGAGCAACCTGTATCGTGTAACCACCAGTCCATATCTGGTGCAGCTTCGATTTCTTTCTCAGAAAGGTTGTATACATTTTTAGCATACATATCATTAAGCTGTCTACAGCGATCTAATGCGCGAGACAAGTTTAATGTATCTACAGAAACATTTACATGGGTGATGGCCCTTTGGCGTCGTCTTTGTAAAAGAGAGCGCTGGAGTAAAAGTTTCATGAGAACCTCTTCTGAATACGGAAAGAGCTGGTGGAGAGTATCGTACCTGTTATCCTCTTCTTGGAGCGCAATGTCCAAGAAATTAGGTTCCGGACCAGGTTCATCCGAATCGCCGAAAATGGAATCTAAGTCCATGTCCACATCCGGTTTTTCCGGGTAAGGAGTCAAGGACCGCTGCCTTTTGGGCGCTGGTTCCATTTCTTCGTCTTCACCATCAGAAGGTGTGTCTGGAATCTCGACGATAGTGGGAGTTGATTTCTCAACCATATCGGAGTTAGACAGATCGGGAAGTTTCCCAGCGATCTTTTCCAGTCTCCTGATACGTTCAGCACTCTGGGGAATCCCAGGCATTAGATCGAGGAGTTGCCTCGTTCTTAAGTGCGTCTCGTAGTCACCTCCACGATGTACCGGCTTAGAAGCGCCTTGGTACTTCTGGGGTGCTTCTTCCTTATGCCTATTGTTGAAGAACTTCGGCTTAGGAATCTGGTGAAGTCCGGCAAGTTTAACAGCTTTCGCTGTACTGCCGGAGATCATTACGGATGGGCGGTTGTCAGCCTTAAACTTAGGACCATTTAATCCAACCAGCTGATGTGGTGGAGTCCCAACTCGGAATTCGAATTGGGGGCCTGACTGGTTCGATGAACTCGCATGTGATGCGGTTCTTTCGTTCCAGTGTTGCGGTTGAGGTGCCACGATCCGATTGATCAGGCGTTTTGCGGGGTCAGTAGGGAGAGGCGGAAATTGCCCTCGATCCTCTACTAATGGAAGCCTGCTGAAATTCAGCATTTGGGCGAATCCACCGCCAGGTTGGTTTGGGAGAGCCATATGGGCGTGTCCCTGACCTTGACCTTTTGTGCCCCTGCGAACACACTTCCTCTTCGGCTGCTGCTTGTCTTTCGACTGCGGCTGCTTCGAAGGACCAGCTTCAGCATTTTCATGCTTCTGCTGTTTCTGCTGATGGAATTGGGGCGCTTTGCCCTTTCCTTTCATGGCAGAAAGTTTGTTCGCGTTGCTCTGGTGTGACAACTGCTGCTTAGAAAGCTGCTTACATTGCCACTCTGCTTCGATGTACCCAATTAGGTCATCGAGGTCCAGATTTTCTAATTTCTTATTGATCTGGGCCTGAGCAACTGACTCATACTCTTTTGGTAATCCGGCGAGCATGATCAGGGCGAGGAGCTGATCCGAAATCGGTTGGCTCAACTCTTTAAGTTTCGACTGGGCAGTCTGAAACTTGGCGATGTCCACGTGTGGTGCGGAATGGGCGCTGATCCTGAAATTCATGATCTGCTTCAACCATTCAAACGCTGCAGCAGTATTAGTGCCGGCGTACGCAGCCTTGAGAGCCTCCCATGTATCTTTGGAGTTATCTCTCACGTGGGTCTGCAAATTCGGGGCTATGTACAAAGTAATATACCCCAGAGCCATTCCGTCCTCCTTTTTCCAATCCCGGATAATTTTTATCTCGTCGGCGGTAATACCGGCTGGATTGGCGGGGACAGGAAGCAGGTAGCTTCCATCGACGTACATCCAAAGTCCTTTCGACTTCAGGAATGCCGTCATTGGCCCTTCCCAGGCGTTCCAGTTGGAACCGGTCAAGACCTTGAGGGTCTGGGTGTGGTTCTCGGTTTGGTTCGACATGTTTGCGACTTGAGTTTGTTTCGGGTTGGTTAGACCTGAAATTAAAGCTCCGTCAGCGAACCGCACTTCGATCCATAAGGAGCAATCGAAAGATGCTCTTAAACGATATCCCCTTTTCCCGATCTAGCCTCATTTGGCTATATATTTCGGAGGTGATGTGAACGCGTCAAGCTGAGTCACAGAGCACCAGAATTGGCTTTAACCCTTCTGCGTCCACATTCAATGTGATTGCAGGGGTGCGCATATCGGCTGATGTCTCGTGCACCACCGAGTTAGCTTATAGCCCAGGGCTTTAGGTTATGGCTGACATAGTCACTACCTATGTGCAATCCCGCCACGTTTTGTGGGTTGTGTGGATATACACATTATGATAGGCGTCTCCAGGGCCCATAACCTGTTAAGCGAGCATCTGTCCATCAACCCTAAGCGGGGAGGACGAGCGTGCGCTGAGTGAAAGACTATAGAGCCTACTCACTGGGTTGTTTAAGCTAGTACTACTTGTAGCTAGGTAGCTTGATGCACACACTTAATAAGTTCTCCTGGTAGAGCACTTGTAGATTCTAGGGCGAAGTACAGGCCTTTATATACTAGAATCTACCTATACTAATTATAGATGCGCAGTCAATACTAAGCGTATATGACTCAGTATGAGTCAGCTATGACTCACGTCGTTAGTAAGACCTTCTATGAAGTTCTACTGCGGACTGCACTATGACTCATGTTCTGATAGAAGCATGGTCATGTGGAGGTGCATGCGCAACATTCATGACTGCCCATCATAGCACACCTAGTATCACCCTCAGCTTGAAGAGCTCCACTTGCAATGTAGCAAGCATACAAACATGCCATAACGCAGATGCCCACCACTTCATCCTGTGATATAAGATACCAGTATTAGCGAACATTTGGTAGAGACCAAGAAATTGCCATACCCTTTCTGCTGCTCGAGCAGCATGGTAGGCATACCAACAAACGATCACACCTTCCTTAGTGCGGTTCTCTCCTTTAATTGGGATTGTTGTAGAGTAACCATAGTCTGGATACAAGGTTCAATTGGCTCAAATTCTTGACAAAGGTTCTCACCTATGGCTTTGGTTGATATCCTTATTATGATGTTCGTGTTAATATTATGGGAGAAAAGGGAGGTTATGTAACACTGACCATATATCTTCTAATGTGTTATGTGAACACTTAAAATATAGTGTCTGAAGTTTTTTGGGAGTCTTCTGAGCCATTTGCTGGCTATGCAGTTATGTAGGACAGTGTTCAGAGTCATAGCTCCGAAGAGGGAGCCTTGCCTGAAATTGGGAAGTCTGAGTCACTTGTCCTCTATTCCCAGCGTGATAATGCTTACACAAATAAAGGGTTGAGCTGCATCTCTGAGTCCCCAACAGCGATAAAATTAGAAGGCAAGTTGTGCATTATCTTGTAGTATTGAACAAATGAAGGTGCAGCTGCAGGATGGTGAGTACATCAGGTGTGATGAGACATAGTGGGAGAGAACATCAAACACACATATTTTCAGTGGTTTGAAGGTGATAGTGGCGTCGCCTTTCTCCTCACTCTTGAGAAGTATCGCAATTACCCTGGTGACCCACTGTGGGGCAGGATGAGTGCCTTTCACTGAACGCACATACAGAAGTATATCTTCTTTATCTTTGGGAAGATGAACATCCCCCCAGCCACCACAGCACAGTTGGACTATTTCTTGACCATCAGACTACATCAAACATAAGGGAACAAAGTAAAGACACTCATATTATCCATTCACATGAGCACAAAACCTTCATTACCCCACTTGCAGTGGGCATAGTAGGTATAGATGAAACCGGCTTGGTCAAAACCTCCTGGAATTGGAAGGTCTTGAACCAGGTCTCCGACATTGTCGAATGTCACTGTGACATAACGAAGCTTGTGGTCATAGCTGATCCTTAAATCACCATTCGTTCTTGTTCACCCTATGTCATCAGGGGTAGATTCAGGGGAGGATATGAAGCCAGCTAACTTCAACCACTTGATACCTACTTGAGTGCTACCTGTGCAGTCTGGGGGATGATTTTAGATTATAGTCCATAGTAGATGATAACAGTACCAACCTATAACAAGCGCAACATCTTTCATGGCTTTCTCCTTGCCCTCTGTTGTGTGAACATTGACACTCTGAATGTCAGACATATCACTGGAAGCACAAGCCCTGTGACTGTTCCCTGTATCGTTTGGATACATTTTGAACTTGAGCTAATGAGTAAACAGTACAATACTGCTTTGAATCTGGGGCGATGAATGAGCATTGTGTCAGGGAGGCCACTAGTCTTTTCGAAGCCAGCAGCTGTCTTGGTCATTGTTGTCAGATACGACAATTGAGCAGCAAGAAGGGGAATACTGCCAAAATTCAATTGAAAGTTGTCTGGGTGAAACCTAGCATGCAGCCATGTGAGCAAGTGAGGACTTAACCAATGAACCTAATATAAATGTACAGTCCACCTGCTTGCTCAACCATTGTATCTAGATTAGGCCATAGATGATGGAGGCCATCAACCATAAATGTCAGGTAAGCTATAGAGCACCCTGAGCATACAACAGATGTAATGGGTTCTGGGTCGAGTACACACCATGAAGGGAATTGTATTGGGCTACTCGTTTCTTTGCAAATTCCTGACCAGCTTTGGTGATTTCAGGGTTTACAATGACTACATTGTGAAAGTGGTCTGCACAGACACGGGCACTGATCAAGCCTGCAATGCTTTTCAGAGTATTAGGCACCCTGTTCAACAAGTTGACGATGTAATGCAAGTCTACCTTCCTCCACAGATAACGACTGTTTGTTTGAGCTTGCTTCCATGAGGATGTCCAAAAAGTGGCAGTACATAATGACAGAGTCAGCGTAACTCTGAGAAATGCTGTTATCAAAGCATAACTGTTATCCAGGGTGAGCAAAGGTGAGGGTTTACTGAAGGTCAACATGACTTACTGGCAAGAGTCAGAGCAGAAGTGGAGCTTTGTATTCCCTACTTCGCAACAAGCCATGCTAACTGGAGAGATGTAAGCATCCAGACTTGATGAATTTTATGCAAATGCCATACATACTAAGGCCAGTGTTACAAGTTCGACCACATGGGGCTGCTTTGCTAGCTCCTTGTGGTTCTCCTTTGAAAAATACTCCTGATTCTCAGCAGAGATAACTCTGGATGGGCTTGAGATTTCCCTGTTACATGACTCTGAGAGGCTGAGCATCGCTCATGCTGGATGATTTGGAGTCTGTTTTGAGTAAAGATAACTTAGTCGGAAGGGTCGCTAGCATCTATGAAGCTTCAAAGCTTCACGTCTTGCATGGGGTGCACATGGCAAAGCACTCGAAATTGATTGGTGACAAGACAACATACAGGATCCAGGTGTCCTTCTCATGGCTTCCACTGCTCCGTTCAGCATTATGAAGAATATCTTTGCCAGATTTGGGTTGAGATGACTTCATGTATGTCTGGCATCATTCTACAAAGTACAGGATAAATAAATAATAGAGCACTCTATGGATGTAGCGACTGAGTGCCTGCGGTTACCTCATATAGAAGTAGTTATTACACCCGTTTATACTACATATATTGAAACTCCGGATATATCTCTTTTTCGTCTAATCCAACCACTACCGCGTATACTGACCTTGCCCGTCCCCCGAGCAGGTCACCCTCCCCGTAGCCTGGGTTACTGGTGACCCCCATTCCCTGGGCCATGGGACCCTCTCACTAGGGACACAAGCCACTGCCCCCCCTAGTTCGAACGATCCGACATCCAGTACACGGTCGTTACAATGGTGGCATCTCCATGGATGTCATCAGATCGTTCATACTACCTGCTCCGGCGCGATGCGCTGTTGAGCTGTTATCAAGCTCGGGAACTCACCCTCTCCCTTCCAGATGCTCCAGTTATAACTGTTGAGCTTAGACGGAAGTTGCTCTGGCGCTGCACGCTGTAGAGCTTTTTGAAGGCACCGTGTGGCACTCGACCTCGAGACCCCTCAGCATATGGTACCGGGTCTCCTGGCTGGTGGGCCAGCTGCCTAATTTCGTATTGCAAGAATTCCTTCTGAAGACTGCTGCGAAACTTCGGTGTCCATGTCTGCGAGTAGCCGACAGGGGTTCCAGGAACAACCGAAGAGCTCCCGAGCCCCCGCTCTGACTTCACTGTTGTTGAGCCGCTTCCTACCTCTTGTGCCCCACTTAAACCTCGTATCTGCTTATCGTGAGCAGGTCAGTGGATGCAACATGAGATTCCGCTCCAGCACATCCTGCTGTCGAGCCATACCAATCAGCTAAACTGTGGGTCGATACATCACTTAAAAACAGAACTGGACACTTCCAGAGTATGGGCACTCGCTCCAAATGCAAAGCATCATCGTCTGCGCCTCCTCCCCCTCATTCCAAAGTGATTTACTCGCCCAAAGCCACCCGCTCTATGACATCACATAAAATGTCAGGAGCGAGTCCTCCTGTTTCGGGCGCAAACACTACAACCCTAAGTACGGGACCTCGTACGCCCTCTATGTGGAACTTGAGTGCCCCTCTGGCGACCAAAAGCGACGTGGCTCTGCCGCCTTTAAACACCGCCACTCCCTCCATGCCTTCGTCAGAAGATCAGGCAAACCCTCCTCACTCCTCGGACGTTAAAGGGAAGGGTAAAGCCATGGATGCTGTTGATTCACTAGGGTCCTCTTCCTATATAGTTCCCCTTCCCTGCGAGACAGTGGACTTATCTTACGATTTAGCCAACCCCATGTCTCACATGACTAAAGGACAGCCTGTGGCTTCCTCCCCACTTGCCGACACACCTATACCCTCAATCTCCTCCACCCCTTCCCTTCGCTCGCTAGTGCACGACCGGTCGTCTTCTCCCTCCTTCCTTTTAGGAGTAGAACTGGAGAACCTCTTCATTGGTGTAGCCCAAGCCTTAGGCATTTACGTTGAGCCTCTACAGGTGTCAGTGACCCGATGGCACGCCGTTTCCGAACTAGGAGGTGCTGACGACCTGTTAAATATGTTTGGAGGAATAGCAGGGAGACTTCCAGACCAAGACGAGGAAACTTCCCTGCTTCTACGAAACGTGCTACTAAGATGGCGGTATCCTCACCGTCTCTCTCACTGGGATAGCTTGGCGCAGCAACTACCGAATCTCTGCATGAAGGAGTTAATCATAGAAGCCACAGATCTTAAGAAGATGGGATCGGAACTCAAGGCCGAATTCACAGTTCGACCTTCCAAGTTGGAACTCTTAGCTCATGCAGTTCTTGCTGTCCAACAGATTCTGTCTGCACTCAGCGAATTAAGGGGAATCCCTCCCCGGCAAGCCTTCCGTATTGACCCCAATTATGCCTTTGTTCGCACTCTGAAGGGAGACACTAGCCCTCTGCGCGTTGAGCTAATGTGGGAAACCTTAGTGCAGAGGCTACTTCACTTGCACGAGAACATAGAGGCTCAGTTGAGGACTCTGTACCGTTTCTTCACCGAACCCAATGCCCGACTATCCCAGATCTCATTCAATTCTACGGAGGGTGAGCTGCGCTCGGTTTATGGTACCCAATCACCCAGGACGGAGCTAGCTCATTTTTGGCGCAATGAAGAGAAGCGCAACAAGCTGCCATCTCACCTGAAGATACACGTGGATCATTTAACAGCTAGTTTGTTAGCAGATGGGTACTCCATGCCCTCCTATCGAATTGATTCAACTCGCGCCGTAGCCTCTACTTCATCTCGACCTGATCTATCCGAACAGATTCAGTTCAAAGAGACGCCAGACATAGTACCAGTGCACCCCATTAGTTGCCTGCCAGGACTTTCCTCGTCCAAAGCTAGGTCTGGGGGGCCATTGTCATGATCCGGGCCCTGGAACAGAGATCCTCTGCCTCATCTAGTGGAGTCCCTTTGAGCTGTTGTGCAGCCAAGGCTTCCCCCCGCAGCAGCTAGAGGCAGCAACAACGATCCCCCTAATTCCCCCGGGGCGCACCAAGGAGCTGGGGGCGCAGGAGATCCTTCGGACGACGGGAGCGACGGGTCCAGAGGGAACCCCCCTAGGTGGGATTGACCGTGAGGTAGATGGCCTAGAAGGAATAGGGATCCAGACGAACCCGGCAATAACTGAGGGCGTGATCACCGACCTCGACGGCGAGATCCCCCAGACGAACCCAATGACCCCGACGGTCCAGGTGATCCAGACAGGCCGGATTGCAGATGCCGCTCTCCGCCTCCCCCTGAACGCTGGCAAGTCAACTATAAGATCCCACTATCCTCGCTCCCTGAGTGGAATGGGGAAGGGAAGACTCTAATCAACTACCTCACCGACCTGACATCCTATAGCGATCTGGACGAGCTGATGAAGAGCGACATTGCACAGATAGCGCCGACGCGGTTCACCTATGCTGCCAAAGACTGGTTTACCACCTTGCCTTCGGAAGTGCGCTGGATAGCTATGTCTTCTTTCGATGAATTCATACTATGCTTAAGAGAGCACTTATGGACGTGCACTGGATCGACAAGCGCACCATCGAGTACGAGGTAATGTGTTTTTGGCAACCGGGACATATGAAGGAAACTCCTTTGCAATTCATTCAGCGGCGCCTCAAATACAGTCACTTCTTGTTCTCTGAGAATGACGAGAACGACGTGGGAATGGTGCATCGCGTCCTGAGAGCTCAGCCAGCTTGTTGGGCCATTCATCTGAATACAGAGTCATGCAACACCGTAGTGGAGCTCATACGCAAGCTGAAAGTAATGAACGAGGGCTTAATCGCAGATTGGGAGCGTTCCGAATCCAATCGGCACTCTCGATCGTTACCCACGACCGACTCTTCCTCTTCTCGGCGATTCTACCCGCGGAAATCAGTTGCTCATAACGTAGAAGGCGAAACTAGCGAGGAATCCCGGTCCCCTTCCCTCACCCAAGACACGTATGCTGTAGACTCGCGGCACAGGAGCGAGACTAGAGATAAATGGCCTCGAGGAGGAACCTGGGAGGGTTATGCTTTCAAGCGTGAAGATTCGAAAGAGAGCGATCCGCCGCCACAAGACCAGGGGTGCTGGATATGCACTAGTCCGTGCCACGTACACTGAGATTGCCCTCACTATCAGAAATGGGATGCGATGAGGACTTCATGGTTAGACAAGGGCTATGCAGGAAGGAAGTCCAATACTCACCGTGTAACTATGCTGGCGGAAGCTAATGAAGGAGGCAATGTTTCTTGTTTGAGCGGTGCGACAGTCAAAGGAAGCCTTCCTGATTCACCAGCTACGTACAGTACACCGGACATAAGCCCCAACGATTCACAGACAGATGATAGCAGGTCAGTATCATCGCTAGAGGAAGTCTTTTACAGCGAAGTGATAGACAACCCCTTCAACACGACTAGGAACAGCAAACCTGCCATTTGGCCATCACTGGTGTCTAATGGCACCCACATCATTCACACTATTCCAAGAAGGCAATTCCCGGAAGGACGCAGTTCTCTAGGCATACGAGCTCTGTGGATGACGGCTCATATAGGGTCCTTGGAAACACCAGAAATCGAAGTGCGCCTGGACTCAGGAGCGGACATTACTTTAATGTCGCAGGACTTTCTAGACACTCTCGCCGACCCTCCCAAGATACAGGAGGGAGTGCGCATGCGGTTGTATCAGCTGACAGGCTCGGCTCGAGTACTTGGCTATGTTTGCACGAAACTGCTTGCACGTACAATAACCGGGGAAGTGGTGGTCTTCGAATTAGAAGCCTATGTAGTTCACGGGATGAGAGTGCCTCTGCTGCTGGGGGAAGACTTTCAAATGATCTATGAGCTAGGAGTTGCTCGTCAAGCATCAGGACAATGCGAAGTGTTTCCCTCGGACCAGTCCTACCGCATATGCACTTCGACAAGCAGCGGTACAGATATAGGTTTCAAGGCACGAAAGGCATTTACAGGACAAGTGTTCCTGAAAGGGAAACATCGCACCCGGGCTCGCAGGCAATTGAAAGGATTGTTTAGAGACGCCCCGCCAGTATTGGCACAGCATACTGTGCACATATCACCAGGATGTGTATCCAACATGCTAGTAGACGCTCCGTTCAGAATTCAAGACACCTGGCTAGTGGAGAAGATGCTCCTGTTGGACGAGTGTAACGAGTTCGTGTCAACACCGACCACGATTATATCAGCCGACAACCCATACATTCCAATAGCGAACCCCACAGAAAGGCCTATTATGATACAAAAAGGGGATGTCGTTGGACATCTCTACGACCCCCAAGTTTACCTCGACGTGCCTCGCAACAAGGAGACACTAGCCAAGTGGATAGCTACTGCAGAAGCCTTGAAGACGGCAATCAAGGACAGCTTGAGCCAGGGCATGTCGACCCCTTTACCGCAACCTGAACCCTTGGAAGAAGACGAATCCTGGGGTCCCAAAACCACCGCCGTTCCTGAAGATTCCAGCGTGGAAGATGTTACGAAGGTGGTTAACCTAGGTGTGGACATTCCTGAGGAAATAAGGCCCCGCCTAGAGGGAGTACTGCATAAGAATATTGCCGCTTTCGGTTTGGCCGGCCGTCTAGGAAAGGTGGCTACCCAAGCCACCATACCTCTCTCGCAGGATGCCAAACCTATCTCTATGCCTATGTATGGAGCCTCTCCGGCTAAGAAGGAAGTCATCGATGAACAGCTGAACAAATGGTTCGAGAACGATGTTATCGAGCCGTCTCATAGCCCTTGGGGTTTCCCGTGCCTGGTCATCTACCGGAATGGTAAACCTCACCTGTGCATGGACTATAGGAAGCTGAACGCTATCACTGTCACGGACGAATTCCCCATCCCTCGGCAGTCGGAGATTATACAATCGCTATCGGGATTACAAGTAATTTCATCATTCGACGCGTTAGCAGGTTTCAATCAGATGGAGATAGCGGAGGAGCATCGCCCCAAGACGGCCTTTCGCTCTCACCGAGGCTTATTCCAGTTCAAATGAATGCCCTTTGGATTGCATAACGGACCATCTATCTTCCAGCGTTTTATGTAGGAGGTACTGTCACCATACCTGTGGCTGTTCGCGCTCGTCTATATCGATGATATAGTTGTTTACTTGCGATCCTGGGACAAGCACCTGAGGCATCTCGACACCGTGCTGGGAGCCATCGCCAAAGCTGGAGTGACTTTGGCCCCCTCGAAGTGCTTCATAGGGTACTTGTCAATCCTTTTTCTAGGACAGAAGGTGTCTCGATTAGGCCTATCCACTCATAAGGAGAAGGTAGCGGCCATCATGGATTTAGCCCGGCCCACTAATGTGCAGGAGCTACAACGATACCTAGGCATGGTCATGTACTTCTCCGCATACATCCCGCATTATTCACACATCGCCGCTCCGCTATTCTCACTGTTAAGAAAGGGTGCTAAGTGGAATTGGCAATCGGAACACAATGTAGCATTTAGGAACACCTGCGAAGCCTTAGCGCGAGCGCCGGTACTAGGGCATCCCATTCAAGGTTCCCCATATCGACTCTACACCGACGCTTCTGACTACACCCTAGGAGCCAGCCTGCAGCAGGTACAGCCTATGAACATTCGGGACCTGCAGGGCACCCCTGTCTACAAGCGTCTCCTCTGAGCCTTTCGAGCTGGGGAAACAGTACCATCCTTGGTGACCAAGCTGCCGGAAGGTAACTGTGAAATCCCTTCCGAGCCATGTTACTGGGCCGACGTCTTCAAGGACACTGTCGTGGACGTGGAACGTGTCATTGCTTACTGGAGTCGAACTCTTAAACCTGCCAAGAGAAATTACAGTGCTACTGAACGCGAGGCTCTAGGCGCTAAGGAAGCTTTGGTCAAGTTCCAACCTTTCATAGAAGGAGAGGCGATTACCTTGGTAACCGACCACACTGATCTTCAATGGGCTAAGTCCTACAAGAATGCCAACAAGCGCCTGGCTGCTTGGGGCGCTGTATTCGCGGCATACCCCAGATTGCGAGTAGTCCATAGGCAGGGATGCATCCATTCCAACGTCAATCCGCTCTCCAGGATGCCTTGCGTCCCTCCGCACAACTCCCCAGTGCAGGACGTCCTAGATGCCATCATTCCTGACAAGGACAAGTGGTGATTAGCTCAGAACGCAGAAGACCGGAAGAACACTGCGGTAAAGGCCGCCTTCTCCTCCTGGTGGTTGCATGAAGCCCTGGCATCAAAGGAGGAAGTACTCCAAGAGTCTGAGAGGATCACACTAGCCGTCCAGACTCACTGGATGAGGCGCGCCAGCAAGGAAGGACCTCTGGCTCAGAGCGCTGTCGAGGGCCCCCACGGCAACGTTAGCATGTCACACGATGACCGCAGCTCCTCAAGATCAGGAGAGGCAGATCAAGTCGACAAGTCTGCGGACAATCACGTTCCCCGATCGGTCGAGCTCGAAGATCACTGGACGTATCCAGAGGGAGTCCGCCCCTTAGATCTCTTGGATGAGGAAGGGCTCACAAAATCTCATTTGCTTGTCGCCTTCATGCCTGATGCCTGGAAAGAATGGGAAGCTGCCTACCAGCTAGACATTTACTTCAAAGACAAATTCGAGGCAGTGGAAGTGGCCAATCCAGACTGGATCCTCACTCCCTTGAGATTCCAAAAGGGTTCCAACGGCTTGCTATATTTCATAGACGCCAACTGGAATTACTGTCTCTGCGTTCCACAAGACCGAGTGCCGTTTGTACTGAAACTTATACATGAGCCACCTTACGAGAGCACACACGAAGGCACTCGACGATTTGTCAGTCAATTGTGGGACATCTTCTTCTGGCCTACGCTAGTCAAGGATGTCACTAGCTACGCGAAATCATGTGATATCTGCCAGAAGATCAAGGTAGATCATACAAAGAAGATGGGAGGCTTACGCCCTGCGCATATTCTGGCCTACCCATACGAGACCGTATCCTTGGATTTAATTACTGGTCTGCCGGCCTCTGGTAAAGAAGGATTCACAGCGATTCTTGTCATTGTGGACAAGCTCACGAAATACGGGCTATTCCTCCCCATGCACGATACACTAGACCAACAAGGATTCGCTAAACTATTCTTCGACAATGTCGTGCATGTCTACGGGCTACCATCACGCATAATATGTGACCGAGATAAGCGCTGGACCTCTGTCTTCTGGAGATCGGTTGTCACTCGATTCGGAAGCTACCTGGCGTTATCATCCGCGCATCACCCTCAAACGGACGGGCAAACCGAAATCCTGAACGCTACACTGGAAACCATGTTATGCACCTATGTAGCCACCGATCGATCCTCTTGGGCGGAATACCTAGGCCAGCTGGCGTTTGCATATAACTTGTTGGTACACTCTTCTACGGGCGAGCGACCCGATTTGCTGCTGCTAGGATACAAACCTCGGTTATCGGCCGCCTTGCTTGTCCCCAACAAGGATGATACTGAATGGCCGTTCCTACCTAGTCAAGCCGCCGAGCAGTTCATTGAAGCCACGGAGTTACGCCGTGCGGCTGCTAGGGACACGCTCGTACTTGCGCAGGAAAAGCAAGGGCGTGCATACAACATGAAAAGGAGGCCCGTGGAGGAGATTAAGCTGGGGGACCTAGTTCTCATCAACCCCCATACACTACAATTAGTAGAGGCCAAAGGTACCGGGCGAAAACTGATTCAATGCATGATTGATCCTTTCGAAGTCTTGGAAAAGATCAACCCCTTGGTCTACCATTTGCGTCTGCCTATCAACTACCCTATGCACCCCGTCATCAACCTCGCGCACTTAAAACGTTATACACCTTCGGAGCATCAGTTTGGTGAGCAAAGTCAGCTTCCCTCCACACGCGATCTACTACCAGCTGCAGAGGAATGGGAGGTAGAAGCGATCCTAGGACACAAGGTGACCTCCCGCAAGACGGGATGCAAGCGTCTATATCTAGTACGCTGGAAAGGTTTAGATGCAACCGAAGACTCTTGGCTGTCCAAGTATGAGTTATGCAATGCGCCCGAGCTCAAGCGCGAGTATCTACGTAGATTACAAGCCCCTAAGAGATCCAAGGGGCGCACGTGATAATCGATCAAGACACCTTCATATCACTCTCACCTTTGCTGCATTCCCTCATCGAGCGACCAGTATGAATACCGACCCCTGTCGATTCAGCGCACCAAGGCTGCTCTCCGAAGCTGGTTATGCCGATGATCCCGGCCCCATTCCCTTCCTATCGAAACTGATCTTGCCGAATGATCAGCCTAAATCGTCCGGAGATGATAGCATCGCAGGAAGACGCTTCGAGCTGTGGTCACCCAACTTGCGAAGGTTGCCCTTCTACCCCGGAATCAAGACACCAGGCGTAGACCTAGAAGACTTGGCACGAGGAAGAAAGCGCTATGATGGGCATCTAGGTCCGCTGGATCCTACTTACCACCCTCAGCACTATCAGCCTAGTCGGCCCTACTTGCCGTTTGTAAGGGCAACCTCAAGATGGCCGACAGCGCGAGCCTAGCAGAGGGAGAATCCAAAGAAATGAATAGAGCTACTACAATACATGAGAGACTGCTCACCTAGCAGAGGGAGAATCCAAAGAGAACAAGATAAGGATTCTCCATGCTAGGAGGTGAAGTATATACTGTAGAAGCATGGGAGAAAGGTGGGAGAACTGTATAGTACACCCGCCACAAGTCCGGAGAATATCATAGGTATGAGTGGGCACATGTGATAGAAAGGTGGAGGGAATATGCAAGAGTCGTGCCGGCGACCCAGGGAAGTGGGAATGGGAAGTAAAGAGGTGTGGGAAGAAGGTATGGGTCACCCGGATGTGCCCCGAAGTGTATACGTGCATCCGAAGCACATCCGGGCATGCGCAAGTGCAGCCGAGTGCGGCCGAAGCGCGGGAAATGCATCGGATGAGTCGGATGTCGCTCGGATGAGCCGGATGTCGCTCGGATGTGACGGATAAGGCTTGGATGGATGGTAGGAAGGAAAGAGAGCGAAAGGAAAGTAAATAAGAGTCCGTGGAGTGAAAGGAAAGAGAAAGAAATGAAGAGAGAGGGAAAGAGACAGGGGAAAAGGAGAAAATAGGAGTGTCCCCTTACACCGTTCATGTGCCGTCATTGTCACTTGAATTCACCTCGCGACTACCCCGAATTTACGTCGGTCTTTGACATACACGAGGTGTGGCAGCCAGATCCTCTTTCAAGCTGCAACGGGGGAAGAATACGAGGCGCGTACATAAACAAGCTGAGGAGGCGCAACAAGGCCATAACAGAGGATATGCTCTCCTTGCGCGACGGGTTGCAGAGATCAGGATCTGAGGCACTACGACTTCTGTGGAAGCGCTGACCTGTGTTTCCCTCGGATATGGATATATGCAACCTTGATCGAGTTGACACATTCGACGAAGCGGTCGATACAATCACTAGCATGCAGCGAGGGATCAAATACCATGACACGTGGATGCGATACGCTTGTATGAAGGATCAAGCTCCATTTGATCCAGCAGATGCACCCTATATGTTCGCTGTGGAGGGGAATGAGCGATTCATGGGGATATGGGTTTTGGACGAAGCCTGTGAAGACGTCATGCTATACCTGATGCGATAAGGGGTAGCTTGTTTCTTCTTGTATGAATACTGTGCAGGGGAAGAGTCTTACCACCACCGAACACATTCAATTCTTCGCCTCGACCTCATGCAGAACTATTCGCTAGTGTTCGCAAGGGACACTCCATAGAGGCGCCGAGAGACGCTTGAACCTGCGCGCCCTCACGCTAGGAGAAGGAGAGTCAGTGGGCCGCGTGAGATCTTTACCCGAATACAAGCCTTCCCCTGGATCGTTGGCACTCTCCAATAGACAAGGCTGACAGCAGCTGTCGTTGCGGGATCCAAATGTGCTACCCGCCGCGAGAACGCTAAGGGAGTTGACGCTTCGACCGCCCACTCCTATTTTGACGATGTTCAACCTGGACGGTCTGGAGACAGGCGCGCCAGAGGTCCCGAGCGTGCAAGAGGTCCGAGCAAGGCTTGAGCGGGAGAAGGCCGCTCCGCAAGAGGAGTCTCCCTTCCAGATATTGGCTCGAGATGCTATCGGAACCCTAAGATCAGCCCCTTTGGATTACATGACAAGGTCGCAGACGATAGCCAAGAAGGGGAAACAGCGAGCCCATTCTCCACTCTCCTCATTCAACAGTTCCTACAACGGTGGGCGTCCTAGAAAGTCGGCTGCCCAGTCATATGAGGAAACAGATGATTCTGATTTGCGCACCGCCATATGGGAATCACTGCTAGCTAGACCCTTGGAGGGTCCCCCTACTTCTTCCACATCCGTATCCTCAGTCTCAATGGACAAATCCTCGAGCTTAGCAGATTGTTTTGTATCAGAGAGACACGCCGAATTATACGGCCCCTATTCCTTTGTGTTATCCGAGTTTTGGAGAGTGGACAAACTGCCCAGCAATATATGCTCAGCCAGCGACTTTCTCCAACTCCTGCAGAAGGCGGCTAGGAAGATTCCGTTCGAGGTGCAGCAAATGTTGCATACTTGGAGGAGCGGTCAAGCAATCTATTGGATGTGTTTCGGCGATAGCGACCAGGCGATGCGAGTGCGAGGGTATTTGTCACGTGCAGGGGTTTCCAATTCAGATGGGTGCAACGGGCCAACAGTTCTGGAAGCTACTTACTTGCTAGCGCTAGACGAAGTGCAGAGCCCAGAGGAGCGTCCTCCGTCCCCAACCAGCTTTTGGAACATTCCAGTAATGATGGATACCCGGTTCGCCAAGAGCTCACTTCCCCACTCTTTCACTGCTCAGTCGACAGGGATGACCTTTCCTTTGCAAATATATTCCTCTCACACGAGCTTCGAATTCAAGGCAAATACATCAAAATTAATTACCCCAGATACAAACCATTCTATTAGTCAACCTCCGTCGTCTCCACCTGGAGCCGCTCCGCTCTCGAAACGATTTTGAGTTAACTCGCCGCCCCGACACTTCGTAGCTTCTCGAACTACTCGCACGATTCGCGAAACCACTGCTCCGCGAAATACTAAACGGAATATACCACTCGCTCTATGACTGTCACAACCATCCGACAATACGGAAGAAAGCTCTCAACCATCACGCCCCAAAGGCTCAGAAAGCCGCTTGCACCATAACCATATGTGTTATCATCGAAAATAACCCTTGACTCTATCTCCTAGAAATTTTGTCTGCACTCTTCCTTTTTCTCTCTCTCTTTCCTTCTTTTCCCCCTTCTTCAGCATTCTGTTTTATTTACTATGACACACGCCTGACATTCTACTCTATGCAATTCCTACTTTTCCTTCTTGCTATGGCAACGTGCATGCAATAACGACTGGGGGGCACTGTAGTGACTGAGCACCTGCGGTTACCTCATATAGAAGTAGTTATTACACCCATTTATACTACGTATATTGAAACTCCGGATAGATCTCTTTTTCGTCTAATCCAACCACTACCGCGTATACTGACCTCGCCCGTCCCCCGAGTGGGTCACCCTCCCCGTAGCCTGGGTTATTGGTGACCCCTGTTCCCTGGGCCATGGGACCCTCTCGCTAGGGACACAAGCCACTGCTCCCCCTAGTTCGAACAATCCGACATCCAGTACACGGTTGTTACAATGGAGTATATGTTGAAGTTAGTGTTGCACGTCTCAAGTGCTTGCCGAATCTGAGCACATGGTTGTCTAATCACAATGCAGTTAGAAGTAGATACATTTGATTATTCCCACATAGATAAATAGGTAGTGGAAATGAGATGACTCCTCATGCATTTGCGTGGGTCTACTGCTATCTCATGCCCTGAGTGACTGTGAAGAAACGGTTATTTTTACAGTATACAAGTGGAAACAGATTCTCAGTTAGCCCAGAAGGGAAACAACTTGTGTCCAGATATTTGGACAACGCTTCTAGTACCAGCTCTTGATCTGATGCCGACAAATTACAATGAACAAGGGATTAAGAGATTCAAGTCCAAGGGCAAAACTCACATCAGTGGTGACCTTGCAGATCTGCTGATAGTTTGGATCAGACGGGTCAGTGCGCTGCCATATGTAAAGATCCAACTCTGCAAACAACTTCGCGATGTCATTGATATCTTCTAGACAAGCCACTATCTACAGCACAAATGGAGTTCAGCATTACTTACTGAATAGTGAATTGAATTGATGACTTACTGGGTTATGCTCTTGCTTTGATGGCCTCACTTCGGTGTGGAACACTGCCGGGTTCATGAAGCAAGCCTTTACAGTCAGCATCGCCATGATGACTGGGATAGCAATGAATTTGAATATTTGGGGGTGTGTGAGGAGGTTCAAGTAAACCAATGTATCCATGGCATGACTAAGTGCCTCAATGACCATTTCGCTGAGGACATTCAGTGCGTCTGCTTCTCAAGCAGGATCATACAACCTCTTGAAGCTATGCTTGATCCAAAAGTGCTTTGCGATAATTGCAGAGTATGTTGACCTTCCGGAGAAACAATCCCTAGGAATTTGACAGAATATCCTGATCGCAGAGCCAATGGTGTTCCAACCCACTAGCAGCAAACAGTCTCGATTGTCCCTGGCCAACAACCCAAGCAACATAGTGGCAGTAGAGATCGAGATCGGCAACAGTTTCAACTGTAATTAATGCCTATTTTCGGTGCCTATAATTTAAACTAGATACCAGTTTTGGAGCTAATTGTCAAACCTCCAAGCCCCTGAATTCCGTCGTAACCTGTCTCCGAGCTGCCAGATGAGTGTGAGTAGCAAACTAGGTGTGTTATATGATACGCAGCTTGCATAAGAGGGTTTCTAGAATTTTTTTCCACTTCTAGGCCACCTTGTGGAGCCTGTAGATGTCAGTTCGTAAATCTCCTAGTTTTTCCGGCCAATTTGGAAGGTCAGTTCGGATCTCCTAGCATTGGGGCCTTTTTGACCACTTTTACCTCCTAGTTCAGACCCAAAAAACGGCACTTTTCGATCTAACCTCTAGGCGGACTTTCACAGGTCCTGGCAAAGATCACTTCTAGTTGATTACTGAGTACTTGTAGATGTGGGCCATTGCAAGCATGGCAATTACAGGTCCATTTCAATATCATAGCCATTTGGCTACAATCCATTCCTTATTAGACTTGTCCATATTTACTAGGCTCATCTTAGATTTATAGCTACTACTTATACTATCAGTTCTTGGGTATGCACACATGTGAGCTCTTGTATTTGCTGAACTGACCTAGTGTCCTGGTCATCAAATAAAGTGGCAATAGGGAGAAATTAATGCAGCAGAGTTCATATGTACCCCTGGGCTGCCCCTGGATTCCCTATGCCCCCCTGAAGTCCCAAAGACCAGCAACCTACCATGGCAATCATTGTCCCAGCACTAAATAGACTTTCCTAAAGGATTTTGGACATCTACACTTGAGTTCAACCACTGATAGAATGACCATCTACTCCTCAGCTGGAGTAAACTATTATTTCATTGGAACTGGACTAACAGGAGTGTCAAAGCTGACTGAACCCATTGAAACAGTGGAATTTTCTGCTCTAACTGTCTGTCTGCAGCCATAGAGCCCACTCTGAGATCCTCCAATACTCATCCATGCAGGAGCGTAAGTCTACGATATGAGAATGAATGAAGCAATAGTTGCAACAAAGGGAGAGACATGGAAGGGCATACAGAGAAAGTGTCAACAAATAGGTATAATATCATTTTCATCTAGACTGTAGCAAATTAATTCTGATTCTATAGCCCACTGTGTCATTAGTTGGAGGAGAATAATGGTCTTTGACAATTTAGGAACATCCCCCTAAAGCCCCTTGAAAGCGACTCAATACAGCAACTGACGTGATCCCCTGATGACACATGGTTACCTTCCATGTGCGCTTAATTAAATCAAATTAAAAGGTAAACTAAATTAAAAGAAGAAACCGGCAACCGGGTATGTTGATTGCCTGCATCTTTTGCAAGCACCCGTATATTCACAACCATGTAAAAGGACCCTTGATAATAAAGCCAAAGGCCTGATCCCAAATAATACACTTCCAGGCGGCCGGAGGCCGCCGGCCTGAGCCATTTCGTACACTTAGGACTCAGAAATGGGTCAAATCCCTGATCCGATTTTCATACATCCGAGAGGTCTCTACCTCAGGGCTGATCCAAATTCGTACACAATGCGCTGAGTCTTAAAATCTCACAAGTCGAGCTCGATGTCTATCCGCGAAGTGTTGTTACTCACCCGCAGCCTTCTGTAGTCATCGCACCCGTTACCTAATAGATAGTCTAATAGCCTTTTTTCGTTAGACAATGTAAAAAGTCAGTTCATATTCTAATGCAAAACACTACACAGTGCTACCAAGTAAATGTCCGACATGCAGGCAACAAATACCGCATTCAGTCGCAAAGACTGGTGTTGGCAGCATGGTCCTCTATATCCTGAAGACCCACCCCCAACACTCCAAAGGACACGAGCTGATGCTCTCACTATCCCCGATGACGTGCGAGAACTCTTGCCCCAGCCCCAGCTGTGTGTTACACAGTTTGTCCTTGTTCCACTTCCAGATCAGCATGATATCATTGGAACGGAGAAGGCTTCAGCATGGTTTAGCAAAGACTTGCCTTTGACCGGAATCCTCTGCCTAATGGACCGGCCTGTACCCTCGAGAAAGACACTGCAGAGGCTTGAGGAGCAGACCGGAAAGGCATGGCTGAATGGTGCTAACTCAATTGTGGACCCTCGATATAACGATGGAACGGACTGCTTCCCGCTATATGCAATGTCATTCTGGAAGGCCTTGGGGAAGATTGTTGAAAAGCAAAAGGCGTGGAAGGCTGGAATTGAGTGGTTGAAAAATGAAGAGAGACAAGCGGACCCACTCACCTGTGCTGTGATAACATGTGTAATACACGAGCTGGATGAAATAGGACACGATGTTCCCCTACCGTACCTTCAAGGTTCAGTCTCAACAGCAATACTACCATTCCTCTTCAGCTACAAATGGTTTAGTACGGACCACATGGATATGGCAGCCGAGGAACTTGCCTTGCGAATCTCCAAACCCTCGAAGACGCTTGTCGCACCTATTGCCTTTGTCAACAATCTGATCAGTGCCGTTGAATTCAAGAAGTCGTACTCAAAGAAACATACACCACTGCTCTCTCGGTACAAGCAGGAGATTGACAAGAATACACTGGACCAGCTTTACTTTCCTTTACATGTCAATGGAAACCACTGGGTTGTGGGGTTTATCAATTTCGAGCAGAGGACTTTTGGATATGGTAAGCAGTTGTATAGTGCTGGGACGAGTACTCATCATGCTTTCAGGGGACTCTCTTGCTGATGTAGGATCTCCAGCACCAAAGGCCTTCATCGCCGCCCTTAAACGTTGGACGAAGCATCTCAGGAAGGGAACTTTTACAGAAGCGAAAGACGGCATGCGACATGGAGTCCAGAGTGACACTGTTTCATGTGGAATTGCGACATTCAATACACTTGCCCATGCGATCTTTGGGGATACCCTGTGGACGCAGAGCCATGGTGTACGAGAGCGTATCCTATGGTTCCAACGGTTCTGTCAACACATTGAGGAAGACGAGTTGAACCTCACCAACGATGCATTACTTTATCAACCACCAACAACCCCCTCCTTGACCGTGGACCAGGAAATCGCTATCGCGATTGGCGACCACAAATTTTCAGATTTGGTGTCATTTGTCGCAGAACCCAGCACACATGTTGAAGGTCCAGCTGCAGATTTCGATGCCTACACCAACAAGAGCAACAATAGTGGATACGAGGTTAGCAGATATGAAGAAGAAAGCAGACACGACAATGGTGGTGACGACGAAACACAGGCATCTGCTGGGCTTGAGGATAACATGATCATCGAGAGGCCCCATTTGATGGGATTGGGATGGTTTGACAACAAACCATTTGCTTTGCCGGCAGATGTTCCTGCAGAAACTGAAGGCATGTCCATCTCAGAATTCGACTCGAGCGATTGTCAAAGTAATGGGGATGAAGACAAGGGAACACCTGGGGAAGATACTCCGGTAAAGCTTGGTCAGCACAGTCCCAAAAGAGCTAAAGCACGATCGCTGCTATCGTTCTTCAAACAAATTGCGGCAGGCATTCAAAGAATCAAGAGATTGCACAGTGTTAGTGATGGTTCGGACGATGATGCCTCAAAGTCTGAGCCTCTCGTTAAGCGGCCAAAGAAGGCAAAACGAACTCTTGCACCTAGCGAGTCAGCACCATTGCGTGACGATTACGAAGATCATGAGAAATGGATGCTGTGCCTCATGAAGGATGACCCACATGTTAAGATCAATGAGAAGAATCATTTGCTTGCACACCATTCCTGCTGTAACAAGACATTGACCATGAGTCACCTCTACAATGTCTCACGTTGGAACGACCATATCAAAACATGTAGCTTTGCTCTTTCAAATGTGGACGCCACGAAGTACAGAAAATGGCAGAAGAAAATACTGTCCCAAGATCCCGAGGCAGAGTTTCATGTCTCCAACCCCCGTTGTGTACAGCACTCTGCCTGTGGCTGTGACATACTGATGCAACTTCCCTATACTGTGGCACGATGGACTAAACACTTGAATGCCTGCCATCACAATGCTCGAACCACAGCTGCAGCAAGAACACCTACTCTATTCACGCTTGCCAAGACACGTGTGGAGTGTAAGCTAAGAAACGGTCCGAAGATCAGTACTTTGCCATGTCCGGGAGTTACGGCGAAGGACTCAGAGGACATATCAAATTATCTTTATCGAACAGCTGCCTTAGGAGGAGGGGCACGTTCGGTAACTGTTATCGCTCAAGAAAAATTCAGTAAAGACTTCTCAAAACTGAGCAACAAACGGAAGGCAGAGGTTCACACCATGCAACAGCACGAACATCAGTGGCGAAACGACCATTCATCCCAGCGTGTCTTTGCAACCGATTGCAAAAAAGAGGTACAGGTTCATTCTCGAGATCATGCTGCTGCTTGCCTATGGTGTAGTGCACTACTATCCAACAAGGCATTCAAGAATGCAATACAAATTCCCATGCCAGACGAAAAGCACTGTGTTTTTGTCAACCATCACTACCGTAACAAAGAGTTGGGTGAGATTTATGCACGCTCAATTGGTCTTAAGAATATCATAGCCACAGCCGTAAGTAGCCAAATCCATGACCTGCCGATACTATATCTACGATGCTGAGACTTGATTTTCAGGACGCAAAAAATACACCATATATCCGATTTGCTGAGGGCGTACTAGCGGGACAGTACCAGGATTTCTCTGTTTTCACAGCCCTTGTTGAAGCGATGGTTATGAAGATTGACCGATCTTCTCGCGGAGTCGGCCTGCAGAACTTTCGATACGCTCCGGCTTGGGATGAATTCTGCCACATTATCAACATTCATAGCCCCCAAGCATACCAGTCGCTGCTTCGTCACCTTCCAGGCAGAACAGATCGTAGTTTCAGGTTTGTCCACCCCATAACAATTCCTTGGCTGCCTACTGACCGCCAGTACTGTATTTTAGACAAAAGGAGTCTCGCCAACCACAATTTCCTATGGAGATATGTGACGAGACCTTTCATCGGCTTAAAAAACAACTATCAGATCTAGATTATAGTGGACCTGTTGGCCTAAGTTGCGATGACACAAAGCTGCTTTCATCATTAGGGCTGTATTGGAATGCTAACGAAGATTCGTACTATCTTGTCGGGTCTACTGATGGCCCAATGCGTGTTGCTAATCAAGAAGAAATCAAGAAAATGATGGCCGACCCAGCAATAATCAAAGCTGACAAAGTAAGCAGCCGTTTCAACTTGGCCGTCAACTGTTTGTAGCAATGGCAGTACTTAATCATCGTGCCTAGCTTCGCCTTTGGTGCATCATTATTCCACTTCCCAAAGTCACACCAATTGTCTTTGCGTGCCTTGGGATACCAACAGATCTATCCGCGGATGACCTATATCTATACCTGAAGAAAATCCTCGATGGACTGGTTGCAAACGAAATACAAGTGGTCTCATATGCATGTGATGGAACTGAAATCGAGTGTGCTGTCCAACGCAAGCTGATCGCAGAGTGCAAGGAGAGCAACACTGTTATAAGCTATACTACCAAGAACGACAACATAGCAGACCCGGTGACAGTCATCGTTCCAATTTACCAAGGGCAGCCTATTGTCATGGTTCAGGACTCGAAGCACAGTCTGAAGACGTTCTGAAACAACCTTTTCTCAGGTGCTTGACTGTTGACACTGGGGAATTATGTTGCCACCTACCACTTCATCCGAATGATCGCATTCACCCCCAAGTCTCCACTCTATCATCGTGATGTTGAAAAATTAAATCGGCAAGATGATAGTGCCGCAGCCTGTAAGGGGACACTCCTATTTTCTCCTTTTCCCCTGTCTCTTTCCCTCTCTCTTCATTTCTTTCTCTTTCCTTTCACTCCACGGACTCTTATTTACTTTCCTTTCGCTCCCTTTCCTTCCTACCATCCATCCGAGCCTTATCCGTCACATCCGAGCGACATCCGACTCATCCGATGCATTTCCCGCACCTCGGCCGCACTCGGCCGCACTCATGCATGCCCGGATGCGCTTCGGATGCACGTATACACTTCGGGGCACGTCCGGGTGACCCATACCTTCTTCCCACACCTCTTTACTTCCCATTCCCACTTCCCTGGGTCGCCGGCACGACTCTTGCATATTCCCTCCACCTTTCTATCACATGTGCCCGCTCGTACCTGTGATATTCTCTGGACTTGTGGTGGGTGTACTATACAGTTCTCCCATCTTTCTCTCACGCTTCTACAGTATATACTTCACCTCCTAGATGGAGAATCCTTATCTTGTTCTCTTTGGATTCTCCCTCTGCTAGGTGAGCAGCCTCTCATGTATTGTAGTAGCTCTATTCATCCCTTTGGATTCTCCCTCTGCTAGGCTCGCATTGTCAGCCATCTTGAGGTTGCCCTTACACAGCCCGTCTCTTCTCCGCCGCAACTCTCGAGTTCATTGTTCATGCTCAGAATCCAGAATATACCGGCATCATCATCAATCTCTTTGTCTTCGGTGAGCTAGTCGATGCCTATCAGAATCGGAGTATCTCACATGTAGAACGAGTCAAGATGGCCCTCCAAGCACGATATTTCATTAATTCATGGAAGGCATACCTCGATGCAACCGGCTACAGGCAGGCTCAACATTTCCTTTCACGTGAAGCGGTCGACATCGCAAACATCATTGTTGAAGGCATTATCGGTCTCATCATTGTTTATCGTGATCGTGTTGATGGGGTCATGCCCCTCCTTCCTTGGCTTCACTCCACTGAAGCATGTGAACACACATTTGCTGAGGCAAGAGCTATTGTCAAGGATTTTACTTTGCTTGACTTCCTTCACATGGTACCCAAACTCGGTGTGAAGATGCGAGAGGCTGTATTTACCGCAAAGGTCACAGGAGCCAACAAGACGGCCAATGGGTATTGCCACACATATTTCGATTCAAGTGGCATCGACTTGCTCAACCTGACGGTCATGCCATCAAACCCCGACATCAAGGCAGCAGCACGCGAGGCTGCCTTCGAAGCTGACACTTTATTCCACCTTCTAGGAATCCGACCATCCATGCTCCGTGGCATTCAAGGCCTGAATTCACATCAGTTGCAGTCATGTTATCTCCCAACTATCAACTCCTGGTTTGTGGATGAGGAGGAAGTGTCGTCTGATGAAGAAGACAGTATTTGCGATGCAGAGGAATTCCAAAAGGTCATAGCCATCGCGGACAATCACCCGGTATCACGCAGCAACAAAGAAGATGGCCATCTGATGTCTCTTTCCTGTACAGGAGTTGCGCTTGCCATCAACGATTTCATTGCAGTGTGAGTGTATCAGTAGTAAACATCAGACTATGTTACTGATCTCTGTTCCCGTGGGTAGTCAATCATTACCTGAGCCTGTCCCGGAAGACATTGAAGCATCACTTATACAGGAGTCTGCAAATATCTGTGCAGCCACCATTTTGCCTGGCCTTTGTCTCCCTTCAGAACCGACCAAGCCTCTTGGACAAGGTACTCAAACCTTGGATGACCTTGACTTCTCGGATCTTATCAATCTACGCCACCTTCATCAAACAGAACATGCAATGAGGGCAACCCGCACTGGACGTGAGGGCGACAATCAACACCAGCCTGCTCTCTGCTCTGAAAGCATGTATTCACAACTTACGTGACAATTCTATGCAGCACTCAAAGAGGACCAACTCCGTGGTGTGACAACTGGTCTTGGGCAGGCAAAATGAATAGAAAATCAAGGTGAAAATCCCGTAAGCGGCAATGCTGCAAATGCTGCCCTTGCTGCGGATTCAGTGACACGCAAAGTATGTGCGCCTTCCTAAACTCCCAACACAAAATACTCACATTCTCATGTACCATCAGAATGCCCAGCTTCACTTACAATTATTCTCCACTGCCAGGTTCGCCGGTGCCTCTTTGCTCAATGTCAAAAGTGCAGGGATCTCAGGTGATATCCATCTCTCGTTGAACGGCTATGGACTTGTCTTTGTGGAGCGGTCTGTGATGTTAGGCCAAGGTATGTTCCATATTCTAACTGTCTCGACTAGCATGACCTTAGTTCAATCAGTTGTAGTACTTTATTCTAAAACTGGTGGTAAAAATGTGCAGCACACATCGCAAACAGCAACCACAAACATTGCTGCACTCTCATACATTGGCCTCCAAGTCTATCAATACTCTCGCGGACGACAGTTCCACAATATCCCCGATGCAACATCTCGATTTCTTACCAAGCAATTTGTGTTCTTGCCATCAGTGGCCTTTTTATGCCGTATGCAGACTCCTGCGTCTGCTGCACAGGACGATGTACTGGAGCTACCAGAAGACGGCCACAAGCTCTATAAATACCTGGATCAGGTGGACTCAAAGTTGAAGCTGACGAAAGTCATGGCTTTATCACGAAAGAGGGGACCCATTCCTTCATCATGATCAGCCACTACTGCATGCGAGGTGGCATTAGCACATTCTAGAGCTCACTGGGACAGGTTTTGCACACTTGGGACAGTCCTTAGGCTTTCTGAAGAGGCCTGGATCATTTTTCGTACATTTTGACGGTCCTCAGAAGGCCTGAGCCGGTTTTCGTACATTTACAAGACCATTCAGAGAGGCCTGAGCCGAAATTCATACACTTCGGGAGGCCCGAAGGGCCTCCTCCAAAAATTGTACATACTTGTATATATCTTCGCTAGGACTGATCTATTTCGTACACTTTGGGGCTAAATTGAAGAGTACACTTTGCCCAACTTGGGGATCAGGCCTTTGGCTGTATTATCAAGGGTCCTCGTGTAAAACGGTTCCTTCCATTTCATTTCAGGACCCGTAACTGTGGCTAATTACCACAGTCAGGGGTTGGCGCCTAAATAGAAACTTCGCCGAAGAGATCAGACCATTCTGGTTTAGAGTTGAAAACGCTAATTATTGAGGGGGGAAGGTAGATTTTCTCCGTTCAACTTCCATGACAGACGCTGTGACCAGCCAAAGCCCAGAAGTCCCCTTCACCGACTACTCGCGATGGCGTTTGCGACTGGGAGAAGGCGGCCGACACACATGGCATTACCTCAAGACTGACAAACAGTGCGAAGGATGGCCTCAGACGGACATTGACCAGTACTGGTTAGGCCTGCCGCTCGTGGTACGCCTGCATCCCCATTGCACGCCGAAACAAGCTAACCGGGCCCGCCAGAACTCGAAAAAACTCATCACAATTAAACCTGCGGAGGACGCGTTTGAGGCAGCCAGGCGGGGCTTTGAGTTTGTGAAGCACATCCAAGCGCCTGACGGCCATCTACCGGGAGAGTACAGTGGCCCGATGTTCTTGCTTCCCGGCATGGTCATCGGTTCATACGCGTCGGGGCAATGGTTCGAAGAGGAGGAGCGCTTGGAGATGATTCGGTACCTACTCAATCGCGCCCACCCAGAAGATGGAGGCTGGGGGATGTAGGTATCTATTGCATGCTGCTCTACACGGTTATTTACAGAAGCTATAGACATGTTGAAGGACCCTCTACCGTATTGGGAACATCGCTCAACTATTGCGCCCTTCGTCTACTCGGTGTCGGCAAGGATCACCCAGCTGCCGTGAAGGCACGCGTTACACTGCACAAACTCGGTACGCGTCGCTTTTGCGCTGAATCACTTTCTCTCAGCCGTCTAAACAATGAACAGGTGGTGCTGTTGCTTCACCATCCTGGGGAAAGTTCTGGATGTCCGTCCTTAATGTATATGAGTGGGAGGGGAATAACCCAATTCCACCTGAACTATGGTGAGTACATCCTGAGTATATTACGCCCATTTCCAACTTAATCTCTAGGCTACTGCCTGACTGGGTTCCTATCCACCCTTGGCGTTGGTGGATACACACGCGCGCGGTTTATATCCCTATGAGCTATCTCTATCGTGTCCAGTTTAAGGTCGACGAGACGCCGCTCATACTGTCGCTGCGAGAGGCAAGTCCCTTACGCGCAATCCTTGTCTCCGACTAACTTTCCGCAGGAACTATACACAACATCGTATAGGTTCATTGACTGGCCGGCCCAACGCAACAACATCGCCCAGATTGACTTATATTCACCTCATACAGTGGCTCTGGATATTCTAAACACGCTGCTCAGCCTAACTGTGGAATCCTGCACAATCCCCGCTGTTCAGAAGCGCGCACTTGATAGGGTGTACGAGCTAATCTGTAAGGAGGACGAGAATACCTGTTATCAAGACATTGCGCCCGTGTCGAAAATGATGCAAATGGTCTGCCGTGCTCATCGCGAAGGTTGCGATAGTGAAGCAGTCCGGAAGCACGCGGAAACTAGGGCCGATTTCATGTGGGTCCGCCCTGATGGGATGTGCGTTCGAGGAACGAACGGGAGTCAACTTTGGGATACAGGCTTTGCGGCGCAAGCGGTGGTGGAGACCGGGCTAGCCGATTTAGAGGAGAACAAAGCGTCGACGCTCAATATCCTCACATGGATAGTTGATTCGCAGATGACGGAGAATCCGAAGCATTACGAGTCCGCGTACAGACACTCGACGAAAGGAGCATGGTAAGCTTCCATTCCTGCTAATCCGCATACGACTCAAAAGATGGTGTGTATTACAGGGGATTCAGCACCAAGGACCAGAATTACACCCTCTCGGATTGTACGGGCGAAGGTTTGAAGGCGGTTCTATATTTACAGAACAAATGGAGGTGTGTCGCTTCTTTGATCCCCCAGTTCGGTTATCGTGAATTCCTATCTTAGTGACTCCCCGAAACTGATGTCTGATCGACGAATATTTGATTCTGTTGACCTCATGATCGGGTTGCAGAACAGTGATGGCGGATTCGCGAGCTATGAGAAAATCCGTGGGCCTCGCATCTTGGAGGCGCTCAATCCATCGGAGGTGTTCGGTACTTTTCGTTTCGTTATCCTTCGAGCACCACTGCTTTCTAACGCAGCTCCTTCACAGGCAACATCATGATTGAGTTTAACTATCCTGAGTGCACCACATCAGTCATCACCGCTCTGAGCGTGTTCCGCAAGTACTACCCCGAATATCGCAAAGACGACATCAGGTTAGTCGCGTCTGTTTAATTAAAGTATGCCTTCTTATCACCCCCTTAGCCATGTAGTGTCCAAAGCGATCAACTTCTTGCACAAGGTGCAACGGCCCGAAGGGGGTTGGTTTGGATCATGGGGCATCTGCTTTACGTACGCCACGATGTTCGCATTGGAGAGCTTAGCCTTGGTCGGAGAGACCTACGCAACAAGCGAATCCGCTAGAAGGGCTTGTGAGTTCTTGCTTGACAAGCAGATGGACGACGGCGGCTGGGGCGAGACGTACAAGGTATGTCCCCTGAACATCGCGCGGTGCTTTCTCTATTGTTCCTAACCCTCGGTGATACTTCTAGTCCTGTGAAACCGAGATATATCATTGTCATGAGCGCTCACAGGTCGTGCAGACCTCTTGGGCAGCGATGGCGCTCATGTTCGCCCAGTATCCTCGGCGTAAGCCTATCGCACGAGCGGTGAAACTTGTCATGTCGCGGCAATTACCTGTGAGGGTTGTGACAGCTCGCCGCGCAATGACTGATACTGACTCTGACCCCCGATTTCACAGGACGGTTCTTGGGAACAAGAAGCCATTGAGGGCATCTTTAACAAAACGTGTACGATCACGTATCCCAACTTCAAGCTTGTCTTTACAGTCTGGATGCTTGGTCTCGCTCACAAGTACCTGCAACGAACTGATCTAGAGTAAACCTATCTCATCGTAGGTATCTCCACGGACATCAAGTTTTGATCGCGCATACTTAGAGTCTTAGATGTTCTTGTGGTTTCATCTATATCGTAGCATACCTGTGTTAGCAGTGCCCGATCGTGTATCTTGCTGAGATGGAGATATCCTGAGAATGCATCAACGACCAAGCCGCACTGTGCTTGACACGGAGCGTCACTTGCAACCCAAACTTTTGATGTTAATACAAGCACATCATTATTTCTTTTTACATTGTTCGACAACAAAGTCCCAAGTGTGCTGTTTACATGGTTTACATACATACACTGTTACTTGATGTCGAGGATCGCAGGGGCAGCCTGAGGCACACGCACCGGAAGCTCGATGTGTTCGTGTCGATTCATTCGCTCACTGCCGCTGCTATTGTTACTCGAATGGGGCGAACGCAAAGCTTCTCGTTTGAGGTTGAGGAGCATGCGAGTCGCCGTCATCGAAATAGCAGAAACCGCGTACCCGTGTAGCAGGAAGCGTTGCGCAATCTGCAATCACAATGAGGTAGGACATCGCACAAGTGAAGGTGAAATACCTCGAGCTCGATCCACGAGACGGCAAGAGCGATGTAGACGACCAAGATACTAGAGACGATGTCTTTATAACACCGTCAGACAGGAGCAGACAAGGAGACGCACATCAGAAAGTGCAATACAGAATCCCGAAGCATGATGCGCATGATGCTGGACCCATTGAAGCCATAGTTCCGCTGCATCCGCATATGGGAGACTCCCCGGGCGACCACCAGACCCAGCGCAACAATATCGAATACGATAGCAGGCACACTTCCCGCCTATCATCAGCACCTTCACGCCATGTCAGGTGAGGCACTCACAAGAACAGCGACGTATCGACCGTCTCGCTCGGGAGGCAGACGAACAGGTTGACCATGAACGGCAGCGGAATGCGCGTGAAGTTGGGCGCGAGCCGTATGGCGACGTATATTTCGCCCGATAGCGTCGCGAGGAGCATGATGGCTAAGAACATCGTTATCCATCGACTGCGCGCGTACAGCCCATATATTCTGAACGCGAGAATGAGATGCACGCAAAAGACTATTGAGGTGCCTTCATTGGGAGTTAATAGAACGACACATGAACCTGAGATAAGGCGCACCCGTTGCTTCGATGATATGATGACCCCAAGCTTGGCCTTCATCCACTGGTCAGAGACGCCAACGCGAGGAGGATCGCAACACTTACAGCTAATATGAGAGCGAAGGAGGGAAGCGTCAGCAGTCACAACAAGTAACCCTGAGTCCTGAGAAGGGGTGCACGCACAACTATACCACTGAGTTAGGCATCGAACAGTTCCACCATATTGAAAGAGGACGTACTGCTTGGGTGTTTCTCGGGGCAAATCCAGCTTTGTTGCCAATGCAGAACCTCAGAACTAGAGGAGGGGGCGTTGACGGCGTGAACACGTACCGACTGTGTTGAATATCTGCCATATTATTGACTGATACCGATTCTGCAGGGGCGCACAGGGGTTCATACGTATACAGCGGTTAATTGCGAAGTTAGGGGGCTTACAATGAAGAATAGCGCGCGTGGGTATGACCACCTCCCGTGCTAGCAAACACCGTATTGATGATCGGCCCCGAAGGATGTATAATTTCTGCGTACCCATAATAATTGTTCCTAAGCGTATATGCAATCAGTACTCAGCCTCCAAGGAGACGGAGAAGGAGAATACACCAACCTCATCAGGAAGCGTCACGAAGTAGTCCCACACGAGCAAGGCGAGTGACGACACTTCATCAGGCTAATCGTGAGTAGAGATCGCACAAAGATAAACACAAAGACAGATAGCGACCTTGAGCATACCGCGTTGCGTACAACTGATGGTACGAGCTGGTGATTTGGTCCATGAAGGGCGGCATGGTCGCGGGGCTCAGCCTTATGGTGTAGTGGTAGTGGAAGGGGGGAGGTGACGAAGATATCAAGTAAAGCCCAGGCTTCGGATGTAAGGAGTCCCAGCCAGATCAAATCCCAATCCCAAACGCCCGAAGATCAGGGTAGCCAATGCATAGTGTCTCCGGCGAAGGGAGATTGGCGACCACTCCATACAATTGTATCATTGTCACAGCTGAATTGAGTCCAGAACGCCGCAAAGAGCAATCCAAGACACCGCCCATACGAAGTTAAGCCATAAGACCGCGAGGCCCTGAGCTGCCAATCACCAGTCCACTTGCCACAGTAAGACCATTCTATCCAGGTTAATCACCATGTATTCTGATGCATGATGTGGGGAGAAGTTTCGATGTGTCCGAAGTGAAACGGTGCACGATCAATCGGATGTCACCCCCATCTGGCCCGAGGGTAAGTTGACCCGTGAATGAACACTGGAACTAGTGCTACCGAGACCGAGTGGCTCGGAACGAAGGTGAGCGCCGGGCGCCTCAGCATGGGGTATGCGGAATACATAGCATCGCAGAAGCGTCAGCCGAAGCACGCCCCAGAAACCCTGCGACGCGACTACATAATCATGCGAAGAGACGTGCCCGAAAACCGCTACGACGTCGTAATCATCGGCGCTGGAATCGCTGGGTCGGCGCTCGCATACGCATTATTATCGCGCTCAACGAACACGATGCGGCACAAATACGGATCGAAAGCACGGCGGCTCAGGGTCGCGCTCATCGAGCGGTCGCTTTCCAAGCCCGACAGAATCGTTGGCGAGCTCCTCCAGCCAGGCGGCGTTCTCGCGCTCCGCGACCCTGGATTGGGTGAGTGCATCGAGGGCATCGGTGCGATACCAGTGAGAGGGTACTGCGTCATGGAAGGTGAGATGCAGGTGCAGGTCCCGTATCCGGATGGCTTCGAGGGGAGAAGTTTCCATCATGGAGAGTTTGTGATGACATTACGTGAGAAAGCGTTGAATGCGAACGGCGTCGACGTGATAGAACTTGAAGCTGTTGTGACGGAGCTGATAGAAGAATCTGGGAGTGAGAGGATAGTGAGAGTACGATGCCGGACAAAGGATGCTCCAACGCACCATCCACGCGTGAGCTGCGTGCTAAAGTGGTCATCGTCGCAGACGGCAGTGCCTCGAAGCTCAGGAAACAAGTCCTCCAGTCGGCCTTCGCTGCCCAAGTAGAGCCTCGAACGATCAGTCACTTCATTGGACTCATCCTAGAGGACGCGGAACTGCCCATCGCGCAGCATGGCTCAGTCGTATTCGTCAAGGGGATACAGGAGCACTGGGCCGTGTCACACGGCCCAGTGCTCCTGTTATCAAATATCGGAGGGGTGTACGAGGATGCTTATCGACGTCAAGGAGCCGCTGCCTGCCGACATGAAGGTGTGTTCGCCATCTGTGCACAACGTGAACGTGAACCAACTAACCGACGACAGTCACACATCCTCACCGAAATCGTGCCCCAACTCCCGCCCTCGCTCCGTCTCCCCGCGATCCGCGCCGTTCACGCCGACCGGCTGCGTCGCATGCCCTGCCCATTCCTCACCGCAATCAACCAGCACGCGCGCCACACGAAGCCCGGCGCCATCCTCCTCGGCGACGCCTGGAACATGCGGCATCCGTTGACCGGCGGGGGCATGACCGTCGCACTGAACGACGTGGTGCTGCTGCGAGACATGTTCCGCAAGATCGACGACCTGGATGGCTGGCGAGGGATGCAGGCGGGGCTGAGTCGGTGGTACTGGGAGCGCAAACCCCGGTCGTCGACGATTAACATGCTTAGCCTGGTATTGTACGAGATGTTCGGGGCAGCAGGTACGTCGATCTTCCTTCACAATTTCGTGAGTTGATCGACGATACAATAGACGAGGAGCTGTCTATCATGCGTCTTGGGTGCTTCGAGTATTTCGAGCTGGGGGGCGAGTACGTTAGAGGGACGATATGTCTTCTAGCCGGGTGCGACCTCAGCCTTTCTGCCACTTACTCGCTAACATTATGCAGAATATCAAGCTCCCCGTTCCAGCTGTTTCGTCACTTCTTCGGCAATCTACGCCATCTGGGTTCTGTTCACCTCTACTCCGCCGCCTTATTCCGCCCGATATTATCATAAACCTACTCACCAGTCCGCGACGAGCGTGGCTCCTAGCGCCCTAGTGCACTATATGTCCTTGCTCGTCAAGAGCGTGTGCGTGGTATGTCTGTGTCAATTGCATGATGCATGTGCTGAAAAGGTGTCGTAGATATGGAAAACTTGCGCGATCTTCTTCCCGCTTTTCTGGGATGAAGTACGATGGTGGATTCCGTCTAACTCTGGCGGTGCACGATGGAGAGGCGCTATGCTCGTAGCTATCGTTATCTTATCGTTCGTTGTCGCCAATCATTGGTAAATAATGAATATCCTCGAAGAGCTGTTTCCGAGCCTCCATCTCATTTTAGAGTCCATGTTTATTCTACGTCTCAGGCACAATCATTTTTGTTCCCTTCACCGCGTGCTTGGGCCTTCGTGTTTGAACACGCATTCTTGTTCGCGTGTTCAACGTTCGACTCTGAACCATGTTCTACATAAATACGTACCCACCACAGGGCTAAGCCACCTCCCAAAGATCTTCAGCGCACTGCATTTTCAGTGTTCGCATCGCGCAGTGAAGACTTATGGTTGGCATTCGCTACCGTCTCTTCTAATATTCTATTGACTCGATAAATCTAGGACCTCGATAAGGCATTAGGTGAGGATACGCATATTTATTGAGATGAGTACTCATACAATGCGCTTCGAGCAGCAGAAACGGTTAGGCGAGTCCAACAACTTCTGTCAGGATATCTACTTACACTTGAATCCCATACCGTAGGATGAAGCAGTCGTATCCGCGTTATGGCATGTCCATATGCTTGCTATGCCGCAAGTGGAGATCTATAAACCAAAGGTGGTATGGGGTATCCTGCGATGGACGGTGGTCAATGCTATAGTAGGATCGTAGAGGTCGATAAAATCGCCTTTTATAGTTGGTTCTGTTCCTCGCAGGTTTCCAAAAAAGGCGATTCTCTTCTCTCCGTAAAAGTATCGCAGTGTCCAAAACAACTTGGCCGATCATTTAGAATAGATAGTATACAGTGTGAGAGCAGTGTTTACTACAACTCGCCACGGCATGGTGCATGACTGCCGTTTACACGCCTTGAATGGAGCAACGATCAGATACAATTTCCAATGCGACCAGAATGTGAACGATACAAATAATGGATGTCGATAAATCAGACATATTGATGTCGCTTCAATGGTACAGTTTGACATGGTTAACTTTCAAAGTTGCGATGTCCTGTATACTGGCCATAACTGCCTTGAGGCTTTCGGTTGCCCCAGCAACCTACATAACTCGCTTTATCCAGAGCTAACTTTGAGAAATGTTGGTGCATCGAACTCACCGCCAATGACTCCCAGCCAACTGCCAAGACAAGCCGCCTCTCATTCTGATCCGATGTCCCCCAGGATCCGGCGACGATGCCAATTCCTTTCTTTGTAATTATCTCGTCGAGATAGGGAGCAATATCAGCCGCTGTTTTGCCCTCATTGAGCTCCATCATCGCCACTTCGACAATCCCGGCTTCGAATACCGGTGAAGGGTTTGATTTAAAGTCGACCCCCATTGCCTCGCCGACTACCCCAACCTTGGAGGCAAGTAGGGCTTGATGATCAGCATCATCCTTGCTTTCTCTGGCGGCTTTCCTGGCTGCGGCGGACGGCCACACTGTGACAGCGTGGGTGAGTGCATTGTGCGAGTCGGAGAACACTTACTAAGTACTAAATACCCGAATTCTGGATCCTCGTGTTGTACACCATGATATACCCTATTCGTCGTTGAATCATAATACGATTCGCATGTGATACTGCACGACATACCTTCTACACCCCGCTGCAGTCGCCAGCTCCCACAGCTCATCGTTCATTGCCTGAGGATTAGCACGATATTCTTCGGTCGTTACGAATCCCAGCCATGAAGTCGTAGGTGTTGGCATCGTGTCTCAGTGGGGACCCAACTTTTCTTCATCGACACTGCTTTTATGGAACTTCAATATCAATTTACAATCAGAATTGCTGTCAATTCGTCACCTGCTGTCTCCGTTCAGACTCAGCTGGGCTATTGTTCAGTGGAATTTTCTTCGACTATAAGGAGGCTCTTACCCTGACGATTAGCGCCGTGCACGCTCATACACAGCGTGTCCCTGCGCATTTTTGTTATTCGTGGCTGCCAGGCTGATGCAAACCTAGGCCAACTTACGTGTACGAATCTGTCCCTTTGCTTGTGTTTCTGCTAGATGTTTCTTGCTACTCAGTGAGCGTGATTGAGCGCGGACTTGTCCATCTCAACCTCGTCTCGGACGTCGTTACAAGTCCACAATGTGGATAGTTGATTTTCACCAGCTAGCAGCACTCACCACGTTCTGAAAGCCTCTTTGGAGACGATGCGAAGCAATGAAGAGGTGCCCTCGATCGATGGAAAGGTCGCACAGCTCTAGGTACAGAAAGTTCTCATAGAATGCTGACGATAGTGTGCGGCAACAGGCTGAGACAGGGCGGAGAGGGTATGTTCCCGCATCGGTACATTGTTGGAGGCCTTGGGATTGTTGAGATCGATAGCGTAGGTTTACTAGAAACAAAGCGAAGCACCGATAGTAGCGTGACCAGGAAGACAATTAGTCCTTGCTGCCCTATCCAATTTTGTTAGACGTCATCGTATGGTTTCGTGGGATGATGAGGGAACGGGGCGGGAAGTGTTCGATCGACGTGAAACAGAACCAAAGAAAAAGATTGTTGCAGAGTGGCAGACCCGCCAATGGTGACGGTGGCCGGCGGCAATGAAGCTCAGAGAGAATCTGACAGGCGAAGAGGGTAAGTTTGCGCATGCGTCCGAGTTGTAAGCGACATGGATCAACCATCTGAATTGCAGATGACTCTCGATGGTAAATTTCTAGTCGATTTCTAGTCGAAATTTCCAATCAGCGAAGAATGAGGAGAGTGATTGTTCATCGATTTCGCAGCGCACCTGAGCTGTCGTTAAGCACAAGTTGGAGCTTATTCGGTGGTGTTGACAGCACAACATGAGTGTCGCATGAGGACCAGTACGGAAATAGGCGCCAAGAGTACGTCGTTTGTCACAAACGCGTGACGTAACGCGTTTCTTCGACTCTCCTCAACACCAACACTCACGATGGGGATCAAAGGACTCACACCGCTGCTCAGCACTCACGCACCCGATGCGCTCACATCCCACGCGATAGCCACACTCTTCAACCGACGTGTCGCCATCGATGCGTCCATGTCTATTTACCAATTTCTCATCGCCGTCCGACAGGCCACGGGTGAAATGCTCACCAACGACAATGGCGAAGAGACGTCTCATCTCATGGGTCTCTTCTACCGTACTATACGGATGGTCGAAAATGGCATCAAAGTAGTCTATGTCTTTGATGGACGACCACCAGAAATGAAAAGGGCCGTGTTGAAGGAGAGAGGCGAAAGAAGGAAGGAAGCGGTGGAAGGAGGAGAGGAGGCGAAGGAGGTTGGGACCGCTGAGGATATCTCGAGGTTTACGCGAAGAACAGTGAAGGTGACCCCCCAGCACAATGCCGAGTGCCAGCGCCTGTTGGAGTTGATGGGCATACCATATGTTGTTGCGCCGAGCGAGGCAGAGGCGCAGTGTGCTGAGCTTGCCAGAGGTGGGAAGGTGAGTCTGCTCTCTTGAAATCCTTTCCGAATGATATTTCAACGCGAACTCAGGTGTACGCGGCTGGGTCAGAGGATATGGACACACTGACCTTTGGGTCCCCCATCCTCATGCGACACTTGACGTTTTCGGAAGCCAAGAAAGCTCCCATTGTCGAAGTCAGCTTGCAGAAGGCGCTGGAAGGTTTGGACATGGATATGAGCACCGTCAGTGTTTTCTCTCCATGTCGTATTACTATACTATTGGTCTTGGCTGACACTTTGGTTACGATCATGCTAGTTCATTGATCTCTGCATATTACTCGGATGTGACTATCTTGAGCCCATCAAAGGAGTCGGCCCTACGACAGCGTTGAAGCTCCTCCGCGAGCACGGCAGCCTCAAGAAGATTGTCAAACATCTCAGAGAAAAGTGAGCTATTTGCACCATCCCTACCGCCTCGCTAATAGGGCTCTACGTCTCCTCACCTTAGGCAAGCCGAAAGAGAAGCGTTAGCCGTGGAGAAGCCCTCTGACCCCGAGTCTGAAGACGAAGATGAGAAGTCTGCTGCTGAAGAGGAAGACAAAAACTCTGACGATGAAGACGTGGGTCTGGGGGACGACGTGCCTCCCACCTCTGACTTCGATTTGCCACCAACGTCTGATGGCGCCGCCGACGTCGATATGGCTGCTGAAGACAAAGATGCGGACAAAGATAGCGAAGACGAAGACGCGCCTAGTGGTAAGCCCAAGGGCAAATCAAAAGTTATCGCTAGCGACGCGAAATCGAAAGCAAAGACATCCAAGAAATCAAAGCCTTCGGGTAAAAAGACCGGAGATGAGGTGAAAGGGAGCAAGAAGGGGAAAGGCAAAGGCAAAGCAGGGATCACTATTCCTGAGGAGTGGCCTTGGGAAGAAGCGAAGAAGATGTTCGAGAAACCGGATGTCATATCGGCTGACAAAGTCGAGGTGAGCCCTTCCCGTTTACTGCTCGTCCGACGCTGACTCTCACTTTCGCCTGTTTTGTAGTTAGAGTGGAAAGCCCCCGATGTAGACGGATTGGTCCAGTTCCTCGTCAAGGACAAAGGGTTCAAGTGAGATTTTTTATCTTTCCCGGATTTCCTCTTGATCAATATGCTCTCCTCTAATCACCGTTGTATCGATTCCTGATTGTTGGTTCTAGTGAAGACCGCGTGCGCAAAGGCGCCGACAAGCTCGCGAAGTTCATGAACACGAAGCAGCAGGGCCGACTGGATGGCTTCTTCACCGTCAAGCCAAAACCGAAAGAACCCGCTGCCTCAGCTAGTAAAGGTTCGTGCTACACTGGTGGCTCTCTGCTTTCCTGACGGCTGACAACGTACATTGTGCATTCTCACGTCTTGTAGGGAAGGGGAAGGGGAAGATCGATGATAAAAAGTCGGGCGCAGCAAAAGGAAAGACGGGGGGTGTTAAGAGGAAGGTGAGCATTTACCCGTCTCGCTACTTGCTAGACGTTGAGCCACTGATAACGCGCGTACGTCGGTATAGGGCGATGCAGAGTCGGGGAGCAAGAAGAAAGCGAAGAAGTAACGTCCCGTCGTTTCCCCCTCAAGTTTCCCTTTGTTGATTCTGGCTCGGACTGTTGTTGCTGTATTTTATCCTTTGTAATCCACTTTTCTATCCTGTTTTCGTTGTCTTGCGTACTTGTCTTTGGGTCTTCGGCATTCTCTAGTATTAACAGACAGTCTCAAGCAGCATTAGCGATTGAGTCTTATCTTGCAACTCGCAACGTACATTTGATACGGATGTGGGAATGCGCCTCTTATTTCATGATTTCCTCTAGTCTTCCGTGAGTCTTTTCATCTTGGGAAAGAATCAGGAGTTGTGCTCACTATGCCATGGCATTGCACCGCAGAGTCTTGGACACTCTAAACCGTCAGCTGCGCCTGAAGTGCAGGGGGGTAAATGTGCGGGTGCTGAGGCGGTAGCTCCCCGGCTCTCCCTGCACTGTGTATTAGGAACACCCCGGACGCCTCAGCATTCAACATTCAACACTCAATTGAGCGCAGTCGCCATCGACGGTGCGTCGCAACCGCAACTGTAGCCACTGCGCAGTTGACAGTGGTTTGCGGGGATCGACTCTCGGTTCCCAATTTCATGAACTGCGATGCAGCTGTTTACACGACGAGCCCCGCATCCCGTACTAGCACGTTCCCTCGTATAGTCCTTGAGCTCGCCTGTACGTAAACCGAGTTCGCTGCTCCCCGTGCCCGGTGAACACCCTCAACATTCAAGCAAGCACGGTTGCCATCGACGGCGTATCGCAACCACCGCGCAGTTGACGGACGTTCCACCCGATCGACTATCAGTTTACACCACAGGACGGTTCAATTACAGTTACTGCGACCGTTTGCACGTCCCTTGTGCAATCCTTCGCGCTCGTACGTAAGTACAGACCTCAGTGCCATGACCATGTGCCTTTCATCCCACCCTCATTCCGACGTAGCCGGTGTTTCCAGAATTTCATTGGCCCTTTCAATTGCGAGGTGTTATTCGCCACGAGAGCTGAAAAGATGAAACAACGAAATTTTCTCTGGTTGTACAATCCCAGTATATACTTCGTTCCGACCATCTACAATTGTAGCTCGGGGTCGAAGCTCAATTCTATTGGCCTGCTGTAGACGGGATTGGTGCCATCACCACCGCGCGGGTCGCTGGGACATTGGACATTGGCTCGATCATCGTAGGCAAATGATCCAGGTGAGCCGTGATGCATTGACTTGGATGGGTATTTACCCCACAATACTGCTGTTATGTACGACGGATGGTAGTCGCGTGCCTGACCTTTCCGAAAGCTGTTGTTCAGAGCGTGTTAGCTGGCTGGAACACCCACCCTCGAAACTGCGGATATCATACACGCTTCAGCGTCGCGCCCAACCGCAGTTGCTGTTACTATTTGTCTATCGTATCTCCATACATGCTCGGGCCTCTAAGGCCGTTGTCATTTTTGTAGCTGAGATTTGCTGGTTCTTGGACCAACCACCTATCTCTAGTTATGCAAGTGAGATTCGATTCCAAGTATTTTGGAGTGACATGTGAGATTGCCACCCCCGCCAAGTCTCGTAGCTGGTAGCCAAGAAGGGACTTGTATTACCCTATATCCCGTCGCAACGTCGTCATCTTTGAGTTCTAGCTAGGCGCAGCTGCCCTGGTCCGTGTGGAGTCCGTGACCTGGGAAACATCCAACAAAGAGGAAAGTGTTTGTCCAAACTGCGGTATCGTAATGGAACGAAAAGAGCAATCGATGGAGGCGCCAAGCTCAAGCGCGTAGTTTCGTGCCTGATTCCATCATCAGTCGGCACCTCTGATATCTTCATTCCACCACTCATATGTAGAAACTCTCCGATAGCCTTATCTATGAAGGAAGGATCAATCTGACCTAGAACATGGTCGACACCAAGGCTACAAGAATGGTAGAGACGTTGCTTTGCGCCCAATTTAAATGGTAATGTAGCTGCACAGAGGAGCAAATTTTCGACAAAGATCTAATCAGAGCATTGTGTAGGAGCTACGATTAACGTTCAAACGTGCGTTGGGATGATCAACGACTTGGTGGCGATGCGGTGGCTGCGGATAGCTTTGCCCTGACTTTGCCAGTCTGCAACCGCACAACCGTACCCCGTCAGGATGTCCAGACAGGGTGCACTCAGTCTTGTAGTATTTCCGCAGCACGGAGGAAATTATATTTTAAGGAGAACAACGTTGCTGACACAACCCAGCGTTCTCTCCACACTTCTTCTCCACCATCATGGATTTCGTCACAAGCTTGCTACCACGCGCCGACGAAGAACTAAACTCGCCGTATGGATACACTCCGACGAGATATGTCGCCATCATCTTCATCGTACTCTTCTCGCTATCCACCCGTGAGTCTCAACATCCCGTCGAGGAGTCAGAGTCTCGAACTGACCATTGGGATTATTACTATGATGTCTAGTCGCCCATACCGCGCAGGCCAGTATATTTCGGACGTGGTGGTTGTTCCCAACAGCGTGCCTAGCTGGTGCAGTTGAAGTTCTCGGCTGGAGCGGCCGTCTCTGGTCGAGCTACAACGTTGGCAACTCAGACGCATTCCAAGTTCAGTACGTCCTGCATTCATATTCTTTGATTGCATCTCACTCACCGACCCACCAGGATTACCTCCACTATTCTCGCCCCTACGCCGCTGGTAGCCGCGAACTTCATTATGCTCGGCAGAATCATCACACGGCTTGGACCCGTGTACAGTCGGTTGAGCCCTAAGTGGTGTAAGTTCGCTCAGTCGCGAGCATTTTTGTTGTTCTGACTCTCCTGTGTACAGACACCATCGTATTCCTCTGTTGCGTATGTGCAGATCATCTTGAGCCGTTGCATCTCTCCTCTAACACGTAGTCTCGCACCAGGATATCATCTCGCTCATCATCCAGGGGATTGGAGGAGGCATGGCCGCCGTCGCCTCAGACAACAACGAAGATCCCACACCGGTGAGTCGTATCCGACACGTTGGTACCACCCTCCATATGCTCATCAAATGCTGTACGTAGGGCGGCAACACAATGCTCGGCGGTATCATATTTCAAATGAGTAAGCTTTGGTCCTTTCGATATCCGTGACAGTCGCATTAAATACAATGTATGGAAACAGTCGCCATTGCCTTCTACGCTGTCCTCGCCCTTGAATTCTTCATGCGATACCTGTGGGACCGCCCCATACGCTCGGTCGCGAAACCCATCCTGGGCGAACAGGAGGCCACACGGGGAGTACTCGATGGGCGTCTCAAGTTGATGAGCGGCGCCCTAGTCTTTAGTACACTGGTCTTATTTATTCGGTGCGCCAGCTACCGATAGACATCTTTGACTGACTGACTGACCCTGTCTTATTCCCGGTTTTAGAGCTGTCTACCGAACAATTGAGTTGTCCGACGGTTGGGATGGCCGAATCATCACCACGGAGGTATACTTCAGTACGTAGCTGTCTCATTTGCTCCCTGCTTTTGGTCGTTGAATTTTGACCGTCATATAGATGTACTTGACGGAATGATGGTCATATTTGCTATGGTAGCTATCAACATTGCTCATCCAGGTCTTCTCCTACCGACAAACCATGGCTCCTCGCACGTTATGCGCGAGAAGAGTGCAGACGAATCTACTCGGACTCTGGCTTAAATGCTTTCGGCTCGCGGATCACGGATTGATGTCTTTCGCTTTCAAATCTGGGACTTTATTTCATGGACTTGCGCACATAATGTTGTTTTAAAAATACTTTCGTTCATCTTTCGCACCTCTCAATACTATGTTTCGTTGCTGGTAACTTACATTCTGGTCCATCATTTCTACACCCATAGGATGTACTCAAAATATGCCACACTTGGCCCGAACCTGTCCTTATGCCGTCAGACAACGTAGGATGTATAATTCCGCACAAGGCTGAGCGCAGCTCAGCATTGCAGTCTATACTATCTAGAGCTATCGACTACTTGGAGACAATTCTGGGTGGTAAATCAATGGTGTGGTAAATAATACACTCGCGCCACTCTTGTTTTAGGACATCACATGACAGAGTTCAGGGTCAGACAGTCGTTTGAAGCCTCAAATCTGCTGCACAATGTCCGTGCCATTCAAATTGAGCCGAGGCGTACTCAAGACTTTTGCCCCTCCGTGAGCGCGTCAACCCCTTCAATATCTCCCGTGTGTCCAATTATCGCACCAGAATTCCTCAAGCATACGCCTGGGCTGCAAAGTATGTCCCAACCATCGAACGACCACTTCTAGATATGGCCCAAGGAAGTCCTGGATATCCGCCATCGCAGGATCTACAGGATGCGTTGAGCTTTGCAGCGTCGCAGCCTTCAAGTTCGCGATACTCTAGCGTGCTTGGGGACATGCCTTTGAGGCGTCTCCTGGCTAAGGAAATGGAGGTTGTCTATGGGGAAGGAACGATGATTGTAGCAGATGACATCGCATTGACGGCAGGCTGTAACCTAGCGTTTGTAGCTGCCGTGATGAGTTTGGCTGATGCTGGCGACGAAGTCATCCTTCCGACACCTTGGTGAATTTCCTTCCTGTATCTATGGACGATCACTAACTTTTCATCTCAGGTACTTCAACCACCAGTACGATTCTCATGTGAGGCCAATGAGAAAGCCGGCTAATCTCGATGCAGGATGACCTTGGATTTATTGGGCGTACAGACCGTTTCGCTACCCACAAACGCTGCGGAGGGTTTTATTCCTTCTGCAGAAGAATGCGCGAAGTTGGTTACCCCGAAGACCAAGGCCATAGCGCTGGTGTCTCCAAACAACCCGGTTCGTTGTTTCTACTTATGATTCCCGTCGACACCCCTGAGTCTTACTCTATTGCATAGACAGGAGCTATCTATCCCCCAGCCTTGCTCGCCTCATTCGCCAAACTAGCCCATTCCCATAATTTCGCTCTGATTCTCGATGAAACGTACCGCGACTTCATCCTCGACTCGTCACCGCATAGTCTTTTCGCAGCACCGTCGATGCCACCATGGAGGGACTACCTCGTTCATCTATTCTCCTTTTCCAAGTCGTACGCCATCCCCGGCTTCCGCCTCGGTAGCATCGCAGCCAGCCCGGCCTTCCTAAAACACGTTGAGACGGCGTTAGACTGTCTCCAGATATGTCCGCCACGAGTCCCCCAAGTCGCGCTGGCCACAAACGATCTCCTCCCCGCTCTCCGACCATCTATACGAACCAATTCACTCGCTATAGCCGTTCAACATGATTTGTTTCGGAGGTCGCTGCCCTCTACGTGGTTCATCGGTTCACAGGGAGGGTATTACGCTTTCGTCAGACACCCATTTGATGGCGTGAAATCGGATGCCGTGTGTCAGCGATTGGCGGAGGAGATGGGCGTGGTGTCACTCCCTGACGGGTTCTTCTCGAACTCGCGGGTGGGGGAGGCTGTAGATGCGGGGAAATGGATAAGGTTTTCGGTGGCGAATGTGGACGATGAAAAGATTACCCGCGTCTGCGAGCGGTTGAAGGAGAGCGAAACAAGGTTTCGTTGGCCAATGCGGCCGTGAATAATTGACTTTCGTTTGTCTGTACGTGCTACTTTTGAGATGTCTCTAGATTCTCAAGGGCTTACCCGTGTCCGAGATATACGCTGAGACTGCCCAAATCGAAATGACCGTCCAAATCGAAATTTGTTTTGTCAGAGGGTCCGATTATGAGGCCGAGGCCCCAATCCTCGAATCGCGTTGAGACTGGGTTCGATGCCGCCACAAAACCGTCAATTTTAGCAGTCAGACTGCACTGTTCTTGTGGTTAACTCGCATCCTCGATGCGCTATATGGGGGCGTTCGGCGCGATTTAACGCGCAAAATAGCCCTCCAATCACCCTGTACACTCCTTGCGGAATTTCGGCTGTTGGATTAGGTGTTTTCTATACTGGCTTTCTATCACTTCGCTGTAGATATTTGAGGGCCGACTATCGAGTCCCGAGTCATAGTGACTAGGCGAGCGCGCCCAGAGCCTCAGACAGTACTCTTGCTGGGTACTGGTTCTAGCCGATTCCAGTGTGACCATGGTGGGTAGCTAGCTCATCTTCAACCATGCTGCGGACTACCTCACAGAACAGTTACGGCACTCACAAAGATGTATAAAAGCTCCTGGGGCGACGTTGAAGTCTCCCCACCCTCCTCTCCCCCACAAGGAAACACCAGCGAGCAAGCATGTTCATGTTTCAAACTGTCATTACGCCTGGCGAGAACTGCACGGTTCGATTTTGTTTGTCCCGACGTGTGATTGGCTTAGCGCCCAAGTTTCACTTGGCTCTCACGCACACCATCCACCATGTTTGTCAGGATATGTCTTATCGCTTACAACAAGTGTTGGTGCGCACACAGTTTAACATAAAATGTACTAAATTGACATGAAGCATCTAATACAGGCATACCACGAGGTACCCAGTAACTACTATAAACACCTCTTTTGCAATGGCGGAAGTTCTCACCTTCACTAATTGACTTCCATATGACGGTCAATCCAGCCAGTAGGAATCAGTATGGACCAAAGGATTGTCTGTCACAGCCCCCATCTTGGTTACTTGTCACTTACTCACTTCGAATCCATAGACCCCTCAGATGAAGTCCTGAAGGAAGTGTTCTGGGAGTATGCGAAGGAGAAAGGTGGCTCAGGACTGACAGCGAAAGAGAAACTCAGTTAGCTGAAGAAGGATCCAAACCTTTTCATCTCGTATGTAACCCAGAGACTTGCTTAGCTGTTTGGAAGTTCTAACCGCTAGTGAATGAAGCAAGCAACAACTCTACAAACTCTGCAAGCATCTCAAGGTGCTCTCAATATGCAAGTCCTCATCCAAGCCCCAAGAACTTGCCCAAGCTGTTATTGATATTAAAGACAGCGACCTCACTGGCTGCTGGGGTGTAGCACAGGTCTGCCAACACCTGGGGAATAATGGCATCTTGATATGCCGGTAAGTAGTATTGTTCGTATTTAGTTGTCAAGACTTACTTCTCAGAATTAGCGATGAGTGCCGCAGTGTCCTCCATGACCATTTTGAGGAGGAGTTTGACCAGTGTTTTGTTGGCTGCAAGGGCAAGATCATCCGGACACCTGTTAAGGACCGTATCAAGGGGCCTCCTAACTCATCCATAAAGGGGTGCGGGATTGCGCGAGGAGCACGGGAGCGCGGAACGCGCGGACGAGAGGAGCGTACGGGACTCAGCTCCAGCTTTGATGCTGCGCCCTCCTAGCCCTGCGGTGTTCTGATTTCGGAGAGAGCAAGGTGAGAGGCAGGCTCCATGGAGGAGCCCGCAGCAAAGACAAGAAGGCAAGTACTGACAGAAAGGAACTAAGATTCAGAGTGCCATCTACATGTGTACTAGTGCTACTATAAATACTGACTAACATGTGTACAAGGTGAGGCCAGTAAGTAAGTACACATGTATGTGAAACATGTAGCAAGTGAATCATAGTGCTGCGCACCATGCATATACCTTGAGGACGGAGCCTGAGGGATTCCGAAGGTCCGAATAGCCGAAAAGGGGCACAAGGGGGTACCCCTAAGGGGGTGAGGATCAGTATATAACATCTGGCTGCCTCTTGTCCAAAGCTGGCTCAATGAATTTCGTGAATACTGGAATAACCACCTGCTCTCAAAGCAGAAGAAGAAAGTTCTACCAAGTGGCACCTCGCCCTGTCAGATGTGGCTCGACCTCAGAGTGTCCGTGCTGATGCACATGCTTGTTCCATTGTAGCCAACATGAACATTGTTCAGCAACTTCATGAGGGTTTGGGTGGTATTGATGGACAGGCTAAGGCATATGCATTTGTTGACCTGGAATTCAGTGCTTTAGCCGATAGTGCGCTTGGGGAGCTAAACTTCCCCACCATTATGTTAATGAATGCTTAGGATATATTCGTTGCTGTCATTGAAATACTTTCCTCCGAGTCTGTTTAGTACAGCTGCCAATGTTCCAATTCTGCTATTACGTTTTGAATAATCATGGTTCATTTGTGCTTTACATCTTGTCAATGACAATGATCCAAAAAGAACAGCTTCATGATCAAGGGCAATATTATCGCAATAACTACTAGTGATTGATGATCAACAGTCTATCACTGGCAGAGACAAATCAAAAACTATAAAGTGATGTTCAACCAACCCCATAATCTTGAATGAGTACATCCATTTTCCCCATACACCCACTCCAAGACAATAATGAATCCAAAGAACACTGACGCCTGTGGCGGACCTAACAACACTCTTGATGGCTGTGGGATGATCTTTCCACGTTGGCCAACTGGAAGTGACCTATGTGCGCTCTGGAGGAGCAGGAGGTTGAACAGGTCAGTGGCACCAAGTACAACAACTACTTCTCTGCTCCTAGGTTCTACTGTGTGGAGACCATCTGTGCTCCATGTGGTGTGGTTATTGCCTGGCACAAGTTTGCTAAGGCTGAAGGGGTGGCCAAGATTCTTCGCTTCCTTGAAGATGTCTATGAAGACCCCAACTCCCGACCCAGCTACATTGCTATTGACAAGGGTTGTGCCTTGCTCAAGCACATTGTCAAGCAGCATCACTGGCCTGCTTGGGAACCCACCACTCAGATCATTGTCGACTCCTACTACTACATCAACCATTGAGTCACTAACTACCTCTGTCAGACTTGGTGCAACCCTGCACCTCTCAATGGTGCTGCTCCAAACCTGGTAGTGGTTGATGAAGACAAGGAGGGGAGGCCTTACTACAAGAGGGCCTTCAATACTCAGGTAAGTGATCATACTACTCAGTTGCTTGTACTTGTCTGATTTGCTTGTACCTAGGCTTGTGAGCAACTCAATGCATGGTTGGGTGGGTTCCAGACAGTCCTCAACCGGATGACTGTCAGCAACTTTGACTTCACCATGCATGTATTGCTGTTTTTGCATACCCAACAAGTCATTGCCAGGCAGCAGGAGAAGAAGAATAAGAAGGCAGCAGGAATAGAAGAGGTGGTTGAGAAGGAGGAAAGTGATGATGAGGATATTATTGAGTATTAGATAAATGGACTTCACCTGTAGTCCATCTGGCATTTACCTGATATCTACTTGATGATTACATGACTTCCACTTGACCACTTGGAATTGATGATATACTGCTGCTGTATGAGTGTGAGGTCATTGAAACACTAGCAATCCCCTACTTACCACCTGGGAATCATTTGGTACTCAAGTGGTATCCAGGTGGACTCTGCATAGTTCTCACATCTAATTCACATGAACACCAGTTGGTGGTCAACTAAATACCACTTTGTACTTGTATTTCTGTATTGCATATAGCTCACATGAATACCACTTGGACATCAGATAAACACCACCTTGGACTTGTATTATTTTACAGAGACACTGCTGATAATCTCATGTATACCACATGAAGTTCATCTGGCTATCTGCTGGCACCCACCTGATATTCACTCACATGCATACCACTTGGAAGCCACAAGGACACCATATGACTGCCATCCATATCTACTTACATAGACTTGTATATGTTTACTGAGATGACCACCTTATTACCACCTGAATATGTGTGGCATTCAGGTGGTATCCAAATGATTGCCACCTGCAAGAAACTGAAGGGGACTGAACTTTCGAAGGAAGAAATTGTGCAGATTCAAGTACGTGACTCCTTTGTGTTCAACTGAACATCAAGTCAAATACCACTGTAGAACAAGGTCACTCAATGTGATATCTGCGGCCTTTGTTGATCTTCTGTCCGTAATCCATGTGGCACTTGTTTGCAATTAGGTGAGCTATCTTGCATGTCTAGTGAGCCTTCAATATACTAACAGTGTATGTATTAACATGATCAGATGCAGCTGAGAGAAATCTATTAGCACCAAATGCTGAGGCGGCACAAAATCACTGTAATTTACTTGATGGACAACTTGGCAAGACATCTGCAAACATACCTCCACCGGGACCAACTACTACAGAGGCAGAGCTTAATGCGCTTCAGATGAACACTGGGGCACCTGGAAATTTCTCAATTTAACATGAAGTTCAACTAAGCAACAAAGCAGGAAGTGTTGATAAGGTGCTCGGGAAAGGATGCTATTGCTATTCTGAGAATCTAATGATGCATGGTATGTCGTATCACTACCAGTTGCACTCATGGGGTGCACAATTTTGCTTTGACTCACACTGTCAGATTTTTGATACAGAGTTACAGCAGCAGATTGTAGATAGGGTGAATCCTGTATGGACCACAAATAATCATTCATTTGGCCTTCAAATGTTCATGATCTTCCATCTTATTGTTTCACGTTCTAATGCATCTGGCTCTGTAGAAGCGATACTGAACTCCGAGCCAAGGGTAATCTAATGATCAACACTGCACATATGGTTTTTACCATCCGAGCCTGGTACAACCATCACAACACCACTCAATTGCATGAAGTTTACCTTCATAGTGAGACCGGAATTGCCAAGAACCCAAAGGGTGAATCTTTTCACCTTGAGTTATTTGTATATTTAGACGGGGTTCATCCTGACTAATCTCGCATGCACCTTGTATTCCACTACTAATATCAATTTCATGTAGTACATGGCACACACTCAGGAGGGAGCTACTGGTTCCACCTTTGGAAACAAGATTGCCAATACATCCAGCTTTAAAAGGCAAGCTCATGATATAAGTGGTGGAAAGGCAAAGCAAAGCTGAGGTCCTTGTATGTTCATGATCAGTCCCATGGTGTACCATGGTATAATTTTCAAAAATAGCAGGAACAGTTCTCACTAGCCGGTTCGCACCAACAAATAGTCTCATGAACCTTCCCATCCCTCATATAACAACCACCATCATGGAACATGTCGAGAGACGTGACACTAAACGAGAGAGGAGCAGAGGTAAAGGGATCAAACGGTGGGATTTGATATGGAAGTACAGGAAGAAGGGAAGATATCAGTAAGTACGTGGGCACTACGTATATATACAGAAGCACGTGTCACATGATTGTATATAGGAGATTAGGAGACAGGAGAAGTCGTAGTAAAGGGATGGATCCTTTACACATCACCTTTTGCCATACAAAATGTTCTGTTGATGATAATGGGGATTCTTTCCTTGCAGAGAATGATACAACCAAGACAGGTAGTTTGGATAAGGCTGAAATTCAACTTCCACCTGGCACCTGTGGTCGCACAAAGACAATTTATGGGGTACGTTCATTTTTACTCAATTGTTCAATGACACGCTGACATACACACCCTCTAGTTGACCATCACAGGTTGGCCATTCATTGCAAAGAAACTAGTCAACATTGGTGATGGCCTTACGACTGGCAGAGTCAAGCATGATGTTGCCTCGAAGTATCTCACCACTGACCTCATTAGATTAACTCAAATGAGCTACTTCACTGACTTGTTTATCAAGTATGCTGATGAGAGGGGTGTGGAATTGGCTCATGAGTTTTTGAACGAACTCTTGGCTATTCTATATTATTGACAATTCCCAGCTTTCCATGTATCCAAAGGGTTCTTGATCAAGACTTACAACAAGGGGAAACCACTCTTTATCCCTGAAGGAGAACCCAAACCCAAAATGGTTCCTGAGAAATTCGATGCAGTATACCTTGTTGAGCCACACCATACAAGCTTTGCAGTCATCAAGTTCTCAGGAACGTTAGGAACTCTGAACAACATCAACCAGAAAACAGCAATGATGTCCGTGTTTAGCCATTATGTCCTTGAACGAAGTGTTTGTGTGTTCATGTTCTTGGATATCCAAGGTAGGTCATCCTTCCCAAGTCCAGATATGTCCTGGGTGATGATGGTATACAAGGAACGATGGAACCCTTGGCAACAGGATTGAAGTTAGTTCTCTTTGACCCAATGACACATACAAGGACAGGGTAAGATACTCCTTCATCCCTTCTTGCACCATTTTACTTACAGTCCTGATCAACGACATAGAGAACTGGGCCTTGGTGACCATGGCCTTGCTGGCATCAAAGATTTCATCAACCATCATGAATGCTCACCTATTTGTTGTCAATTGATGCTTTGCAGTGTCAAAGATTCGGAAACTACATTCAAGACCCTGGATGATGTGGACTTGGACTTGATCTTGGACTCAGAAAGAATACAGACATATATTCAGTGAACGGACTTAGATTAGTTTCCTACATACTTTCTGTACCCCGATTAGAATGATTAGAATACTTATGCAACGGAACAGAATAATACTCACCATGTGATGTTGCATATCACACAGCACTTTAAAATTTAAACTGTGCAGTTCTTGCCATTCGCACTGTCATTACTGTGGCATTAATCTACACCCTATTGTGTGCTTTGGCGTTGGTTCTGAAAGGAGGTCACTGCTGAGGACAAGGACCCCGATTCCATTGATGTGAGTTGTCGTGACTTCACTCTCAACTTCCCTAAATTCATAGATGCTGTTCTGACATTTATATTGTGTAGCATTGGCCCTCTGTCAATGACTATGCCATCATGTACTGCATAGGAATGGACTTCCACAAGGGATGTGCTCGTGTAGTCTTGCACCAAGATGACTGCACCCAAATTCTTTCGGAGTACTGTGGCAGGGTACGAAGCTTTGGTGCTGTCCAAATGAAGCATTGCACCTTCTATGAGTAATTTGACCATCTGGCTCTTCGTTTATTCCAACTTTCTGACATTTTTGCACTCCTAGGGGAATCAATTGTATGGGGAGTTTAATTGAAGGGAATGAGATAGGTAGATCAGGCTATGGACAGAACTTGATGGGGCTCAATACGAATAATTTCAAGTGCTATTGACTATTCAGTAATGTGTAGTCTTGGTGTACTTCCCAAGTACTTTCATCTTACTCCCCCTGAATACAAGCACTTGTGCTCACGCGTGACAGCAACTTACAACTTGTGGATGATGCCTCTGATTCTGAGGAAAGCAACTTGTCACCTGATGAACACTGCAAGGCCTTGTCGACTCTCACTGCTGGCTCTCTGGTGTCTCATACATGGAACACCATCTGTCAACCACATGTATTCTGCACACTCTCCTTGTCCTGCCAGAACGCTGACACTCAGCTCTCCTACCTCCACTTTGAAGCCCCCCCTTAGTGAATATATCCATGAAGTTCACCTCAGCTGGAAACGATGTTTGCTATGCCATTCTGGAGTGGTTTCAAGAGTGTTTCCACCGGTTCAAGAATTTGCGTGACTTGTACCTTGGGGAGGAGATTGTAAACTTGAAGATGATGCCAGCATCGCTTGCCGCAGGGATCAGGTTGATGCTTGCTGCCCCTCACCTTCGCAAACTGAGCTTACATGGTTGGGCATTTGCAGAGGATTCCTCTGACCTTCTCAGCATGCTTCCCATTGCACTTGAGGAACTATCACTCAAGAAGATTCTTATGACAGATACTGGGGCAATGACACTCAGGCCATCAACCATATGTTTGGAAGCTCTTTGGACTTTCCATTTACTGGATATATTCCACCCAATGCTCGAATCAGACACTTTTTGTGTGTCCTAATCTCGACTGCTTGAGCATTGAATGGCATCATGGAGAACCTTGGAATTTTCCATTGTGGATTACAGCGAGTTTGTCAGAACTCACACTAGAAAGTGTGTCTCCACTGTGTTTGTTTGTTGCTGATTGACTCATCTGCCTGCTTTAGCTAACTACACATGCAATATTCCTACCTTTGGGGAGGACATACACCCCATTTTCCTGACCATCAATCTGATGGCAAGCAACAACTCGTATCTTGAGATCTTCACTTGGGTCAAAGACTGTATCAAGCATCTTCCATCTCCCAAACTCATTCAGGAGCTCACAATCAACATCACAAATGGTTACATGGATGACCATTCTGCCAACATGGAAGATCTTCTTTCTGAGCTGTCAGACTATGTCATGCTATCTCAATTCCTCCAACCCTATGTGAAAGTGGGCACTTGGGGAGTATTGTCCTGTGGATTACAGTGGGTGTTGGTCTCATTGAGGGTACATTAGATGCAGACAAGGGGTTGCAGTTGGCGAAGTTGGAGACTGTATTTGCAGAGTTGCTGCAAATAAATGTACTTGAGGTGGATTTCAGCCTGCAGTGTTGGAGTCCCTTCGCAGGACTGACACCAGATGTGGAACTGGCCTTAATCCTATCAAGAGTTGAATAGAGTAGATTTATCTGCTTCAAGGTTGCTTGTTCGAAGCTAGTGCAATGGTATCAGTCAGAGATATTAGACATGAAACAACGAAATACAAGGAGTTACTGTTGATAATGTTGCCTAGGGAGTTGACATAGCTGATAGCTACATACCTTCGACAAATTTCCCAGAATTCTGATGAAATAGGAGTTGGGAGATATTCACACGGCATGTGTAGTTCAGCTTGCCTCGAGCTTGCTCAGTCAAATTTCAAACCCTAGTTTACCCCAAGTCTCTTTGTGAACTAGGTAACCAGACTTTGTATACATATACTGGAAATTCCTTGCAACTCCCTTTGGCCAAACCGAGGTTTTTCTAATTTTCCGCAGTCGTTTTCCGCCACATAGCTACGTCGGCACAGCCAGATTCTTTTGACTGGTAAAGGCGAAGAGAGCAACCAGTTACCCATGGCTATCGTTCAGGTGTATCATGCTCTGAACCTACGACGAGCATATATGGAGTGTTGGAGTTACTGTTACATGTTTCAAGTGCTCTCTGAATCTGAGCACGCAGTTATCTAATCACAATGTAGTTAGATGTAGATACATTTGATTGTTCCCACGTAGATAAATAGGTAGTAAGAATGAGATGACCCCTCGCGCGTTTGCGAGGGTCCACTGCTATCTCACACGCCCGAGTAACCGCGTAGAAACGGTTATTTCTACACGGAGTGTTTTTGAACAGTAGCAGTTCCTAAGCGAACCCCCTAGGACGGTGCTCTTGCTGGATAATCGCTCCTAGCCAATCGCAGCATGGCTCGTGGCTAGCTCGCTCTCCAAGACATCACTAATCGTCCAGCCAACAACCGCGGCGTCTTCGATTCTGTGCCTTACAAAAGCCGTTGAAACGCGACTTCGAAGTCTCCCCCATCCCCCTCATTTTTTCAGGAGATATACCCGAAGAGATCACTTCGGGAAGGTTAGCAATAGGCCGTGTTCATGTTCAAATCCGCCGTTTCGCTTGGATTCATCTACGCCGTGTCGTGTGCGTTGGCATTGATTCCAAGGGGAAGTTATGACTCCGTTGAGGTAATGCTGCCTTCGCTTTGCACACAAAGTATGGTCCTGATACATTTTGACTACGTAGCGTCGTTCCCCTCCGGCTAACGATTCAAAAATATGGGCGGCCTTTTACTGCGAAGGGCCGAATTACAGAGGTGACTGCGTCACTCAGCAGTACTCCGGTGGAGAGTGCACGCAGGTTCTGCCGGCCTACAGCAACAAGATCCTGAGCTTCCTCACGAGCTCAAGCAACTGCATCCTGTATCAGTACGTTGATCGCCCCTTTCCGACCTATTCCGATTTCTCATTTTATTATTAACAGAGGAAGTGACTGCACGGGGTCTGCGGTCCCCATATATTCGTCCGTACAAGACCTGAGGGCGTTCACGAAGACAAATAGTTACAGGTGTGGGTTGACAAGTGGCTTGGTTGCTACCCATGTAGCGTCCGTTCCGTCTGTACCTGCCCCTCTACCCGTGTCTCCCCACGTGGCGAGATAATGATACGTCGTGGAGGTCTCAACAATCAACGTTGCAAGTGAGGTGTTCATCGGAAGTACACTCTGAGCATAACCTCTGAGAGCATTTACGGCTTACTCTATGTACTCGTAGCGAAGTATCCACGGACATATGGTACAAATGTCGCACTAACTGAAGCACACCTTCTCAGAGAGCAAATTTGAAGAGGAAAGAAAAGGAAATGATTGATGATGCTATTACATGACATGCGCGAATATTCTACTCAACTCCCGCCTCCATGCTACCCACTCACGCACTCACCAGCAGTCTGCTGCCGGTTGCCCCGCTAACCACACTATTTTTATCGCTCATCTCCGGGCAAGTTCAAGTTCGACCAATGCGCCTGGGCATCCTCGAATTCACTCCTGATGATTTGTGCGTGCTTCTCACTTCTTGGGCGCCACTCCACACCAAAGATCCTGGGGATACTAATGAAGCCTTCACTGAAGGTCTCTTCGTCCGCCAAATCTGGGAGGATATCACGGCCGGTTTTGGTGTCTTTGGGGGCGGAGAAGTCCAAGCCCCAGATGATGCGGGAGAGGAGGATGAGGAAGGATGCTTCAGCGATGTAAGAACCTGGGCAGAGACGGCGGCCCCAACCGAAAACCCATCTACATAGGCCTATTAGTGGGAAGAGAGATAATTGAGAGGATATGCGTGCTTACTGGTCACGTTCACCGTCAAACCCATCACCCCACGATGTCGACTTGCCGTCGGGGCTTAACCAGCGCTCAGGGATGAACGCGGTGGGGTTGGGGAAGAGCTTCGGGTCCATATGGATTGCCCAGATGTTTCCGAAGACGTTGGACCCCTTGGGAATGAGGTAACCGTTGTACCATACGTCTTCGTCGTTGGCGTGGGGAACGCCTGGGATACATGTATTTTTTGATTAGGAGATCTGCTAGGAGAAGAGGGAATGACATACCGAGAATAGCGGCAGGTCGGCGACGGAGTGTTTCCTTGATACACGCAACCAAGTATGGGAGGTTTGGCTCGTCGTCGAACGTAGGCAAGCGATCAGGCCCAACAACCCTGTCAATTTCGGCGCGAAGTTTCTCCAGAACGTGCGGGTAGCTCAACATCATCAAGATGAACTAAGGTGAAACAATCGTCAGCACCAATTCACTAGCTCGCCACAGCAGGGTGCGACGTACAGTGTGAGCAGTGCTGGCGGTGGTATCTGACCCAGCTTCGACGATGGTGCCTGCGGTATATGCCACGAACTTATCTTTCATCCACTGGCCATCAGGGGTGAGCCCACTTCCTGGCGCGTCTTCGTACCCAGCTTCAGCGCGGGCTTTGAGGTACTTGCTGGCATAACATTCGACACGCTGCCTGCCTGCTTTCATCTCGGCCTTCAGGTCCTCAAGGAACCCGCCGAGTAGTTCGATCTCCCTAAAGTGCACGCCCGGATGTGAGTGAGGCTGTTCGAGTTGGTAAGAAACGGGCGTACCATTCGTGCATACCACGAGCTTGGACTCGCCATGGAGCTAGGAAGTCGGGAAGCTTGCGCAAGAGGGGGAACCCGTCCGCACTAACAATGTCCCCGAAATCGTCATTATTGTCAGCTATTCACGCGGGGGTTGAGGTGGGACATCCACGTACAGGTAGTTCCCAGGCTGAGCCACGGACGTCATGTTCGCTAGGACGCGGTACAGTTTGTGTCTATAGAGCGTGATGAGTGCTAGCGAGCGGCAGGATGTCGGGCCTTAAGCTTACAGTCGCGGGGTGTTCTCAATCTTGTGTACTCGTGTACCGTACATCAGGGTCAACACCAAACTTGTCGTCTAAAAATAGCATACGGTGAGTTCGGTAAAGTTAAAAATGATCGCCGGGGACGGAATAAGTGGAGGGCAAGGACATGGGAGCGTCATGGGGGAGAGCGGCCAGAAGAGAGCAGAAGGTTGAAGGGGAGGAAGACTTACGAATCGGCGGATGAGAGAAAACCAGTGATGTTCTGGTACTTCTCCGTTAGGCCCAGCTGTGTTATACATCGTGATGCTCTTGTCGCCGTGGTTCATCAAGTCATAAAGGGCCACGCGGGACTCTAGCTCTTGCATTGGGCGGAGCTGCTTGGAGGGCAGGGGACCAATTGATGGTTGGAGAGACTTTCGGACCATCTGGTGGGTTAAGGTGTGAAACTCCAACATAAATTTCTCAAGATATGGAGTCTACGTGCCTTGAACTTGTCGTTGTAAGGCAAGAACGCCATGCGTTGACCCTCACTCATGATATCATGGGCGACGTGGGGTGCGATACGGCTGGAGAAAATCTTGCTGCGGTTCACGAAAAGTTCATCTGTCGCTTCCGGGGTATTCAAGACCACGATATCTTGGGAGCCAAATTTCAGGTGGTACACTGGCCCGTACTCTTGTGCCCATTTCCGGAACTATCAAAGCAAGAGCAATGGGTTTCAGGTGGTTGAGAAAGGGGGTTGTAAATGAAGATAAGCGTAGGGGTGTAGATGTAATAGAGGGAGGGGGTTGAGGCCTTGAAGGGAGGGGGAAGGCTTGTCCGATAACAATGACGCTTACTTACTTGAGGATATGGCCTAAGAACTGAGACTTGGAACAAGTTGCCGAAGATGGGGATCTTCTTAGGACCGGGAGGGAGTAGCTTCTCGTAATTGCGCTGTTGCCAGAAGTTGATTCCGAGAAGAGACAGCGCAGCGAGAGTTGTTACTGCGATGACCTCGCTCGATGGTAGCGAAAGCACCAAACCCATGATGAATACGTGAGTCAGGAGGTTGTGTGGGGTGAAGGTGGTGGTGAATACGGTATGGTGGAGACAGCAAGGTGAGGCTACTTATATAACTTTTACGTTTGGGAAAGCTTGAGCTTATACATTACAGCTTCTTGATACCTCGGTCCTACAGTCCCTCTGCTCGACCGGTGGTTGATCTCCAATTCCATGATCTGCTTATTCGATAGAGCCACGCTATGTCAGAATCAGAGTCGGCCGGAAATGGTAGCGGGATGGGGAACCCACTCTTGAGCCCGTATGGAGAGGCCGAAACTTGGTGAGATGTGACTGCGGTGTCAAGTCTGAGCTGTCAAGTCTGAGCTGGGATGAGGAGCGGAGGTGTAGAGAAGGAGATATTGTGACTGTCGGTAATGATTTTGTGTACCGGGGTTCCATTCTGGACGCATCGACGGGATCGCGTATAGAGACATGCATACCTGGGTCAAAGAGGTTCCCAGATCGTCAGGGCTTCGCTGCGAAGGACCACGCGTGAACAGTCACGGCATGTCCTATCTTTACCGCAAGGAGGAAGACTAGCCAGGCCGGCGTCTACGTCCTGGAGTCCCATGGTTTAGGACGGGTAATCAATGATCAAAGCAAGTGTGCTGTGACGATGTAGATGTCATTTCCTGGAGAGTAAATGACGCGCCAGTACCAGGCTCCAGCGCTGCGCGTGCGTATTCTCCGAGATACGCCCCCGCGGGCCATGCGTAGAATCGCACGCCGGGAACTTCTGCTTCTTCGTATCAAGTAAGCATCCAATATCCAATATCCAGCACTCATCAATTGTTACATTACCTAGTTGCGGCTCGGCTGTATTTATAGTAACTAACCCACTTGCGTCTGCGAGGTTGTTTTGTGAGAGAGCAACTGCTGTGGTCGGTACCCCAGGCGATATATCACTGCATAATGCTTGACTCGAGGTGTGAACTTCATACTGAGTTTTTGACGATCTGACATGTAGGCCAAGCCCTGCCAATCACTTCGTGCACGCGTGCGCATCGTGCGCTACAGTTAGCCGAACTTGAAGCTTCTCAATCTAGAATTTGGAGATCTGAATCTTGTCGAGGAGAGAGTCTACTTCCGGCCAGACTCTACAACGAGTGAGCGCCATAGGACCCGACCATAATGTCGCGCACTGGGACAAGCAAACCACCACGGATGGTACTCTTTGAGCGATACACCCGGGCAGCGGTAGACTGGAAATCGTGATTCGAGTATGCCCTTGATTCACCCGAGGAGGTCTCCGCCAGTTCCTTGTTCCGTACCACGCCGCATATCTTCTTGCCAAGGTCAATCTACCAATGCTCACTGGCACTCGTCATGGTGGAGGAAAAGAGAGAGACGAAGTGTGACACGTCACGGTGCTGGGGCGTGACAACAAATGTGATGGGGCGCTTATCTTCTGACTTCCATCATCCACTGTGATCCATCGTTCAGGATTACCAAAAGTGACACAGGTTTCTTTCATGAATTTGCAGACAACACGCGATCTGGCATCTCATACTTGAATGCGGTCCTATCTTTCTTTCTGCATAAAAGTTTCGAACGTCAGACATGCTCAAGTTCTGAAAGTACGGCGGTCACTACGCCCGATTCCAGTTGGCGGCGGATAGGGCGGACAAGTTCATAACATTCAAGATGCTAGAGAGCAAGTCACCGGACTAAGCACAGCACTGAGCCCACTGGCATTCGACGACTTTGGCACCAACTTGATGACAGCAACCTCGCAAGCACGCCTGGGGTTACTCAGACTGGACGCTAACCTGCCAACGACGCAACGGGATGAAAGCATGCATGTGGCCGATAGCTGGGGCGGAGAATCCTGTTCTTCTACCCCATCACTCCGTAACGCGTAGAAGATGATGAGGGCATTGGGCTTGGGCTTGTTATCTTGTGTTCGGATGCGGTGGATATGTATGGGGTTGCTGGTGTGTGCTTGTGTGGTAACGGTCGCGGGGTTCGAGCTGGATGAGGGGGACGACTCGAAGTACTTGCCCAACGCGTACGTGGTGGAGATGGATAGTTTGTCGGTGCTGGGACGGAGATCAGACGAGGTGCGTTGCTTTCTGTTCGTGTTTTTCACGAGTGAACTGAATCGACATGCATAAGTCTGTTCACGAGTCAGTATATAGACATATGGAACGGCGAGGCATCCTTTTCGACGTGAAGAACGAATACGACACGCCGGATATCATGGTTGGAGCTTCTATGAACCTCAAAGTACGTTCGCCGCCCTCGTTGCTATTAGCACGGCTGTGATAACCATGCTGGATACGTATCTTTTATTCATAGTCGGCTGCGGTACGTTTATGTCTGAACATTTAATCATTTGCTCTCACGGCTTTCGGGCCATGAATCATAGGATCTGGAGAAAGTGAGAACTGTTCCTGGGGTGCGGCACATACAGCCAGTGCTGCGAATTCGCCGGCCCTTGTGCGTATACATCTTCACACCAATTCTGGTGAATATCTAAACAGAAACACGACAACTAACTTATATTATCCTCCTCTAGGCCCATTCATCATACGACCATAGAAAGCCCAACCGACCCGAACATCCCAAAGAACGCTTTGAGCACACATCTAATGACGGTACGTCTCCATCAATCTCCGAAATCCCATGGAGAGGTGCTAAATAGTCTCTCATTAGGGCGTAGACAAGGTCCATGCGAAGGGTCTATTTGGAGAGGGGATACGTATCGGAATGTGAGTACATGTGTATTTAGCCGTGTGGACTGAGGCTGATTGCTGGATGTCGCAGCGTCGACACTGGGGTTGACTACACCCACCCGTCTTTGGGCGGAAAACTGGGGAAAGGACATAAAGTCATCGGAGGACATGATTTCGTTGGGGATCATTATAATGGAACAAATGACCCCATGCCGGACGAGGATCCGTTGGACCAGTGAGCTCTCTTCCCCACTTCCACTCCCCTTCCTCTCTTCCGCCTTGCCCCGCTGTGCCCCGCTGAATGCTGAATGGTGTCTGATGGTTGTGTTGGGATGGATAGGTGTTCTGGCCACGGCACTCATTCTGCTGGCATCATAGGTGCGGATCCCGGTAACATATTCGGGATCAGCGGTGTTGCGTACAAAGCCTCGCTCGGTGCTTATCGTGTGTTTGGATGCAATGGATCTACCAGTGATGCACGTACGTCTTTCGAACTATCAAATCACGGTAATGAATATTTCATCATTTGTCCCCTTGTTATCAGTCATCGTCGGCGCGTTGATAAGAGCGTACAACGACGGCATGGACGTGATCACCTTATCCTTGGGCGGCGTAGACGGATGGACCGAAGGCATGGGCTCAGTCGTCGCTAGCCGGATCGCATCACATGGCCGCGTCGTCATTGTCGCCGCTGGAAATGGTTCGCTCATCCTCCTTCGCTCTAACGCACACGACATACGAACAACTGACTATGCATGTTCCGTTGACGTTGAAACGATTCGGATTTTACAGAGGGTTCGGTCGGTTCGTGGTACACGTCGAGTCCATCGAATGGTGTCAATACGATATCTGTGGGAAGTGTTGACAAGTGCGTCCTGTCTCTTTTGCTGCGTTTCGGTTGAATTTGTGGAGCGGAGTGTTTAATTACTTTTGTTTCGATCTACAGTGTGGTCATCCCGACGCAGAACATCACTGTCAAAGGCGTGGAACATAATCCTATCGTATGCCACATCCTTAGCGATTTAATCTCCACAATCCAATTCGCCTCACTTCCTTTGAATTTGCCTTCCTCTTTAGTCATACTTGCAAGCTCTACCTTTGAACGTCACCGGTGATCTCCCGATTTATGCTACATCTAACGACACGACTACCAAAAACGATGCTTGCGAGCCGTTGCCATCGAGTACGCCTGACCTGTCTTCCCACATCGTAGTCATTCATAGAGGAGGATGCTTCTTCGTGAGTTCGAACGCGGTGTCGATTCTAGGTGCATTCCTCTGACCTAGGCATTCTCGACCACCTGTCTCTCTGTCCATCCCTCTGTTCTAGACGCAAAAACTGGATAACGCCGCAAAATTCGGGGCTAAAACCTTCTTAATATACAAGTGCGTATTCACCTACGCGCTTTGCTATTTTTAGGCGTAGTATAATCCACACCTATCTCCGGGTTGTGGTTCAGTGCTTAAGCGCTTGGAGTCCGGCATCCGGTACATGACTGACATGATTGCGTGTATATAGTACCGACGACGGAGAATACTCTGGAATTGCTGTAGGCAACTATACAGCGGTTCTAATTACGGCGGATGACGGCAAATGGGTGAGTCGATGATGGATAGTGTCAATCCGCCTCGCGTAAACGGCCATATCTTCTAGCTCGTCAATCAATACGCCACAGGGGCTCCCCTTCGCCTGCATTTCCCTGCAGAAGGCGCACCCTTCAACATCCCCGATCCCAAAGGAGGCCTCGTCTCATCTTTTTCGTCATATGGCCCGACCTACGACATGTATTTCAAACCCGCTTTAGTCGCACCCGGGGGAAACATCCTGTCTACGTATAACACGAAGAATGGGAGTTGGGCGGTCCGGTCCGGGACATCGATGGCTGCTCCATTCGTTGCGGGCGCCTCGGCGTTGTTCTTGGAGGCGAAAGGGAAGAGTAGGGAGAGCGTGGAGAGGATGAGAGATTTGATGCAGACGACAGCTGTGGGAGTGAAGTTTAATGTTACGGAGGATAGTGTGTATCAGACGGCGTCTCAGCAAGGGGCTGGGCTCTTACAGGTGGATCGGGCAATTTGGACGAAGACGATTGTGAGACCCGGGCAACTGATGCTCAACGATACCGTTAATTTTGTTTCCACGTGAGTCCTTGTTGTAGGGGAATTGAGTACTCGAAGCGGAGGCTAATGTGCTCTGTAGGCATACTATATCCATCTCGAACTCATACACTCATCCAGTCACGTATAAACTATCCCACGTACCAGCGGGCACGGCGTTGACGATACAAGCTGTGAATTGTTTCACACTAATTGTGCCAGAGAAATCGAAACTGATCTTTGTTTATGTTGATAGAACACGTCGGAACCCTCGAAAGGACCGGTGCCTTTGGTCCCGGAATTTGCGACCGCTGAGATCCACCCTTCTGAGGTTACCATTCGCCCAGGACATTCCAAGGACGTCACCATCAAGTTCGCGCCGCCCAACAATGTCAACCCCAAACAGCTCCCAGTCTACTCTGGGTTTATCCGCATCGCCTCACCCGACGAGGCGTTGAAAGTTACGTATCTGGGCGCGGTGGGTTCGTTGAGGGCAGAACCTATCATTGATCAGACCGAGCAATACTTCGGGCCTGGCGTTCAGTTACCAATTGTATTGGACGCCGATGCATTGCCTCAATTGGGTGGATTGAACTACACGATGCAGAAACATGACTACCCCTCAGTTGCCTACAGGTTAGTGGGCTCATCTAGTTCTTGTCGTACGGAGAAAAAACGAAATGCTCATTCCAACCGTTTAGACTGACTTTTGGATCTCCGTTGGTGCGCCTGGATCTCGTTGACAAGGACTTCGCTTTTCAGAGGCATATCAAGACTAAACGTTCAGCTATGTGGTTTGAGGATGCCGGAGACAACGATACGCTTCCAACACTTGGGCCTTTGGATATATTAAGATACACGCCTCGGAATGGATACGATGCAGTGGGTTCCCTCCCTTATGGTTAGTTATGCGCCTGTCGGATTTACGATGAAATCTAGGAACCCAAACTCAATGGATACAATCATTACACCTTTAGAGGTTTCTTTGCCAATAGGACACGCGTGGAAAATGGCCAATATCGCATATTGTTGAGGTCGCTGCGTGTGACGGGAGATCGTAACTCGGAGGCAGACACGGAAAGCTGGTTGAGCCCAGTCATTGGGGTGAACCACCAGCCGATCCCGCTTTAGCAACCGTTATTCTTATATATTTCAGCCTTTGTTTGTATCATTAGAACAATAGTATATCCCGAAAGTTGTGTATTAACACAAAAGGTAACACTTCGCATTGTTCTGCGACGTATGAAGGAAGGAACGCTGTCATGCTCGCAGGTCTCTCCAGTTCGGCGCTTTAACCAGGCTGACAGTGGCTGTCTTGCTAGAAGAGAAAGTTCCTCGTTTGTTCAATTCCAACTTCATCAACCTAGCGCCGCCGGAATCTACACCACAAATTTAGAGGAGTAAAAGGCAGAAAAGGCTACATGATACTGACTCAGCGCCCACAACGATATCAAAACGTCGTTGTTCCCGCGGTGGTTCAAGATACCTTCAGGCACTGGGAAACTAGTTTGGGGGCCTAACGAGGATATGAATCTACAGCATCATGGTCAATGGAATTCCTACTTGCATTCGCGCGACATATACCTTCCAAATTGCCACCCATTGACGTAAATCAGAACGCGGTGAGGTTGAATCTTGTCTAGCTCAAGGTCAAACGCCAGGGGGATGTCGGCGTCATGAGGAATATTAAGAGAGAAAGACGTTCTATAAACCGTAACCCCAGGTGTCGAGCGCCCTTGATATGGAGTACACGATGTGTTCCATGGGGACGCGTCGAAGCCCGGTAGGTGCGCTCCTATTCAATGTGTTATCGTGGTAATCACAAAGGGTAGATTGAGTGCACGAACCAACGCGTTCGAACCACCATCCACCTTCGTTGTAAGGACCACGAACGGCGTCGGGTGCATTCTCTCCGCCAAAGTCTACGCAGATGCGCCCATAAGAAGCTTTTCTGACAGATCGTCAGAAACTCACTGCCCGCGACCTTCCACGTATCAAAATCAATTCCGTTATCGCCTAATAGCCTATATCCACGAATTCCACGTGGAGTTTTGTGTTCATCATTGATATCATCTGTTGTAACTGTCAGATCGTGGTCCACACATATGCTGGAAGTACTGACAATCCTGATTCATGCCGGTGGAATCGTGAATGACGGTCAACACTGAGGAAGGTTGAGCCAACACGCATTATCAAACTACTGATCGGTTTGCATACCGTTATCTCCGTCACGCAACTGGTCCTGTGTGAAATTGAAGCTGGGGGAGAGGATATCTACACCGTCTTGGCTATGCGAGCTGCCTTGTCCAGAGCCTAGGAAATGAGTGTTCAAAAAGGCTGAGTACCCAAAGGAGAAACCGCTAGAGAAACCCTGTCAGTGCGTAGCTACGTAGATGTCCTCAGCGACGAACCCTTGAATAGAAAGTTGAACGCCTGTTGCGTTTCCAGAAAAGTGGCCTCTCCACACCCATTGGCCAGCATGAAATCCGTATCTATGGCATTCGCTATGAGCGGAACAGCAGCGCGCGTAGCAGATGAACCCACTCGCTGGAGTACAGGACGAACTATGAAAAGATACGTCAATCAATCGACGAATCACGGAATCGGATATATCACGCCTACTTTGCCCGCACTCGGTTGCTGTGGTCTCGTGGTGGAGGTCTTGTTTGCAACAACCCAATCGGTATCATCAAAGTTCGATTCAAGTTCTGGAAGAGAATCGGTGCATCGCCACTGAATACTTTGTAGATTTGGTATTTCAACGGTGCTGAGACTACGTGGGAATGAAAGGACGCCCTGTAGACTCCCCAGTTCTGACCTTCGGACATTGACGGGGGCCCCATTCCATGACACAGAACGTACATCTGCTCCTGCGAATACGTGGATCGTAGTGGTCGCATTCAAGTCACCGGTCAGCGCAAGAGTCTGCCCACGTTTTGTAGCCGAGCGGACAAGGTATGGACCGTGAACAAGGACTGAAGGGACGTCTGGCGTCGGAGCGTAGTGGCTAACTCCATCTGCACTGCTGGTCGATAGTCGAGGGGCCCAAAAGCCAGAAGCCGACTTCTTATCGGCTACGATGATTCGCTTATTGTTGAAAGAGGCGACGGAAATACCAGAGGCAGAACCACTGAACGTGATCAGACCGTTGGTAGTTGTAGCGGAGATGGACGTCGACCCCGCGATTGTAACCTTTGGCCTACCAGAAGCCACGACGGCAATCTCGACGTGTTGCCCCTCAAGAGCGTACAAAACGATGATATCAACCTATGTAATGGGTCTGTCAGCATTTCCGATACTTTGTGAGAGTGTGTGCGTACCCCGTCCAATGTAGCCCAGGTCATCACTTCCGCAGTGGAATAATGCAGAATGGAAGACCCAAATGGGTAATTTGTTACTAAGATTTTGGACTCTCTTCCTGCGAGGACAATCGACCCCGATTTGGGGATAGAGATAGTCCCTTCTAGCGTGGTATTGACCCGCAGCGTGAACGACGTATCACTTGTTTTCGTATTTGTCTTTTGTCGCACGAAGTAGAAGTTGACGTCGTTTTGGGGTGCGTGCAGGTGAGTGGTATAGATATCGGGGGAGTCGCTGTAGGCAGTTCCTTGCCCGACAGTACCATTTCCGATACGACCGACGAGAAGATAGTCGGGCGAAGCATGGAGAAAGGAAGCCTGCAGCTTGAGCTCGTCCATTTTGGGGCTGAGTGTGCGATCTTCGCGCAATGCCTGGCGGATCGGAGTCAGTGTCGTTCATACAATACAATGTTCAGAGACAACGTACGGCGCCATAGCTATGAGAAGCATTAGTCTTAGATCAAAAGGATGAATTTTATCAGGCAGATGCTCACTCGTAACTCGAATATATCGTGTGGGTATGTAAATTTCCCCAATTCGTCCCGCCTAACAGGGTATGACTAAACGTATCAGAGGCCGGATGTAATGCACGTACCGTAGGTCATGTACAGATTTTGGATAGCCACTCCGGCAGCGTAATTATTCTGACCAGAATTTCAGCTTTACCTTTGCCAGCAAGTGAAAGGACGAATATACCTTGTAGTACACCTGCAGCAACGAACAACATCAGCTTGCCCATGCCGACTGGAGATCAAGCCATACATACGTTGGCAAACTGTTCGTTGATCAGCTGATAACACAAAGAATAGTCCGGGCCAGACCAGTACGAAAAAGACCCTCCTTGCCACTCGTACAACGCCAATGGTTCCGCTGGATTCCACCTCTGGTGATTCGTGTCGTGAGCTTCAACGGAATTGTCAGAAGATGGGGCCTGACAACTAGAAGAGGCGCAAACCTATTGACAGCTCCGTCCATCTTGACGGATTATCGCAATCAAAGCCTAAAGGGTACCTAGAGAACCCTTCAGATACGGCGAAAAGATCGACGTATGTGAATATGTTTACCCATCCCATCCATATCTACCAGCAACCATTGATACATCAATCAGTCCCGCGGACATACATCGATAACGCCAGCGGCTCACAGATCTACTTTCCCTAGACCGGGTTGAGCGTATTGACCACTCGGATTCTTGTCGTTGTGAATGGTAGGAATGCGAGTCAGGCCACCCTCTCTCATCGTGTCAATGATATCCTGCATGTGTTCGTCCAGCCCAGGTATGTGCTGCTGTGCCCTCGTAGCGTACTCGTTTTCGCTCTGTATCGCTATATAAGGGACGCAGTTGAGAAATCAGTACTTCGACGGGAACAATGGTTTACCAATGACGGGACCATCCGGGTACTATAGTTTGTCAGACCGCGATAAACCAGTTCGGCGGTATGGAAACTTACCTGGAACGGTGCGGTCTGCTGGGCGAACGAAAGTATACTACGTACATCTTCGTTGAGACCATCTCACATCTGCAAAGGTATCGATGTCACATACTATGGGTGCCACGCCGAACGATATAGTGTTGCATTCGTACGAGCTAAACCCGGCACATTCGTCGTCCAACCGGGGAGGCCGCCTTACGGCCACCACAATGAGACATGGCAGTAAAGAGAAACCCGGTTAGCACCCACCGCCGGCCGTCTCCGCGTTGACATATGGTCCTGGGCGAACGATAACCAGTAACCCAACGTCCTGCGCGACTTGATAAAAATTCTGCGCATCGTTGTGTTCGGTGAAGCGTAGCTCGCCTTCTCGAGGGGAGGTTAAGCCCCAGTGCCCTAATCAATTCGAACATATGAACAATTCAAGGGGAGGTGCATGCACGAAAAATACGCTTACAGTAAACCGAAACGGCATTGAACCCCGCTGCTTTGAATCTACTAACATTAGCAACGTAGAAGTGAGTAAGACAGCTGTGAAACTCACTTTTCCAACACGTCCTTCCATAGCTCTGGTGCGGGGAGGCGGAACGGATGGAATTCCCCAGAAAACACCATGACGCGCTACATCCGTAATTACTAGTCGATACTCGTTAGGTGATGCCATCACTCACTTTACCGTCAAGAAGCACGGAGTGTTGGTCGAACGTGACGGAAGCATTAGAGTGTCCGTTGTAGAAGCCGGCTGGCGTTATGTTCAACGAGTCGAAAGATGAATATGTGAGGATTTCTGACTTACGTGATCCCACTGGCATCACATATTGCGCAGATTCATCCACAGTGGACTGTCCAACGACCTTGTTTACTGCAAGCAAACCAACGAGAAGGGAAGGCAACCACATTGCGTAGGATGTAGTTCGCGCGAAAGAAATTGGGGTCGACTTTATACTCCCGCAATTACGGCAATCGTTCTTCGGTCATTGGTGCAGACTCTTCGCAACCTTCTGGGCTGAAGCGAACACACGGCGCGTCAGGTCATGGGGGCCAGAGGTGACTTCCTTCGCGGCCCGTAATAAGAGTTGGCGGGTTCAGTACAATAATCACCTCATGTGGCTACTTGCTTACGCGACATCATTGATCGCCATGCACGTACTGTGCTCTTTCGGTCGTGATCGCCGAAGTTCTCCCATCCAAGTTAGGTGATTCAAGAGAATAGGTCCTCGACGCGCAGCGCTCTGAATATTCCCAAGGGCTCGAGACCAAAAATCGCGAATCAGTCACATCATGATGGAAGCGTTTGGTAACCTACTAGGGGGGACTTTTAGAAGAGTGCAATGCGTGATAGGGAAGTTGGTATGCAGTGCGATTTAGCGCAAGCGTCTACATGCATGTGCGGTTGAGAGAGTTGCTTGAAAAGTGTTCAAGCGGAATCGTGGGAATTTGAAGCATCTGAGCCCGTCAGCGCCGTAGCTCCTAGTCTTCATGGAACTGTTCAACGCTCGCGCTCAGCTCGCCACCAACTCGCCACTTCCATTCTTCGACAGCCGACGATGCTCTACTTCATCCACTCCTTTGCTTTCAAGTACCGAAACAACGCTTGCTGACAAACCGGTGCAGTTCACTTCGTTTGTGACTTCAAACTTATGGCGATCTTCGCTGGTGGAAAGAAAGAGCTTGGAACTCGGGGCCACAAAGGATTGCCACATACTGATCGTTGTTACGTGGGTTAACGTTTAACACTCTCCCTTGTCATATCCGTTGCAGCCCCGTTGATGCTGTATAATGAAATAGATGTGGTTAGCCCCGATGTCTGGTATTAGCTTTTGCCATCATGCGTTTGGGACAACATGTTCCGCCGATCAAAGCCGTTTCGACGGTTCTATAGGTTGAATATCATCTGTTCAACACGGCTTCCCTTGGGTGCAATCGAAATCTCGAGCACCAACAGACTTTGAGTGGTCTGGTTGCAACCACTTGACTCGGCCTCAACTTGGCCCTGATAGGGGGAGATTTGTGAGTGCCAGCGCTCCAGTGACGCTAATAAAATTCTAGGTGATGTATTGATGGTCGGAACCTGCTCGCAGGATCTCCTTGGCGCTGGAGAAGACGGGCGTAAATGGAGCTGTGTTGACGACTGACTACCTTTGTCTGAGCAACATATGTCGCTTGCCTCTCTGCTTCCCATGATGTATTTCGCCTTCAAGAACGACGATTAACCGTTATCATTATAGGCGAGTAATGATACTGCTCCTTGCTTTGATGCGCTGAGCCCCATTCGCAGATCTTTCATGTCTCGCCTCCGCGTTGCAGACCGCCGAGTCTTTGACAGGTATCGATCAATGCCGCGCGGGCGGTACACTCTACGCCTCCGACCGTATGCTGCTTCGTCGAGACAGATGCTATCGTTTGTTCTTCCATCAAACTTTCTTCCTAGCACAGCAATGCCTGGCCATTCAGATCTAGTATGAATGAGTGTTTTCGTTTGCTTGATACTATCGCGGCTAGCAATATCTTCTCGGGTATCCACATGCGGCCCTCGCCATGGCACTATTTTCTCACGCATACACTTACACCGGAGACAGATCCCTTGGTTTGACAATAGAAGCTGATGGACCAATTATGAAGTGTACCTAGTAGAACCTTATCGGTGCACCCTACTCCCACAGGTGGTGTGTATGTTTTCGCTAAGAATAGGGCGCCATACACTGTCAGCGGTGTTCCGCGGCCATCAACCACTAGAAACTGGCTTAAATACTCGCGAAAGAAGCGTTTGGGGCTTCTCCTGCCACATCATACAATATGGCCCCTCCCAATCCCGAACTTTTGTGCGTATCTACTCGCCGAGGCTCGTCTGTTGTCGTTAATGCTGACGCCGACACGATGTAGCTTTGGGCCTATGCTTATAGGCGTTTTCTTAAATACTATATTGTACGGAGTGAGCGTCCGACTCTCCTTGTGCGAGCGACTAGCTAATGGTACACTTGCGCTTGCAGGTACTTGTAGTCCAGGTCGGCGTTATTTCCTACTACGCCCATCGCGCTGGACCCTACTTACTCTACGACCCTGAATTAGACCTTTAATTACTTCCAAACTTACAAAACGTAAGTTTCGTTGAACACCAGCGCAAGTACCGTCTCCAGATTTCTGACATCGTCCGTCCCCTCAAATAGGACCGACAAACCATTGATCCGGTATCTGGTGCGCACATAAACGTGACTACATTCGCCTGCGCTGGTTTGCTGACCGCTCTCTATTCGATAGGTGATATACCTCCTCGTTCTGGAAACGTTTAACACTGGATGTGTGATGGAGATGATGTACGATATCCTTGTAAAACCACTGGGTATGTTGCTCTTCCTGTTCCAATCCGTCAGTTCTTTGATTTTGACGGCGCTCTGGTAATATAGCGACGACTAAACCTCCCAGCGGGCCACCTAAACCCCCGATGCGTATGTGTTCAACAGCCCAACTGCGATGATCACGACCCTAATTAGCCCCTTCACCATTTCCCCTGCAATGCCCAGTTCTTTCGGCGGGTGAGCTTTGCTTGCATCGCCGATAAATCCATCTCTGATTGACTGTGATCATTATCACTATCCACTGTTGTGCAGATGGCATCGTAACTGTAAGCCATCGTCACCTACAAACCCCTCTGCACTAAAACTCCTTCTTGGGATCAGGTATGCATATCAACGCCGGTTCAATTATTCATGGCACGGCGTATTTGTGTCCTTAGCGAGTCGGTGATCGTACCGATAGTCATCTCGGTTCTGTCTTTTGTGTCTCTCGGTGAGCTTCGGCGACACGCTCCTCGCTCCCGCTGATGTTGCCACTTCTGATGTCTGATCTTTATTTTTGTTTTTTCTTGAATGAATACAGGGGGCGGGACCGCTTTATCCATCTTGGTCACCATCATTCCTGATTTCTCGCGGTTCAATGAGTTCTACCCCGCAGTCAGCATTTGGCTCGGCGCGTCGGCTCTGGCAGACTTGCTCATCACGGGGTGCCTCTTGTTCACTTTGGTGCGCTCCCTAAGTTTCCGGTGCTTCCTACAGTATATGCTAAATGTTCCTATGCCCGCGACTGTAATTAACAGCAACGAAAGCGTACAGGGATGCGAGCTACGGATGGCATCATCAACAAGATAATGCTCTGTACGTCTCCCTTGTCTTATTCACATATCGCGCGTAAGCTGATGCTCAGTAATGGTTACCTGTGTCAAGTTACCATTCAGACAGGGTTGATAACAACTGTTTTCGCAATCGCGGATCTCGTGCTTGCGTTGTCAATCCAGGTGAGAACTACTATGCCACTCCCTCTTTCGCATCTCACATATGTGGATTTTGGTTTCAGGGTAAAGGCTTGTACGTCAACTGTCTCTCCTTGCTCTCCTCTTGGTACTCGCTGACCGCTTCTCTCCAGCAACTTCATCCCCGACTTCGCCTTGAGCAAGCTTTACACTAACACACTCTTGGCCTCACTGAATGCTCGCGCAGACTACGGTGCCATTCTGAGCAACCCCGATAATCTCCTTTTCAGAAGTAATGTCAACACCAATAAAAGTCAAGTAGTATCGATTCCCATCCATTTTGTGAGTCCTTGTGTTGCCTGCTTTGTGGTCCGCCATTGGGGGTGGGTGATGTATACATCGTTTGACTTATGCATCATGTTGCAATCTGTAGGGACATCACTCTGGGGACAATGACACAGTAAGTATTACTCTACACCACCACTTATTGTTGTGATTCAGTTAGAGCTGACTTCTGACTGTGCTTGGGTAGGCTCTAGATGCTCTTCAGGAGACTGAAGCAAAGCACAATAGGGACTTTAGTAGGCCATTGCAAGCTTGACATTTACTTGCACCTGACCCCTGACCCCTCTATCATGTGATCTTCTCATTTGTATTTATATGCGACCCTGACATCTTAGATACTTACTTCCTCTTTCCTGTAAACATCCATCTATGTTTACAATACCACACTTTGGTCCTCTTATTCTGGTTTCTCTTTTCTTGAGTGTTGTGCCCTTGGGTACTCCTCCACTTTGTTTAAATATCAATCAAATTTAATCCCTTGCCTTGGGAGAGTGTCGTGCTACATGGCTGGCTCCTTCCCAACTTCCCAGACCCTTGCCACCTTGCCTCCCTGTTTCTAGCCATGCCAATTCCTTTAACAACAAGGAGTCATCATTCCCAGACTCGCCTTATGCGTTTATCGCCTTCCCCCACCCCTGCCAGATCACCTAAACAGCCTTGTCTCTCAGTCCCCAACTTACCAGAAGTTTGTTCTCATATCAAATCTGCCCCAGTCCCCTTGTCTTCCATGCTCAGCCCTCCTCTTTCTCCCTGCTGACCCTCACCCATTCAAAGAGCATATATATCCACCTCTGAGCCTCAATTACCCTTGCATGACACTTTAGTCCTGTCTTTTCAAACTTGCACCACCATGGACCTGAAAGTGAAGATTGAACAGTCAAACTGTCATATACCAGTTCTCAACCCCCTTAGGGGTCCCCTATGGCCCTTGCAGATACTCGGACCTTTGGAAACCCTCAGGCTCCACCCTTGAGGCTTAGGCATGGTGCACAGTACTTAGATTCTCTTGTGTAAGGTATCCCATCCCTTACCTGTACTCCCCCTGTCTCCTGACTCCTGTATGCAATCACATGATGAACATATTCCTTTATATACAGACATCATGTATCTACTTACTCACTTTCTCTATCTGCCTTATACTCTCATACACAATCTCACCCACTGTTTGACCCTTTCATATTGCTTCACTCTTGAGTGTTCTGCCCATCTCTGGGTGTGTTCCATCTTGTTACATGTTTCAAATACAGTGCTACTTACTTACCAGCCTCACCCTGTACACATGTTAGCTAGTATTTAAAGTAGCATTAGTACACATGCATTCCTTACTCTGAATCTTAGTTCAATCTTTGTCATCCTTGTCTTCTTGTCTTTGCTGCAGGCTCATGTAAGGGCAACCTCAAGATGGCCAACAGTGCAAGCTTAGCAGAGAGAGAATCCAAAGATATGAATAGAGCTAACTACAATACATGAGAGACTGCTCACCTAGCAGAGGGAGAAGCCAAAGAGAACAGGATAAGGATTCTCTATGCTAGGAAGCAAAGTACATACTGTAGCAGTGTGGGAGAAAGGTGTATAGTACACCAGCCACAAGTCCAGAGAGTATCACAGGTACAACCAGGCACATGTGACAGCAAAGTGGAGGGAATATGCAGAAGTCATGCCAGCAACCTGGGAAAGTGAGAACAGGAAGTAATGAAGTGGGGGAAGAAGGTAGAGGTTGTCTGGATGAGACCTGAAGTGTATACATGAGTCCAAGTGGGTCCGAACTGTGGAAACACTTCAGAGTCATCGGGACATGGCTGGAGTGGACTCAGTGGAGGAGAAAGTAAATGGATGAAAGGAGAGGAAGGGGGGCACTCCCATTGGTGATTACTAGCTCAGACTCCAGCTATAGGTCAAGGGAACACCCACTATCCACCAATAGTCTTAGGTTGTGAGGGCCTAGAAGTTATAAGTAAACAGTGCAGATAGAAGAATGGATAAGAGTCCATGTATGAAAGGAAAGGAGAATGGAGGGATGAAGGGAAAGAGAAAGGAACAGGAGAAACAGGAGAAAATAGAAGTGTCCCCTTACAGATACACTTTTAACACATTGCTGAGTTGATTGTTAATACATAGTAGGCAACTGGGTACTGTGTTAATGCATTCTGAAGTACATTGTTAAGTTGATTGTTAACACACTATAAGCAAATTGTTACATTGTTAACACATTTCCGAGCACATGGTTAACACATTATAAGCAAAATGGTACATTGTTAATGCATTCTGGAGCACATTGTTAACACATTATAGGCAACTTGATATACTGTTAACACATTTCCTAGTACATTGTTAACACATTACTTTCTACCTTAGCAGCTACCAAATAGTGAGTGTCCCATGATTGTGCTTGGCTTGCAGTAGTTCATAAAGTGTCACAGTCTAATTTGGATGGCAAATTGTGGCATTGGAGTTGCTTATATAGACCCAGACAACTGTGATGAATAGCTTCAGCATAGTGGCCTTTTGGCCCAGTTGTTAAATCATTTATATCTGGAATGGCTTTTCACATGGTGAATAATATACTGTGCAAAACAGTCAAATCATTAGACTATGAGTATAGCCATGTAGTACTACCTTATGAGGATCAGTATATAACAGTTGCCTACTATGTAAACCATAAGGCGGTCAAATTTAACTAAATGTTAAATTGTCACATATGTGACTTAAATGGGTGATGCTGACTTATCTGAGTGATCTGAACCCCCAACGCGAGTGGCGGATTTCCGTTGCTCATCCTGCTTGGATGCTGAACCACTGATTCTCTGTGGCTCACCAATAAGGCCCAGTTCACATTGCCTAGTTCAAGCAGCGGTGGTCTGATTTGGTCAATAGACCTTTTTGGGCACTGTTGCTTCAACGCCAGTGTGTAGCTGTTGCCGTCTATGCTGTTAAGCGAGCATCTGTCCATCAACCCTCAACGGGGAGGACGAGCATGCACTGAGTGAAAGACTAATGTCTACTCACTGGGTTGTTTAAGCTTTGTACTACTTGTAGCTAGTAGCTTGATGCACACACTTAGGTAAGTTCTCTGGTAGAGCACTTGTAGATTCTAGGGCGAAGTACAGGCCTTTATATACTAGAATCTACCTATACTAATTATAGATGCGCAGTCAATGCTAAGCATATATGACTCAGTATGAGTCAGCTATGACTCACGTCATTAGTAAGACCTTCTATGAAGTTCTACTGCAGACTGCGCTTTGACTCATGTTCTGATGGAAGCATGGTCATGTGGAGGTGCATGCGCAACACTCCCCCTCGCTAAGACGTTCCTCGGAACTTCGAAGCGGACTGCATAGAATCAAAGAATTTGATTCCAAGCATGGACCTGAATAGCTCGAACTTCTGGAAACCCAGATTTTTGGTGAACATATCTGCAGGATTTTCTGCACCATTGACGAAATATAACTGAACGTCATTGGCCTCAACGCGGTCACGAATGTAGTGATAGCGGATGTTGATATGTTTAGTTCGTCTATCAGACACAGGGTTAGATGCAATGAAAATTGCACCCTGGTTATCAGCGTAGATAGGTATACGACTGATGTCCATTCCAATCTCTTTGAAGAGATTCTTTATCCACATGATCTGTCGACAAGTGTCGGAGAGAGCCATATATTCGGCTTCAGTGGATGATAGCGCAGTGGTTTTCTGAGCATGTGATTGCCAAGAAATTATTCCACCGGCTAGTTGAACAAAGTATCCGGTCGTGGATCTAGGACTAGACCAGTCCGAATCTGTGTACGCAAGTAATCCTTCTTGCTCATCCTCAAAGCAAAGGGAGTAATGTGGAGTCCCTGTGAGGTAGCGCAATATGTAAAATGCCTTCTCAAGGTGATCCTTGGATGGATTGGCACTTTGTTGGGATAACTTTATCACTGCATAGGAAATGTCGGGGCGAGTTCCTAGCATGATGTACAACAGAGATCCGATGACCTGTTGGAACTTTGATCGAAGCATGGGGTCCACTGTTCCCTTATTGGGTTGCGGTTTGTATCCCATGGGAAGTGGAGTCCGGGCGGTTTTGCCGTTCGAGAGATTGAATCTCCTCAGAACCTTCTGCAAATAGGTTTCCTGATCTATGTAGATCTTGGAACCTTTCCTCAGAATTCGCATACGAAGGAATTCTTTGGCTTTGCTGAGATCGCGACATTCCCATCGCTTCATGAACTCGGTTTTTAGTTTTAAAACAAGCTCCCGGTTAGAGCCCCAGAATAGTGCATCATCGACATAGACAATTGCGATAACAATTAAGTCTTTGCAACGGTAAATGAATACTCCACTATCAGTGGATGCACGTTTGAATCCAAGTTCTTCCATTGACTTGGAGAGTTCTTTCCACCAGGAAAGAGCTGCTTGTTTGAGTCCGTAGAGAGCACACCATAGGAGGAGAACGAAGTCCTCTTTCCCTTTGACTCTGAAGCCTTCTGGCTGTTCCATATAGAGCTCCTCTTCGAGTTTCCCATACAGAAAGGCGGTTTTTACGTCTAGGCCTTCTATATGCCATTTCTCAAGCACGGCTAGTGTGAGAAGCATGCGGAATGTCTCGTATCATACAACTAGTGAGAAGATTTCGTTGAAATCAATTTCCTCTTGTTGTGAGAAGCCTTTGGCGACAAGCCTAGCTTTCTTTCGGCCATCTGACTTAATGTCAAATACCCATCGGCATTTTTTTGCCTTTCGACCCTCAGGGAGTCGTGCCAGACTGAAAACCTGACGCTCACGGAGCGATTTAAGCTCCTCATGGCAAGCATCAATCCAGGGTTTTCGTTGATCAGGCGCTAAGCGCATGATGTCATGGTAGGTCCATTCCCGGACGTTATCGGGTTTAGGATCTGAACTGTTTGTCATCAGGTTTGACGCAGTTCCTATCTCTGTCTCCGAATCTTCGACCGCTTTTGAAAGCAGGAAATTCATCAGACTTACTCCCCCTTCCTGAGTAATGTGGATTAAGTTCGCATCAGAACCAGACATATCCCAGTCTTTATCGACATTGGGATCAGACAGAGGGAATTCCTCGTCATTAGGGATGCTACTTGGAGGATCTTGGTTGCGAGGAGGTCGGTTTCTCCTGCGTGACGTACTAGTGGGCAATCAGGAGCTACCCGGTTGGTCGTCCCCAACTTGTCGTCGCCAAGTCCTATCCCTATTAATGTCTCTTTGTATTTCCGATGGAAGATGTCGGTCTCCCGGATCATTGAATACATTGTCTGGTTTTTCATATTTCTTCTTCAGCCTGAGAGGGTTGCGTCGTGGTAGACGTCTAAATTCCTCATTATCCTCACGCCTCGGATTGAAGTTCATTCTATCCGGGTCTATTGGAGGTACCGCAGGTGAAGGAGAGCGATCTCGAGGTTGATCATCCTCATGACCGTCTTCTTTAGGGGAAGGAGAACGGGGTGGCTCATTACGGTGTCCGGGATGTTCAAAGTCATCTCCGTCATCGGAGCCAGAATCAGGAGGTGGTCCTCCTGTTCCTCCCGTTGGTCCAGTACCATGGTCTGGTTGATCGTCATCATCACTGTGATGGTCACCGTGTGTATGATCTTTACGCTGATTAGCCTTTGGACACTTCGGTAATAGTTCTTCATCGAACACTGCTTTAGTGCCGTGAAAGATACTATTATTGTGGATACGCATAAATTTGTACCCTTTGATGCCTTCCATAAAGCCCATGAATATCATTAATTCGGCTTTCGGGTGTAATTTGTTATTTCTAACTGCATCAGGTAGGTGTACATATGCACCACATCCGAGAACTCGTAGATGAGTTACATCAGGAGCTTTCTCATACAGAGTTTCAAATGGAGTTTTCCACTTTAATCTCCGTATGGGTGTGCGGTTGTAAATATGTACCGCATACTCGACTGAGAATTCCCACCAGGAATTGGGTAAGCAAGCGTGGTGTCGCATGGCTTCTGCCTTATCCATGATGGTGCGATTGAATCGCTCAGCACGCCAGTTTTGTTGTGGTGTGTGGGCGACTGATCGTCGAGTGAGAATTCCATTACTCTTGAGCAATTCATCGAATTCTTGAGATTTATATTCTCCCCCTGCATCGGACATCCATATTTTAATGGTAGTACCGAATTGGGTTTTCACCATGGCAATAAAATCACGAGTTGCTTTTACAGCCTCGGATTTGTGCTTTAATAAGCGAATCCAGCCATGTGAGGAGAAATCATCAAAGAACGAGATATAGTACCGATATTTATGATATGATATCACAGGAAATTCTTTGAGGTCTGAATGGATTTTCTCAAAGGGTTCCTGGGCTCTAGATTCTGATTGTGGAAACGAGTCTGCAGGCATTTTGCCTTTAGCGCAGCCTTTGCAAGGTTTCTCACGATCAGGGAATTTCAACTCTGGGAAATTCTCTGTGTGCTTCCTGAACTGGCGTAATACATCTTTGGACGGATGTCCTGATCAACGATGCCAAGTGTCAAAGTCCACACTCTTCAATGCTACTGGCACACAGTCAAACGAATTTAGTTTTGACCCATTTCGGGACTGGAGGGTGGAAGACACTCTAGTCCAATAGCATTGGTCGTCAAGACCACGGTGGTATCCAGTTAAGAATACGTGATCATGCAGTTTTTTATTGATATACTGGAAAACATCTCGGTCACCTTCGAGTGTCACATCTGGATCCATTAATAGGGTACCAGTGGACAACAATCGAGTGGTTCTGAGGGCTGGCATGTAATATGCCAGATTAAGCCTTATGGTTTTGTATAGTCGCACGATGTTACCCTTACCATCATTGCGGAGTTGTTCGTACTTGAGTATGATCGTTCCGACTCCACTAATGAAGGCTGGTGTACTGGCTGTTTTGACATGAATGTAGTCTTTCGGTTTGAAAGCTTCAAAGTCGACAAAGTCAGACTTGTCACCAGACACATGTTGTGAGCAACCTGTATCGTATAACCACCAGTCCATTTCTGGTGCAGCTTCAATTTCACTCTTGGAGAAGTTGTACACATTTTTAGCATACAAATCATTAAATTGTCTACAGCGATCAATGGTATGAGACAAATCTAATGTATCTACTGAAATATTTACATGGGCGAAGGCCCTTCGGCATCGTCTTTGTAGAAAAGCACGCTGTAGTAAACACTTCATTAGAACTTCTTCCGAGTAGGGAAAGAGCTGATGAAGGAGATCGTACCTGTCATCCTCTTCTTGGAGCGCGATGTCCAAGAAATTGGGTTCCGGACTAGGTTCATCCGAATCGCCGAAGATGGAATCTAAGTCCATGTCCACATCCGGTTCTTCCGGGTAAGGAGTCAAGGACCGCTGCCGCTTGGGCGTTGGTTCCATCTCTTCATCTTCACCGTCAGAAGTGGTGTCTGGAACCGTGATGGGAGATTTTTTCTCAACCATGTCAGATTCTGACAGATCGGGAAGTTTTCCAGTGATCTTTTCCAGTCTTCTGATACGTTCCGCACTCTGGGGAATCCCAGGCATTAGATTGAGGAGTTGCCTCGTTCTAAAGTGTGTCTCGTAGTCACCTCCACGATGTACCAGCTTAGAAGTGCCTTGGTACTTCTGGGGTGCTTCTTCCTTATGCCTATTGTTGAAAAACTTCAGCTTAGGAATTTGGTGAAGTCCAGCAAGTTTAACAGCTTTTGCTGTACTCCCAGAGATCATTACGGATGGGCGGTTGTCAGCCGTAAACTCAGGACCGTTTAATCCGACCATTTGACGTGGTGGAGTCCCAACTCGAAATTCGAATTGAGGGCCTGACTGGTTCGATGAACTCACATGTGATGTGGTTCTTTCGTTCCAGTGTTGCGGTTGTGGTGCCACGATCCGATTGATCAGGCGTTTAGCGGGGTCTGTGGGGAGAGGCAGAAATTGCCTCTGATCCTCCACGACAGGAAGCCTGCTGAAATTCAGCATGTGGGCGAATCCACCACCGGGTTGGTTTGGGAGTGCCATATGGGCGTGTCCCTGACCTTGACCCTTGGTGCCCTTGCGAACATGTTTCCTCTTCGGCTGCTGCCTGTCTTTCGACTGTGGCTGCTTCGAAGGGCCAGCTTCAGCATTTTCATGCTTCTGCTGTTTCTGTTGCTGGAATTGGGGGGCTTTGCCTTTCCCTTTCACGGCAGACAGTTTGTTCACGGTGTGCAACGAATGCTGCTTCTGGAGCTGCTTTCGTTGCCATTCGGCTTCAATGTAGCTGATGAGCTCGTTAAGGTCCAGATTTTCTAATTTCTTATTAATCTGGGCCTGAGCCACACCTTCGTACTCTTTGGGTAAGCCTGCGAGCACGATTAGGGCGAGGAGCTGGTCCGATATCGGCTGGCTCAACTGTTTAAGTTTCGACTGGGCAGTCTGAAACTTGGCGATGTCCACGTGAGGTGCGGAATGGGAGCTGATCTTGAAATTCATGATCTGCTTCAACCATTCAAACACAGCAGCAGTGTTAGTGCCGGCGTACGCTGCTTTGAGAGACTCCCATGTTTCTCTGGAGTAATCTCTCACGTGGGTTTGCAAATTCGGGGCTATGTACAAAGTAATATACCCCAGAGCCATTCCGTCCTCCTTTTTCCAATCCCGGATAATCTTTATCTCGTCGGCGGTAGTACCAGCCGGATTGGCGGGGACAGGAAGCGGATAGCTTCCGTCGATGTACATCCAAAGTCCTTTTGACTTGAGGAATGCCGTCATTGGCCCTTCCCAGGCATTCCAGTTGGAACCGGTCAAGACCTTGAGGGTCTGGGTGTGGTTCTCGGTTTGGTTCGACATGTTTGCGACTTGAGTTTGTTTCGGGTTGGTTAGACCTGAAATTAAAGCTCCGACAGTGAACCACACTTCGATCCATAAGGAGCAATCGAAAGATGCTCTAAAACGATATCCCCTTTTCCCGAGTCTAGCCTTATTTGGCTATATATTTCGGGGGTGACGTGAATGCGTCGAGCTGAGTCACAGAGCACCAGAATTGGCTTTAACCCTTCTGCGTCCACATTCAATGTGATTGCAGGGGTGCGCATATCGGCTGATGTCTTGTGCACCACCGAGTTAGCTTATAGCCCAGGGCTTTAGGTTATGGCTGACATAGTCACTACCTATGTGTAATCCCGCCACGTTTTGTGGGTTGTGTGGATATACACATTATGATAGGCGTCTCCAGGGCCCATAACCTGTTAAGCGAGCATCTGTCCATCAACCCTCAATGGGGAGGACGAGCATGCACTGAGTGAAAGACTAATGTCTACTCACTGGGTTGTTTAAGCTTTGTACTACTTGTAGCTAGTAGCTTGATGCACACACTTAGGTAAGTTCTCTGGTAGAGCACTTGTAGATTCTAGGGCGAAGTACAGGCCTTTATATACTAGAATCTACCTATACTAATTATAGATGCGCAGTCAATGCTAAGCATATATGACTCAGTATGAGTCAGCTATGACTCACGTCATTAGTAAGACCTTCTATGAAGTTCTACTGCAGACTGCGCTTTGACTCATGTTCTGATGGAAGCATGGTCATGTGGAGGTGCATGCGCAACATATGCCTCCCAAGCATTCAGCCAACCAGGCTCCATCCACTCCATCGAAGCGTCAGACCGTAGTGTCAGCCCTATCTCTGACTCCAATCATGCCATCTTCCAAGCCCACCAAAGGACCTGTTCTCCCAACTGTTGAGCAACTTCTGGGCCAAAGCATGGAGATGACAGACCAGTGGTACTGCTCCAAGAGTACTAGGGAGGGATATGTGAATTATGTCAAGGCTGGAATCTTGTGGTTGAACAACTGGGTCAAGGATGCTGCCAGTGCTGAGAAGGACGACAACACCATTACTGAAAATTCTGAAGATACCCAGGCTCCTGGCGTAACATTGAAAGGCGCATTTGATGTCATTAAGGAGGAGACACCCTTGGCCCTATGCTTGTTCATTACTTATAAGTGTGATCATCAAGGATGAGGGTTTTCCACTGCTGAAGGGACTCGCTCAGTGTTCAAGGACTACTTTGAAAGGTGAGTACTAGCAAGTTGATGCTCCCCTACTTGAGCTTATCAGCAGTTCCAGGGTATTGGGCTGTCAAGGAGAATATTGGCAGTTCAATTCACATACAAAGACTAGGGATGGCAACCCTGTCTTTCAGACCGACTTCAAAGTGTATTTTGAGTCTCTCAAGAATCGCCAAAACCGCACTGCAACTACAACCCAGGCCTTGCCAATGTTGCCGAAGGATATGAAGGTTATCATGGATTACCTTGATGATGAAACCTGTACCGGAGATGTCTCAGATACTCAGAAGGTCTACTTCAAAGTGTTTGCAACGACTGCATTCAAGTTATGGACCAGGTACGCAATTGTCTTTACCAGGTATCTAGTTACACTAAATGAGTTACAGAAACAAAGAACTAGTCAACTTCCAATACGGAGAGTTGACGCCATATCAAGTCTCAAGCTCAGGCCAGCAGTATCACAACTTTCGTCTTATATTTCGGAAGACAAACAAGGATCCCAACAATAGTACGTCATAGGCCAACCAATTCACATCTTATCTGATCTATAAAACCACCTAGTTCAAAATTACATGATTCCATCGCAAAGCGACATGTCTGAGATTGATTGCTATGCTCATCTCTCTGCTTGGCTAAAGGTTCTTCAGTCTCACCTCCAGCGTCCTTTGAAGGCGGATGACTATCTCTTTCCTGCATTGGCTTCAACTAGAAAGCTCAAATTGGGCGAACCCATGACACGTGCTGGAATAGAGAAGTTACTTGATCTTATCGTTGCTAAGTCTGGAGTTTTAAAGGGACATAATGGACGCTTCACTACTCAGGCGGGGAGGAGCACAGTACCGGTTTATGTGGGCTGATTCAAAGTGGAGTTTGAAGGCAGTGAAGTGGTGGGGTGGGTGGGCATCAAGTGAAAATGTGAGTCTTGAGTAACATTGGGTGCTTTCAAAAGACTGAAACTTGAAAGGTTGGAACGATAATGCGGTACCTATTAAATGAGCTAACTGCTTATGAAGAAGGCTTCAGTGATATTCTCATGGATGACCGGAAAAATCACTGTCATGAGAACTTTATGGGGGTGCCAGATCTGTCCACTCCTGTGACACTTCAAGACTTAGATGTTTTGGAAAGTAAACTGGGGAACCGGTTAGAGTCCTTGCTTCTCAATACTCCTGGACGTTCTGATCAATCCAGGGATATCTTTCACTGTAAGTGTATATTATATCTAGCAAAGCGACATATGCTATCACATACTTACAGCACCAACCCAGATGATACTCCTCCTCTACCTTCACTATTCCCAGCATTGCTCCGAGCCCAACTCACTGCAGATGCTCTACCAGTGACAGCTCCCAGTGATCCTCCGCCTCCTTCACTATCACCTAATGAGGATGAACCTACAATCTCAGAAGTGGACTACACACTTCTTGGATCAAAGCCGACACGCATACCGGTCACCCATATAATGGATGACATAATTAGGTATTGGCTGCACTGTAATCCCACTAATGCCCTTATTGTACCCTTGCAGCATTGGAAGGCAGCATTCCCACCCAAGTCGTACAAATCTGAAGCTCAGAAACTCAGCAATATCCGTCTCTTATACAAAGAGTACACAGGATACTGCAAGGGTGATCAGGAAACATTTAAAGACTACTATCCTGAAACATGGTCAAAGTTCACAGAAGCCTTAAGGGTAGTATGGATCGCTCGCATAGAGCAGGGAGATGCAAAGTCTAGATGTAGTAAAAAATAGTATTTGGACTTGAAAGTATCTTTACGTTTTTCAAAATTCACAGCATTCTCGTTATTCCTTTAAGAAAATCCATGCCCTGGCATTGAGAAATTCTTATCTTAGTGAGGCGTTAAATCTACAACATTCAAGTAAGTGTTTAAGGGTGGCTATGTAGCATAGTTGTCGCAGATTTAATATTTTAATTTAACTAAAATTTAGTCTGAATGTAAGTGGCTTTCGCTGTATACATTCAACCACATCTTCCATGTCAGACCAGGATCATAACTTTTGAACAACTAGTTCAATAAAATTTCGCAAGCTTCTTCATTCTTTTATATCTTTGTCAGACAGTGTATTTTGTATACTATTCGAAGTTTTCAATAGGCTGAAGAGAGCAATAGTATGAGAACTGTACCAAACCAGATTCATGTTGAACCACCGAAACTCAGGGCTCGAATGTGAATACAGGCAAATCTAGGTTCTGTGGCTAGGAAAACCTTGTCATATTAAGAGGCAAGATTTTCCCAGGTTGAGGAGACACAGTAAAGAACACAAGTTAGACAGGGGGGGAAATTCTTATTCTGTAAGCAGGAAAATTATAAGGATAGATGAAATTTATCCACTGTCTATTTACGAGTGCACATGAGACCCCTGTTCCCCTATCTCTTCCTTTCAGCATCTGCACCTTCGTCTTCGCATGCATGTATATATAGCGTGATCCCCCGCTTCTGCTTCTCATCTTCTTATATTCATGCTCAATAGGTAAACTATTCTATTATTACCTTACCAGCACATCTTCTTACGTTCACGCTTGATAGCACATCGAGTTGTTCACTTCTTTTCCCCCACCCATATTGCTTACCCTGCTTTCTTCATCAATACAATTCCATTCTTCATAAATTACATCGATTTCATCTACTACATAGATTCACTACGTCTACAGACTTACATACTTCGCCTAGAGTTTGGCCCCTGTTAGGGGTTTCTCCTATCACAGGAGTTCGTCTGTATCCCACTCCCGGGTTCCATCTGTTCCCAGGCCATGGACCAGTCACCGAACGAGAGAGCTTTCAGTGACAATGAATATACTCTTCTGTTATCCCAAACAAGTTGGATGGACCAAAGGTAAACACGCATCAATCCCTTCAACTTTCCCATCCTTCCCCTTGCGGCCCGCACCGCCCGTGCGTTGGGCATCTGCGAGCAAGTGCACCGCATGCCAGATGCTCGAGAGGGAGATGGAGGTGGATGTGAGGAGCATGCAGTGCGTGGTCAATTCCGAGAAGGGGATGTTGGATGCTGCTGCGTGTGAGTGCGGAGTATTAGGGAGGGTGTTTGGGGGTGAGGACAAGGATGAGCGGAGGGTGGAGTTGACGATAGGCGGAGGACCGAGCGTTTGCGATGCCGTCATAGTCGTTGGTGATGCAACCACCTCATGCTCGTCCACAATCACTGTGCCGCTCCCACTGTTCCCCCCAAGATTCGCAACACTCACCAGCCAGGCTCTTCTCAAGCCTGTGCACATTGAAGGTGTTGAGGGTATTGCACTTGCTCATCAGCGGTGTCTGCGGACATAGGTGGAAACATGGATCTGAGAGCAGAGTGCACTGAGGAGGACAGGGAGGAGGCGGTTGTGGTGTCTGAGGCGGAGGTGTGCTTTGCACGAGTGGAGGGTATGGTGATGTCGTAGCCTTCGCCCGAGGGGGAGGGCTTGACTACAGGTGCAGAGGGGGGGGGGCTGTTGGCATGAGTGTTCCCATTCAAATCAAGCCATGGGGGAACTTGCATGAGCGCAGAGACCACCGTTTTCATCATCGGGTGGGGACGGGCGGTTTCAAGCGCAGAAGAGGGAGGTGGGATGTCGGCACGAGTGTGAGGACGAAAACGGGGCCAGGAGTGGGATTTCCGAACTCGAGAGAGGGAAATGAGACGTGGGCACGAGTGCGAGCACGCAGATGGGGCGGGACATGGGCACGAATACACGCAAGAAAACGGGGGCAGGAATGTGTGTTTTTGAGCACAGAAGAGGGAGGTGGGACGTGGGCGTGGTTGCGAGGACGAAAATGGGGCTGGGACGTGGGCATTCCGAACTCGAGAGAGGGAGGTGGGATGTGGGCAAGAGTGTGAGTACGAAAACAGGGGTGGCGGGCGGGCATTTTCAAGCGCAAGAGAAGGAGAAGGGAGATGGGAGGGAGCAGGCGCGAAGACGGGGGGTCCTAGAATGAACAAGCAAACATCAAATAACGGGACCACAAAAATGATGGCAGAGACGTACCTCGTTCTACGAACAAGAGTGAACGTGCATGTGGACACCCCCCAGCCAGCCCTTTCCCTTCCTCATCCCCCGGCAACACAACTTCCGAACACGCACACACCAGTCTCCCACTTCCTGCTGCGTGCACCAAGAACCCATGCAAATGCACAGCTCACCCACCCCACCCTCGTTCGTTGTCGCAACGCCTCGAGGTCCGAGTCGCCGTGTCGGTCCGTATTGGGTTCGTCGATCAGGATGCTGCCCTGCTCTGCATTCGCAATTCGCGAGATGCCACTCCTGCTAGCCATCTTTGTTAGCACGTATGCTCGCACGAAGATGAATGTGTGGGACAGCATCTTGGCTGCGAGGGAGGATGGGCTAGGGTGCGGGCTAGTAGATGAATGGACTGTGACAACGAGCATGGCGCTGACGTGTGAGACAGGGTGTGCGCAACTCGACACAGTTCTCGACAGAGTCGCTCGCTCATTGTTTCGGAATGTCCGTTTCTTCGTTTCTGTTTTCCCGTTTGGTTCCTTTTGTTTCGCCTGGTCTTTCTTCACTCCTTGTCGAACCAAACATCTGAAGTAGAAACTTGGGAATTTCTTTAGTCTTTGAAAATGAACATAGGAATAGCAAACTACTCAATGTTAGGAATCCTAATCTTCAAATTGGTGAAAGTCCAATGTTGAGTATGAACTTGAGAATCTCTGGGAATGGAAAATTGGTGGTTGGAACTGAGCCAAGTCTGAAGTTGAGTACGAACCTAGGAACTTCCTTACTTCGCGAAGGAACTTGGGAATATTTGAGAGTGGAAACTCTTGGTGTTGTTGAACAGAGGAAAACCTGATGTCCACCCAGAAGAACTGAAAGTCTCCACTTGCTACGTTGGGAAGTCGAACGTTCCAACCTCAGAATGCTGAATGTCGGAGTATCTGAAGTTGATTTCTAATGAAGCAGATTCTGGAAATCGACTCCCTTGCAATCTTCTTCGTATGACGACTTGAGTCAAATGTACGCTCACCTTTGCGTTGTCCCTAGCAACCTTCCCAAGGTCACACCATCGAGTCAACTTTACGTTTGAACGCCTCTGACATGTTCTTGTTGATCAACAAAATCAGGTGAGCCTTTGTATATAACCGAAATCCCCAACCCTGCTTACCTCGCTTTTCCTTCTCTTCCTGGACAGCCTCTACACTGGGAGCATCTGTCCTTTAAGGGAATTGAGATTGATTAGCCAAATACTCTACAACCGTCCCACTGTGTCTGTGTCCATCCTTGTGTAATATCCTCAAAGTGAGTTTGTCTTCCTTTTTGAAGAAAGGAAATTAAGAGAACTTCCACGACACAGATGTCCACGTACCCGAGCATGTACTTCCACCAAGAACCTATATTGGATCTGGTGGAATTTGTTTGGCTTACCCAAGAACCTCTTGCTTCAGCAACTCATCAGTGCATTGATAAATCAGGAAATCAGGAAATCAGGGGAATTAGGGGGGTGTAATAGGAGTAATCGGCGGACGCTTTTATCACATGGCATCTGCCTTCCCCGCGCGCCCCTGAGTCGAAGGAGCTGCCCGCTGCCCATTCGGGTTGGACGGGAATTTGCCTGACTCTGACCACGAGCAACGCAACCTATTTGGCGCAAGAAGCACACTCGGGCGGCGAGGAAGCGAGGAAGCGAAGAAGGGAGACGAAGACGAAGGCTGGGATCCGGAAAACGCTCATCGACAGGCTGCGGGGCGTTAGTCCGTTAGACTTACTAGTCGACTACGTGCGTTACGTTAGCTACCCCTACCAAGAAGACACACGAGAAGACACACGAGGAGACACACGAGGAGACACTCGAGAAGACGGACGAGGAGAGAAAGGAGGATCTAGCTACGATATCATTGGATAGGATAAAGCAGAGAGCGCCCGTAGCTCCTCCATATCCGTACTTTGCATCCTATTTTCTTTTTCTTGACTCCGACCCATCCCGCTTTGCGTCTCATCTCAATCTCAATCTCATCTCATCTCGTATCCTACACGCCTTATACGCCTGAGCTTGGACATCTCGAGGCGCATCGACGCTCGAGGCGCACGCTAGCATTTGCGGGCCGCGAACGGTTGGCGACGATACGGGAGGCGAGGCATTGGGACAGCTGAAAATAGAGCGCGCTGAGAGGAGTGGCTGTAGCGAGAAGGAGGAAGAAGGAAGGAGGAAGAGGACGAGGCTCGCGGCTTCGGACACTTGCATCTCGATTTTGACGCACGACGAGTATTTCCTCTCGCTAACATCACCACCACCACACCACCGCCGCTACCACTTTCTTGCCCACCAAGTCAGCCAGTTTGCCGCTCTTTCGCCAAAACTACTCGCCAAGACCACTCGAGAAGGTGGACAGCCGGTGGATAGACGGGTCTCGGAGCAATACGTCGGCAAGACAAGCGAGGGCGGACACATCAACGTTCCAGACGAAGGTGGGATTTCAGAAGACGGCGAGAAGAAGAGACCACGCGCAACAACACATGGATAGTGGAATGGACGGAGAGATAGAGAGAGAGATAGGGAGAGAGATGGATACCCACATAGACGCAGACGGGGTACCCGATGTCTACGATGTCAACGATACAGATGGCGAGGTTATAAGAGCACGCTCGCATCTCTCACAAGTGTCCGAAACCGACACCTCAACGAACTCATACTCAACGAACTCATCCTTAACGCATACGAAGGCAAGGAAACCGATGCTCATCCCGATCCCGACAGACAAGGGCGTCGAGCTCCTGCAGCTGCCGGACTACATCCCGCCGCGCAAGGACGTGTGGCGCGAGCTGCGCGCTGGGGACGACGAGGAGGGCGACGCGGGAGTCTCTGCGCGGGGTGATGGAGCGGATGGAGGGGGTAGGGATGAAAGAGGAGTGGATAGAGGAGGGGGAGGAGAGGAAGGAGATGACGGTGAGTTTCGTTGCTTTTTGTTGAGTGGATTGTCCTGTCGGGGTTTGGCATCGTTTTTGTCTTTTGTTCTGTCATTGTTTTGTGTATACGGACTACTTCTCCGGGCTGCTATGTTATATGGTCTACAGCTGGATGCTATACGGACCACGGCTTTGTTACAGAGACATGCTATATGCTGTATGTCTCACACCCAACGTCTCACTTCCTCTTGTCTTTCTCTTGTCTTTCTCTTGTCTCTTTCCTCGATTCTCCCTTCTTCGCCTTCGTCTCTTTCCTCCTTTCTCCTACGTCTGAACGACTTTTACTAACCTCTCCATTCCCTTCCCTCTTCCCTCTATATCCCTCTTTAACCCTTTATAACACTCCCTATCTTTATCGGATAACACATCACCCAATACGCGACGCAATCTACGCTTATGCCCGTCATCAACACCACCACCACCACCACTTGCAATACGAACATCAACTCGCACACAACCACCCGTACGAACGCGAACGCAAATGCGCATACGAACGGACCCCGCACGCCCCGCACGCCCCCGCCCTCCTACGCCCTCTCCACGCACGCCCCCAACCAATATCAATACCCCGTCTATGCGTCCCAACCGCCGTTCAACCCGTCATCTACCTCCACCTCCACTACAAACCCCGCGCGTCCCCCTTCGGCGAACGGATCATCAAACCCGTCGACGTCCACCCGCCCAACCCGCCCCAAACTGACCCTCCGCCTCCACTCCATCCCAGAATACGCGCCCCTCTCCATCGTCTCCTCTTCCTACCCTTCCCACTCCTCCTCCCACCCCTCTTCTTTCTCTTACCCGCATAACCCATCTTCCTATACACCATACACACCATCATCATCAAGCTACCCGTCGTTCACGCTGAACTTGGGTGTCGAGGAAAGTCCGCTGGGCGCGCTCACGCCGCTGACCCCGCTCACGCCGATGACGCCCCGTACGCCCGGCGGGCGGTGGTTCGATCCCGTTCAGCCCTCTGATATCCAACGACAACCCTCGGAGCGCGATGAGACCTTCGACGAGTGTGATAATGATGATCGGGACAAGGATACGGGCGTAAGCACGAAAGGCAAGTCGAAACAGAAGGAAGACAAGGAGAATGATAAAGAGTACGTCGATGGTGACTGTGGAATATGGTACGCCCCCATCTCCTTCCCATCTCCCTTCCCCTCTTCCCCATCCCCTCTCATCAATCCACGCTGACGCCTGAATTATGGTGGTGTAGTTTCGAAGAAGCGGTCCGCCCGACGCTCACGCCGTGCTGTGCGAGCGTGTTTTGTGCCGAGCACCTGGATGAGGTGGGTCATCCTTTATTCTGCTTTGTTTTAACGTGCTAGGCCTTCACTGTATCTTTCTCTCGATTTCTCGATTCTTACCCGCCTTCTTGCTTGCCACCTTCTCGCGCGTCGTCTTTTCGGATCTCCTCTCCGATTCGATTCGATGCGATTTCTTCTTTCCTTTGGCGTTTTGTTTTGGCGAGCTATCGTCTTCGTCTTCGTTTTTGCATCCACTTGTCGGACCGTCGCAACTCGTCAGTTGGATCGTTGACTGGTTGGATTCGTTGACTGGTTGGGATTCGTTGGCGATTCTGGCGGTTTCCTAGAGTTGATTTTGCTTCGCGTTCACGTTCTTTCGAGCGTTCACTTCTCTCTTGTTGTTGGCGGGCCGTTGACTCGTTCGCTTGGAAGTTAAGCATACACGCGTAAAATGCATACATGCACGTATGCACGGAGCGTGCACCGATTCCTCGATTCACGCTCGCTCACACGCACACGCACACTCGCCGCGCCATATTCGCGTTTCCATTCGAGTTTTGACGGGTGCACCGTTCGCCTTGTTTGATGTTTGTCGGTTTTTTGGTCGGTTTTGGCCGGTTTTTCTGCGTTCAGACGTTCGTCTGCAAACGGCGGCCGTTGTTTTACTTCTCCGCGTTCGTCTTCCTTCCTGTTATTCTTTATACGTGCAACCCCCGGGAGCGAATCATCTCCACAAGCCTCAGAACATAGAAGACTGACCAACTGGCTCGTTTGATTACAGTGGCTCCAAGGGACCGAGTCCGACGGACGGTGTCCTGCGTGTAAAAAGCGGCTCGATCTCTCCTCCCTTTCCTCCTTCCTTTCCTCCTCCCAATCATCGTCTTTCTCCTCCGGCTCCTTTTCCCGACAACGAGCCTCGGATAACGGCGATGGCTCTACTGAAGGGCATGGCAAGTATGCGGGCGGAAGAGGTGTGGAGACGACGTCGGCGTGGAAGTGGCTCGCGTCGTGGCTTGTGCCCGAGCCCACTACTACTTCTTCTGCACGACACCACGCCTCTTCGGCACAATCAGCGTCTTCGTCGCATTCACATCCGCAAAATCCATCCTCTGCCGCGCAATCGTCGGCGACCCGCCCTTCGAACTCCCACATATCCCCTACTTCCTCGCCACAACAGCCTGCGCACTCGGACCCCTCGCAATCATGCGTATCGGAGCAGTCATACTCATCAGAGCAGTCGAAAGCTCCGCAGAACAGAGGGCGCTACGGATCGCCCTACACCCCGTATCCGTATACGCCGATTACGGGTACGCCGGGGGCAGGGACGCCGATTACGCCGGGCACGCCGCCTGCGACGCAGGGCTTCATTCCTATGGCTCCCGTGCCCCCGTCTCAGCAAGGTTCACACTCACAAAATCAACACCAAGGCTCACAAAATCAACGTCAAGGCTCGTTGGGGAGGGGGAGGAGTGCACATCCGCTTTCGGAGCACGTGGAGCAGGGGCGAGCTGTCCGAGAGGGAGGGAAGGACGGTGGAGAACTTGGGGCTGGGGGTGAAGAGGAGAAGGAGGAGAAGGAAGAGAAGGAGGATAGAGAGAGTGGGAGCAGTTCAGCGTCGACGTCGACTTCAAGATCGAACTCGTCGCCCGAGATCGCGGGGGAGGGGTCGTCGTCGACGTCGACGTGCACGACGCCCCCGCTCCACACACTCCCAACACTCCCAACGCTTCCTTGTTCACCGGACATTGTCGTAGACGGCGACAATAATGAGAAGCTGTCTTCTGCCGATGTCGATGCCGGCGGAGCAGTAGAAAAATCACCCTTGGAAGACGCAGGAGACGTAGGAGGAGACGTAGACGTGGAAGTGGAAGGTAAAAGGCAAACGAGGGTAGAAGATGTGGATTTGGTGGGCACGCTCTCGCGGTTTCTGAGCCTCGTGGGCTTGTTGGGCTTGTTTTATGTGTTGCTTTCTTAGTTGTTTCCTATTCCCTTCCCCAACTATCTACTTCCCCGGTCCCTTCGTTTATTTTCCCGCCGTTTCTCCCCAGCCCTCTTGCGGTACGACGTGTTTCTCCTGCTCTTGCTTCTTCGAGCATTGCTGTTTTTCTTTTTCATTATTCGTCATCGTTATTTTGGCACTCGCCATAGATATAGGAGGGTGAGGAGGAAGAAGAGGAACAGGAAAAGGGAGAAGAAGAAGAATGCTTCGCATGTACATATAGCGCCTTCTTTGAAGTTCTTTCTTGCATATCAGATACATCCCATACATCGTCTCGATAGCATTTATCGTCGTATCTAATCAGGCATATGAAACGCCAAACAATCCCCGCTCGCTGTGCAATCGTCCGTCTGACTGCTCTTTCTTCTTCGGCTCCACGAGAACTGAGGAGGCTACAGGGGAGTTTGCGTACTCGAGTGGTCCGCAGTGTCGAGGTTCTTCGGCCTCGCAGGATTGTTGGGGTCGCCGGGATGGGGAGGTTTGGGTTATGTGCGGCTCCGCCTTCACTTCACCTTTTCCGTCTTTCTTCGTTGCCTATTGTGTTGAGAATTTCGTACAAGTTGATAATCAAGACACAGACGATAACGAGTCAACGAAGGCGGCCCAACTTTGAGCAGTATGTCTGTTCAGCGTCAGGCGGTCAGTTTGACTTTGGGGGCGAAATCGTCGGAATCGTCGCACAACCTCGAGCTTCCTCAAATATTCTACCTTGACACCCAATTCTGTGCATCCTCTTGAGCCTTTTCCCCCGTAGCCATCCTGCTGTAGATCGAAGGACGTTAGACGGAATTCTATGTGGATAGGGGAAGCGCGAGTACCGAATAGGAACTTGGATGCACATACAAGGAAGGCAGTAAAGCGTCAGATATCCGGGCCACCCGCCTTGTCCCCGTGCATTGAAGTTTTGATGATAGACGTTTGAACGATATTAAAAAGCTGAACACAGAATGGTACAATGTAAACGTCCGCTGCCAGTCGTGAAGTCCCCAGCGAGTGTGTTGCACCAGCAATTCGGCACCTACCAAATATGGAATATCAGAGAGCGCTTCCGGTGTGAGACTGGCTAGCGAGTCTAGGACTTACATGATGCATCGAGGAGTACTTGGTACATATTGTAGCTCGTCCTGCCCAACGAACAGTCTAAGCCAAGTCCAAGTGATGTACCGGAGTTGATTCGTGTACTCGGATCATGCATGTCATTGACCTGTAAGTCGGTCGTTACTATAAGAGCAATATACCTGGTAACTGCCGTAGATAACGAGTACTAAACGACTTGACACACAATTGTTACTTCCGACGCGACTCGCTCTCACTCTCCCAATCAATGAATATGTTGTATGAATATAAGGTCGCGGGCTATAGCTGCATGTCAGAGGCGGTCCAATAAGAAGCCAAAGATAATATGTACCGTGGCATATTGTGATCACTTGCATCGCTCGCATTATCCGCCGTATTGATGGCCCCACAAAAACGTATCACCCTCGACGTAGTGTCATAGTAGTACGACCTGGGCTTCAGCTTCATCCTCTGTGCTTGCCGAGTACCGTGCTACCCAGTGCCACGTATTCCTTGCCTTGTTAGTCCCGCTTGCCTTGTTAGATTGGGCGTGGTAACCGTTCTGCAAGAAATTCCAATCCGAACGACACATTCGAACGGTATCCGTATCGCAGAGAAACTTTGGTCAGCTCTGCAAGGCCTCGCGACTGTTAGCCTTGCAAGCTCGTTTTTCTTGACGAATTGTTCCGAAGGGGCTATTAGTTGTTCGTCCGTGTGTCGTCGAGTCGCATCGGCACCCAATGGACAGTGAAATGAAGCTGGGCACTTGCTTAGACGAAGGTCTTGGCTTGTACTTGTCGTCGAGCTTATGCTTCATCGACCCCACCCATCCCAGATCTATTACGCGCCAAACCATCATGAAACACACGAAGCTTGAAGGGTAAATTTGCCCGCGTACCTTCGGGGTTGAAACTCTCCCTACGTAAATTGCCCGCTGGGGACTCCCGAAGCTTCTCAGTCAATTTACTGCGGCGAAGGTTCTCGGCCTGGATTCCCCTTCAACACTCGAACGCTGGGAAGCGCAAGGGGAGCGGCCCCGGTATGCGTCTTGGAGCAATGCGCACATATCTCTCATACCTACCTCTCTTCCGGCGCAACGGACGTACCAAATCTCTGAGTGTTCGTCAAGAGCTCTTTTAATTTGCTTGCCGGTGTGGGCGTTCTCCATTTCCGTGGAAGAATTCTGGGCCGAGCGAATGTTTCTTAGTGACCCTTGCCGCTTAATTGATCGTATATAATTGTCGCTTGACGCCTACATGAGTAGGACCCCGGAATATGGTAGGAGAGGCTATTGGTGATATTTTTCAATTTTGTCCGCAAAAAAACCCTCCTCTCGTTCAATATTGTCCGAAAAAAAAGTAGGCAGACGGTAGAAATTCAAAATTTGTCCGCGGGAGTAAAGTAGGCTGATTTCGCTCAAAATTTGTCCGGTTTTCAAAAGTAGCCTCCATAGGCACACAGAAAGAGCGGAGAACATCAGAAAGAGCACACAAGGTGCTCAGTAAGCTCATACTACCATCACCGGTGTTGCTACATGTCAGAGTCGTCATCATCCCTCGTTTCTGCTTTAGACCGACCATTGAACCACTTGAGGACCTTGAGAAAGTCACCCCCATGGTTCTGAAGTGCCTTGAATAGCCCTGCATCTTCAGCAGACAACGCAAATCCCACTTGCTGAATGTTGGAAGGCGGCGCGATGCGACAAAGAAAGTTGATCGATCGAAGCAGCGCAAAGGAGGATGTTTGCCAGTCCCTCATGGTTGCGTGTATGCTGCGAAACTGACGTTGATGCATGTGCTCGTAGGTCTGTACACCGATATTCGAGAGTGCGCTGATATTGAACGTTTCGGTGATGGCGTTGTGTCGGCCGTGTTTACCCCCTGACTTCGAATATAAGGTGAGTACTGAAAATCGCGCCCAAATGTTAGTTACTAATTGACGTGACGAGTGAGTGATGAGAGACTTACTACGACCAACCATCAGCTTGCCAGCGCCGGAAACGACCAATCCATAGTCACCCAGACTGACTGATCTTCCTGGAGCATTATATTTCGGGTCAGGCATCTCGAGTTGAGCGTTCACTAGACGGCTCAGAAGTGGCGAGGTTTTGGTAAGGAATTTGACAAAGGCATATTTGCGTCGGTTGGCAGCCTAATAGTGCTAAGATGTTAGCGCATTATCTGCGCAGCCACATATATCTATAGCGAGGTACTTCACCTTCTTATGTGCAGAGGAGATCATAGACAGGAAGACGAGAGATTGGGAGGAGATGGGAGAATTCCGGTGGAACTGCGAAAGCTGCTCGTTTGGCCCAATGAATATGCGGCAGTGGTTCCTCTGAGTATTTCTTGTTAACGCGAATCCATTCCGATGCGACAAATGGTATAGTTAGATCAACGTCGTCCTGCATCATGAGTAAATCTATTGAACGAGGATCATCATATAGAGTATTGACTAGGACTAGCCGGGACTGCCGGCCCTCAAGCGCCATACCCTTAAAAAAATTCTCTTGCGGTGTCTCGAACTCACGTCTTCCGCGCTAACAAAAAACAATGCATTGCAACATTATACCGTTACACCAAACCAGCCATAAATTGCGTGTTATTTTGTCCGCATATGAAAGTAACCTAACGACCATTAACCGGCTTTGTCCGCAAATCATAAGTAACTGTTCGACCAATTTGTAGCCAATTTGTCCGATTTCTAAGTAGCCCAAACGCAAAAATTTCCCCACTTTTGTCCGCTTCCCTCAATAGGGTCTCCTACCATATTCCGGGGTCCTACATGAGTACGTTCGTTTTTAACGACAGCGCCGCTTACCCTGACCCAAAAATAAGCAGCTTTTCTTCGATCACCGCACCCCTTCGAATGTGAAATGGTTAGCTGTTAGACTTGCGTTAGGTGCTTGGAACGCTATGATTGGACGACGAAGCTGAGAAAAGCAAATCTGGGCGAGGCCAGAAACATATAAATACCTCGCAGTGAACACCCAGTTCTTCATTCGAATTCTTTCGTTTTCGTCTTCGCATTCTTCTCAACAACCAAACAACCACACTCTCTTTACCAACCCCACACTCACTCTTTCAACCATGTTCGCTCAATCCATCTTCGTCGCTGCTATCGCTGCCGTCGCAGTCGCTTCTCCTCTCGCCGCTCGCACCGACTACCAGTGCAACACTGGTCCTGTCCAGTGCTGTAACGATATGAAGTCGCACCAGTCCTCCGAGGCCAATATTGTCGCTTCCTTGTTGAATCTCGACTTTGGTGGAATCACCGGCGAGTTCAGCTTGCAATGCTCGCCCATCGGCAGCCTCGTTGGCGGTGGACCTAAGTGGTAGGTTCCTCTGAGAAAGATCATTGACATATCGTTAATGCTCTTTGCTCGTTTCAGCTCCGGCCAGACAGTCTGCTGCGAGAACACCAAATTCAGTAAGCTCAAGGCTTTTCCATGTGACATGTGAGATGGGCTGACCTAACGCTTCTCATTCTCTCTAGACGGCCTGGTCAACATTGGCTGCACTCCCATCAACATTGGCCTCTAAATGGCCTCTTGTGGCGAGGGCACCACCACTCCCACCTGTGTGGGTTGGAAGGTTGGATGTCGGGAATTCATACTCTATTGCATCATTGCATCGTATAGTAGACAATGAATAATCTTCCTGCTTTTCTATTTTGTTGTGATAAGTTGCGGAAGCCTCCTTGGTTGTTCACAAGATCTCAGAGGTCGTCGATATGCTCGTGGTAGCTTGTTGAATTTCCCTATAGGTTTCGCGCGGGCTGTCGACGAAAGGTTGGTATTGTCTTCGCAGAAAGTGACATGGACGTGTGGAGTCTATCAGCGTAAAATTACTTGCTGAGACCCCCAGCGCGACTCTAATAATTCAATCCATGAGTGTTGACTCTTGTCAGGGCGTCAGGGTGGGAGATATGTCGAAGCACTTGAATGGGATCGCGACAGCGAGATAACTATGCAAGCATTTCCCAGTCAGTGTCATGGCTTTCGCGCTCTCCGCCTCGAATTACTATGCACGTACACCTTGGAATTGGCGTAGCAGCACTGGTCAACGGCAGAGGACAACGAAGGGTTTATCTAATGATGGCAATACTTGCGGTGTTGTAGTGGGGATAGCGAAGCGTCCATGTTCTGGCGCCTGTTTTTCAACTTTGCTGCAGCCATGGCCGCGCCGTGAGCAGACTTTAGGCTGTATCTTTCCATCTTCCCACGACTTCCCTTGCGATTCGCAGTTGTTCGCTCGTCGTTTACAAGCTTTCTAGCATCTACGTTCGCGTTCAAACGCTCAAGTTCAAAATCAAGCACATAAACAGTCTACAAAAACGTGAGGGTGATTCAATCATCCGAAGTAACGTACTACCTACCTTCCTGTGCTTCCTTCGTCCGTTCGCTATCTCAAAATCTCATCACCATCCCCGTCCTTGGGATAGTAAATCGGGGCTAGCCACCCCCAAAGCTCCTCGACTCCCCGATCTACTCATTTACCGTTTTCCATACTTATCCCGTCCTGGGTGCCTTACCGTCAGGATCTGACACACGATCAACAATTTCGGACATGCCAGCAATTTCGCTCGGGATGCCTGCAAATTCGCATTCCGGACGAAGGGTCTCTGACTATTGCCAGTCAAATGGGGAGGAAGTTGATTTTTGTTGAGCGGTGGCGCTGGGGCGACGCGACCGAATATGCACCCGTGACCGTGGAAAGAAGCTTTCATCTCCCGTCTCCTGAGCCCTATATTTTGCAGGCTGACGCTCTCGCAACTTCTTCTTCACCTCTTTCTTCCTTACCATCATCATCTCAACTACAATCATTTATCACCCTCTTAAATTCCTCTCAATTATCACGTACGACTCCCTCGCCATGTCATCAACTCAGCTTTACCATACTGGCGATGTCGCTGAACGTGACACCCCCAAAGCCCCTAGCCCCTTCAACATCTACTCAGCGTCTGGCACAACCGTATGCTCTGCTGCAACCTCAACGCGCAAGTTCAATGATTTGGAAGCTCCAGCTATCAGCTTGTCTCTGAGTGGTATGTCCACTCTCTACTTCATCCGAATCCGAATCGTTGCTCATAACAACTTGATACCCAGATACGCTCACTCCTGCCGATTTTGCTTCCGTCTTCGACATTTGCGCGTCCGTTGAAAAGACAATCACCTCTTTGGATAACTACGCTTCAAGCGCTCTGGCTAGCCGTGACATATATACCCCTAATACATCGCTCGCGCCTGCTACGTCCGACTCTCGACCAATAACCCTCCTCCTGTTGGGACCCAGACCAACTACGCCAGCTATTCACTTGCATGCGTGCCAGGCAGACACCAAGACCATGAACGCTTTTAGCGATTCGCGGGCTGAGGACCGTTCATGGAACCGAGGTGTACCCAGTTGCAGTGTTCCTGACGACGATTCGGAGATGGCTCGTCGAGAGGCGACACCTGGCATGGACCTCGGACTTCTCCACGCACATTACCGGCGTCAGTTCGAGCCAGAGTCGCTCCCGCCAGTAAAGAGACAGGCTCATGCGGCAGCACGCAATGTCCGCGGGGGTGTTACCTCAGCCGCGATACGTGTGGCGTCGCAAGGTCAGGCGCAAAAGTGCCCGCTCCTGCGCCACAAGTGTGTGACACGTGTTGAAGCAGGACGAACCCCTCGGGATGGGGCGTTGGTGAAGAAAGGCGTGCGTGCGTGCTTTAAAAGTATTTATCGCGAAAGCATGTTGCACGAAAGAGTGAGAAGGGTAGCTGGCTACGCTTCGGATGTTATGTCGCAGGGAAGGAGTGCACTGGGAAGGGGCCGTGGACGCGGTGGACCTGGAAATCAACGGGAGCGGACGCCCTCCAATGAGGCTTTTTCGAGCGTGGTCTGATGAAGGTGCTGGGTGGTTGTGAGGAGGTCGTTGGGGCTGGGGCCGAGGGTGATAGATGTACCGGCCGATGTTAGGTCCGGGTGTCTAGGTGTGTCCGATGTTTCTTACATTTTGTTCGTCTCCCTCTTCTCCCTTTCCCCCATTTCCTTGGACTCCCGTGCGCCTCAGTTCTCCAGGAAACCTATCATCGTTCGGCCGGCGACGGTGGGCTTCCTGGTGTTAATTGAGAGTGGCACATGAGTTCTTGATGCGAACCCATGGCGGCTTGGCCAGGCCGCCATGGAGTTTTCAGATGAAATTCGGGAAGGATAGAGGAGTGTGGTGAACGTGGGCTCGCATGCTGTGTCCGCTTCACCAACGGTAGGCTGCCGTTGGTGGGGCAGCATTGCCTGTGAGCATCAATTCCTCAAGGTGCGTTTTCGCCGAGTTTCGTTTTGCGTTGAGATTATAGAATAGACTGCACCCGGATTCGCGGCGATGCGTCAAGCCCTTTGCGGCCTTGTTCAAGCCTCCGACCTCCTGCGGATTCTGGGACGACGGACGGCCCGCTCGATGGACGATCGCTCAAGGCTCCACCCCTCCACCCTTCAGCGACGTGGTAAGGTCTACCTAGCTACGCCCTGGGTGCGTGTTCGTGCACTCCCTGCGCTCTTGTTGTTTCCTTGTGCTTGTTCTCATATCGTGCACATGAATCGGAGATTGTTTCCCGCTCAATTGCTATCATGTTTTTCTGTTCCCGTATACGTCTTGCCTTTATCTTCTCTTTGAATTAATATGAACACGGTTCGGACGAACATTGTTGCGAGACAAGCACTCCAAAGCATATTATGACATCGCGCAGATGGTCAAGAGGATCTATTTAGATCTATCTTTCACAGTCAGACACGTAAGGTGATTGCAGACGGTTGCGTCTTAGTTAACATCGAAGAAACCTCGGGGTTGACATGTTTTCACGAAGAGTACTGAGAGACATAGTAGATATATCCCACGTATGATACCTGGGACGCGTCATTCCCCCTTGCATATTCCTTGCATTCGTTCTCTAAGGCGTATACGTCGGTGCATGTAATAACACGTGCGTAAGCGAGTTGTCGAACGGCTTCCTTGAACCAAACTCTGCACGAAAACCTCGGCTCGATTTCCGCATCTGAGGCTGGGACCTCCATTGGAATGGCTTGTAGTATGTTCTCCACGGCCGCGATGTCGAAATCACCCGCTAGTTTCCCTGAAGATATTGCTTCAGTATCATTCGTGTGCATATACTTCAGTAGAGGCGCAGCCATGCCTATTTTGACGGTAGCGCACACTATATTTGAGCCAACGAGGTCATCCTCGGGCGGAGGATCTTCAAAAAACCAGTGTCCCAATCCTGGATCTTTGGCATGCAGCTTGACGGCGTTGCGGGTGGAGATGGGGAGGCAAATGGCCCAATGGAAGGTTTCGCCGTCGCCTCGAGAGTAGAGTACTACGAGAATGTCACCAACATTCAACTGTTTGTTTGCCATCAAATATCTCAAGAAGAAAGATGTCGGCGGTGACCCGGCGGTCGATGGAATATTTCGATCTACCGTTTGTGTGGATCTACGTGGACCCACACCGTCAGAAGACTTGTCAAGTTGGTAAGTGTGGCGACGAACTCGGAATATTCACACACTCACAATATTGCTCACACGGTCACTAGGAGTGTGTTATACGATTCACTGCTTGACTGCCAAATTTTCAACAACGTTCAACCGTAAATCTTGTGGTCCAGCAGACAGATACGCTTACTAGCATCACCTGCGCATTTGCAACTGTTAGCCGGCGTCTGAAAGAAACAGAAAGTTGTCGCTGCTCTCTTCTGGTACCTAATGACGGCATGACGCCCGCAGGAAGCTAACGATGAGGTGAGTGGTCTAACATTGAAGAACTTTATGTGAAGATTCCATTGCATAGAGGCCAGACTTTCGCAGGTTGGCCGCCGTGAGGGCCGTCAGGCGTTTCTTTGCGAATTTCGACCAGCATCACGAGTCGACAACTGCTTCGGGGATACAATCTGAATTCACAAAGTTGCAAAGTGCGTACACTGAAGTTGCCTAGTTGACAGCCAGCGGCGTCAGTGAGGTCCATTGCCGCGAATACGAAGCCTAAGGTGATTAAGCTATTCTCTACGAAGCCCATGCTGACTTTCTCGTATATAACTTCGAGACTGCGACGTATCTCAAGCCCGACGCTAGTGATCGGGCCGGCCTTTCTACCATCACTCTTACCGTCTTCCTAGTCTTTCTCATCGGGCACGTGTAAGTTAAGTATGTTGTATCGGGGCTCAAACAATATGAATGCGTCATCGTTATTTAGGGTGGTGTGCACGTCTAGTAAATTCCTGGGATTAAACGGAATGACACCCGGCGAGCCCATTCATCCCAATCCTTCCCGAACCTGCGCCTGAGTATTTCGTCCTCCATGTCCAACCGTTTCCAGAGCCCAGAAAGCATGACAATGGCTTGTAAACCCCATAAGCAACACACTCCTCGCCCTATTTTACTCTGAAGTCCGTGATCCCTTAGCCAATGCCCCGGAGAGAACAGCTCCATCACGATCCCAATATACATCAAGAATAGCCCAGCGTAGCTTGGATGCCGGACATAAGAGTAAGGTCCTTCCATGACGAGCTTGTGGTCTGCTTGGATTCTAACTTGGAAATCAAAGAATTGGCCAAGCGTTGCGAACGCCCAGAAACGAAAGGATGCGCATGCCAGGCATATGGCGGTGGCGACGAAGAACATGTTCGGGATGGTGTGGGTGACATGCCCTTCCGCACTTCCGAAAGAGGCCACCAAGGTTGCGACGTGCAACAACGAGACACCACCAACGAAGATCTGGAGATCAAACATCAGCGTATATGTTCTGCATATGCGGGCAAAGGCTCTCTACCCTTTGCAACAGTGCTTGCTGTCTAGCAGTCTTATCTGTCAGGGTTTGCTTCGCAAGCTGATCCATTGGGACGGCGGCATGGGGTGGAGTCATCACCAGATTGAATGAGGCTGCTGTGGTGAGAACGAGGAAGATTTCGAATATGCCTGAGGCGAGTCTGTTCATAGTGCTATGCTTATTTGGTGTCACTGGGTAACGGATTTGTTCTTCTCGTTAGTTATACCGATATCCTACCTCACCTTCGCACGCACATTGCTGAAGAGGCGGTTCGTACGGGCCACTCCGCTCGGTTACTCAATGGACAGTGCGATACGTAGCTTCCATCATTCGGTAAATGCAGGCGGGAAAAGATCCTACCGGGAATCCCAGTTTCTCGGAGAAACCCTCCCACAATGGAGGGAAACTGTCATCTCCTACGGCGTGACCTTATTCCGGGCGTCTGCAAGGCGAACTGTTATCGATATCGATGATGAACACTCTGCGAACAAAGGCATACTCAACAACTCTCTCTTTGTGAGTAGGCTTCGTTCTCGGACTCTGCAATCGCAAATCTGGACAAGAGGTAGTGAATCCATCAGTGTAACGCAGGAGCGACATCATTCTGATACACCCACTGGTTATGGAGTTTAGGGGAACGCTTCACAGAATCTGACGCTCTGTACCTCAGCCGGAGGCAGTTGATCCCGCATTCAAGAGGGTGGAGCAACCCCGTGAGTATGGTATGTCTTTTGGCCTATACTCACCGTACTTGACATGAGGTATATCCTCGCATACAGCTGACGTGATGATAGTCCTGATATTCCTTCGCCTTCAGTGTGAAGCTAATCCATCGTGTGATATAGAAGGCTTCCAGCTTCAAGAAGCTTCGATATCCATGCCACTCCGCACATCAAGTGGTCCAGGCATGCTGACAAGCAAATCCACGCTCACAAGCTAAGCACGACCCTTGACACAAGATGGGCGCGATCAACGAGCGTCCTTCCACCGTAAGTAAGAATATTTCCCTTTGATGTATTTATATTGATTGTTTCTCTATATACGCTTGCGCAATTCATCGACGCCGATCTTTGTCGCCGCAATGTTTCGCTTGATGTTAGGCTTCGTCGCGTGTTTGACAGTGCCGCCTTCCATGAGGCCGCCCATCCCGTAATATCATGCAGCTCTTGAAGCGCAACTTGTTTCAGTGGGTGTTCCTTCCAAAATGCTATAGCTTTGTGTGCGTAACCTGGCGCCCATTGATGTTGGGGTATCTATACAGGTATACGGCTGACTCGCTGCATTGGCACCTGTCGCTCTGATATGTTGCAATTCACCGGGATATTGCTGCTGCTTTCCCTCGTCTCGATCCCTGTATATGGCCTTCAAGTTCCCCTTTCTCGGCGAGAGGTGCTACGGCGTCATCTCCGAATATTGCCCCGTTCCGACGATGGCCCAGACCACGAATACCTGCATGCAGTGGGAGTCAGCGATTTCTAAGACATCATCGTTAGCATTCTCTCTTTCTCATGATTTAATTCAATGCTTATATTTGGAAAAAGTACTCAACCGTCATGAATTTCGGTGGACAAGGTGGGAGTCAGCGGTCTATCGAACACACGGGCTTAAAACTTTGTGGCTAGATTTGTTTCGATCGATACTGGCTCTGCGGATTCTTGGTTGTACGATCCTCAAAAGAACATACAAACCGTCAACACAACGACAGTAAACGGCACGATTACATATGACAAAGGATCTATTGCAGGTCCCATTCACTTTGCCACGGCAGAACTACTAGCCGGTCTATCTATTCCATCTCAAAGCGCGTTACCGTCCATCAGTAACCACATTTTGATACGAATCGATCCCATCACAGCGTATATTCATGTTACGGAAGTCAGTCCACGTAAAATCGGTGGAACAGAATTCGTAGGTAGTCGATACGCCAATTTCTGAAGTTGAGCGCTCAGGTCCTCTAGGCCAGGAGTTTGGGCCAGGAGTTTGGTCGCTGGAGGTTCAACTACAGTTCGGCCTCGGCAATTCATCGACTCTCAAGGCCCCACCGGTGGTCCCAAATATCCTCTGACTATATCCGCGTTTACCTAGCTTCTTCACCATTTACTTGAGACACGATCCCAATGCCCCCGCGGATGGAGCAGGTGCATTCACTCTCGGTGAATACGTGCATGGCCTTGAATCCGTCGCCGACTCTGTGAAGGTTCCGGGTGCTTCGTACTGCTTCTGGGTAGTTCTGGTCGACAGCATTACTGTGGGCAACTCTACCATTGCTTTAAATTCACCTCTGCCCACCGCCAAAGCCGAATCAAAAGCTACCGCCATACTCGATACGGGTACTCATACCCTCAGATGCCGCCACATGCCGTAGCAGAATCCCGGGAGCTGTGCTCGTCGAAGACATGGCAACTCTTCAGGCCGCGGGTGTGTCCTGGTTCGTTCCATGCAATGCAACCCCCTCTATCTTCTTCAAAATCGGGTACGTGGACCACCTCAGTCCATGACGTCCGCGTGTATACTGAATCCGCTCTAGTGGCGCCGACTTCCCAATCCATCCTGCAGATCTGGTCCGACCGCTTCGCATCGACAAGTACGGAATCGCTTTGCGCCACAATTCATTCCAAAAGTTGAAAACCGTGCCAGAGAAATGGTCAGCGATATGATCTTGGGGAGATGCATTCCTGAGGAACGCCTACGTCTCGCGAGTGACTCCGGAGTATTCTTGCACCCTTCCTGAGGCCTGACCTCTGGCATGTACTATTTCTCCAGGTTCAACCACGGCGAATGTAATGATTCCGGGCAGTTCAACCAATCGTTCGTGCAGCTCCTACCCCTCACGAATCTCGAGCAAGCAAGCCGGGATCTTCCAGCGATCCGTGCAAAGCAACTCGAAGGAATAACAGAGATGTCTCCAGCAGATGCCAGGTCGTTAATGCTGCTACCCAACAACAGCATGAAAGCAAACGCCAGTGATGACTCGAAGAACCCAGTTGCCGATGAGAAACCGCCAGTATCGGGCTTATTGGCATCTTCCAACGAAAGCGATGCGAATGGTATAACGACAACACGACTACTCAACAGATACACGCCCGTTATCATCGGTCTCCTCGCTGCAAACTTCCTTGCACTCTTAATACTATGTGGTCTCGGTGCGTGTATGTGCATCGTCATAAACGGCAAAAGCACGGCGACGAAGGCAGCGCCCAAACCCGTGAAGTCGAAGGAGGATGGAAATCCAACGGAATTTGTTTACCCCAGTCTCTACGACCCCCCTTCCATGTAGTTAACGTCTTTTCGTGTAGCCCTTGTACCGACCCCAGTTCCTTCCGACATTTGCACAGTACAGTACATTCTTTACATGCCTCTTTTTGGACTTCGGACTTCTGACATTTTATGCTCACGGACGTTATCTTCCGTTTCTGTTTTTGAGCCACAGCGTTGATGTATACGAGGACAACACCATTAATTTTGTTATGATTGATGCACGGATGCGAAGGGTACTTTTCATTACCTTTACTAGATGTCCTTGATGTCTTCACCTAGCATTGCAGCCACGGCTTCGTTCGCCTCATTGGCCGCGGGCTCGTACACAGCAAACGCTGTCTTCGCTCCCTTCACATCCCCACGCGAATGCACACCTTCCCCAGCCCCAGCAGACGTCCAACCTCTTCCGCGCTCAGTAAATACTTCAGGGCTCCGATCAAGCAGCACTCTCAGATCCGCGTCGCCCAGCACCGACCGTTTCCCGGCCGTCGTATTCGGCACAACCTCTATCTTCTCGCCTTCCAGCTGCAGGAGTTCAGCCGCCAAGTCGACAAGGCCCATACTGCTCGACTTCGCCCCACGCTTCGCTGAGGCCGCACCGGGCATTTTGAATTTGCCTAGATGGAAGCGCGGTTGAGAAAAATGCGTAGATGAGGAGTGGGCGAGTGGACGAACCTTTAGCGATGACCAAAGCCTCGAGCCTCCGCTTCTCATTCGCGCGCTGCATGATCTTCGTCTCTATCGTATGCGCACTCACGAGGCGGAAGATCAGCACAGGCTTCGTTTGCCCGATCCGGTGCGCGCGATCCTGGGCTTGGATGTCCATTTGCGGGTTCTACCATCACCACCATTTAGAAATGAGTGCTACGCTTAGGTAGTTGGGGAAGGGGAAACGCACCCAGTCCTGGTCATAGAATATGACGGTGTCTGCGGCGGTGAGGTTGATGCCCAGGCCTCCCGCGCGCGTGCTGAGGAGGAAAAGGCAGGGCACGTCCGGGCCGTCGCCGCCTTTCTGGAACAAGTCCACCTGGTTGCGCCGTACGAGCGGGGGACTGCTCCCGTCTATTCGACACAGCTTCCACGACTTGAACTCCGTTGCCCAATCCTATTTTTTGAATAAAACATCGGTTGTAAATCACAGGCGGGGCAGCAGAGATGCGGGGGGTAAGTTGAAGCGTACCTCGATAATGTCGAGCATGGTGGTAAACTGGCTGAACAACAGCACTTTGTGTTTCCGCTTAAATAGTTCCGTGAGTAGGCGATCTAGGACCATCATCTTGCCGCTGCAATCAACGAGCCGTTCGTCGATTACTGGCTCTTGGGACTTGGGGTCCACGGGCCAGTCGAAGAGGAATGGGTGCGAGCACACTTTACGGAGCTGCATCACCGTGTTCTGCAATTTCATATTGTTGACCTGTTTAACTGCCAACCCATCCTAGTCAATCAAACGAAGAAACAAGCATTAAATGGAGAAAAGCACGGGCGTACCAGTAGTCTTATGCTGATGTTCCCTCCCGAGCTCGGCCATCTCTGCTTCGTCGTTATTCGTCGGATCCACGAGGAACCCCCGCGAATCCAGCTCGCCCCGCTCCAGCATCTTGAAATACTCCTCATCGTCTCCATCCACGTCATAATGCTTCTTCACCCTCCGCTTCCCTCCCCTCTTCTCGCTCCGCAGCTGCATCTTCCCACCTCCATCCCCGTCTCCGTCTCCGTCTCCCTCATCAACCAATTTGTCTGCATCTTTGCTCTCCTCTTCGGTGTTGCTAGCGCCTCTCTTCTCGCGCCCGATCAGGTGTGCGCGAAGCCCGCCGTTGAGCACCTTCTCGTACAGCTCTTTCTGCATCTCCGTGAGCGGCGCGTACAGCACGTATTCCTTCTTCGGCGGGAGGCTGAGCTCCACGTCCGCTTTCATGCGCCGCAGGAGGAACGGCTTGAGGATCAGGTGCAGGGAGTCGATGACATGGCTAGCGCGCTCCGACCCGACCGTCGTCTGCATCGTAGGCAAGTTGAATCTATTGAGATCGACGTCAGTCGGGCGATGCGGTGATAGAAATGAAGGTGAAGTTCGACGCACAATTCCTGGAACGTGTCGAGGTCTCCAAAGATCTCCGGGAGCACAAAGTTGAGCAGCGACCACAGCTCTGCGAGGTTATTCTTCCCAAACAAAACCAAATCAACATCCCTCCTCCACATTAACCACAAAACACAAGTCCACTCACATGCAACGGCGTCCCCGTCAAAATCATCCTGCCGGCCGTCGTATACTTCTTGATCTCCTTGATCAACTTACAGTCGATATTCTTCAGCCGATGCCCCTCGTCCACGACGATGTACCCCCACTTGTGCACACCCAGCTGCCCCCGGTCTTTGATCACCATCTCGTACGTCGTCACCACCACAGGGAACCTCTCCACCGCTTCATTGGTCGCTTTCTCCTTCTCCTCCTTCGATCTCGTGTCCACAACTTCCTCTTTCGCAGCTTTCTCGGCCTTGGCGTGACGTCCCTCCTCTTCGACATCGTCGCCATCCTCCACTTCGCCGTCTTCGTCTTCGTCTTCAACGATCCGCTTCTGCCGCTGCCTCCCCGATCTCCTTCTCCCCGTGGTTGATTCAGCCTTCGCGCTCTGCCCGCCTCTCGCCTTTCCCTTCCCTGTTGCCTTTACCTGTGCCCCCTTCGCTTTCTTCGCTGTCCCCCTCTTACTCGCCTGCGCCTTCGTCTTCACCGGCACTGCAGAACTTTTGTCGTCATTATCATCATCGGGAAGTGGAACCAAGACCGTCCGCCGCAGCTCAGCGCGCTCCTCGGGTGTTCCGTGGTACAGACACACGGGGATCTATTTCGCAAGTTCAACACCACAGTTAAAGCGGATAGAGGAAAAGAGGGGAGGGGAGAGAGCAGAAGGAGAGGAGAAAACATACAGCCGGCGCGAACTTCTCGAATTCAGCACTCCAGTTGTGGAGCACGCTCAGCGGGCAGACGATCATCATCGGCTTCGAGAACCCCAGCTCGCGGAGGTAGGCGCAGAACGCGATCGTCTGCAGCGTCTTGCCCAACCCCATCTCGTCGCCTAATCCAAACACAGGTTTAGTCGAATGAACGAATGATATGGGAGAAGGGGGAAAGGGGATACGCACCCAGGATACCAGATATCCCGTTCTGGTGCAGGGCCACCATCCACTGCAGCCCCTCCAGCTGGTACTTCTTCATCTTCGCGCCCGTGATCAGACCCGGCTGCGGGAATATCCTCACTTCATCCTCCAGGTCCTCGCTCTTCACCCTCTTCCTCGAACACCCCTCATCATCGCCGTTAGACCGAAGGCGCTTCCCGCCTTTCATCCTCGGCGCCGAGTCGTCTTCGTCGTCTGTGATGCCGGCTGAGGGAGAGGAGAGGGCTTTAGACGCACGCAGGGCGGCGATCCCTTCTGCCTGCCGCCGTTTGTTCTCCTCCATGCGTTCGCAGAGGATCGAGGAGTAGAGCGTAGATTTCTTGAGGATAAAATCTAGTTTCTCCAAGTCGTCCTAAGTTGAATCGCGTTAGCTGCACGTCCACTTCCTCTACCCTCTTGCCAAAGTAGCATACCTGTTTCATATTGAATGTCTCCAAGTTCAACGCGTCCAAGTCCTGCATCGAAGATAGTCAAAATGTTAACGTCACTAACGAGGTTTTGCGCACCTCCTTCGTTTCATCTTTCACAAACTCTAGCCCGTTGTGCATTCGTACGTCCGGCACACCAAGGTCCTAGTAAGACGAGGTCAACAACGTATCCAACACGCTGAAACGCGTCGGGACTGGGCATACCTCTTCGTTTGTCATGAAGTCCGAGTCATCGTCGCCATCTTCAGACTTGAATGGGGTAGGGGACGAAGGAGCTGTACTAGCAGCCGTAGAAGACGCGCCGAAGTACTCGGACGGCGAAGGTACGTCGCGTCCCTCCTCATCGTACTCACACGAGGATTGTGGTGGTGGCGAACTCATGGGCACGGTGATGGTTCCGGCCCGGCCGAACGCGGTCATCATGAATTCCACGTGATCATTGTCTGTTGAATCATGTGAGTCATTGTGAGCCACTCGGCAAACAACGCCAAACACCCGATACGGTGGCACTGGCAGCCTGAGCAACGTCTGACATCTCTTCAACACCAACCACGACCATCACCACCACACACGGCCCCTCGAGCCATCCTTCCCTTCAATTCTACATCTCAAGTCGGATTTCTCCTTCGATCATCCTTGGGGTCTATCGCAGTGGTTGTCAAGACAAAGCTTGGGCCTGAATCAGTCAACAATTGGAGATATTGAAGCTTGTATACAAGCTTGAGACATGCATAGAGTGCCGCTTGTTGGCTTGGACCGCACAAGATCCCAGACGACACAATTGTCACCGCAGCGCCAGCGCAGTATTAAAGCAGCAACCTACCATATGTCGCTCTCCACACTCTCATCATCTTCGTCCCCAACGAAACAATCCCGATCCAAGCCAGCGAAGCCAAAGACCTCCACCTCGAAGTTGAAACAGTTGAAATCGAAAGTAAAAGCTAGCATGGGCGCAGCGCAGTCGTTGACAATACACGGTTCGTTTGGAGTTAGGACCGCATTCAAAGCATCGGAGGTCGTAGCATCGGCTTCGGCCTCCGTTCCTATCACTTCCCTCGTTGCGACGAGGCCCGCACCAACTCCCCCAACATCCCCCCAAAGAGAACAACTAGATAACAGCAATGCTTCATCCTCACGCCAACGCTCCCCTTCCCCCACACCGACGGAGCCATGCGACGTCGAACTGACTCAGGAGGAGTGCGTGAACGCTCTGAAGGCCATGGGTATCAAAGTCCGAGACTATGCCTACGCCCCTCGGAAGCCTGCCCCGCCTACCGCACCCGCCGCATCCTCGTCGGAGGCAAATACTTCTACTTCCGATTCGCCTTCCACTTCCACTTCTTCTCAAACAGAACTCGAGCCAGCGCCGCAGCCAGAGAAAGACGAGCTCCGACGCCCCACCGCAGTCCTATGGTCCCCCGACTCGGCCTTAGCCGAATATGACGTCCGCGTTGCGAGCCTAACACGCACCTACCCCATCGCCGGCCGCACGCTCTCCCGCCTCCTCGAGATCGGGTGGGTCACGGAGGAAGAAGCCCTCGAGGACTGCCACGAGATGGACTGGGAGGCGATGTACAAATACCGTGAGCTCTGCCTGAAGAAGAGTACGACTGAGAGGTGGCAGGACGGGGAGTATCCGTGGAAGTTCTTGTGGACGAGGGGGGCAGATAGGGGCAAACCGAACATGAAGACGAGGATGGTTTTGATGGATGCGGAGAGGAGGATGAGAGCGTATGTGGATCGGGCGTGTAAAGACGAGGAGGTGAGGAGGGCACGGGCGGAGAAGGAGAGGGAGCAGGAGGAGAAGGACGCAGCGCTTATAAGGAGGATGAAGGAGAACGGCGAGTTGTGGGAAGTTGCTTTGGTAGGTGATGATGCTGATGTTGGGGACGTGGATAATGCCAATGTGGATGATGTTGAGATGTTCGCACCGGAGGTTGGGAGGAATAAGCGGATGTCGCCTGATAGCTTCGATGAGGATGAGGAACGAGAACAAGAGAAGTCTCCCCGTCGCCGCAGCGCGAAACGTCGCCGACTATCTCCTACTCCAATTGCGGTCGTGCCATCAATGCCGCCCCAATACCCAGCGCCTCTACACACATACCACCCCGAAATAAGACATCAAGTCCAAGCCGCCAAAGAATTCGCTAGACTCAAGCCGTTATCTTCCTCTTCTCAATCCCAGCCTAGCTCTCAACACCACTCGCATTCCCAATCTCAACATTCTCAGTCCCAATCACATCGTCATCCTCACTCCCAATCGACCGAAGCTACTGAACCATCTTCGCATTCGCGGCCCTACGAACGCTCTGATACACCCCCACCTCCGAGCTGCGACACGCCGCCGTCCACGAGCCGAGCGACTACGCCCATCGTCGAGGAGCCCAAGCCGAAATCAAGGACACTGGGAAGGCGTCTGAGCAGGACTACGACGTTCGCTCAGATTATCTGAGTTGGAGGGCTCATTTGTACGTATGCGTTATTGCTGTTACCAACAACCGATCTGACGAACGCTGGAGTTTAGCATCAGCCTCAATCGCATATGCAACTGCAACTGTGATAGCAACAGCAACGTATACACTTGAACAACCGCAACCCCCATTATTCAGTCTTCCTCGTTACATTACCACACCACCGTCCTCACCCTCAACCCGTCCTCTTCATCATTCCTCCGTCCCTCTAGCAGCTGCCAAACATAAGCTCCCGCCGTACCCGTGCTTCGCCGCCTTGCTACGGGCACAAATGCTACGATGCCTCGCAAAATGCCCTGCGCCGCACCCCTGGCATCTGAGTAAGATATCTAATACGCCGAAATTCGACCACGAGTCCAGTTCAGCTTGAAGCATAAGCAAGTAAGCAATCCCTAGCCTCAATAGCATTCGCAGTTGCAACCTCAGACCACCCCCTCATCCGACCCTCTCCCTCCCGCGCTACCACCCTACCCTCCTCCTATCCAACGACAATACAACAACGTAACAACAACGCTCAACAGCAATTCAACAGCATCTTAGGACAGTCCTCATCATAAAGCACGTTCTCATGCACGAGCATGAGCGTAGACCCACGAACACAAACAAGGGCCCGGACGTGCCTTGAGGCTGATGTCCACCGCCTTTGCCCAACGCTCCCACCACCCCATACCCCATACCTCCCCTCCCGAATCCTCATCACGCAAATGCGCGGCTGAGGACCCGGGTAGCATTGACGAACAAGGACTAAACAAGCGTATCGATATTCATTATTATTCCGTGTTCAATATGTCCATCCGTCATATGTACTTCCCCAACTTGTCAATGTAGTTTCTTACTCTGTAGCCTCGATATTTTTGATAATCATCATCCCATTGTATTCGCTATACTTATTGGATTTGTTTCGAATGTGCAGTCAAACGTACACTTCGAAGTACAGTCAGAGAATACCAGTACTCGTACGAGCAACGCGGGATACCCGACCCGTTTGTGAAGACCAATTCATATTTGCTTTTGGCTACCGCCTCTATGTCATGTCATGCTCGGCGGTGTCATGCAACAAAGTTGGTCCGAACCATGTCCATATTAATGCAAAGAGTAGATAAATATACGGGGACAGGAAAACGAAAAAACAAGAGCGCAGGGAGCACACGAACACAAATCCAGCGCGTAGCTAAGTAGACCTTAACACATGGCGGAGGGAGGGGAGGAGCCTTGAGCGATCGTCCATCGAGCGGGATTCCCGTCGTCCGAGAGCGGTCCTCAGCCCGAGAATCGCGAAATGAGGTCATGGTCTTCGCGTCTGCATGGCACGCATGCAACTGAATGGTCGGCGTAGTTGTTCTGGGTCCCAACAGGAGGAGGATTAGTAGTCGAGAGTCGGAAGTAGCAAGCGGGGGCGACGTATTAGGGGTATATATGTCGCGTCTAGCTCGAGCTCTTGAAGCATAATTATCTAAAGAGGTGTCTTTTCAACGGACGCGCAGATGTCGAAGACGGAAGCAAAATCAGCGGGAGTGAGCGTATCTGAGTATCAAGTTGTAATTAGCAACAATTTGAATGAATTAGAGGGTGAGCATACCACTCAGAAACAAGCTGTTAGCTGGAGCTTCCAAAACTTGCGTGTCGACGGGGTTGAGGGGGCCAGGGTTAGGGGATTTAGGGGCGTCACGTACAGCGACCGACATCGCCAGCACGATAAAGCTGAGTTGATGACATGGCGAGGGAGTCATAGGTGATAATTCAGGGGGGATTAAGAGGGTGCTATATGTGTAGTTGAAATAATGGTGAGGAAGAAAGAGGTGAAGAAGAAGTTGCGAGAGCGTCAGCCTGCAAAATGTATGGCTCAGGAGCTGGGGGCTCCTATTCACGTCGCGTCAGCCACCGCGCCACCGCTCAACAAACTTTAACTTCCCCCCGATTTGTCTGGCAATAGCCACCTCAGAGATCCTTCGTCTGGAATGCGAATTTGCAGGCTTCCCGAGCGAAATTGTTGACCGTGTGTCAGATCCTGACGGTAAGGCACCCAGGACGGATAAGTACGGAAAACGGCAAATGAGTAGATCGGGGAGTCAAGGGGCCCTTGGGGGTGGCTAGCCCCGATTTACTATCCTAAGGACGGGGATAGTGATGAGATCTTGAGATAACGAACGGACGAAGGAAGCACAGAAAGGTAGGTAGTACGTTACTTCGATTCGCGTGGATGATTGAATCACCCTTACGCTTGTGTAGACTGCCTATATGCTTGATCTTGAACTTGAGCGTTTGAAGGCGAACATAGATGCTAGAAGGCTTGTAAACGACGAGCGAACAACTGCGAATCGCAAGGGAAGTCGTGGGAGGATGGAAAGATACACAGCCTGAAGTCTGCTCACGGCTCGGCCTTGGCTGCGGCAAAGTTGAAGAACAGGCGCCAGAGCATGCTTCGTTATCCCCACTACAACACGGCAAGTACTGCCATCATCGATGAACCCTGCGTTGTCCTCAGCCGACAAATTCCTCCAGACTCGGATTATTATCCAGGCATTAGCCACCACAGAACTCTTCTTCTGGACTGCGAGTACCGCTGGCTCCTCGAACGAAATTTGTACAGTACATATATTCTAAAACGTCGGCCGCGCGATGGTGGGGAATGTCGGGGGCGGCAGGCTTTCTTCTGAGTCGCATTGATTATTGTTATTGAACATCGAACCCTCTATCGTTGACTTCTGCAAATTGGCAGGCCTGCGATGGGGAACCGATTCCTCGCTGCGCATTGTTTCGATTCGGATGCCATGTAGTTTATGACATGGATTAGGAAATCCTTGCACAATCATCTTGCTGTCTCCCGACATCATAATAAAAAGGGAAGCTGTCTAGGTTGCTTCCAGACTGTGCCGAATAGCGCAGAGGTGAAGGTGTCCAGGGAGTCCGTAACGCCAACAAAACAGATGCAGGCATGAATCAGCGCGTTCCAATCTTCGAAGAACCCCATTCTAGAACGGGGTAAGCCAATACACGAAGCAAGTGGAGCCTATGTTGATGCCATATACGTACATCCACATTGTACTACGAGCTTCAAGTTACGTTCGACCCCCACCTTCCAATCGGGACGCTTAGAACGAAATCGTAGCTCCAACTCCTCCGACAACTGCTGATCTGACGCTACCAGTCGCGATTAGGGAGTACGAGTATGGCGGAGATGTGAATGTGCCGACGGCGACGGTGTCGTTGACGGTACCTTTGACGCCACCTAAGTCGTTCCCGCGTTGGACAGCAAAGCCCTCGTCGGTGGAGAATATGGGCTTCTTCGAGGCTATTTGGTTAATTCAAGGAGGTTACACAATGAGAACAAGGTCCCGAAGAGCATCAATATCGGGGTACGAACCAGACCAAACATTGTTTTCAATAAGGAGCTGGGCACCGTCGCGGGTGTTGATTCCATCCCCGTTGTTGTCAAAGACATTGTTGAAGAGATGTCCCGTTCCGAAGCGGAATGACGGAGTCCTATTATTGGTAGAAGGAATTAGTTCAAGCCGTCTGGTACGAAGTATCATTTCTTACCTGGAGTTGATGTTGAAGAAGTAGTTGTTTGCGTAGGTGACAGTGATGACTACGTCTTCTTTTCCGTTGCTGTCCGAGTGACCAACGAGGGAGCCCTTCCAGTGGTCATGCAGGACAGAGTTGGTGACAGTGACACCAGTGCAGCCATGGGTGATATCGAGGAGCCCATCATAGCTTAGCGTTGTATTCAGTTAATGGAAATCAAGTGGCATGTAAAAGTAGACACGCACAAGTCTTTGTCGTGATCTCGGTCGCTTGTGAGGTCGACGTGGTCAACCCATACTTGATGCGCCGACTGGATACCGATGTTGTCTCCCGGAGCGAGGACCTTCGCGATTTTCACGTTTCGGATGATAACGTTCGTGACATTGAGCACGCGCAATCCAATTCCTGTAAGTACTGAAATTTTGGGAGGCCATAGTCAGACGAATAAGGCCATTTGATATAAAGTAACGAGACGCACTTGCGTTGCGTCCAAGAACGGATGTGTTGGACCCGACGAGAACGATTGCGTCACCAGTGATGCTGCCTGCAGTATAGACAAAGAATTAGGTCAGTCAATCCGTCCAGCCGAGAGTCAATTACTAACCTGAGATTATAACTGTTTTTTTGGCGTCACCAGCAACAGCGGAAGTAAGCGCATCGAGAGTGGAGACGGTAGTTGTAGGGCCTCCTGCACCGCCAGTAGTTCTAGACAAATTAGAGCAAGCGTAAGTAATCATTTCACAATAGGAGAAGGGATGGTACGTACCCGCCATTGAGGGTTGCGAATCCAAGGGTAGCAACATCGTTCACTGAAGCTCTCTTCGTCAAGCTTGGAGAAGCCTGAGTAAAACATCAGTTCTAGTTGAGCGACGGAATGCGTGAATAATTACCGAGACGACTTGGACAGCTAGAAAGGCGACGGTGGAGACGAACCACTTCATGATAGTTTTGATTAAGTGAGTAACTGGATAGGACGAACAGAAATGTTCTACTTCAATCACATCGCAATTCGGCGAGCCTTTATACAAGCACCGGGCCCAGCAGTCAGGATAGTACGACACCATATGACGAGTATGTTACACGTACGACGATTTGTGGCGTCTGTCTGTCGGCTGCGTGGTCATTGGAGGATAATGCTAGGAAGATGGTAGAAGGATAGGAGCGGACCGGCAGGACCACCCGGACCACGTAGCTTTGGGATGTGATGCGTGATAAACAAACGAAGGTGTTCGGAAATGGCTTTGCACTCACCGATGTAGTACGACGCGTAGCCTGTAAGTGGCTGTCAGTTCCAAAATTAAAGCCCTCCCGCTGCAGTTCTACCGTGCCTGTGCCCCATGACCCAAAGGATCAGACACTAGGAATAGGTCGAAGCCTCGAAATTTGGGATAGGTCCAGCGGGAAGAAAGATCAGAAGTCGAGGAGAAGCACCTTGAGCTACAAAAGTAGAAAGATCCGTTGTTCGGATTATTGTCGTTGCTTTGACGTCCTCCGAGCTGAGACGCTCACAATATGTGAGAAAACTACGCCTGGATGGTACTCGCGAACGCCAAAGTGATGCATGGAGTCGAGCGTGGGGGCGCGCTCCGGACCGCGCGAAGTCCTCTTCACGTCTCTCCGAACGCGATCAATGCATTACACATTCTCGACATGGGTAGAGTAGCATCGAAATCATAGCAAGTATTAGAATATGGTACGTAGCATGTATAGCTCCTTGACATTAGCACAGGAGGATTCTGCTCGCCGGGCACGACGAGCAATCAAGAGACTGGCTTGTTCACGGTGGAAGTCAGCTGAGCTTGTTTGCAGTATGGTACAGGCCTCGAAATGATCAGCACGTTCGTCGTTCATTTAGCGTGAGCAAACACTTGACCTTATATTGACTTGATGTATCTCCATAAATTAAGGATATTATGGCGGTAGAGAAGTCTGGGATTCGGAGTGGCCCGCTGCGTTGCCTCGGATAAATCCATGTGATATTGGTGCGGCCCTTGCGAACCGGGAAGTACAGAAGGAAGAGAAGAGCTTGTAAGCTTTACGACCCATCAGAAACGACATAGTTTTGAACTAGAAATAGTGGGGACGCACGTGGTCCTCCCGAGAGAATGAGTCAGAGGGTGGGTGGCACTGCGTCGGCACTGCGCATTGCGTCCTCGTGTTCATGCCATTCCCTCAGCCTCCTGCGAGTCTAGGGTCAAACTTTTACACGGCTGGGCAAGAACTCGAGCGTCAGAGACAGAGGGTGTCTAATAAGGCCAGACAGGGACCATAGTCTTTCCACAATTTCCCTGCGTCCCAAAATCTCCATATCCCACATCGAGGCCTATACATACTGCCCATCAACGGTGAATGCGACACGCAGGCACTACGATCAATGTATCTACTAAGTGTGAGGACGAGCCAACGATTGGATCATCAAGTTGGTTATGTTAGGAGATATGATAACTGGTGGCATTTGACGTACTCACCAGTATCGTGGGATAAAAAGTACTTGGGTCAGAACCATGTCCTTCGACTATGTGCGATTCCCAATGGACCGTTAATACCCTCCAAAAGGGGTGCTTCGAGGGTCTGGGTGGGTTACCTAAGTATGGTGCCTCTCGATTCGACATGTGTCCTTCCGTGTACCTTCCGAGCTTCGACTCAGGTGACGACGAATCCATCACATCGTGGATGAGACAGAATCGAGAGTTACTTGGTGGAACGAACTTGATACCGTGCCAAACTCGGACAAAGCAAAATCGCCAGACACGTGCATCTCCTATCTCCCCTGTGTCCTCAACTTAGCGGAGATCTCGCCACACGTACTCAACAGATAATCGCTAAAACAAGGAGGAAGCTTGGCGTGAGATTGGTTTCTGAGACACTTCCATTGACTGTGCACTAAACGCAATAGTTCATTTCCCTCCTACCTCAGAAAGGATGCCAACATATGCGCATCTGGAGTGACTGTCCTTCCAGAAGGATGTCGCCGCATCCGCGATAGAAACAGTTACCTTCCTATGGGTCAGCCAACTGTCATATACAAAGCCTGGCAGCCAGTTGTCTGTTTTCTCCCGTTGCTGATTTGAATGCGGAAGGCAGAACAATTCGCTAGCAAGTGCAAACAATATACCTACATGTTCACTCGATAAAATGATAGTAAATGTGCCCGGTTGATGCCCACGACTACTCCCCTGCAATCATGATTTCTTCGTCAACGACAGTGGTAAGACATGGCAGCGTCCTCTCATCTTCTCGCCAATTTTCATGCACTCCAGCATCTCCATATCGTCGAGCTGTCGTGCGCTAGATCCCTGACCTATTCTTCTTAGCCTCGATCCTGACGTGGGCGACATCTGACAAGACAGCTCATGTTTGCTGCCTCTTCTCTTCCTTCCCTTCACCTATCGCGTCACCGCCGAAATCAACGGTACATATCAGATCTATCAGACATAGCCCAAAGTTGAGGCAGTATCTTCAAATTCAGTATTGTGGACGTCAATATGATCGAGTTGATATTCAATCGGTCGAACTGGTAGTAGCACGCCAAGAAAACATAACTCCGATAATCACCAACTCTTCTTTTCGTCACAGGTCCGACCGCAATGTTTCAATTCCAGTGCGATCAATAAATTGAGCCACTACTTCCAGCGGCAAACAGCTGCTAGCGAAGAGCTGCCTCGATGAGGAGTACTGTCGGCTAGTAGCTATAGAGGGTGCAGCGCATATGCACCCGCACCCCCGTTGTCCAGGAAACGACAGAGTGCTTCTTGAATCTTCGACCGCAAACTTAGTGGATCAACTGTCCATACGATGTGGCGTAGATGTAATCGGCGGCGCCAAAAACGTGTTATGTAGATTACGGTTAACCTTTCTGTAAACAGCAATAATTGATTACATGTACCTGGATTGAGAATTCTGCTGGCGGGGCGGAGTTTGAGAAGCGAAGTGGGAGAAACTAGAAGGATCGCAAGAGCTGAAGTTTGAAGGTTGGCTGACAAGGTTCAAGCTCAAGGGTTCGTTCGATATACGGTTGGCCGGATAAGTATCCTACCATAAGGACAGGGAACGATTCAGGCATGCAAAAACGAAGAGGATTGCGCCATACGCTGCTGGACGCGAGTCGCGTTGACAATGCAAGTATTGGATGGGTTGCGCCGCGCGCGAAATCCCCCGGGGTACGTGCGAATCACCGCCAAGGGTTCTGTAGTTAAGTGGAGTGGAGGCGGTCTCGGCCTTCAGCTATAAGCCTGGCGTGGACGTCTGTGGAAGTCTCCGCCTACGGCCTGCGCCTCTATCGGCGCATCGCTGGATGGGATTGTTGAGTCTGTACGACGAATAGTCTTTGTTCCGCGCGCACAACGTGACTGATATGAATATGAGTATATGCACCCCTTTTGATTCCCAAGCTCAAGGCTCAAGCGTTCGTCGGATTCACTTCGGTTGACCGGTAGTTTGCAAGGAGGTACGTGCTACCGCTTGTCGCTCGATATACTGCGGGTGAGAATGGAGATGCCTAGGGAGCGAGGAGACGGAGAATTGCTCCATACGTGGCTTGAGATGAGTTATCATTCAATCGGTACAATTAGAGGTACATACCACGGGGTCGTGCCGTGGGCTTGAGTAACGTATGAAACCCTGATCACCGACTAGTATTCCGTACGTTCCAGGTAGGTGGAGAGGGTCTCGGCCTTCCCTGACATACAGGGACACCTCCGCATCCGCCTTGTCTCCGCCTAGAAGCACCTACGTGTTTATCGGGATTCAATATACGGTGCTACACTCGGGAGGGTTGGTCTTAAAGCCTGTACGACGGGAAAGGTTGATAATTGGTAGGTAAGAGGGCCGGATGGTCTGTTTTTGTGTGGGTATATGGATACCTGTTGAGTCCCGTTCGGAGTGGCGGCTCGTTACTCCTGGGTCTGAGTATCGTGCAACGGCGGGATAAATTCTAGCACTTAACTTTTCCTAGCTTGAAGTACGAAGTACCCCAGCGTCAAGCGGGACAGCGCCCAGGGATCATAGAGGCGACGTTCGGGAAAGTCCTCTTCCGTATAGCTGTTGCCTGTACGGTAATGTGGGTTGGCGATATCCGTATACTGGACAACCATCGCGTCCCATATTCCAGTTCGGACTGCCGTCCTCTAGGCGTGAGTGCTGATACTGGTACCAAGGACTGAGTATTGTGGCCGTAGTAGGAAGGGTATAGAGGGCTCCCATAGTAGTATGCGCAATGGGAGGAGACCAGAAATTCTATGACTTGGACTGTCCTATGTATAAGTACCGCCCAATGGGCCCGTGCCCAGGGGCTCTGCAACGCGGGTTAACGTTTTAACTCTTAAGTAGGAGCACCAGCTCCAAGTCTCGGCCGTGGCGGTGAAGGACGGTGGAGTAACTGGAGGCTGGAGTTTGTTGGGTTTGCAGACCAGCGCCATGATGGGCAAATCAACGATGGGCTAACGAAGCGTGGGGACTCCGCGGACCACGGGACGCCGACCATCCAAAGGCGTTATTCACTCAATGCGTTAATCCATTGCACGGCTACAGCCTCCTACACCGCACAAAAAATCCAAAATCAGCAGTCATCAACCCAAGAGATCAGGATAGAGAGACGAAGTAGATCAGCTGCCGACTCACGGAGGACAACAGGACTCGCCGGGACAGGTTGGTAGGACTTACTAAAAGAACAGGAGCAGAACACGTTGAATCCACACCTTCTCCCAGCTCTTCGAGGCTTCGACGACCTTGCCTATTCACCACCAGTTCTTTGTTCCCCACTCCACTCCACGACGAAGTCTTCAATTGTTTACCCTGCACAGCCATTGCTATACCCGGCTTCCAAACGTAAGTATAAATGTGCACGCCTGCAGGAAGACGCCAGAAGACAGACAGGAAGGTAGCTGCTGCCACGCGTCCCACCCCAGCCACCCCAGCCACCTTACTCACCCTCACCTCACCTCGCGTCGATAGACAATAGACAATAGAATACCGTCGGAGGACTCGATCTTCGCGATGCAATGTATACTAATGTGAATTGATTATAATTTATCGGATAACGTGAACGAAGTCGAATAACGTTAGGGGCTGTTAGTGAATGTATCCGAGTCGTGCATTGTGCAATATCCGACATCTGCATCCGACATCGTGCATCATGATTCTGTCACGACTAATCAGGATGGAGGATGGTGGGCACTGATGGCATTGACATCGATGTGCAGGCCTGCGAGGCCATGCGAAGTGATGCACTAGTGATAGATCATCACGGGAACCGGTCGGTGAGGCTGTTGAAATCTGGGATGTCGTAAAGTCGAAGCCGTTCATGATCGTTGTTGTTGACGTATTCATATTGTTACGTCCACGCCCAGTCCACGCCGTGCCACCACTTGGCCAACCAGGATCAGCCGATCGTCCTCGCGGTATTGGCTGTCGCTTGTACATACATACACAGTCTGTAGCCTCGCCTAAGTGCGTGCGTGAGTCGAGTGTTGTCAACCAATGGCGGGTAATGTGTAATGGCGGATAAACCGTGACCAATTGTATGAGCCTGTGGTATCCGTGGCCCATCACCCAGATAAAGCGATTTTGACTTGAGTCGTCGGCGTCGGGTGCGCAAAAGGATAAAGGGAACAAATTTGGCAAAGAAAGGGAAAGATTGGAGAAAGGAAAGGCTTGGGCTGGCAGCCTGGAGAGGACAGCTCGAATGATGGGGATACAGTTAGGCTTGGTGAGAAAGTCATTGTCGTTTGACGGATTGACCGGTGCCGGTTGTTCTGATATGGGTTCTCGTTGACCAAGCCTGAGCGGAAGTGATGAAGGGCGCAGCTAGGTAGAGATTGATTGTTGAATGTCATGCTGGAAGAAGAACAGAAGATGAAGATGAGAAGACAAGAAATTTGATAAAGTGAAGGGTTTGCGGAATAAGAAGATGGAAGATAGGGCTAGGATAAACGATAAACGGACCTGTTATGGGGGCATGAAGGCGAAAACTCACTACAGCGGTGAAGGGACTGGATATTTTGAACGTGGTGGACGTCGAACGTCGACTGAATAACTTCCGCTGGGTTTCGGGATTTTCGACGGGTGAATGTCTGTGAACGACAGCGTTTCGGTGGTGGCTGAGGCGGACAAGAAGTTCATTGACATGGGAAAGAAGACGGACGGCACCCTTGCGTGCAGTCGCGCGAAGATATGTCGAAAACATACCGAGATGAAGCGCCCAAGCCAACATGCAGGGTGACACGAGCGTGGGCGTTTCGAATCTGCGATCGATTCTGGTAGCGTTGCCATAGCCACGAGGGAGTGTTAATAATAGTTCAACAGCTTTCGAAAAGGACCAAAAGTAAATCATATGGCGTTTACGGCCAGCTGACCGGTGTATATATATTATTAGTATTGGCATTTATGCGATTCGATGATGTGGAGACTGCCTGCATAGGAATGGGTCGTGCTGGTGCGAATCTGGCTGACGTCTGCAACGACGATGAGCAGCGCTTATCTTGGTTTACTGCGGAGAAGAATGGGGTCGCAGGGTAACTTCAGGGTGATGACGTCAGGTTTTGATATTGTCTTCCCGACGTCATGATTCTTGCAATTCTTTGCTACAGATTTTCCGCGCAAAGTCGCCCGTTCCAGACTCACAGTGGGGAAAGTTTATAAGGGCGTACGGCAGCAGCAATAATTACGGCGAGCTAAAGATGTCGCTCGAGGAAACCGGCAAAAACAGAAATGTTTGGTGTAAATTAAGTGTGCGTGCGAAGCATGACGTAATGGTGTCGAAAAGAAGGGTGATTATTAAATTTCGGTCGTTCCCTTTGGTGTTTCCCTCTTTCCCTCTCTCCACCATCATCCTCGTTGCTCACTGTCATGGGCGGCGATCACAAGTGTCCAGTGTGCCAGGCGACGTTCACCCGCCCCCAGCATGTTGCGCGCCATATGCGCTCCCGTGAGTTGGAGTCAAGATCCCCGCTCCATCGGCTCCCCTTCCGATCATTAACTAACGCGCCACTCTCCAGACACCGGCGACAGGCCATACAAATGCCAGTTCTGTGGGGACCAGTTTGCTAGAAGGTTGGTGCAATTTGGTGCTTTTCGACTCCAGAAACTCAATTCATACAGTGACTTGCTTTCTCGACACGTAAATAAGTGCCACGCCAACGAAAAGCCTCCAGCCGGAGCAACGACGACTCGAAGGAAAGGGTCGGCTTCGGCTTCGAGAGCGTCGACGTCTAAACAGGCGTGCGATCAATGCGTACAGTCGAGTTTGCCTTGTGATGGCGCGAATCCGTGCTGTGAGTCGATTTTGGGTTGTCTCAGCGCCTGCTGAACCGTTCGCAGCGAAATGTATCCAGCGGAAATGTCGGTGCACTTTTGTCAAGTTTCACCGGCAGACGGCCCCTATTGGACCGGGCCATAATCCCCATCCTCCGGCCAATTCAACGTCTTCAAGACTCTCCAGTTACGGCACGGCCGACGATTTCCTTCTTGGTCCAGCTCCACCGTCGATCGCGCCCATCCCCGGCGATCCCACCTCCTACAACACGTCATTTACCTTCCCCAACCTATACACATCCACCGCCGACTCGGCGCCTCCATCTCTCGCCATGCCGGCTAGCGGCGATTACAACAAATTTCGCTCGCAAGCAGATTATATGCGGCGTATGACACTCCCCCAGTCATCCGGTCCAACGCTCCACAATGATCCCCGGAATGCCGGTGCTACGTCTTGGCTGGGTTGGGGATCAGAGACCACCGCGCAACTCGCAGCGGGAAGCAGACCTGTCCCTGCTACAGATCATCACCCGAAATCAGACCATCCATCATTCACATATCCGCCGGTAGCGGCTGATACGTACATCCCCTCTTACGCCGTTCGTCGCGTGCCCCACGATCGTCATCCCTCTGTTGAATTTAGCAGTGATTCATCGAGTCACTCGGTGCCATCATCAGCATCCTCATCAAGCGTTCATCTTCCTCTCGATGATATGGCCTCGCAGCAGCAGCAGCAGCACGCGTACCACGTGAGTTTGAGTGACTTGGATGAACACATCAAGGATATTCTCACTGCTCCGTCGAGTGAGAGCCAGGCTGATTCGATTGGAATACAGGATGCCCAAGCTCAAGCCCATCATAATTATTTACAGTATCATCAACCTCACCCCGCCCAACAGCATCAGCAGGGATGTAATCAAGGCATGCATTCTGGGCTGCCTCCCCATTCAAACCCCAACGCCGATTCTGGGCAGCAAGAGGGCGGATTTTCGTCAGCATTCGGGCTAATGAGCCTGGACGACCCAAGTATTTTGGCTGGATTGTCGAACGACGGCGCTCCGTTCTTCACCAACAACGGCATGGATATGTACCCTGGCGACCCGGATGCGACACCAATGCCACCAAAATCGTCGACTGCGGCTTCAATCAACAATAACAACAATAATCATAATGGCAAGGTTACCAGTCATCCTATTCAGCCCCTCTCCGCTAACTCTGCCCATGGGTCATCCGCCTCTCGTGACGAGGAACTCAAGGTTCTCAAAGAGAGTTGGAAACAGTATCTTCGCACACCGCTCCAAGGGTCGACACCAAATGGCCTCAATTTCTCATTCAGCAATAGCGGCAGTGGCAGCGGTCCATCCAACCCCGTTTCACCAGGTCCACCGTACCGGCGCGCGAGAGTCTCGTCGTTGCCCAGCGCACAGACTCCATCTACCGAGAGGTCGCAATCACAACTTGGGTACGCTTATCAGCCCAGTGGTAACGGTGGCGGAAATGATGGCGGGAACGGCGCGACCTCATCTATTCGAACAACGCTACACGGGAACCCGGACGATCTTCGATCTTACGAAGCTGCGATATTGGCGCGGCGGCCTCCCCTTAATCTCAATCTAAATATGGACCTGGCGATGAAGAGGAGCAGGGGTGCTACTGCGAGCTCGGGCATGAGCCCAGTTACGTTGGGGAATGCGAGTTCCTGCTCGAATCCTAACCCGAGTGCGAATCCGCAGCAGATGCAGCCGTCGCAGAAGCGAGGATATGAATATCACCCACCTGGATCTTCTGGCGGTGGGAGTCGGCCTTCAAGTTCCTCTTCCCTATCACTGGCGAATGCGTTCGGGAAGTCCCACTCTCACCCCCATACTTCGGCGAACCCGGCTCACCATTCTCACGCGAATGTCAGTGCGAACGCGAACGCGATCTTTGCGTATCTTGCGAACGACCACGAACAGCAGCACGATGGGCACGGATTCTCAAATATGAGCCCACCATCGAGGGGATCCACGGCTTCGTTGGATGAGAGCAGCAATGCGAGTGAGGAAGGTGGCGATTCGGGGTCGATGTCCAGACCGTCGTTTAAGAGGTCGCCCTCGCAGACTTTGGCGCCGATGAATGCGAAGAGGGCGATGTTGAATCGAAGGAGTGGGTATGGCTTTGGGAAGGAGGGCGGAGAGAATGGAGATGGTGACGATGTGGCAGCTGATGAGGATTATAGACGGAGGGAGATTGGATATAGATGCGGGCAACAGCAGCAACAGCGCGATCAGCAACAGCAACAGCAGCACCTTTCGCCTCCGCAGTCGCACGCTATGAATGTGGATCGAAGCGGGGCGCCGCCGCCTTCTTCGTATGGTGGCATGGTTGCTGGGAGACGACGCAGGATGAGCGCGCCTGATACGTCGCCGACTGTTGGGAGCTTTGCCGCTGCCGGGCAGTTGTGAGCCTCTTGATGGGATGAAAGGACAGCGAATGGGCTGCAAAGGTGGGAAGAACCTTGTCCGGGCCTGGATCGAAGAAGATTCGGTTACACAATGCGGCCCTCACACATGCAACCGAAGAACCCTCTCGCTCTCCTCGGTCAGCACCAATGATCACCCTCGCGAACTGCGACCGCACTCGCAATTCGCAAGAACGAACGCAAACATGAACTTGACTACCCTCCGTTCGTGAACTTACAGGCGGTCTGCCCTTCACACGCCCTCACTATTTCCAAGCGACCAGTGATATTTTCTGAATTTCTCTTTTCTTCTTTCTTTGTATTTCCGACCCTGAAAACCTGTATACTTACCGCCGTTACCAACGTACTTACATTGTACATTTACGCACTTATACACCGAACACCGATACACCGAGAGGCAACGACAGGCTCGCGGTCGGCTCTAATGGTTGTCGCCCTGGTCCTGATCATGAGTAGATGTTTAGTACTTTAGTAGTAGACTGGCTGCTACAGTGATGTAGTTGTATATCCGTATGTCGATTACACTCTCCCTCTCCCTCCCTTACAACCTCTGTTTCTATTTGCACTCCTCGTACCCATCATTTATGATTTCTGACGACGTGTCTTCGGTACTGACCGGTGCTCATACTGACTGTCCGGAACGTGCAGAAGTGTTGTATGCGACTAACCTATATCGATAGCTATAGCCCGATCTTGTCTGTATCATCGACTGTGGTGTCTCGAAACAATGTATTTTACCTCGTGATTGGTGGTGCGCAGGGGCTGTCTGATGTATTCCATGGGTGCAGGCAACCCTCGACTGCTAACTGGAGTCCGCTGTCCGAAAGCTAGTTGAAAACCAAGGTCGCTGAAGCGAGAGATTCTACGCGCGCGATGGGAACAATGCAGGAAGTGCTCGGCCCAGTGGGGGTGTCGTACGAATCCACTATGTGTCGCAACCGGGGGAGCTTGAATGCGAACGTTTGAACCTTCACTTCTGAAGCAGACACCACCCTACCGAATCGCCATGTCGATGACTGCTGCGACAGTGCCCACGGTACCTACTCCCCCATGCGCCGGGAGACGAAGAGCTACAGAATTTACTCGACGGACCTTGTAGATGTGGGCCATTGCAAGCATGGCATTTACGGGTCCGTTTTAGTACCATCACCGATTGGCTGCGTACCCCTGACCCACCTCTCGATTCCCTGTGCCGTGAAGTGCCAAAGACCAGCAATCTATCATTGCAACCATTGTCCCAGCACTAAGTAGACTTCCTTAAAGAATTTTGTATCTCTTCATCAAAATTCACTTGCTGATATGATAACCAGCCTACCTACCCCCCAACTAGAACTGTTGCTTCATTGCAAGTTGCAACTGCACTAACAAGGGTGTCAAAGCTGAATCCATTGAAACAATGGAATTGTAGTGCTCCAACTATTTTGCTACAGCCATGACACCAACTATGACATCCCCTAATATTCATTCATATTGGAATGTAAGGCTACAGCACGAGAATAAACGAAGTAATAGTTGCAACAAGTGGGGAGAGATGAAAGGGCATACAGAGAAAGTGTCAATAAATGTCTGTGATATCATATTCATCACATAGAGTGTAGCAAAATTCCCATTAATTAGCTGCAGGAGAACATTGTTTGACTTAGGAGCATCCCCCTGAAGCCCCTTGAAAGTAACTCAATATGGCAACTTACCCCATGATGTCGCGTGGTAACCTCCCACGCGCGCTAAATTAGATAGAAGCCACCGGTAACCGGGTAAGTTGATTGCCTGCATCTTCCGTATATTCTCAACTCGTAAAACGGTTCCTTCCATTTGATTTCAGGACCCGTAATATGGGAGGGGACGTGAATGCGTTGTCTTCGTGATGATTTGTATATTCTCACATATCTGATGGAAACGAGTGAAAGGTATACATAGTAACCAACAGTGCTAACTTCGGAGCTCAGGCTATTGAATGACAAGGGTAATTACTGAAATAATCCTATGTATCGTCGTGAACATGGATGAGCGGTAGATTTTAGGGAGTGACCCAACTAGTACGGACGATGGGAGGTCGACAAGGGAGGCTTCCATCCACCACAGTATAGTCCATCGACACAAGGATTCAAGGGTTCCCCGCAGACTCCAAGAACGAGTCCAGCACTCAAGAGCCCAGATGACCACCAGGAGGCTGCATCTCGGATGTGATGGTGTACCATAGATATTGGGAAGATCCTCTTGCCGTTGCAGACACTTCGTAGATATGCAGCGAGGCTGCATAGAATGTTGGAGGAAAGATAAATGACTAGAACAGCCGCGCCGCGATGATCGAGTCTTCGTTCGTGTCAAAGTGGCGTCCGGGAGGAATGCATGTACCATAGTAAGAGTTACTCACGATGGACTTGACTAGATCCCTCAGAAAGGGCTTGGCCGTATTTCAGATGCCATCCTGACGAAGGACTGCCTAGTTCTGAGAAGGGGTTGAGGCCATGGAATCCAGTTCCATTTGCGCTTCGGCGTTTGATACATGAGATGTCTCCAGGACCGTGGTCGAAAACTCGAGTAGCTGGCGCCTTAGAGCACGACCGCAGTGAGTACAAACGTCGAGAACTCTGGTAGGGAAAGACTCACTTTTTCTGATCTCGTATTTGTTCCAGCATTTGGATCACCTCGTCCTGATCCTTGGTCATGAGCTCTCCGCCAGGCAGCGACTTCGCTAATTCCTTCGCGTGATTCAGAGTATTCTTGAAGTCGTAGGTCTATCCCCACAATTCAGAATCTTAGCAATGCAGAAATTTGAGGAAATGATTAACCGCTTGAAGGAGGGCATTCCTCGCTTGGGGTGTCATGGAACCCTCCAAGTTTTGCGTAAGCTCCAGGACCACAGCGAGCTTTGGAAGCAGTGATTCGAATACGGACGTAGGCAATGATTTGCTGGACATGATGCGGGTGGTGGCTTGTTCAACAGAGTCGGACTTTGACTAGGAAGGGAATCAAGTGGAGCGGGTATTTACCAGGTCTACGTTGAATCTTGAGCTTGATGCGTTGAGATGGTCTGATATCACGCTTACAGGCGGAGTCCGAATCACTGCCCTCAGCCATTGACTTGAGTCTTAACCAGTATTAACTCGAGGAACCGTTCGAACCCGACTTGCACTCTCAGCCCTGACGCTATTCAACCTCGACCTCGCCTTTGAGTTGACAATAGACAAATTCTCCAGGAATTAAGGAACACTGACAAGTTGCATGGTTTATGGGTGAGTTTCTTGTCCCTCGATGCTACTCGTTGTCAACTGCTGGAAGTGGTGGTTTGATCTCCTCAACAGTGTCACTGGTCACGAACTCGTCTAGCGGACATGGCAGACGAGGCTGAGCTCAAGGAGCCCTAAATCACACGCGAAACGCCGCCTAAGTCTATCGAGGACGCGGTCACGGAAGATTTCGTGTAGCAAGCGAGCTATGCCTGCGCGACTATTCTGCTAGCAGGATAAGGCCGGAGAAAGCAGAATGGCTGTAGGATGAGTTTCAAGTGCCTAACAGGTTCACGCGCAGCTTCAATGAAGAGGGATGGCAGAGCGGCAAGATGAATAAATGACGCTCGTCTCGTCTGCATTCACTACGCTTGGGACTGCACATTAGCCAGCGACATCACTATGGCCTGCAGGGAACGGGCTGGTGGAAATCTGTGAATGCGCTTGGTGATTGATAACGGACGCAAACGACAGAGAAGAGATAATCTGTACAGACACTGATTATCTCGGTAATTCCACCGTACACGACGGAATTGAAAGGTTTCTCAATGGTTACTCTGGTAGGTGATAGGCCTGTGCATCTTCCACCCTCCTCCGACTCTGGCCAGCACAGCTTCAGCCCCCTGCGTATACGCGGGAACTCGCAACCAACTTTGACGGTAACATCCATGGCAGTGGCGCTATTCCAGCATCAATGGTATATTAAGGCTCAGCCCCTGGGACCACGGATAAGGAGAAACTTCGAGGTTTGGATACCAGTAAGTAGAGTAAGTTCGCTCTTGTATTCTATCCTGTTTTTCACAGCCGTCCCCTCTGCTTTTGTTTCTGTCTCTTCCTCGTCGATCTGTATGGAAACTCGATTCAAGCATGGACAGCGGAAGGGGCGGTGGCTGACACTTTGTAGGTCCATGAGGGCGTAACCTGTGCGAGGATTCTGCACCGTGCCCGAGTATCGGACCCTAGTCTCTACCCATCACCTATGTCCGGTGATCAGCCACTGTTGCTTTGTCTCTCCTTGTTCTTCGTGTCTAGGAGCCTCGAGGCCAACAGTTGAATTTTTCTTCTTTCACCAGGCTTTTATCGGAGTCTCAAGTGCTGATATCCCTCTCCGTTTGGAGCCTGGGTAGGGTACCCCGTGGAGAGACACGTCTTCTGGGCATTCTTTTAAGATCTACACGGATGGATTCGCAATCTGGAGTCCCGCCAACAAACTCCGCCATTCTGTTTTGAGAGAAAATAGTGAGCTCCTATTGTCTAATCTTGAACACCGCAGTGACGTTAATTCGTAGGCACGTCGCTCACTCCCCCGATCCCCAAAGAAGAACAAGGGCCGAATCGAAGAGCGTTAGATCTTACAAAAACAAGGAACCACGCGATTGTTAGCAATATCTCAAGATACTGCTTGTAAGTCGTAACCATGTTTGTGTCACGGCTGTCCAATTTCACTTCATGTTTCCCTTCTGTTCTCCTTTGGCATCGTAGAAGATTCCTGGCGGATTATGAAAAGACAATACCACGATGCCACGATGCGGAGTTGGAGGGACTAAACGGGTGCTTAGACGGCGCCAACGAAAGGGTGGCTAAAATGGGAAGACGCGGAGAGGGTTCATGATTCATGCAAAGGAAAACGTGCAGTGAACAAGGTGGTCGACGACAATAATGTATTAACTGAGGAAGTAAGTATACGGGGTAGCATCTTTCTAGGTTCTCTGTTGCCGAATGGGAAAATGAATCGGGAAATCGACGTCGAACGATGCTAGGACATTCAGACGTGATTGACGAAGTTGCTCTAATCAGCGGGCGCCCGAAGCCTCATTATAAAGGAGGAAGATTTCGAGGAACAGAGAGTCTCAGATCCGCGCATTTTCGAGTAATTCATCACTCCATACCTTTCACGAATCTGCCAAATCCAAATCCCTGATTAGCTCCCGCGCCAGCATCATCCCGCCCATCCCTAGGCACCTTGCGACAACCACAATCCATTTAACATTCGCCGATTTCGTGTTATCTCCCCTATACGATGGATTTCTTCTGTTTCTCTTGGAAGTTCTCTAATCAATTCAAAGAACCCGAGCCTGTCGCACGCACCACATTCCTTGATGTAGCAGCGTTTGCCGTCTTCGAATCATTGAAAGCCGTGGACATCCACTGCCCATTTTTCAACGCATCTAGAGCCATTGTTCTGGTGCATGACCTGGTCTGCTGCGTCTATTCGAACAAGAAGGCATTCGCAGAGCTTGCGACAGAAGCAATCACAACGCTCAACACGATGGATAGAGAGGTTACAAACGCAAAGGAGGCTGGAAGAGAACTCTCTGAGTCGCAGAAGACTAGGATCAACGAATTCACCGAGTAAGTCCAGACTGCCTGGGGTCTACTACCCCATCCACGGTCGATACAGTTACTGATACCGCGCCTTTATCATTCAGGATAATTTGGAATATTCATGGCCTTATCACCGAGCACTTGGGCCGAAGCCTCTCCGACCGTGTTTTTCGCTCGAACAAGGACGCGGCAACCATATCAGGCTTTCAGAGAAAGCTAGCTAAGGCACAAGAAGACTTCATGGTACGTTCACTTCGTTTTCATACCTCCCGTTGAACGTTGTGGTGTGGCTTACTCTGTATATTCGCGGACTGAAGACGTGCTCAATGATCACCGTCGAGTCGAAACTTGATGACGGTGTGTCCATACTTAATCAAGTCGTCCAACATCAGATTCGCTCTCAATCGCTGTTGGTGCCCGTTCGAAAGCGCGTCAAACGAAAAACAGAAGTAACGAATAAATTAAAGCCGGAGCACACTCTGCGTCCTATGACATCCTCTACGAGCTCTAGCTTATCTTCCCAGTTTTCCGAAGGATGCGCACCCATCCAACCTCCTCGCGGCTCCACTGTTATGACTAATTCCAGCAATGGCGTGTTCAATAATGTCGGAGGGGCGCAGTATAACAGTGGTACAAACTTCGGAACTACGAGGACTTTCCGGCCCAGGAACCCAAGCGTGTCTACAGACAGCCCTTTCAAAGTAGGCGCAATGAGAACGGCAAAGGGCGCTGGCACTGGCGTAGGATCTGGGACGGGACTTAAGGCCGGCTTTGGTAGGGACCGCAGTGCCCGTTATGGTGGAAGACAGGATGCCACGTCACCGCAACCTTGTACGGCCGATGATTGTGAGCGATCTTTTATGGTACGTCTTCATTATTTTCATGTTCATGTCTTTATCAGTCGACTGCACCGATATCTGTGGGATATCCCCATCCTTGCAGGAATCGAAGGACGAGCACGAGTCAGAGCAATACGAAGAGGGCGAAACTGAGAGCGGAGAAGACAGCGAGGACAAGGGGAATAAGGAAGAAGGTGAAGACGAGAAGGACGAAGGAGGCTCCTCTAGCGAGGATGAGGATAGGTCTGATTGACAATGATTTCCAAGTTCCTCCTTCTTACACCCTTGTATACCCTAAGCTACAAACATTTGGGAAGCAGTGGACAGTCCTGTGTAGTTTGTTCCTCCTGTCGAGCCTATCGAACGGCAACATGAATCAGGACATTTTTCTTTGTAGATCCATTTGTAGGTAGTCCGGCGGCCAGTGCACGATGTTCTCTTTACAAATTACACTACAACATATCCTAGGGTGGCTTGCATCTTGAAGCTTGAGTACACCTGGTTTAAACTGAATATGTTCGCAGAAAATATGAAATCTTAAAAAAATACAGTTGAGAGGAGTCCCGCCATCCCTCGATATAGTTGAACACGATACAGGAAAGAAATCTCTTATTCCCCGCGCCAACTACAGCCACCCCTCACCTGGGCTGATGGTTTCTTCTTCCTCTTCTTCAGGTACGTCCGGTACTTCAGGTTCCTCCGTTGTATCTTTACACTCGTCCGGTACATCGAAATTGTCAACAAACTTCTCAGCCTTGGCCCCAAGACCCTTGGATGCGAAAACCTTCCAAATGAGGCACTTGTGAGTGCTCTCGTATCGATTGGCGTCTGCTTGAATCCAAGCATCGCGAGCATTGACGACTATAACCATATGCGCTTAGCGAGGCCAGTCTCGTAATAGAATAATATCAATAACATACATGTTGGGTTGCACGGTTGGATAGCAAGAGCATCGATGAAGAGCCTCATGAAGACAACATTCCCTGCGTCGCCGTCCGGGTTGGTGAACGCCGTGTCCGAGAATCCATGGGCATCAAGGAGAGCGCCGTGGACGTTATGCAGCATGTTCGCCCAGACTTCTCCAATGTTATGTACAGCGTAGTTGCCTTTGACGTTGGAATACTTCAACGGATTCACAGTTCTGCGAAAAGGAGTAACCCCCATGTAAGCATACCCAAGATACCAATTTGTGCGAGATGGGACATACGCGTCGGTGGAGTACGGATGCGTACGGATCCCCTCGGGTTTGTAGACGTACCACCCAAGTTTATAGTCCTGGATCGTACCGCTCTTCTGCCAGAGCCAACTAAATCGCGTTGTCAGAGTTTCGCCACGACAAAGCGAATCGATAAATCAACGCACTCAGCGAAGGCGTCGCTCCAACCTTCGCCCATGCCACCCGCCTCAGTAGTCTGCAGACATCTGCCAGTGCCACCACCGGTCATGCGGTTAGTAAGACCATGCGTGAGTTCGTGAGCGATGATATCGTTCTCGAAGGATCCGTCTCGTCGAGGCTTTGAAACCGACATCAGGTGAAAACTCTTCCCAAAGAAACGCGAGGAAATGAAACTAACCTTTGTCAAAGTCCACAAGTACATCCTGCACCGCCCGGATTGTCCGCTGAACCACAAGATCCGACAATCAGTATCAACTCTTTGTCAATAACATAAATACATACTCAGGTGGGGTAGCAAAGTTCGCGTTATTTGTGCCTGATGCATCTTGGACGGACAAGAGGACCTTGTCCCCCGCCTTGCCGCCCTTGTCGAAGTTGGTGTTCTGGAAGTTGTAGGAGGCCTCGGTGAAGCCATACAAGTAGGTGATGTCGTGGATCATATTGGCGACATAGAAAGCATTGGTACGAGCGGCGTCGAGGTTGTTCTCAGTGGACGGCTCTGTTTCGGGGTCGACGATGTAGCTGTAGATGTGCCCAGCTTCCGATTCCTTGGTGAGGGAAGATTGCGAGCCTTTGTACGCAACGACGTTATTACCACTATGGATGCATGTTCATTCGCGTTTTACAAGCACGAATGCAGACACTGAGGATACTTACGTTGTGCTATCGGATTCTGAAGAACCATCGTTGTGCCATCCGCTTGGAGAGGCAGATGTGATCTGCGGGTCGACAATTGTTTCCAAGCCTTCCGGAATAACCATTTTATTGATAGGAAGGACGTGATACTGCGTAAACAATCAGCACACTAGTTGCACCCACAAAGGTCTCGCTGAACACTCACTGACGCATCGGCAACGAAATCGGTGACGGACACGACCTCCCCGGAGTGGGCATCGACGAAGGCTTCGTACCACGTATCCGCGGCTTCGTTCTGCACTTGTAGTACGTGGGTGAGGACGACCGAACCGTCGGGCTTGGCGTAGTATTCCAGAGCAGCGGGGTGCTCGTTCCGTTTGCCGTCGAGTGCATCCTCGGCTATGGAGATAGCTTTGTCAAGGGAGACTGCTGGTGTAGAAGAGGCGATGTTCTCTATAACCCGAGCAGGGTGTATTTAGCCCGAGTGGAAGGTGCAACCGAGATCACTTACTGGTCTTGACGAATGATGAACCGAACGCGACGATCTTGTCGTCCTTGAAGGCAACGTTCGCGACAGCATTGGCAAATGGAATACCGTTCTGAACACCAAGAATTAGGCCATTCCGGAAGGAAATAAGACGATGCACATACATGTTGCTGCTTGACGTATCCGTATGACTCTGACGATTGCGAGAAACCCGACTTGAAATTGACAGAACGTTCATCCACGCCGAGACGCTGGCGAACCACTGCGATGGTCTTCGACTTGAGGTCGCCGCCTCTCAGTGCCGGGCCAGCAAGTCCGTCTCCAAACGTCTGTTCATCGGCAAGCAACCGTCAATATCGCGTAGACAAAGTGTAGGGAATTGGGAAACCTACGGTGTATGACGTCTGCGGGTGGTACACTTCGACTTTCAGACCACGGCCGATCTCCCGGACGCGGTGAGTGGAGTGCTTCACGTCTTGGATGTAAGGGACGGCTTGCGAGACCGAAGCGTAGGCAACGGCAAGAAAGACGGCCGTGACGAATTTGTTGAAGGCAACCATGATGCTCGCACGCAAGTGGGATCTTCGCAGGGAAAGAGGAGGAGGCTCCTTGCTGGAATACTATGCGTTCAAAAGATGGCAGATTATATACGAGGAGACCTTCTTATCAAAAGTTCGGCACGAGGATAGTTGGGAATACACAAACTGAGGTTCTCCTGCTCTAGCTGCTTCAGAGCGACTGTAAGCAATTGAGACGCGTGCTATCTCGCAACCCCTGGTACAAGGTCCATACGCGCAAAGGAGATCAAAGTCGCGAGGGGTGTGTTCCACATGACACTTAGTAGGTCGTACGACATAGAGCGAATCGCAAGGGGATTGTGGTGGCCATGTGGGTTGTACTTCTGCCTTTTGGTCGTCCCTCATGGCTTTCGAGAGATGACGAGGCGCCAGCTACTTCGAAGTTCGGGAGACATGCCCCTTCTGATGTGTCGACGCTCGATCGTTCAAGAAGTTGATCATGATCGAAATGCGCTGTCATGTTTCAAACATAATGAATCGGCTTGAACGGTTTCGCCCGTCATGAGAAGAGTCGTAAACGCCTCGCCAGCCGACACACACCAGTAAGGCAACTCATGATCTCGCTGATAGATTGTCCAAACAACTCGCGTGCACATAGGGTCCTTCCACAAACGCGTCAGTCTATCGTTCTAGCATAGAGCATCTCCAGTAGCGTGAACATACCCGTTCTCGCATTGTATCCAGCTTGCATCATATCCAAAAGGCAACACTTGGCACAGAAATCGCACCGGAGTGTGATGTAGTGGAGCAATTGCCATATGGATGACTGGCATGTCGATATCAGTAGCAGACATGCGTGCACACACGGACACGGACATACGGACATTATCCCATCGCAGCCAGAGGCATCAACCAGCATGGTACGCCCGGCGCCGAGTCCCTCGCATTTACTTCCTTTCCTTCCAATTGGCTATGGCGCGGGTGCACCATCTGTGATTGATTGAAGTCCACAACTAGCTTACGGCCTCAATGTTGTAAGAAATAATGTTCTTCCGAGTTGACAGGTTTTTCGTCGGACCGGTTGCGCCATTGCCGGGTTAACGAAAAGCATGACGTTTGGTTGGGCGCTTGCGAGCTAGAATCAAGCTAGAATTGCACATCGCATCGGCCAAATTCCAATGGTATCGTCCTCGACGAGGAATTTTGCAGCACAGGTTCAAAGCCGAAAAAGTATCAGTGCTTCGTTGATACCTTCGAATTCCTTCGCCGCTCACTGGCATCGGTGAAGGGGGTGGAGTAGGCGAGCGGAGGCGGATGTTGACTTGGTGAGTGTACAATCTTCACGATCCTGAAGGTTGCTGATTCTACTATACCATACACACCATGCGTCTCTCCGATAGTTGCATAGAAATGGACAAACGGTGGAATAAGGCTAGCGATGGACGTAGCAAGGACGCAGGAGTCCACTTTGAACTTCGACGGTGTCGCAACCAGAATGTGGGATGAGCACTAACGCGAAAAAGCGAATACTACGCGTAGTGCCCATATTAATGTCGAAAGCTTGAGGATATCCAGTTGGAGCCGCTCAGGGGTCACAATGGTAATGGTGAGGGGAGAGCGTTATGGAGTAAGTTCAGTAATCGATTATCCTGTTATCTTGCTGAGGTCCTATTTACGAGCGAAAGGTTATTGGCCGAAATCATGAATTCTTACCTTGGAGACTTTTTTATTCTTCGGCATTTCAAGCGGCCAAGTATTATATTTGAGGCACGTCGGGTCAATGGACGCCTTTGCAATACCGTGCCCCCCCCCCCCCCCCCCAAGGCCTGTCCGACGCACAGTGCTCTTATCTTTTCTTGACTTACGCAAGAACTTCAACCCCGAACCCTGAGTCTCTGTGTTCCATGTCTCACTGTATAACACGATGAGACATTGGCGCGACGGATGTCCTTCAATCACTTAGTAAGTCCTTTTCTTCCCACCAACCCTCCTACGATTGAACAATCCCCTCGACGCACCGTTGTCCGCGAGGGAGGGCGTAGATACCTCCCCCTACCCAAGCACCTTGGTGCCTAAATGAGTACGCCGTCTCTGCTGTCGTCCTAGAGCCCTGCGAGGCATCAAATCCGAGCGGCAGTCGACGCCCTTGTAGCCACCTCGAGACGTTGAGTCCGAGGGCAGAACACAGTGGATGTTCACGGTAAATCTCTGCTTGGATCATGTACCCGTTAGCTAAATGGAAGGCGGTCGTGGGTAGCTTAGGCGGCACATATGGACTCACCTCCTTGCACGCTTCGCCCCCTCCGTCGGTGCTCGTCGAGCATTATTTCGCACCAGTGCTGACTTAATAACTTGCATCGGTGGGTGCGCGAAGGGCTTCACGACGAGTGGCTCACTGCCACTTTACCTCGATGGCCAAGCACCACACCTAATTCCCAGGCTCAATGATGCCACCTCTCCCTCCTGGTCCTTACATCCACTCTTCACTCACAACCACTACCACTGCGTCGAAATGTGTCTAACTCCTCGTCTACCCGTCGAGCTGTTGAATGACATATTCAAACGCGTGAACGACACGTCTACCATCCTTTCCGTGCTTCAGTCCTCTCGCGCTTTCCGTGTCATAGCGGAACAGATCTTGTACAAAGAGGTCGTTCTCGAGCTTGTCCCAGATGAGGACTCGACATTCTACCAATTCTCCCAACATATCTGTGACCGCCGTGCAAGATTCGTGAAGCACCTTACCATCGACGTAGTCCATCATAGATATTACGACCCTCCCAAGATGGACCACTACGACGATATCGCGTCCCTCGTCCTCCAGCTCACTCCCAGGTTGTCCTCCTTTCGCTTAGTCGACCCACTGTTCACGAAGATGCCGCGTCTCCTCGACATCGACGCGCCTGTGTTGCCTTTGAAATTGAAGAAGCTTTGCTTGTCTACTTCTCCGCTGGACATCGAGGAATTCGCGGCCTTCTTGTCGCACTGCGCGGCCTCGCTCGAACACCTCGAGATCTCGCCCTGGAACGACTACAGCCTCACTCCACTTCACTTCAATCTGGCAAAGGGCGCACTGCCTTCCCTGCGCATCCTCAGCGCGCGTTCGCTCGATCTGATCTTCCAAAATATCGAGGGAGCGCGTAACCTGACACACCTTAAGCTGGCGCCCAGTCTAGGTGATGACACCGACGTTCTCCTCGCTCGGTTCTTCCATTACGCGAAGCATCTCGCCAATGTCAAGACATTCTCGTGTTCGTTCTTCCATGCGGGGGTGTTCAAGTTGGCAGGGATGATGCCCAAGCTCGAACGCCTGGACATTAACCTGCTCCTCAACCTGGATATCGACTGCCTCACGGAAGAAGATCCGGGGGTGTACCAAGAAATCGCCGAGGATGCGAAGCTGACGACGCTGAAGATGCTGCGGGTGACATCAGGAGCGAAGGCGCACTCGGATACCTTCGTTCCTTGGGTATTCACGCGATTTCCGAGCCTTCGCGCGCTCGAGGTACCGTGCATCTCTAGTGACCACGATGGAGATGTGGGCGTGGATGCGTTGTACCGGTTTGGAAGCGCGACGGACATGCCGAGTATCGTCCGTTGGGAATGTAGGCAGCACGATGAATGGTTCCAACACTGGGATGCAGGCGTAAATGTTCTCGTGGAGACCGTTTCCGAGGAAGAATATATTGGGCGAAGCAGGCCGTATTTTTGACGGCGTTGATGCACCTCAGTATTGCCTGTTCCTTGACATGCTACTGCAAATGTGATAATCATAACAACTATGTAAATATGTATCTATTTATCCATATATTGTAATTCATGGAGCACCTCCCAATGTATATCCATATTGTTCATTATTCTTTTCTTCCGCAATCGATTGGCCTACAACTTCCCTAACGCTATGGACAGTACACTTCGAGCTGAGTATGGAATGGTATCCTAGACGTACACGCACGCCCCTGCAGAGTGGTTACAGCAGGTACTCAATTGACGTCGTCACCATCACAAGAACTTTCCTCGGAAGGTACTATCTGTCGGCTCAGGAAAAGTTAACATTGACGAAGGTACCTATATAGACATTTGCGTCATCCAAAGCACTGAAGGCATCGTCGTCAAAAGTAGACTGCGCATTTGCATGACTAGGAACGCGCAACAAGACATACGATCTATCATATGTACTAGCGTCCATACATCGAACAAAAAATTTATCCTCTAGACCTATTTCATACTGCGACACCCATCACATCGCGCATCCAACAACCTTTCTGCCCTCCGCATACGGATCATCGTCGGGAGGAATTCGGCGACTGATTGTGGCGTTGACCAGAAGACTTAGAGTCATGAAGGAGGTGACACCCTACCGGAAGGATGCTGCCAGAGATGAAGGACGTAACTGAAAAATGTGGATGAGGACTTGGAGCGAACTCGAGTGCCAACAGCAGCGGGACAGATGTCATCGAATATGTACGTCCATTGTCATACCAGTTGGCATTAAATCCACATAGAAACTAGAAATACAATAGAGGTAGAGATAGCGATGCATTCTGGTCGATGATAGATTGATAACATCCCTTGAAACATGAAACAACGTGTAAGTAGATGAGGACTAGGGTCATAAAGAAGGCGTAATGGGAGATCATGATAATTTTACGAGCTGTACGCGTTCGTCGCGCACTGAGTACAACAAAAGAAAGGGATGGGATTCGAGCTTGCGTTGCCTAACTTGCTCCCGGAGCTGTTGGGCGTACGAGTACGAGCTCGCAGGGAAGTCGGCAGCTATTGGCTTCCATGCTTCATCATCGGATATCCACGTAGAGCTTTTGGTCATGGAGTCGAACACAGTTGGCGTGACATCCACAGCAAGCATAGGCATTCCGTTTTGGAAGGAATTCTTGATCTGTACACCGGTTTCGAAGGCTAAATGATGATGAGATGGTAGCTTTCAGATGGATGGGCGGAGTAAACGTACCCCGATCAATGTACATATTTTTTAGCGATTTCATCTTCTTTGCATCGCCAGGCAGAATCATTTGAACGTCGGAAGAAGTCGCGACATCTTTGGAAGATACATTGTTTTGGGTGATATCGGTAAACATACGAGCGCCAGACGTTGATAGATCCACGCGTTTCTGCTCTGAGATTTGGTGAAGAAGCCAGGGAACGAGCTCGAGGCGCGTCACTGAAGAAAATATGAGCATCGTGAAGCCATTTTTAATCCATGCTTACCGTCATATTCAGCGCCTTTCAAGATGCTCTTGATCCTGAAGGCAGCTTGATCCTTCCTCTGCAGCCTCGGTCTGGGATACACGGTGAAGCTGGGGACAATTAGGACGAGAAGTGACACCTGCTATACTTCGCTTACAGAATTCCCTCTCGCTGACATGTTTCTACATAATCATCGTGTCCTACATCAGTAAGCCCCGATTCATACATGATATCTGCGCTGATGCCGTTCCGCCATAGATACGACGCGATTTCCAGTCTTTCCTGGAGGTAACCTGGATGATAAGACACGACATATACGTCACACCGTCTGGGACTCCAAAACCCGAACGAACGCTGCTCTTTCACGAGGATCTTGAGAGACGTGCTTTGATGAGTCGCGAGCGCCATTGTGATTTTCTCCACCGAGACTTGGAAGGCAAATGCACACGATGAGTCGAGCTTGAATTTCGGGAGCCCTGTTTGGGTGATGAGGTCGTCGTACCTAGCTAGCGTCAACCTACGGCAAGGAAAGAGGATAGGCGTGTCATACCTTCCCCCAGCGGCTAGGACATCGGTACGTTTGCTTTTCCTTACGACCTCCACCAACACCCCATTCTTGAAATGTGTATGATGTGCACCTAACATCAGCGGATGAAAGAAGATGGGCCTGGACACGCCGGTGGCTATAGCACATTGCACAGTGGTCTTGACTTGCTCAACCGCTGGTTGAATTAAAGCGAATAATTGAGGGGAGAGCTTCTCTATCTTTGCTAAGAGAGCGTCGATATCCGTTTCTAGTATCCGAACTTTCAGTACATACGAGGGTAAGTAAGCTGATGAGCGCATACCGCCATCGGCCAACGCCTCAAGCTCGTCGACCACGCTACGTAGAAGGCCTTTCTTCAGGAGAGCGGCGCGCCTCTGGGAAGGCGTCGACTTGGGTTGATTGATGATTTCCAAGACGGACGTGCGGTGTGCTGTGGGAATTCGTTCTAGTACATGGGTTACAACTAGAAACATCATTAGCACGCAATCAGAGGTCAGGACATCAAACTTGGAGCTTACTGTTCGAATGAGATACATGGATATCATAGTTCTGTTCAAGTGAAGGAAATCCATCAAGGAGGTCGCTAGCGATCATGATAATTTCAGCAGCAGAAGCGATAGGCCCGCTAGTCAGATCCGGAGAGATGATATCGAATATTGCAGCCTTCGTAGTTTTGGGGTGCCCAGCAACAGGGCTAATGAGTTGGAGTTGGGTCATTAAAGGTACTGTTGAAGAGAGGTGTCGTATACTTACTTGGGCCTGTAGATGTCTGTAATATGGTAGCGCTTGATTCGCTTCACACTTGTCCTCACCGCTAGTCGAGCGAACGGCGTCAAGAGATCATTGGGAAGCATCACAATATCGCCATGTCTATCAAGGAAGGTAGCATGGGTCTTCTCGTCCTCGGGGTCGACGACAGGTATGAGCAGGGGAGGCTCAATATCTACAGCCCCGTGAAGCCTGAATATAGACGACAGGCGGTCTACGACGATGCCGTTGAGGTTAGCATGCTCAGGCAAGTCAGCTTCTCTGTCGTATATGAATCGCCTCGAAAGTTGAACCGGCTGGTTGAATAGAGCGGAAAGGACAGCTTGATGATGCGGAGAATCTTGCTTCGCTGTACGTAGATGGATTGAGCCTCAATCTAAAAAACTAAGGACAAAGGGCTCAAGGGCGCACGTACTCATCATACGCAAAGCCCCTCTGAAATACTCATCTTCAAGACGAGGGGGCAAGAGCGGACTCTGTGACAGTTCTATAGCTGAAGGGCGTTCATTTGTATCGTGCTGAAGTAACCAAGTAATGACTACCAAAGAATCAGACTGAGTAAATGGGACGTGATACAGCAAGAATGATGATGTACGTACTCTGTTTCTGCCGAATCCTATGTGGGTCCCAAGAAGGCGGGAAGATTACCTCAGGCTTTCGTATGTTCTCAATGACAGCAATGCGCTCAGCGCCGGTGGCGAAAAAGAAGTTCATCTCGAAGAAAACAATCTAAGACACGTTCAAGGCCAGTCCGTTAGCTTCGCGATTCACCAGCAGCAATAACAAAGTAGAGTGAGCGTACCCCGAGACTGTACATATCAGCCTTGGTATGGTTCCTCGGGCCGCGTTTACGAGACTGGACCTCCGGCGCAATGTATAGCCGGGTTCCAACCTCTGGAGTGTACAATAAGATTCACTATGTCGAGGGTGAAGGGGAGAGAGACAAACGTACCCAGCGTCATCTCGCTGTCCATCGTAATTCCAGGACGAGAAACATCCGAAGGGTCAACAGCTGCTAGGCTTGAAGTGGCCAAACCAAAGTCGCCGACTAAAAGCCAAGGTCAATGTGGCCTCTCCGCGACGAGCATCGAAGAGCGTACCTTTGCAATCACCCTTGCCGTCTAAAACAGTGGAAGTGCGATGAGATTCAATGCGTCTGAGGTAGGTTGGAGCGCCATTGAACGGCGACTTACCAATGAAGATGTTCGTGAGCTTGATATCACGGTGGAGCTGGATAACAGCTTTAGAACGCAGCAAAACATACCATACACATGCTACTCACAATTCCAAGAGACGACATATGAACGAGTGCATCAACAATCTGCTGGAACAACCGCCATGCTTCGTCTTCAGAAATCCCTTCATCGACTCTCTACGCGTCGCGGATGAGGATCTGTATTCGAATTGACAAGCCAGCAGCACACACCTCCTTCAGCGTCTGGCGCTCAACAAACTCCTAGAACAAAGTCAACAACCGAAACACAATCCACATGCCCAGTCCTCACCATCTGGATATACAGTGTTCTCGTTATCATCGGGGCAGACACCATAGGCGGTGACTCAATGGTATGCCCGTTCAAATGCACATTCGGCGTCGGCCTTCTGTACAGAGGTTCCAGCCCGAGCACTCCATCGCTACTACTACTGTTATCGCTCTCGTCCTCACCCTTCTCCGACGAATGCGTGAAGTGGATACTCGGAAACGAGGTACTCCTCGACAAGGAACGGTGCATCACGTCAAGGTCGTTCAGATCAATACTAATCCCGTCGCTATGGTTGCTAGTGGCGAATGGGTCTTGGGAGGGAGCGACGGAGATCCCATATTCAGTTCCTGAATCGCTACTCTCGGAGTCCGAGGGAGCCGTTGAAAGGGGTTCAGAGGCTTCAACCCATGTAGTGTAATATCGGACGATGAAACGGTGGGAGAGGCGGCTGAGGGCGTTCACTTCTCGGAAAATCTTGCTATCACTCTGCATCGTCCGTAGCCTGACCTTCTTGACTGGATAATAACACGACGTTAGCCAATGAGATAAAGAACGCAGTTCAAGCCAATGCGAAGCTGAAGTTACGCTACGTACCAGCGTATATCCGAGAGTCGATCTTGTTGCGTGCCTTTACGACCGAACCGAATGCTCCTTTTCCCTACACGTGCACATTGGTGACATCAATAATCGACGTTATACATACACGTTACATGGAAATGCACGTACCAGAAGTTCAAGCTCCTCCCAGTCCTCCTTCCAACGACTGGTATGCCTGCTCCTCATCGGCGCCTTGAAATAGTCCATTTCGGGAGAACTTGAGACGTGGTGCGTAGGCATTGGTGTCCGAGGGTCTGACACACACACGTCAATCAACACCATACGCAGAGAGAAGGCGAGGGGAATATACCATTGAACGGTATGGACGGGGTGCGCGTTTGCGCTTGGTGGCTGTGGAACGACGTAAACGCGAGGTCGGCGAGCAAAGTGATGCACGAGACACTCTTCTTCGGGAGCACCATGTTCATCGCGTGTTGTTGCAGGGACGGAGATATGATCGCTGTAGTATGTTACACCAAATCAGTAATCAATATCAATAATCAGTATTCGATGCAAGGACTCTACGGGCCGCCAACCGAATAGCGAGCGACGGAAGCATAGAGGACTTACCATATTGCAACGCGGCTTGCGGGTCTTCGAACCGTTCCATGACATCATGTCCTATCAGCATCTGAAGGAGAACGATCCCGACGGCGTGGATATCCCGGTGTCGGGTATACGACAGTGCTGAATCGTTCTTGACGTCCTTGCACTCCCTACGTAAAACCCACAAGTCAGTTACTGTGCCGCCATCAAGCGGGAAGATGATGTAATAGCAAGGAGAAGGGAGGGGAAGAGGGAGAAGGGAGAAGAGGACGTACCATGCATCCGGCATCCGTGGTTCGTCAAACGAGGGGGAGACGCTCGATCCGAAGGGATTCGACCGGTGAAGGTCAAGGAGGCGAGTGTAGAAAACTACGTTGCCTAGTTTTACGAGTTTTTGCTGGCTGGGTTCCTCTTGGGAAGCAATTCCGATGCACCGTGTGGATATACCTATTGAGAGAACGGGTGAATTGAGGGTATGCACGGATAACGATACGAGGTACCCACCTCGGTGGACAAGATCCCCAGTATGGACGGCATTGAGGGCGGAGAGGATCTGTGCCAGATAGGCCTGGAAGATTCCGTTCGTAAGCACATACGAAGGCTATGCGATAATGTACGCACCGACGCACGCTCCTCACGAAGGGATTGACAATCTTCTAAGATATCTTGCAACGATAACGCCGGCCTCTGCTCCGTTAGTATCACCAATTGTGACGGACCCTGGGAGTGGGAAAGATGGAGCTTGACGGCGAGCACGCTCAATAAGTTAGGGTGGCGGATGGCTGATAGTCTACGGATGTCGTTCTCTACTTGCTTGAGCTTGCGCTTGCCTAGGGGAGCAGATCAGAAACCGAGGAGGGGCAGGTAGGGAATCCTACCTTGATTGGAAGAATAATAACTAGATTCGAAGGTGTACACAAGAACTTCGAGGGGAAGGGTAACATTGATATCGTCGCACACAGGGTCAGCGAGATATGCCGTCCCAAGCCCCTCTGCCCTTCCTCGTCAACGATTTACGCCTGGAGAGATAAAACGCGCACTCACCATTCCTCGGATGAAATATCTTAACCGAGTTGAATACCAGGCCCTTGAATGATATCTCCGAATTGAACGTCTCCGTAGGCGTCTCTCCCGGGATGGGCACTTCCGTCGTCTCGGAGTTCGCCCTCTTCCTCGACTGCATCTGCTGCTCCTTCGCTTGCTGGTGCTTCTGCGCGTCCACTCGGATCTGCTCGTTGAGGGCCTCCGCAAGCTGGGCTGCGCGTGCGCGTTCTGCCTCAGCCTCTCGTTCTGCCCGTTTCTGGCGTTCCTAGATACACGATGCACAAGGTTAGCGACGAACGTTGGACGTATCAGGGCTTGGGGTATAGGGAAGTCGAAACGAGGGCATCACATGGATGCGGAAATTACGACAAGCTTTTCAATTAAGCCAAGTTTCCACGACGAAGGGGAAACGCCTCACTACCTCCCACATCCTCGACCCGGTTCCCACAATGATGGATGAGATGGGGGATGAAGTTCATCGAAGAAATTGCCAAAATGAGAGGGCTGAGGGGTGGAAGCACTCACTCGTTCTTCGTGCATCGCGCGTTTGTGCATCTGCGTCGCGAGCGAGCCAACGACTTCTGCACGAGGCGTTGCGTACGTTTCGAGCCAGTCCTGGGCAAATGTGACGAGTTCCATGATCATTTCCAGCCCTCGGTGCTTCTGCATTTCCTCTTGAAGCGCTTGAGTGAGCTTGGTGACCTGCTCGTGTGTCAAGCCATGGACGGGCTTTTGGATCGCTAGTGTCGGCGAAGCGACTGCAGGATATGTTCGTGGTAGCCTAGAAGATGTTAAACGCGCCCAGCAAAATACACTAATATACACGTACTTTACATTAAGTTGGAAGTTCACTTTCGATGGGCAGCTTGGGTGAGAGACTTTGATAATGAATTCGGGCAGTCGCGTTGCCGCCTGCACTAAGGTCAGTGAGCTGCCTGTATCTGCAGCAAATCGCGCGTACCTTCCATGCCGTCGGCGGTGGTGGTTGGATGAAATCAGTGCTATATATGGCTTTGAGAGCTGTGATCTCTGCTTGTTGTCGTTCTTCGTTGGATTCCATGGCGGACGCAGAGTTATACGGATGAGGACCAAGAAGGCCTCATTTAAACGTCCATTTCGGATGGGCCCCGCCCTCGTTGTGGTCAATGGGAAGAAAAAAGAAGAAAAACGTTGTGGAAAGGGTCAACGCACACGCTTTGATGTGGTCTGTTATCTAATCTTATCGGCGTCAGGCACAGAGCATCTGCTTCCATGATCAGGCCAAAAATAAATTACTCCACAATCACCTCATGTCGAGACTTGAGCTTGAGTAGATGATGGGGGAAGGGAAGAAAGAAAGTGGGTCTTATATAGGCATACGTTGCTTTGTTATATTATGAACCGATGGTAGACTTGTCCAACTTGCATCCATTCCTGGGAGATATGCGACTGGAGCGGAGCCAGCCGCTTGGTGACTTCGAAGTCTCACTCTGAGATCACAACCACCCATATTTCCTATTAGCGTTATTCGGTGCCGTCGTCTAAGTCGGGCAAATAGAATAGCATCTCATGATGCTAGGTCCAAATATTGTGGGAGTGAACACGGCGACGCGCAGAGCCGGCTAGCCCTAGTAAAAGGCGAGGGCTAGAAGAACTGTTTCTGGGCATCTTCACCCACAGTACGTTGTAGCGTCGTCATCAAGACGCCAATGGAGTTTCGTATTTTGTTGAATGCTTTGAAGCGCCACAATTATTGACCGTGGGAGCTTTCTCTTGCGAACGATTGAAACTTGTAATTTCTTCGAGTTACCGACCTGAATGGCTTCTAAGGCACTCTCAAAACCCGTCTCTCTGGACTCGTCGTCGGATGACGAAGCTCCCGAATCCTTCACACTCTCAACATCGAAATCGATTTCGAAACAACAAACTGCGCGTCTCGCAGCGGCCAATGCCTCCGTGAAATCGAAGAAAAAAGAGAAGAATCGGGAGAGGGATAGGAGGTTAAAGGAGAGAGCGGAGGCAACTCGCGGCAAGCTTGCGGACTCAGGACAAGCGGGAGACGACGAGGAAGGGGACGAAGTCACTGTTCTAAAGTTAAAGCAGCGGAAGGTTCAGGCCGAGGAAGAGGAGGTTCAGAATGGCAACAATGCCGGAAATATCATTGATCGAGAGAAGTCGCGCGACTCCCTCGATGTTGAGGACGATGGTGACAAGCCTGCTTTATCATCAATTCCCAAACGTCTACCCGACCACTTGTTTAAGTCTGCATTTTCTCAGTCCCTCCCTTCCACGTCCACGTCCTCCACTTCTTTCCCTTCCAAACTTTCCGAGAATCGACGAAAACGCAAGACCGCCGCCAAAAGAAAGGCGAAGGACCTTATTGTCGGGTATGTTTCTTGGGCCCCGAGTCCCGCCCAGCAGTTGACCTAACTCGTTACTGGTAGTTCCCGCGTCATTCGTACGCTCTCCGCGACCACTACTGTTCCAGACACATCGAGGACAATACCTTCTGCGAAAGTTCGGAAATTCGTGGACCGCAGCCTGGCGTTGAAAGCTGGTAAGCGATCAAAGTCGTGGCAAAGGGTGCCCGGTGAGTGGCATTGTATTAAGTCGTAGTGCGTCCGCCTAAAGATATTCCAAACTCGCAGCGGACCTCGGGGTGATGAAACGCAACGGCCCAGCGGCTCGGTTTGTTAGGAACCCTGTACCATCATGATTGACATGTCCCCTTGTGAAGCAAAATGCACCTTAGTTAACGTCTTACCTACCAGGCCAGCACTCAACGTCCCTTGGGAGAACGAATCACTCGGTCGATTGTCAACGTAATGATGGACCCGTGTCGCGTCAACTTTGGACGATAGTGCGCCCCACCCAGAGCCTTCCGATTCTTCTTCAACGAGGCCTTGAACCGTGGTCACCAACCTCAACATCCCTCAATCCCGGTGGCTATCGATTGATACCGCTAGTACCAATGTCTGACAGTTTTGAGGACCAGACGGGGCCTCATCCCGATGGAATGCCGCCTTGTTTGTAGTCTGCGGAGTCCTGATTCATACTCGCCCGTGCGTTCATGCGCAGTATGACAGGCGCGAGGGCCTTGGGTTACAATAATTGTTAAGACATTCGAATTTGCACGTAAGTGTCGTTGCCCCTGCTCGACGTCCTATTGTTGTGTGTGATGGTTCAAAGGCCTCCTGAGTGCAGTTGCACCATCAGTCTCTTTCAGCTCATACTCAGATTCCCTCTCTCTCTCATCTTACCTACGACATGTATTCTAAGGCAACCAGCCAGGTGATAGCCATTCCAGAGCTCCTCCGCCTCATCTGCGAACATTGCAACCTCAACGAAAACACAACAACGCACTTGTTTCGAAGACTTGGTCGAACGAGGCTCTGAGTGTCCTATGGCGTGAACTCGACTCACTCGAACCACTTCTGAGCCTGCTGCAGGTAGCGGAGTTACAATGTACCAATAAGCACATCAAAGCGGAGTTATACATTGTATTGATAGGAACAGTCCGCGCGGAGTCCAGCGGAAATTGCCCAATTTGGTAAGTCTACAATGTATACAATAAGAACCATCCGCGCGGAGCAGCTCGCACATCGGAAGGCCCGAGAGATTGACCGGCAATACAGTAGAATGCTGTAGAATGGCCAGAGAAGTAGCTACATTGTTTCCAATCTTTCCTATACAAGTACACTGATGCAGCGGGGCTAGTGTCAGTGAATCAGTCCGGCATCGGACAGCCGATGTAAGCCGATTGTTTGCTATTGAGGCTGATGGTTTGAGCCAGCATGTAGCCGAGACCTACTGGCATGCTATCAGTAGAAAAATTGGGCCAAAGAAGCAAAACATCGGTATGTCGGACATCTGGTGCAGGCCGACGTTTTCCGAAACCGGCCGATGTTTTCAGCCGGTGAGTAGCAGATATGTACTGTACTGTTATACATGATACTGAGACCAAAGCACTAGCCGATTGAGGCTAAACATCACCACATCGGCGATTCAGTACAGGCCAACGTTTTGGGAAACGAGCCAACGTTTCTAGCTGGTGAGTAGCCGGCATGTCCTATGGTGTAGTATATAATTCTGGGTCCAAAATGTCGCTACAGCGGACGTCCGGTGTAGGCCGACGTTTTGCGAAACTAGGTGACGCTTTCAGCCGGTGAGTAGCAGGTATGTACTGTATTGTTATACATGATACTCAGACTAAAGCCTCCACCGATTTAGGCAAAATGTTGCCACCTCGGCTGTTCGGTACAGGCCGACGTTTTGCGAAACCAGCCGATGTGGTACGCCAGTGAGCAGCCGGCATGTCCTATGATGTAGTATATAATACCAAGTCCAAAACGTCGGCGCATCACACGTCCGGTACAGGCCGACGTTTTCCGAAACAGGCCGATGTTTTTAGCCGGTGAGTAGCAGGGATGTACTGTATTGTTAAACATGATACTCAGACCAAAGCACCAGCTGATTTAGGCTAAACGTTGCCAAATCGGGCATTCAGTACAGGCCGACATTTTCCGAAACAGGCTGATGATTTTAGCCAGTGAGTAGCCAGGATGTCCTATGATGTAGTACACAGTACCAAGGCCCAGATTTCAGCGCATCGGACGGCCGGTACAAGCCGACGTTTTCCGAAACAGGCCGATGTTTGTGGCCGGTGAGTAGCGGGCACATCCAATGCTGTATGATATAATAACAAGTCCCAAAGTTCAGTGCATCAGACATCCAGTACAGGCCGATGTTTTCCAAAACAGGCTGACACTTTTAGCCGGTGAGTAGCAGGTATGTACTGTGTTGTTATACATGATGCTCAGACCAAAGCACCAGCCGATTTAGGCTAAACGTCGGCACATCGGACGTCCGGTACAGGCCGACGTTTGCCGAGACGGGCCGACGTTTTCAGCCGGTGAGTAGCAGGTATGTACTGTATTGTTATACATGATACTCACAATAAAGCCACTGCCGATTTAGGCAAAATGTCGCCACATCGGACGCCCGGTACAGGCCGACGATTTCCGAGACAGGCCGACGATTTCAGCTAGCTGGCATGTCCTATGATGTAGTATATAATACCAAGTCCAAAACGTCGGTGCATCGAACGTCCGGTACAGGCCGACGTTTTCCGAGACAGGCCGATGTTTTCAGCTGGTGAGTAGCCGGCTTGTTCTATGGTGTAGCATATAATACCAAGTCCAAAACGTCGGCACATCGGACGTCCGGTACAGGCCGACGTTTTCCGAGACAGGCCGATGTTTTCAGCTGGTGAGTAGCCGGCTTGTTCTATGGTGTAGTATATAATACCAAGTCCAAAACGTCGGCGCATCGAACGTCCAGTACAGGCCGACGTTTTCCGAAACAGGCCGATGTTTTCCGAGACGGGCCGATGTTTTCAGCTGGTGAGTAGCAAGTATGTACTGTATTGTTATACATGATACTCAGAACAAAACCACTGCTGATTTAGGCAAAATGTTGCAACATCGGACGTTCGGTATAGGCCGACATTTTGCGGAACAAGCCGACACTTTCAGCCGGTGAGTAGCTGGCACATCTGACAGTGTAGTACACAGTACCAAGTCCAAAAACTCGCCACATCGGATGTCCGGTAAGGGCTGACATTTTGCGAAACAGGCTGACACTTTCAGCCGGTGAGTAGCTGGCATGTCCAATGGAGTAGTACACAGTACCAAGTTCAAAACGTCAGCGCATTGGACGTCCGGTGCAGGCCGACACTTTCCGAAAAAGGCCAACATTCTCATCCAGTAAGTAGCAGGTATGTACTGTATTGTTATACATGATACCCAGACCAAAGCCTCCCCCAATTTAGGCAAAATGTCGCCACCTCGGCCACTCGGTATAGGCCGACGTTTCGCCACATAGGCTAGGTGTCAGCCTATGTGGCGAAACGTCGGCCTATACCGAGTGGCCGAGGTGGCGACATTTTGCCTAAATCGGCTGGTGCTTTGGTCTGAGCATCATGTATAACAACACAGTACATACCTGCTACTCACCGGCTAAAAGTGTCAGCCTGTTTTGGAAAACATCGGCCTGTACTGGACGTCTGATGCACTGAACTTTGGGACTTGTTATTATATCATACAGCATTGGATGTGCCCGCTACTCACCGGCCACAAACATCGGCCTGTTTCGGAAAACGTCGGCTTGTACCGGCCGTCCGATGCGCTGAAATCTGGGCCTTGGTACTGTGTACTACATCATAGGACATCCTGGCTACTCACTGGCTAAAATCATCAGCCTGTTTCGGAAAATGTCGGCCTGTACTGAATGCCCGATTTGGCAACGTTTAGCCTAAATCAGCTGGTGCTTTGGTCTGAGTATCATGTTTAACAATACAGTACATCCCTGCTACTCACCGGCTAAAAACATCGGCCTGTTTCGGAAAACGTCGGCCTGTACCGGACGTGTGATGCGCCGACGTTTTGGACTTGGTATTATATACTACATCATAGGACATGCCGGCTGCTCACTGGCGTACCACATCGGCTGGTTTCGCAAAACGTCGGCCTGTACCGAACAGCCGAGGTGGCAACATTTTGCCTAAATCGGTGGAGGCTTTAGTCTGAGTATCATGTATAACAATACAGTACATACCTGCTACTCACCGGCTGAAAGCGTCACCTAGTTTCGCAAAACGTCGGCCTACACCGGACGTCCGCTGTAGCGACATTTTGGACCCAGAATTATATACTACACCATAGGACATGCCGGCTACTCACCAGCTAGAAACGTTGGCTCGTTTCCCAAAACGTCGGCCTGTACTGAATCGCCGATGTGGTGATGTTTAGCCTCAATCGGCTAGTGCTTTGGTCTCAGTATCATGTATAACAGTACAGTACATATCTGCTACTCACCGGCTGAAAACATCGGCCGGTTTCGGAAAACGTCGGCCTGCACCAGATGTCCGACATACCGATGTTTTGCTTCTTTGGCCCAATTTTTCTACTGATAGCATGCCAGTAGGTCTCGGCTACATGCTGGCTCAAACCATCAGCCTCAATAGCAAACAATCGGCTTACATCGGCTGTCCGATGCCGGACTGATTCACTGACACTAGCCCCGCTGCATCAGTGTACTTGTATAGGAAAGATTGGAAACAATGTAGCTACTTCTCTGGCCATTCTACAGCATTCTACTGTATTGCCGGTCAATCTCTCGGGCCTTCCGATGTGCGAGCTGCTCCGCGCGGATGGTTCTTATTGTATACATTGTAGACTTACCAAATTGGGCAATTTCCGCTGGACTCCGCGCGGACTGTTCCTATCAATACAATGTATAACTCCGCTTTGATGTGCTTATTGGTACATTGTAACTCCGCTATGTGCCTGCTGGCCCCTTTGAAATTTGTGGATAATCGTGTTTATGTGCGTAGTAACAATGCTTTCATGTATGACATCAGCAAACGCGCGAGATCCTTACAATGGCTTGATCAGGCGGCCTCATTGATGGTTAAGGTCGAAATCGACGGTTACGCATGTAAGAATGAAACCACTTTGGTAAGTGTCCGGTAAGTGTAATGATGATTTCAAAATCTCCCACCAGACTGCGCCAGAATTGTGAGAACCGCAAGAATGGTTGATTATGGGCGGGGCATGTTCATCAGCGCAAGAATGAGCTGCCTCGCCAGCCTCCATCATTGTGAGCCAACACTTTCATGATGACGTGCCCTGTCAGATCAATGCCAGAATTTTCGCCACTGCAAGCGCCGTCAGGTTGAACTTATGCGCTGAGTCTGATAGACATTACAAGGTGCACATCACAAGTTTGGACATTACAACAGTCATAAGGTTATGAGGGAGCCGTCAGTCCAGCGAGCCCGGTATGCAGCTAGCCACTCGAATAATTCATTAATAATAGTGTTATTGCAATTTAACGGCGGTACAGGATGGATACGATGGGGCACAATTAGGAATACAGAGGGGGCACGCAGGTGCGGAAGTGGCGGGAGGTCAGTGCGATTATCAATGAATTGGGGTCATGTAAGTAGCAAATGATGCATGATGGTCCTTCGTACAATGTAAGCAGCCGCGGAAAGTGGGAAATAGTGCAGAGAAAGAGTGTGCGTAAGGAAACGGTGTCAATGGGGATGGCAAGGCGCTGACAAAAATCCTTGAAGGAAAGCACGAGTGGATTTAATATGGTCTACAGATGGTAACAATGAGCACACACCTGGTTATGTGGCCTTATGCCGCTGGAGTTTGCGCTCCTCCCTCTGTCTGCGCTCCTCCCTCTGTCTGTGCTCCTCCTTCTGGTTGTGCTCCATCTCCTGGTTGCACGGGGAGCGTTCTATTTACCCTTTCCAACCGCTGGCATTTCAAGCGAAGATCTTCTTCTTCTTCTTCGTCATTGTTTTCATCGGAAACGGCCTCGACGCCTGGGAAAACCTGCCTGCAACCACAGGTGGTGAGTAAGTCACATATTCAGACAGCAGCAAGTGCACCTATTCCGCCGTGCTATTGTTTCCTGCGTCCATTCTCCTCCCTCGTCATCGCGGAACAAGTTGATAATGCGGTCATAGAATATACTCAAATTGAAGTCGGCGTCCTCGTTTGTCCAGGAACTGGCTGCGCTGAGCATTACACGTGCCTAGACCCCATCACCACTTAGTAGAATCATCTGATGGAACCTATCGACGCACCTGGACTGCAGCATATGCAATCATGTTTGGTGTCACTTGAGTGATGCCCAATTTGCGTGCATTGCATCCACGCACTAGCTTCTGAGATGGCTTTGTTGCAGTGGTAGGGCCTGTGAATATATGTCGCATCACCTTGAGGAATGTCAACATGCTAAAAATGAAATATGTGGAAAGAGAGGTACTCGAATGAGAAGCCACCCTCACAACAGCCCATGGTCCATATTATCTGGATCATATGACTCATCCGCGTACACGAAAGATGGCCAGACACTTGCACGGACTTTGATTATGCCATCCTTAATGCGTTGAATCGCGCTGCAGGCTCTGGTTCAGTGTTGGTGCTTATTGTTGAATGGGGAATACTCACCCAGGTTCGTTGGCATATTTGATGGGGCAGAGAAGATTTGCGCATATTGGACTGTTAAACCCTCTTGAGGATTTATCAATACTTTGTAGCTCGGGGGGAGTGGGGTCGATATCATTGAGTAAGAGGCGGGACACTTTTTCAGACTTGAGGTATCGTTGCTACGGCACATACCACTCATGTGTGAAAGCTACCAAGGTCACTATCCACGGAGTTCATATTCAAAGAGAGGGGATCTACCTCCTGAAGAAGAGATTCCCACTGAGTACCATATTCATTCTTCTGAAACTCGTCAATGAGACTCTGGAAACCAGGTAGCCGCTTGATGAGAATATTGTATGCTTCTACGAAGCGCCGATGTTCAAGTTTCGCTCTAGAGAAAATATGGTGCATATATGTGCTTCAAAGGATGGTTCAAGATGTAGATAACACTCACGGTTCCCCCAAAGCCTGAATATCTGGGGAATCAACAGGAATACATCCTGTGGCAACAATAGCATCGAGGGATCTGAATGGGTCGGCCAACCATGAGATTGCCTTTCCAATTGTTTCGAGGTATTGTGTAGCCGCATCCACGGCCTCACGGTCGCTGAGCCAATGGTGAGTGAGTATCTCCGGAGTGAAATTCTTGACACATATGCGTACATTGTGATCTCAGTTTGGACAACGTGACTTGAGCGCTTGCGCTTCCCGAGGGACTGCCGATCACGGAGACCTCGTATAATCTGTTCAAGTTGTTGCTGAGCAGGTGTAGGGGGTGTAGACATGATAAGGGGATGGGATGGGGGAGAGGAGAAAGGGTGTCAATGAGTACAGAATTGCAAGTGGCGTACTTATAGAGACGACAGTCTCAGTTCTAAGTCACACGTGATGGCGTCAATCAGGAGTTAGGGGAAGTGATATAAGTGTTGTACTATACTACAACTTCCTAATAATCAGCAAATCCTTCTTCTGCTATAATGTCCTCAGCTTCTTCTTCATCTTCATCATCACGGTTAGCGTCAACATCTGGCTCACTGTCATCCATTTCATCACTGAGATCTTCATCTTCAATGCCAGAGTTTTCGTTGACAAGCGCATCGACTTCGTCCTCATTGAGGAAAAGATCAGGCTCTTCGACACCATTATTGCCCGGCTCATCCATGTCCATGGGTTTACTAGGATCTTCATCGAGCTTGTCATCTTCATTCGAGGACCCCGGCGTATTGGGTTTTGTTTGCGTGCGGTGCCCAATCCTGCCGCCTCGGTAACGCATCACCATATCGCGATCCACAAACCTATAATGTGTGGAACATCAGTGTAAGTACAGGAACAGATGTTTGACATTCTCACATGTTAACGTAGTAGTAAGTCCAGTCTTTGCTTTCTTGTTGTGGGTGCCACACGACGGAATTGTAAGGAAGAAGCAAATTCGTTTGACCAAAATGAAATGCCGGAATTAAGTGAACCCCGCGTATGATTTCACTTGGGTTCAGAAAGCCGAAAGCATCAGCCCAGCCACGTTCGTCATCCTCTGGAATAAACCCAATATGATGTAATTGGCGGCTTGACCAACCGGAATGAGAGTTCGAATCAGCACCAAACCAACGTACCCAGAGGACTTCGAGTCTTTGAGAATTATTTGCCATATTCTGCTGACGGTGAATCACTTCCACATGGAAGATAGCAATTATCCTCCCGTACCAGTATGGGTCGCAATTGGGATTAACACTTCCATCCATAGTCTGTTCAAGCGACGGGGTCATGAAGTCGGAATGGGTACGGGGGTTAAGACTGTCTTGATCTCTTCATCCATCATATGTTGTGTAATTGATATGTAGAACCTTGTGGAAGAAGAGCCGGTCATTAATAATGATGACTGTATTGAGCTCATCGGATGAGAATTGTTGTTCGTCGCCATCATAATCAAGTTGTCGCAACCAAGCAAGAAGATGCTGCTTCAGACAAGGAATAAAGTTCTGCGTGGAAGGGAAAGTCAATTGGTGGAGAGAGTATATGAAGTTCAAAAACTTACATGAACTGCAGGATCACCTTCATGATCGGAAATGAACCTGTAGATATTCTTCCACGTTCGTCGTTCCTCCGAAATTTGGTGATGGGCTCGGGGAGAGACAGGCAGGAGCCGTTCTGAGATGTTTGTAGGCAGGGGCTGGGCATGCTCGTGTGACGTTTGCGCCGGAGTGGTCTCCCCATCCAAGCGACATCGGATAGCTCTTAGCAACCGATGCCGTCTTTCAAGCTTCACAACTTGATGAGCATATTTGTTCTTGTTGGTTCTTGCGTAAAACCATTTGACCCGTCGATGAGCCAGTTCACCCTACAGCAAGGATTAGACACTATGACAGACAACAGGGTATTTAATGAAATAATACTTACTATTTGAGTTGAGTATGAATCTGTTGTCCCGAAGTGTATGATGTTCTGAACGTAGTCACCTAGCGCATGCATTTTGTATGTGACGAGGTTGAAGAGTTTTGGTACGGTGCTAATATCTGCGGAAGGAACTGGGTTTGACGTGTTCGGGGTTTGCTGCGCGCCGCTTGACTTTGCAGCTGTTCGACGCATGCGAGCATCCTTTTCACGTGGTAACTCTTTCGTCACGTACCCTGGGCATAGCTTATCTCGGAATTTTCGAAGGTGTTGCCCGAGCTGCTTGGTGGACTGCGTAAGACTCTCCAATGTCTCATCCGTGTGCATTCGAAGCTTCGCAAGAGCATGCCATTCGGCCAGGATGAATAGAAGGTCGAGTAGCATCTTGTCATGGGGAGCTGGCAGTAATCCTTCAAAGACTGGCATCGCACACTAGTAGAAGCCCTGGCGTATCACAACCATTGCTATATCCTTGAAGGTGGGAGTACCACATACCTGGAGAAGGTCTTCAAAATCTCTACCAGCCAATTTCTTCATGGCTGCCGCATTGTTGTGAAATCGTCTGATGGTTGTTCGCCCAAATGTTGGAACCTTGCGGAACCTGGACATGCTTGAGCTGCAATAACCACAAGATACGAATACATCTTACCGCTCATTGAGAATAGATACTGTATTGCTGCCGATGACATGAAGAATTCGGACGCAATGTGTGAATACTGCCTTCCAAACACCTAGTTCAAATTCATGGAGCAGATCTGGGACGAACATGGAGTAAAAGTTAAATCCGTGAGCTCGAAGCCTTGAGAAAGCGTTCCGTGTTGGCACCAAGGATTCTGCCTTTAGCACCTTGTCAACGGCTGATCCAGCAACGAGCCGGCCTTTCGAAAAAATCCAGTCGCGGACAGTGTTAATCTTCCGCTGTAGCCAGGGTGAATCCTGACGAGTAGATCGCGCTCTGGTCTTCATGTCTTTCTGCAGCCCGAGGTTGGGTATGTCCGCCTTTTTCACCAAGCAACGAGGGCATGGACATCCACCCAAGTACTTGATTGTTGCGAGGAGAACCCTGTAATAAATTCGCTTTCAGCATGTATAGAGATTTGGTGTGCAAGGGATGAGCCACACTTCTCAGGATAATCGGCTGAGTACGTGAGTATACGGGGGAATATCCGTCTCTCAATGCCGTCAAAACATTTGATGATAATGCCGTGAGCGTATGCGTCGATGTATTCAGGTGTTAAAAGCAATCCCCAGACGGCGTGCATCAGCTCGCGTTTGAGGTGAGTGAGCATCTGTGCCGATGGGGGAACTCCGAAATGATTTCGGTATTGATCAGTGAGGTTATCAGGAAGCTGTTCCACATTAGTTAGAGACAGTAATAATAATTTAAGAATTAAGACAAACTGAAGGTATATATGCCTGATGATTGCAGGCATTTGCTGTAGGTCTCGCTCTGGTATATTTCGATTGATTACCCCATAGCGTGTACAGTGGCCACAGCAAAGCATTACCGAAGCTTGCAAGATGAGTCGAGTCGGAACAAAACATCTGTGCTGCAATGACACTCTCAATGTTGGGATCGGAGGGCAAGCCCAGATGAGCTTCCATCATGGCGGAGGAGGTATAAACCTCGCCATAAACGTGTTGATGCCCGGGGGGGAGAGGCGAGAAAGGCTCGTGAAAAGGTGAGTTTTCCGGAGTTACCATGGTGCTAACATCGGGGCAGTGACAATACTCGAATGGCGTCAAATGAAACTCCTCGAATGACAGTCCTTGAAATGATTCACGGAGTACATCAAGGAGCGGCCGAAGCAGTATACCCTTCACCTCAAATTCAGGTGCCTCGTCTTCTGAGCACTTGACTTTATCTGTGGGAAGGCGGATACGTGCAGTACATGTTTGCCAACCTTTGGCTTGGTTGAAGAGAGTGTCTTCAACAGCGGAGGTTCGAGCCCCATCAACCAGTGTATCGCCTGCGACATCAAATCCATGGTCAAGACAGTCAGTTTCACGTCGACAGGAGAAGCCAGTAAGGTCCTCTTTGTTAAAATCATCTTGTAGAATGACACCGTGAACCAGGGAGTCTAGTTCTGCCACCGATTTCTGGTTTGATCCACTGTAGAACCAGCACATAAGGTGGGCAACAGTAGCTGAGAGGAACGGGAACCAAGGGCTCGTTGTATCTCAAGTCTGTGGCGATACTAAGGGTACTGGTTGGGGAAGATCAGCATTTACTGCCGGGCAGAGGTGAAAAGGCGAGTCACACAAGTCTTCTAGATTGACTTCTCCATCAGGATCTCGGCTCGGACGAGATGGATATATCTTGTATAGGCCGTGAGGATTGGGCTGGGTGTAATAACACTGACGAGGCAGAGGATCTGGCTCATTTGGTGCCGGTGGGACTAGGGGTTCAGCTACAGCCGCTGGGGGGAGCTCCGGCGGATTGTCCTGCAAGTAACGTCTTGGAAGTACACGCCGATGGATGCGGCGCCCAGCAGCGCTGAACTGAGGCTCTGGCGACAGAGGTGGTGGTTGTAAAGGTGGCGGCTCCTGGCAAACTCAGTATGAGGGAGAGCTGCAGTGCGAGTAGGAGCTCACTTCTTGTATGGGGTCAACCTGCATGAACTGCCATGGATTATGGAATATTAGTGATACGACCACTCCTGAAAATAAAATGGTGCATACGTCGTTGGGTATATCCAACGGGAGGCTGTTGAGCTGGGCAGCTTCCTCGGCAGTGCGAGCTGCGGCCAACTCTTGAGACTTACGTCGACATGGGACCTGGTGCCGAGATAAGCTTCGACTGACTGTCCACGGACCATTGATGTGGCATATGTTACAGTAAACCATCGTCAAAACCGTGAATACGAGGCTTAAACGGATGAGCATGAAAGCACGAGAGATTCAACAGAGAGTGGGGCATGCCACTTGATTTATATCACTGCTGCCAGAATGCATTGGTTATTTGTCGGACGAGATAGAGCTTATATTTGCGGTACAGTGGTGATCGATAGTCTAGATATCAAGCTCTCCAGCGTGTGGAGAGCTAGCTTCAGCCATTAATAGCCAGAGCCAATGTGTGCTATCGGGCCAGAATTCCGCGCGACACAGACATCGGAGGTGCCCTAGAAATTTCGAATAAGCACACAAGCTGCATCATATTGGCACAACCTGACCAATTTATGACCAAATCATGCCAGACTTATGGTAGATGACAATCCTGGAATTGATATTGTCAGAGGCTTGCCAGCGTTCTGCGGATATTGTACGGAATGACCGGATATCCGTCATATGCCATGTACCTGGTCAAGGCAAACCATTCTTGAATTGGACGGTCGTGCCAGTGTCATGTGGCTGCTTATGGGACAATCTGGTTGCTACATTGTCAGAGTGTTGTCGATGTGGGGACGGACTGGCAGCATACTGGTCAATCGCGGTCAGTATGGGAGATCTGTGCTGAGCGGTTCAGTCCGATGACACGTGATCGTAATCCGATTGGGCAGCCCTTATTTGTAGTCATTTACCATGGCCCCCATGCTCGACAAGACTTCGGGTGTTTTGCTGATGGACATAGTCATGAATCTGACGGTTTCATGGCCAGGAATTTCGTCGTCACATACGACCCAGCGACTGGATTATGTTTCAGAAATACTCGTGGCGCGTCTACGCTATTAACTCTGACAGCTGGGCTCCCGACTTCGTCATTTCTGCTTTTGTCGACATCGCGTCGAGCCGTCCTAGCACCGACCTCCTCCCAAATCTACGTCGATTGATCTACGATAACAGTAAACTCTCGTTCCAATTCCTTCCCCTTTTGTCTCCTCCTCTCTCACCTATCTGGATCTGAGTCTCATGGACGGGGAGAGACCTACGACAAAAAATCTGCAGAGAGACCTTGTCGTATCTACCCGAGAAGGCTTTAGAACACCTCGTGTTACAAACAGACGGCTCTACGGTCGGCGTGCAAACTGCTGATGCCATACAACTGAATCTACTATTCGCCGCCCTTCCAAGTTTGAAGAAAGTAGTGATTTTCAACTGCTTTCTTCACCACTTTGTATGTCTGCGCTCTTGCCCATGTGTAGAGCTTGCAGTCCTTGACGAGATATGAAACCAGCGACGAGGATCTACCCGACCTCGACACTACGGAACTGCAATTTCCCAACACTTTCCCATCTCTAACCCACTTCTCGATTGAAACACACGCCTTTAAGGATGTCGCATCCTTTCTTGATGCATGCCGACCCTGTGCACTACACTCGATTTCTGTCTCTTCTCCTGAGGTGGAAGACCACGAGGCGTTTTCGTGCCTCTTCAACATAGCTGGTTCCGTGTGTCTGGAGCTGAAGGAGATCTTTCTGGAGAGCGTGGATCGGAAAATTATAACCACTCCACAATCGAGTCTATTAAAAGAATCCTTCAGCATGCTTTCTGGTTGCCTCAACTTGAGCCCTGGCGCGGCACAACGCCCTTCCTTTACTCCTCAATATCGAGACCATCAGTGAGCGCTTGAGCTTTTGAAGGGCCTGTCGTCCCTGCATATACTCTCTCTTAGCGAATATTCCGGCACAGAACCAACCCTGCCCCTCGCTTGTCTACCAAAGCTGGCACCATTGTGCCCGCAGATGGTCAAATTAGGGTTGTCCATGGACACATCGTCGGTTCCGGACGCAAGGTCGCCCCACCAGAACGATTCGCAGTGTTTCAAGAGGTTGAATCATCTGGATGTGGGGCGCTCTCCTCTGAAATCCTCGGCGCTCCGAGTCACCGCTTTCTTGAGTAGCATCCTTCCTGTAGGATCTAACCTCTTTTACACCCCCGACTACTCTCAACCAGCTGGTCGACGCGATACCGAGTTCAACACCTGGACGTCGGTCGCTGACTTCCTCCCGACATTGAGGGTGAGTAAGATGTCGGTTGAAGAAGTCGTAGAAGAATGAAATCATCCAAGATGTACTATAGCAAAGAAGAGTCCAAAATATCAGTTCTGATCAGCATGAAAAAGGTTGTCGGGCATCGTACAAGGACCCTAAGTGGACTTTGGGAAGCGAATTGCATTACCATTGCTTCCGAAGGCGGGCCCCGTCTGAGCGCATCGTGTGATATGTGCGATTGGCTACCGCCTGGGAAGGAGTGATTGAAACTTTGGGATGGAGAACACAATGACACTTACATCGGAACACATTGCAACGAGTGTCTAGATTAAGAGTGCAGCATATCATTTCCCAGTACCACTCCAGATTGGTCATCTAGAATACCTATTAGTATATATACATACAGGTGAAGTATAAGCAGCATAAATAGTATTCACGAGTGTCTCATTTTGCGCGAGACCTCTGAGGACAAGGTGAGCGTATTGAACGCCACTGTTCGAGCCAGAATTTTGGAGGAGGCAGCCATCGTTATGGCGGCAGACAGCGTCAACGCGAGCGGTACAATTCACCTGTGTTGCTCGTGAGATGCGCGGCGCACAGGTCCAAATACCATGTTGTGCACGCGATAACGTGATATACGTACTAAGTAGATCTGAGAAGAATAGCACTGAACAATATAGATCTATAGTTGAGGATGGTCGATAAAGGATTGTGTACATATTTACAATGTTGATATTCGCAATTCCAGCAGTAATGCGGTAAAACGCTGTCAATAATACGGCCTGCTTCGCCCAACATATTCCTCCTCTGAAACAGTCTCCACGAGGATATCCACGCCTACATCCCAGTGTTGGAACCATTCATCGTGCTGCCTACATTCCCAACGGACGATATTCGGCATATCTGTCACGTTTCCAAACCGGACCTCTTTGTACAAGATCTGTTCCGCTATGACACGGAAAGCGCGAGAGGACTGAAGCACAGAAAGAATGGTAGACGTGTCGTTCACGCATTTGAAGATGTCATTCAACAGCTCGACGGGGAGACGAGGAGTCAGACACATTTCGACGCAATGGTAGTGGTTGTGAGTGAAGAGTGGATGTAAGGGCCAAGAGGGAGAGGTGGCATCATTGAGCCTGGGAATTGGGAGTGTTGCTTGGGCCGTCGAGGTAAGGTGGCAGTGAGCCACTCGTCGTGAAGCCCTTCGTCTACCCACCGGCAAGTCAGCACTGGAGCGAAATAATGCTCGATCGCAACCGAGCGAGAGGCGAAGCGCACAAGGAGGTGAGTTGGTACATTGCTTGCCCTTCATGCCGCCTAACTACCTATTGACCGTCTCGCAGTTAGCCAACCTGGATAGAAAGTTACCTGGACGTCCAAATGATTTCGCCATGATACTTGACATTCTTGTGGTGACTTGCTCAGATATGCCATATTATATGGACTTCTAGGACACCAAGCGTTGGGGCGGCGTGCTCGTTTAAGCGCCAAGGTATTCGGGTGGAGCCAAGATGTCTACGGAGAGCTGTTCCTCTGTGCCGATGATATGGGTCAGTTATAGATAGGAGAGGTTGAAGAAAGAACGCACCATGCCCATCTGAAGGTCATTTGCTATGAGCATGTCTCGTCGTTTGATACACTGAGACATGGGAAACAAGGAGTTAGGCTTCGGAGGCAGACTTTTAGCATAAGCCTACAAGAGACGATGTCGAACAGACCTCGAAGCACAGTGCTGCAAAGGTATGGTCAAATCTCTGTTGACCCTACAACGCGAAGATGTCAAGCACCCAAAAACTGGGCCGCTCAGAACGCAGAAAAAATCAAAAATCTCAACGGTAGCAATTCACAATTCCGGCTCCCAATAACCTCAGCACGACAACGAGATAATTGAATTTTGGTCTTACCTATCGTCCTAACATCCCCCACCCTCTCTGATCCCTGGCCCCGACGGTTTGAATATCCTTGGATACCACTTAGTACTCGCTCGTTCGTCCATCGCTTGGCCGTTGTACAATGCACACTTGAGTGAGCGGTCCATGATAAGTATAGGGCAGGTAGGGCAACACCGTAAGTGTAAGGGCATTGGTAGCATGAGGGAGTGTATTGAAATGTAGAGGTATGGGATAGACGGGACTCAAAAGTTGGTTGTGGGTGGCTCGATGTGACCGCAAGCTTAGCGCGCAGTTCCAAAGGTCTCTGCAAAACAGGATGACACCCCCCCCTTTCTTATCTTTGCCTTCCTGCTTCCGCAATCACATTCCTTGCCCCCCACTCAAGCCTGCCCTATCCCGGTGCTACAGTAGTAGCTGATGCCGGGTGCGGGATGTTTCAGGTACTTAAGTGGATAGCAAACCTTCGTGCGAGATCAGCTTCGCTTATCTCGCCGTTGGTACGTGTGATTCGTGCCCTCCTTAGAGCTTCGCTCACTCTCTGCCTTTCAGCTCATACCATATAGCTTCCTGTTATACTTACTTCTCCCGAAGTTTTGCTTCGCATAATCTACATCTAAATCTCATTATTTCATGTCCCATGCCGCTAGTCCATCTCCTAGCCCCCCGCCCAATCCTCCGCCCGATCTACCCGAAGATCCTATCGCAGCGAGAGCCAAAGCTTGCGAAGATCTCGTTCTCGCATGTGTTGAGGGAAAGTTCAGCATTGTTGACTTGGTCGATAAACTCGCAGTTGCCGGCGCCACTCCTGCCGAAGCAGAGGACTTTATCCAACAAGCGCAACAATCCCTCAGCGCACTCGCTAATTTACGAGAAGCCACCCCGGCTGGTTTATCCGACGAGGAAGCTACCGCATTCCGAAAGGCAAGAGACGAAGCAACTACTAATGCGCAGACTCTGGATCAACAACGGGCCCAGGAAGCTGCTGATGCACTTAGCTGGAACTTGCTCAGAGCAAAAGTCATCTCTGCTAGCTCCCTTATCGATCCCTCTCCTTTCTCAAAGTCTCTCTCCGGTTACGCTAAGCAGTTGGCCAACCTCATCGGTTCCCCCTCTTCGTCGCAATCAAGCGGCGCAATTCCGTCTTCAGTTCTCGATGCAGCCCCCCATCTCGCTAAATTGGTCTCAGATCTTTCGGACTCGCAATCTTGAAGCGACCTGGAAACTCAGAGAAGCCTATGCAACTGATAAAGCAATCGATTCTATCATTGATCTTCTCCAACGTCAGCACATGCACGAGCCTATTGCCCGATCTATTTGGCGCGATATTATCCAGGACAGATATGTCAACTTTGAGAAGCTATATGCTTCAATCCTCCCTGGATACGATCACCGTGATGAAGCCAAGGAGTTTGTCAGTGGGTACGCTATCATCAAGAAGGATAGTGTCAATGTTCGCCGCCCTCTTAGTGACGAAGCGGATTGGATCCGTGTCTTCGGTGCTTGGGAAGCAGCTGTCATCATGGTGTATCTGCACCGCAAAAACGAACTTGTTTCTTATCACCGATACATATCAGACCTCTTCCACGCCATCCCGTCTCCCCTCACTACTATTCGCCTTGATGCAGAAGTTCGAGAACGTTATGCCAGGTCGCCGTTCCGCCTTGATGACCGGTCAAAGATGGACATACCTCTTTACGTCCAAATCTTTCGAGGGTCTCCACTCGCTGCCACGAAGAATAAGAGACCTCTGGCTGCAAACTCTCCTACCTCTCCTCCGAAACGCAGCCTGTCCGTTTGCCTCAACTGGAACTTCGGTAACTGCGCAGATCCATGCCCAAATAAGCGTAGGCATGGCATTTGCTCTGAGTGTGGAGACAAGCACCGAGCCCGAGACGTTGATGAATGCTTCAGTGCCCTTCGAGCAAGTCGACAGCGAGCAGGAGGAGGTCAGGACTCGAGTCGCAGAGGCCCAAGCGGGTCCTAGGCGTTTTGAGGTGGAAAAGCGAAAAGGAGAACCTTTAGATCCTCTACGATACCGCCGATTCACCTGGTCGTCGAATAAACTGAATAATACATCTCCTTCAGCTTTGTATACTGAGTCCGCTCCTCCTCTTCCTTCCCCTCCAGAACATCTTCTCAAGGACCCCGCAATTTCTCATGCAATCAATCTCACTGGAGATCGAATCCATGTTAGCACTCCCTTTGATATCAACAAGTTAGAGAACCAACTTTCGGATCACCCCAACAAACCATTTGTCAAGTCCGTAATCAAAGGACTTCGAGAAGGTTTTTGGCCATTAGATGAGGGCGAGTGGAAACCGTCCGAACAAGTCGACATTGAAAACTACGCAACTAGCGACAAAGACCTTGAGGTGATTAGGAATGAATTCACGCGACAAAGAGGTAGCTTTAGGTCGATGGTCCGAGGGATTCGACACTCTGGAAGACGGAATGATTGTCTCACCATTATTCGTCGTCTGGCAGCATGGGAAAGGAAGGTTGGTCATTGACCAATCAGCCTCTGGTCTCAATGATGGTATCCCCCGCGAAGAAGCTAAAGTCTCTTACGATGATATGCGTCCTTTCGGCCAGTGCCTTCACAACACTCGTGAAGACTACGCTCACCGAAAACTCATTCTCTTCAAAAGTGATGTTGCTTCCGCATTTCTCAATCTCCCAGCACACCCGATCTGGCAACTGCGCCAGGTAGTCAAAGTCGACAACAAATATCATATCGTCCGTCGTCTCGTTATCGGCAGTCGAGCATCCCCAAGAATCTGGTGCGCCGTCTCTGGCTTACTGTGTTGGCTTGCCATCGAGAAGCTGGGTGTCACCGGCCTTCATGTTTATATGGATGACTTCTTCGGTTGGGACTTTGCCGACAATCTTGTTTATTTCCATGGCTCGCTCCGCCCTAGAAAACAAGTTCAGCTCTTGCTTTCCTGGGACGCGATTCGGTGTCCATACGAAGATCGGAAACAGGAGCATGGGTCTCCTTTGAAGATCATCGGTTTTTGGGTGGACATAGTCAAAGGATCAATCTCACTTCATCAATCTTCCATCGACGACATAGTTCTGAAAATCAACACCTTTCTCGCGACTCCGAGGCATAGACCAACTCTTAAAGACTTCCAGCATCTCGCCGGGCATCTGAATTGGTTACTCAATGTTCTCCCTTGGGGAAAGCCGGCCACCTTCGAGCTCTACAAGAAGACCAGTGGGAAGACTATCCCACATGCAGGAATCACCATCAATAAAAATATCACCGAGGAGCTTACATGGCTTCGCGATATCATTCCACGAGCTGTTGGCATTCGCTTTGTCAACAGTCTTCACTGGAAGGATGAGGAAGCAGACCTCATCATGTGGACCGACGCGACTCTACGTGATGGTTTAGCTTTCGTATTCACCGGTCATGGCTTCTCCTACAATATTGTTGAACCACGCAACCTTCCATCCTCTTCCAGCTCTTCTAATTCAGCGGACATCTTTTTTCTTGAGCAGATTGGGACTCTATCGGCTTTATGTCACGCTGCAGGCATGCATCATCCCCCACGCCGTCTTCTCATCTGGACAGATAGCTTGGATGCAGTCAGCGTGTTCAGCTCACTTTCACCCTCCAATGCTATGCACAACGCACCTCTTCGAGCTGCTGCCGAAATCATCATTGCAACAGGCATCAACCTCAGAGTTCAGCACATCGCTGGCACAGAAAATATTCGGGCCGACCTCCTATTCCGATTGATGTTCGATGATTATCGAAGAAAGTTCCCATCGGATAAGCTTCATTCTTTCCACCCACCTCGCCACCTTCTTCCTCTGGCATGGAGGTTGCTCTTCTGAGGTCGCTACCTTCATCTCGTCGCTCAGCCCCAGTCAGGCGCCCAGTTCAGTTGGAGGACTTGGATGCAAGAGTGGCATTGCTCCAGTCAAGTGCGGTGGAAAATAGTACTAAGAAGGGGTATATTACAGGTGTTCGTGATTACTGTTCATTCTGTGTTGCACACTCTCTCCCTCTTGACCCTACTCCTCAGACTCTTGCCCGATACATTGCCTACTCGTCACTATACATCTCCTCTGCCTCCAAATACCTATCCGGCGCTCGCTACTTTCTAATGCACATCTTTCCGGATTTCGATACGAACCGTTCACACCCACTCGTACAAGCCGCGATCAAAGGATCCATGAAAATGCGAGGTTCAAACGTTAACCGTAAACTTCCACTCCGTCTCCATCATCTATCTGCCTTTCTCGCTATCGCACGAAGATCAGATACTTATGATGACTTGCTGTTCATCACCTTGCTATCAGCATGCTTCTTCGCCTGCCATCGTTCTGGAGAAGTCGTTATTAGCGACGATAAGAAGCTCTTGGATTGGCGGAAGGTGATCAAACGGTCAAGCTTCGTATCTTCAAACGGTCGCGTTGCATACCGTCTCCCATACCATAAGGCGGACCGTTTTTACCACGGCTCTGACATTCTCTTCATGCGCTTTCATGCCGTCGATGCCTGCCCAGTCTTATTGTTACAGGAGTACATCAAACTTCGGGACTCCATGCATGGTGCTAGGCCGGCATTGTTCATCCGAGAGGATGGTTCACTGCCTACTAGGCGCTGGTTTATTTCAAACCTACACCATGTTGTCAATTACGACTATGGTGGTCACTCAGCTTGTGCCGGTGGAGCAACATTCTACGCATCGCTAGGGCTTTCTGAAGACATCATCCAGGCGCTCGGGCGTTGGAGCTCTGAGGCATGGAAGATCTACATTCGGGAGAATCCTACTATCCGCGCTGAGCTGCAACTTGCTCATCGCGCTTAACAACCACTTCCATTACCTGTCTGTCTCGTGTTCCTCATCCTCATCATCTTTCACACCACCACCATCCCCCACACACACCACTTCACAGCCCTTTAGCCCTTCACACTCACATCCAATACATCTATCCGGCTCTCGCGAGCCCGTTTTGGCTATACCGCGGTCAGCCACAAAAGTCAGAGGTTCGAAGTTGATTCTAAACCAAGCCACACTTTCTTCCCCTTTACCCTGAAATACGGCCCATCTTCTGCCCGAGTCCTCTGGGTGCTTCCCCCCCAGGACCGGTTGCCGAGCTCATGCTCTTCGCCCTGCGACTATGAACTGCATTATTCGAATTGATGGTAGATTTGTTCATGATGTTTCCGGAGTTTATCGAAGAAGTATTGGTGGTCGAGTTATCTACGACGTAGTTGCTGTCGACCGAGTTGAATGTGGCTTCACCGTTGTTCACTATGTTACCGGACGACGTCCAGGCGGCAGGGGGACCGGTGGTGGCGTGAGTGGAGGTGGCCGCTGCTGAAGTACTCAGGTCCAATGGCGCCATCCCGCTCTTAGCAGAGGCGGTGCGTGCCTCTAGTGCCACTAGGATGGCTCCTTGTTGGCCCTGTATGCGGTAGACAGCCTCTCTAACGGCAATGTGCGACTGTAGCTGTGAGTCTAACATGTCAAGCCGAGTTGGCCTTCACGATGGCTTGAGTACTCACCTCGAACATACGCAAATATCTCTGAGACTCCTCTTTACATTCCTGGATCCTCTTCGCGTCGTCTCCACGAAATAAGAAACTCGAAACAACGCCTCTCGATGCTCCAAAGTCCACCGCTTCTTTGATTATACTGACAGCGACGAAACCGACCGTAAGAGAGGGAATGATCAAGGGCGGTAGCACTCACCGGAGCAACACTAAGAGAGAGTGTATCAAACCTTGGGGGAGCACGCGCCCCTCCTGGTCACAATCTTCGCAGCTACGCATTACCGCGTGCACGAGACCACAGCCATCAGCGGCCAACGATCTGAAAGCTGACTTGTTTCCACGCAGGCTCTATCAGATATAGAATAGATGAATATCCCATGTGTCAATGTTGGGATTTCGCTGACTGGAATCACGTCGAGCAAAGAGATGGCTAGATTAGCAGCTTCCTGCAAGTTGGGTACATGGGCGAGGAGGGCGGCTTGCTCTAGCTTCGAGAGCACGTCCTCAGCGCGGGCTTGATGCCAGTTTCCATCACTACTTGCAGTCGACGCCTCGAAGTTCGCCCGCCTGAGCGCTTTCTTGTCCTCTTCGTTGATGACACCATTCTTTGAGTGTGCTAGTCCCATGGGTCTGAGATCTGCTGCGGTTGAAACGTTGAAAGCTGTTACTGGGAGTTTGGGATAGAGGCTGCATTGAAATAGCCGAAAAAAGGCGGTATATATTTATTATTGACTCGCGTCCGATTGGCAGGCCGAGCCCGAGCAAAAGAGGAAAAGGCTGGGGACGTGGCTTCTGAAGGGCTTCAGTGGAGGGCGCAGCACGCAAAAGTGTCCAAAAAGCCGCGAAAGGCATTTTTGTGATTTTTCTGATGTCGCATGCGGTTTGGGCGATATTAAAGTGCATCATAAATGGACGAAACAATAGACAAACGAATAGAAGCACTTGGGTTGTTCGCTTTCGGGCGGGTTGGGATGGAAGGAATGGAAGGAAGTTGTAGCTGTGTAACTAGGAGCGGTGAGGGAGTCCCCAATGCCATTGTCGTGATCGCTGCGGATGTGATAAGGAGTTTTCTGTGAAGCTCCACTTCTCCTAGTCAGAAAGAACGATGTGGGATGGCTGTGTGAAAGGCATCCACGCGAACTACATTAGCGCCTGAAGTTCCCTGGGCTATCTTCAATCTATCATATATATGATCGTAAAATGAGCACGCTGTCCAACACAGGACGTGTTACAGTAGATGCGTTAGAATCGATACAAATTCAACCTATTTTATAAGATCAGCATCGTGCGAAGCCGGGGCGGCAGACAACACATACCATTGAGAGGCCGCTTGGGCAATTGTGTAGGGCCTCCCTCGCCACGTCCCAGAGGAATCCATGTCATGCATTCTTCAGGGCATCGTTATCATGAACAAGGGGCACTTGATCTTGCAGGGTAGACGAGGATACTCGAGACAACATTGATTACGACGTCAACCATGGCCAGGTGCAAGAGGGCTGATAGCCAATGTCGAGTACCGGGTCCATAAACAGCGGCCGCTTTTCGGAGCGCAGGCCAGTTTCCAGTTGAGTTCTGCCGTTTTAAGAGTAAGTTGGTTGTATCCGACACGAATCCACGTTCCCTCATTTGTTTGATACTTGATGAGAAATCCAGTCAACAGCCGGAGACACTGAAAGTAAAGTCCAGGTGGAAGGTAAGTACACTGCGTGGGTGATGTCAACAAAGAATGGCATACCGTTCAGGGAGATGGGGGACTAGCGAGCATCTGCATGCCGATACCTTTATACGCGGGGTCTTCATATGATGACTGGATAGAATCCCAAATGAAATGGGCGGTTGCCAGCATACGGCAGAATTGAGTCAGCAGTGATGTAAGGGGCGTTTCCGGGCTGTAGCGGAGAAACGGCGAGGCATGGGCGTCAGAAGCGAAGAACATGACAGGGAACAAGGTGCCCACGAGTCGATCTGCTCGCACAGATGCCAAGAGGGAGAGTTGCGCAACGGATATCGTTTGCAGCGTTTGAAGTGCAATTTTCTGTTAACAAGGAGCCGTCAACGTTGAGATAAAATGGAAAACAACGTAAAGGGAGGAAGATTGGGAGGAGTCACGAGGGGGCGAAAGCAATTGGACACATTGCGTTATGTTCAAAGCCCGGAAGGCAGACTGGGAGCGTGTCGGCCAGAGTGTCAATGAAAATAGAGTGTCATGGGTTATATAAATGTGCGAGGGCGACGATACAAAGACTGCGTCAAGCTAGCAAAACACACTGTCACCTAAATCTATATTCAGTGTCAGAAACGAGGAAATATGTGTTGATTTCGCGACTCACGCAGAAGCGTAATTTCTCTCTCGTTCTCAGGACGATCAGCCTGACTCGATTTCAACGAAGAAAAGAACTTTCTGTGCTACGGAAGAGCGCAAGGTATTGTGCGCGAAATACTCCCCGAGGACCTGTAGCTGTCCCTCAAGTCGTGGCTACAAAGGTCGATATCAGCACTACCGAGACCTGGAGGGAGGTCACAGACCTTAAGTCGGAACAGAACCGGCAGCACGCCTTCGACCCCCTCTGCCGGAACTTTGGGCATGTGTTCCTATCGCTCGGCTCTTTGTCATACCCACATCGTCCCCCGTCCCCATCCCATTACGTCCTTGTCCGTTCGCCCATCCCTTTTGACCGGTATTGTACGGATTATTCGAATTCGCCGTTGAGACGTTCAGGATGTTTCCTGAGCTAACGGAGGGATTGCCCGTCGTCGAGTTGTTAATGGCGTAGTCGCCGTTGACGGAATTGAATATTCCTAAGCCATTGTTGGTTGATGTTTGCGAAAGCTGTAAAGCTGGAAACGTATGTGGAGTAGTGTTCCGTCAACAACCCGGCGGTTAATAACGGTTAATAACATTAGATACTCAAAGGTCAAAAGTTGTGGATTATTAACATATGGTACTAGTAGCGTGTTCCTGAATATACATTTGATTTTTGTTGGATTTTGAACACTTTGATATTCTCTCATATATCTGGTGCTCGCATACAGCATGAATACTCAAAAGTATCTACAGGAGTTGTCTACACTCCTTCAGTTCCTTCCAAGCTCACTACCCGAAGGATGCGAACATCACGAATTCCGCAACTGGAAACCTGATCCCGAGAAACTGGCTGAATTCGGAGCCAGTGAGTCAGTCTTGAACTGAGACTTGGAGGTGTCGCATCAGCAAAAAGGGAATCGTCTGGCGGGCGGCATACCAGGCCTCATTAGACAGTATAAGGCCCGAAATTCCATACCAGGCTCGCCAGCATATTGCGCGCGGGACCCGGCGATAACGGAAATGGCCAGCACCTATCAGACCAACCAGACAAGCGATATTGACCACAGTGGTGCATCTTGTACGCACTACCACGCTGCTTTGCCCCAAACACCTGGCAGGTCTCTTCAGCCTTGTAAGCCTAAGCACACCAGTCAGATGTGGGATTATCCTCAGAATCCTTATAGCACACTGCCGCTTCCTCGCATTGAAATACCAGTCCAAAAAAGATGTAGAATATATATTCAATGTGACGTGAAAATACATGATCCTGCGACGATGACACTATATAGACAATGTGGGCTCCTACGTAGAGGACTCTAGTTCCTCTCTCGCCCAAAGTTGTTTGCTTTGCTAGACAAATGTTAGAATAGGATAGAATTCAAATGGCTGAAAGAACTCATCACTCGCTGAGCAGCTGGTATTAATCTCCCGTTGGCGTGGTATGTGTGGCTATCTGAAACTACAACGGCCTGTTCCCTCATTCAGTACAGATATGATCAGACGATGCACCGAAATCGGCTGTTTCATTTGGCTTCGAGCACGAGAGTATGCGCATATATGTGAGAAAGGAAGCATATAGACCTTGATATCATAAGAGTGGGTTATGCTGTGATTATGTAGACAACTTACCTAGGGGAGGATGCCGTTGATAGTTACAATTAGAACTGGACCAATTCTATCATGGCTGTCAGACATCAGACATCAGGCCTTACTCGTTCAACGTTCAACGTTCAACCCCGGTGGAGTTGAAGTGGTCATAGTTGATGCAAAGGACCGAAGGGGAGGGGTTGGCATAGCAAGCGGGATGATGGTGGAAAGAAGAGATCAAGGCGAGGATGCATGTTGAAGCACGTCGAATATAAGTCAGGGATTCTTCCACGCACAGACCCAGCGATCTGAGGCAACGAAGCTGACACAGAACAGGCTGCTGTGGAGAGGGTTGGCCGATGGGCAGGGTGAGTGTGTGTGTTTAGCACACCACCAGAATGGTTGCTGGTTGGCAGTTGCCTTGCTGGGTGTACAAGGACATAGTTAAGTGGCCAATATACTGTGGAGTGGATTGTTGTGGTTTCGCTGGGCTGATGATACCCTTACTGAGTTGATCATGTCTGGCGAAGGACTGGGGTGTTAGGTCGTGGTGGTATGGTCAAGGTTTGGTTGGGGTTAGTTCCTGACGTGACCAGTGCCAATATTCTGTTCTGCATTAGGCATACCAGTCAACAGCCTTTTCGCTGATGCGTTTGCGCTGGGAGGAAGGCAGCCTGGTGAAATTCTGTTCAAGCTATGTGAAAGGGGGGCAGGGCTTCTCGCGGTAGTAGACATGTTGGCAAGGGAGCTTGTGGATCAGCCGGAGTCTGCGATCTTGTTAAAGTGGGTGGAGGATTTAATGAAGGCATGCAAGGCCCATTATCACGAAGCCAAAATCGATTTAGTGAGTTCCTAGAGATGTAGTACTGCTGTAGTATGCTTACCATGAGTAGCCTATCACAGGCATTGCTCCGTTTGCCCAGCCGAAGCCAGTGGTTTCGTCAAATTCGAAGGCAACAGGGGCGGCTTCAAATGGAACTGGGAAACGAAAGGCTCCAGGGGTTCGCCTACTGCTGCAATCAGCTTCAGCAACCATTTGGGACGAATACGTACCATTACCAGAGCCTGTTAATGCTCGAAAGTCAAAGGGAGGCTGACCACCATGTGAATTAAGCAGACAGCTTGCGCTTGCTTGCTACAAGAAGGACGATCCAGATCGGAAACAAATCTTCCGCTGTCTTGGAATGGATCCTACAAGAAAGCCACTGGGCTGTACAACTGTCTGCGACAAGACCTATGCGGGCCCCCATCGAAATCCGATACATATTATGGACCACGCTGCAGACTGAGCACCTGCCTAAGGAACTCCGGGAGGCAACCAACAAGAAGTCAGGGGTGAACGCACCTTCAGTCAAGGCAGCACGACTAAATCTCGAAGGCGAAAAGATCAAAGTCATCCATGCTACCACTGCCTGTTCTACCGTCTCATCGAAGTCAGTCCTAGTACCTCAGCCTGCGTTGGTGGTTCGCGAATTATCCAGGAAGAGTTGAATCGACACACGGAATGCAAACTTGGAGTCCGATGTTCTGAAGTTTGCTATCGTTGCTAATATACCTCTTGCTGCATTCGACTATCCGGAGTGGAAGGAATTGGTGAAGAATGTGGATCCATATCTTGTTTCGCCGTCCTCTGGTTGCATTCGAGATGTTTTGATACCTCGTGAAGTAGGTCATGTCTGAACAGTACAGGTTGAAGAACTTCGAACGTGCGAGAACCTCACCATTACATTTGATGGCAACACAACCTGGGTGCCAGAATTGGTGTACACAATACATGTAATCATGCTGATCGTGTTGTATATATCTTTGAAGGGAACGAAGCCTTGGATGAGTCTCATACTGGGGATCATTTATTTCATGTTCTAGATAATGTAAGTGGCCAGTTCCATAAACCCTAACTTCATCTTTACTTACTGGGGTGCCATAATAGGTGATTCAACAAGTAGGACCTTCCCGGTTCACAGGAATCTGCTCAGATGACACAGGGAATACTCATGTAGCACGCAAGAAGGTTCAAGGGAAGTATCCATGGATTCTCAACATGGCAGATCCATGCCACCGCCTTAATAATTTTACCAAGGACATGTTATGGCGCCACTTTCTTTTACCTTTTCCCCTATGTATCACATGATGGACACGTAGTTAGCTTACGACACTACGCTTACTCACCGGCCCGTATTTATAAGAACCTTAGTCAGAACCTCGCCATGGACGCATGGGCGCAGTCCATGACATCATGCCTCGCGATGATGTGCTAATCATCCCATGGAAAGCTGACAGGCTATGGCATGTACATAGACATGAGGACCATGCATGTAATTTAGTATATAAGACTGAATATCATACCAAGAGACGTTAACTTGTTCTCTTGGGATCACCACTACTATAGTGCCTGAGTCATCGTCTTCGCCCGTCTTCTCCTCTTTCTCTTTAAAACAAACTTTACTCAACTGTACATTCTTGTAAAGCCTGTGTGCACTTTTATAGTGTAGCAGTGTCACCCTAACAGGACATTTGCAAGCTGCCGCACTTCAAAGGGGTTGGTCTGCCCTTTTGTGAAGTCACGACAAATGTGTTAACAGTTTATAATGATTAATATAGATCATTAAGGACATCCGCCGCACTATCAAGTTCCTCAAGAAATCCACCATCACAAACTCGAACTTGAAGAAGGCACGTAAACTCCATATGATTTCTCGGGGATTAGTATTGATTGGGAAGACTCGCTTTGGATCAACATACCATGCTGCTGCATCCATCAAGCAGTGCCTACCAGCAATTCGGGATATATGTGGATCCCATCTCGTAAAAATACCTGATGTGAATTCAAAGTTTATCCCAAAGACAGTCTCGACAGTCACTTTTGAGATGGCCCTGCAGCAATTCCTCTCCATTACTGAACCACTGGCTAAGTCTATTACATGTCTCGAGTCCACACATGCCACTGCTGCCAATGTTTATGTGTTCTGGCTAGCAATCATGACCAGCATGGATGACATCCTCAAGTCGGATATTGGATTACCCAACGAAGTAGCCCAAAGAATTCGCCGTTTATGCAACTACTGCTTCAATCAGTCAATTCATGATGGACCTCAGACATTGTTATCGCAGCATTCTTTCTTGACCCTCGTTCATTTTCAATTCCGTGATCTGTTCCCACATATTCACTGAGTATCAGGCTTTCGAAATTCCAACGTGCTTAAAGAGATCAATCCTCTCGCAGTCGGCATGGTGAGAATCTCAGGAGCATCTGGCTCCCGTCGTGTTGTCCCTTATGATGGCGAGGAGACATTCAAGCGGATAAGTAATTTCTTGATAAATATGTTGCGCCATGAGTACAAAGGCAAGGGAATTATTGTTGCAGGTGTGGCGGCTGGTCAAGCTCCTTTGGCTTTGTCATACTAGCTACGTGCTTTCAGGGAAGGCAACTACCCTTTCAATGGACCACTTTTTGATGGCATGTCTTCAATGGGTTGGTGGCGCTTGCTGGAGCAGAATCCATCTTCTGCTGTTCGCACGGTCTGTTTGATTTCCAATCACTTGTTGTTTATTAACTAATCCACTACTAGCACTGTGCCATCAAGCTCTTTGCGATGACTCCAAATTCAATAGCAGATGAACGCACTGCATCTGTCTTCTCATGGATTAATGCTCCACACCGGAGCTGTCAGAAGTCTGACACAATAGTCAAAGTGGCACAATTACGATCTCATTATGTCCGTGAATGTGGTGTAAGTGTGCTATTATTAATTACTGAGTGCTTGATAATGAATTCAATGGGTTTAGGATAGGAAACCAACGAACCGGCCAACAGTCAAATTTCGTGATATGAAGGCTGCTCTATTTGAAGATCCCCAAACACCTGGTGCTCAGGTCCCCTCAGAGCCCAGCGACGACATGGACTCTGCCACTGAGTCAGACTCAGAAGAAGACTCATGTGAGTCTGGCACCGAGTCTGACATGGGTGACTCAGAGTCAGGAGCAGATGACTTGATGTCGGTGCCATCAGATGTCATCACCGCAGGGGTTGAAGTCAACCTTGATTTGCCAGAGCTACGAGATCTACTTGTGGACGATGGTCCCATCAATAGAGAACCTAGAGTCCCGGAAGCCCCTCTTCAACTGGACACCAATGGCACAGTAGTTTGGTCATTCAATTAGTATAGCCCCTGTTTAGTAATATGTGTTAATAATGTGTTAATAACATTGTTAACAACACACTTGATTGTCTCCAAGTCGCTAACATGTTAGTAACCCAGGGAAAAAGTTGTTGACAGAACACTAATGTGGAGAGGTACGAGGGGTTGGAGAAGCAGGAAGAGTGGTGTGGTGATCTGATGACATCTTCTTGGATGAAGAGTTCTCCACTGACGTGTATGTGGAGAAGCATCTCTGACGGTAATGTGTGATTGCATCTGGTTTGAAAGATCAATAAGCTGAGTCCCCCCGGCTACGAACGTAACCCAAATTGGTTCAACATATCCTTCAGCTGGACTCTATATCCTTGGATTTTGTCGGCGTCTGCTTTATGCAATACGAATCGCGTGAGGGAGCTTCACGCCGCATGCATTTCCGCAAAGTCCATTATATCCGACATTGTGCTAAACCGCCAAAATTAGGCAAAATCACAATCGAGGAATGGTAGCTTCGGTACGCACTTGAGCATCTCTTCGAGGTGATTTGCCAAATCTTGAGGGATTTTCTTACTGTCTTTGTTCTCGTCTCGGTCCTTCCAAACATTTGTTGCAGTGTAGGAACGCTGCTTTATTGTCTGATGTGCTCTAGAGTCAATCTTAGAAGTCGGTGAAAGAGAACGGGGCCAAATTTTACCTGAACCATGTCTACCAACCCAATCGCCAAGCCAGCTACTTACCGCAAGTATGGAACGGGTGCAAATGTCGCTGCCTGCTCCAACGTCGATAGTACAACACCTGCAATGTCCTGAGCCACATCTTTGTAGTTGGCTCGCCTGACAGCAGCCAGGCTGGTGGGCTCAATCTCTGCTGGGTGAAGAAATGGTAAGCCAGCCCTAACAAGGCTTCACTACCATTTTTCAATAGTTAGAGAGTCGGCGGATTCAATGAGCATGAACACTTGCTTGTAATATTATGCTCCCTCGGGCCGAAGGGTCAGAAAACAAGCGGGATTATGCCACTTAGAGATTGTTGATATATTAGAGGATTTCAAAGTTGACGTTACGACGCAACATTATGCCGCAACGAGTTTGAGCTGTGCTGTTTTGTTGCACCCAACTTTGCTACCATGTTTGACTGCCGCAACAAAACTATCAGAGTTGCAAACCGCCTAGGAGCAATACGGGCAGCAGATAGGTCAGAGTTGACAGTAGTGTCTATTCTACTGGTGAATAGAGCTGTAAATTGTCTGGGTTTAGTGCCGAAGTAGTTATAAAGGGAGAATACAAGGTGGAATATTTGATTCCGATCCTGTGGATTCTATGGGATAACATACCCCTGTTATCTGCACCCCCTGTGCCCCTGTGCGACATCAACTGTGAAATTCACACATGTAGTGACCTTGAGGATGAGAGTGCGCATGAGCAAGAGCTTTTAGGACAATTACCTGCACTTAGTTAAATCTGAGGCTAAATTGTGGCATAGCAGACGGCTAGTAGTGAATCTGAAGCACGACGACGAGCGATGACTGTACTCAAAATCGAACTCCGCCGACTGAAGCGCCGGTAACGTTTTGTGCGCTTTCTATTTCTTGTAACCGTGGGAGTTACGCTAGGGATCGTGGCGGCGTAACGTTGCGTCGTAACATCAACTTTGAAATCCCCTATTGTTCACATCCTTCTACGCCATGTAGAAGTCGAATTCACGCGCTTAATCTCTGGGATGTATAGTGATAATATTCGAATCGTACATTCGATCGGGACGGGGACTCGCCCGTTGCGAGCAATCAAATCAGCGCAGAGGCTCGCGATACGCCTTTCATTATCGGGTGAAGAGTCAAGACAGCTTCTCTCGGGGTTCGGACGGTCCGAAGGTCGATTAGTGGCATGCAATATGAAAACTTGACCCACCATTTACGTGCTAACTTGGCGAGGAAACAGCGTAAAACAGGGTCCAACCATCGGACGTGGATGCGCGAGGCAAAATATAGATTCAATGTCGACACGAAGTAAGGTGTCTGAACGGGTGAGTCAAGAAACACGCACGCACGGAAGACGGCTGGCATCCCCAGGCGACATTTACGTGGGCGGCGTGCTGAGTAACCAGTTGTTACTATGCAGGAAGGGTAGTTGTCAGTGCACTCTATAAGGGCAAAGAAACAGCCTGGATGACTCTGAAAGGGGTGGTGTTCCTGCCGTGACCGCGAGGGCCAAGTACTGCTCATCCGAACCATGAGCATATAGGTAGCACGAGTTGCTTCTTGCGGTGATGGAAGTGCCTGGAGACTTGAGAGCGAGATTCATTCGTTCGTCGTGTCTAGAATGCGCTCCTGGTAATATATCGGGTAGGAGGGTGGGAGAAACGGAAAGGAAAGCAAGGGGAAAGGGAGAGAAAAGAGGCATAGCGAAGAGGGAAAGTTAACAAAGAAAATGCTACAGAGTCTACAGATACTAAAATATAAAACGTGTATAGAAAGTGTGAAACGAGGATAGGCTAATACCGCGGAGATGACGAAGATACTGGGCATGTTTATTAAAATGAACCCTCATGTAGAAGCACCGTGGGATCGCGGTGCGAGGACTATGGAGAGTTTAATAAATATCATGGATCCGGAAATCCAAGCCCTTGGGATGAGACTTTTTAGCGTAACAATGTGCATAACTACATAAGAATAAGAATAGGGTGACGGAGAAGTGAGACTCACATAGCATCTCAACCATAGCTCTCTCATCGAAGGATAATTTACGGATAGTGACGAGAGGGTGATTCGGAATTTGGCATCTTAGTCGCTAGGATGTCGAGGGTGCTGAAGATGCGGGGAGTAGAAGGGACTTCCGAGACATGAATGTCTGGCCGCAAATTGCTATGAAAGGTGTAAAGCAACATTCATGAAAGCAAGGGGACATCACGGTGTCGCAGCCATGCCACCACGCCTCCTCCCTCTCTGCCCGGGTTGATGCTCCGCCTTTCTCCTCCCTGCTACAGGCGGCCCCCCTGGACCGGACCCCATCCCCACACTCCGAGTATTTCCGTTCGCCCTTCCCATACCACCAGCATCGTACCTGTTGTTCGAGTTGACGGTAGATATATTCATAACGTTCCCGGAATTCTTTGAGGAAGTATTGGTGGAAGAGTTATTTACGACGTAGTTACCATTGACCGAGTTGAACGTCCCCTTCCCGTTATTCACTATGCTGCCGAATGACGTGAAGGCGTGCGTGGGGTGAGGAAAAGACGGCGTATGAGGAGTCGAAGGGGCGGAGCTTGGATTTGATGAGGTTTCCGTTGACGCACTCAGCTGGGACTTGCTAGGAGCATGCGCCTCGAGCGCAGCAAGAATAGCGGTTTGCTGCTCTTGAATACGAGAAACAGCATCTCGAACGGTGATATGCGACTGCATCTAGGGTCAAAAGTGCGTTAAGTGTAGTGGCCACTTGCAATGAGGTCGAACATTCAACACGCACTCCAAACCGATCCAAGGCATCCTTGATTTGCGCCCTAAACCCTTGAATCCGCCCAGCATCTGCCTTATGGGAGATAAATCGCGCACAAAGGCCTCTCGATGCGCGAGCTTCCGCAAATTGCATGACATCGGTCATTGTCCTGGTAACTGGTCATCTACAAATCCCATAAATCGTGAAACAAATTCAAGGTGCTCACTTGAGCAACTCTTTGAGGTGATCCATTAGATCTTGAGGAAGTGGCTTCCCATCGTTGTCCTCTTCGCGGTCCTTCCAAACGCTTGTCGCAGTATATACCAGCTCACAAGCATCACTCGCCAGCCCCTTGAATGCTGATTTGTTCTCTGATGTACCCTTCGAATGGGAGGTGAAATGCGTCCGTGCCACAGACGAGCAAGGACTCTACCTGCGCCATGTCGAACAATGCAACAGCTAGCCCGGCGGCCTCTTTCAGATAGGGTACAGGCGCAAGTTCTGCAGCCTGCTGCAGCGTAGAAAGGACAATCCCCGCAATGTCCTGAGCGACCGTAAGTTTTCCATCAGTATCCGCCTTGTCGCTTGCGGGCCCTTTGTCGTTATTGGTCATCGTGAGCTCCGTTTTCGAGACTGCTGACCCCATGGGAGTAGGGTGTCCGATGTTGTCCGCAGTCATGTAAAGGGAAGAGGTGAAGGAGTTTAGGAAGCATGGGTCACCGGTCAAACCGTGCGCGCTTAATCTACTGAACTCTCCAACCATTACCTCAATTCCGCTTGCGGCATTGCAATTTCTTTTGCAAACAATATGAAAGTGGGCGTTGCTTTCTGCCCGGTCCGTCCCCAGTCAGCACTACGGTTTTTCAACTTTGAAGTTGAGGCGTTGGAGGGATGATAGGAATTCGTATATAGACTGGTTTTCGAGCATATCAGCAGATAGCCTTCAGCAGCAGCATCCAGGTGGGCCTCGCGATGCACTGTGGAAGCTATAGGACTGAGGACTACAGCGAAGCTAAGCTCCAGCAACGGGTCAGCTTTTTCCGCCAACGTACATAGACTACAGCTCACCACGTTTGACTATCAGATACGGTGCCAATGCTAAGCGCTGAGCTTCCAGTACTCTGGAAATCCGCTTTCGGCCTTTGACACAAGCTTCGGACGTCTGAGCCTCTTCTTCCCGCTTCAAGCAAGAGAATACACATGGGAGGGATCTGTTTACAAGCTCGACGCTTGCGAACCTGTAACACCAGCAAAGACAAGACCGATGATGCTGAGCGAAGAGAAGGCCGCCCCAAACGAGAAGTCTCGCCATTTTGACGGCGTTGGTATCTCCCGGTAAGTTCCTCGTCCTGGGTGTTACAGTTTACACTGAAAGGTTGCCGAGAATACAGCATTTGAGGTGCGCAGCGCCAAATTCAATGGCTTGCCCAGACCCTCGTTGTTTCGTCAGTATCCCGCCGAGAACAACTTGGAGGCAAGGATGCATGCGCCGCGCGGCGTTGGTTCATTTATGATTCTCGGAAGTAAGTGCTTTGGTGTATCCTGATTGTGCGGCTTCCTACTATTTTCGGTTTGAAGACACAGCCAGCCTCAGCGATCCACGCGATGTTCTTTCCAGGCGCAGGGCCGTGGTTACGAAGAATGAGAGGAAGGTTAGGAAGTGTGCGCGCTCAGGTAATCAAATCGACTGGGGTTCATGGTACGTACACCTTACTGTTTCACTCAATTAGAGATACCGTACTTAACGGAAATATCAAAAAGATCTTGCCCTAAATGTTGAACTTTCCCATGTCAAATCCAGCTGACATATCTATCTAGCCTATTGTAGCTGCTTTCCAGCGCACTACATTCCCATCCCGTTAGATATCAACATCGTGCGCTTATATGGCTCCATGAACCTTGTTCGCCCAACTAAGGGCTCTCAAGAAAGGACATCATCCCCTGGTCGTCACTAGCTCACTGTCCTACTAGTCGATCCCCGTGAATCCACTCTCTACTCTGCGCCCCTTCGGTCCTTTGGTCATGCCGTTTCCAGCACGCATCAGCGTCCCCATGAGACAGATGAAAGACAAGCGCCAGAAAACGACCCTAAGGTGTCTTGCAATCTCTAATATCAATCTACGCGGGAATTCGAGTTTTGCCGTTATACCTGATGAACCCATCATTCGACGGGTTTGCAGTGGCCCTTAAAGCCCCCTAGTAGTGAGCACTTCGTCGTTGGCCTCTTCTCCAGCACTTCAATATTCACAGTTTTTACCCGCGGCGCGAATTCTCAGCCATGAACCATGTAGATCGCGGCAGTTGTTAGGAAACGCTCGCATCATCATCTGGTTGCCGCGGGCCAGACACGAGCTACCCCGGACCACCGTGAAAGGATTTCTATCCAGCGGCATGTTAAGCCAAACCACGGCTCTTCACTTTCGTTGGGGACAGTAGGCGAGTTGCTACATCGAATGTTTGTAAGTAAACAAGCTTTCGCCAATGATACAAGAATGTCTATAGGCTGATGCCGCCGAGAGTTGCTCCGATAAGGTATTCATCGCAGCGCCCGTATGGCTCACAGGAATCCACGGGGTTGCAGCACAGTTGTAGTCAGTGCGAGTGGAGAGCGGAAATGCAGCTGCAACGGCGGCGACAGCAGTGACGAAAATGGATTGTGCGAACATCGTTGAAAAAGAGTGAGTGTGTGGGTTGGTCTTGGTCGGCTGGTTGGTTGGTTGGTCTGCGAGAATGCGAATGTGAAGACGAAGACGAGGAAATTCGAATGAGGAACTAAGGTCAGATCCTTAAGGTATTTATACCTTTTTGTCCCGCCCAGGTTTGTTGGCTGAATCGCGCTTCAGCTCCGCCGATCGCCAAAATACGTAGTCTGCCTATGTTTGACGTTGAAACCGCGCTTTGGCTTTTGTGCGTAGCGTCCATGGCTTACATGGTCGTTATGGAATTCAGCAGGCAAACTCTGATGGTAAGTCAATGTTACGATACGAGACCCTTTGGCGATCACATCACCGTTTCCGTCCTGTATGGGAGGTACAAGGAATCACAGAGCAGTGATCTTAGCCTGTGCATTGACGTTTGAGGGGTATACACTTCGTTCCAGCGCGGCGCCCTCGCGGAGTACTCGAGTGGAGTTGAACACAGAGGTAGACGCTCATACTTACTCTATTGTCCCATGCTGACTTGCCGCACCACATTTCCCAGCGCTACAGTACCTACCCACTAGCCACACTGCGCCACACTTGACGCAACCAACATCAGATACTCCATCGAGTTTCTCTGAAATGGCCGCCCCTTGCCCAGGTGAGGCACCCCTTCTTTGCTGAGTCTCGGATTGACCGAGCACGTACCCCTCCATCTGGCTACGAAGTTGACAGATGCCATCTTCGAGTCGACGTGGTCCTGGAGGCCAACGATGGGTCCCTGTACGGAGCTCATGCTCGTAATGTCGAAGCTTTCAGCGCTTCACTTCTACCTCTGAATCGGGATCCCTCTCTGTTGACGGTGACGCTAGTCAAGTTAACGGAAGACGCCCAAGTCGTCTCCTTACTCTGCAGGTTCGCTCACCACCGACATCAGCCCGATATATCCTCGCTCCCTTGGGAGACTTTCTTCAAACTGTCTACAGCTGTGGAGAAGTACAAAGTATATAGCGCGATGGGTGTTTGCAAGCTTAAGATGGAGTACGTGTCTCGCTCTTACTTGTTGGTTTCCCTCAATTTTCCCAACGTCTCAGGTATTCGGTCGTGGAACACCCGTATGAAGTACTTCAGTATACAAGCACCACAGACTACGATGCTCTCAGGGACCGTGCCATGAAGTAAGCTGGCGATCGTCATGCTCCACAGAAAGACCGAACTCACTCAGGAAGTCTAGGCTATGCCTAAACTCTCACCCTATAGAATGTTTCGTAAATGCCAAAAAGCTGGGTTTATCTGACCTCATGGATGAGGCCGCCGCCAAAACGCTTGATCTTCCTCTATCCACTGTCGAGGCCGCCATTAGAGGACAGACAGATTGGCAGGCGACTCTGTTAACCTGGGTACGTGATCTAGATTTAATCTCTCTCTAGATGCAGATCTTGATATACGCAACAAGATGATTATGCGCGAGGTATTGCGCGATGAGAAACTGCGCCTTCTGTTGAAACCCCCTGCTGCGACCCAGCACAAGGGAGGTGCCTCGCGCTGCGACGATTGGCATGTTTATTACAAGGCTGTCACCATGGCATTCAGTGCAGATCCCGACGGCGACCTCGAAGAAGTCATCACGAGAAATAAGGGTCTTCTTCGCCGTTGCTCATACTGCTTGAAGTCCGTCGAAGTCTGGGAAAGAGCTGTCGACGCTATGCGAACCGGAGTTGGATGTCTAAGTTTTTCCTCTATATACGAGAGGTATGCAGGGAATGGTGAGGACTAGTAAAGCGAACATCTCTGTAGAGCTCCTGACTGTATATTTTGTGTATTTCTACACCAATGTCGAACTAACTTCTCGCCCACATTTTCACCAAATGTACAATGGGATTCCTCCGAACGATGACTCAGACGAAGGCGTGAACACACCATTGGCATTCGTGACTAGCATCTTGGGCAAGATAACGAAGACGATAGATGGAGTGCAGCGCTGTCATCGTTCGTAGGGGGTGGAAGACGCAGTTTGTGTCTTCGTGGATGGACATTAAATCTCTCCCCTTCGTGTCCACAGCGTTTGCATCATTTCCACGCTCTCTTTGTATGCCCTTCATTCGTATATAATGTCACAACTGACATCGACCCGTAACTCGTGGCCCTGAGGGCTAAACGTTGCACAGCGACTTCGCCTCGCTAGACCAACGACGTACAGGAGATACAATGTCGATATAACGAACAAGACACGAGCCACTCAAGATGATAAGTAAGCCCGTCTACACAGTGATCACTTCATTGCGGTGACTCACCTCGACGTTGGTTCATACGCAGCTCTCCTCGTCTTTAGGCTGGCAACACGTCGACGTTTTGGTTTGCTCGACATTGCGTTGTCCCGTGTTCGGTGGATTCGGTCGGTCGTACATTCGTGCTTGTGCCCCCTTTCTTCTCCTATGTCGATCTTCCCTCAATACTCGGTGTACGCCATTTATACTTGAGCGTCGCGCACGTATGTGCTCGCCATCTCGCCCTCTCTTCGAACCTGTGCCTCCCGGGAAGCTCGCCGTTCGTGACGGAGCTAATCAAGATACGAAGAGTATGTTGATGGGTCTACGCGGCGAGCTTAAGGTTTGCATTCTCGCGTGGACTGAGACCTCTGGTGCTGGTTTCCTATTATTCTTCAGTATTTCTGAGACGCAGACAATGTCTTGAGCGGGGAGCTGCGGGTCCCGCAGAGTGTACACTAGAATAGAGAAGAGAAGACTCGCAGAAGCTAGTCGGTAGAGTAGTGGCGGGCCGCAGTCTCCATCTGACACGAAGTCGGACGTTCACGAGAGCCACGTGACTGGCGCGCACGTACTGGCTCCGTTTTGATCTTCACGGAGAGAAGGGCGCTCGGATGGCTCAGAGAGCTACAGTAGGTTAAGTGGATATGTGAGCGAGAGTATGACATGGGAAAGTTCATCAATTAGAAGTTTCAAAAAATGGAAGTGAATTCCATTCGTGATGGTATCATTCAGTGGAAGTTGGAACATACGCAAGTTTGGCCAACGTCCTGTAGCGAAGGCTGCATTTATCCTTTTTGGCCTATCGACCTGAGCGCTTGCCTCCTTCCCATTCGTGCATTCCACTTCGCCGCAAGAGAATAGTGTACATCACCGAGTCTGGCCCGACCCCGAGACTCAGAATGACTTCGGCGCTACGTATGACGGAGTCACGTACCTCCTAGACCGGCGAAAGGGAAGCAGCAGTGTGGATACCACGGCGCGGCACTCTCCCAACGTATTCCTTTTATCAGCGAGGACTTGGTACTGACATTAAGCGCGTGGGGGAGGCTACGGGGCATCAGCGTCACCACGAGGAGCTGTTATTGGTCTCTTCTTTCAGTCAAGAACGTCCTCCTCCCGGGGTCGGCATGACACCCGTGGTGGAACCATCGAAGCTGCAGGTATAGCGGTGCGTTGACTTCTGCTGGTATTCAGTGGGTCGTTATGGGTCCTGGATTGGTTGTCGAGAGCAATACGCACAGTTACAGGGGCATGTAAAACTGCAGCTCAACTCAAAAACGGCGAAACGTCTTGTGTCTTGGTGTGGACTAGCACACCGCTTCAGGATTGTCCGCTCGCGACCAAGATGTAATGCCGAACTGCTGATCCCCATGCCCATCATCGTGGTTAGACATAGAAAATCGTTGGTGCGAACTCTAACGTTTCCACTCACCTGACGGATGTTTGAGTTCACGTCAACTCCAGTTACAGAGGGTGTTCAAGTAGTCAAGTAGTCGGAACCCGTTAATTGCAGTCGTCGAGCCCCGGAAACAGATGGTCGGTGCCATGCAACAGAAGGCCGACGTCGACAGTGTTCAACATGCGAAACCTGCGATCGAAGCCATTGTCAGTGCGGGTTATCGCCGATATCGACGAGAGAAAATGGGTCTGGCCAAGTATCCGCCACAAGTCGCCATAGGATTACTCTGTGAAGAAACCGTCTTGGTGTGTTGTAATCGCTTATCTATACGCTTCTGTTCACTTGACGGAGGGTTTGGTTGGTTCCGCGAAGATGTCCGTGGAGCCATAGGTTATACATCGAATGCCAGGGATCGCAACGGATTTGACAATCACGCATTACGTTCTCTATCTGAAGTCATCGTGAGCGTAACCTCCATAATGGCGCGTAAAAAATAGTTCTGACCGATTTTTGTAGTCAGTCACTGCACCGAGCCCCCTAGCGCGAACACGTGGCGTCACATCGAACAATGACCATCTGTCCTCTCGAGTCGCTCTCTGCGAGAGATTCATTTGCAATATGGGACCCAGAACCAGTCGAACCTGGGATTGCCGAGAGTTAGTCGAGAGTAAGTGTGCAACGTCAACACCGGACTCGTTGACGATTGGAAAAAATTCCAAGTCCTTAAGGACATTGTCAGTGGCTCTTGTGCTGCTGCTCAGCCGATGACTCGGGAGGTAGAGACATCCAAGTAGTGACCAAGTAGTGACCGCCGTGCATCGGGCTCCGGCGCTTGTCATTTTTCTCGAACCTCGCCTTGCGGGTACCGGGTTTTTACTCAGGCGCTATGTACGCTTTGTGCGCTACCTCCATCCTCACATTGCTGGAACCTTCGGAGTGCGACACATGAGATCAACAGGATCGGGGACCCCGACCACTGATGAAGAAAACAAGAAAGCTGCCAGGCGAGCCAACTACAAGGACATGACCCAGGATGTTGCGGGGATAGTTATCTCAACGTTGGAGCAGGCGGCCTTATTCGCACCCGTTCCTTACTTGCAACAAGCGGCTGGCATGGCGATTACATTGGTCGACATGGTTCAGGTAAGTTTTGGCCTACTCTCCCTGCGCCGATGTATCATTTCTATAGACTACATCAGACAATAAATCAGCGTTCAAAGCATTGGCCGCCGACGCCTGTGGGTTGGTTTACACTGCAACCAATGTCTGGAAGGACCGAGGCAAAGATGGAAACAAAATTCCCAAAGATCTAGAGAATCACTTGCGGGAATTGCTCAAGTGCGTACGGAACCCCGTTTTGCTCAGGTCTTAATTTGATCTCGTCAAGGGCAGGGAAATGCAAGATACAATGGACTTCGCGGAGGCGCGTGCAGCGCGAGGCTATCTTGCGCGAGTCGTGTCGTATAAATCAGATGCTGGGAGGATCCTCAGTCATAGATTACGCCTGAAGGATGCTTTGGACCGGTTCGGGGTGCGTATCGATCCTGCTTCTCGAGGCGACTCGACTTATCTTCATTTTGGGACCAGATGCAATCACATATTACCATCAGGGATGCTGTTGCTCGCATTCAAGACCAGCAAGACGCTATTCTAGCCGCACTGAACCGCAATAGTTCTATGACAGATGGGACCTTCAGCGAATCTCCACAGGCCGCGCTAGTGAAGAGGAGCCCTTCATCGAAGGGAACATCTCACGACCGCACCACTCTTTCTACTCAGGCTCCTCGTGATCCCCTACCTTTGCCAACAAGCTCCGCGGTTTTTGAAAACGTCACTAACCATGGTCCCGAGAGATCCAACGTCATCAACGGCGACTACGTCGTAAACAACTCGACGACAAACACTTCCGTCACTAACTCAGGGAATATCGCAACTATATCTACTGTGAATTCGAATAATAGATACGATGTAGGGGGGGATGTATGGGCGAATCGACGGGGGCGTAAAGGGAAGGGTGCGGATACGAGGACCCCATCGACCGTGAGGCCGATACAAACCTCAGGCCCAGGGACAAGGCGTGGAAGGCGTGGAAGGTATGGCATAGGTTCTGTTATAACTTGATGCATGTGCCTTGTCAGCAGTATTATGAATGATCATGGCGACCCCACGAGGACATGACTTCGAGAGCATTCACTCTGTGATTTAGTTCTTATACCCGCACATAATGTTTGTTTGTAGGATGCTTCCATGTCCAGAAGCAGCCCACGAGCTCACCACACTGAGCTTTCTGTTCGAAATGATTGCCTGATGTTCTATGGACGCCGTTGTGCTTTGCAAACGACCCAACATGGCCGAATGGTAAATTGGTATGCCTGCCCCTTTGCCTCTACTCCATTTATTTTGCCACTTACACGTCCTTGTCTTAAGGTGACGAGCAATGCTGAATCCTTGGCGTCTTTCTGAGAAGGGATCAGCTCGTGCACGCCTTGTTCCTTCGGATTCTCCGCTTATGACATGCCTTGCTTCAAGAACCCTTACAAACTCCTGGTGCGGTCCAGCCAGAAACACGGCCTCATATCACCACTCCCTCGCTTCCAGCATGCGATAAGAACCAATTGGCTTGTTCGGGACGTATCACGTCAATATGAAGACGCCTACAACTACCATGCACACCGAGCTGCCCATCCCCATTTCCCTTGATGGTGCGTTGCTTGCTCTGAGCGCTGAACACGGAGCGTGCTTACTCCTTCAGAAAGTAGTATCACTTCGTCGAGAGTTCGTCGTCGAACAGCGTCTTCGTTCTTTCTATTCTGATTCAACGTCACCCCTCGCTGTTTCGGCAGAATGTATGGAATGTATTGCTCGCAGCTAATTCGCCCTTGGGACAACGGAACTCGCCCGGAAGCCGTCCTTCTGTGGGATAAAGGGTGGTCATTCCGCGGCGGTCCTGGCATAACCCTTCATGTTAATTCAATCAATCATAGTACACATAGGTCACGGTCCTTCATTGTAATCTGCCACTTGTTGCCTGTGTTCCGAGGATGAGCGTGCCGACCCTGGACAAAGGCGACAGATGATGGACCCCGTTGTTTTAGGGAGTGGTCACCAGCATCGACGAGGCTGTCAAGCCTATCCTCCTTCAGAACGAGGCCATCCTTGCTGCCCTCAATCGCTACCGACCTCAAGCAGGAATGGCTACATCCACTGGACTTCCGCCTCTCGCTCCGCCTCATTTTACTCAGTGTCGCAAAGAATGGTGGACGTGGCTGGGGTGGCAGGCCCTCGGAGGGTGTACAGATGAATCTACTTGGGCGAGGGGCAATCGGAGGGCTTCGCGTATAAGGTATATCGCAGCTACAAGGAGGGTTATGTTCCGACTGATACCCCTCCGATGCGATCTTTCCCGTCTAAATTCATATTTCGTCAAAATTGTGATGTATCTATATCCTTGACATATCATGTAGTAGAACTAGATATATGCCACAATCACTAGAACCGCGTGTTGGAGTTACTGTTACATGTTTCAAGTGCTCTCCGAATCTGAGCACGCGGTTATCTAATCACCATGTATTCAGATGTAGATACATTTGATTGTTCCCACGTAGATAAATAGGTAGTAAGAATGAGATGACCCCTCGCGCGTTTGCGAGGGTCCACTGCTATCTCACACGCCCGAGTAACCGCGAAGAAACGGTTATTTATACACCGCGTACCACAATCTTTTCTTGACGCGAAGCAGAGTGCCGACCAAGTGCCGACGTCGGCTGAATGCCGCTGCCTTTCCTTCCTCCCCAGCGCTTAAACGTGTACTGCTTCAACTTCAACCTTGGCTTCTTCTTCTACTTCAACGCCCTTGACTTCGACGCAGCGGAAGGCAATTGAATATTTGAACGTTCGAATATAATTCAATGGGTGTAAGTTGTCCAGGTCAGTTTATCCTTTCATCATCCCCTCCGAAAATCAATGTTGAATGAACAATTTTGCATTACACAGTCGACGGGTGTGATCTTCGCATCGATGTGATCTTCAAAGCTAGAGATGGAACGGGATATGGCGCTCACGCTCATAATATTGAGCAATTCAGCACCCTGAACCTTTTTCCAGCTGCATCATCGTTGATACCGGAAGTTGACTTACATGAAGACGACGCTGAAGTCCTCTCATTGCTTTGCAAGTTCCTGCACCCGAACCACGCTCAGCCTGACGTGTCCTTGCTCCCATGGGAGACTTTTTGCAAGCTTGCTGCAGTAGTAGAACAATACAGGATATACAATGCGATGGCCCTATGCAAGCTGAAGATGGAGTAAGTGTCTCATGTTTGGTTCCTTTCCAACGTGTTGCGAATACCTTTGAATTGCAGATACTTGGTGGAAGAACGTCCGTACGAAGTGTTTCAGTACGCTAGTACCACGAATTACGAGTCCCTCCGAGACCGCGCCATGAAGTGAGTCGCAATGAATTAACTTCAGCATATGTGTCTAACTAGTGCTCTGATAACTTTATAAGACTATGTTTGAGTTCTCATCCTCTCGAGTGCTTCGTTAAAGCATGTGAACTCGGATTGACCGATCTCATGGACGAAGCCGCATTGAAAACCCTCAATTTGCCCATGGCTGACGTCGAAGAGGCGCTGCGAGGCACGAAAAATTGGCAGCTTACCCTTTTAGCTTGGGTGGGTAGCGCTTCATATTTACCCCTTCCCTGTTTGCTCTTCTAATTGATATTGCTCATAGATGGCGCAACGCGAGGCTCTGCGTGAGAGGCAGCAGTCTCTCCTGCTCAATCCAACTGTAGGCCCTCAACACAAGGGAGGATCCTTGCGCTGCGAGGACTGGCACACATACTACAACGCCGTCGTCTTGAAATCCCTGAAACGATCTGATGGAAATCTCACAGATGCCATCACGACGACGAGGCAACTCGTACAAGGGTGTTCGTATTGCTTGAAGGCCGTCGAAATGTGGGGCAGGAATGTAGACGCAACGATGACTTTGTTTGGTTCAAGGTTCCCCTTTTCTTCCTTTTTCAAAACTTATGCCGGTGCCGAAGGTCTGTGATATGTAATGATTTTGTATCTGGAACATCGCAAATGTGTTGGAATGTGGGGTGAACATGCTATCGTGCAAGTCGATTGACCTTCCTTTGCGAAGAGCGTTGACGACAACTACGAAACTCACCAATCTTTGGGCATTGAATTTCCGTTTTTGAGAAGAAGTACGTCTCTACTGCGCATTTCCCAACACGTGTAGATTAACTTTCTCGCCCACAAGTACAATAGGTTCACACCATTGGGAGACGTGCACCCTCGCTTTTCCCCCGGTCAATCGCCCTCGCCACATGCTAAATATTTGCGGGTTGACTGTTACGAGGGAGGGTCTACCGACGTGCCCTGGTGAGTGAACTCCACGACAATCACCCATCGCGTGTTACTGAACGCGAAACAGCCGACGAAGGTTGTCGTCTTCTAGTAGACGTAAACCTAAAATGTTCGGACGGCACGTCTCACGGAGCACACGCCAGACACCTAGAGTTCCACTGCGATAGCTTCCCCCTCCGAAGCTTCGACTCAGACCCAGATCCCAACAACTCGGTTGAGGAGATAATCGTCGAGGAGGATGGGCAAACTATGGCGCTCTTGTGCAAGTTTGTCCATCGCCAGAGGCAGCCAGACCTGGAGACGCTAGATTGGCCACAGTTCATGCAACTTGCTGCGGCCGTGGAGAAGTATGGAGTCTTCGCGGCGATGGAGGTCTGCAAGATCAAAATGAGGTATCACAGTCGTTCCGCCCCTTCCACCCTGGTTCGTCACTAAGTTCCACGTGGTTCCAATCCCGTGTAGTTCATCGATTGAAACCCACCCATACGACGTGCACTTATACGCCTCAGCTGCGAATTATGACAGCTTGAGCACCAAGGCCCTAGGGTGCGTCACCCTTTGTCTGTGACCCTTCGCAGCTGGCTAATGCTTCATCAAAGGCTCTGCATGGAGTCTCACCCACTCGAATGCCTCATCAGGGCGAATGAAGCTGGTCTCTTGGACCTGCGTGACAAAGCCGCTCTCAAGACACTAGACATGACTGTCGAGGCTGCTGTATCGGCCTTGAAGAATTCCGCTAACTGGACATTCACCTTCGCTGCCTGGGTAAGTAGGACCACTTATTCCCCTGCCTCGTCTTGCATTCGATTTTGCCCCAATTGTAGATAAGACAACGGGAACAACTTCTGCGCGATCGCCGAGCTGTGCTCGAAGCACCCCCTACATCGACGGCTGCACTCCACAAGGGCGGCATCACCAGATGTCTGCCGTGGTATGCATTCTACAACGCCGTCTGCCTGGACATGTATAAGAGCACGGACTCCGATTTCACCGCTACGACAGGGACACATAAGCATCTATTGAATGGTTGTCTCCAATGCACCAAGATAATAGACATCTGGAAGAAGAACTACGAGAACACCTGGATCGACCTGCCTTCGTTCTCCACATTTCGGGATGTTTTCAGTTTGCGGGCATGAGAATATTGTGTAGTTGATTCAGATACGTTCTAGAATACTTCCTGGGTAGAACCCTGGATACGTCAGTCATTGTCCATGCTTTGTTACTGTTACTCATATGTGCTGCACTACTCGGACGAAATTCTTGACCAAATGTCATAAGATCTGCGCCGTCGTCATTAGAGCCCTCCCAGACAGGTGGACTATAATGTCAACGTGTGCTACGAAGCAAGGATACCGTTTGAAGAGGTTCAGACTATACATGGGGGATGAATAATGTCCGGTTGTCGACTAGATGTGCATCGGGCAAGCCCACGGGTATAAGGTATGGTGAGGTGGATGAATGTTCTGAATCAGGAAAGCATTCGCCTGAAAGTAGGTATTCTGTTCGGGAGAATGTAGAATGTAGAACTGAATTAATGCAAGTCGGGTGTCAAAAGTAGTATCTTGATAATGTCCCGACGTATATAACACACGGACTAGCCGTAGTTCATCGAGGGTCTGTGTCAATCAAACGGGACCACTGGAATAAATGGGCATGGCCAGAGGACAAGTATGCTGTTTGCGAATTCGAGGCTACACTCTATGTAGCGCCGTTGCCGTTAACGTTCACCTCTAGCATTCTGCTGGTATACACACAAATATCCCCTAAAGTGTCCCTTAACCGACACCGTAATGTCGGCTCTCTCAGACGGAGCATAAGAATAATTTACATCAACATGAAATTGGCATTGACTGATAGCAACTTACAGCTTCGAGTATCACCCTTCCCACTCCCTCAACCACTTCTCATCCTCATCGCAATTCCAGTCAACATGCGACATCTGTGGCTGGCCCCTACACCACCGCAAGAATGTAGGCGGATGAGGCACGCGCTGGCTTGTCCAGAGCATGAAGTGCCTTCAAGTCGATGTATTCGAATAGAACGGTTTCTGCGGCGCCGTGCATGCGGGAGGAGGTAGTGGCCATCGACATGAGGGTGGAGGTGCCAAGGAATCTGGAGAGCTTAATGAGAGCTTCGTTGGGAAGTTTATCCATCGACATGTGAGAGGTGGATAGAGAAGAGTTGTGGAAGAAGTGACTTTGAACACCATCGTACCACAACCACGTGAGCAAAGGAATGACAGCGGTGCGGTGCGATGCCAATTGTTGAGGTAGCCGATCGGCGGATAGGGGACTGGATGTACGCGCACCAGTACCACTCGTTGTCAATTTTAATCCATGAAGGTTTGAGAACGAAGCCAAGGCGTCAAGCATTAATCTAGCACGCTGCCATATAAATTCTACCAGCACTGCATTTCGTGTGTCAATACTTACAAAGGTGTTGTCAAGTCGACATAATTGATTCATTTGGCATCGTGGATTCCACGCGCACGGTGACTCAGTGGGTAGTATGAGTCGATGAGGATGGCAGTTTCGATTGCCTTCGTGCGGTGCTGTAGTAAAAGAGGTAGTAAGAAATGATTTGAGGGGTCAACAAATAACTTCGGACCTGTTCGTGGCGTACTTTCCTCGGAGGCTAATAGCTATCGAAGGCTGAAGCCGAAAATTGACCTTGGGATCGAACGAATCCATGATGAGGGCAGCGCCAGGCGCGCCCCCTAGATGCGCCTGCCGACGTCAGCTGTTAGATCACCTAGCGCAAGACAAACCAAACAAAAAGTGGGATTTATTTATTTATTTTGTGGTGCTACGATACATTAGCGGTCCTAATACAACAGACGGACAATCTACTTACGTCGAATGTCAGCCCGTTCAGTCAACACCTTGAAGCCACTTATCATTGAGGAGGTCCTTGGCCGTAGCACGATCCTCGGGGTTAAGGCATAAGCACCGTTGAACGAAGGCCCCGGCGGCGGAACATTCCTCATCAGACAACAGCTTGTGTTCGGCGATGAGTTCGTGGATGGGCCAACGTCCGAGAGTCGGCTCCTTCTTCAATTCACCTGGGCCAAAATCGTAAGCATATACCTCGGACGATCAAAAACACTGCACCAACAATTGGAGTTGAAGTACTCTCCGGCTAAAGGGCATACACTGAGTTGACTTGGTTCGAATTCTTCGCACGCATGGAACATCATTTGGTACAGCAGGTTCTCCATCTCCGTCAAGCCAAAGTCATCGTAGGCCCTATATTGGAAGAGAACTTTGCTAGTGATGAGTTCGTACGCCTAGCAGGGGATTCAGCAAGCGAGAACGAGCGATAATGGCGGGTGTGAGAATTACCAAACAGCCAAACGACCACATGTCGGCTGGAGTGTCCCATTCCCCGCCGAGGAGAACTTCCGGTGCTCTCAAAAGGACAGGTGTGATGTTACAGTGAGCATGTCGTTTATAAGGGAGGGCTAGACTCGCACTGAGTGTCATGACAACATGGAGGCCGCGTGTAGCTCACCACAGCCAAAATTTGCAAGGACGTAGGTAGCGCGCAGCGCCTCCTCCTCAGAGGGTAGTTTCATCGGCTGGGATACCGCAGATCGGACTACGCCGTCACTTGAAAGCTCTGGAGGATGTCAGCGTGGCGGGTCTTCCTGGATCCATTTCTCGATATCGCCGGTCGTGGCAGGCGTTGTAAATAAGACAATGTCAAACTTGAGGTCGGTATGGACGATCTCACGTTCATGTGCGAAAGCGATTCCACGGAGGTGTAAGAGGATACATATAACTAGCGGAAGAGGGAAGGGGGAGGTCCGAGACTGAATGAGAGATCTGACGTCACCCCCGTAGAGAAGCATCGTGAAGCAGAGGTGAGAACCTGCTGAGCCGCGTCCTTTCAGAGTGAAGTATTCCAATATGTGAACGCAATTGTCTGATATCGAGGGGAATGCGAGCCGTTTGAGCGCCTCTTCCTCCCATGCGATCTTGCGCTCGTGCAAGTCTGTTGCGTGGCCAGTCAGTACCTTAACAGCCAAGTACTTGTTGAGTCTGTTTCTCGCTTCAATATACGTGAGAACGAGGAATTTATGTCTCACTCACATTTTATTCCACGCAAGCCAAGTGCTAGAGTTCTTCCCCCAACCTAGCTTGCGAGTGATCGTGTAGCGTAGGTCGTAGCCGATATTTTCGCCAAACTCGAATTGAGCCCAGCCATATCCCTTCTCAGCTGGCAAGCTAAGCCCTTCCGATTTGAATGAGAGGTCAACCACCTCCTTACCATTAGCATCCACTGATAAATGCTGATTCGTTGTGCGCTCCTCGTCTCCTGTTGTCGTCGTGGTCGTGGACATGTAGCGAGACGCATGGGGTCGAAGAGATCGTGGAGTAAGAGGCACGTAACATTTCCGCAGTGTTGTAAGTGTTGAAATTGTGCTGTATCACGTGTGCGTAAGTTTGTTGTGGCGTATACCGCACAACTGCGGCGTGCGCCCACGAATCACCGACTCAAGAGTATGTCCTTTATGGATGATTTAAGCTGTCTGCTGCCCTTTTCCCAAAATAGTATCAGAAATAGCATTGATGAGGCCATCTACCGCCTTTCACGAGCGTCGAGGTGAGTCTTGCGAAAGTGCCACGCTCGGTGAGTGTTGTTGAAGTGACTTGTGGGGGGTCCGGGTCAACCAGACTCGATATAACTCTTGCATTATTCTACGCTCTGGGGACGCTTGTACAGAGTCCGATATACGGGTCGATCCTTACTCAAAATTATCCTGAATTTATCATCAAGGCTATACCAAAAAATGAAACTCAAGTACACCCGTACCTATATATTGACACTCTAAGCCCGAGATAAACAACCCGGGTTTGTCGAGCTGTAAAAGTCAATGTGAACTAGTCTACCAATCGTCAGATAGAGCCGCGCTGCTGAATCGCGCAATGAAATCAGTCTTCGTGATGCCCCGCGGCTAGAAATGCACGCCCAAAGGTAACCGAACACCAAGTACGATATCTACTTACAAAGTTCAGATGGAATTTGCGGCCGTTCCACGTGCATCCTCTCGCCATCGAAAAACTTCTTGAACACATATTTCAATACAGCGAACGGCGCGACAATTTCTCCAATGCGCTTGGGTCGAAGAAATGGTCCGAGGAAGCTCTGAGCGCTCTCACATCTCGACTCAATACATCCCATGTTGAGCCCCTTGGCTCCGTTGGTGAAGGAGGAAGAGGGCTCAGTATATGTGAGTACCCCGTTGGTGGCTTTGATTTTGATTGCGATCGAGTCTGATATCCAAATACGACAGGCATTCGAGCGCCCTCTTTGGTCCCACGATTGGACCACCTTTCGAAAATACCCCCGGCGCGTGTACAACATATCTTTTTCCTCGATCGGCTGTACTCCCACTCCATTTTCACCGAGATTGCATTGACCAAACCTCAGGGCGACCTTATCCCCAATTTACGCAACCTCGCTTGCAGCCCTTATAGCCTATGCGATTTCATACCGTTTACTTCTCAACCAACGTCTCGTCGATCTGACTATGGGAGGTACCACTGGGACGATCCTCCCAAAAGTAAAATCTCTTCCGTCTTGTCTCCCCTACAGATGCCAAATGCTCAGTCGCTCAGTCGCCTCGAGCTTCAGATCTTTGAATATGAATATACAGAGATAGGTTTAGACGTGCTTCTTAGTCCCCTCTCTTCCTTGACCGAGCTCGAAATCGCACCCGCGACTCTTACCCCATGCGCCATGCACGCTCTTGCATACCTACCGAACCTGGAGCACATCCGATGCACCATCGGTGGCCTACCCGTACCACAAACCAACTCCCGCATCCGCCCGTTGACACCAGCGAACGGTTTACGTCGCTCAGGGTGCTCGAAACATCTGCGGACAACGTCCCTCCGTTCCTAGAAACAAACAAACTCAACAACTTACGCAAACTCGTGCTCGAGCCAGACGCCCAGCAGACCCGAGAACAGCACCTGCGCTTTTTCGAGATCATAAGCTCGTGCTGCCCACAGCTCGAGGCGCTGCATCTGGGGAATCGCAGCAGCAGTTATGGACGCCCCTCGAAGATACCGCTGGCCACATGAGATTCGTTTGCGCCGCTCCGCCGCCCCAGTCGTTTAACGGATCTCTCCCTCATTGATTTACCCATGACCACCTCGGCCTTGCTCTACCTCACCGAGAACCTTCCCTCTTTGACGTGCCTCGATCTTCGGCGGCCGACCACTAGTGACGGTACCACCGCCTTCCTATCTCTGTCTTACCGCAGCTATCTGTGATACGCCCGCAGTTGGGATATGTGTGCCTCTGTTTGGATACTACATTCCTCCCTGCGTCGGCGGTGACCTTGTATTCCGTCACGAAGTACCATTTACGCTGCTGCGTCTCCATTTGCCCGGGAGTTTTGTCTACCTTGCATGAAGCAGGTACGGGGGCCGGAGGCTCGAGGCCACGAGACCCGTGTATGAGCACATCTTAACTAACATGGTTCGTGCGCCAGAGGTGCCCCGTGTTTTCAGCCCGTAACCTCGAGGCGAGGACCACGATATTTCAAACGACACAGTCTCTCATCCTCTCGTAGAATGTCACGGATGTCAGATTCCTTTCCCTTAGCTTGTTTGGCATACCCTCATACGGTCTCTTGTCGAACAGATACATCTAGCCCCCCCTCTCTTACGAGGACAGCCCAATGTGTTGCACAGCTAAGGCAAATCGACGCTCGCAGGCGCAGGAGGCTGAATTCCGTTTCTAAGGAAACGGCATGCTTGCCTTACCATCCGCACTTCCCGGGGCGCACCTACCCTGCCGATGCTACAGCTGTACAGTCTCAGCCCCACCTATACAACTCTCGCCAGATGTCAACGCCCTGAGCAGTGATAGCTAACACCCAGAGTTATGTGGTCATCCAGTTTTAGGACCCCGGTTCGTCATAGACAACCAACCCTCGGCAGACTCTTGTGGGATGCTCTACTTTTGGCTTTTCGGGGGGAGGTCATGCCTGGTCATGCTTGGGCGTCTTGTGTCACAGTCTCTGGTGCTTGTAACATCCCTTTAGTACGTAGCTCTCACCCCACTATTAGTCTGTCGTTAATCATCCATTAGTCGACCTTGTATCATCTCTTCCTCGGCCCCCTTGTGTATGTTTCTCTTCCATCTCACTCCGCACATTCGATTCTGATTCTAGTGGGCTTCGTTCCAGCAGCAGTCATATGGTCCCCTTCTTTCTTACATCCTACATTCTCACTTCGCGTGTTATTTATACCAACCTCTCGGCTTCCGCCGTGAAACGTTTCCGTGAAGCCCTTCGCGGGAGATCCTTGGACCCTTGGCCTGAATGCCTGAGAGCTCTCGGCAACGCGTCGATGCATCATCTATCGAATACACTCATCATCCCGCATCGTGAATAGATAGAATGCTCTATGATATGATCAACGGTCCGATATGGCGCCGAACGTCAACTTTGCATATTGGGTTGGATGCACGGGCGGAGAGGCGAGGTCTCGGTCCGTGAGTTCTTTTCATGCTGCGATGAATCCTTCATTTCGTCTTGTGTTGCACATCTATTCCGAAGAACAGACCTCATCCCTTTGAGTGGCTGAGACCGGGGTTCAGGGCCACTTGTGACCTATCTCCCCACGCCAATAAGTCGATACGACACCTTATAATTAGCGGTAAGAGCACCAACTTCAGGGGAGCTAGATCAACGACATGTTCCGCGAGAGGATGGCAAGAATAGAATGCTATTTGATTGCTATCGGAGCTGCAAGAACTTTATACCTCAATTATATCGTTCCAATGCTTTCCTTGATTGCTGTCGAATCATTTACTGTAAAGCTTCTTGGACCATACTGCCTCCACCACAAGTGCTCAGACTAAACTCCCTTCGCCTTGATGCATCTGCCCGTAGAATCGCTAATGCTTGCCTCAACATCTCAGAGCCAGTTCTACCTCTATCGCACTTGTCTTTCAGCTATTCGAACATTCCCAGCGATCTATTTCAGTGCGGCAGATCACATAACATAACTCCATGCGGCGGAATATTCATCGAAGTTCCCGCGGATTTAAATGGGCTTCCACGTAGGCATCACGGCTCACGACATAAGGTGCACATTGCACGCACCCACACTGCCTCCCTTCTTTCCTTCTTTCAATCTCAAGTTCCTTCCTTGATGCACCCCGTCTCTGCAGAGCCTCGTTCGAGCGTGTGTCCACCGATCGACGTGCCAGTGAGACCCTTCAAGGAAGTAGCACCCCTGAACGATACAGTGGTACGCATAGAGAAACTCCGAGCTGAAGCATATGCAGGCTCTGAGTACAGTGGATGCGACGGGGAAGGAGGGGGATTCAGCGAGGAAGGCGGAGACAGGGGACAGGACAGGGGGGAGGATGTACTGGAAAAGATACAACCCTTCCACGGTATGTGCCTTCGGAGTCAAATATTCATCCACAACCCTGACGAAGTCGACGTTGTTACAAGTATTAGCATGCTGAGAGGTTCAAACGTCACTATCTCCATAGGATTCTTTGGTCGAGCCGAGTGGATCCAAAGACCTTTGGCGAAAAGTCCAAAAAGGCTCCGAAAACTCTCAAGCACTCCAACTTTTTCCTGTGCTCTTCCCTTCCATCTTGTTTTCTCGTTGGCAACAATACCTAATGCTCCTCATGATAAGAAGGCAGTTTTAGTATTTTCCCAGTCGTCAGTCGGCAAGAATGACCCTAGGACCAACTAGTAGATATGAGCTCACGGTCTCCAAGTTCTATGCAGGCGTTTTGAGCTCACTTTGAGATCGAAGAGAATCGGACGAAGCGCGCACTTTGCGACTGGTGGGAAACGACGAGACGTCTTCCAGGACCCCGGCTGCGTGAATGACATCGAGTCTCAAGCGTCTGGGCAATCGACTTTCGTTGTCCGCGAAGTGTAAGTCCTCGAAGAATCAGCGAGATATGTAATACGAAGGTAAGTTCCTCCGAGGTGGGCGCGGCGAAGGAGTACGGATGAACATCTTCGAGAGGAGAAAGGGAAGATGTGGGTAAGGCGAAAGGACGACTGCCAGCGGTAGGTGAGAAGTCTTTGTCAATCATCAATATGTAGTACAAGTGAAACTGGTGTGTAGGTACGTAAGACAATGAATCCAGAAGGGCGAGACAGTAATGCGATGTACTTTTGCTTGACGTGGGATTTGAAATGGTGCGTGGGGAAGTAACTGTAAGGATAACCGGGGCGGTTTGTTTGTTCGTAACATGTATCATAAAGACGTACGTGCGTATATTATTCTACGGGGAATAATAGGTGGGGCGTCGAAGATGGGCTTATCTATATTATGAGAGTCCAAGTGGAGGTAGCGGGGCCCGGAAGCAAAAGGGGACAACGTAGGATGAATATACAAATAGGGCAGTGGGGAAGGTGCGCGAAAGAGGTAGAAAAAACACACGATGATGATCACGACGCAAGGTTTTCAAATCAACCCCGGCAAAAACCACCACGGCACGTTCGCAGCGTACTCCTCCCATTCTGTCTGGAACAGCTTCTTCATTTGTTTATCCTCCGCATCGGCACGGCTGATGCCGACTGCGAGAGTCCAGATCCACCATGCAGCCCAGACGACGATAGCACTTCCTGGTGCGTAAAGGGGGCCGCATTCGGTCAGCCAGCTGCCTCGAGAGAGGTGGGAGCAGGCGAGGCCGGCAACGAGTAGCATGGAACCGGTGTAGGCTGGGTGACGTACATGGGCGTAGAATCGGGTTGTGACGAGACGGTGTTGGGGAAGGACCGTAAGATCGAAAGTGAAGAGTTCGCCAAGTGCTTTGAAACAATCAAGCCGAACATAGGTACCCAGCACGGAAGCCATTACACCGATGACGAAAAGGGGAGTGACCTTGAGGTTACACTGCGAAGGACAGACGAGGGAGTTTATGAAGGAGGTGGGCGACGACACAGGGAGCAGCGTTCCCAGATAGAATAACACCTCGAATGCGGTGCATATCCATATAATTGTCTGGTGCACCTCCATTCTAATGTTAAAATGGAGACAATATGTCCGAGGAGGCAAACGTACCTTGAAAATCAATGGCGCTATCTGCAAAATAAACAGCTCATCGGTATGGTATCTGGCTTTCGGAGGTGTGGGGTTCGGAGGCGTGCATGCCCACTGGTTAGAAACAGCCTGAATGAGGACGAGGAGTACACGGGCGAGGGACATGGTAGTGGATGTGAATATGGAGGGTGGGTAAGGGACGCGGGGGACTTATATATCAATGAAAGGTGAATCTGCAGATGGCATGGACGTACCGTTGGATCTATGCAAAAAGAGCACGTGCTCCCAAATGGTACATAAGTAGGCTCCATCTTGTACGTGTTTGTAGGCTAAACCTCGTAGTGAAGCCCGAATCAGGGCTCTAAATAGTTGTCGTGGGAATGCAGAGGTAATCTTGGACGGTGAGAGAACCCGCGGAGATAGCACCTCTTGAGCTGTCGCTGCCGATATGCATTCACCCCAATCAGAAAACCAAGAATGCGAGCTCCAGTCGCTCACCGGCCGAGTGAAAAGTGTGGGTTTCAAGGACCAACCGACCTGAACCGCAAAGAAAAGGTGGGTCATTGAGCGTCCCTCACCCATCGATTAGCCCAGAGACAGGCGCAGACAAGGGGCCGTCATACCTACATGGATAAAGCGAGGCTACTCCGTCGCCTTGATTATTGATATGCTTTTGCCTTTTAATATTACCTTTCACCTCACTGTCTGCCGAGGGCTTCTGCGACGAGGGCACAACCGCGACTCCGGATTCCGCCCACTAGGCGACTGCATTTCATCTGGATGAGTCTACCTACGATACAGGGGGGCAAGCCTGACGTCTTTCACCGCACAAATAGGCTCGCCGTTACTTTCTTCCAAGCGGGGGAAGCCCGAAGGAAGCCATGGAATGCTTCATATAGTCAGCTCGCAATCAGCTAGATGCTGATGTACCATGGTGCAAAGGAAGGGTGCTCAATGATGCGGAGGAAGGATCAACCTAAGTTCACACCGCGAACTTTGGAGACGTAGGCATCAAGGAGAAGCTTTGGGGACACCGAGGAACGTACCTCATCAACGGCCATTCTTCTGCCTTCTGCCTTCTGACCTTTGGGTAAGGGAAGGTCATATCCGCAGTGGCTTCAAGAACGGCGGTAAAGAACCCCGTTATTACGCTCATCGAACCGCGTGAATCCCGTCCGGGAGTTCTCCACACAGAGGGTGGAATGTCTAGAAATGAGGACGTCCATCAGTAGATGGTTGCCGATGATCGACCGTGTACTTACCGTTGTCATTGGCGATACAGTTCTACGTCTAGCACATAACGTCAATACTTATTATACAATCATGATGGAAAGTTCTGGCGTAAACTACAATTGACAGAACAGAAACAGAACAGAAAGCGGCGAAGATTGCAAATTACAGATATCTAATAGTAACAGCATATGGTTGAACTCAATCTCAAATGTGCGAATGTGACATGTGGCGCGAAAGGCGTGGTGAAAAAGAGATACAGTCAGTGTAACTCATCAGGAGAGATCGAAGCCCGCGTTAGAGGTGATGGACTTCAGGAGTTTCTCTCGAAGCACGGCTTCATTTTGATACAATGGCAGCTATGAAAACGACATGACATTAGACATCAAACCAGCCGAGGGCGGAAAGCAGGGCGCACCTTCAGAAGATTGACGCATGTGCTGGCCGTTGGAAGGCGTGTCTGATCTGAACCAGCGTCCCGAATAGAGAAATTCGGCACCAATTCCTTGAAACCGCTACATATTCCATTCACGTTCAAGCCAGGTGAACGATCAAAAAGTCAGTTACCTCATAGCAAAGCGGATCGGAACGCCGCTTACAGCAGGGGTGGACGACTACAGCTTGATACAAATCTCAATAGCGCTCGTCGCTGCTCATGATCAAATGACTCCACCACCTACACGTGTACGTTAGTAAAGCGCTTGAGGGAACATCCTAAAAGAATAATTGACATACGTTCCAAAACGTCATGATAGTAGGATGCTTTTCATCGTACAAGCCGCCGTACACGGTGTGAGCACGCAAGTCTTCTATATCAATGGCAGAGTTAACGCCTCCGAGGAGGATTTGAAACTCTTGCTGGTTGAACATGCTGCAAAAGCCCAAATGAACGAGGTTAGTTAAAAGTTTGCCAAAACAGCATGATTCACGAAGACGCATGAAAACTCAACGCGCACAACGTACCGAAGCCATTTAGGATCTATCATATCCGAAAGGCCTTCAAAAAATACCTCGCTCTGGAGCTTGATCTGCTTGCTGAGGCGGTAATGAGAAATTAGGTATATGTATTGGAGGCGGTTCTCCCTCGTCACAGGTGTGTTGCTTCCATTTGGTATCAGATCGATTGATTTGGTTGTGCCGAATTCTATGGGAATGAATTGGTGACAGCCGACGTGGGACGCGGCGGGAGAGGTACACACCTTCGATGGCGACCGTGAAGTTCAGCGATAGATCCTCCGGATTCCCCTCGTAATGTTTGAGGAACGTCAACCCGTTGTAGAGATCTGGGTCTAGAGATGCCAGATCGTCGAGATAGCTCTGCTTTCCAAGCCACTAATTGCACAAACGTAACATCAATCGTCAACACTCCGCACGCATCCCATTTACTCCACCACGAAGGGGTGCATACCTTGGCCAGGAAGAACCCCGCAAAGCCAACATCCACGAGTATACCCTGGTACAGCGCCTTGCCCAATATCCGTCCAACAAATCGATACCAGTTGAGACTATGGGCTAGCAGCATGCACGATGAACATTAGACTTCGAACGTTCTTCTTTTTTAAACCGCCACTTACGTTCGGTAGCGTAAGCGTGGGGATTTGGGTACAACTCATTCTTTTTAGTTGCCAGCCACAACCCACGATCCGTATCGAAAACTTCTTTACAAAGGCTCGTGAAGAACTCTTTGAACACTCCGCCTCCGTCGATTCCAGCCCTGTATACACACAATAGCACGGTCAGCTCGTGCGAGTAAAGGTAGGGGCAAGACGGCGGGGATTAGCAATAGATCCCTCGGGGACTTACTCTTCCTGGCCGAACTGATCTACGAAGGTAATCTCTATCGGGCCCTTCAGATCCACAGCGGCCAATTTGTCAAATCCGTCCTGCGCGACGCTCGAACGGCGAATATGCACCCTCGTCCGATGACTCATTCCCTGGAAAGAATACCTATCAGGCGTCCCCCGCGCAATCGCGTCGTTCAGAATGAATCTACGGAAGATAGACACTCGGATAGGGAAGGGGATTGCGAAGGGGATGTTGTTGAGGATCCCCAGCCGTGGCGAGAGATACGCTAGCTGGCGTGCAGAGAGACTATGAGTCGGACGAACCCTCGTCCCAGATACCACGACTTCGGCGTTACTGTCCGACGTGAGCTCCTTCTCCTCAAATATCGCCGCTTCCACGAACGACTGCACGTCGAAATTCGAGGTCACCAACCAGTGGTCCTGAGGAGTAAATGGTTTGCGGGAACTGCACGCGTGAACAAATGTCAGCGGCAGTAACGTGTAAACAAATTACAGTACTTACTCTCGTGCATGAATAGCGACCAAGCACTTCGTTATAACGTCTCTGACGCCTTCCCAGTTCAACCGGATGCCAGCACGGGCCAGGACAGGGCCGCTGGACAATTCATCAGGCGTGCGCCAGTACAGCGTAAATGCAATATTCATCAGCTGCCTGCTAAAAGTGGTTAGATCATCTAGCGAGAGGGGATTGCGTTCGATAGAACGTTCTGTCGACAAAGGCGCCGCAGTCGAAAAAAACTCGTCGTCACCCATCGTAGTCAGCGCCTGGTTGTACACATATGTCACGAACAGTAAGTATGTCCACGAACGGGCGTTCGCCGTGTCTGAGGCAAGTTGTCATTAGCAGCATAGGCAGCGAGAACACAGGCTCTATTACCTGCGAGCGTATTCATCTCGGTATCTTTCCCAAGCGCCGAACTCCTCACATAAACTCGGTATATCTCCCGCACCAGCCCTCCGCCGTTGTTAACTTGCACCGCGCGTAGCACATCGTCTTTGCGGGCCGGAGATATAGTAGTGAGGGATAGCAGGAACTTGACCAGTGTTGTGCGCGACTGCAATACCGACGTCAAGGATTGGATGTGCGCGGTCGAAAATAGCACATCGAGGCGTTTGGTCGTACGAGCGTCCAGCGGCGCAAGAATCACGACGTCGCCTTCCGCGTGCGCCTCCATATCCGAGTCATCCTCCTCGACCCCGGGGTGCCGTGCATCCAGAGCATTGATGGGAAGCGCGTTGAGCAGCGCAGTAACTAGCCCAACATACGCCTCCAGCGCCGCCTTCGCGAGCTTCGAGTAGCGCGGGGACGTGAACGTGACCAGGTTCGCAACGAGGTGCACCCCGTCTTCGTGCGCTACCTGCGGTACGCGGTCTTCGACGACGTTCAGAGTGGAGAACGGCAAGTGGCCCGCGAGATGGGTGAGTGATGCAATGGGGATTCGGTTCGGAAGCAGAGGGATGACGAGGATGCGCGCCAGAAGCGCTTCGAATGCGAAGGAGTAAGCGGGATCGGAGGTGGCCAGGACGGAAAACGGTTGCGTAGCGAGCACGACTAGAGATGGGAGAGACTGAGATGTCTTGGCCTCGGGTATCGGCTAGTAGAGTGGGTCGGTCAGTATGGCTACGCTGTGGGATCGAGCAGCACTCACGATAGCAAATATTGCCTGCGAAATTAAGGAATAATAACCGTGATCCAGGGTGTATCGCGTTATGGCCGCGCACGCGTCTATGGCTTCGCTGCCGAACGTGGGGCGGTACCAGCCCGGGGAGAAGATGGAGGTAAGGACTCGGAGATGCACAACTGAGCGACCGAGTCTGCGCGGTTCACAGTAAGAGCCACGGATAACCGGCAAGCTATCAAGCTACGCACCGAGGTGAATTTGCGACCGATTTAAGGAGTAGCAGCGTTATCTGCCGCATCAAGATTAGCCAGCTCGTTTGATGAGGTGCCGCCGCAGATCGAAATGCAAGGCCTGCGTCTGAGAGCTAGTCAGGTTGATATGGGATACAGAACGTAGTGGCACGCACCCTGACTGACTGCAGTCGACCAAGACTCCAGCGCTGTCTCATCGCGGGTCAAAGCCAAGCACCGCAAGCCCGTGATCGAGAACATATCTTGCGCGAAAAGCTCCTGCATCCTCGCCCTCACGAGCCTGGCTTCCCTCTGACCGCGCCACCATGCTTGAATACGAGTCGCCTGCTCTTGTTTCCGCCGAAGGGCTTCGCGTTCTAATCTTCGAGCTTTGGCTTGATCCAAGATGATGGCATGGCTCTGCGCGCTCGATGCACCGCCCAGATTGATCTTTCTGCGTCGTTCATCAGCGAACATGGTGGAAGGAGGGCAAGTTGTCGAATCAAGTATAGGAATGCGTAATACTGCCGATTTGCCACACTTGGCGACCAATTCGCACGATCACAATCGATTTCCACTTTTAGACCTCCTGTTTCCCCTGACAGAACAGACAGAGAAAGGAGGAAAGCCAAAGAAGAAAGGGAATAAATGAAGGGTTACGGCCGCGAAGAAAGAAGAAGGCGGATTAAGTGCCGGTGTGAATGAGTGGGTAGGTGTGGGAGACAGACGAGGCGATTTGTTAGAGGTACATTTACCAGCTTTAACCCATCGACCACCGCCATGGTTCACGCCCTTTCGACGCATGCATGCCACTTGCGTGCGCATGAGGTTTCCGGCTCCTCAGGAATAGTATCTGGTGGTTAAATGATCCTGCAGTAAACGGGGACTTGGCGACACGGCCGTCGCCAGCGTGAGTATATTCATGTCTACGGTTTAACGTCGAGAGATAGACGAAATCCCCGATGGTGTACGGAATCTCCTTGCTACGAAGATGGTCAGCGCTGATTGATTGAGAGATTTTAGCAGCTAGAAGGGAATCCTTAGCGATATTCGTATATTCCTCCATCCTTTCTAGCATAGCCTCAGTGTCAGTACTTCAGTAGATATCGAGTCACCAAGACGTTCAACAGGGGGCACAGTACGTGGTGAACAACCAAGTCGCAGTTGAAAAGATGAGAAACCGGTCAAAGCATTGACCGTATTCATAAAGCAGAAACGAACATAAGGTAATGCTGCGACCCAACCTTTCTGATTTCTGTTGACGAAGTAGCGCAGAGACTGTATGACAGTTTTGTTTGTTCGTTCAGAGGAACCGCCGGTCTGCGGGTGGAAAGCGCTAGAAAGTTTGAGCTTGATGCCAGTTAGTTTATGAAGTGCACTCCAAAATTGTGATATGAAGAACTTATCATGGTCTGATATTATTTCCAGGGGAAGTCCATTTTCGCAGTACCAGTGCTTGAAGAAAAGCGCGGCAGCGCGGTCAGCGGAAAGGTCGGTTTTGCAAGGTATTAACCGCACATCCACACCTAAACGATCAGTAAATCGTGAGCAAATAGTTGAAGCCGGAGTCCTCGGGTAGAGGACCGACGAAATCCAGGGCTACAGCTTCGAATTGACCATCTGGTACATGTAAGGAATGGAGCGGTCCAATGGGCTTCATTGTAGATGATTTGTTCTTCTGCAAATCAACGCATCTGGGGATGTACAACTCTTCGAGGTCGCGTCACATATTTGGCCAATAGATAGACTCCCTCAGGGCGCCGTACGACTTCGCGGCGCCATAGTGTCCTAAAGAGTCATGGGCGAGCGCGAAAAGAGCTACTCGAACATCGACAACACGGGGGAACTTTGTATGTATAGTTGTACGCACCGCGAGCACAAGTTATATCGGAGCACTTGTACTTCGCGTGTGACGGAGGTTAGAATGCGATGAAAAACAGCAATATTCACCAGACATACCATGCTATCTGGCATCTCCCGTGTTATAATCAATCCAACCCATATCCTTCGTTACTGGGGTCACCGGGCTGCGTCTACTCCGATATAACGAAGCTGAGTCTCTCGACAGCGTGACACCTTGGGCGCATATATACACCTTCAGACCCGTCATTTTCCACGATGAAGCCGAGGACGCGCAAAAGTCGCGTCCCTTCTAGCTCATAGCCATATAGCGTACGAGTAATTAGCTTGGCCATCATAATTGAGCGCATACATGGCAAGACCACCGCAGCCGTCGCAATACAAGGAAGAGTCGACCTTAGTATGTGGTGGTACGGGAAAAGGAGGGAAAGAGGGGTGCGTGACAGAGCTCCGGTTCGATCAAGATCGGACTGTGACCGTCAAGTGACTTACGGGAAATTCTTGAATTTTAGCCAAGTTTGCGAAGTTTGAGTGCCGTGTCGTCAGAATGCCAGAAGCTCACGTCCACGACTGCAGCCTGTCCACCCAAACGCTGCCTACAACCATTCATCGCCCACACCTACGCCGTCTCTTTCCTCGCACCGCAAACACGCTCAGTCCCCCAACAATCGCTCGTCGCGCATACAGAGGTAGCCCAACACCATTTTATTCATTTCGCGCTACCTACTTGTCTGCTTATTGACTCGACCTCCACACTCTCCTCCCTCCCCACTCGACAACGTACCTCCACACTGCGGCCCTGACAGATTCACCGTCGAAGATCGACCACATCTTATGCCTACGCCTCTCGCCCCGAGTCGAGGCGCCATGTCCATGAGGACGCGCGTAGCCCTTCCTCCCCCCTCCATCATCCTGCCCTACCTTCGCCGCCCACTCGGATCACAAGCCTCCATCAACGGCCTCTCAGACAGCGCCACCATCGTCGAAACCGCTCACCTCATCTTCCCAGTATGACGAAGCGCCGAAAAGCATCAGAGGGAATAGGAACGGGTGTCGACAGTGGCCAATCTACGGCAAGTCTCACTCACTCCCTGCCTCAAACGAAACCGACTCACCTTCGACCACATTCAACTGAGCACGGCCCTTCCATCGTCGACGGCAGCGCCAGAGGAAAAACGCTCACCTACAGAGGCACTCCCGACTTGAGGGCTCCTTTGGAGTGCCCTCCGCTGCCTGCTCCCCTTGCCACTCGGCCTAAACATCGCCGCAGGACTCCAACGATCGCCGGTCGCCGTCGATGACGACGAGACCAAGCGATCACAACGACGAGCCTCGATAGCGACGAGAGCGAAGGTGGAGGACAGAGAGCAGAGCGTCGTCTCGCGATGTAGCTAGAGTCCATCAGCGGGAACAAACGCATGAGTCAGTCCGAGTCAAAATGGGTGCTGGTTGGGGATACTGACTTCGCATTTCGTCTGCTTGCCAGTAGTCGTGCAGAGCAGCGACGTCGACATATACACCACGGCCGATGGACGAAGGGCAGGCCGCCGTAACGCGGCAGGACGCGTCGGCTCATGGCATGAAAGGACGCCGAAGGTCGAGCAAACGGGAAACCGGATGCGGTGTGAGTGACGCAGGGCGCGAGCAGCGAGGAACGAAATGAGGAGTAAGGTGAGTGAATGAGGTCGATCACAGGGCCGACCAGACTTACTGACACACACAACGCCGTTCGCTTCTAGCGAGATCGCCCACGTCGACGTGTCGCAATGTCGCAATGGCAAAGGAGGCGCGCCAAAACGTCCGTGTGTTGTGTCGGAGGTACGCCAGGGCTCTCCCGACGACGATGGCAGACGATGGTCACCGTGAATGACGGCGAGTGCTGCAGGCGCACACCACCCTAGAAGATAAAGACAAGGAGTCAGTGACTAAATGGTCGTCGTTTCTAGCATTGACGAGCACTCACCATCACGCTTGCCCAAGCGTCATCCCCAACGCCGTCGACCACGACTACCGTCGCAGGACGTCGGCTTAGGTGCAGCGACATAGCGGGAGAGCCGGGGCGTGGGCATCGGGAGACATCGAGGGAAGTCTGCGAACAGCGAAGAGACAAGACGAGACGAGACGCGAGTACACGAATGAGCGAAGAGGGGAGGTGGAGTTGGGGGAGGTAAGCAAGCAGCCGTTTGCTGTTTGCTGCCCCTTCCTCGAACTCACGCACCCTTTTTATAGCGTTTGGCCCCGGGCGTCGCCGCATTTAGATATCCCTCCAAGTGCGCCCTGCTCCTTGCGACGCTCCTGGCAACGCCGTCTGTGCGTCGCACGCCAATAAACGGGGTGCGAGGTAGACCCGCAGACCCGCAGAACCGCAACGGAGAACCAGAGACAGGAGGCTAGAGGCTAGGTCCAGGCAGGCATTCGGGGATGCGAAGTTGCGAGATTATGGGAGTATGGGAGTATGGGAGTATGGGATTACGGGAATATGGGATTACGCGAGCGCGAGCGCGAGCCGGCCCTGGTTGCTGCGCTACCTCTTGGAATCGAGACGTCGCGATCGCGATGGAGGTGTAGTTGGGTACATTGCGAGCCATGTACCGAGTACGTTGCGTGTATGATGTGGATCAGGTGTCACGAGCGGGTTTCTACTGAGGTGGGACGCGGCGTGTGCGAGAACAAACATGACGCCGAGTGCGTGAGGTGAGTAGGGAGACGAGCGCGATTCGGGACGGTCTGCGGTAGCCATGGCATGGCTGGGTGCGGACGCGCCCCTTCGAATGGGGGTGCACAGCAACGGGATGTCCGTGTCTTTGCGCTGCAGATCGAACCTGTCGCTTCATGGCTTTATCACGATCCACCGCCGTATACCGGATGCTCGCAGCGCGCAAGCGCGTTACCGCGTCTTTACTTCACCCACACCACCCTGTTTCGTCAGCGCGCACCAGGGCAATATACTCGGGTTCTGGATTCTAGACGCAAAGTGGAACTAGGGTGCATGGGATCGTGACCCTCTGAAACGGAACGACTGAGTTCACGGAACCAGGGCCTCGCGTACGCGTACAGAAGAGGGAAGGAGATAGCGAGAGGAACCCTGGGCGATCGTTGTCGAGCATTCGGAGGTAAGATTGATTGTTGATTTATTGCGGGCTCGACTTACTTCCTGGATCTAGGTCGTCGGGCTGCCCTAGCTACGCACTTCCACGGGTAGCGTACTCGAGGTGCCCAGCACCGGTGCTTCGTATGCAGAGGTCGCACGTTGGGCAGCGTATCCGTGCGTTCGTCGGGCAGACGGGACACGAGAAAGGACCGCGGCAGGTAGAAAATGGGGTCCGTGTGCGCTGACCCGATTACGCGTACCAACGAACGTGAGCGACGCGATTCTACCCACGGCGCAACACTAACGAGAGGCTCGCTGTAATTTACAGACACAACGTACGTCACTGTAGCGACGCAGTTCCCGCGGGAGCTGCCGTTTTGCTGAATGGTTGGCGAGATTACTGTGCGTACGTTCGTCGGGCAGGCGAGACGAATCCGGTGCTGATTGCCAACAGGGATGTAGCTATCATGGAAAATATGATAGGCAAGACGATGCAACGGCAGCGCGTATCAAACGCGAGATCTCTTCGCGGCGATTGCGGATCATCAAGCCACTAGAATTACGTGCACGAACGAATGGAGGGAATTAACACGAACTTTACTGGAATTGTGAGTGACTATCGTTCGGTTCTGACCTTCGCGGCGATACGTCGCAACGAAACACTCACAATACACCGCCGCTTATGCAGGTATTCACGCCGAAGCCTCTGTGTACACGCAAGCACGTAGATCGCCGTTGATCACCCGTTCTAGGGTCTTTGTTCCCGAATCTCTGAAGTGAGAATTGCGGGCATGAGTTGAGCGCCAGCTACGATAACCGGCTAATTGCCCTGGGAATCACAACGATGCTAATACGAGAACGATTTCCGACGTTACGGGGGTTGCGCTTCATACCTCCAGATCGTCGATCCGCGGAGTGACCTCTCGTCGCTTTCCTTCCAGGATGATGGAGTCCAGATTCTAGATGCAAGACAACGCAACCGCCCACGCAACCGCCACGCAACGATGAATCGAGGATACGCCTCACGCCTGCGAGTCAGTTCAAATCACTCAGATCGCGAGAGACGTCTTTGTCGTGGTGGTCGTCGTCGATTGCTCGTGGACAGATGGTGAGCAATGGCGCAGCGTTGGTACGTCGTTCTCGATCCTTGTCGTTGGGGATAATATGCTTGCGACGAAACGCTTACCGGTAATGGTTATTTTGCAGACTATCTTCGTGTCATTGAGCTTCACACGCAATCCCCATCTGTCGCTCCCGTGGTCACCAAGTATAGCTGCCAGCCGATACAGTTACGCCCCTTCATTGCGAACTACTTGATTCTAAACTCAGAACTATTTAGGCCGGCACACTATACGGAGATGCGACGCCAGCTACACAACTACGGCGTTGCCATTGACCCAAGATCGTCGATTCGTGTGGTGACGCCAGGGTCGGCTATCCGTCCAGGATGGAGAACATCAACAGACAGAATGACGGTAGAGTGGAAGCCAGCAATGAGTCAGGGTACGTCGCGAAACGAGAACTAGTGCGAGAGGACTACGCAGGGTTGACGTCGGCAAAGCAATGGTACCTACACGGCAGACACAACGCGACTAGGTCCCACGGGAACAGGATCAGAAACATACGTGCAACATGGATATGCCGACGAAGGTTCGGGGAAAGAGAACGGAGAATGGAGCAGCCCCGATGGGATCGTCTGGAACTTTCAATTTAGCGTCGCCGAGCGAGGTCAGGGTACCTCCTGGATGGAAGAGTCTAGCTGAAGATGGAAACGCATTGCCGTGTTGATGTCCAAACGACTCGCCCCGTTTGTTACTCGTCGTTCTATTTCGGACTACTACGTGGGAGGTGAGATATGCTGTCTTAAGGCGCAACGTCGGTTAGAGGAGGCAGCTGGATGAGTACGGTACGATACAGTCCACATGGACTGTGCAACCATCTACCAAGACTTGTCTCGTCGTCCAGAAGCGATCGACCGCGGCCAGGTATGTATTTACTTCAGCCTCACCCCGTTCACCAGGGTAACACGTCAAACCGACAGTCAGCGGTGGAATTGAGCTGGAGCTCGGGGAAGGACAATATGGGAGCCCCGATCTGGGACCTTGAATCAAGCAGAGTCAGGGTACGTCCCAGATGGAAGAAAATCGGTTAGAGGTGGCAACACATCGCCGTGTCGACATTTGGGACAACACTCCCCGTTTATTCGTTCGATTCCGCAGGAACTACGGTAGAATAAGCTACCACATACAAGCAAGGTGAGCTTTTCTATCCAAATTCTCTCCTTTCCATCCTCCGATCCAACTCTCCTTGCCTTCGACGCTTGCTCATCATATCCTCCTGACAGCACATCGCCAAAACACGCTTGAACGTCCATCTTCAGATATCTGGGATGCATCACTCCGACATTGAGAACGTTCGGAATGAGACGAAATGACGAGGGAGTAAGACTTTCGTGTCTTTCGCGGCATTCATTCAATGATACACCAGTATTCACCCTCCGCAGATTCATTGTAGCCCCTCGTTCGACGATGTTGCCTTCCTCACGGCGTATTTAGGTACTTCCTGCATCATCCCCCATCTGTCAACATTCCCAACGACCCACGCAAGGTTATCCCACACTTTAGACTGCCGTATTCGACGTCCTCGGAGCTCTACCTTTCCAGCGTGTTTCACCTCGTTACCGTGGGTCATACAGTCGTTTTCGGCGTTGAGGACACTCAGAACTCGCCGAGAGAAACTGATGAGACGACGGCAACGCCAGAGGCAAGAACATTTAGCGCAGTTATGCACTTACTTAGCAATATGACTATATTTTCCCTAGTTCCCGATCGCCCTACTGGATCGTTCCCAACAGCTCAAACTCTGCTCAGTGTGCCGTCACTTAAGTTCACCTCGCCAATGAGCTCGAAACTCGCCTCGATGTCTGTGCTGTCTTCTGTATCATCCCGCATCTGCCAGCATTCCCAACGACCCACGCCATGCCACCCCTTCCTCAGCACGCATCTTAGGCTGCTGGGTTTGATCTTCCCAGGATTCCACTTGCCATGGGGAGTAGTAATAAATGATCGGCAAGCAAATTCACAGGACAATATCAACTTGTGTCGCGGCGTTGAGAATGCGGCACATTCGCTCATGGAGGCGAGAAGGCGAGAGGTGGATACCTTTCGCAATGCCCATTCGGTAACATGCTAACATGGGCATGTCCCCAAGCCACTGTTCCCTGTTCAATGCACTGCGAAGTACGGCCTCCGTCCGTTTGAACTCTGCACTCCCCCGGCCGTCTACGCCTTAGTTGGACTACCCTGTAGCATCCCCGCCGTCTGTCAACGTTCCCAACGACCCACCCCTTCCATATCCCACACCTCAGGCCGCCGTATCTGACCTTCTCATGCTCTAGGAGCTCCGTGTCTCACACTCGTCACTGGAATCGACGATTGGGCGACAGGAGGTAAAGTCTTATTTCGTGAAGTAACACATTTCCACATTAATCTGCCCCATCGTGCATAAGTGCCTTGCTGATATTGCTACCCACTCCACCACCTCCCTCGCCGTCGCTTGGATGAATGTGCGTGCAGTAACTATGTCTTTCCGTCTTTGTCTATTCCGCACTGTCAGGATGGGGGATTCAATGCCACTAGTAGTTTACTAGCGTAGTCTACAACTCCGTAGCTGTATTTTACTAGTTTGTATCATGTGAGTAGACACATCGGAATATATGCTTGACTGTAGTTGGATACTGAGTGTTAGAATAGTGTTCGGAACATGAAAGACAGTACTGCCTACACAAGGAGTTTCCACTGACGGCGAGCTTGATTATGTCTATCGCATCGACAGCCTTGTTGGGATTCGGCGGGCATCCTGGACATCAGTAGACAGGTTACAGTACAATACTCGAGTACTCATGCGGTGACATCGAGTCGAAATTCAAGCCGAAAGTGGTTGCGACTGGCGAGCACACTCAGATGTTAGTGAAGTCAATAATAGATCACATCGGCGTCAAGCTGATTGTTATTGCAATCGCAACTGGACACCGTCTATCGATTCCAGTAGATGAGAGAACCCAGAAGTTACTTGGAGTACTTGCTGTGCAGGCATATCGAGACCCGGGAGATTTGTGGCCGCCGGACTGGGTGAGTTGTTGGGACGATGTTCATCACTAGAGTCAAACATTACTTCTCGAATCAAGGCAACAGTGAAGGAAAGATCTACGACAGGTGAGACAGACATGCAGGATACTTTGCGTGATGAATTGTGGTGCAACTGAATCATTAGAAATCAAGGTGGACTCAATCGGTTACATCTGCAATTGGCGAACAACTTCTAGAGTAAACCAAAGATGTAGAATGAAAAATCCGAGCAAGAAATAAAAGGGACACCAAAGGCCCGCAATGATAGTGATAATATCGGTCAGTTATACTTAACGTAACATGAAAGAACTCACCGAGAAACATAGTACCGGGATAAAGCGACTCAATTCAGCGAACATAGTTGCAACCCCGATTGAAATTGGTAAACTGTAATAAATCAAAGCCCCCATTATCGGAATAGATGTGCTCTACTCAGTGCCATCTGACTGTGTCTATGGCAAGTCTACGGTCTACTACATCAACTAACTGTAGATGCTAATGCAAGATAGCATGAACCAAAGCAGAATCAATGTCAATTTGGTCAGATTGAATGAACAATTGTGATATTATTCGACACAGACACGTAGCTATGCATCACTGAAGTCTCCACCATTTTACAACTGATCATTTGGTATGTGCTTAGCGTTCACGATGCCCTATGGCTTCCCAACTCAGTGCAGAGTCTTGGCTTATTCAGGCAAGTCCATCTCTATTTTGGGAACTATTCACGACGGCACACTGCTACGGCACAGTGACACAATGGATCTGAGTAATAGAAATTACAGTGGTATTCTAGGTGCGCCTGGCTTTGTCCATCATCTTTGTACATCCTCAAATATTTTGCCTGCAGAGCTGCCGTTGATATGTGCCTCAAAATAGATGGTAAATTCTTTTATTCCAGAGTAGAACTGACCTTTCTGGTTGCTTGAGACATACGGATGATTGAACGGCACAAATAAATTGATATCCTAGAGACAACGGCAATCTGGTGAGTATTTCATCTCTCCATGGGACAGTGAAATTAGTTTCACCGCCGGATTGTGGTCTAAAACACCCACTGGTGCGTGTGGAATCCTGTGCTGAATACTAACCATCAGCGGAGCAAATATTTGCAGGCAGGGTTGGAAAGGAATATGTTGGCAACCCGTGCAGTTGACAACATATTCTTGACCAAATTTGCATGCAATATATTTCTGATGGTGATAGGAATTTACTCACCATGATTATGGCAGGTAGGATTGGAAACGGGGGTTGTCTGCTCAAGTCCGGGTGATATTAGTGATCAGGATGGTTCCTAGGTTTCAACGGGCGGTCCGCGAGGTGCGTAGATCTAGAGGCAATGTCCCTGAAGGTGTGTAGTATATATGATACTGTAAATGCTTCGAACTCACCTTATCCCTCGTACTAACTGGCCGTAATGCTGGCTTGGTGCGAGATGAACTATCCGAGGACTACTTACCCAAGTCTACGACACTGCCTGAGCCGCTCAATTCCTCCGATCTGCGTGCATCTGTAGATCCTTGCAGCATTGAACGCGCACTTCTTGCGAAGCTACATGGTCAGTTGTAGCTTGTCACTCGGTCTGAGACATTCAACTGACTGTCTACTTGCCTCCTAGGTTGTGCAATGTCGTAGGCGATGTTGTTCATCGGTCTGCGGCCGGAGGCAACAGGGGGTGAGCAAGTTCTGTGTACGCCTGTCATAATCCATACTAACAGGTCCTCAAGATTGCGCAGTCAAGGCATTATGTTCTACGGACGAACAAGGCTATGCGGGATCTGTATGGTTATTCGACACACTACATCTTGTCAAGCCTGTCAACAACCATATCGTACCCGTGGACCATCACCCTGTCTCATGCTTGATCCCTTACGACTATACGCCCCGCCACCGCCGTTTCCATACGAAGTCTCTACAGTCGCAAAGCCAGATTGTGCGCAACCAAAGTTGCGAACAGGCCACGGTTTATTTGCCTCGCAACTCTTCACTCTGGATATCTCTTGTTGTCGCAGTCGATTGTTGTGGTGTCAAGTGACTCTGGCGGCATGCGAAGGTTGCCGCAGTGTCTGCTGATCCGGATACCAGGCATGTCGGTTCAATAAAACTAGGGTGCAGCGTCTGATGAACTCACCTTTCTTTCCTATAGCTTTTCGTATACGCCATCTTTGTCTCGCATGTTGCAACCGTCGTCACCTCCCGTTCAGATGGACAGACCGTGCCGTCGACTGGCTGGTGGCCATCGTGAAACAAGCACACAACTCGGCGCCACTACCATGCTTGATTTTTCACGACAGATCCTTCGTTCACTCAGCCATGGGTCTCCCGTCCCTCGATGTTGCCGATACATGGCACGATCGTGCCACTCTTCGTGTTCAAGAGTAGGTGACGAAGCATGGACGGCCATCACGACAAAGACATCTCTTGAAGTCTGTCCCTCAACAATTCTACATCCCGCACCTCGCCTCTCCGTTGAACCAAGATTCTGTCAAGGGGAGTGCCTGCACCGATAACCGTCCCCCATCATCTACGACGCCGTCCCTTGCCTCGTTTACATCCCACACCCTCTCAATGGCCTCTACAATCCATGAATTCCTTGCTTCTACATTGAAGCAAGATGTCGTGGAGGCATATGTTGAGGAGTCCCTGCGCCGGTCACTGCCCCTCATCGTCTATGACGCCGTCATCGCTCGAGATCCTCATCACCTTTCCCCATCATGGAGTCTCAGGGTATGGCCGTATTCCCTTGGGTCGTGCGTGGTGGTCCCTCGTCCGTATGTTGAGTCCGCCATATCTTGGCAGTCATATCCTGCTCCCTCGCATGATCGTTGCTATTGACGACGTCCATCCACTTCATTTGCTATCGTCACCGATGTTGGACATTTCGCCAGGACCGTCTACAGTACAGTGTCGACACAGATACCTAGTACGTCAGCTTAATAAAATATCAATGCAGTAACTGATCCACGCACCTTTCTGTCTCGTAGATTTGCCTCAACATCGTATCCCAGTTACCTTCCCTCGTCGCCATCGCCTCCTGCGTATAATTGGTGTCGATTCACTGCGGAGGAAGGTCGCGATCGACCCTCCGGGTGCTGGCTGGTGTCAGTGGTCTGATGCCAGCGTCGAGCCTCGCGTTGACCGTCGGACTCATGCACCAGTACCCGTTCAGTCGTCGTGGACATTCCGACATGGTCGCTTCCGGCTGGGCATACGAAGGGTGGACTGAACACTTGGCTTTTGTGTTCATGCGCAGGCGACGAAACGTTTACGACCGTCATGGCAAAGGCATCTTGTTGTGGTGTCTGATCGCGGCCCTCTTCCCCATGTGTTCTCCATGACTCCCCCATCCCTCAGACTGTCCGCCTTCGAGCCGATCGTTGCTAACCACCGCCGTTCTCTCCGACCTTCTCCATTATTGTGCCCTAGGTCTTCCGTCCGTGAAGTCGTCGGTGGTGTATTCCCGGGTCTGCGGCGAGTCTGTCGTGTTCCGCCGCCGCCGATTTACTGTTCAGGCTGCACGGACTCTCGCACTTTCATTCGGATGCCATATCGACCGTAACCGCACAATCAACCGGCCTCCTTCCGACACCCACACTCCAACGCCTCCTCTATCGTGAGGGTTCGCGTACCACTGTCTGCAATTCCGACGCTTTTTGCCAATTAACATGAAGTAAGTCCCTTGACTGTTGATTGTGATGTATTATGCTTACCGATGTGTCTCATCCGCCGTACCATTTTCTGCGCCGTTGTCGCATCGCAGTTGCCTTCGCCTCCAGAACGGATTCTGATGCGCGCAATGACGATGAAGATAAACTATTGGGCCGTCTGATAAGTCTTCTCGAATCGCCCGTTTTGACGCGAAGGACTTGGATGTACGTCAGCGACTAACCTATGACGCATAGGCGCGTCACGCTCGTTCGCTGGACAAAACGTGCTGCATAAGGAAACTATGGTAAAACGGTGCCACCAACTTGACTCACCGATTTTGCAAGGCCCCACCCGCTTTTCCGCTGGACAAAACTGCCCGCATAAGGGGAGACTATCGCAAAATGGGGCCAGGATTTGGGCGCTTCGACTTCAGTGGTTTTCATTCCCACGCTCATTAATCGCTTCTCACACTCACTATTCACTGTCCCACACTCACCATCGTCTTTCGCACACTCAATAATCGCAAGTGTTCATTACCAACACAGGCAGCCCTATTGCCATATTCATCAGCTGCCTGCTAAAAGTGGTTACATCATCTAGCGAGAGGGGATTGCGTTCGATAGAGCGTTCTGTCGACGAAGGCGCGGCAGTCGAAAAAAACTCGTCGTCACCCATCGTAGTCAGCGCCTGGTTGTACAGATATGTCACGAACAGTAAGTATGTCCACGAACGGGCGTTCGCCGTGTCTGAGGCAAGTTGTCATTAGCAGCATAGGCAGCGAGAACACAGGCTCTATTACCTGCGAGCGTATTCATCTCGGTATCTTTCCCAAGCGCCGAACTCCTCACATAAACTCGGTATATCTCCCGCACCAGCCCTCCGCCGTTGTTAACTTGCACCGCGCGTAGCACATCGTCTTTGCGGGCCGGAGATATAGTAGCGAGGGATAGCAGGAACTTGACCAGTGTTGTGCGCGACTGCAATACCGACGTCAAGGATTGGATGTGCGCGGTCGAAAATAGCACATCGAGGCGTTTGGTCGTACGAGCGTCCAGCGGCGCAAGAATCACGACGTCGCCTTCCGCGTGCGCCTCCATATCCGAGTCATCCTCCTCGACCCCGGGGTGCCGTGCATCCAGAGCATTGATGGGAAGCGCGTTGAGCAGCGCAGTAACTAGCCCAACATACGCCTCCAGCGCCGCCTTCGCGAGCTTCGAGTAGCGCGGGGACGTGAACGTGACCAGGTTCGCAACGAGGTGCACCCCGTCTTCGTGCGCTACCTGCGGTGCGCGGTCTTCGACGAGGTTCAGAGTGGAGAACGGCAAGTGGCCCGCGAGATGGGTGAGTGATGCAATGGGGATTCGGTTCGGAAGCAGAGGGATGACGAGGATGCGCGCCAGAAGCGCTTCGAATGCGAAGGAGTAAGCGGGATCGGAGGTGGCCAGGACGGAAAACGGTTGCGTAGCGAGCACGACTAGAGATGGGAGAGACTGAGATGTCTTGGCCTCGGGTATCGGCTAGTAGAGTGGGTCGGTCAGTATGGCTACGCTGTGGGATCGAGCAGCACTCACGATAGCAAATATTGCCTGCGAAATTAAGGAATAATAACCGTGATCCAGGGTGTATCGCGTTATGGCCGCGCACGCGTCTATGGCTTCGCTGCCGAACGTGGGGCGGTACCAGCCCGGGGAGAAGATGGAGGTAAGGACTCGGAGATGCACAACTGAGCGACCGAGTCTGCGCGGTTCACAGTAAGAGCCACGGATAACCGGCAAGCTATCAAGCTACGCACCGAGGTGAATTTGCGACCGATTTAAGGAGTAGCAGCGTTATCTGCCGCATCAAGATTAGCCAGCTCGTTTGATGAGGTGCCGCCGCAGATCGAAATGCAAGGCCTGCGTCTGAGAGCTAGTCAGGTTGATATGGGATACAGAACGTAGTGGCACGCACCCTGACTGACTGCAGTCGACCAAGACTCCAGCGCTGTCTCATCGCGGGTCAAAGCCAAGCACCGCAAGCCCGTGATCGAGAACATATCTTGCGCGAAAAGCTCCTGCATCCTCGCCCTCACGAGCCTGGCTTCCCTCTGACCGCGCCACCATGCTTGAATACGAGTCGCCTGCTCTTGTTTCCGCCGAAGGGCTTCGCGTTCTAATCTTCGAGCTTTGGCTTGATCCAAGATGATGGCATGGCTCTGCGCGCTCGATGCACCGCCCAGATTGATCTTTCTGCGTCGTTCATCAGCGAACATGGTGGAAGGAGGGCAAGTTGTCGAATCAAGTATAGGAATGCGTAATACTGCCGATTTGCCACACTTGGCGACCAATTCGCACGATCACAATCGATTTCCACTTTTAGACCTCCTGTTTCCCCTGACAGAACAGACAGAGAAAGGAGGAAAGCCAAAGAAGAAAGGGAATAAATGAAGGGTTACGGCCGCGAAGAAAGAAGAAGGCGGATTAAGTGCCGGTGTGAATGAGTGGGTAGGTGTGGGAGACAGACGAGGCGATTTGTTAGAGGTACATTTACCAGCTTTAACCCATCGACCACCGCCATGGTTCACGCCCTTTCGACGCATGCATGCCACTTGCGTGCGCATGAGGTTTCCGGCTCCTCAGGAATAGTATCTGGTGGTTAAATGATCCTGCAGTAAACGGGGACTTGGCGACACGGCCGTCGCCAGCGTGAGTATATTCATGTCTACGGTTTAACGTCGAGAGATAGACGAAATCCCCGATGGTGTACGGAATCTCCTTGCTACGAAGATGGTCAGCGCTGATTGATTGAGAGATTTTAGCAGCTAGAAGGGAATCCTTAGCGATATTCGTATATTCCTCCATCCTTTCTAGCATAGCCTCAGTGTCAGTACTTCAGTAGATATCGAGTCACCAAGACGTTCAACAGGGGGCACAGTACGTGGTGAACAACCAAGTCGCAGTTGAAAAGATGAGAAACCGGTCAAAGCATTGACCGTATTCATAAAGCAGAAACGAACATAAGGTAATGCTGCGACCCAACCTTTCTGATTTCTGTTGACGAAGTAGCGCAGAGACTGTATGACAGTTTTGTTTGTTCGTTCAGAGGAACCGCCGGTCTGCGGGTGGAAAGCGCTAGAAAGTTTGAGCTTGATGCCAGTTAGTTTATGAAGTGCACTCCAAAATTGTGATATGAAGAACTTATCACGGTCTGATATTATTTCCAGGGGAAGTCCATTTTCGCAGTACCAGTGCTTGAAGAAAAGCGCGGCAGCGCGGTCAGCGGAAAGGTCGGTTTTGCAAGGTATTAACCGCACATCCACACCTAAACGATCAGTAAATCGTGAGCAAATAGTTGAAGCCGGAGTCCTCGGGTAGAGGACCGACGAAATCCAGGGCTACAGCTTCGAATTGACCATCTGGTACATGTAAGGAATGGAGCGGTCCAATGGGCTTCATTGTAGATGATTTGTTCTTCTGCAAATCAACGCATCTGGGGATGTACAACTCTTCGAGGTCGCGTCACATATTTGGCCAATAGATAGACTCCCTCAGGGCGCCGTACGACTTCGCGGCGCCATAGTGTCCTAAAGAGTCATGGGCGAGCGCGAAAAGAGCTACTCGAACATCGACAACACGGGGGAACTTTGTATGTATAGTTGTACGCACCGCGAGCACAAGTTATATCGGAGCACTTGTACTTCGCGTGTGACGGAGGTTAGAATGCGATGAAAAACAGCAATATTCACCAGACATACCATGCTATCTGGCATCTCCCGTGTTATAATCAATCCAACCCATATCCTTCGTTACTGGGGTCACCGGGCTGCGTCTACTCCGATATAACGAAGCTGAGTCTCTCGACAGCGTGACACCTTGGGCGCATATATACACCTTCAGACCCGTCATTTTCCACGATGAAGCCGAGGACGCGCAAAAGTCGCGTCCCTTCTAGCTCATAGCCATATAGCGTACGAGTAATTAGCTTGGCCATCATAATTGAGCGCATACATGGCAAGACCACCGCAGCCGTCGCAATACAAGGAAGAGTCGACCTTAGTATGTGGTGGTACGGGAAAAGGAGGGAAAGAGGGGTGCGTGACAGAGCTCCGGTTCGATCAAGATCGGACTGTGACCGTCAAGTGACTTACGGGAAATTCTTGAATTTTAGCCAAGTTTGCGAAGTTTGAGTGCCGTGTCGTCAGAATGCCAGAAGCTCACGTCCACGACTGCAGCCTGTCCACCCAAACGCTGCCTACAACCATTCATCGCCCACACCTACGCCGTCTCTTTCCTCGCACCGCAAACACGCTCAGTCCCCCAACAATCGCTCGTCGCGCATACAGAGGTAGCCCAACACCATTTTATTCATTTCGCGCTACCTACTTGTCTGCTTATTGACTCGACCTCCACACTCTCCTCCCTCCCCACTCGACAACGTACCTCCACACTGCGGCCCTGACAGATTCACCGTCGAAGATCGACCACATCTTATGCCTACGCCTCTCGCCCCGAGTCGAGGCGCCATGTCCATGAGGACGCGCGTAGCCCTTCCTCCCCCCTCCATCATCCTGCCCTACCTTCGCCGCCCACTCGGATCACAAGCCTCCATCAACGGCCTCTCAGACAGCGCCACCATCGTCGAAACCGCTCACCTCATCTTCCCAGTATGACGAAGCGCCGAAAAGCATCAGAGGGAATAGGAACGGGTGTCGACAGTGGCCAATCTACGGCAAGTCTCACTCACTCCCTGCCTCAAACGAAACCGACTCACCTTCGACCACATTCAACTGAGCACGGCCCTTCCATCGTCGACGGCAGCGCCAGAGGAAAAACGCTCACCTACAGAGGCACTCCCGACTTGAGGGCTCCTTTGGAGTGCCCTCCGCTGCCTGCTCCCCTTGCCACTCGGCCTAAACATCGCCGCAGGACTCCAACGATCGCCGGTCGCCGTCGATGACGACGAGACCAAGCGATCACAACGACGAGCCTCGATAGCGACGAGAGCGAAGGTGGAGGACAGAGAGCAGAGCGTCGTCTCGCGATGTAGCTAGAGTCCATCAGCGGGAACAAACGCATGAGTCAGTCCGAGTCAAAATGGGTGCTGGTTGGGGATACTGACTTCGCATTTCGTCTGCTTGCCAGTAGTCGTGCAGAGCAGCGACGTCGACATATACACCACGGCCGATGGACGAAGGGCAGGCCGCCGTAACGCGGCAGGACGCGTCGGCTCATGGCATGAAAGGACGCCGAAGGTCGAGCAAACGGGAAACCGGATGCGGTGTGAGTGACGCAGGGCGCGAGCAGCGAGGAACGAAATGAGGAGTAAGGTGAGTGAATGAGGTCGATCACAGGGCCGACCAGACTTACTGACACACACAACGCCGTTCGCTTCTAGCGAGATCGCCCACGTCGACGTGTCGCAATGTCGCAATGGCAAAGGAGGCGCGCCAAAACGTCCGTGTGTTGTGTCGGAGGTACGCCAGGGCTCTCCCGACGACGATGGCAGACGATGGTCACCGTGAATGACGGCGAGTGCTGCAGGCGCACACCACCCTAGAAGATAAAGACAAGGAGTCAGTGACTAAATGGTCGTCGTTTCTAGCATTGACGAGCACTCACCATCACGCTTGCCCAAGCGTCATCCCCAACGCCGTCGACCACGACTACCGTCGCAGGACGTCGGCTTAGGTGCAGCGACATAGCGGGAGAGCCGGGGCGTGGGCATCGGGAGACATCGAGGGAAGTCTGCGAACAGCGAAGAGACAAGACGAGACGAGACGCGAGTACACGAATGAGCGAAGAGGGGAGGTGGAGTTGGGGGAGGTAAGCAAGCAGCCGTTTGCTGTTTGCTGCCCCTTCCTCGAACTCACGCACCCTTTTTATAGCGTTTGGCCCCGGGCGTCGCCGCATTTAGATATCCCTCCAAGTGCGCCCTGCTCCTTGCGACGCTCCTGGCAACGCCGTCTGTGCGTCGCACGCCAATAAACGGGGTGCGAGGTAGACCCGCAGACCCGCAGAACCGCAACGGAGAACCAGAGACAGGAGGCTAGAGGCTAGGTCCAGGCAGGCATTCGGGGATGCGAAGTTGCGAGATTATGGGAGTATGGGAGTATGGGAGTATGGGATTACGGGAATATGGGATTACGCGAGCGCGAGCGCGAGCCGGCCCTGGTTGCTGCGCTACCTCTTGGAATCGAGACGTCGCGATCGCGATGGAGGTGTAGTTGGGTACATTGCGAGCCATGTACCGAGTACGTTGCGTGTATGATGTGGATCAGGTGTCACGAGCGGGTTTCTACTGAGGTGGGACGCGGCGTGTGCGAGAACAAACATGACGCCGAGTGCGTGAGGTGAGTAGGGAGACGAGCGCGATTCGGGACGGTCTGCGGTAGCCATGGCATGGCTGGGTGCGGACGCGCCCCTTCGAATGGGGGTGCACAGCAACGGGATGTCCGTGTCTTTGCGCTGCAGATCGAACCTGTCGCTTCATGGCTTTATCACGATCCACCGCCGTATACCGGATGCTCGCAGCGCGCAAGCGCGTTACCGCGTCTTTACTTCACCCACACCACCCTGTTTCGTCAGCGCGCACCAGGGCAATATACTCGGGTTCTGGATTCTAGACGCAAAGTGGAACTAGGGTGCATGGGATCGTGACCCTCTGAAACGGAACGACTGAGTTCACGGAACCAGGGCCTCGCGTACGCGTACAGAAGAGGGAAGGAGATAGCGAGAGGAACCCTGGGCGATCGTTGTCGAGCATTCGGAGGTAAGATTGATTGTTGATTTATTGCGGGCTCGACTTACTTCCTGGATCTAGGTCGTCGGGCTGCCCTAGCTACGCACTTCCACGGGTAGCGTACTCGAGGTGCCCAGCACCGGTGCTTCGTATGCAGAGGTCGCACGTTGGGCAGCGTATCCGTGCGTTCGTCGGGCAGACGGGACACGAGAAAGGACCGCGGCAGGTAGAAAATGGGGTCCGTGTGCGCTGACCCGATTACGCGTACCAACGAACGTGAGCGACGCGATTCTACCCACGGCGCAACACTAACGAGAGGCTCGCTGTAATTTACAGACACAACGTACGTCACTGTAGCGACGCAGTTCCCGCGGGAGCTGCCGTTTTGCTGAATGGTTGGCGAGATTACTGTGCGTACGTTCGTCGGGCAGGCGAGACGAATCCGGTGCTGATTGCCAACAGGGATGTAGCTATCATGGAAAATATGATAGGCAAGACGATGCAACGGCAGCGCGTATCAAACGCGAGATCTCTTCGCGGCGATTGCGGATCATCAAGCCACTAGAATTACGTGCACGAACGAATGGAGGGAATTAACACGAACTTTACTGGAATTGTGAGTGACTATCGTTCGGTTCTGACCTTCGCGGCGATACGTCGCAACGAAACACTCACAATACACCGCCGCTTATGCAGGTATTCACGCCGAAGCCTCTGTGTACACGCAAGCACGTAGATCGCCGTTGATCACCCGTTCTAGGGTCTTTGTTCCCGAATCTCTGAAGTGAGAATTGCGGGCATGAGTTGAGCGCCAGCTACGATAACCGGCTAATTGCCCTGGGAATCACAACGATGCTAATACGAGAACGATTTCCGACGTTACGGGGGTTGCGCTTCATACCTCCAGATCGTCGATCCGCGGAGTGACCTCTCGTCGCTTTCCTTCCAGGATGATGGAGTCCAGATTCTAGATGCAAGACAACGCAACCGCCCACGCAACCGCCACGCAACGATGAATCGAGGATACGCCTCACGCCTGCGAGTCAGTTCAAATCACTCAGATCGCGAGAGACGTCTTTGTCGTGGTGGTCGTCGTCGATTGCTCGTGGACAGATGGTGAGCAATGGCGCAGCGTTGGTACGTCGTTCTCGATCCTTGTCGTTGGGGATAATATGCTTGCGACGAAACGCTTACCGGTAATGGTTATTTTGCAGACTATCTTCGTGTCATTGAGCTTCACACGCAATCCCCATCTGTCGCTCCCGTGGTCACCAAGTATAGCTGCCAGCCGATACAGTTACGCCCCTTCATTGCGAACTACTTGATTCTAAACTCAGAACTATTTAGGCCGGCACACTATACGGAGATGCGACGCCAGCTACACAACTACGGCGTTGCCATTGACCCAAGATCGTCGATTCGTGTGGTGACGCCAGGGTCGGCTATCCGTCCAGGATGGAGAACATCAACAGACAGAATGACGGTAGAGTGGAAGCCAGCAATGAGTCAGGGTACGTCGCGAAACGAGAACTAGTGCGAGAGGACTACGCAGGGTTGACGTCGGCAAAGCAATGGTACCTACACGGCAGACACAACGCGACTAGGTCCCACGGGAACAGGATCAGAAACATACGTGCAACATGGATATGCCGACGAAGGTTCGGGGAAAGAGAACGGAGAATGGAGCAGCCCCGATGGGATCGTCTGGAACTTTCAATTTAGCGTCGCCGAGCGAGGTCAGGGTACCTCCTGGATGGAAGAGTCTAGCTGAAGATGGAAACGCATTGCCGTGTTGATGTCCAAACGACTCGCCCCGTTTGTTACTCGTCGTTCTATTTCGGACTACTACGTGGGAGGTGAGATATGCTGTCTTAAGGCGCAACGTCGGTTAGAGGAGGCAGCTGGATGAGTACGGTACGATACAGTCCACATGGACTGTGCAACCATCTACCAAGACTTGTCTCGTCGTCCAGAAGCGATCGACCGCGGCCAGGTATGTATTTACTTCAGCCTCACCCCGTTCACCAGGGTAACACGTCAAACCGACAGTCAGCGGTGGAATTGAGCTGGAGCTCGGGGAAGGACAATATGGGAGCCCCGATCTGGGACCTTGAATCAAGCAGAGTCAGGGTACGTCCCAGATGGAAGAAAATCGGTTAGAGGTGGCAACACATCGCCGTGTCGACATTTGGGACAACACTCCCCGTTTATTCGTTCGATTCCGCAGGAACTACGGTAGAATAAGCTACCACATACAAGCAAGGTGAGCTTTTCTATCCAAATTCTCTCCTTTCCATCCTCCGATCCAACTCTCCTTGCCTTCGACGCTTGCTCATCATATCCTCCTGACAGCACATCGCCAAAACACGCTTGAACGTCCATCTTCAGATATCTGGGATGCATCACTCCGACATTGAGAACGTTCGGAATGAGACGAAATGACGAGGGAGTAAGACTTTCGTGTCTTTCGCGGCATTCATTCAATGATACACCAGTATTCACCCTCCGCAGATTCATTGTAGCCCCTCGTTCGACGATGTTGCCTTCCTCACGGCGTATTTAGGTACTTCCTGCATCATCCCCCATCTGTCAACATTCCCAACGACCCACGCAAGGTTATCCCACACTTTAGACTGCCGTATTCGACGTCCTCGGAGCTCTACCTTTCCAGCGTGTTTCACCTCGTTACCGTGGGTCATACAGTCGTTTTCGGCGTTGAGGACACTCAGAACTCGCCGAGAGAAACTGATGAGACGACGGCAACGCCAGAGGCAAGAACATTTAGCGCAGTTATGCACTTACTTAGCAATATGACTATATTTTCCCTAGTTCCCGATCGCCCTACTGGATCGTTCCCAACAGCTCAAACTCTGCTCAGTGTGCCGTCACTTAAGTTCACCTCGCCAATGAGCTCGAAACTCGCCTCGATGTCTGTGCTGTCTTCTGTATCATCCCGCATCTGCCAGCATTCCCAACGACCCACGCCATGCCACCCCTTCCTCAGCACGCATCTTAGGCTGCTGGGTTTGATCTTCCCAGGATTCCACTTGCCATGGGGAGTAGTAATAAATGATCGGCAAGCAAATTCACAGGACAATATCAACTTGTGTCGCGGCGTTGAGAATGCGGCACATTCGCTCATGGAGGCGAGAAGGCGAGAGGTGGATACCTTTCGCAATGCCCATTCGGTAACATGCTAACATGGGCATGTCCCCAAGCCACTGTTCCCTGTTCAATGCACTGCGAAGTACGGCCTCCGTCCGTTTGAACTCTGCACTCCCCCGGCCGTCTACGCCTTAGTTGGACTACCCTGTAGCATCCCCGCCGTCTGTCAACGTTCCCAACGACCCACCCCTTCCATATCCCACACCTCAGGCCGCCGTATCTGACCTTCTCATGCTCTAGGAGCTCCGTGTCTCACACTCGTCACTGGAATCGACGATTGGGCGACAGGAGGTAAAGTCTTATTTCGTGAAGTAACACATTTCCACATTAATCTGCCCCATCGTGCATAAGTGCCTTGCTGATATTGCTACCCACTCCACCACCTCCCTCGCCGTCGCTTGGATGAATGTGCGTGCAGTAACTATGTCTTTCCGTCTTTGTCTATTCCGCACTGTCAGGATGGGGGATTCAATGCCACTAGTAGTTTACTAGCGTAGTCTACAACTCCGTAGCTGTATTTTACTAGTTTGTATCATGTGAGTAGACACATCGGAATATATGCTTGACTGTAGTTGGATACTGAGTGTTAGAATAGTGTTCGGAACATGAAAGACAGTACTGCCTACACAAGGAGTTTCCACTGACGGCGAGCTTGATTATGTCTATCGCATCGACAGCCTTGTTGGGATTCGGCGGGCATCCTGGACATCAGTAGACAGGTTACAGTACAATACTCGAGTACTCATGCGGTGACATCGAGTCGAAATTCAAGCCGAAAGTGGTTGCGACTGGCGAGCACACTCAGATGTTAGTGAAGTCAATAATAGATCACATCGGCGTCAAGCTGATTGTTATTGCAATCGCAACTGGACACCGTCTATCGATTCCAGTAGATGAGAGAACCCAGAAGTTACTTGGAGTACTTGCTGTGCAGGCATATCGAGACCCGGGAGATTTGTGGCCGCCGGACTGGGTGAGTTGTTGGGACGATGTTCATCACTAGAGTCAAACATTACTTCTCGAATCAAGGCAACAGTGAAGGAAAGATCTACGACAGGTGAGACAGACATGCAGGATACTTTGCGTGATGAATTGTGGTGCAACTGAATCATTAGAAATCAAGGTGGACTCAATCGGTTACATCTGCAATTGGCGAACAACTTCTAGAGTAAACCAAAGATGTAGAATGAAAAATCCGAGCAAGAAATAAAAGGGACACCAAAGGCCCGCAATGATAGTGATAATATCGGTCAGTTATACTTAACGTAACATGAAAGAACTCACCGAGAAACATAGTACCGGGATAAAGCGACTCAATTCAGCGAACATAGTTGCAACCCCGATTGAAATTGGTAAACTGTAATAAATCAAAGCCCCCATTATCGGAATAGATGTGCTCTACTCAGTGCCATCTGACTGTGTCTATGGCAAGTCTACGGTCTACTACATCAACTAACTGTAGATGCTAATGCAAGATAGCATGAACCAAAGCAGAATCAATGTCAATTTGGTCAGATTGAATGAACAATTGTGATATTATTCGACACAGACACGTAGCTATGCATCACTGAAGTCTCCACCATTTTACAACTGATCATTTGGTACGTGCTTAGCGTTCACGATGCCCTATGGCTTCCCAACTCAGTGCAGAGTCTTGGCTTATTCAGGCAAGTCCATCTCTATTTTGGGAACTATTCACGACGGCACACTGCTACGGCACAGTGACACAATGGATCTGAGTAATAGAAATTACAGTGGTATTCTAGGTGCGCCTGGCTTTGTCCATCATCTTTGTACATCCTCAAATATTTTGCCTGCAGAGCTGCCGTTGATATGTGCCTCAAAATAGATGGTAAATTCTTTTATTCCAGAGTAGAACTGACCTTTCTGGTTGCTTGAGACATACGGATGATTGAACGGCACAAATAAATTGATATCCTAGAGACAACGGCAATCTGGTGAGTATTTCATCTCTCCATGGGACAGTGAAATTAGTTTCACCGCCGGATTGTGGTCTAAAACACCCACTGGTGCGTGTGGAATCCTGTGCTGAATACTAACCATCAGCGGAGCAAATATTTGCAGGCAGGGTTGGAAAGGAATATGTTGGCAACCCGTGCAGTTGACAACATATTCTTGACCAAATTTGCATGCAATATATTTCTGATGGTGATAGGAATTTACTCACCATGATTATGGCAGGTAGGATTGGAAACGGGGGTTGTCTGCTCAAGTCCGGGTGATATTAGTGATCAGGATGGTTCCTAGGTTTCAACGGGCGGTCCGCGAGGTGCGTAGATCTAGAGGCAATGTCCCTGAAGGTGTGTAGTATATATGATACTGTAAATGCTTCGAACTCACCTTATCCCTCGTACTAACTGGCCGTAATGCTGGCTTGGTGCGAGATGAACTATCCGAGGACTACTTACCCAAGTCTACGACACTGCCTGAGCCGCTCAATTCCTCCGATCTGCGTGCATCTGTAGATCCTTGCAGCATTGAACGCGCACTTCTTGCGAAGCTACATGGTCAGTTGTAGCTTGTCACTCGGTCTGAGACATTCAACTGACTGTCTACTTGCCTCCTAGGTTGTGCAATGTCGTAGGCGATGTTGTTCATCGGTCTGCGGCCGGAGGCAACAGGGGGTGAGCAAGTTCTGTGTACGCCTGTCATAATCCATACTAACAGGTCCTCAAGATTGCGCAGTCAAGGCATTATGTTCTACGGACGAACAAGGCTATGCGGGATCTGTATGGTTATTCGACACACTACATCTTGTCAAGCCTGTCAACAACCATATCGTACCCGTGGACCATCACCCTGTCTCATGCTTGATCCCTTACGACTATACGCCCCGCCACCGCCGTTTCCATACGAAGTCTCTACAGTCGCAAAGCCAGATTGTGCGCAACCAAAGTTGCGAACAGGCCACGGTTTATTTGCCTCGCAACTCTTCACTCTGGATATCTCTTGTTGTCGCAGTCGATTGTTGTGGTGTCAAGTGACTCTGGCGGCATGCGAAGGTTGCCGCAGTGTCTGCTGATCCGGATACCAGGCATGTCGGTTCAATAAAACTAGGGTGCAGCGTCTGATGAACTCACCTTTCTTTCCTATAGCTTTTCGTATACGCCATCTTTGTCTCGCATGTTGCAACCGTCGTCACCTCCCGTTCAGATGGACAGACCGTGCCGTCGACTGGCTGGTGGCCATCGTGAAACAAGCACACAACTCGGCGCCACTACCATGCTTGATTTTTCACGACAGATCCTTCGTTCACTCAGCCATGGGTCTCCCGTCCCTCGATGTTGCCGATACATGGCACGATCGTGCCACTCTTCGTGTTCAAGAGTAGGTGACGAAGCATGGACGGCCATCACGACAAAGACATCTCTTGAAGTCTGTCCCTCAACAATTCTACATCCCGCACCTCGCCTCTCCGTTGAACCAAGATTCTGTCAAGGGGAGTGCCTGCACCGATAACCGTCCCCCATCATCTACGACGCCGTCCCTTGCCTCGTTTACATCCCACACCCTCTCAATGGCCTCTACAATCCATGAATTCCTTGCTTCTACATTGAAGCAAGATGTCGTGGAGGCATATGTTGAGGAGTCCCTGCGCCGGTCACTGCCCCTCATCGTCTATGACGCCGTCATCGCTCGAGATCCTCATCACCTTTCCCCATCATGGAGTCTCAGGGTATGGCCGTATTCCCTTGGGTCGTGCGTGGTGGTCCCTCGTCCGTATGTTGAGTCCGCCATATCTTGGCAGTCATATCCTGCTCCCTCGCATGATCGTTGCTATTGACGACGTCCATCCACTTCATTTGCTATCGTCACCGATGTTGGACATTTCGCCAGGACCGTCTACAGTACAGTGTCGACACAGATACCTAGTACGTCAGCTTAATAAAATATCAATGCAGTAACTGATCCACGCACCTTTCTGTCTCGTAGATTTGCCTCAACATCGTATCCCAGTTACCTTCCCTCGTCGCCATCGCCTCCTGCGTATAATTGGTGTCGATTCACTGCGGAGGAAGGTCGCGATCGACCCTCCGGGTGCTGGCTGGTGTCAGTGGTCTGATGCCAGCGTCGAGCCTCGCGTTGACCGTCGGACTCATGCACCAGTACCCGTTCAGTCGTCGTGGACATTCCGACATGGTCGCTTCCGGCTGGGCATACGAAGGGTGGACTGAACACTTGGCTTTTGTGTTCATGCGCAGGCGACGAAACGTTTACGACCGTCATGGCAAAGGCATCTTGTTGTGGTGTCTGATCGCGGCCCTCTTCCCCATGTGTTCTCCATGACTCCCCCATCCCTCAGACTGTCCGCCTTCGAGCCGATCGTTGCTAACCACCGCCGTTCTCTCCGACCTTCTCCATTATTGTGCCCTAGGTCTTCCGTCCGTGAAGTCGTCGGTGGTGTATTCCCGGGTCTGCGGCGAGTCTGTCGTGTTCCGCCGCCGCCGATTTACTGTTCAGGCTGCACGGACTCTCGCACTTTCATTCGGATGCCATATCGACCGTAACCGCACAATCAACCGGCCTCCTTCCGACACCCACACTCCAACGCCTCCTCTATCGTGAGGGTTCGCGTACCACTGTCTGCAATTCCGACGCTTTTTGCCAATTAACATGAAGTAAGTCCCTTGACTGTTGATTGTGATGTATTATGCTTACCGATGTGTCTCATCCGCCGTACCATTTTCTGCGCCGTTGTCGCATCGCAGTTGCCTTCGCCTCCAGAACGGATTCTGATGCGCGCAATGACGATGAAGATAAACTATTGGGCCGTCTGATAAGTCTTCTCGAATCGCCCGTTTTGACGCGAAGGACTTGGATGTACGTCAGCGACTAACCTATGACGCATAGGCGCGTCACGCTCGTTCGCTGGACAAAACGTGCTGCATAAGGAAACTATGGTAAAACGGTGCCACCAACTTGACTCACCGATTTTGCAAGGCCCCACCCGCTTTTCCGCTGGACAAAACTGCCCGCATAAGGGGAGACTATCGCAAAATGGGGCCAGGATTTGGGCGCTTCGACTTCAGTGGTTTTCATTCCCACGCTCATTAATCGCTTCTCACACTCACTATTCACTGTCCCACACTCACCATCGTCTTTCGCACACTCAATAATCGCAAGTGTTCATTACCAACACAGGCAGCCCTATTGCCATATTCATCAGCTGCCTGCTAAAAGTGGTTACATCATCTAGCGAGAGGGGATTGCGTTCGATAGAGCGTTCTGTCGACGAAGGCGCGGCAGTCGAAAAAAACTCGTCGTCACCCATCGTAGTCAGCGCCTGGTTGTACAGATATGTCACGAACAGTAAGTATGTCCACGAACGGGCGTTCGCCGTGTCTGAGGCAAGTTGTCATTAGCAGCATAGGCAGCGAGAACACAGGCTCTATTACCTGCGAGCGTATTCATCTCGGTATCTTTCCCAAGCGCCGAACTCCTCACATAAACTCGGTATATCTCCCGCACCAGCCCTCCGCCGTTGTTAACTTGCACCGCGCGTAGCACATCGTCTTTGCGGGCCGGAGATATAGTAGCGAGGGATAGCAGGAACTTGACCAGTGTTGTGCGCGACTGCAATACCGACGTCAAGGATTGGATGTGCGCGGTCGAAAATAGCACATCGAGGCGTTTGGTCGTACGAGCGTCCAGCGGCGCAAGAATCACGACGTCGCCTTCCGCGTGCGCCTCCATATCCGAGTCATCCTCCTCGACCCCGGGGTGCCGTGCATCCAGAGCATTGATGGGAAGCGCGTTGAGCAGCGCAGTAACTAGCCCAACATACGCCTCCAGCGCCGCCTTCGCGAGCTTCGAGTAGCGCGGGGACGTGAACGTGACCAGGTTCGCAACGAGGTGCACCCCGTCTTCGTGCGCTACCTGCGGTGCGCGGTCTTCGACGAGGTTCAGAGTGGAGAACGGCAAGTGGCCCGCGAGATGGGTGAGTGATGCAATGGGGATTCGGTTCGGAAGCAGAGGGATGACGAGGATGCGCGCCAGAAGCGCTTCGAATGCGAAGGAGTAAGCGGGATCGGAGGTGGCCAGGACGGAAAACGGTTGCGTAGCGAGCACGACTAGAGATGGGAGAGACTGAGATGTCTTGGCCTCGGGTATCGGCTAGTAGAGTGGGTCGGTCAGTATGGCTACGCTGTGGGATCGAGCAGCACTCACGATAGCAAATATTGCCTGCGAAATTAAGGAATAATAACCGTGATCCAGGGTGTATCGCGTTATGGCCGCGCACGCGTCTATGGCTTCGCTGCCGAACGTGGGGCGGTACCAGCCCGGGGAGAAGATGGAGGTAAGGACTCGGAGATGCACAACTGAGCGACCGAGTCTGCGCGGTTCACAGTAAGAGCCACGGATAACCGGCAAGCTATCAAGCTACGCACCGAGGTGAATTTGCGACCGATTTAAGGAGTAGCAGCGTTATCTGCCGCATCAAGATTAGCCAGCTCGTTTGATGAGGTGCCGCCGCAGATCGAAATGCAAGGCCTGCGTCTGAGAGCTAGTCAGGTTGATATGGGATACAGAACGTAGTGGCACGCACCCTGACTGACTGCAGTCGACCAAGACTCCAGCGCTGTCTCATCGCGGGTCAAAGCCAAGCACCGCAAGCCCGTGATCGAGAACATATCTTGCGCGAAAAGCTCCTGCATCCTCGCCCTCACGAGCCTGGCTTCCCTCTGACCGCGCCACCATGCTTGAATACGAGTCGCCTGCTCTTGTTTCCGCCGAAGGGCTTCGCGTTCTAATCTTCGAGCTTTGGCTTGATCCAAGATGATGGCATGGCTCTGCGCGCTCGATGCACCGCCCAGATTGATCTTTCTGCGTCGTTCATCAGCGAACATGGTGGAAGGAGGGCAAGTTGTCGAATCAAGTATAGGAATGCGTAATACTGCCGATTTGCCACACTTGGCGACCAATTCGCACGATCACAATCGATTTCCACTTTTAGACCTCCTGTTTCCCCTGACAGAACAGACAGAGAAAGGAGGAAAGCCAAAGAAGAAAGGGAATAAATGAAGGGTTACGGCCGCGAAGAAAGAAGAAGGCGGATTAAGTGCCGGTGTGAATGAGTGGGTAGGTGTGGGAGACAGACGAGGCGATTTGTTAGAGGTACATTTACCAGCTTTAACCCATCGACCACCGCCATGGTTCACGCCCTTTCGACGCATGCATGCCACTTGCGTGCGCATGAGGTTTCCGGCTCCTCAGGAATAGTATCTGGTGGTTAAATGATCCTGCAGTAAACGGGGACTTGGCGACACGGCCGTCGCCAGCGTGAGTATATTCATGTCTACGGTTTAACGTCGAGAGATAGACGAAATCCCCGATGGTGTACGGAATCTCCTTGCTACGAAGATGGTCAGCGCTGATTGATTGAGAGATTTTAGCAGCTAGAAGGGAATCCTTAGCGATATTCGTATATTCCTCCATCCTTTCTAGCATAGCCTCAGTGTCAGTACTTCAGTAGATATCGAGTCACCAAGACGTTCAACAGGGGGCACAGTACGTGGTGAACAACCAAGTCGCAGTTGAAAAGATGAGAAACCGGTCAAAGCATTGACCGTATTCATAAAGCAGAAACGAACATAAGGTAATGCTGCGACCCAACCTTTCTGATTTCTGTTGACGAAGTAGCGCAGAGACTGTATGACAGTTTTGTTTGTTCGTTCAGAGGAACCGCCGGTCTGCGGGTGGAAAGCGCTAGAAAGTTTGAGCTTGATGCCAGTTAGTTTATGAAGTGCACTCCAAAATTGTGATATGAAGAACTTATCATGGTCTGATATTATTTCCAGGGGAAGTCCATTTTCGCAGTACCAGTGCTTGAAGAAAAGCGCGGCAGCGCGGTCAGCGGAAAGGTCGGTTTTGCAAGGTATTAACCGCACATCCACACCTAAACGATCAGTAAATCGTGAGCAAATAGTTGAAGCCGGAGTCCTCGGGTAGAGGACCGACGAAATCCAGGGCTACAGCTTCGAATTGACCATCTGGTACATGTAAGGAATGGAGCGGTCCAATGGGCTTCATTGTAGATGATTTGTTCTTCTGCAAATCAACGCATCTGGGGATGTACAACTCTTCGAGGTCGCGTCACATATTTGGCCAATAGATAGACTCCCTCAGGGCGCCGTACGACTTCGCGGCGCCATAGTGTCCTAAAGAGTCATGGGCGAGCGCGAAAAGAGCTACTCGAACATCGACAACACGGGGGAACTTTGTATGTATAGTTGTACGCACCGCGAGCACAAGTTATATCGGAGCACTTGTACTTCGCGTGTGACGGAGGTTAGAATGCGATGAAAAACAGCAATATTCACCAGACATACCATGCTATCTGGCATCTCCCGTGTTATAATCAATCCAACCCATATCCTTCGTTACTGGGGTCACCGGGCTGCGTCTACTCCGATATAACGAAGCTGAGTCTCTCGACAGCGTGACACCTTGGGCGCATATATACACCTTCAGACCCGTCATTTTCCACGATGAAGCCGAGGACGCGCAAAAGTCGCGTCCCTTCTAGCTCATAGCCATATAGCGTACGAGTAATTAGCTTGGCCATCATAATTGAGCGCATACATGGCAAGACCACCGCAGCCGTCGCAATACAAGGAAGAGTCGACCTTAGTATGTGGTGGTACGGGAAAAGGAGGGAAAGAGGGGTGCGTGACAGAGCTCCGGTTCGATCAAGATCGGACTGTGACCGTCAAGTGACTTACGGGAAATTCTTGAATTTTAGCCAAGTTTGCGAAGTTTGAGTGCCGTGTCGTCAGAATGCCAGAAGCTCACGTCCACGACTGCAGCCTGTCCACCCAAACGCTGCCTACAACCATTCATCGCCCACACCTACGCCGTCTCTTTCCTCGCACCGCAAACACGCTCAGTCCCCCAACAATCGCTCGTCGCGCATACAGAGGTAGCCCAACACCATTTTATTCATTTCGCGCTACCTACTTGTCTGCTTATTGACTCGACCTCCACACTCTCCTCCCTCCCCACTCGACAACGTACCTCCACACTGCGGCCCTGACAGATTCACCGTCGAAGATCGACCACATCTTATGCCTACGCCTCTCGCCCCGAGTCGAGGCGCCATGTCCATGAGGACGCGCGTAGCCCTTCCTCCCCCCTCCATCATCCTGCCCTACCTTCGCCGCCCACTCGGATCACAAGCCTCCATCAACGGCCTCTCAGACAGCGCCACCATCGTCGAAACCGCTCACCTCATCTTCCCAGTATGACGAAGCGCCGAAAAGCATCAGAGGGAATAGGAACGGGTGTCGACAGTGGCCAATCTACGGCAAGTCTCACTCACTCCCTGCCTCAAACGAAACCGACTCACCTTCGACCACATTCAACTGAGCACGGCCCTTCCATCGTCGACGGCAGCGCCAGAGGAAAAACGCTCACCTACAGAGGCACTCCCGACTTGAGGGCTCCTTTGGAGTGCCCTCCGCTGCCTGCTCCCCTTGCCACTCGGCCTAAACATCGCCGCAGGACTCCAACGATCGCCGGTCGCCGTCGATGACGACGAGACCAAGCGATCACAACGACGAGCCTCGATAGCGACGAGAGCGAAGGTGGAGGACAGAGAGCAGAGCGTCGTCTCGCGATGTAGCTAGAGTCCATCAGCGGGAACAAACGCATGAGTCAGTCCGAGTCAAAATGGGTGCTGGTTGGGGATACTGACTTCGCATTTCGTCTGCTTGCCAGTAGTCGTGCAGAGCAGCGACGTCGACATATACACCACGGCCGATGGACGAAGGGCAGGCCGCCGTAACGCGGCAGGACGCGTCGGCTCATGGCATGAAAGGACGCCGAAGGTCGAGCAAACGGGAAACCGGATGCGGTGTGAGTGACGCAGGGCGCGAGCAGCGAGGAACGAAATGAGGAGTAAGGTGAGTGAATGAGGTCGATCACAGGGCCGACCAGACTTACTGACACACACAACGCCGTTCGCTTCTAGCGAGATCGCCCACGTCGACGTGTCGCAATGTCGCAATGGCAAAGGAGGCGCGCCAAAACGTCCGTGTGTTGTGTCGGAGGTACGCCAGGGCTCTCCCGACGACGATGGCAGACGATGGTCACCGTGAATGACGGCGAGTGCTGCAGGCGCACACCACCCTAGAAGATAAAGACAAGGAGTCAGTGACTAAATGGTCGTCGTTTCTAGCATTGACGAGCACTCACCATCACGCTTGCCCAAGCGTCATCCCCAACGCCGTCGACCACGACTACCGTCGCAGGACGTCGGCTTAGGTGCAGCGACATAGCGGGAGAGCCGGGGCGTGGGCATCGGGAGACATCGAGGGAAGTCTGCGAACAGCGAAGAGACAAGACGAGACGAGACGCGAGTACACGAATGAGCGAAGAGGGGAGGTGGAGTTGGGGGAGGTAAGCAAGCAGCCGTTTGCTGTTTGCTGCCCCTTCCTCGAACTCACGCACCCTTTTTATAGCGTTTGGCCCCGGGCGTCGCCGCATTTAGATATCCCTCCAAGTGCGCCCTGCTCCTTGCGACGCTCCTGGCAACGCCGTCTGTGCGTCGCACGCCAATAAACGGGGTGCGAGGTAGACCCGCAGACCCGCAGAACCGCAACGGAGAACCAGAGACAGGAGGCTAGAGGCTAGGTCCAGGCAGGCATTCGGGGATGCGAAGTTGCGAGATTATGGGAGTATGGGAGTATGGGAGTATGGGATTACGGGAATATGGGATTACGCGAGCGCGAGCGCGAGCCGGCCCTGGTTGCTGCGCTACCTCTTGGAATCGAGACGTCGCGATCGCGATGGAGGTGTAGTTGGGTACATTGCGAGCCATGTACCGAGTACGTTGCGTGTATGATGTGGATCAGGTGTCACGAGCGGGTTTCTACTGAGGTGGGACGCGGCGTGTGCGAGAACAAACATGACGCCGAGTGCGTGAGGTGAGTAGGGAGACGAGCGCGATTCGGGACGGTCTGCGGTAGCCATGGCATGGCTGGGTGCGGACGCGCCCCTTCGAATGGGGGTGCACAGCAACGGGATGTCCGTGTCTTTGCGCTGCAGATCGAACCTGTCGCTTCATGGCTTTATCACGATCCACCGCCGTATACCGGATGCTCGCAGCGCGCAAGCGCGTTACCGCGTCTTTACTTCACCCACACCACCCTGTTTCGTCAGCGCGCACCAGGGCAATATACTCGGGTTCTGGATTCTAGACGCAAAGTGGAACTAGGGTGCATGGGATCGTGACCCTCTGAAACGGAACGACTGAGTTCACGGAACCAGGGCCTCGCGTACGCGTACAGAAGAGGGAAGGAGATAGCGAGAGGAACCCTGGGCGATCGTTGTCGAGCATTCGGAGGTAAGATTGATTGTTGATTTATTGCGGGCTCGACTTACTTCCTGGATCTAGGTCGTCGGGCTGCCCTAGCTACGCACTTCCACGGGTAGCGTACTCGAGGTGCCCAGCACCGGTGCTTCGTATGCAGAGGTCGCACGTTGGGCAGCGTATCCGTGCGTTCGTCGGGCAGACGGGACACGAGAAAGGACCGCGGCAGGTAGAAAATGGGGTCCGTGTGCGCTGACCCGATTACGCGTACCAACGAACGTGAGCGACGCGATTCTACCCACGGCGCAACACTAACGAGAGGCTCGCTGTAATTTACAGACACAACGTACGTCACTGTAGCGACGCAGTTCCCGCGGGAGCTGCCGTTTTGCTGAATGGTTGGCGAGATTACTGTGCGTACGTTCGTCGGGCAGGCGAGACGAATCCGGTGCTGATTGCCAACAGGGATGTAGCTATCATGGAAAATATGATAGGCAAGACGATGCAACGGCAGCGCGTATCAAACGCGAGATCTCTTCGCGGCGATTGCGGATCATCAAGCCACTAGAATTACGTGCACGAACGAATGGAGGGAATTAACACGAACTTTACTGGAATTGTGAGTGACTATCGTTCGGTTCTGACCTTCGCGGCGATACGTCGCAACGAAACACTCACAATACACCGCCGCTTATGCAGGTATTCACGCCGAAGCCTCTGTGTACACGCAAGCACGTAGATCGCCGTTGATCACCCGTTCTAGGGTCTTTGTTCCCGAATCTCTGAAGTGAGAATTGCGGGCATGAGTTGAGCGCCAGCTACGATAACCGGCTAATTGCCCTGGGAATCACAACGATGCTAATACGAGAACGATTTCCGACGTTACGGGGGTTGCGCTTCATACCTCCAGATCGTCGATCCGCGGAGTGACCTCTCGTCGCTTTCCTTCCAGGATGATGGAGTCCAGATTCTAGATGCAAGACAACGCAACCGCCCACGCAACCGCCACGCAACGATGAATCGAGGATACGCCTCACGCCTGCGAGTCAGTTCAAATCACTCAGATCGCGAGAGACGTCTTTGTCGTGGTGGTCGTCGTCGATTGCTCGTGGACAGATGGTGAGCAATGGCGCAGCGTTGGTACGTCGTTCTCGATCCTTGTCGTTGGGGATAATATGCTTGCGACGAAACGCTTACCGGTAATGGTTATTTTGCAGACTATCTTCGTGTCATTGAGCTTCACACGCAATCCCCATCTGTCGCTCCCGTGGTCACCAAGTATAGCTGCCAGCCGATACAGTTACGCCCCTTCATTGCGAACTACTTGATTCTAAACTCAGAACTATTTAGGCCGGCACACTATACGGAGATGCGACGCCAGCTACACAACTACGGCGTTGCCATTGACCCAAGATCGTCGATTCGTGTGGTGACGCCAGGGTCGGCTATCCGTCCAGGATGGAGAACATCAACAGACAGAATGACGGTAGAGTGGAAGCCAGCAATGAGTCAGGGTACGTCGCGAAACGAGAACTAGTGCGAGAGGACTACGCAGGGTTGACGTCGGCAAAGCAATGGTACCTACACGGCAGACACAACGCGACTAGGTCCCACGGGAACAGGATCAGAAACATACGTGCAACATGGATATGCCGACGAAGGTTCGGGGAAAGAGAACGGAGAATGGAGCAGCCCCGATGGGATCGTCTGGAACTTTCAATTTAGCGTCGCCGAGCGAGGTCAGGGTACCTCCTGGATGGAAGAGTCTAGCTGAAGATGGAAACGCATTGCCGTGTTGATGTCCAAACGACTCGCCCCGTTTGTTACTCGTCGTTCTATTTCGGACTACTACGTGGGAGGTGAGATATGCTGTCTTAAGGCGCAACGTCGGTTAGAGGAGGCAGCTGGATGAGTACGGTACGATACAGTCCACATGGACTGTGCAACCATCTACCAAGACTTGTCTCGTCGTCCAGAAGCGATCGACCGCGGCCAGGTATGTATTTACTTCAGCCTCACCCCGTTCACCAGGGTAACACGTCAAACCGACAGTCAGCGGTGGAATTGAGCTGGAGCTCGGGGAAGGACAATATGGGAGCCCCGATCTGGGACCTTGAATCAAGCAGAGTCAGGGTACGTCCCAGATGGAAGAAAATCGGTTAGAGGTGGCAACACATCGCCGTGTCGACATTTGGGACAACACTCCCCGTTTATTCGTTCGATTCCGCAGGAACTACGGTAGAATAAGCTACCACATACAAGCAAGGTGAGCTTTTCTATCCAAATTCTCTCCTTTCCATCCTCCGATCCAACTCTCCTTGCCTTCGACGCTTGCTCATCATATCCTCCTGACAGCACATCGCCAAAACACGCTTGAACGTCCATCTTCAGATATCTGGGATGCATCACTCCGACATTGAGAACGTTCGGAATGAGACGAAATGACGAGGGAGTAAGACTTTCGTGTCTTTCGCGGCATTCATTCAATGATACACCAGTATTCACCCTCCGCAGATTCATTGTAGCCCCTCGTTCGACGATGTTGCCTTCCTCACGGCGTATTTAGGTACTTCCTGCATCATCCCCCATCTGTCAACATTCCCAACGACCCACGCAAGGTTATCCCACACTTTAGACTGCCGTATTCGACGTCCTCGGAGCTCTACCTTTCCAGCGTGTTTCACCTCGTTACCGTGGGTCATACAGTCGTTTTCGGCGTTGAGGACACTCAGAACTCGCCGAGAGAAACTGATGAGACGACGGCAACGCCAGAGGCAAGAACATTTAGCGCAGTTATGCACTTACTTAGCAATATGACTATATTTTCCCTAGTTCCCGATCGCCCTACTGGATCGTTCCCAACAGCTCAAACTCTGCTCAGTGTGCCGTCACTTAAGTTCACCTCGCCAATGAGCTCGAAACTCGCCTCGATGTCTGTGCTGTCTTCTGTATCATCCCGCATCTGCCAGCATTCCCAACGACCCACGCCATGCCACCCCTTCCTCAGCACGCATCTTAGGCTGCTGGGTTTGATCTTCCCAGGATTCCACTTGCCATGGGGAGTAGTAATAAATGATCGGCAAGCAAATTCACAGGACAATATCAACTTGTGTCGCGGCGTTGAGAATGCGGCACATTCGCTCATGGAGGCGAGAAGGCGAGAGGTGGATACCTTTCGCAATGCCCATTCGGTAACATGCTAACATGGGCATGTCCCCAAGCCACTGTTCCCTGTTCAATGCACTGCGAAGTACGGCCTCCGTCCGTTTGAACTCTGCACTCCCCCGGCCGTCTACGCCTTAGTTGGACTACCCTGTAGCATCCCCGCCGTCTGTCAACGTTCCCAACGACCCACCCCTTCCATATCCCACACCTCAGGCCGCCGTATCTGACCTTCTCATGCTCTAGGAGCTCCGTGTCTCACACTCGTCACTGGAATCGACGATTGGGCGACAGGAGGTAAAGTCTTATTTCGTGAAGTAACACATTTCCACATTAATCTGCCCCATCGTGCATAAGTGCCTTGCTGATATTGCTACCCACTCCACCACCTCCCTCGCCGTCGCTTGGATGAATGTGCGTGCAGTAACTATGTCTTTCCGTCTTTGTCTATTCCGCACTGTCAGGATGGGGGATTCAATGCCACTAGTAGTTTACTAGCGTAGTCTACAACTCCGTAGCTGTATTTTACTAGTTTGTATCATGTGAGTAGACACATCGGAATATATGCTTGACTGTAGTTGGATACTGAGTGTTAGAATAGTGTTCGGAACATGAAAGACAGTACTGCCTACACAAGGAGTTTCCACTGACGGCGAGCTTGATTATGTCTATCGCATCGACAGCCTTGTTGGGATTCGGCGGGCATCCTGGACATCAGTAGACAGGTTACAGTACAATACTCGAGTACTCATGCGGTGACATCGAGTCGAAATTCAAGCCGAAAGTGGTTGCGACTGGCGAGCACACTCAGATGTTAGTGAAGTCAATAATAGATCACATCGGCGTCAAGCTGATTGTTATTGCAATCGCAACTGGACACCGTCTATCGATTCCAGTAGATGAGAGAACCCAGAAGTTACTTGGAGTACTTGCTGTGCAGGCATATCGAGACCCGGGAGATTTGTGGCCGCCGGACTGGGTGAGTTGTTGGGACGATGTTCATCACTAGAGTCAAACATTACTTCTCGAATCAAGGCAACAGTGAAGGAAAGATCTACGACAGGTGAGACAGACATGCAGGATACTTTGCGTGATGAATTGTGGTGCAACTGAATCATTAGAAATCAAGGTGGACTCAATCGGTTACATCTGCAATTGGCGAACAACTTCTAGAGTAAACCAAAGATGTAGAATGAAAAATCCGAGCAAGAAATAAAAGGGACACCAAAGGCCCGCAATGATAGTGATAATATCGGTCAGTTATACTTAACGTAACATGAAAGAACTCACCGAGAAACATAGTACCGGGATAAAAGACTCAATTCAGCGAACATAGTTGCAACCCCGATTGAAATTGGTAAACTGTAATAAATCAAAGCCCCCATTATCGGAATAGATGTGCTCTACTCAGTGCCATCTGACTGTGTCTATGGCAAGTCTACGGTCTACTACATCAACTAACTGTAGATGCTAATGCAAGATAGCATGAACCAAAGCAGAATCAATGTCAATTTGGTCAGATTGAATGAACAATTGTGATATTATTCGACACAGACACGTAGCTATGCATCACTGAAGTCTCCACCATTTTACAACTGATCATTTGGTACGTGCTTAGCGTTCACGATGCCCTATGGCTTCCCAACTCAGTGCAGAGTCTTGGCTTATTCAGGCAAGTCCATCTCTATTTTGGGAACTATTCACGACGGCACACTGCTACGGCACAGTGACACAATGGATCTGAGTAATAGAAATTACAGTGGTATTCTAGGTGCGCCTGGCTTTGTCCATCATCTTTGTACATCCTCAAATATTTTGCCTGCAGAGCTGCCGTTGATATGTGCCTCAAAATAGATGGTAAATTCTTTTATTCCAGAGTAGAACTGACCTTTCTGGTTGCTTGAGACATACGGATGATTGAACGGCACAAATAAATTGATATCCTAGAGACAACGGCAATCTGGTGAGTATTTCATCTCTCCATGGGACAGTGAAATTAGTTTCACCGCCGGATTGTGGTCTAAAACACCCACTGGTGCGTGTGGAATCCTGTGCTGAATACTAACCATCAGCGGAGCAAATATTTGCAGGCAGGGTTGGAAAGGAATATGTTGGCAACCCGTGCAGTTGACAACATATTCTTGACCAAATTTGCATGCAATATATTTCTGATGGTGATAGGAATTTACTCACCATGATTATGGCAGGTAGGATTGGAAACGGGGGTTGTCTGCTCAAGTCCGGGTGATATTAGTGATCAGGATGGTTCCTAGGTTTCAACGGGCGGTCCGCGAGGTGCGTAGATCTAGAGGCAATGTCCCTGAAGGTGTGTAGTATATATGATACTGTAAATGCTTCGAACTCACCTTATCCCTCGTACTAACTGGCCGTAATGCTGGCTTGGTGCGAGATGAACTATCCGAGGACTACTTACCCAAGTCTACGACACTGCCTGAGCCGCTCAATTCCTCCGATCTGCGTGCATCTGTAGATCCTTGCAGCATTGAACGCGCACTTCTTGCGAAGCTACATGGTCAGTTGTAGCTTGTCACTCGGTCTGAGACATTCAACTGACTGTCTACTTGCCTCCTAGGTTGTGCAATGTCGTAGGCGATGTTGTTCATCGGTCTGCGGCCGGAGGCAACAGGGGGTGAGCAAGTTCTGTGTACGCCTGTCATAATCCATACTAACAGGTCCTCAAGATTGCGCAGTCAAGGCATTATGTTCTACGGACGAACAAGGCTATGCGGGATCTGTATGGTTATTCGACACACTACATCTTGTCAAGCCTGTCAACAACCATATCGTACCCGTGGACCATCACCCTGTCTCATGCTTGATCCCTTACGACTATACGCCCCGCCACCGCCGTTTCCATACGAAGTCTCTACAGTCGCAAAGCCAGATTGTGCGCAACCAAAGTTGCGAACAGGCCACGGTTTATTTGCCTCGCAACTCTTCACTCTGGATATCTCTTGTTGTCGCAGTCGATTGTTGTGGTGTCAAGTGACTCTGGCGGCATGCGAAGGTTGCCGCAGTGTCTGCTGATCCGGATACCAGGCATGTCGGTTCAATAAAACTAGGGTGCAGCGTCTGATGAACTCACCTTTCTTTCCTATAGCTTTTCGTATACGCCATCTTTGTCTCGCATGTTGCAACCGTCGTCACCTCCCGTTCAGATGGACAGACCGTGCCGTCGACTGGCTGGTGGCCATCGTGAAACAAGCACACAACTCGGCGCCACTACCATGCTTGATTTTTCACGACAGATCCTTCGTTCACTCAGCCATGGGTCTCCCGTCCCTCGATGTTGCCGATACATGGCACGATCGTGCCACTCTTCGTGTTCAAGAGTAGGTGACGAAGCATGGACGGCCATCACGACAAAGACATCTCTTGAAGTCTGTCCCTCAACAATTCTACATCCCGCACCTCGCCTCTCCGTTGAACCAAGATTCTGTCAAGGGGAGTGCCTGCACCGATAACCGTCCCCCATCATCTACGACGCCGTCCCTTGCCTCGTTTACATCCCACACCCTCTCAATGGCCTCTACAATCCATGAATTCCTTGCTTCTACATTGAAGCAAGATGTCGTGGAGGCATATGTTGAGGAGTCCCTGCGCCGGTCACTGCCCCTCATCGTCTATGACGCCGTCATCGCTCGAGATCCTCATCACCTTTCCCCATCATGGAGTCTCAGGGTATGGCCGTATTCCCTTGGGTCGTGCGTGGTGGTCCCTCGTCCGTATGTTGAGTCCGCCATATCTTGGCAGTCATATCCTGCTCCCTCGCATGATCGTTGCTATTGACGACGTCCATCCACTTCATTTGCTATCGTCACCGATGTTGGACATTTCGCCAGGACCGTCTACAGTACAGTGTCGACACAGATACCTAGTACGTCAGCTTAATAAAATATCAATGCAGTAACTGATCCACGCACCTTTCTGTCTCGTAGATTTGCCTCAACATCGTATCCCAGTTACCTTCCCTCGTCGCCATCGCCTCCTGCGTATAATTGGTGTCGATTCACTGCGGAGGAAGGTCGCGATCGACCCTCCGGGTGCTGGCTGGTGTCAGTGGTCTGATGCCAGCGTCGAGCCTCGCGTTGACCGTCGGACTCATGCACCAGTACCCGTTCAGTCGTCGTGGACATTCCGACATGGTCGCTTCCGGCTGGGCATACGAAGGGTGGACTGAACACTTGGCTTTTGTGTTCATGCGCAGGCGACGAAACGTTTACGACCGTCATGGCAAAGGCATCTTGTTGTGGTGTCTGATCGCGGCCCTCTTCCCCATGTGTTCTCCATGACTCCCCCATCCCTCAGACTGTCCGCCTTCGAGCCGATCGTTGCTAACCACCGCCGTTCTCTCCGACCTTCTCCATTATTGTGCCCTAGGTCTTCCGTCCGTGAAGTCGTCGGTGGTGTATTCCCGGGTCTGCGGCGAGTCTGTCGTGTTCCGCCGCCGCCGATTTACTGTTCAGGCTGCACGGACTCTCGCACTTTCATTCGGATGCCATATCGACCGTAACCGCACAATCAACCGGCCTCCTTCCGACACCCACACTCCAACGCCTCCTCTATCGTGAGGGTTCGCGTACCACTGTCTGCAATTCCGACGCTTTTTGCCAATTAACATGAAGTAAGTCCCTTGACTGTTGATTGTGATGTATTATGCTTACCGATGTGTCTCATCCGCCGTACCATTTTCTGCGCCGTTGTCGCATCGCAGTTGCCTTCGCCTCCAGAACGGATTCTGATGCGCGCAATGACGATGAAGATAAACTATTGGGCCGTCTGATAAGTCTTCTCGAATCGCCCGTTTTGACGCGAAGGACTTGGATGTACGTCAGCGACTAACCTATGACGCATAGGCGCGTCACGCTCGTTCGCTGGACAAAACGTGCTGCATAAGGAAACTATGGTAAAACGGTGCCACCAACTTGACTCACCGATTTTGCAAGGCCCCACCCGCTTTTCCGCTGGACAAAACTGCCCGCATAAGGGGAGACTATCGCAAAATGGGGCCAGGATTTGGGCGCTTCGACTTCAGTGGTTTTCATTCCCACGCTCATTAATCGCTTCTCACACTCACTATTCACTGTCCCACACTCACCATCGTCTTTCGCACACTCAATAATCGCAAGTGTTCATTACCAACACAGGCAGCCCTATTGCCATATTCATCAGCTGCCTGCTAAAAGTGGTTACATCATCTAGCGAGAGGGGATTGCGTTCGATAGAGCGTTCTGTCGACGAAGGCGCGGCAGTCGAAAAAAACTCGTCGTCACCCATCGTAGTCAGCGCCTGGTTGTACAGATATGTCACGAACAGTAAGTATGTCCACGAACGGGCGTTCGCCGTGTCTGAGGCAAGTTGTCATTAGCAGCATAGGCAGCGAGAACACAGGCTCTATTACCTGCGAGCGTATTCATCTCGGTATCTTTCCCAAGCGCCGAACTCCTCACATAAACTCGGTATATCTCCCGCACCAGCCCTCCGCCGTTGTTAACTTGCACCGCGCGTAGCACATCGTCTTTGCGGGCCGGAGATATAGTAGCGAGGGATAGCAGGAACTTGACCAGTGTTGTGCGCGACTGCAATACCGACGTCAAGGATTGGATGTGCGCGGTCGAAAATAGCACATCGAGGCGTTTGGTCGTACGAGCGTCCAGCGGCGCAAGAATCACGACGTCGCCTTCCGCGTGCGCCTCCATATCCGAGTCATCCTCCTCGACCCCGGGGTGCCGTGCATCCAGAGCATTGATGGGAAGCGCGTTGAGCAGCGCAGTAACTAGCCCAACATACGCCTCCAGCGCCGCCTTCGCGAGCTTCGAGTAGCGCGGGGACGTGAACGTGACCAGGTTCGCAACGAGGTGCACCCCGTCTTCGTGCGCTACCTGCGGTACGCGGTCTTCGACGACGTTCAGAGTGGAGAACGGCAAGTGGCCCGCGAGATGGGTGAGTGATGCAATGGGGATTCGGTTCGGAAGCAGAGGAATGACGAGGATGCGCGCCAGAAGCGCTTCGAATGCGAAGGAGTAAGCGGGATCGGAGGTGGCCAGGACGGAAAACGGTTGCGTAGCGAGCACGACTAGAGATGGGAGAGACTGAGATGTCTTGGCCTCGGGTATCGGCTAGTAGAGTGGGTCGGTCAGTATGGCTACGCTGTGGGATCGAGCAGCACTCACGATAGCAAATATTGCCTGCGAAATTAAGGAATAATAACCGTGATCCAGGGTGTATCGCGTTATGGCCGCGCACGCGTCTATGGCTTCGCTGCCGAACGTGGGGCGGTACCAGCCCGGGGAGAAGATGGAGGTAAGGACTCGGAGATGCACAACTGAGCGACCGAGTCTGCGCGGTTCACAGTAAGAGCCACGGATAACCGGCAAGCTATCAAGCTACGCACCGAGGTGAATTTGCGACCGATTTAAGGAGTAGCAGCGTTATCTGCCGCATCAAGATTAGCCAGCTCGTTTGATGAGGTGCCGCCGCAGATCGAAATGCAAGGCCTGCGTCTGAGAGCTAGTCAGGTTGATATGGGATACAGAGCGTAGTGGCACGCACCCTGACTGACTGCAGTCGACCAAGACTCCAGCGCTGTCTCATCGCGGGTCAAAGCCAGACACCGCAAGCCCGTTATCGAGAACATATCCTGCGCGAAAAGCTCCTGCATCCTCGCCCTCACGAGCCTGGCTTCCCTCTGACCGCGCCACCATGCTTGAATACGAGTCGCCTGCTCTTGTTTCCGCCGAAGCGCTTCGCGTTCTAATCTTCGAGCTTTGGCCTGATCCAGGATGATGGCATGGCTCTGCGCGCTCGATGCACCGCCCAGATTGATCTTTCTGCGTCGTTCATCAGCGAACATGGTGGAAGGAGGGCAAGTTGTCAAAATCAAGTATTGGAATGCGTAGTACTGCCGATTTGCCACACTTGGCGACCAATTCGCACGATCACAATCGATTTCCACTTTGAGACCCTCCTGTTTCCCCTGACAGAACAGACAGAGAAAGGAGGAAAGCCAAAGAAGAAAGGGAGTAAACGAAGGGTTACGGCCGCGAAGAAAGAAGAAGGCAGACTAAGTGCCGGTGTGAATGAGTGGGTAGGTGTGGGAGACAGACAAGGCGATTTGTTAGAGGTACATTACCAGCTTTAACCCATCGACCACCGCCATGGCTCACGCCCTTTCGACGCATACATGCCACTTGCGTGCGCATGAGGTTTTCCGGCTCCTCAGTGATAGTATCTGGTGGTTAAACGATCCTGCGGTAAACGAGGACTTGGCGACACGGCCGTCGCCAGCGTGAGTATATTCATGTCTACGGTTTAACGTCGAGAGATAGACGAAATCCTCGATGGTGTACGGAATCTCCTTGCTACGAAGATGGTCAGCGCTGATTGATTGAGAGATTTTAGCAGCTAGAAGGGAATCCTTAGTGATATTTGTATATTCCTCCATCCTTTCTAGCGTAGCCCCGGCGTCAGTAGGTATCGAGTCACCAAGACGTTCGACAGTACATGGCGAACTGCCCAGTCGCAGTTGAAAAGGTGAGACACCGGTCGAAGCATTGACTGTATTCATAAAGCAAGAAACGAACATAAGGTAACGCTGCGACCCAACAACCTTTCTGATTTTTGTTGATGAAGTAGCGCAGAGACTGTATGATGGTTTTGTTTGTTTGTTCAGAGGAACCGTCGGTCTGCGGGTGGAAAGCGCTAGAAAGTTTGAGCTTGATGCCAGTTAGTTTATGAAGTGCACTCCAAAATTGTGATATGAAGAACTTATCACGGTCTGATATTATTTCCAGGGGAAGTCCATTTTCGAAGTACCAGTGCTCGAAGAAAAACGCGGCGGCGCGGTCAGTGGAAAGGTCGGTTTTGCAAGGTATCAACCACACATCCGCACCTTAACGATCAGTAATCGTGAGCAAATAAGTGAGCAAATAGTTGAAGCCGGAGTCCTCGGGTAGGGGACTGACAAAATCCTGGGCTACAGCTTCGAATCGACCATCTGGTACATGTAAGGAATGGAGCGGTCCAACGGGCTTCGTTGTAGATGATTTATTCTTCTGGCAATCAACGCATCCGGGGATGTATGACTCTTCGAGGTCGTGTCGCATATTTGGCCAATAGATAGACTCCCTCAGGGCGCCGTACGACTTCGCGGCGCCATAGTGTCCTAAAGAGTCATGGGCGAGCGCGAAAAGAGCTTCTCGAGCATCGACAACACGGGGAAACTTTGTATGTATAGTTGTACGCACCTCGAGCACGAGTTATATCGGAGCACTTATACTTCGTGAGTGACGGAGGTTAGAAGATGATGAAAACAGCAATATTCACCAGACATACCATGCTATCTGGCATCTCCCGTGTTATAATCAATCCCATCCATATCCTTCGTTACTGGGGTCACCGGGCTGCGACAACTCCGATATAATGAAGCCGAGTCTCTCGACAGCGTGACACCTTGGGCGCATATATACACCTTCAGACCGGTCATTTTCCATGATGAAGCCGACGACGTGGAAAAGTCGCGTCCCCTCTAGCTCATAGCCATATAGCGTACGAGTAATTAGCTTGGCCATCATATTTGAGCGCATACATGGCAAGGCCACCGCAGCAGTCGCAGTACAAGGAAAAGTCGACCTTAGTATGTGGTGGTACGGGAAAAGGAGGGAAAGAGGGGTGCGTGACAGAGCTCCGGTTCGATCATGATCGGACTGTGACCGTCAAGTGACTTACGGGAAATTCTTGAATTTTAGCCAAGTTTGCGAAGTTTGCAATCCCATGTCCCCAAAGCAACTAGTGGGTATGAACCCGGAGGGGAACGCCTTTTTAATTTCAGCCTCTGGTGGGGCTCGGGCTCGGGGTCGGGAGCTCAAAGGCTCCAGTACTGAACAGCTCTAGTTCGACCCAAATGAGGCTTGAGCAGAAATACAGACCGAGAGCTACATGGGCAAATGAAACCACTCTGATAAGCAAAAAATTTAGCTCCATTCGCACCATCACCTTTTTATACTAGAATCCACTAGTGTTTTGCAGGAGAGTACCACCCCTCAAACCCATCTCAAATGCCCATGAGCGTGGATATACCCTCCGTCGTTTAAGTCAATAATTATGCGGCCTACCGCACCGCCCAAGGGGCCGGATTCATTTACCGCTCGCACACACGCAAGACAGTCACCCACGGCCGTTTCGATGCTATTCTCCCTTAGCGCAAGGTTCTAGTCCAATACCAGCTGTCTTTAAATCCCCCGAGCCCCATCGTGCAGTACTAGCAGGGACTTTGGATACGGGACGATGATTGAGGTTTGACGGCCTTCTCTTCTGCCTCCCCTCTCTATGCCATTCATACAGACGCTGCTGTGCATCTTCGCACTGAGCGCGTTCATACCTCGTGCACTCGCTGCGTCGACGCTCAAGCACAAGGGCAAGAAGTTCCTCCTAATCGTCCTCGGCATCGTCGCTGGTGAGTTCCAGATCCCGGCGTACTGTATGAATAGGCTTATCGAACGTTTGATTAGGAGCGATAGCTGCTTTGTGCCTGTTATGTGTTTGCTGCTGTCTTTGGTGCAGTAGACGGATGAAGAAATCAGAGGAGGAGAACGAGAATCCTCCGCCGCCAACGACAGTACCAGCCAACTGGGCTTAACACTGCCGTACTCATGATAAATATATGTGAGTCACCTTGTTGCCTTATATCCATCGCACTACTTATCCCTCGCGCAAACATAGAATACTTAATTTACATTCACATTTTCAAAGTCCAATACATGCGATTATTTTACCCGGTATCACAGTTTACTCGTTTATGGTTTCTATCCGTTCCCAATATGTCGGACAATGGACTTATGCTCCAAATCGCAAACATTATAGCCTTTTCCCTTGTATAACGGGTGTCGAGCGGCTATTGTGGGGGTTGGGCGATAAAGACAGACCCAGATCACCAAATCCCCTTACTTTATTCCCTCACTCTTGAGCTTGAAGGTCATGAGCTGTACATCAGGCGTAGTCACCAGCGTAGTCACCTGTAGTCACTTGGGCTCACCAGCGCTAAAGTCATTTCCTTAATTGTCACTCTCATCCCATGTCCATTCCCCCCGTCGTCTCAATTCACCTTCAATCGCACTTACCTACCAGATGACTGCAGGATTCCTGGCCGTTTTGTCTGAGCCTGGGTCCCAAGTCTCCCTGGACGAATTCCACGGTTCGTACTTCCGTATCGAGAACACGAAGCTGTCTACTTCCGCCCCACGTAGATTGGTATAATAATGAACACATCCCTCTTCGGCTCAATAATCTGCCCTCCTTCCTTACTGGCGCGCGATACCGTGCATCGGATGCTCTCACGCCATCATGGATCGCCGTCTACGACATCGACAGCACATCTACATTCAGCGACGAGTCGTACACGCGTCTTCGATCGAATCGCAGTCCAAGGGAAGCAGATTTGATCCAGCGGCTGGAGTTACTGGACCGTAGAACCCTCGTTGCGTACTTGGATTCGGGGGAGAACTCTGAGAAGACGACGTCGCTGCGACGGAGCAATCCGACACCGATCCTGATCACCCATGGGCTTGAATTCAATGTTGCTAGTGACGAGAAGGACGCAGTGGACTCATGGTGGAAGGGGCTTCTCGATATTGTGATGACGACGGATGGATGGGTGCGATCACGAGTCTTCGAGTGTATTGACAGCGGGAAGGTGGGGACACGGATCAATGAGGGTCGGGAAAGTCAGGACGTTCCTCGCTATTTTGTGGTGCATGGTGAGCCTTGAAATCATTTCCTCGAGTTGTCATACTGAGCATTATAACTGGTAGAGTTCGCGGGAATAGCGACCCTTACAAGTCCTTCGTATGCAGGCGCTGAGGTCGTGGAACATCGCGAGTGGGAGTTATATCGAGCATATCCTTGCCTTGCACAAGGAAATCTACCCCAAGACCAGGCAAATCAGTAGATAAATATCCCCTATAGCATCGATCATGATCGAATCGGTTTTCGCATCCGATGAAAAATGTTCATGGGCGCGTGAGTTGTCCCCTTCCACTGACCCCCACCAACACCGTCGCGTTCGCCAGCGAAGAAAATGGCCATCTTATTTGCAGCATGACCTTCATTCCCATTTATGAGACCTTGCGGATCTCGCCTTATGTCGAGTATAGCCGCAGTGACGAAGGCCAATCAGGACCCCACAACTTCACCCTTTCTAGTAGTAGCGCTAGCGGTGAGGATCAAGGGTTAGGCCATTCAGTTGAGAAGGGCTGGGCTCAACTCGCGTTTGGGGATAATATCGGAGAAGGCCAGCGTTATACCGGATGAGGAGGTCCCCCCCATCGCGAACGTCATTCGTCGGTGCTTGCGCCTCGCTCCAGAAGATCGTGCCACGGCCGGGGATCTTCTCGAGGACGCATAGCCCTTTGGAAGCGTAACCACGGCGGGTTGGCGATTTGAATACAAGGGGGATTGGTGGAATGGTGGTATAGTATTCGCAAATGATACATCACCTCCGTACTGTCGTCTGTCTCATTACCCTTGTCAAGCTTGCGTTGTACCTATCTGCGATGTTGATATGGTTAGGACGAGCACTAGGTATCTTGGGTTCTAGCCATCTCATAACCCATCAGCCGGTAAGATGCCGCATTCGATGATGTACAGATGCGAAAGGAGTGAAGATTATCGGCAAAAATACACATTACCAGATCCAATGCTACAATCACGTCAACAAAAGTCAGCCTATCATCAACAGGGGACTCGAGATCATTCGACGCCTCGAAGCCACTCATCCGCAAGATGCTCGGCCGCAACACGATCATCGGGATTAAGACGCAAGCATCACCGAATAAGCTTCGACACGGGGAGGCTATCATCCCAAGACATCATCTTAAGCTGGCCGACGTTGTATTCGATTCCACAATCGAAGATGATCGGAGCGCCCCGCAGACGGCCTGATGGGCGCCGTTCATCGACAAGTTAGATGTAGGCAGCAGAATGCCACTCACACTTTTCTGGGTGGAAGTGTTCGATCGCTAAAGGCCATGTTTTGAGCTGAGCCGCGCGAAACGATTTCCCGGTTTTGGCGATTATCTGATAAAGAAGGTTGCCCGTCTCTGATAGGCCATAGGCCTCGTTGGTCTGATACAAGAATAGAGTGCGAGAGGTGACTAGCTCGTATACCTAATCAATTGGTCAGATAATGGTGTAGGACGACAGTGAGGACTCACGAGGCAACCGGAAGACCGTATGCACGCTGGTTTGTCACATCCCCCACCGGTGAGTACTTCAGGTACTCGGAGCTGGACAGCTGTTGTGGTGCGGTTGTTATGGAGTTTAGAGCGCTGTGCTAAACGTCAACTAAGTCGCGAGGAATCCCGGCGGCGAGAGAACTCACCACATTCAACGTCAGAGTAGACATGAGCCTCCTCTTTGGAGAGAAGCTTCGTGGGCTATGGCACGGCCGAACAAACTATCCCATCGCTTGAGAATTCCGGCGGGTTTCTACGTGGTGGATCTTCCTTAATTCAGTTGTCGATATCTTCAGTAGTAACGGCTGTCGGGAAAAGAATACTATCCGCTTGGAGGTGGAGAAGGATGCGCTCTGCTAGCGGTAGAGGAAACGGGATGCATTGAGGTTGCTACAGTAGAGAGGCATTACACAGCAGCAGCGAGTCCCTGCTGAGCCGCGTCCCGCCATCGTGAATTCTTGCAAACGCTGTATGGAATAATCTGATCGCGGATGGTATAGAAGAAGTCGGAGAGCATCGGCTTCCCAGGTAACTGCGCGCTCGTACATGTCCATATCGTGTCCGGTCAGCACCCTGATCGCCACGTATTTTTGGAGCCTAGTTATCGTTCAAGACACGCGGAAAAACGAGCGCCGCGAAGTCACACTTTGTCCAACGCCAGCCAGATGCTGGAGTGCACCCCAGCCTAGCGAGCGAGCGATTGTATAACGCTGGTCTTCCCCTATACTTTCACCGAACTCCAGCTGCGCCCAGCCGTAACCCTTGTCCGCTGGCAAGCCCAGTCTTCGGATATAAAGGAGAGGTCAAGAACCTCCTAGCCGTCGGCATCAACGGAGAGACGCTGATTCCTGGATTCCTGGTTGGCCACGCTCGATATACAGCACGATTTGTGTGGTAACAATTGTCGTGGCCGAAGTCGCAGCGGACGTTAGGTTGAAAATCAACACCTATTATATTCGCGTACAAGTTCATGTTTCTTGACACCTCCGCCGTTTCGATGACTACTGAATCCTGCGTCTCAAAGCTATTCTTGAGAACCATGTCAAGAATTCCCCCAGGAGTGGCTACAAGTGCTAGATTAAGGAGTGGGGATTGTACATTGATTCGTGATTTTGCTATACATTAGTAGGATCGATATATAAGTTCGCCACGAGTCAGCGAGTCTACTCAACGCCTTGAAGCCACACGTCCTCGAGGAGGTCCTTAGCCGTAACACGATCCTCGGGGTTCAGGCGTAAGCACCGTTGGACAAAGGCGCCGGCGGCGAGACATTCAGCGTCAGACAGAAAATTCAAGTCGTAGAGGAGTGAGCAGATAGGCTGCTCCCCGAGCGTCGGATTCTTCTTCAATTGACCTGCATAGATGAATGTGCGTGAGTATAGTATCTTGCGTGTACAGAGCACCGAAAGCTACACCCACAATCGGGATTGAAGTACTCGCTCGCTCGAGGACAAATGTTGAGCTGAGCAGCTCGAAATGGTTCGCATGCGTAAATCATCATTTGATACAGCAGATTTTCGGTCTCGGTCAAACCAAATACTTTCGGGGCTCTATATTCGAAAAGAAAGTCCCCGGCAATTAGCTCATAGGCCTATTTGACGGGAGGATAAGTATGCTGTCTCCAACCTTCACAAAGGAAACGAGGAACTACCAAACAGCCAAACGACCACATATCAGCAGACGTATCCCATTCCCCGCCGAGGACGACTTCCGGGGCCCTTAGAAGAACAGGGCTGATTGTACAATTAGCGCGTGGACTGGCAGGAAGGGCTGAACTCTGGCTCAGCCTCATGAGGATATAGACGTGCGCAAATAGCTCACCATGGCCAAAATCGGAAAGGACATAGGTTGCGCGTAGCGCCTCCTCGTCGGAGGGTAATTTCATCGGCTGTGAGACGGCAACTTGGCCTCTTCGTGGCGGGTCTTCTTCGACCCATTTTTTGATATCTTCGGTCGTTGCAGGTGTTGTAAACAGAACATTATCGAATTTAAGGGATGTGTGAACGATTTTACGTTCGTGGGCAAAAGCGATTCCACGGAGAAAATGGAGGAGGATACGCTTCACTAGCGGAAGGGGCAAAGGGGAGGTACGAAATACAACAAGAGACCTGACGTCGCCGCCATAGAGAGGCATTGCAAGGCAGAGGTGAGGACCTGCGGAACCACGTCCTTTCATCGTGAAGTACTCCAAAAGGTGGACACAATTCTCTGACGTCGAGGGGAATGTAAGGCGTTTGAGGGCCTCTTCCTCCCAGAGAAGCCGACGTTCATGCAGTTTAGTCGAGTAGCTGCTCAGGACCTTAACGGCCACATATTTGTTAAGTCTAATTTTCGAGTCAAGGTACGCGCAAACGGAGGAATTTGCCCCTGACTTACACACTGTTCCACGCAAGCCAGGTGCTAGAGCATGCTCCCGCATTGAGCATACGAGCGATCGTGTATCGTTGGTCGTAGCCAATATGTTCGCCGAACTCGAGCCGGGCCAAGCCGTGGTCCTTTTCAGCGGGAAACGCCGACCATTGTTCTCTTGATGAGAAGCCCCCGATTTGCTTGCCATCGGTATCGCTCTCATGCTGCTTCCAATTGGCTACCACAGTCGCCATAAAGCGAGATGTGCGAGGTTTCATGCGCTGCCATAAGCTTCGTGTTCCACATGGGGTGAGCATGGTGAGGGTTCCTTGTGATGGAAGTTATTTCGGATTGGGATCTCGAAGGCACGAAAGATAGGAGTAGAACACGAAACTTCGGAAATAGGAGAATGCCTTCATGAATTCTCAACATTTAGTCACAGAGCGCATCCCACACAACTATGGATTAGAGAAATTTGTAATTTTGTTGTACACGAGTACTGAGTGGTGTTAGTGGCGCCGCCGCGCTATCCTTGAGCGACGATAGTGAAACAGTCTGAGATTCATACCGACCCACGCCCTGTTTACTCCACTCCTTGAAGCCACTGGTCCTCAAGGAGGTCCTTGGCAGTAACGCGATCCTCGGGTTTCAGGTGTAAACAACGTTGAATGAAGGTCCCGGCAGTGCGACATTTGTCATCTGGCATAAGCTTGTGTTTGGAGATCAGATCATGGATGGGCTGTATCCCCAGAGGTGGCACCTTCTTCAGCTGACCTACACATACACAGAGGTTAGGAGTTCAGATGGAGTATAGCAAGTTACACCTACAATCGGGGTTGAACAGGTAGCGGAGTTACAATGTACCAATAAGCACATCAAAGCGGAGTTATACATTGTATTGATAGGAACAGTCCGCGCGGAGTCCAGTGGAAATTGCCCAATATGGTAAGTCTACAATGTATACAATAAGAACCATCCGCGCGGAGCAGCTTGCACATCGGAAGGCCCGAGAGATTGACCGGCAATACCGTAGAATGCAGTAGAATGGCCAGAGGAGTAGCTACATTGTTTCCAATCTTTCCTATACAGGTACACTGATGCAGCGGGGCTAAAATGTCAGTGAATTGGTCCAGCATCGGACAGCTGATGTAAGCTGATTGTTTGCTATTGAGGCTGATGGTTTGAGCCAGCATGTAGCCGAGACCTACTGGCATGCTATCAGTAGAAAAATTGGGCCAAAGAAGCAAAACATTGGTATGTCAGACATCTGGTGCAGGCCGACGTTTTCAGCCAGTGAGTAGCAGATATGTACTGTACTGTTATACATGATACTTAGACCAAAGCACTAGCCGATTGAGGCTAAACATCACCACATCAGCAATTCAGTACAGGCCGACGTTTTGGGAAACGAGCCGACGTTTCTAGCCGGTGAGTAGCCGGCATGTCCTATGGTGTAGTATATAATTCCGGGTTCAAAATGTTGCTACAGCGGACGTCTGGTGTAGGCCGACGTTTTGCAAAACTGGGTGACGCTTTCAGCTGGTGAGTAGCAGGTATGTACTGTATTGTTAAACATGATACTCAGACCAAAGCACCAGCCGATTTAGGCTAAACGTTGCCAAATCGGGCGTTCGGTACAGGCCGACATTTTCCGAGATAGGCCGATGATTTTAGCCGGTGAGTAGCTAGCATGTCCTATGATGTAGTACACAGTACCAAGTCCACAATGTCAGTGCATCGGACGTCCAGTGCAGGCCGACGTTTTCAGCCAGTGAGTAGTGGGCACATCCGATGCTGTGTGATATAATAAAAAGTCCCAAAGTTGTATATCTGGCAGTCCACCACATCTTCACGTGACGCTCACGTGACAACCACCCATTCACTTTCTGTCACTTTTTTGCCACATAAATACCATGTGGGTACCACTTTTGCCACTCAAGTCCACTTCTGTTCACTTTATTCCACTTTTTTACCACCTGGTCACCAGTTAAATACCACTTTATATCTTACAATACTAAGTAGACTGTGTCCATGTGGTCATCAGGTGGTATCCAGATGGTATAAAAGTGACAGGATAGACTTGACATGACAATATCATCAAGTCATTAGCCAGATGGTGTTCAGGTGGTGTTCGGGTGTCAGAAAGGTGGTAGAAAGGTGACATATTCAGATGGTGACCATGTGGTACCCAAGTGGAGGCCAAGTGGTACAAATGTGACTAGGGTACTACAGATACCCTGACAATCATAGAGCAGGAGCTCAGCTAGTACCAGGTGGTGCCCAAGTGGCACACAGGTGGTATTAATGTGACCCACAGATTTCTGGAGAAATGGACAAGTCCAAAATGGTACTCAGGTGACTACCATGTGGTGTTCATGTGGTGTATACGTGGATGTTCGGTGGCAATCACCTGGATACCACCTGAATACCAAGTAGGAGTTATGTGGTAATGAAGTTTATAGCTCAGCAAAAAACTATACAAGTTCATCAAGTGTTCAGGTCGTCTACAGATGATCACCACCTCGTGTTCATGTGGTTTTGATGTAGTATTCAAGTGGCTATCAGGTGGATGCCAGAAGGTAACCAGGTGGACTTCATGTGGTATATATGCGGTGTCTGTGTAGACTGTAAATTTATGAAATAGTACAAGTCCAAAGTGGTAGTCACATAGTGTCAATGTGGTATCCATGTGGTATTCAAGTGATATTCAGGTGACTGCTAGCTGGTGTCCACACGGTGTTCACCTGGGCACCACTTGAATATCAAGTGGTGCCCAGGTGGTAAGTAAGTGATTGCTGGTGTTTCTGCAACTCATACAGAAGTATACCAGTAAATACAAGTGATATTCTTATGGTGGTCATGGCAGAATCATGTAATCTAATCATAACATAGACACCAGGTGAATGCCAGTTAAACTACAGGTGATTACCATGTGGTGAAATCATTTAGTACTCAATAATATCATCATCATCACTTTCCTCATTCTCAACCACCTCTTCTATTCCTGCTGTCTTCTTACCTTTCTTTTCCTCCTGTCTGGCAATGACATGCTGAGTGTGCAAGAAAAGCAAGGCATGCATGGTGAAGTCAAAGTTGCTAACAGTCATCCGGTTGAAGACTGTTTGGAACCCACCCAACCATGCATTGAGTTGCTCACAAGCCTAAATACAAGCAAATTAGACAAGTACAAGCAACTAAGTAGTATGATCACTTACCTGAGTGTTGAAGGCCCTCTTGTAGTAAGGTCTTCCTTCCTTGTCTTCATCAACTACCACCAGGTTGGGGGCAGCACCATTGAGAGGGGCAGGGTTGCACCAAGTCCGACAGAGGTAGTCAGTGACTCGATGGTTGATGTAGTGGTAGGAGTCAACAATGATCCGAGTGGTGGGTTCCCAAGCAGGCCAGTGATGCTGCTTGACAATATGCTTGAGCAAGGCACACCCCTTGTCAATAGCAATGTAGCTGGGTCGGGAGTCGGAGTCTTCATAGACATCTTCAAGGAAGCAAAGAATCTTGGCCACCCCTTCAGCCTTAGCAAACTTGCGCCAGGCAATAACCACACCACATGGAGCACAAATGGTCTCCACACAGTAGAACCTAGGAGCAGAGAAGTAGTTGTTGTACTTAGTGCCACTGACCTCTTCAACCTCCTGCTCCTGCAGGTTGTCATGTTCAAGCTCCTCTGCCCCTGCAGTACGAGGTAGCCAATCCTGCCTCTCCTCCTGAGCTCTTCTCAACATCCGCTGCACTCCAAGGAGTGAGGTGTTGGCATAGCGTCCATGGAATGTCCTCCACTGCTCCTGGTGATCTTCACATGCCTGTGTACAACCAACCTTATTCTTGTTGCACCCCTTCATGCGGCAACAGTCCTCCATCTCCTCCTCATGCTCTTGGCAAAACACTCCAGTCTGAGCATTAAGCAGCCCTGCCTCACACCCAGCAATAGCACAATGTCGAGGCCCCATGACAATCCCATCAATGACAATCATGCAGACATCTGCATTTGTGTGAAGTGCAACACCTCCAGCAAGTTCAGGTGCATCATCAGCTAGGACATTATCAACATCCATGGCCTCAGCATCTGCAACAGCTGCTGCCATGGCAGGTCCTGCATACTCAGGCACATCACGATTTTCATCATGACCAGCAAGAGCAGCGGGATTGTCATCCTGGTTGGGAATGACATCAGCCACATCCTTGAATGCATGACAGCACTCATCGCATGAATGGCCAACTGCACTGCAGATGATCCCCCATCTCCAAGGTCCAAGTAGGCAGCAGTGACAAGCTCACTAATCTTCAGATTGTCCATGAAGATCATGGTGGAGTTGCTGAACCCTGCAAGAAGGCGGATAGACTCCAAGACAAAGGCTTTCCAGACTTGTCTGCGAGTGAGAGTGAATGAAGCTCCACTGGGCTGGACAAACGAGTAGTTCCAGAACTCGGTTATTGCTGCTGTCGAAGCATGAAAGCTGTAGTTGGCATTCACAATTGCCTTGGAGACAATGCGATCCACCCAGACCTGAGTTCCGACTTTGAGATATTTGGCATTGGGGAGGTAAAGTGCAAGTTGTCGGTTGTTGTCAGTGAAGCTCTCGTGGTCTGCCCAGAACATAGTAGAGCACTTGGGATATCTGCCAGCCAATACCGGAACCTTCTCAAAGCACTCACTTCCACGAAGCAAGGTGACTTTGGAGATATCACGGTCACGCAAGTATTGAGTCAGACCATGGCCATGACAGCCAGCACTAGAGCAGCCCATGACAGGAGGGGTGATGATGATGATAGGCTGGATAGAGGAAGTGGAAATGGACAGGAGTTTGCGACGTAGTTGGCGTTTATCGTTGTGTCTATAGAGATCCAGAAATTGGCAGAGAGAGTCGAGCTTTTTACCAAGTATGGTGGTCTGACTCTTTACAGTACACGATTTGTGGTTGTCTCCAGGCAGGAAGAGAGTGTTGAAGATGGTCTCAGCACTCACAGAAGTGTCAGAAGAGCCAGAGGAGCCAGAGCCAGAAGAGCCAGAGGAGTCCATGTCCTCATCAGATCCTGAGTTGGAATTACCGTCAGAGGCATCCATGTGGTCCTCAGAGGACTCAGAATCAGGATTGTCATCTCCAGCAGCATCATCATCATCAGAGTCATCAGGGACGTTAGAGACATCAACCTGAAGCTTGTCTTTGATGGCACGGACAAAGGCAGCCATCCAGCTGGTGACCACCTGGTTGTTACTACCCACAGCCCTCTGCTGTCCATGCAGGTTGAGAATATTGGTGTTGCTGGTGATGCTGAAGAGGAGCATCAGAACTGTGGCCAGAGTGATGTTCTCACCAAAGGTCAGATTGACAACTTTGGCAAAGTCAACAAACCGAATATCTGGAAACAGATCCTCCAAAGGGGCTGCAGCGGCACAGGGAAGGAGTCCCAGCAAGAAGGAGAGCAATAGCATCATCCAAAAGGCCTGTAAACAGAAACTAGGCAAGTCAGTATTTGTTGAAATTCATTGAAGTTCAGATGAAAAAGAACAAGTGAAATGACTGTTGCATTTACACTAATACAAAGAATAGCTACCTACTTGGTAACCTTCTTAGCAGCCTTCTTCTTTGCCTCCTTAGCCTTTTTGGCTTTCTCAGCCTCCACTCTTGCCTCCTCTGCTGCTGCCTCTGCCTCTAACTCATCCAGAACCTTCTCCAGAGTAGTCCTGCCAACTTCACGACCACCCCAGACTTTCGTATGAGCTTCTGACACAAAGTTGTAGTCGGAATTCTGCAACATGTCCATGAGCATGGGAAACTTGAGACAGCGTTTGAAGAGGCCTCCGTAGTTGCCAAAGTTCGTCCTCTTGATAAAAATCGAATGAAGGAGAGCCTCCTCAACAGGATCTCCATCCCATGGAGTGGTGAGCCTGTTCCACTTGGCCATGGCACCTACAGCGAGCTGGTAGCAGGCGTACATGTTGACCAGACCACCATTCCCCTTGCCACTGTTGGTCATATGAAGTGGCACCTCCATACGAGTTGCAATTTGTAAGAGGAGGGGGTCGTTGGGAAAGGTGGTGATGAGGGGGTTGACAGAAGCAGCAGAGGTACCAGTGACGGAGACGGAAGCGGAGGGGGTAATGGAGGAGACTGCTGAGGGAGTAGCAGAGGAGTTGATGGAAGGGGAAGGAGGAGGAAGGTAGGAGAGGCCAAACTCAGAAGGTTGCTACAACAAAGTCAAAATTTTTTCAAGTCAAGTCGGAATCTACATACCATTCCAATTCTGAGCTTTATGTTGTCATCCCAGATGACAGCCTCATTGTCCCTGACAGCGGTGGCATAAGGCCCCTTGGCTTCCCAGAAGCGGTCCTCTGCATCCCAGAGAAGGATGTCAGAGTCTGATGACAAGCAATAAGTAAAAAACGCGAAGCAAAAAGAAGTAGCTTACTAGTAAGAGCCACCATCTTCTTGGCAGCAGCGGTGAGGACAGGCCCCAGAGTGTTCTTGATGGGGACTTTAACCCCAACAGGCCCGGCACCCTCCAGAGGTGAAGCCCCATCCTTGAAGACAAGGAGCATGCCCATGACAGGTGGGGCATCAGACTCCTCGTTGGTGTCTGGATATCAAGTCAGAATTGGACTTGGTGGCAAAAAAGAGAACTCACCAAAGTCAGCCATGTTGAGGGCAACACCCATGGCCTTGCCTCTAGCAAAGCCACCCATGGTACGGGATGCACCTTGCAGATCCTCAAGGTCATCAGACATGGAAGAGGGGGGAGCTCAGTGGGAGGAAGCACTGGCATGAGTGATATCCTTGCGTAGACCCTTACCCATCTGACAAGCTGTGGTGGGTGAAGCACTAGCCCTGCGCTTAGAAGCGGTGGTGGGGCGCTTGGGGGTGGTGGGATCGACCTCCATGGCATCCTCATCGTTGTCTGACAAGTCAGCAGGCATGGTCACCTCAGCGGCATTGTCCTCATCGTCGTCCTCATCGTCAGTCTTCTTCGGCTCACCATCTTCATCGCCATTGCTACCAGCATCAGCATCTTTCTCCTCGTTGCCCTCTTCATCAGACTTCTCAGCCTCAGCATCTTCTCCTTCATCTTTCTCCTCCTCTGCTTCCGACGAACCCAGATTGGTAAGGTCTCTACCTTTTCCCTTGTCCTTGGTGGTGATCTGGGGGACATCCTCTGGCTCTTCATGCCTGATGCGAGAGGTGGTGATACTTGGAGTGATTGGAGCCAAGGTGACTCCAGTCCCAACTCGATGAGGAGGTGGTGCAAGTGGAGCACCACTCTCCTGAAGGGTCCTAGCAGTACTGGTGTGACAAGATGAGTTTTACAATCACAAATAATGGCAAGGAAAGACTTACACAGTCAAGTGCTCTATGGTAGTCTCATTAACTTCCTCATCAGCAGCATCACGGTCAGCAGAGGTCCTACGGACAATGAGCATAAGCAGCAGACAAGGGAGATACAGACAGTAACTCACATATTCTTATCCTTCTTTGCTCTGGTTGGTTTCTTGGTTACAGGGATCTCCACACTATCAGACAATGTTTGTTAATTTTGTGTTGATTTATTTGAGATTTAAAAGAAATTTATTTATATTTATCATATGTATTACTTATACTGTACAACTATGGGCTACTGGTACACTACTGGCAGTGACAAACTCACATGAGCTCCTGTTGCATGGCCTTGGTTGCTGACCTGGTGGACCTGGGCTTGGTGGAAGCCCTGTGGATGGTGGCCAAGGGGGGCATCAGGAGTAGGGGTGATGACCAAGGGCCAGGGATAGTCAGGGGATAGGGGCGTCCAGGAAAGTGAGCATTGTCGAGGTGTGAGGGAGTGGGGGTGCATCGTCGTCATCATGCATGGGCATAGACGGCATTGGATGGAGTGCGGGTGCGTGGACGGCGTTGGAGGGAGTGGGGGGACATGTGGGGCGACGTTGACATGCGTGGGCGTGGACGGCATTGGAGGGAGTGGGGGGACATGTGGGGCGACGTTGACGTGCGTGGGCGTGGACGGCATTGGAGGGAGTGCAGGTGCGTGGACAGCATTGAAGGGAGTGGGGGGACGTGTGGGGCGACATTGACGTGCGTGGGTGTGGACGGCATTGAAGGGAGTGGGGGGACGTCGTCGACGTGCATGGGCATGTATGATGGCGTCGGAGGGAGTGGGGGGACGTGTGGGGACGTCGTCGATGTGTGTGGGCGTGGACGATGGCATCGACAGTGTTGACGGGAGTGGGGGGACATGCGGGTGCGTGAACGGTGGCGTGGACAGCGTTGGAGGGAGTGGGGGGGCGTGTGGGAGGTGGGGAAAGGAGTGTGGGGGGTGGGATATGTCAGAAAAAGAAAAAAATGGGGGGCCACTTACATTGCTTGGCCCTCCTGCTCGTTCCTTCCGGGTGCTCCACCGCACATGGACGCTGTTTGCGTGTTTCGAGGGCCTCTTGGGGGCATTCTGTGTGCGTAGGTTGGGGGGAAATCAAGAGGATGGTGGTGGTTGGGAAGGAAGAAGCTGCGTGCCACCGTGGCACGCAGCAGTCACATGCGCGTGGCATTTCCGCTGATCACCGAAATTAAGCGCCCGTCAAGCGCACAAATGAAAAGAAAAAGAAAAAGAAAATTAATAATGAGGTGTAAGCACCCAATGAGCGCCCATTCGAGGAAAATGACTTATCTTCGGATATGTCTTGCTAACCCATTTCTGGCCGTCCCAAAGCGGAAATTACTCGGAAAAATGCTATAAAAACTCAAATAAATTGCTAGAAATTCATATAAAATCAAGTAAAATAAAATAAAATCATATAAAATCATAAGAGTCATTATAAGGCTGTATAAAACTATATAAATCACTATAAGTCACTACAAAATCACACAAAGCCCACATTTTGCCCACATGGTATTCACATACATACCAGATGAGTACCACTATTTCTCACATGTGACATCCACATGGAAATTCATATAAATACCACATGGCTACTATGTGAATACCACTTGCCTAGTTTTGTTCTCTGGTGTCCACCTGGTAAAATAGTGGCAAAATGTAGTCAAAATGTGGTATTTCTCAGCCATTTCAGCCAAACCAAAATCCACATTTTGACCACCTAAATACCACGTGGATACCAGTTGGAGATCACTTGACCACGTGGCGCCACGCGGGCGTCACCTGAAGACATGGTGGACTGTCAGGTGCTCCACCGACTCAACCATCATTTACTCAGCCAGCCGCTATGGGTCTAATTACGCAGACGGCATCCATATCACCAACTCCTCTGTCATTTACGCAGCCAGTTGCTATGGGTTCAATTACGCAGACGGCATTCATAGCGCCAACTCAACCATCATTTATGCAGCCAGTCACCACGGGTCCAATTACGCAGACAGCACCTATTCACTCCCACGAGCCAGTCTCTACAGTGCCGGTTGGGCTTATGGCAACTCAACCATTGTTCATGCAACCAGTCACAGCAGGTCCAAACACGCAGACAGTATCCATAGTGACAACTCCACCCTTATTTACACCTGTGCTGCCTTCGCCCCAATCCCAGCAGGCAGTCTCCACTCCGCTGATCCCCCCCGCTCCACCACATGAGGCAATACTAAATCAGCCCACTTCTGAACAATCAGTGCCAGCTGATCCGGAGTCATCACTGGGGAAAGAGAATGCACATCCCACTCAGAAGAAAAAACAGACCGGGGCCAGCAAGGAGGAGCAACCCAATGTGACCCAGAAGGAAAAACGAACTCGGACAAGCAAGGAGGTGCAGGGGGATGAGCCTCAAACGAAAAGACAAACACGAGCGTGCAAGGAGGTAGACGAAGAGCCGATACAACAAGAGAAGCAAATCAAGAAGCTACCCCCCCACCTTGTCGCCATTGGTTACGTCACTCCATCCAAGGGGAAGAAGCAGAATAAGAAAAAATAATATGTTAGATTCTTCGTCGTATTCATTTCCTCAGTCGTTTGAATTTTTTGTGCCCCATTGCCATAGTTATTTGTTTGTACCTATTGTGACAATCATTATACTTAGTTTGGCAAATATGAGGGTGAGGCCTGGTGAACCTTCCGACTAAAAGAAACAAGGTGAGCCCCGATGGGTGGCGACGTTGTTTTGATCAACACACAAGTCGGCCTGAATATGAGTAGTATGGGTGGCGACATTGACTTGATCAACACACAAGTCCCACATTTAATATGTAGTTGGCATTATAATGTAGTCGTATGTTTGATGTAATAGAAAGCGGGAAGCTGCTATAGAGGTAAAGGGTATATAATAATTCACGGAAGCATCAGCAAGGTCGCCCACATTAAAATGTGGACATCCACAGGGTATATCTGGCGGTTTACTACATTTGTACATGAAGCTCATATGAAGCATATGACTTCACATTTCTTGTACATTTATCTCATATAAAGCTCATATAAAGCCTACTTCTTTTGCAAAACTTTACATTCCTTCATATGGCTTTACATTTATTTACATTTCTTCTACATTTCCTTTACATCTTCATCACTTTTAATCAATAATGAATTGTTTAATAGCTTCACATGAAGCTTATATGACCTTTATGTGAAGTTTGTTATATGACAGACTTCATATGTGCTTCATGTAAAGTTCATATATAAGAGAAGTGAAGCACAGGTCAACATATTAAAAGAGCAAGTCCAAGCTACTAGTACAGTCCATGTACACTTCATGTGAAGTACATATGAAGCACATATGAAGAGATTATAGTCTTGGGTTTGTCATTTGTCTCATATATAGTACATGTAAGCTTCATGTGCAGTGTATCTGAGCTTTATATATGTAGACTTTATGTGTGCCTTATATGAGCTTCACACAGGCTTTATGTGTAATTTATATGAAGCACTAAGTACACATTATGTAGAGTAAATGTACACTTCATATGAGCATCATGTGTGGTTCATGTGACATATATGTATACTTCATGTGACCTTCATATGTGGCTTATATAACATATATGTACACTTCATGTGAGCTCTATACATGGTGTATGTGTGGTATATATAAGCTTCATGTGCACTTCATGTGTGCTTTATATGCAACTTATACATAGTACAAGTAAATACTTTGACACATTTAGTTCTTCTCCTCTTCACTCTCTTCTTCACGCTCAGAATCTTCCTCATCCTTACTCTCCTCATCACTTTCTACCACTTCTATTCCTGCTTCTTGTTTCCTCTTCTTTTCCTCCTGCTTGGCAATGACCTGTTGTGTGTGTATGAACAACAATACATGCATAGTGAAGTCAAAGTTGCTGACTGTCATTCGGTTGAGTACAGTCTGGAACCCTCCAATCCATGCATTAAGCTGTTCACAGGCCTAAGTCCAAATTAGACAAGTGTAGCTAGTAAACTACTAAAGTCACTTACCTGGGTGTTAAAAGCCCTCTTGTAGTAGGGGTTGCCTTGTTTGTCATTGGCAACCACTACAAGATTTGGTGCATCTCCATTGAGGGGTGCTGGATTGCACCAAGCCCAGCAAAGATGGTCAGTGACCCAGTGGTTGATGTAGTGGTATGAGTCCACAATAATGCGGGTGGTGGGCTCCCAAGCTGGCCAGTGACCTTGCCTGACAATATGCTTGAGTAGAGCACATCCCTTGTCAATGGCAATGTAGCTGGGGTGTGAGGCAGAATCAGGATAGACATTTTCAAGGAATTTGAGTATCTTGGCAACTCCCTCTGCCTTTGCAAACTTGCACCAGGCAAGGACCACACCACATGGAGCACAGATGGTCTCCACACAGTAGTACCTAGGAGCAGAAAAGTAGTTCTGATACTTTGTGCCACTGACCTCTTCAACCTCCTGTTCCTCAAAGTTGTCATGCTTCACTGCCTCTACTTCTCCACCAGCAGGCAACCATTCCTGTCTCTCCTCCTGAGCTCTTCTCAACATCTGCTGCACTCCAAGAAGTGAGGTGTTGGCATATCGTCTGCGGAATGTGGCCCACTGCTCCTGGTGATCTTGACAGGCCTTGGTGTCACCAACCTTAGCCTTGCCACAGCCCTTCATATGACACTTCTTCTTCATCTTCTCCACATGCTTCTTGCAAAACACCCCATTCTGGGCATTCTGAAGTCCTGCCTCACAACCTTCCATTGCACAATGACGTGGCCCCATGACAATTCCATCAATAACAATCATGCAGACCTCTGCATGGTTGCCAAGTGCAACTTGGCCAGTAGGTTGAACCACAGCAGCAGGATTGTTGTCAACCTCCATTGCATTGGGATCAACAGGTTCCCCTGCATAGTCTGGTACAGCATGATTTTCATCATGGCCAACAACTGCAGCAGAGTCGTTGGGTTGCCTTGGAATGACATCAGCAACATCCTTGAATGTATGATAGCACTCATCGCAAGAATGTCCCTCTGCACTGTGGATAACTCCATTATCGCCAAGTTCGATGTAGGCAGCAGCAACCAGAGCATTGATGGAGAGATTGTCCCCAAAGACGATCTGGTGCTTGTTGAACTTAGCCATCTGCCGAATAGACTCCTCTACAAAGGCCTTCCAGACTTGACGACGTCTGAGTTTGAAGGTATCTCCGCTTGGCTTGACAAATGAGAAGTTCCAAAACTCTGTAATGGCAGCAGTGGAAGTGTGAAAACTGTAGTTGGCATTGACAATAGCCTGAGAGACAATGCGGTCGACCCAGACACTTTCACCTGAGATACTTGGCATTGTTGAGGTATAAGCACAAGTCATCACCATTATTCTGGGTGAACTGCTCATGATCTGCCCAGTAAAGTGAGTTGCAGGAAGAACATCGGCCAGCCAGAACAGGGACATTCTCCAAGCACTGACTCCACTGAAGCAATGTGACATGAGAGATATCATGTTCCTGGAGGTTCTGAGTGAGGCTGTGGTTGTTGCAGTCAAGAGTTGGACAAGCCATGATGATGGGCGTGATAAGGATGATAGGTTGAACAGAAGCAGTGGAGATGGGGTGAAGTTTGGACTCGAAATTCCCAATACTGGAGTGTGAAGCAAGAAACAGAGAGCAGCTGAATCGGCTGAGTTTCTTGCCTGCTAGTGTAATTTGCTGCTGCGGAGATCATGAGGTTCGCAAGTCCTCAGCAGTGAAAAGAGAGCTAAAGCTGTTTTCTGAGAGCTTGGCCTTAACAGCACGGACCAGGGCAGCCATTCAGCTAGTAGACTCTTGTTGCTGAGACACCTGCTGTTGTCCGTGAAGGTTGAGAAGATCTGTATTACTGACCAGAGTCATCAGAAGCATCAAGACGGTAGACAGCTTGATCTTGAGACCAAAGTTGTCCTGAATGCTTTGAACAAACTCAGTGAAGAGCATATTTGGAAATGGATCTTGTTTAGGTGCTGCAGCAACACATGGAACAAGTCCAAGCAAGAACCACACCAGCAGCAGCATCATGTAGGACTGTAAACTAGGCAAATTAGCAAGTGCTGAGATGGGATATGATTCAGATGCCAGCAAGACATAGTAAGACATATGCATTTTCAATAAATACAGTAGTACAAAAAGATATGCATGGAGGAGCAATTCTAAGTTGTATGAAGCTGTCGACTTACTTCGATTTGGATGGCCCAGCCTTTTTCTTTGTAGCCCTCTTCTCTTCTTTCTTCTGATCAGCGTTGATCCGTTCTACAAGTTGGCCCAAGGTCGCCTTGCCAGGCTTAACTGAACCCCACAATTTCTTGTAAATGGTAGAGCCCAATCCGGCGTCACCTTCCAGGTATGCGAGAACATCTGGATGTTGAATAGCAGCCAGAAAGAGAGGATTGTAGTTACTGAAGCTGCTTGGATTCATGTAGATGGCACAGCAGTTTTCAACATTTGGAAAGGGAGGAAGAGGAGGTGATTTGGAATCGTAAGCATCATACTTGGCCTTGAGTCGTTCTTGAGCAGTGCTGGCAGCTTTCCAATGCTCATATGCTGATATGATATCTCCATCATTGGGCTTGGTGTTAGGAATCAAGGAGAGGGGAACCTCAAGAAGAAGGGCATGTGGGATGAGGTGCTGCTTGGTGGAATATGCTGCACAGATATAATCGGAAGCTGGTGGAAGTGTTCCTGCAGTGGCAACACCAATGGATGAGATGGACGCAGACAGTGCAATAGAGGATGGAGCAACCGAGCCACCAGAGTGAGACGAGATGAGAGGAGGAAAAGCAGGAAAAGCAGAAGCAGATGTTGTAGGAATAGGTTCCTGAGTTGTGGAGTTAGAAGTGCTCAGGTATGGATGCGGACAAGCTTACCAAAAGCATGAGCAACCTGGAGTCATTATCCCAGATCACATCCATGTCATCCTCTAGTGCAACAGCAAAAGGGCCAGCAACCCCCCATTCCCCATCGACATCGAAGAGTGAGATAGCAGACTCTACATACTCAAATCAGCATGCACATCAGGCTAGAAAAGGCTTAAATCACTAACCTGTCACAGTTGGAAACTTCCTGACAAGGATCTTGAGAATTGGCGCCAGAGTAGGGAAGTGGGCCATAATCACAGAGTGGGCCCTGTCAGTCATGCCTGATGTGGTGTGCATGACTACCTTGCCCTTACCATGAGTCTCAGTGGGGGGGACATCATCAACAGGAACTAGAATGAAGGTAAGCACAAAACAGCAGAAGTCAGTTTGAGAAACTCACCAAAATCAGCCATGTTAGGAGCAGTGCCAAAGGCATTGCCACGTGCAAACCCACCAGTGGTTTGCGAAGCGCCCCGCAATTCCTGCAAGTTGTCGGATGGAGATGGGGAACGAGAAGGCGCAGGAAGAGAAGCAGCACTGGAAGCAGCACTGGAGTGGGAGACAGTACAGCGCTGAGCCTTACTGGTGTGCTTGTCAGTAAGTGGGGACTGGCTAGCATCACGTTTGGAGGCAGGCTTGCGAGGAGTGATATTGACATCAACATCCATGATTGTGACATTACCCTCATCGTCTCCATCACTTCCATCACCCGCACTGGCAATGTCACCCTCAGCAGCTCCAGCAGCCTCTTCATCGTCATCTTCATCATCTTTCTCCTCATCCCCCGCATCAGCATCAGCATCAGCATCAGAGTCCTTGTCCAACTCTGCACCGAGGTTGTGCAAGTTCTGAGCTTTACCTTTGCCCTTATCCTTCACTGGAGCAGGTTCTTCATCATCACTGGAGTCGTCCTTGGGGTCAGCCTTGACCTGTGAGGCTTCATCGTCACCTGAGTCAGGATCAGGACGACGGGCACGGTCAGAGACAATGCGGGGGGTAGTGGAAGGGAGCTGAATCCCAGTTCTAGCAGAGCGAGGTGGTGGAGCTACACTAGCCCTACTTTCCTTGAGGATCTTGGATGTACTACAGTTAATCAGTATGGTGACAGACATCACAATAAGTATACAAATATGTACAGAGTCATGTCCTTCTTAGTTACAGCTTTTGCAGCCTTGTCCTCTGCATCATGGTTGGCAGAAGTCCTACGGGTACCAGAAGTTAGCAACAGATACAAGCAAGCAAGCAATACATACTTCTTATCTTTCTTGGTCTTCATGGCCTTCTTTGCAGCAGACACATAGGTCTTCTTAACTGGCTGCTCTTCTTCATCTCTATCAGACAAGGTTCAATTAATTCATGTTCAGATTTAGAATTTATTTATTTAACTATTACTACTACTGTATTACTACTGTACTACCACAACTGATGACAGGCTATGACACTCACACAATGTCTTGAGGTGCTTCTGCAGCCTCTTGTACTGCCTTTGCAGCAAGAGTGGCTGACCGAGTAGACCTAGGCTTGACAGAACTAAAGAATGCCATCACAAAGATGGGTGCAGGGGTGGGCATTGATGAAACCGAGGTGGGGGGTTGAAACCGAGAGCACAGGGGTGGGTGTCATTGAAAACGGATGTGGGGGTGGCATTGACAACAAACATTGAGGGTGAGTGTTGACGGAAACAGGGTGCATGAGGTGGGTATTATCGAAAATGGAGGGCATGGGGGGTGGGTGTCAATGAAAACGCCAGCACGAAGGCGTTGTCATCGAAAATGGAGGGCGTGGGATGCGTGTGGTGGTCGTTGTAGGTGGGTGTCATCGAAAACAGAGGGCGAGGGGTGGGCGTCAACGAAAACGGAGGGCGTGGGGTGCATCGGTGTGAAGGCGGGAGGATGTGGGGTGCGTGTGGTGGGTGTCATCGAAAACGGTGGGTGAGGGGTGGGTGTCAATGGACAAAAACACCAGGGCGGGGGGCGTCATCGTCGATGTTTGCAACAGTGTGGGTGACCGTGGGGCACCGGGTAGCGCAGGGGTGGCACGATGGGCGCAGATGGGGTGGAGGCAGGGTGCGATGGCCATGGATGGCCGCAGGGGAGCATGGGCACGGCGTTGGGTGTTGTCAGCAGCGATCGCGAGGGCATGGGGTGGTCGTGAGGGTGCACGGAGGTGAGGATGTGGGGTGGGAAGTGGAGAGAGAAGGGTGGAGGGGTGGATTCATCAGAAAAAAAGAAAAAAGAAAGAGGGGGCACTTACACGCAGCCTATGTTGTAATACTAGGCCTGATAATAGTGGATATATCCACAAGGCACTTTGACAAGAAACGGGGATTAATCCACAGTGCAGCTCATGCCTTTTTCGGCACTTGAAAATTGTCAGAAACGGCTTCTAAATGCGGTTGGGGTGCAAATTGGGTACTATCACGTGGCTGGTTTCCATTTAGCCAATTGATTAGATTGAGAAAATTGATAAGATTAGATCAAGATTGCTGACCTTTCCTATTTAGCTAATTGATTAGCGCTTGAATATCTTAGATAAGATAACACTGGATATCTTTCTCATGGATTAGATAAAACTTCAGATTGATGAGATGTGGCTCAATTTGATAAGATAAGCCAAGTGAGTCATTCGAGATTGTGTTCTCGAAGAAGATTAGATGAGATAAGAACTTCACAATTAAAGATAAGATAAGAACTCCAGAATTAAAAGTGTGAATGCGAAAACGGCGTGAACGGGAATCTGGCGTGAATGCGGACAGTGTAAGATAAAGTGTGAATGTGAAAACGGCCTGAATACGAAAATGGAACATGGTCTGGATGCAAAAACGGGCATACAATGTGAGATAGGCGCCCTGGACTTCGTGCAATTTTGCGAGGTTGGTGGGCGCTAACGTACTCCACTGAGTTGACTTGGCGTTTGGGCCGACTAAACTCTACGCTGCATGTCTTGATAAGTTCTGAGTTGACTTAAGTGTTGTAAGCTGGCTGAAGAGTCTCAACGAGGTAGCAAGCTTGAATACATCGCATTTTTAGCACCCTCAGCTTGTTCAGTTTCCCGCTTCATGTGAACACCAAGAAATGTGATAGTGCAGGTATTTACAATCAACAGACAGGCGGTGTTAAGTACAGGTAGCCTAGATTACCATACAGGTCCCCCAGGTGTACTCCTCCCACATGATCTCCTCCCCTTGCTCAATGGAGCTGATCTTTACATAGGACGCCCCTTGGATGCGATGGATGAGCGGGAGGACTCGAGTCCTAAAGAATTCGGTGAGCGAAAATGAGGCTAAGAGAAAAAGATCCCATACCACCCGGAAAAGATTCCGATCTCCCTGCCACGAGTGACGACGTAGAGACTGGCCTTGGGCAACGGAGGAGCGACATAGAACGTGAGGGGGCTCCGGTTAGGGAGTCTGTATACACGGAAATAAGCTCCCTCGGGGGTCGCTGGACGCTTCGTGCAAGAGCTCGTGAGAGATGGGGATGTGACACCAAAAGCGGGCAGCTGGGCGGTGCTCCCGGCGGCGTTGCCGAAATGAGTGTGATCGTTGGAGGCCTGCGGAACGGCGGTGTGAAGGACAACAGACTGGTTCTCATAATATTGCTGGCTCTCGTTGTGTTGCTGCTTTGCCTTCATGGCAACAAAATCGGCAGCCCACCGTGCGTGTTTTTCCTGGTGAGAGAGTGCAAAAGAGGGAGGGGACCTCGGAGGTGAGGGAGGAGACGACACGTGGGCGGGTGGAGAGGTAGGCGGGAGCGACGCCAGCGACCAGTAGCCGGAGTCGGTATCCGACGGGTTATTGAGGTGCGCCTCGATCACACTGGTGGGCGAAAAGGAAGCAATGGTCCCACCCGAGGAGGTGCTGCCGTAGTCGGATGAAGGGTGTTGAGACTGGAAGAGGACGAGGGAGTTGGCCGGAGTCGCAGCTGGAGGGGAACCCTTGGCAGATTCGTCCTCCTCAATGGCGTCTGCCATCATGTTCAAAGTTGCCGACAGCGCCTGGGCCTTGGTGGGGCTCAGCTTCACCTGGGCGAGGATAGCGATGAGTTCTGAGAGTGATTGACATTAGCGACTAGAATATATGAAGGAATACTTGTTCTCACCGTTGAATTCGACGGGGGAAGGGCTGGGAGACATTGTTCGTTGAGGGAAAAGGATGGGGAGGTATCGTACAGTCAAGAATATAAATGCAGGACCTAGAGAGGAAAGCTTGGTGGGGATTGCGTGTCCTAGAGCTTAAGTCAAAAGCTAGAATTTCGAAGCCATGGTCTTATAATATAAGACCACCGCGATACAGCAAACTCACCTTGCTTGGCCCCCCTGCGTTTGCGCGCTCCTCCCCGCCTCCTGTTGAACGCACATGGCACCATCCAACGACGACACTGTCAACAATGACGATGAATGGCAGGACGAACCAGTTGCACTGTGAGTCCACCAAGTCACACCATTTGTCACACTCACGCGCGCGCTCATAGACCCCAAATTTGCACCCTCCAACGTGGCTGGGCGAAGGGATCTCGCAAGGCCTTTCTTGAAGAACGTCTGCCAAGATTCAAGACCGCTGCATTAGCTGGTCGGTCCAAGAAGACGGAAGCGATCACGGCTATCGTCAATGAATATTTCAAAATCTATTCCTGGCGCCTCCCCGTTACCGAAGAACCAACCAGCACGCCCCCACCCGAGCAATCCAACGACCTGACGACCAAGGAGAAGAGGGTGAAAGGGGAAGTCATTAAGAGAATGACTACGGTATGTTAACATCATTCGTAGCAGTGTCATATACGCTCATACATGTAGTCGATCCGCTCCTGGATGGACTATCAAGCGACCAAACTCACCACAGCACTCCAACGAATCAACACGAAGTCAACAAGTGACCCGTTCACTCTTCTGTTATCCCAATTCACAGGTATCTCATCCAAGCCACCCAAGTTGCGGACTGGGTGGCAAGTTTTTGAACACGAAAAATACATACCCGAGATGAAAGAAACTTTCGACACACAGTTCGGAGCCAGCGGATTGCCAGAGGGCAAACGGGCTTCCGAGAGAAACAAATATGTTATTGACCGCTTCAAAGCTCTTCCCCCAGAGGTTCAAGAAGCATACACTCAGCAAGGGGTCGACCAGCACAACACGTCGAAAGAAGCAATCAACGCACAAGCGGAAGCGGAACTCGAGCTTAGTCCATCTGAACGTCAAGTGTAATGCCCCCCCTCTGTTATCTAATCTGTACTAATATCTTTTCAGATTGATCGAGAGGATCGGCGAATTTTTCGGACCGTTATTAACCCAAGTGTCGGAGCTTCTCAAGATGCATATAAGCCTCCTCGTTGGTGGACCTGAGCCTAAGCACGGTGGCGACCTCAACATACTGAGGTACATTCACACTCGTTGGGTAATACACTGACTAACGGCGACCTTAGTCTTCACATTGGCACCAACCTGGCGCCGATTCCTCAACGCTGGGATGTTGCCCATCCGACGGAATTTCAAACAGTTGTTGACACGTTTTTGGAGTTTCTACGTACATGCTACAGTAAGATCTCGAGTTAGTCTTGACACATTCGCCACATTGATTCTCTATAGCCCCCAGCGACTACCAAAAAGCCTCCCTTCCACCTGAGGAATTAGCACAATACTGCTCGACCCAGAAGGACCACAGAAGTGAAAACAAGGCAGCCAATGGCCCCGCTGACGATTCTGCCAATCAGCCAAAGCCGGCTTATGTCCAATCGAAGCCGAAGCCCAGTGGAAAGCATGGCAGGTCCCATTCAAAGTCAAAACCTGGAAGACGCGACAACGAAAGTGATCCTGACACCTCCGAACCCGAGTCTGATCGCGAGGAGATCCGCCGCCGTAAGAAAACACGTTCTCAGAAATCCCGCCTGGACAAATCCAAACCCAAAACCAATCGCGAGGACATCCGCTGTCGAGCACATCCCAAGAAGTCACGTCCAGATCCCCGCCAACATCTCCACCCTCGCAAAGCCTTGTCTGGCAAACGATTTAGTTCCCGCCATCCTGGGCAGGTCCAAATCTCGAAGGGACGGTGGGTTGACCTTGCAGCTCCAAAACTCGGACCCCCTCGTGGTGTCAAGCGTGCAGTAGCAACGGCAGGATCGGATGATGGTGATGAACCGGAACCTAAACATCAAGCAAGCATTGACTCCATTGGGCTCCCCTCCCCTTCTAGCGCCGCAAACCCTTCCTCAGATCCACGCTCCACACCGCTTCTTGAGCAAATCATATCGACTTCTACTTCGACGTTAGCACCACCTGCCCACCCTCTTGATGACCCGACTACTCCATTGGATCCCTCCTCTGCCAACAACACCGGCACTGATGGCACTCTCGCCCGCAAACCCGACCAAGCTCTTGTATTTCCAGCTTTGGACCCCGCATGGCCGGACTGGTTGTCGAAGACATATAAACTCCTGACCAAAGGTGGCGATGCACTGGGCACCCGTGGTACCATCTCCTTGATATTTTCACTCGTTTTGAGTCCAGCTCAGATGCGACACGCGATATCGCTTTCTCAGCGTCCAATAGACCTCCTCAAGTTGGTTTGTGGATCCAGAACGCACGAGAGCGCACTCCCGCGATCCCCGACTTGGCAATATTCGAGCACCAATGGTGGGCATGGTGGCGTGCTTTGCAGCCCCCATGGCACACATACAGCACAACAACAGGCCCAATCTCCGTGAACGACCTCCTTCCTATACCAACTGACAGTGTGGCCGGCTCTGAGAGCTTTACAGTCCTCGATCGAGCTGGCCGTAACGGTCTTTTGAGTGTCGTCTCAAGCCTTAGGTGGTGGGGTGATGCAATTCGGTCTCTCGTGCCTAGAGACTGCAATTGGCTCGATGACAAGGCCGCCAAATCATGGAAGCTGGGCATAGCGGATGTTAATCGCATGGTGATCCTCGTGTGGCTTGCAAAGATGGATACGGAAACACGATGTACATACTTAGCAAAGTTGACTTACGATGCACACGGCAGTACCATTATTCTGTAGTCAGTACTAGCCTAATATCATTTCTTGTAACTGCTTATTGTGCGTGAGCGTACATGCCTTGCGAGACGGATGAGGTTGCCACAAAACAAGACTGACATTTACCACTGCACCGTTGAGTTGTCCGCAATAATGAGTTTCTATGAAACCGTGTAGATAACAGTGTCCATGCCCTCGCCAATGATACGAAATAGATGTTGGAAGCACTCTCTGAAATGGGCCATTACTTGTGTAGGTACCAATCTTTACATGTGACAGTCGATTGTATTTCTAGGCTCGGTATGAGACCAAGTTATACTAAATAGCTTTGAACTTTGAAGAAGCGTGACTCGATATATGAAAGTGCTCTTTATGATATTCCGAGATGACCCAGTCCCAGTGTACGAGGGATTGCGAGCGTTGACTGTGTTGCTGGTCTCAGTATATATTTTCTATGAGACCATATTTTCTATGAGACTATATTTTCTATGAGACTACTAGTAATAACAGTCGCTTGTTATTGACGCACACATGGAAGTGCTGGTCCATTAACTCGCTTGCGTGCTTACCATCAGTTTCTGATTCCACCCACTCTCATCATGCCTGGTAGAGGTCGTCCAAAGAAATATGCCAACACGGATGAACACATGGAAGCTTTTCGTTTGTCGCAGAAACAGTATTACACTGCGTAAGTTTTCCAAGTTGACCATTGTTCTCATTCTCATCTTGTTCAACAGCAACAGGGATGCAATCCTTGCTCGATGGAGACGCCGTCGCGAAGGCAATTCGGTTACAGATGCAAAAGTGAACGAAGGCAATCGAAAGGACATCAACAAGCGGGATCAGGCGGCGAGTGAACATACCAAGTGCGTATACACGACCCCACCTCTACGTGCACCCCCATAGTATTCCTAGATCCTTCAGTGAGAAATGTTGCGCCGAAATTCAAGCATGCGACTGTGAATTTCAAGAGATGACTCGTGGGGCCTCGCAAGACTACACGGAATGCCTCGTATGCCAGGCGATAGCCAAAGACACCACCATCGCCATCGAAGAGGCATTAAAGCGAGTTTCCATTCTCAAACGTCGAGTATCCACTCTGTTGGACGACATCCTCGAAAATAACGGCTGCGGGAAATTATGGAGCAAGGGACACATTATATATTTGAATTTGCAGGTGTTCGTTCAGAGGCTAGAAAATATTCTCAGTTTCGCGCTCGGTGGAATCGACGACTTACAGCGCAAATATAGGAGCAAGAGGCTCATGTATCAGAACTAAGCTCGCTACTCGCTACTTTTGTTCAGGGATATGATATTGAAATATTAAGCTCCCGTCTGTACGTTAACTGCTAAGAGTACGAACCCCCGCGCCTGAAGGGTTTCAGCCCAATCCCCCTTCTTGCCCCCAACACCATGGCTAAGGAAAAGAAAGCACGACATAAGTTCCAGATGTCTAGTGCTAAGGATACTATGTTACCACGACCAGGGAGCGCCCACACACGCATTGTCGCAGTGTCTGGGAACTTGCGAAGGGTGCGTGAAACCCTCCGAGTGATGAGGGTGGCTGGCGAGGCGGTTGTGGAAGCTACCACATCTGACTACGGGTGTTTTGGTGGCATGCTTGATGGTGTGTCGCCGGCCGACCTCGACGAGACAGCTTCCCAGTATATCGATCCCGAGCTAGTGAGGAGGAAACGGTATACCGCGTCGGTACGTGTCTATGATTGTACTGGACTTGGGATGCTAAGGACTTCTCAGGATATGCCTATGTTGGAGTGGCGGCCTTATCGCACTGAGTACCTAATGGAGAGTATGAGAAGGGAAGGTCGAGGAGAGGCTGCTTCATGGGAAAGATGTCCGACGTGCGGGCAAGAGGAGCCAGTGATATACTCATGTGTCGAGTGCTTTGGCGGCTTGCTGGAATGTCAAGCATGCTTTGTGAACCGCCATAAACGACTGCCACTACATACCGTCAAGGTGAGTCATTCAACAGAAAAATCAAGGTGATGCTGACATGTATTGTGAGCCAGAGATGGAACAGAGAGTGTTTTGAATGCACCACATTGCGAGACTTGGGTCTGCGTATCCAGCTCGGTCACCTCGATGGCGAGTGTGTTAACCCGGAAAGGGGTCCCCAATCGTTTACTGTTCTCCACACGAATGGAATTCATCTTGTGCATGTCGACTTTTGTCGCTGCGATCAACGTATCAGCGACCGGCAGCAACTCCTTCGAAGTAGATGGTATCCGGCCACGGTCCATTATCCTAGAACTTGTGCAACCATTGAGCTGTTAAATCACTTCCATGTCCTCACACTTGCCGGGAAGATCTCGCACCATGAGTTCTACCTCTCGCTGGAGCGGTTGACTGATAATCTAGGGATAGATGCCCCAAACGTAAGTACAAGGTCGTTGAATGGTGATCTCAACTGACAGTTGCAATAGACAAGATACAAAGCTTTCATGTGTATGGTGCGCCAATTCCGGGCAGAGAGGATGTTCAAGCGCGCTGGGAGAGGTTGCATAGAGGACGGTATTGAGCGTACGGAGACTGGGCAGCTGTCGCTAGCATGCCCAGCTTGTCCACAACTGGGAGTGAACATACCTGAGGGATGGGAGACGGCAGACGAACAGGACAAGTCAGTTAGGCGCCTGTGCGTCAAGCATGGTCAAACAATGGACTCACTATTTGCAGGTACCTTTACTCTTTGCTTGTGTTGATGGACGCCAACTTTCGGCTCAAGAATCGCATGCAGTCCTCCGAAGAGGCTGATCCAGGTCTCGTCACTGGCCTAGCATATTTTGTCGAACCCAGGGGCTACTCTCAGCACTTGAAGAGGTTCGCCACGCAAACTGACGTGAGGAAACTTCGCAGTTCAAAGGACATCTACTAACCTTTGTCATGGTATAGACGAGCACCTGCAGTGGATTCAAAGCAATCACCACAGCTGAAACAAAGTTTTCGAGTGGCATGAGAGGTACCGGAGTTGGGATGTGCATATGCGCTCGACACGAAATGGTTCGTGCTGTTGGAGATCTACAAAGGGGTGAGCGGTGAGTATGACACTTTCATGGTATCATCATGATGCTGACCTATGGTCGTGCTTAGTTACTGCAACATGGACTGGGTCCTTCTCTCCGCTCTCCAATCATTCGCACTCGCGACCCTCTACATCATTTACGATATCGCCTGTCAGTTCAAGATCCACTTCAAAGAACGAATGAGTCAAGTCCCAGCAAAACTACAACTCCCAGCCGGACTAGAGCCTCGATTTGCGATCCCAAAGTGTCATTGTCCAGCACACAAGCAAGAATGCCAGACCCCGCACTCCTTAAACCTTATGCCAGGTGTTGGGAGAACGGATGGCGAGGGGATCGAACGAGATTGGTCGTCGTTGAATCCAATCGCGAATAGCACAAAGGAAATGGGCCCCGGATTCCGGCACGATACCATTGATGACCACCTTGCTCATCACAACTGGCGAAAGCTCGTGTCATTGGGTACGGGTTTGTCTATCTTTTTGGCTATCCTATGCTAACGAATTCACAGGTCATACTTTACACTGGAAGATCCTTCTTGCTTTGGCCAAAAGCAGTCGCCAGCAACGTATCTTCGAAGACATCACGCTAACAATCCAAGGCCGTAATGACGCCATCATTCCTATGTGGACGACGATGATAAAGTTGTGGGAGGCAGACAAGGCTCAACCGAATCCATACGAGTTCACCAAGACCCATTCTGGTAAGTGATCTAATCCTCTGCCATCGCATCTTGTCTGAGCAAATCCATAGCTAAGTCTCAAAAGGAAGTTCAGCTTGAGCTCGTTGAAGATGAATGCAAGACTCTTGCGGCTGGCAGCCCATTACTTCACAAGACTACCCCCACCTCCTTCCTTGTTGCGTGCCTAGGTCTTGAGGACAAGCAGTAAGCTCGGAACCACCAGGCCACAGTGGCCGCAACTAATGTATATGGTTTCACAGACGAAAGATACGCATGGCATGCAAGCAGGCTGATATGACGCCTCAGCAAGCCACCGATATTGAGCAAGGCCGCTTAATCATTCAATCCACCCTCAATCGTATACGTTCCGCTCAACGGGCCTTTATGCCGATTCTCGAAAGCTTGATGGCAGAAGACGCGGACGAGACGAGTTCCCACGACATTGAGGACGTCCCCCTTTGGCTACCATCTGTGGTTGATGCATCCCAGCGTGAGTCTGGATGCACCCATGGCCTAGCGGCAAAAGAAGAGATGCTACGAGAAGCACAATGTCACGACGCACTTGACAAAATAAGGGCCCTACAACGGGGTAAAGCGCACATGGTTATTTACAAAAACCGGAACGTTCGTAGGCAGCGGCCCAGTACAAGGGCAAGAACATCTCTTGACAGACTCGACGACCGGATTTGCATGGAGACTGTCCGTTATCGGGACGCACACACAGTGTTACTCAGCCTTCGTGGCCATGGCCCCTGGGAGGTTGTACTGCAACCTCTTCAGGATGCTGATCTTCGTCCGCCCTCCGCCTTCGATATCGACGATCCTGATGATGCTATTGGCGCCGACGGCAAGAAGAAGAGTCAGAAGAAACTTCAGGCCCTGCGACACCTCGGAGATGGCCACAAAAAGGCTTCCTGGGTGTGGACAACCACCGGCACCCTTCCAGAGGAAGACAACGGTGATTTCGAGATCAGTGAAGGCGAGCTACTCTGTGTACATATACGACAGGGGTGCTAACAGAACTACAGTTGTCCGGATTGAATGGGCTAAGGCTCGCGCGCGCGCTCTGCAATGGACAGAAGAGGTCAACCTTCTCCGTGAGGAAATGCGCCGTATTCGTGTTACCCTGCAAGCACGCGCTGAATGGTGGCGCTTGCAGGGAGTGCCATGGGAAGGATTGGACCCGGATATGGCAGAGGGGGTACATGCATATGCGCTGCGACAAGCAAAGGTCTACGAGAGACTACTACAGGACTTTTCAGAGCTATGGCTGACACCATTCACATCCAAGCCAAAGAAAAGGCTTCCGCTACCATCATCTCCCGAAGCAGCCGATGCCTGTGAGGATGAATCAGACGACGATCTCCCTCCCGACACTTCCGGCGATCCCAGTATCCCAAACCCCGATGCTCGTAAAAGCCCAAGTCCTCCTGCCTCTGTCAATTCCGCCGCCAACTTCCCCGAGATCCCGGTCACCAACACGCCGCTCGCCATTCCCGAGATCCCTGTCACCAACACGCCTCTCGACATCCCCGAGATGACCATCGAGGTCGGGATGGCAATTGATTGAGATTAGATAAAGTTCATGATGTTGCTCCTTTTAGAATGAGAATGTTGCTCCTTTTAGATAAAATACAATTTCTTGCAGCCAGTGGCTGATTTGGTTCGAATATCCTAATATAGATATGATTTTGCGCGCATCAGTGCTTTAAGTGGAATGAGCCCAGAGAGAACACTGCCAAAGTTCCATGTGGATAAATCCCCAATTTTGGGTCTACAACCCCCTTGGCTAAATCCGCACTTTTTGTCAAATGAATAGATGGATTATTCCAGGTATTAGGGTCTAGGAGTACAGCAAGGGTTGCTTACACTTTGTTTCCCTCCTCCTCCTCCTGGTTCCTGTTGGTTCCTCCACCTTGCGTTGACACTGGTTTTGCGTTGCTGGAGCTTCGGAGGGGCATTGTTGCTTGATTGCATTGGGGGAAAGGCGAGGGAGCGAGGCGGTGGTGGTGGTTGAAAGGAAAGAAGTGTCGTGGCACATTGCCACGTTGCAGTCACATGTGCACACGTGCAGCACGGCAATTGCCGGAGTAGGTGCCTAAAAAGCGCCCAATCAAAAAGTAAAAGTAAAAGTAAAATAAAATAAAAAGAATATTAATAATCGTGAAAAAGCGCTTATTGAGCGCCCGTCTGAGAAAAATGACTTATCTTCGGCCATGTCTTGCTAACTCATTGCTGGCCATCCCAAAGCGGTAATTGCCTTGAAAATGGCTCCAATGACTCATATAAATTCATGTAAATTCATATGAAGCATATGTATGTTTCAAATTTATGTCTCAACCAAAGCTACTTCATGTGAACTTCATATGCAGCTCATGTAAATATTCATATAAATCATATGTAAAGTTCATATACCATGTACAGATAATGTAAGATGAATGTAGAGGAAATGTAATGGAAATGTCAAAGAAATGTATGGCAAGTAGAAGAAATGTAAAGTTTTCCCTGCCATTTCTAACAAACTAATCTTCACATTTTTTGTACATGAAGTCTATATAAAGCCTATATAAAGCACATAACTTCATATAAAGCTCATATGAACTTCATGTATAAATGTGGTAAACCGTCAGGTGCTCTCCACAGGTACATAATAATTCACGGGATGGGAGCAGCAGTGAGGTCGCCTGCATTAAAATGTGGACGTTCGAGGGTACATAATAATTCGCGGAGTGGGCATTAAAATGCGGTCGCTCAAGGGGAAAGGATCTGAGGTTCACATTATAATGAGGCCTGATGGTATACTATAATGTATGGAGGGGGGGTCTAGCGTAGTGGTGTATTTTAATGTGTGTGTCTGGCAAATCCATGGCATATTATTATCTGACTACATGGACACCTCATTACAAGCATGCCCTCTTGCATACCAAGACCACAATCGTTGGTCAGAATGTCAGCCATGGTCTGCCACTTGCGGTCAGCCACTTGCGAGAACTTTAACTGGTTGATACAATATGGCTTGGACTCTACTCCAACATTAACCACCATCTTTCATATTTATTCCCTCCAAATTTGAACGCATGAATATAATCGCTCTGCTCAGGCGTGCTAAAAAATCGCTGGGACGTGCCATCAGGCGCTTGCTAAGACAAACAGCTCTGATTTCCTCAGCGACCTTCTCCGACCCAAATGTCTATTCAAGGAAGTCTGAAGTCCGCGAAGCTGCCTTGCAAACCACCTTCAAGAACGCTAAAACTTGTGGGGCTGACGAGGGGGCAGTCGATGCTGTACTAAGGTATGTACATCACCTTTCGGAATTCCTCGCTAATGTAGTAGTGAATATACGTTGTGATCTGTAAGTAGATCAAGCTAAAATGCGAGGGTCCGCCTCCGGCAGGACAAGTCCGTGTGACACCCGGGTGAGGTAACGTGTGAATAGATAAGTCCGAAGTGACGAACATGAAGTAATGAATTTCCGATGGCTTCGATCGGACTCGGATATCTTCGGATGTATGACGGATGTTTCAGATGTAGTACAGATAGTTCGGGTGAAGAATGGATGGCTCAGCTTCGGAAGATACGGTAAGGAAGGCAGGAGAATGATAAGGACGGCAGGAGAAAGCGACGACGGATGTTTACTCGGACTTGGGTGATAAAGGAATCGGACGACGGAGATGGAACGAAGGCTTCGGATGGTTTCTCTTAGACTCTAACTCGAAAATGGGGGAAAACTGACTTCTTTTTCTAGCTACGAGTACATGAGTATTTTGTAGGTATGATGAATATCAAATGTAAGTAAGATCAGGACTATGAACCGATAAAGAAAGAGGAATGGGGGTAGAGATGTCAAGCTTTTTAGAGTGTGAAACAAGAAACGATGTCGAGTCAGTCCAAAGACTTTGAATCGTTACCAGGTACGTCCTAGATGAATGTCGGTCCGAGGGCCTTTGATCCGTTATCACGCGCGGCCGATGAATATTGGTCCGAAGTCCTTTAATCCGATATCACGTGCGGCCGAGATGAATCCGTGACTGCCAAGTCATGTGCATACGAGCCCAAGTAATTGACAGGGGTTTGATAGGAGATAGGAGTGGAATGTTTTACAACGGACGGAAGGGTACAACCCTTACACTAACATTTGCCTAAATGTCATCAGGGGCGCTTATCATAAGAGCTTTGGAGTAGACAAGTTTGCGCACATAACTGTCCAGTTCTTCGATGCACAGGGAAATTTCCTCTATTTCCACAGAAAGTTGGACGGTTCATTTTGGAATGTGATCCATGTTCCTGATGAAACGGAGGAAAATAGATACCTCTGGGAGATCGAGAACGACTATAGAGTCATCACAAAGGCAGAGTTCCTAGCATGAGTCATTCACTATATAGATGACGAAATAAAGACTCACAAAGCATCTTTAGCCAGAAATTGAACGAAGGTGGCATGTAAGGGAACTTTATTTCAAACGAGCAGCTGTGGAATTGAATCCACTGTACTAGCTTAGCTGTGTTGACCTTGAAGCTTTGAAGCTCCTAAGTCCTTTATGCCAGCAATTGTTGTAAACTCATAAGCTACAAGAAACAAGAAACTAAGTGCCCCCTCCGCAATGGCAGCAAGCATGCAAGAGTGTGTAAATACATTAGCATTAGTTGGGAAGTTGAATTATGTCGATGATTGATTTTGGCTTGTTTTGAAACAAGGGTGTACCCCTATCTAACCCACAAACTTCAGCCCAAAAGACTTTAATGTTAATAATGGTTAATAACTGTGTTAATGCCCCCTAAGTTTCTAACCAACAAGTTTCTAACCACACACTATTCAGCTAAGTAAGTTTGCGAAGTTTGCAATCCCATGTCCCCAAGACATTATCTTAAGCTGGCCAATGTTGTATTCGATTCCATAATTGAAAATGAGCGGATTGCCCTGCAGACAGCCCGATGAGGCGCCGTCAATTAACAGGTTAAATGTAGTTAGCAGCACATCACTCACAATTTTCTGGGATGAAGTGTTTGATCGCTAAATGCCATGTTTTGAGCTGAGCTGCACAAAAAGATTCCCCAGTTTTGGCGATTATTTGATAATGAAGGTTGCCCATCTCTGATAGGCCATAGGCCTCGTTGGTCTGATACAAGAATAGTGTGCGAGAGGTGACTAGCTCGTTTACACAATCACTTGGTCAGATAATGGTGTAGGACAATGGTGAGGACTCACGAGGCAATCATTTGTCACATTCCCCACCGAGGAGTACTTCAGGTGCTCGGAGCTGAACAGTTGTGGTGGTGCGGCTGTTATGGAGTTTAGAGCACTGTGCTAACATCAACTAAGTCATGAGGAATTCAGACAACGAGAGAACTCACCACATCCAAAGTCAGAGTAGACATGATCCTCCTCTTTGGAGAGAAGCTTCGTGGGCTGGGGCACGTCTGAACAAACTATCCCATCGCTTGAGAATTCCGGCAGGTTTCTACATCTTCCTTAATTCAGCTGTCGATATCTTCAGTAGTGCTGTTGTGAAAAGAACATTATCCGCTTGAAGGTGGACAAGGATGCGCTTTGCTAGCGGTAGGGGAAACAGGTTGCATTGACGCTGCTACAGTAGAAAGGCATTACATAGCAACAGCGAGTACCTGCTGAGCCGCGTCCCGCCATCGTGAATTCTTGTAAATGCTGCATGGAATAATCTGATCGCGGATGGTATAGAAGAAGTCGAAGAGCATCAGCTTCCCAGGTAACTGTGTGCTCATACATATCCGTATCGTGTTCGGTCAGCACCTTGATCGCCACATATTTTTCGAGCCTAGTTATCGTTCAAGACATGCGGAAAAATGAGCGCTGCGAACTCACACTTTGTCCAACACCAACCAGGTGCTGGAGTTCACCCCAGCCTAGCGATCGAGCGATCGTATAACACTGGTCTTCCTCTATACTTTCACCAAACTCTAGCTGCACCCACCCATAACCCTTGTCCGCTGGAAAGCCCAGTCTTCGGATATAAAGGAGAGGTCAAGAGCCTCCTAGCAGTCGGCATCAACGGAGAGACACTGATTCCTGGGTTCCTGGTTGGCCACACTCGACATACAGCACAGTTTGTGTGGTAACAATTGTCGTGGCCGAAGTCCTGCTGGGAAGGTGCCAACTTTCGTAAACAGAGTACGTGGAGCCGAGTCAGTGTCAAGGAATCACTCGAGATGGGCCCTTGAATTCTGGCCGATATGGGGTTGCGTCTGATATGTGGACGTCTTCGAGGAAGAATCCATGTAGCAAATCTCTCTAATCTCTTTCCCCTTCCGACACTCACGCGCATGACCCGAATCTCAGTGTCATCACCCATTTCCCTGGTCACCGTACAAGTTCGTAGGCAGGCGGAGGTGAAGTTGCATGAATTCGCTGAAGATGGTCTGCGACGAAATACCGCATTCGATAAAGTATCCGGAGGTTATGCCCCAGCTGAATAGATACAGAACGAGAGATTTGGCGAGTTCGAGTTCCGTGGGCGTGACTGAGATCCAAGCTGTCGTTCTGGAAAGTGTCAGAGTAGTTGCTGGACAATCCCGTGTCGTCTGGAACTGAACTTGAACCGTGATATGGGTGCTTGTGGGCGTAAAATGTACGGTGAGGATGTCAAACCTTCCAAGTTCCAAGAACATGGGAGGAGGAAGCCCTTCTACTCGTTACCTGGTTTCCCTATGCAAACTCTCATTCACTCCCTGCCAAACCCTCCTTTACGATGTCTTCGACCCCACACATTTTGCCGGATGTCAACCATGATAGGCCGGACCAAGGCCCACCTGGAGTCTACCTTGCCAGACCAGCATTTCTCAGTTGACACTGATGGTAAAGAGGTTGTGGATCTCTCCTTCCAGTCAGAAGCACTTTTCACGCTGCTAGGTCGAGGCTCTGCAGGTTCCCACCTCTGCTTTGTGATGCCTTTCTAGGGTGGTGACACTAGGGCCCTTCTTAAATCCCACAGATCTCCGTTTGCACTCCCTCTAGCAAAGCACATCATTCTTCACCTCCTTCGTGGGATCACCTTCGCGCATGAGCAGAGAATAGTCCACACTGATATCAAGCTCGACAACATCCTGTTTACAATGTCTGCTACTACCGAAGATATTGATAAATGGATGCAAAATGATCCACCTCATAGAAATCCGCCCGAAATGTCTCCAGATGGCGTGTTACAATCTGCCATATCTCAACCGATGAAAGCCCCTTGGAACAAGAAGCTTTGCAAGCTACTTATGTTCTTTCTGACTTTGGTTGTGGTCAGCTAGTACTTTATCCGTGTCGTCAGAAAGCTCAATCTACATTTAGCTCAACCTTCCAAACTACACAATGATCACCAAATCACGTCACTATTGCTACAACCACCCGAAGCACTCCTTGGCGGCGCATGGGACTTGCCGGCCGACATCTGGACGTTTGGCTGCTTGGTGCATCGCTATGAGTGTATGATGCCTCTTCTGAACCGATGATTCAGGTATATGAGATAGTCACTGCTGAGCCGTTCTTTTGCTATAAACGTAATCAAGTCTACGACTTCTCCGAGATGGCAAATCTTCTATACTGAATGATACTGAAGACTGGCAAGGTTTTTCGAGCAAAGCAGCTCAGTGTATGGCCCTTAGCAATTGAATATTTTCAACCTGAAAATTGTGAGTGTAATTCCTGCTGAAAGAGCTGCACTCGATTGACGACTTTGCCTTAGGTTGTCTGAAGAAGGAGCCCAAGATCTTCTATTTCACGGCAGAGTCCAACATTGGCCAACACAACCTTGTACCTGTTGATGAACTCACGCCTATGTCGGACTTCCTTCGCCGCTGCTTATGTCTGAATCCAGAGGAACGAGTTACAGCTAGGGCTGCCAACTGTACCGTACACGGACAACAGCCGTACATGGCTGGGTCATGTACGGTTACAGGGTATTGATATGTACGGGCTCTACAGGATGTCAAAAAGGCTTCGACGGTTACAGTACTGTTATTGAGATGGCTGTATATACGGTACAAGTACGGCTGTATCCACACAAAAATACATTGTTGTTTACTTTACTGTAACTAGCTATTTAAGCGTAGGTAGTGCTTGAGTAACATGAGAGAGCCGATGGTATCTGCATGGAGGCTTGAGCGGTGCATTGAGATTGTGTCACGTCCACCAGAGAACACACACTCGACAGCGACAGCAGAGCCTATTTGAAGAATTAGAAAAGGGCTAGGGATCATCACCACAAGAGACTGACCTGGAATAGAAAGGATATCCAGAGCTAGTTGATATAAGTGGGGGAATTGCAAACGATGGTTGAACCACCAATCAATTGGATTGCATGTATCAAAGTCTTCAGGCTCAAGCTTCCAGAATTCTTGGAGCTAATTGATGGGTGCACATTCACATTGCTTGTACCTTGGAGTAGAGTTGTATTTGGCTGTCAGGTTGGTTGTCAAAATCGATGCCAAAGACCCTTCTCTTGAAGGCACAGAGGTTTGTTCCTTATACTTTTCGTTGAAATGGCTTTCCAGGTCTTGCTTACATTTCTTGAGGTACACTTTAAGTGTCGGATCATCTTTGTAATCTGCTGCTACTCCTTTATATCCAATCCGAGGATCAAGTACTGATGATGTGAAAGTTAGCATGGAAACTGCGGCTAACCTAGAGTTTGATTAATGACTTACATGCCGCCCATGTATAGAACAGTGATTGGTCAAACTTCTCATAGTATTCTGCAAGCTTCATGTGCACATCGGTGAGGGACTGCTTCATTCTTGGCGATACTGAGTCGGGGAGGCTGTGCAAGACCCTTTTTATGTGATCTTGAAGGCCTCGGAATGTTGCGTGCACCGTCGATAGCATGGGAAATCTTGTTGCTGACATGCCAGTCGTGGCGTCTCGAAACGCTTGAAGCCAATCCTCAAGCAAGGACAGAGCATTCCAATCGTCAGGCTTCAATTCTAAGGGGCGAACCTCACACTGACGATCCACCCAGTTGTCCAAGCAATCCCGATGGTCTAATGCATGCCCTGAATAGTTGGTACATCAATAATCAAGCGAGAACAATGAAAATGGGCAGAAACTCATGAAGCATCTGATGGGTAGATGTCCACCTTGTTCGGACATCCAGAATCAACATCAGTGCAGTAACTGAGGAGTCTGCCTCAGCAAGCGACTCTGCAACTGCTTGGAGCCATGTTTGGTGACATTGTGGGCTAACGCGGACAGCATGAACGATCTTGTGCAGCTAAAGAGGAGATCGTTAATTGATATATATAATAGACAGAGGTGATCATGTAGAGTACCTGGTCGAGCGCATGAGGAATTCCTTTGTCTGGCTGTACATGTACTGATGATTCAGAGTCGTCGCCGATCTGGTGGGTAGCTTCCTCATCGTATTCTTGCCCGAGGCATACATTGACTGTTTCCTGATAGTTGCTGCGGCGGCTACTTGCATGACTGCTTTCGGATTCAGATATCGTGCCCACACCTTCGAGTAGCTATAAATGATAATAAATTGGTAGCCCATAGGCTCATACTGCATAGGGAAAGACAGTACCTTTAACACAGCTAAATGTATAGTGTGGGGCATGCATCGTAACCGACTGCAACGAGCAGAGAAATCAATTGATTCATCTTTGAACCGTGTTTCAAGGGCCATTAGCATTGTGTCATTGTTTGATGCATTGTCCATGACGAAGGCCACAACCTGACATCATATTCAGAGCCCAAGTATGTCATCAGTAACAATACGGTCAACCTTTTCCAATAGGCCGAACATTAGCAATGTATCCCACACAACCTTGGCGAGATTGTCACCACTATGCTCTCCATGGAGCTCTTGGAATCCAATGAGAAGCTCCTCTAGGTATATTGTAAGTATTTTGAGACAGACTCGAGAGAATACTGCTTACGAAGATGTCCATCATTGGTAACGTAGTGGGCAACTATCGCAAGGAACGCGTAGTGGTTAGAGGATGTCCAAGCATCCAGTGATATTGAAACTTTCCCCTTTAGTTCCTGCTCAAGCGCATTATCAGTATCGTGAGTAATGTTACCAAAATCACTCACAGAGAACATCTTCTTGATGTCTTCTACCTTATCTTCACCCATCTTCATGATGCGAGTCTTGATCATTGTTCGGTGGGGCACATGTAGTGGCTTGACTGAATGGTGGGTGTACTTGAGAAGGTGGCGGAGTTGTGGTCTCTCAACCTCCTCAAACGGTTGATCACAAGCAATGATCCATTCCACAAGTAGCCGCTCAAACTCTTTCTAATCAAATGGACCCTACAAATGACCCACATTTGAGGATATGAATCACTGCGACAGTAAAGTGTACTCACCTTTTCCTTTTCAACTTGTGCTACAAAAGTGGCGGCAATCGAGCCATCAGGTTTATTCAGGCCTTGAAGATACTTGACCATTCCTTTGTAGCCAAGCTTTTTGGTCCTGGAAGCAATTGAAATCTCCTCCTCAGTAGGCAGTGCCAGTAGCCACGCCTTGAGTATCTCGTACAACTGGTACATCGGTGAGACATTGTTCCTTAAGTGGTTGATAAGGCCTGTGGTGAATATTTGTTAGATTCTATCACATTGATGATCACATTTCAGCGCCTACCAGTGAGACTGTGATTCATTTTCGCTGTAATCTGGCAGATCTTCCCAGTGTGGCAACATTTATAGTACTTCGAGCCTGCAACTGCCTCTCCCTCCATGGTCGTGGTGACATCCGTGTAAAAGTGGTAAATAGGATTTCGCTTTCTGGTCTAGTTCACATTCAGTAAGTATTCATGACAGCTGAGCTAGGGAAAGAACATACATTTACTGCTTCGGTGACGTTACCATTGGTGATGTCTGAGTCGGTTCGAGACATCCGGCGATTCTTTGATGGGACAGAGTTGTCATCGTCGATGGCTGCTCGCTTTGTTGGCCTCAGTTTGATGGTAGGTTTGATGGCAGCCTTGCCCCGAGTCCTTGACTTTAAGATTCAAGGAACAAGCTTCATTGGTAGGTTGTCTGCGAGCTTTTCGCAACAGAGAATGTAAGTTCAAAGATATAGTGGACAAGGGCTCAACTTACTTCACCGTTGGAAATGTTTCCCATGGAACCATCATCTGTATCATCATCGGTTGACCCCTTTCCTGTAAACTCAGAATCCGAACCATCTGTATCGACCTCCATAGGGTCAGGTGTAGACGTAGCGGTGCTGGTGCTCAGTCTGAGGGCGGCGGCTTTGTGCGATACTTTTTTGGATTGGGGTCAGGGGGGTCGCAGCTTTCTGACAACAAGATTTCCTGCATTGTTGACATCTTGCTCCATCTGAATTGATGCCTTCATGCACCCGACAGCTTTTACTCGATGGCCATGCCCTGTAGGAGCTTGTTGAGGTCACAATTTATGAGCCTTGAAGATTGGAGGAGATATAGGAATACTATGCACCATCAGGTCCAGAAATAGGCGCCATGTTATCGGAATCGTTGAAGAAGTTAATTTGAGAGGCAGGTAGTAATTCGCTGTCGGCGCCAACTGCGCATTGGTCGGAAGCCATGAGCGTGACCTGGGGATGGGGCGGCGAGAAGTGGGCCCTTTAATATCATAACGACAAGGGACCATCAGATAAGCTAGTGCTGTGAAACAGTTAGATTTTAGAGAATGAGCATGCAATCAGACTTTTGAACCAGACCTTCCGGGTATATGATGAAATTCAAATATCATGCTGACTTGGAGGTAGAGCTGAACCTCGTTCACAATGGCAGCCAAAGTGTTGTAGGCCATATTGTGCATTTTCGTACCACTCTAAGATGTCTTAAACATGTTAGAACGTGCGCAGCTAGTGTTATACATATTAGCAACTTACTTCTAAGGTGAATCTTGACATCCCTGTGCCCTGTCATAGTCGTCACTGGTAGTGTGGTGGCAGTGACCAAGCATTCATGGCCATAGGTTGAAACATGGTGAAATCACATGAGACCAAACAAACCATGCAGTTATTGTGCACAGGATACAGGCCGTACAGAGCATGTGCTCGATTGAGCACACAGGTCACTAAATACCTACCCTGAACCCATAACTCCAAGGTTGGAACTGCAACAACAGTTACAGTACCGCATACCGTATATACGCAGCGTACAACCCGACTGTACGGTTACGGGTGGCAGCCCTAGTTACAGCCAAAGATCTTCTTCATGACAAGTGGCTTCGGAGCGTAGACTAAGCTTCATGTCAATATTGTACTTGTACTACTTAATCACTACTCACTCCCCTAGGCCTCGCTCGAATAGAAAGTCCATTACCTTCACTTCCGACTCGGAGGCCCCGTTCAACGACCAAGTAGCTACTTAGGGTGATCCATAAATATTATGTAAACATATTTCAAGCAGCTGTCAAGAAGATCAAAGCAATGCCTGCTCTCACAATCGAAGAGCTTCTTCCTCATATTTCAGTGCTGCGACCAGCACGACAATCTCAAAATGCACTTGTGTCGAAGAAATGGCCTTGAGTGTTCTCTGGAACCATCTCGACACGATGCATCCCTTATTGAGCCTTTTGGCTCCGCTGCTGGAGAAGGATGGTATATATGTTGATATCCCACCAATCTCTTCGTGATACTCTAACCGCTCGAAAAGCAACAGGCATTTGAGCGCCCCTTTTGGACCCACGATTGGACCGTCTTTTGAAAATGCTCCTGGCATGTGCACAACATATCCTTTCCCTTCATCGGTACTAAACTATACTCCCACTCTGTTTTTACTGAAATCGCATTAACCAAACCCCAGGGCAACCTTATCCCCAATTTGCTGAACTTCGTTTGCTTGCCCTATAGCCTGTGTGATTTAATATCGCTGCTTCTCAATTGGCGTCTCGTCGATCTGACTATTGGTGGTATCAATGGGACTAGTAAATTCACTGCTATCTTACCTCTCCGACAGATGCCCAACGCTCAGGCGCCTCGAGCTGCGGGTTTCCAACTATGACTATACAGAAATAGAATAAGATGTCGTACTGGCTCCCCTCTTTTCTTTGGCCAAGCTTGAGATCGCACCCACGATGCTCACCCCACTCGTCATACACGCTCTTGCATGTCTCCCGAGCCTAGAACACATCAGATCTACCCATCGATGGTCAACTAAAAGTCAAAAGTAACTCCCACGTCCACCCGTTGACACCAGTGAGCGGTTTATGTCGCTTGGGGTGCTGGAAATATCTCCGGACAATGTCCCACCCTTTCTAGAAATGTTCAGACTCAATAACCTACACAAACTCGTACTCGAGCCAGACACACAGCAGACCTGAAAACAGCACCTGCGCTTTTTCGAGCTCATAAGCTCGGGCTGCCCACGGCTAAAAATCCTGCATGTGCTGAAGTGGAATTGGTATTATCAAAGCCCCTCAACGCTGCTGCTGGCCACACCGGAGTCATTTGAGCCTGTCCGCCTTCTCTCTCAGTTGACGGATCTCTTCCTCTTTGATTTACCGATGACCACCTCGGCCTGCTTTACCTCGTGGAGAATCTTCCCTCCTTGAAGCACCTCACTCTACATCGGATGACTAGCAGCAATGGCTTGCCCATCTTCCATATCCCCTGGTTCATGTGAAAACTTGATTTAGCAATTCCTGTAGGCACTTGTGGGCGTAAAACCTACGGCGAACAATGAGAATGTCAGTTCAACAAAATGCTGCACTATCAACACGATGTCCTGGCCAATATCCAGCCTTTCCACGAGGTCCATATTTTCCCTGAAGTCATGCCTTGTCTCTCAACCCTTTCGACTGCACATATTTCGCTCCATGTCTAACACACTCCCCGCAGCAGAAGAGCCCATTGTCATGACAAACCAGCATTTCTCGCTTGATGCCAACGGCAAGGAGGTCGTTGACCTCCCCTTTCAATCAGAAGAGATAGGCTTGCCCGTGAGAACGGTTACAGCTGGGTGCAACTCGAATTTGGCAAAAAGATTGGGCGTGATCAATGATACACGATCACTCACAAGCTTGGCTGGAGGAAGAACTCTAGTACTTGGCTTGCATGGAACGAAATATGAACTATACACAGTAAACTCCTCTATTTTCGCATATGTTGAAGCCAGGAACAGACTCCACAAATACGTGGCCATCAAGGTACTGACTGGCCATGTGACAGACCTGCACGAGTGCAAGATGGCATGGGAGGAAGAGGCACTAAAACGGCTCACATTCCCCTCAGAATCAGAGAATTGTGTTCACATACTGGAGTATTTCACGATGAAAGGACGCGGCTCAGCAGGTTCTCACCTTTGCTTCACGATGCCTCACTACGGCGGCGACGTCAGATCTCTCATTCAGTCTCGGACCTCCCCCTTCGCTCTCCCACTAGTTAAATGTATCCTCCTACACCTTCTCCGCAGAATCGCTTTCGCGCACAAACGTGAGATCGTCCATACGGATCTCAAATTTGACAATGTCTTATTTACAATGCCTGCCACTGTAAGGGCAACCTCAAGATGGCCGACAGCGCGAGCCTAGCAGAGGGAGAATCCAAAGAAAATGAATAGAGCTACTACAATACATGAGAGACTGCTCACCTAGCAGAGGGAGAATTCAAAGAGAACAAGATAAGGATTCCCCATGCTAGGAGGCGAAGTATATACTGTAGAAGCATGGGAGAAAGGTGGGACAATTGTATAGTACACCAGCCACAAGTCCATAGAATATCACAAGGTATGAGTGGGCACATGTGATAGCAAGGTGGAGGGAATATGCAAGAGTCGTGCTGGTGACCCAGGGAAGTGGAAATGGGAAGTAAAGAGGTGTGGGAAGAAGGTATGGGTCACCCAGACGTGCCCTGAAGTGTATATGTGCATCCAAAGCGCATCTGGGCATGCACAAGTGTGGCTGAGGTGCGGGAAATGCACTGGATGCGTCGGATGTTGCTCGGATGCATCAGATGTGCATGAGACTGATCCCAAGTTTAGCCCTCCCTTCCAAGCACCACACCAATTGTAGCATTACTCCTATCCTTCTAAGGGCACCGGAAGTCCTCCTCAGTGGGGAATGGAATACACAAGCCAACATATGGTCGTTTGGTTGTCTGGTAGCTGCTATCTCATTGTCGTCCAATGCAACATGCTAAACTTCTGTTAAGCCTACGAGCTCATAACCAACGAAGTTCTATTTTGGTATAGAACCCTCGAGGTATTTGACTTAATGGAGAACGAGAATTTGTTGTATCAAATGATGATCTTTGTGTGCGAGGTATTTCACTCGACTCAACTTAATGTCTGTCCGCTAGCGGGCGAGTACTTCAACCCACATAGCGGAGTTACAATGTACGAATAAACACATCAAAGCGGAGTTATACATTGTATTGATAGGAACAGTCAGTATGGAGTCCAGCGGAAATTGCCCAATATGGTAAGTCTACAATGTATACAATAAGAACCATCCGCACGGAGCAGCTCATACATCAGAAGGCCCGAGAGATTGACCGGCAATACAGCAGAATGCTGTGGAATGGTTAGTGAGGTAGCTAGGTTGTTTTCAATCATTCCTATACAGGTACACTGATGCAGCAGGGCTAAAATGTCAGTGAATCGGTCCAGCATCGGACTGCCGATGTAAGCCAATTGTTTGCTATTGAGGCTGTGGTTTAAGCCAGCATGTAGCCGAGACCTACTGGCATGCTATAGATGATGCATCAGTAGAAAAATTGGCCCAAATAAGCAAAACATTGGTATGTCGGACATCTGGTGCAGGCCGACGTTTTCCGAAACAGGCCGATGATTTCCGAGACAAGCTGACGCTTTCAGCCAGTGAGTAGCCGGCTTGTTCTATGGTGTAGCATATAATACCAAGTCCAAAACGTCGGCGCATCGGACGTCCTGTACAGGCCGATGTTTTCCAAGACAGGCCGATGTTTTCAGCTGGTGAGTAGCAGGTACATGTATGTACTGTATTGTTATACATGATACTTAGACCAAACATCGGCACATCGGACGTCCGGTACAGGCCGATGTTTTCTGAAACAGGCCGATGTTTTCAGCTGGTGAGTAGCCGGCTTGTTCTATGGTGTAGTATATAATATCAAGTCCAAAATGTCGGCACATCGGACGTCCGGTAGGGGCCGACAGTTTCTGAAACAGGCCGACATTTTCAGCTGGTGAGTAGCAAGTATGTATTGTATTGTTATACATGATACTCAGAGTAAAGCCACTGCCGATTTAGGCAAAATGTCGCCACATTGGACACCCAGTACAGGCCGATGATTTCCGAGACAGGCTGATGCTTTCAGCTGGTGAGTAGCCAGCATGTCCTATGACAAAGGATATGATGGCAGGTCACAAGCAACACCATATCAACCGGCCGCTACAAGCCGACGTTTTCAGAGACAGGCCGACGTGTTCAGCCGGTGAGTAGCTGGCACGTCTGATTGCATAGTATTCAATGGCGAGTGGAAAGCCTTGGCACTTCGGACATCCAGTGCAGGCCGATGTTTGCCAGAATGGGCCGATACATTCACCCGGTAAGTAGCGGGAATCTACAGTATTGCTAATTGTAATACACAGGCAAGGGCACCCATGGATGTAGCCAGAACATCAGCACATCGGATGTTGGGTGCAGACCGACATTTTGCGAACCAAGCCGATGGGCTCCACCGGTGAGTATTGGGTATGTCTGATTGTTAAGTACACAATAGCAAGTGGACAATGTATTTCAGATGATGAGTATGGGGCATGTTCTATTGTGTTGTAGTATACAATATCACATCAAAATAATTTCCACATCGGACCTCCGGCATCACAAGACATCATCGGCGAACTCAGCATCAGGGATATGTTCAAAATGAACATGTTGATAGCGTGCTTGGAAGGGGGGGTGAGTTGACAATGGGAATGAAGAAACAAAGGAACATACATTGAAAGCCCGGGGTATGGAATGTCAGTAGATAAGCCTGAACATCATCGGGAATGTCGTCATCCCCGTCGGAGTCATCCGAGTATTCCGAGTAGGCGTCATCCGGTTCCTCAATGGGTGAACCCATGCGACCAACCTCAGAAGATGAAGGAATATTGGAGATGTTGGCGTGCATCTCCAACATGTTGAATGGGTGCGAGTCGTCTGCTTCATCATCTGTATAGCTGCCAAGGGACATTGCATCATCATCATCCTCTTCGGCCTCTCGTGCAGCAGGGGGTGTGCGCCGGTCACTCCCGTCATTGGCCATCTCATTGTCGGAACTCAGTTCTTCTGTCGACTGACCATCTAAACTCGCCTCATCATCAGAAGTTGCGAGCGACACGTGATGTGGTATATGGGGGTGACCATCAGCAATCTTGTCGTACGAACTCAGGTCCTCGGTCGACTGGCCACCCAAGCTCGCCTCATTGTCGGAAGTTGCGAGCAATGCGAGATGTGGCATAGGAGGGTGAATGACATTTTGGCAGGTATTTAGGTCTGTGAATCCACCACCAAGGCTCTGGATGTCATTGGAGGAGCCGCCAAGGCTTTGGGCATCATCGGTGTCATCGACATCAGGCCACAAGACCGAGTGGGCTGCAAATTCCGTTGCCGATTCACCGCCGAGAGAGGCATCCAAGCCACTGGCCAAACCAGCAGATGGCTGAGCCGAGGCTTGTCGGCTGCCCAGTTTCGTACCTGCGATTCCGGCCGATGTGCCTCCAAGGCTCTGGAAAGATTCATCGTTGGTTTGCAGGACGTCGGCGGCAGGTACTACAGGAGGCATCGGGGTATCCGAGCCGGATGGGACGTACTCGGGCTCGTGATGTGCGATGGGGGAAATGTATATAGTCGGCTCAGACCGACGTGAGGATTGGGCACGGTCAAGTGCGGCAAAGCCGGTCAGGTCCGCCTTAGCGCGATGTGGAGCATGAGTAGATATCTGCAACCAAGATGAAGGAATCTTACCAGTGACTCTGAAAGTTGTGGTGTTTGGAACACCGATGCAAGATGATCGTGCGGATGATTGGCTGAGGTTATTGTAAGGGCAACCTCAAGATGGCCAACAGCGTGAGCCTAGCAGAGGGAGAATCCAAAGAGATGAATAGAGCTACTACAATACATGAGAGGCTGCTCACCTAGCAGAGGGAGAATCCAAAGAGAACAAGATAAGGATTCTCCATGCTAGGAGGCGAAGTATATACTGTAGAAGCGTGAGAGAAAGGTGGGAGAACTGTATAGTACACCCGCCACAAGTCCGGAGAATAGAAAGGTGGAGGGAATATGCAAGAGTCGTGCCGGCAACCCAGGGAAGTGGGAATGGGAAGTAAAGAGGTGTGGGAAGAAGGTATGGGTCACCCGGACGTTCCCTGAAGTGTATACGTGCATCCGAAGCGCATCTGGGCATGCGCAAGTGCGGCCGAGTGCGGCCGAGGCGTGGGAAATGCATCGGATGAGTCGGATGTCGCTCGGATGAGTCGGATGTCGCTCGGATGAGTCGGATGTCGCTCGGATGAGTCGGATGTCGCTCGGATGAGTCGGATGTCGCTCGGATGTGACGGATAAGGCTCGGATGGATGGTAGGAAGGAAAGGGAGCGAAAGGAAAGTAAATAAGAGTCTGTGGAGTGAAAGAAAAGAGAAAGAAATGAAGAGAGAGGGAAAGAGACAGGGGAAAAGGAGAAAATAGGAGTGTCCCCTTACAGTTATGTGCGGGATATCACCATTGTCTTTCGGTTGGAGGGGTATCAGTGGCTGAAGGTTATATGTAAGTGGGAATTGGGCATTGCGAATCTTCACTGCCTGGTCGAGTGTGTCACCTGAGCATTCGGACCCAGATGGCAGGGAGCAGAAGTATCCGTCGTGTGTTTCCGAAGAGCCGACTTCGGAGACCGGGTGAAACTCGGTGATTACCTCTTCCAACGATAAGTCAGGGCCCTCGCTCCAAAATGTGTTCGTTCGGTTGGGGATCGCCTTGAGCGACTGACGAGCGACCTTGTTGATAAGGTCAATGAGAGTGTGGTTCTTGCGCCTAAGATCCTCCATGGCCTTGGTCGCCTTCTTTCGGTTTGTGTGTTCGGAAGCCGGCTTGTTGTTGTCCAAAAGGCGCTGGATCTCATCGTCCAGCTCGGTGGTGGTTTGTTGTGTCTCGGCCTTGTCCACATTGTCAGCTTCCTTGTAAATGACAGCTTCATAAATATTAAAGAGGGCAGCCGCCTCCTGCCCATCAGCTGCGATGGCCATCATCCTGTCGTTCATGGCGACCTCCAATATCGACGTCATCTGCATCAAGATGTCGAGACGCTCAGTACATCAGTCGCAAGGCGGCAAGATGATTGGGATGGCAGCTTGTGCCGCGCTCCGAACGAGCATCAGGCTGAGTGGGCGGTGTATACCGTCTCCATCTTTGTACAAAGGGATGTTTCTGTCACCTTCACTTGCTGATAGCTGTTCTCCCCATTGCTCCAGACATTGAGCGATCATCACTGCTGATAGAATGAGGGGAGAACATGATGTTCGGTCCGCCTCAGCGGCTCGGCGTGATGCTGATGATTCCCACCAAGCATACCTATGAGCTAATGGTCGATTAGCTTGTTTCAGATGGTTAATGTGCGCAAGATTCAGCACCTTTCCGAGTTGGTGGGAATCTTGGAATGATGCGGGCGTGATTAAATCATCCTCAAGGCCTTGGGCAAGCACCCGAACAATTGGACCCGGCGTGACAATGTGTCCCAGCGCAACAGATGCACCGATTGTGCCCAGGACATATTCCTAAGGGATCAACGAATCAACGGTGTGTGAGCACTGACACCACAGCTTCTTACAAATTCTCTGCGCAACAGCGCGATGGGGACCGTATCCCAGCTGCACCTCATAGTGAGCAAAATGTCGAGAAAGCGATGATCTGCGTAATCAACAATTAGTTGCGATGGAATTCGTCAATCCCATGCTGTGGCCTGGGGTCACAGGGGCAGTAATACCCTATGATATTATAACTATAGTACTGTTATCTTTAGCCAAGTCTAGTGTAGTTGAGCCTACATGAGACAGTCTTATCCTAGTAACTAGAATGTTGGTAGAAGTAGTCTTGTGAGTTAACTAAAGACTGTTAGAGATATTTGATTTAGTGATAATTCCGTTGCTAATGATAGTCTGCTTTCTTAGTGATTTGAGGTTGTTAATAACAGTCATTCAATTGTACCAGGTACACACTTGGGTGGCTCATTAGTGATTAGGATGTGGTTGTTATTAGTGGGCCTAGTTGACTAAAAACTACTTCCTTCTTAGATGTGGTGATAATTCCGTTGCTAATAATAGTGATTCTTCCAGACAGATCAATATGTGGGTCCTGTACACGACAGTAACTACTGTGGTGCGCCTCAGAGCCCAGAGCGTACCCATTGCTCGATTGAGTGCACAGTAAATGACAACTCACCACTGGTTGAAACAGCCATCTCTAGTTGTAATGTTGTTATTGTCACTGATCACAAAACATCTTGCATTGTTGGATTACAGTGAATAGTGAACCACCAACCCATCATTGTTCTTTGCTAACAAATGTCCTCTGCTCCAGATAGTATTTAGTGATATTAACACATCATACTCGAGGTCCCTGCGATCAATGGGCGGACACCTAGTTCTAAAGGTCAACTATATTCACAAGTAGCTGGACTTGAACTGGACTTGCACTGAGACAGTGGTCCCTTGACCATCTCACTTGGTTACATACCACTTCGCAGTTATGAGCAATGAAAAACACTATTATTCAACTATAATGAGCGAGGGGGAACAGGACATGTGACAGGTAATGACAGTAGGTAAATGTGGTAACGACAGTAGGTAAACGAGTGTGGGCCGGCGGGCAGACGGCCATGGAGGGTATACATGGACAGTAGTATGTGCGGACAGATATGTGTGAATGGCAGAACACAACTAATTAGTATGGGACTTCTTGGAGGGGACATCAGCATCATCAGACTTGGCGGACTTGCGTTTGTGCCCATTGACTTGCACCATATTTTTCAGTGCCCACTCGAAGTCTTCCAAGGCCTTCGTGAGTGCGTCCTCACAACCGCCGTCAACCTTCGCAGCCTCTAGCCACCACCCGAGGCTCGCCATCAATCCATAGATGCCGTTGATGGTCCCCTTGCAGAGCTCAGTCCAGTCGTTGTTATCAGGGAGTACACGCTGCAGGAGTCCATTAGGACCATTCTTGCGAGCAGCCGGCTGGAGCTCGTAGTACCAATAGGACCACTGCTAACCGAAGTTGAGAGTGTTCGAGCACCTGACAGTTCACCACGTCTTCAGTTGGCAGTTGGTGTTCAGTTGGTGTTCAGTTGGTGTTCAACCACCTCTTTTTCTTCTCTGACGACTGCCCCGCCTTCCTCCACCACCACCTCCGCACCCCCCACGCCTCCCAACATTCTCCGAACACCCCCAACGTCATCGTCGGCGCGCGCGCCCCCCAACGTCCACATGCACCCCCATGCCCCCCAACATTGACGCGCGCCCCCCTACACCCCCACATTGTCGTCGATAACGCGCACACCCCTAAACGCCCCCAACACTCCCCCAACATTGTCGACGCCGACGCGCACGTCCCCCAACGTCGTCGACGTCCATGCACACCACCCAACGCCTCCAACGCCGTCGCGTGCCCCCAACATCCCTCCAACGCCATCAATGTCCACGCGCATCCCCTGACGACGACAACGCCGTCCAATGCTCCCCAACATCCCCCAACATTGTCACATGTTCGACAACATCCCCCAACGTCGTCTAGCACCCAAACGTCGATGCACGTGCCCCAACGCCCTCAACATCGATGTGCACCCTCCAGTGGCCCCGATGTCCCCCAACGTCGACGCGACCCCCCAACGTCTATGCACGGACCCCCAACACCCTCACCGCCCATACGCACCCCCCAACCATGATGACCACGACGTGCGCCCCCCATCGTTGTCACCCCCCCCCCCAACATCCACCTGATGCTGTTGCACGCCCCACATGCCTGTCGGATGCCACACCCCCACTCAACGCCACCACACCGCCCGTCCAACGTGGCCACACGCACACCCAATGCCCTCGCACCCCACCCTCATCCCCTGTCTATTCCCCTTGGTCACCATTGCCTCATCCCTGGCCACCCCTATCAACCCCCTTGGTCACCACTAGCAGCACTATCAACAAACCCAGGTCCACCAGGTCTGCTACCAAGGCCTTGCAGGAGGCTCTCAAGTGAGTGAGCCCCCACCATCTCTCATGCATATCTGTAGTTAGTAGTGTTAATAGTGGCATAGTAATAAATTTAAATAAATTCCTTTCAAATCCAAATAAAATAACAACACCTGTTTCAAATTGACCACCTCTTGAACACCACTTGAGCATCACTTGAGTATCACTTGAATATCAACTGGGCATAAGTCTATGGTTGTATATAGCTTGTATATCACTCTTATGTGAATACTACTTGCATATCACTTGAACTCCAACTGAATACCAATTAATACATTGTTGAACTTGTGTGTATTCCTACTCCATGACATTCAACTGGTGTTCAACTGAAGCATCACTTGTAACTACACCTGTAAGCACATACATACCACTTGTCCACCAGTTGACCCCAAAGTGGAGCTCAGTTGAACAATATTTGGACTTGTGTAAATTTTGCAAAGTCCAAAGTCCACTTGAAAACCAACTGAATACCAACTGAACACCAGTTGGACAATCCCTTCTACCTCTACTGGCTCTGGAGTACACAATAGACCAACTACAGCACCTATGCCAAGATGTTTGAAAATGCCCAGAAGTTCCCCATTCTCCGCTCTTTATTGAATGACCCTGCCTACAATAATAACTCGAAGGAACACAAGGCTGTCTAGGGAACTTGCCAGCTTACAAAGGAGAAATTGGCTGCCATCACAAAGGAGTTGCAGAATAAGCAGGACAAAGAGGAGAGGGCTGCAGAGAAGGCCAGGCTGGCCAAGGAGAAAAAGGGCAAGAAGGCTTCTACTTCAAAGTAGGTAGTCTGTTTGTTGATACTAGACTGAATTCAAGTAACTTCATGTTGCCATTTCTTGTTTGAACCTCATCTTGTGTTTCAACTTGTACTGATTTCAACAGTTTCTCTTTACAGGCTCTGGTCATGCTGCTCTCTTTGTAGCTGCTCCTCAGACTCTTTCCGTGTGTCTCTGCTGCACTACTGGAAGATCCTTTTCCAGACATCCTTTTTGTGTACCTCCATGTTCTGGGCTGACCATGAGAGCTTCAATGACCCTCCCAATGATTGTTGCCTTGCTGTTCATCTTCCAGATGCCAAATACCTCAAAGTTGGAACTCAGGTCTGGGTTGACCACCTGGTCTCCAGAGCCATTGTCAATGCCAACTACAGTTTTCATGCCTCAACAGCTGCAGTGACTGAGTTCTGGAACTACTTCTTTGTCCAGCCCAGTGGTGCCACATTCAAGCTCACTCGCTGACATACCTGGAAGGCTTTCATCTTGGAGTCCATCTGGTTGCTTGCAGAGCCCAGTGGTGCTGAGCTCCTCTTTGTGGACAACATGGCTGTCAAGGACCTTGTTACTGCTGCCTATGAGTATCTGGAAGATGGAGGAGTGTTAAGGACCATATCGAGGGCCTCCTGACTCATCCGTAAAGGGGCGCGGGAGCGCGGAATGTGCGGATGAGAGGAGCATACAGGACTTGGCTTCAGCTTTGATGCTGCGCCCTCCTAGCCCTGCGGTGTCCCAATTTCAGAGAGAGCAAGGGTGAGAGGCAGGCTCCGCGGAGGAGCCTGCAGCAAGGACAAGAAGACAAGAGGTGACGGAGAAGGAACTAAAATTCAGAGTGAAGTCTACATGTGTACTAGTGCTACTATAAATACTAACTAACATGTGTATACTGCGAGGCTAGTAAGTAAGTACACATGTACATGAAACATGTAACAAGTGAATCCAGTACTGCGCACCATGCCTATACCTTGAGGGCGGAGCCTGAGGGTTTCCGAAGGTCCGAGAATCCGAAAAGGCATCCCGGAACAACGCCGGGATCCCCATAGTGGGCCGGCGCATCTGCCTCTGACAGATGCTAACCAACCAGTAAGCAAAAAGCTTCAAACGCTCCATCAAAAAAAACAAAAAAAAAAAAAATCGGAAAAGGGGCGTAAGGGGGTGAGGATCAGTATATAACAAGGAGTCATCTGCAGTGCAGAGGGGCATTCTTGTGATGAGTGCTGTCATGCATTCAAGGATGTGGCTGATGTGATCCCTAATCAGCCTGACAATCATGCTGCTCTTGCTGGTCATGATGAAAATCATGCTGTTCCAGAGTATGCAGGCCCTGATCTACAGGCAGCTGTTCCAGATGCTGAGGCCATGGATATTGACAATGTCCCAGCCAATGTACCTGAACCTGCTGGGGGTGCTGTCCTTAACAATCCTGCAGATGTTTGCATGATTGTTATTGACGGCATTGTCATGGGGCCTTGCCACTGTGCCATGCCAGGTTGTGAGGTGGGATTGCTCAATGCTCAGACTGGAGTGTTTTGCAAGGCCCATCAGGATGAGATGGGGGTTTGTTGTTGCATGAAAGACTGTGTCAGAGTCAAGGTTGCTGGGACTCAGGCATGTGTTGATCACCAGGAGCAGTGGAGGGTGTATTGGGCACGCTATGCCAACTCCTCACTCTTAGGAGTTCAGAGGATGTTGAGGAGGGCTCAGGAGGAGAGGCAGGAGTGGTTACCTGCTGGTGGAGGAGCAGAGGCGCTTGAGCATGACAACCTAGAGGAGCAGGAGGTTGAACAGGTCAGTGGCACCAAGTATAACAACTACTTCTCTGCTCCTAGGTTCTACTGTGTGGAGACCAACTGTGCTCCATGTGGTGTGGTGATTGCCTGGTGCAAGTTTGCTAAGGCTGAAGGGGTTGCCAAGATTCTTCGGTTCCTTGAAGACATCTATGCAGATTCCAGCTCCCGTCCTAGCTACATTGCTATTGACAAGGGATGTGCCTTGCTCAAGCACATTGTCAAACAAGGGCACTGGCCTGCTTGGGAACCCACCACTTGGATCATTGTTGACTCCTACCACTACATCAACCACCGGGTCACTGACCACCTCTGCCGGACTTGGTGCAACCCAGCACCACTCAATGGAGATGCCCCCAACCTGGTGGTGGTTGATGAAGACAAGGAGGGAGACCTTACAACAAGAGGGCCTTCAACACTCAGGTAAGTGATTATACTACTCAGATACTTGTACTGGTCTAATTTGTCCACTTAGGCTTGTGAACAACTCAATGCATGGTTGGGTGGGTTTCAGACAGTCCTCAACTGAATGACTGTCAGCAACTTTGACTTTACCATGCATGTGCTGCTCTTCTTGCACACTCAACATGTTATTGCTAGGCAGCAGGGGAGGCAGGAAGAAGCAGGAGATGAAAGTGAGGATGAAGAGGATGAAAATGGTGTGAGATATCAGCAGCAAGAGGTGCAGGATGATGATGATTGAATGATATGAGCAAGTTCACTTGTAGTCCACCTGGCATTCACTTGTATATCACTTGAACTTCAGTTGAACAACACTTGTATACCACTTGAACATCACTTGAATAACACTTGAACATCAGTTGAACACCATTTGGATATCACTTGAATCTCAGTTGAATACCACTTGGCTACCACTTGGACACCACCTGAATATCACTTGGGTATCAACTGAACACTATTTAATATATCATTGGACTTGTATCTATCTGTAGAATATAACACTCAACTGGTGTTCAGTTGGCAGTCACTTGAACACCAACTGGGGTTCAACTGAACACTCCCAATATCACTTATAGCTATGTCTGTACTCATACACATACCACTTGACCCCCAGTTGAACACCATTTGGACTTGTATGAATTCTGCAAAGTCCTAAGTCTACTTGAAACCCAACTGAATACCAAATGAACACCAGTTGGATGATCCCTTCTACTTCTACCAACTCTATGGTACACAGTTCACATGCACACCACTTGGATATCAACTGGACACCAACTGAAACTGCTCTAACTATGTGAAGTGGTGTTCAAGTGGTAGCCACTTGGTGGAGAACTGAACTGAACTGAATGTAAGTGAACTTACTTGGTTGAATTGGTGTTCAGTTGGTAGTTCAGTTGACCTAAGTTGGTGTCCAGTTGTAGACGTGGTGAACTGCCAGATATACTACAGTTCCCACATCCTTCGGCCCGCCAGATGAGGCGTTCAGTCCTAACCTTGCTTTGTTGAGCCCCGAAGGGGGGGTGGGTGTAGTGAACTCGCCGTCCGAGATGTCAGATTTGCTGTCGTCCACTTCGACATCAACACTTCGACGACACGCCATGAGGAGCTGGGGGTTGATAGTGCCATTGGAGGCCTGCGAGGCAGCGGGAGCGGAAGCGGTGATTTCGTAGTTTTGTAGATGTTCACTGCCGGGGAGGGCACACCTGAGTCGTTCTTCTGGTGCTTCAAGGGGTATTAGTATGTTGGAGAACAGGTGAACAGCAACAGACTTACAGAAAACAAGTTTCGCGAAATCAGCGAAAGGGCGGGCACAGGCAGTTGCAAAGGCCTTGTAGTATTGCATGAAGTCGCAGCCGCAGGCTGTCTCCCCCTTGGTCAAGCTGTTGTACGCATTGTTAGCATTTGCCTGGCCCTCGTCTGTGATGGAGACACACCTATAAGCCAGTATGTTCCCGCTCCAGGAAGGATCTGGTCCCGCGACCATTGTGAGCGATATGAAGCCAGTATGCTCCAAGATTTGCTCCCCCACTTGCTCAAGGGAGTAAGGCAGTGAATCAATGCCCCTAGATGCTGTTAGACATGCTGAGTGGTGGAAAGACACAAACTTACATCTGGAAGTCTCGGGCACGAGCAGCATCAGTGTCCTCATCATCCTCGTCCTCCTCTACTGCTTCAGCCTTCATGTTCTCATATCGCTGCAGAATATCGGCCTGGAGGAGTGGCGATTGCTTGAAGAAGATCCGTTTGCTGACTGCGTTCGTGAAGGTCACTGGGATGCGAGGGATGGGGAGTGCAGCGTCGTGGGAAGGCCGTTTCTTGTACTCTTTGGCCCATTCCTCGTGCACAACCCTGCAAAGGATGGTCCCATCCGGTAGAGTCTTCTTCCACCAGACTTGGCAGAACGTCTGGTAGATGGCGGGGCGTCAGGTGCGCTTAGGTGGCTGGTTGAGATTGAGAACTTGGCGTGTGTTGATCATTACACGTGTATTGTTATTGAACCACGACCTCAGTTTCTAACAACCCAATAAGGATTATCAGTCAGCAGTGATCAATGAGAGATTAGGAGCACCTGACGGTTTACCACATTCTCACATGAAGCACATGTGTGGCTCATGTGGAGATGTGAGGTTCATGTGGGGTTCATATGAGGTTTATGTGTAGAAAAGTGAATTTTTATTTAATACTGAAAGCTGAGAAACTTCACTTTTTTGCCACTTGCTTCATCTTTTGAACACTTTTTCCACACTTTTCTTACACATGAACAACAATTGAGACATGGTGCTTATATATATTTTATATGAATTTATATGAATTTTCATATGGGTTCCATGTGTAGTCCACATGAAGTGCACTTCCTTTCTACAGTCCTATAGTCTTACATATGAATGTGTAGTTTATATATGATTTACATGAATTTATGTGTAACTTATGTGAATTTACATGAATTTATAGGTGTAGTATTCATGAAGTACACATTTTTTGTAATAAAATTGCCTTATTGGGGCACTGTTAATGGACTTAGTGAAGTTATGTCAATTTCGTCGAACGGGCGCTTATTGGGCGCTTATCCACGAATATTAATATTCTTTTTATTTTACTTTATTTTTATTTTTTATTTGATTGGGCGCTCTTTGGGCGCTTATTCCGGCATCACCCGTGCTGTGCGCTCGCGTGACGTGGCAGTGTGCCACATTGCTACCCCACCCCACCCTTGCTTCTCAACCACCACCATCCCCTCAGATTCACCCCCCTTCTCAACGACCAAACACAACGAAATGGCCCCAAGAACGAAGGCTCGAGGTGGAAAGGAAAGCAACAAGGAGCAGGCAAGGTAAGCCCATCCCCCGCTGCTTTCCTGCCTTCACTGACCATGCCCCCGCCTCTGTCTCCCTCCCCCGTCCTTGTCAATGCCCCTCTGCGTCCCCCGCGACCAACGACGCCATCTCCACGCCCCTCTGCGTCCCCCGCGGCCAACGACGCCGTCCCTATGTCCCCTGCGCCCAACGACGCCATTCCCATGTCCCCCGCGCCCATCGACGACCGTCTACGCCGCCCCCACGTCCCCCGCGCCCATCGTCGCCCATCGGCGCCGCCCCCACGTCCCTTGGCGTCCCCCTCCCCCATCGACGGCCACCCACGCCGCCCCCACGCCCATCGACACCGCCCCCGCATCCGTCTGTGTGCCCCGTGCCCATTGACGCCACCCACGCCGCCCCCGCGCCCATCCACGCTACCCCCACGTCCCTCGTCATCCCCCGCACCCATCCACATCGCCCCCACGCCCCTCGTCGTTCCCCGCACCCAACGACGCCGCCCCCACGTCCCCCGCACCCATCCACATCGCCCCCGCGCCCCTCGTCGTTCCCCACGTCCCCCGCACCCATCCACATCGCCCCCACGCCCCTCGTCGTTCCCCGCACCCATCCACGCGCAACGACACCGCCCCCATGTCCCTCTGTGTCCCCCGCGCTCGTCGACGACCACCCACATCGCCCCCGCGCCCCTCGTCGTTCCCCTCGGCCGTCGTTGCCCATTGACGCCGCCCCCATGTCCCTCGTCGCCCGCACTCGTCAACGACCACCCACGCTACCCCCATGCCCATCGATGCCCGCCAACGCCTGGCCAACAGCCTTCTGAAGCCCAGGTCCACCCGCTCAGCTACTGCTGCTGCCAAGGCCCAACAAGAAGCCAATGAGTGAGTCACATCACTCTTCTATTAGTATAGTAGTGTAGTAGTAGTAGTAGTACATATATACATTAATAAATTTCTTTTAAATTCAAACAAAATTAATCAAACATTCCATGATAGAGAAGAACCTGTGGAACCTGTCAAGACCCCCGTGCCTCAGCTGTGAAGAAGATTAAGAAAGATAAGAGGTGTGTACTCTCCACCTATTTGCTTGTTTCTGCCGCTCATCTTGGATGCTTGCAGGACCTCCGCAGTGCGTGATGCTGAGGACAAGGCTGCTGCGGTGACTGCGGCTAAGAAGTTAACTCTGTACGTTCTCATCTGTTTGTATTCCCGCTCGTAACATTAAGAATATGTGTAGTACTGCCAAACTTCTTAAGGAGAGTGGTGCTGGTGTCGCTCCGCCCCCTCGCTCAGCTGGTACTGGTGTTCAGCTAGGTTCAGCTACCCCCCGTATCGTCTCAGACCGTGCTAGGCGCCCCAAGTCCGATGATGATGAAGATTCTGCTGACGAAGAAGATCCTGATGACGATGCAGTTGCGAAAGATGGTGATGATTCCGGTGACGAAGAAGAACCCGCTCCAGTTGTTGATAAGGGTAAGGGTAAGGCTAGAGATTTGCACAACCTCGGTGCAGAGTCTGATAAGGAGTTGGATGCGGATGTCGAGGAGGAGAAAGACGATGAAGATGCCGATGAAGATGCCGATGAAGATGCCGATGAAAAGGATGTTGACAGTGAGAACATGGGCACAGGTGATGACGGTGAGCTCGCTGCTGTTGGTGAGGACACTGCGATGGATGAGGACTTGATGGTTACACCTCGCAAGCCTGCTGTGACACCTCGTAAGTCCACCACATCTAAGCGGAACCCCAGTCAGTCCCCTGTTGGCCACCGCCATGCTGCCAAAGCCCAGCGCCGCACCTCCACTCATACCAGTGCCTCGTCTGCGCCTGAGGGATCTCCCTCTCCTCCGTCTGACCATCTTGAGGACCTGCAAGGTGCCTCACGTACCACTGGTGGGTTTGCACGTGGGAAGGCCTTTGGCACAGCTCCCAACATGGCCGACTTTGGTGAGTTTCTCAACCTGACTTCTGCTGTTCTGTGCTTACCTTTTGTCTAGTTCGTCATGATGATATTCCCACCTTCCAAAGTCACGGTAGTGGCAAGGTAATTCTCTACTCCACCCTCGCTAGAACCGATACTCCTCACTCGGCCACCATTCCCCGGTTCCCAACTCTCGCACCAATCCTCAAGGCCATTAGCAGGAAGTATCCAACAGTGACAAGTCAGTCATTTCCATTTCTTCTTGCTGCTGTACATGCTAATTTTTGTGCACAGCATCTCTCATTTCCATCTGGGATGGTGAGTCATGGGAAGTTGTTGGTCCCTATCTCCTCGCCCTCGAGGAGGATGGGGATGTTTCATGGCCTGATAATTTCAAATTGGCATTGCTTCTCGTGAGTTCAATTTTATTCATATCTGATCACTGCTAAGTCTACAATATCAGGAGCCTGCTGCTTCATCGTCAAATGTCTTCTTTGCCCCTTCCCTAGGCTCATCACACTCTGGTGGCTCTGTGCCTCCATCTGGTAGCTCTATGGCTCCTTCGTCCATCGCACCCTCTGCCTCCATTTCATTCGTAGGTGTTAGCAATGCAGGTGGGCTTCCGCCAGCCCCTGCTTATTTGACTGCAGCCTACTCGGCAAAGCCAAACTTGATCCCCTTCGCTCAGCTACTTGAGGTACCCCCCTCCTTGGTTCCAAACACCAAACCCAATGCGACTCTCATCTCAGCATTCGATCATTGGCGTGCCGCATCAGATGCTCCAGATTGCCTCAGAGCGGCGTACGACATCTACAACGCCAAAGTGCCTCGTCTCCCTCCTCTTCCCGCCTTCCCTTCCGTCGAGGACGCCCGTGCAGTCTATGTGAATACTACCAGCTTCAGCAATTACAGCAAGCTCTTCCCCTTCGCTATTCAGCATCCGGCTGTCCTCTCATACCTTCAAGGTGATGTTCCATCAGGCTCAGCAGAGTATGCTGCTCTTTGGGGAGCTCTCAAGCCAGGCCTGAAGACTTTGGGGATAGTGATGAAGAAGTTGACGGATGAGAAGGAGAAAGAGGAGAAGAAGGCCAAGAAGAAGGCTGGGCTGTCCAAATCGAAGTAAGTCGTCAATTTCACTCAACTTAGAATTTCTCCTCTATGCATATATCTTTGTACTACTATATTTATTGAAAATTGCATATGTTTTGCACCATTTCCTGCCTGAGTCTCAATTACATCTTGTCTCAAAACTTGCTGACTTGCCTAGTTTCTGTTTACAGGCCTACATGATGCTGCTGCTGGTGTGGTTCTTGCTGGGACTTGTTCCATGTGTTGCTGCAGCACCTAAACAAGATCCATTTCCCAATATGCTATTCACTGAGTTTGCTCAGAGCATCCAGGACAACTTTGGTCCCAAAATCAAGTTGTCTACTGTCTTGATGCTTCTGATGACTCTGGTCAACAACACAGATCTTCTCAACCTTCACGGACAACAGGGGGCATCCTCCCGACAGGAATCTACTAGCTGGATGGCTGCTCTGGTCCGCGCCATCAAAGTCAAGCTCTCTGAGCATGACTTTGCATCTTTGTTCACCCAGCATGAAGCTGAGGCTGTACAAACACCGCAGCAGCATATTACCATGGCTGGCAAGAAACTGAGCAGGTTCAGTCGCTCTCTCTCTCTTGCTTCGCATACCAGCATAGGAGTACTCAAGCGCAAACTTCGGCCCATCTCTACCACTTCTGTCCAACCTGTCATTCTCATCACACCCATGGTCATGGCTTGTCCCACTCTGACTTGCAACAACCACAGCCTCACTCAAGAGCTTCGCGAACGGGATACCTCCAAGGTCACTCTGCTTCAGGGGAGCCAGTGCCACTTGAATGTCCCTGTTCTGGCTGGACGCTGCCCTGTTTGCAACTCACTTTACTGGGCGGATCATGAGCGCTTTACTCAGAACAACGGCGACGATGTATGCTTGTATCTCAATGATGCCAAGTATCTCAAGGTTGGCAAAAGTGTCTGGGTTGACCGCCTGGTCTCCAGAGCTATTGTCAATGCCAATTACAGCTTCCACGCTTCGACTGCCGCCATTACCGAGTTCTGGCACTCCTCTTTTGTGCAGCCAAGTGGGGGTACCTTCAAACTCAGTCGTCGCCAGGTCTGGAAAGCCTTTGTTGCAGAGTCTATCCGTCACATGGCCAGCTTCAACAACCGGGAAATCGTGTTTGAGAGCAACCTCTCCATTGATGCTCTGGTGGCTGCTGCCTATGTTGAACTTGGAGATGGAGGAATTGTTCGCAGCGCAGTTGGGCACTCTTGTGATGAATGTTGCCATGCATTCAAAGATGTTGCCGATGTCATTCCAAGGCAGCCCAATGATCCTGCTGCTGTGGTTGGCCATGATGAGAATTATGTTGTGCCAGACTATGAGGGTCCTGATCTGGATCCAGACGCAATGCAGGTTGACAACAACCCTGCTGATGTGGTTGAACCTGCTGGTCCTATTGGTCTTGCCAATAATGCAGCAGATGTTCGCATGGTTGTCATTGATGGTATTGTCATGGGACCACGCCATTGTGCCATGGAGGGGTGTGAGAAGGCACTTCTTGATGCACAAACTGGGGTGTTCTGCGAGGAGCATGAAGAGGCTATGGAAGGAAAGTGTCGGATGAAGAACTGTGATGAAGACAAGGTTGGTGATACTCAGGCCTGTGAAGAGCATCAGCCACAGTGGGCCAAATTCCGCAGACGCTATGCCAACTCCTCACTCTTAGGAGTTCAGAGGATGTTGAGAAGAGCTCAGGAAGAGAGGCAGGAGTGGTTGCCTGCTGGTGGAGGAGCAGAGGAACTGGAACACGACAACCTGGAGGAGCAAGAGAATGAAGAGGTCAGTGGCACCAAGTACAACAACTACTTCTCTGCCCCCAGGTTCTACTGTGTGGAGACACTCTGTGCTCCATGTGGAGTTGTTATTGCCTGGCGCAAGTTTGCAAAGGCTGAAGGGGTTGCCAAGATTCTTCGATTCCTTGAAGACATTTACCCAAACACCCACTCCCGTCCCAGCTACATTGCCATTGACAAGGGATGTGCTCTGCTCAAGCACATTGTCAGGCAAGGGCACTGGCCAGCCTGGGAGCCCACTACTCGCATCATTGTGGATTCCTACCACTACATCAACCACCGCGTTAGTGATTACTTGTGCCGGACTTGGTGCAATCCAGCACCACTCAATGGAGATGCGCCAAATCTTGTAGTGGTTGCCAATGACAAACAAGGCAACCCTTACTACAAGAGGGCATTTAACACTCAGGTAAGTGGTTTTACTATCCTAGTAGCTATTCTTGTCTAATTTGGACTTAGGCCTGTGAACAGCTCAACGCATGGATTGGGGGTTTCCAGACTGTCCTCAACCGGATGACAGTTAGCAATTTCGACTTCACTATGCATGTGCTACTGTTCTTGCACACAGAACGTGTTATTGCCAAGCAGGAGGAAAGGCAGAGGAAATTAGCAGCAGGGATAGAAGTGGTAGATGAAAGTGAAGATGAAGATGAAAGTGAAGATGAGGAGGATTGAGATCTATACAATAATTCACATAGACTACATATAAATTGTATGTGTCCCTCACATGTATTGCACATGAACCACATATGTATTGCACATGAACACCACATGAACCCCACATAAACTGTATGTGTCCATCACATGTACTGTACATTAACTACAGGTAAACTACATATACACGACACATATACTACATGTGTCCCATACATACACTACACATGAACTACACATATAATACATGTAAACCGCACATGTACTACAGATAAACTACATGTATACCGCACATATAACTTTATATATTCTATACATGAACATCACATAAACTACATGTGTATTCCATATATAGTATACATAAGCTACATGTGTACATCACATAAATCCCACATATATCACACATAAATTGCATATGTAGCTCACATATACTACATATGAACACCACATGGATCACACATCCATTCAATGGCTTGGACTTGTGTATTTTAACGTGATAAGATTTGACTTCCACTTTTCCTACATATGGACTCCATGTGAAGCACATGTGTTCTGACATACATGTGTGCTTTACATGAGCTCCACATAAAGCTCACCTCCAACTTCAAAATCTCATTATTAACAAACAGAAGTGGTGAACAAGTGGTCGGAAGGTGTAGAAAAAGTGGAGCTAAGTGAAGCAAGGTGAAACCAGGTGAAGAAAGTGGGTTTTATATGAAGTTCATATGGTAGAAATGTGGCAGAAAGATAAAGAAGTGTGGTACATGTGTGCTTCATGTGGGAATGTGGTGAACCGCCAGATATACGAGATTAGATAAGAACACACCGTCTCAACCAATGCCTGAGGCGCCGTCTCAGCCGCTGGCCATTGTTGGAACCATTCCGCAAAAAGGTGGGCCCAAAAGTCTGGGAGCTTCTTGCTGGTCTGGTAGGCCTTGAAGTCAGGCACCATATCTTTAAGAAACCTCTTTTGCGCAACACTGAGCTGCCACTTGTTGCTGTTCAACAGCCAAAGCTTTAGTTGCTAAGATAGAGACCATTAGCGCCCTTCTGCTGAATTAAGTAAGTAGTACTCACCTCCTTGATGAACTTGCACCCCTCAGTGTTCTCCAGCCATTGTTTGAACCACTCGGCAAAGAGGACGGGCCAGAAGTTCGCAAGATCCTTCTTGATGAAGGCTGACTTGTATCCGGCGGTCCATTCACCAAGGAATTTCTTCTGAGATGCACTGATCAACCACAAAATCATTGGCTCATTGGAAGAGGGAAGAGGAGCAGCGACGACAATGGGAGAGGAAGACATTCTTTGTTTCAGATTTCAGTACTTAGTCGATTTTTCTGAATGTCAGTGGTTATTTTCTCGCTATATATACAGTGTTTTCTTTTACTACTCCTTAGCTCTCCTATCTTGACTAGGTTATTGCACCCTATTTGGTTCTGTGTCCTGAATGTTATGCTCCTGGCAAAGCCCTGATCTCAATCTCTGACCATATAACACGATCTTTACTCGATGCACCCACCTTATTTTGAGTGTAATGCCCCTCATCACCTGTGGTATGCTTCTTCGGCATTGTGCCCTGCCCTCACTCACCTGTTTCTGCTCAGACCCAGACAACCCCGAAGGCATGAGGATCTCAGTCACTGGAACCCGTGGCCAATGCCATGTTGTCTTCAGCTCAAGCAGTCCTGTCAGCTTCAGTTTCAATTTTGTTTCTTTGCAGTCAACTTCTAACTCATCATCCACAGAGACACCGCCGGTACCGTAACCATCAGCGACTCAGATGATGAGAACAATTTCCATTATCCGCCCGCTATGCCTCGTACCAGACCCTACAGACCCCTGTCCCGAATGGTACCTTCAACGCCATCTAGCCCTCATGTCAACCAAACCCCCGTCTCTCGCAGTAGCCGTGGATCGTCAATTCGCAGCCTGCCTTGCTCCATGGCCCCTGCTTCCCCGACTCCTGTACATAGTACTACCAGGTTCGCACAACCCACGCCACCCAGTAGCCCAGGTCGCAGCTTCACAGTTCCCTCAATCAGTAGTCTGTCGTCCCTTGCTGCATCCCTGGCCCATTTTGTGGTAACTCCGGAACTCCTCACGGCGCCCATTCCTTCTCATCTGACGGCACTTCCCTTCGATGGAACTACAGCCTTTCCCTTCCTCCTTCACCGCGTAACCGACGTGTGGGTTGCTCGATACCGTCCCTGGTCCCGTCGCCCCAAGTGTGGCAAGAAATGGCACACTGTTCGTATTGGGTTTGAAGTTGGTGTGTTTTTTGATAGTTGGTAAGTCTCACACACTTCCTTCTGTTGCTACACCATGAATCATTCATCTATAAACTGAATAGGGACCGCGTCCAACCATTGGTTTGCCTGCGCAACGAATGTACGGGATGGGGTGAGGCTACATATTACGGATTCCTGGACTATGGCTCAGCAATAGCCTGGTGGTCCGCCGGCGAAGTCAAGCGACAAGTGTATCCATTCCCCTCGTAGATTAGATAGTGCGTATTATACTATGTTATCCATGTATAGCGAAACCATCTAGTCTATATATGGAATGTCCCTCCCCTTTTCTCACGTTTATTAAATGTTCAAACCTTAACCTTAAGGATTAGCAAGTGCTCAACACAACTATAAGCAAACACTATGACGCAACTATAAGGAAATGCACCCACCATATGTTGAAAGGACAATGGAGAGACAGATTTACAAGTCATCTAGAGTAGCAGGATGCAGCATGCCATCAGCATTGACGAGACAAGACATTAACACAATAAAAACGACAGAATTGCAATATTCAAACACAATGTCGTAACCTCTATCATGTTACCCATGTGGCTTGGCCGCTCAACCTCCGAATATGTGTTTCGCAGTGTCTACCTCCTCACCTACCAGCTGCTGTGAGCCCTAGGTCAAATATCCACTTCAGTTCCACAGATGGCAATGGTAAGTAGTATTGGTCATAATATTCAACATTGAGAAAGTTCATGTTACATGTATAGGGACCTCTATGCTTTCTGATGTCGTGCCCCTTTGCATACTTGCTCGTTCTTGTTTTTGGGGTTTCGTTCTCTTATGGCGTAAGTTCGAAACAGTGGCAAGATTATATTATAAGATGCCTCACCGTGTAACTACTTTAGATGGGGAAACGCAAACAGCCTAAGCTTCATATCTCATATCCAGACACACCTACTAATGTGCCATCTACAATGATCCAAATCCATCGAACGGGTACTGGGCATCTTGGACATCGCGTTAGTATACACTGTTCACTCGATACAAGTATGGAGGGCCGCAATCTCGCTGGGGACTCCTCTGGAGAGACTAGTGGCACTCGGGTTGATAATCCATGGAGTGAAACATTCTTTGCCGAAAACACAGATCCACCCCCCGCTGAAGCTCCAGACGCCAGTGGCACGCCAGCAATGACCCACAGCACCTCGTCGTTCTTGCAGGACTATCTCGATTATCGACAGATCTTCTTGGACGAATTGTTGAAGCAGGATGGGCGTCTCGGAGCCATTGCCTGCCTCAGGCTTGGATGTACATCAAAGGAGGCATTGTACAGGTGTTGAGATTGTTTCTACAGCAGCATGTACTGCCAGGATTGCATCGTTGCGAGGCATCTGCAAACACCTTTCCATCGTGTTCAGGTGAGCACCTATAATAGCTTTAATACTACTAGTAACGATACAAATACTAAATGATATGATGTCCCCTATTTTATAGGTTTGGCAGAACAGATTCTTCACTGACAACAGCCTTCAACTATTGAATTACACAATATCTCTGGGCCATGATGGGGTTGCGTGTGTCGGTCCCCTTGACATCGCTAAAGACTTTGTGGTAATTGACAACTCAGGAATCCATGTTGTCAATCTCACCTTTTGCTCATGCTACGAACCTGACAAACCTCACACGCGACACGACCAGCTTCTACGCCACAAGCTTTTCCCTGCTACATTGCAACAGCCCCAAGCTGCCTTCAGCTTCGAAGTTTTAGAGACATTTCACACTGCGTGCACTGATTGCTAACACTATCCTACTTGGCACCAAAGTAGGATAGAATTATTTAAAATAATTCTCAAATAATTTAATCTAAGATAGTAAAGAAAGTATCTGTCTCGTAGATTAGATAATGCTGATGTTAGTATACTTGAGTTAGCAATCAGTTATTAAACCCAGATAACAATCAGATAACTTGGATGATACCTCTCGGTGAGTTATTGATCAGTTATTAAAGGTCGTGGGTTCCATACTTCAAGAAACAGTATTTTATTGTTATCAAAGTGTTATTAAACTGGGATCCCGTCCCATTTGGTCGCCTTCCACTCGCAGACCATGAAACATATCCTCAAGATAATTTGCATTGATAGTATGGGAAAATTATTTTTCGTCAGTGGCAATTTACTAATTTCTTGATCCTTTCAGCGATGATATTTGAGTAGTATTAATCACGGAAGGCGCAGCAACCAAATGCCTCTATAGATGTAAGTAAGTTGAGTCTACAGCTTGTATTCCATGCCCAGAAATCCTCACATCCGTATGTCTATGATCTACACATCCACTTGTCCGGACGTCCGGATATCCCCAAATCCTCACATCCTCACATCTGCATGTCCACGTGTCCGGACGTCCGGACGTCCGTACGCCCGCACATCCGCACGTCTGCACACTCGTATATCTGCACGTTCGCACATCCGCACGTCCGCACGTCCGCATATCCACACGCCCGTATATCTGCATGCCCGCACGTCTGCATGCCCACACGTCTGCACGCCCGCACATCTGCACGTCTGCACATCTGCACGTCTGCATGCCCGCACACCCGTATGTCTGCACACCCGCACATCCGCACATCCTCATGCCCGTACGTCTACACGCCCGCATGTCCTTACATCTATGATAAGTTGAGGGCAGGTCCCCTCCCATTGCTATCAAATTCATTCTTTCATTCGGATGTGCGGGTGTGCAAACATACGGGCGTGCGGACGTGCAGATGTGCAGACGTGCGGATGTGCGAACGTGCAGATATACGGGTGTGCAGACGTGCGGATGTGCGGGCGTACGGACGTCCGGACGTCCGGACACGTGGACATGCAGATGTGAGGATGTGAGGATTTGGGGATATCCGGACGTCCGGACAAGTGGATGTGTAGATCATAGACATACGGATGTGAGGATTTCTGGGCATGGAATACAAGCTGTAGACTCAACTTACTTACATCTATAGAGGCATTTGGTTGCTGCGCCTTCCGTGATTAATACTACTCAAATATCATCGCTGAAAGGATCAAGAAATTAGTAAATTGCCACTGACGAAAAATAATTTTCCCATACTATCAATGCAAATTATCTTGAGGATATGTTTCATGGTCTGCGAGTGGAAGGCGACCAAATGGGACGGGATCCCAGTTTAATAACACTTTGATAACAATAAAATACTGTTTCTTGAAGTATGGAACCCACGACCTTTAATAACTGATCAATAACTCACCGAGAGGTATCATCCAAGTTATCTGATTGTTATCTGGGTTTAATAACTGATTGCTAACTCAAGTATACTAACATCAGCATTATCTAATCTACGAGACAGATACTTTCTTTACTATCTTAGATTAAATTATTTGAGAATTATTTTAAATAATTCTATCCTACTTTGGCACCAAGTAGGATAGTGTTAGCAATCAGTGCACGCAGTGTCATCTGTTGACACTACAGTCGAAGGTCGCCGCATATGATTTCTACCGTGCCTTGGAGCGAAAGACTGATAATGTAGGCCTGAAGAACCTACCAGTGAGTAGTATGGTTTTCTCTCCTATTGCTCCTAATTCTTCGTTGCATTAGGATTACTACGAATGATTTTTGGAAGTGATGCACGTCTATCGTGATCTCTTTGCGGCCAAACGTTCAGGCAGGGGGCATGATCCCGATGGCATCAAGGCCACTGAATGCGGCCAGGTTGCCGTAGAATGTCCCTCATGCCCCCACCCTGAACGAAATCTTCCACAGCACTGGGCTTCAGTGCCTGTGGAGCAGCGGTAAGCATGAACAATACCATTCTAAAAGCGGGCTAACTACATGCGCATTCTATTGACTAGGTGGCTATATTCGCTTATACTTACAATGGACACCAACTTTCGACTCAAGAACCAGGAGCGCGTCATCAAGAATGATATTGCCTTGGGCGATGGCTGGGGTCACTGGGTGCCATCGCGCCCTTTTTTGGATCACCTAAAAAACCATGCAGAAGATGCAGAGGTGCGCCCCCCCCCATTAACACTAAGTTCGGGACCTTAACTGTGATCCAGACAAACCTCTGTGATAGTCAGTGGTGCACGATTAACCAGGCTAACCAAAAACGCTCAACCGGGTACTCATCAACTGGGATTGGAGGTGTAATATGTGGACGTCATGGTCTTGTACGCCGCAACAGATTCGGGGACTTGCAGAAGGGCGAGAGGTATGGTCTTTCGGCCTTGCCTGGTCATTGTTTCTGACACCGGATCTAGGTATGCTAATATGGACTTCTTACTATTTCAGACACTCGTTGGGGCGACGTTTGGCCACCTTCTACTTTCATATGACATTGCTTGCCAGTATTCTAGAAACCTCTTTCGTCGCATGAAACAAATGCCCACCGCCCTGCAGCTCTCAGACGACACTGCTAGCCGTTTCGACTTTGTGGTTCCCAAGTTCCATCTTTACAGACACGGCACACAATGTCAACTCCGGTATTCGATCAACCTACGCCCAGGCTGTGCTCAAAGCGATCTAGAAGACCCGGAGCACTGGTGGGCGCACATCAATCCAGTAAGTATGTCAACCAAATTGATGAGCCCGTGGGCCCGTCGTGAAACCATTGACGACCACGCTCGTGGATGGAATTGGCAGAAGGTTACCAACTTTGGTACATAGTCTTGCCCCATATGATGGTGGGGCCGTCTTTTTTACTCGCCATCTACAGGAAGTGGTCTACTCAAGGTGTTTGATATCGTGATCTCAATGCGAGCACGTCACACCGCTCTCCACACTCAATTCAGTCAGAATTTTCCCCCAGATGTAATAAAGCTTTGGGACGTGGAGGTAGTCAGTTGGGAAAGCGATCTGTTGCAGCCTAACCCTTTTGATGATACCACAGAGTGTATGTGGGTCTAACTCCATCTGTTCTCATGTCACTAATCAGGTCCCTCAGATACCAACATGGTGGATGTTCACTTGGAGCTAGCCAATGAAGAAGTTGCTGAAGCAACTCCAGATATAGCCGGTTCGGGGCCGCTGAGTTTCCTGTGTTCGGGTTTGGATATCGAAGAGAAGCAGTAAGCATAATTCTTGGATGTATACGCTACACTGACACTGTTATTTGTAGACGTGCTTTGGCAGCCCAAGCAGCAAAGGGTGACCTGACCACCAACCAAATGGTGGACTTCCAAGAGCAGCGTAATTCCTTGCTGCGGCGAATCTTAGCTTGGCGGGAAGAACAGCAGAAGCACATGCCTTTTGTAGCACTAGATCTTCTCCCTGACATGACATTCTCATCAGAACAGTCCAAGTCAATTCCACTGTTCCTGCCGTCACAGGTAATTTTTGTGCTAATCATTTGTATGAGCTTGACTAGCATTGTTAGGTTCTGATTTCGTTTAATTCAATCCCATCATTGAGCTCCAAGGAGGCACGGTTGCGAATTGGCCAGGCTCATGACACGTTAGCAGAGCTACACCGCCTGCTCCGAATTACCATGGGGATGTGGGAGTTCAAGTTCACCGATGTGGGATTCAGTCAGCACGGGAATACACAGGCACAGTAGGTCGTATTTTGACTCTTTTGGACGGTGCTTACTCTGGAATACCAAGGACGACCATCAGCCGTTTCCGCTTTAAGGTCACACGAACGGCGGAGCGATATCGCGCAGCATGCAAGGCTCTGCTGGCACTAGATGCAAATAATGAAGCACTGCTTTACTTGAAAGTGCTAGAACAAACGGATGTACGATGCCCCCAGTGAGAGGACAAGAACCCAGGACCTGGAGAAAGCCACCGAGAGATTTCATGAATATGGCTGTCGGAGACCAACGGTGCACAAGGAGCCAGCCATGCTCCGAATGAGGTTCAGCCTGTCTCAAAGGAAGATGTCAACAACTGTGAATTATCTTATCTGCGTCATTCATAGTGCACTACTTAGACTACGATAGGCCTCAAGGCGGAGTGGTGTCAATCGCGAGCTCGTGCAGCACGTTGGACTGAGGAGCACGAACTTGTGCTGGAAGAAATGCGCCGAGTACTGGCATACCTTCAGTGGCAAACTACCTGGTGGTCTTGCCAATCGCTTCGCCATTCTGCCACCACCGATCTACTCGATGGCCTTAGTGCCTACGCTGCCAATGTAAGGGCAACCTCAAGATGGCCGACAGTGCAGGTCTAGCAGAGGGAGAATCCAAAGATATGAATAAGACTAACTACAATACATGAGAGAGCTGCTCACCTAGCAGAGGGAGAATCCAAAGAGAACAGGATAGGGATTCTCCATGCTAGGACGCGAAGTATATACTGTGGTAGCGTGGGAGGAATGAAGGATAACTGTACAGTACACCAGCCACAAGTCCGAACGAATATCACAAGGTACGAGGGGGGCGTGTGATAATGAAGTGGAAGGGGAATGTACAGGAGTCGTGCCAGCGACCTGGGGAAGTAAGAGCGAAGAGTAATGAAGTGGGAAAAGAGGATAGAGGTAGCCCGGACGAGCCCCAAAGTGTATAGACGAGTCCGAAACGAGTCCGAGCGAGTCCGAAGCGCGGGAAGACTCCGGAGTCACCAGACATGACTCGGATGCGAAAGGAGTGAGCGGAAAGGAAGTGGAAAGGAAAGGGGACGAAAGGGAATGAAGGGGATGTACATAAGAGTCCATGGAATGAAAGAAAGGAGAAAGGAATGAGGAGGAAGGGAGGGGGACAGGGGGAATAGGAGAAAATAGGAGTGTCCCCTTACAGCCAAGCAAGGCGCTGTCTTCAAGGGCCTTCGCAAACATTTTGCCAACATGTGGTTCCCACGTCTACATGCATTTCACATCGACGCTGATTGGTTCAAGGATACAGATCTCACAATTCCTGCCATCGTGGCACCAGCTCGCTCGCTCCCATCTCTCGCGTGTTTAGATTAGTTGTCCATAGTTGTAAACTTGATTGATATGCCATAATCATGTACTCACGGCCCTTCAATGTGCTCTAGTCAATATCAACTAACACTCTGAATGAACAAGGTGTATGCAATACGGAACTGCCCGCAGGCGTTCATGAGCACCGAGTGGGTAGTACTGAAAACACTAAGTTTGATGAAACAGGCACGTGCAAACAGCATGAACAGACAAGAATCCAGTGACACTGCGAGTCCATGGTTACTGCTAAATTGTGATGTTGAGAAGCGTGACCTTGAGCAATGGAATTCTAAAGATTGCAGCAGCCCAAGTGCCGCTTCAACAGGCAATCTCTATTAGTGGCATTCCAAATGATTTTGTGGGTGAGGATCCACTATGAATAATGACCGTGCTATCACTGAGCAGTGAGTACTTTCCTGTGAATGGCTCAGAGTTGGCGCAGGCACTCCGAAATACACTTACATGACTAGCTGTCTCAACCCGTTATAAATTGGCTATTCACTGGGATCAAACTATGAAAAATTCGAGTCTTGGCACTGTCAGAGACAGTGGAATAATCACCACATCTAAGAAGGAAGTAGTTGTTAGTCAACTAGGCCCACTAATAACAACCACATCCTAATCACTAATGAGCCACCCAAGTGTGTACCTGGTACAATTGAATGACTGTTATTAACAACCTCAAATCACTAAGAAAGCAGACTATCATTAGCAATGGAATTATCACTAAATCAAATATCTCCAACAGTCTTTAGTTAACTAGGCCCACTAATAAAGACAGGCTAAAATCACTGCAACCAACCACCCAAGCGTATACCTGGTACAATTGAATGACTGTTATTAACAACCTCAAATCACTAAGAAAGCAGACTATCATTAGCAACGGAATTATCACTAAATCAAATATCTCTAACAGTCTTTAGTTAACTCACAAGACTACTTCTACCAACATTCTAGTTACTAGGATAAGACTGTCTCATGTAGGCTCAACTACACTAGACTTGGCTAAAGATAACAGTACTATAGTTATAATATCATAGGGTATTACTGCCAGGGGTCCGACATTGAGTTGATTGTTTGAAAAAAGAGGGATCGCGTCCATCGGCATGGTGGTAGGTGAAGATCAATCTGCTCAACTTAAGTCTTAAATTTGGGCGGTAATACAAGATTGTTGATTCACAGGTACACGAATGGCATGTGACGTTAAAGACATCAGGTGACAAGGTGAAGCTGTGCTTGATTGTATTTGATGAATTCTGCTTCAGCCACCCGAGCCTGCCGCAAGTACTGGGCAGCCTTGCATCGGGCGTAAGCTGTTGCCCCCGGACTACTAATGGAGCTCCGATCCCCCCATATGTCATGGTTGTGCTTGAAATATCTAACAGTCCACTCCATTTCGTACTTCACCAACAGAAGTTCTTCCCGCCATCGGGAGGCGAGTGCGCGCGATTTGAGATAAAGTACGCGATTACCTAGTTCAATCATGTGGTCATTGAATACATTGTCCATTGTCGTTAACAGTACTCACTTTCTTGAAGGGCGGCCGGAGCCGATTCATCATCTCGGCCAACGTGCCAAATCCAGGACAGCCTCAAGGTTGTAGAGCCAGGTTGGTTTGGGTTAACAACATATGTATTACTCTTGATGTCAGCTTTGAACAGCTCCTTGAACTTACGGAGGATGGTATCATCGGCCTTCATTGTCATCATCGCGTGCCGACATCGGGCATAAGCGTACACAAGATCACTTTGCTTCTTGTTCAGCGTGTTAATTCGATCGCGCGATCTCGTTTTAATGAGTTGCCGGCCAGCACCACGCAATGTATGACTGTATAACATTGACTTCTCGGCAATGATCTCGTGAAGCGACTTGAGCAATGCATCTGCCTGATGCTCTCATAGGGCCAGCTCATGTGATCTGAGTTGCTCTGCACACTCGGACACTGTTGATGGTAAAGGAATGATGACGTTTTCAGCACGTATATGTGCGCCGGTATTGCCCGGTGATGCCATTGTTGGACACTCGGCCAGCAGAGACAAAGCGACGGTTGCAGTGAGAACCGTAGGAATGTCAACCTCATCAGAGGCTTCCTCATTGTCAACATTGATGTCATCGTCTGGTGGCTCAAAATCATTCAGGCTTGAAAATAAGGTGTCGCCAGGAAGCGGCTCAGTGCCCGACATTGCGGCCGGTAGGTCAATGTTGCGAATGTCAGACCCTTCAATGCCCAACACACAACTCTGCAAGGTGATGTCGCTTATGCCCTTGGATATTTTCTCCCGCAAATTCGCGATTTGCCTCGCCTCATCTGCTCAGCCGTTCTTCAACATGCACTTAGCCCGGCATAGGACGTGCCATCTTGACAATTCCAATATGAGAGGGCAATATTAACATAACAATCAAAACCGTACTTACTGCAACTCTTGAACCTGTATCCCTTCACGTATCCACTGGTATTCGCCATGTACTGGCTCATCCTCGGCAGGAACTGCCAGATGGTCTTCATAAGTTGCAGACATCCCATAGATATCCATCACTGATTAATCAATGTGATGAGTGTTCTCTGCCTCAACAACAGCATCAGTCCATGCCGTGATGTTGTTCGCGCCGACACGCTCTGCGATTTCATCCCTTGTATCTTCTGCATCTGCCGCCCGCTTGTCGGCGAGAACATATCGTTTACAAAGTACTCTTACTGCGTATGGAGTCAATCCATCTATTCATAGGATACAGGAAATGGATCACACCGATGTTCAATGCTTTCTTGTGGTTGGAATCACAGATATGGTCGTCCAATATTTCTGCTCAGTGAGCGAGTGTGGCCGTCCTCATCGCAGGTGTCACTGCATTGAGATTTTCCCATAGCGATTCCAAAATCTCGCCTATGACGACCCCGGATTGTGGGATGAACATAGACGAGAAGCGAAACAGGCAATCTTCTTTATGCCCGTGGACGTGGAATTGGCCTATTGCAAAGTCCGTGTCAACACTGCAGGGATAAGCCGATAACCTCACAGAGGAAATTTAGATGATAGCTTAGTTATTAACTCCTATTTACATCTACAGCGGACATAAGAAGTAAATGTAATTAACACATAAAATATATTCATACTTACATCAGGGGAGACATTCAGAAAACCATCTGAGATGGCAACCAGAAGTTATTGAGGAGATAATGTGAATATCTTCCAGCTATTTTCTGATTACCCTCGATGACGAAAATTAGGATATCTTCTGATTTTTGCACAAGATGATTGGCAGGAGATAATCATATTGCCATCTTATCATCCTCAGCGAGGGTATCCCGATGGAATTCTTATTTTCTTTTATCTTATCTTCGGATTACCCTTGGCGATGGCATTCAGAATATCCGTGGGATCTATATTGGGAAATTTGTTATCTGTACCTCATGTGACTTGAATCATCGGCATTATCCGGACCCTCCCACCCCCCAAGTCACTCGCGGCGTCTATAGCATGCTTTTTTCCTTCTTTCTTTCCTACCACTACGTACACCTCTACTGTAGACACGATAAATATATACTAAATGTAGATGTAGCAGATGTTCTAGAGTACAAAGCTTAACGCTCCGATCCTGATCCCTTCCCTTCTCTTGTCGATGTCGACAGCGCGCGATTTCGGCAGTTATCGTCAGGGCCCTGCCAACAACCAAGCGATAAACGAGGTACTCACGAGGTGAGTCTGGCCTTGCGAGCACCCCAAGATGGATAATCATTGTCATCGCTTTGTTTAATAGTGCCAAGCTAGCTTGCGTGGAAGGTGGGATGTGTATTGCAACCATTGGGCATTCACAGGTCATTGGGCAGTCACAGGGTGTACAAGGTGTCAGGGTGAGCGATGTATGGTCCATTGAATCGGGGCATAAACTTAGTCACTCGCCCATCGTTCTTTTGCATGTAATCCCTTCATTGATTCCCCGTAGATAGGAACACGAAATCGCTGACAGCGTGTGGCACTTCCTTACTTCTCCCATCGCGTCGACAATGAGATAGAACGAAAGAACTCACGTATTTAGTGTACGAACCGGCTTTGCACGTGGGCAAGCTCGGGCTTGAGTGCGTGGTGGACGTGAATGGCGATGGCGATGTCTGCGTTGTCCTACGTGAATGCTTGACAAACACATCGTCATCGAGGAGCACGGGGGGCAAGTCGAAAACGAAGACGAGCAGGGCTCGCAATTAGGTTTGGAGTCGGCTGCGACTTGGGAGGACGCTGGAACGAGAACTATTTACTACGTTCAATTCCCCATCGCATGTCCCTCCAATGAACCCTGTCGCCAACGCGCTCATGCTCGCTGGGATCTCGCCCGTCCCTCGTACGCCAGCTTCGACTGGCCATGGCTCAAGTACTAGTAGCCCGGCGTTAGACTTGTTGCTGTTGCTGCTTCCATTGTCGAACAGCATGCTGTCAAGAGCACTGTCCATATCCTTAGCCTTACGTGCTCACTCGTCTCTGTCTTTAGTCGAGCAATCGGGGAGCGCGCGACGGGATTCATCATTCGGCAGTTGGGGTGGTGTGCAGTGCGCTTGCTGGTGGTGTCAGGGCTGAGACGCTGAGACGATGGGGGTGAAGGTGCTGGCTATAGGGGGGGGGGGTCATTAGAACGAAAGCAAAAGCTGGGTGGTGGCAGTAGTTAGTTTCGGCGCCTAGTGGGTAGACAACAGAGCAACTTACCCGTTATTGCTTGCCTTGAGGCAAGTACGACGTTTCCACTTGCGAGCGGGCACGTTGCAGCTGATGAGAGGTGGTGAGGACGAGTGTTGAGTGACAATGTTAAGGGGAGATGGAAGGCCTAAGGGGTGAGTGAGGGGGGATGTCAATACTGCGTTGGTGTTGGCGTAGTTGTGGTCAATTGTTTGGAGTCTCGATGTTGGGGTCGGCGGTAACAGTATGGACGTACGCCACGTCTTTGTTTCGTGAGACCTTTCGTGGCAGCGTATGTTTGCTTTCTGTCCAGCCTTGCATTCTCTTTCTCCGCTTGTTTTGGCTAGATATGTGTCTTTCAAAACTGATCGATCGATCATGATTGACTCAATATGTATCGAAGTTCATCCAAACCAGCGTCATTATGCCATTAAAATGCTTTATCTACTACACAGTATAAGATATGTAGTCTACTTTCTCTAGTTCACTAATTATTATCGCTGCGTACTACTCAAAATTAAGGTACTACAAAAGATTTACTATTTATACAACAAAACTGCAATTTTCGGTCATCTGTTTACGATTGACACACGATTTGAACATCCATAACGGACGAAACGGAAAATATTAATCAACTCACAGTTGCACCCAACTTATTTCCTCATTAACCGCTGCGCCCGTAGCGAATGCTTCAAAATCTTCAAACTGATTGAACTCGTTGACAAAAACGTGCACCGTTATCGATGGTACGCTAGCCTGGAAACCCCTGATCGTGATGTGTTTCCTCGGTTCTTCAGGTGTTCGGTGAGGACCCTGACTGAATATAACACGAAGTCAGCGATGTTAAAGGTACTTACTGAACTTACATGATAATCTAGTTGTCTAGCAATTCCACGCTGTAGCCAAGATGCCCGGTCATGTCGTGCTTCACGAAATCCAACGTCAAGGCATTTCTAGCGTTTATGATAACCTGCCGTCGATCTTCCCTGTGCTGCACGAAGAGTGACCGAACGATTCCCAATTGAGTCATACTGGATATGAGAAGTGGTTGTGTGGTAGGCGATGAGAAAGTGTTTGCGTGGTAGGTGATAAGGAGAGATGTACAGAGCGCTGTTATTGAAAAGCGATGTTGAAGTGGTAGCGATTATCGAGACTGCTACGGGTATTCGAATCAAATGGTAACAACTAGGATTGATAATAGAATAAGAAATGGTACCTAGTTGATTGGTAGAATATGGATGGTAGAGACCAGTAGAGTGTATTTCTGCGTGTTTGATGGGTAATTAATGATTCCAGGAAACAGAACGTTGAGTGACGCGAAAGCAAGTGTTGCTAACTGTCACGTGTAACGGATCGTTGAGCAAGTAATACATTGCACACAGAAACACAAAACACTTTATAATCAGAGCATGGGTTGGACACAGTGAGTACCAAAGCGTAGCAACTATTAACGTGCGCTCCTATGGCTCCCCCTTTCTTTTTGGGAGGTAAGTACAGATCACCTGATATTTTCAGGGAATCGATCACATTGACACGCGAACACTAGCCGAGTTCTTCATGGATCTCAAGGTTAACCTAAAGGAAGCTATGGATTTCCGGAATCGCTATTCAGTTGAGGATGTACATGCGACAATCGTTAACTCCTTACCTGGCATGGAATTCGACACGATGCTTCAAGCTTTCTCGAGCATTAAAGTCCCTGCTGACCTTATTCAGCAAATCGAGCTGTACTATTTGCATGTTGAGGAGAGGGCGACCGCCGAAAGGCTACCTTGCTGTAAAGTAAGTGAGTGTACAAGCGGGGGTCGTTATAGATCCTTTAAAGGATGAAGCGTCACTCCGTGACCATCTGCAATGACCGTGACACAAGGGTGTACACACAAGCGAGCCGACTCGCGGGGCAGAAGCCGCTAAAGCAGCTTTCTAATCAATTGCTAGGGTAGTTCAGATCCTTTAGCGGGACAGCTGCCAATCACCATTGATAAACGCAGATGACTGCACGACGATGCCAATTGGGGACACAGAAATCGTGATATCGTGCATCCTCGTCCTTGTTGTTACTCGAGATCAGGGTGATAAACGGGCTGAGCGTGCTATTTATGCTGTTGCAAAGTGAGCTGAACTACTAGGAAAGTCGTCAATAGCTTCTTGTTTGAATCGAACACAATTACTTGCACTGGGATTGTCTGCGATGGTATTCAAGAATCGCCTTCTTTGGAACCATATTGACTATCCACCCATCAAATCCAACGATAGAGTTGGTCAAAGACATCACCACGTATAGTGGTCCAAATGTTGTTCGGATATTGGGTTGCCGGAATGCGACCACAGCCCGTTCAAGTTGAAGACGTGGGGAAGATTATCAGTGTCGACGAACGTCATACATCCAAAGACGAACATTAGATGAGGATATACAGAGCCAATTTCTTTCGCAAAGCTTTTGGTACGACCAGCCGCTTCATTCGCCCAAGTAAGAAGTCCTACATACCGGTTCGGTCATCGGTTATCATCGTTTATCTAATCTTATCGTAACTCATGTGATCTCAATCGCCTCAGCATCCCCCGCGGGTCTCTCGCTCCGAAAAGGCATGAATTGACGGAGCCTGAAATCTTTCTGCCTTGTTTTCAAACCACCATGTCGAGGTTGGTCACTCTTGTAGACTCATAAATAGAGACTTAATAATATACAATCTTTGAAATATCAATATCAGAGCGGGTTTCCCAACCCTCTCAAGCAAGACTTGTTTTCGAACGAGATAGACCACGTCGAGGTCAACTACTCTTAGACTTGTAACTCAATAATATACACTGCTTGAAATATCAATATCAGAGCGAAAGAAACGGGGTTTCCCAACCGGAGTAGAGATCTCAAGCAAGACATTGTTGGTCTGCATGCTTAGTAGGTAATCGATGTTCTCGCAGGCTACAACAAACAGAAGAAACTCATATTTTCATATCAAATAACTCACCCCAGTTGATTGGCAAATCTTTAGCATATATGTAGACTAACGACCAACCTGTGGATATTTTTGCGATAGCATAAATGCCCACCTTTGAAGCCATTTTGTTTCCTTCGGATGGACGACTGCCACATATGGTACGTACAGTAGTCGTTGCGAGGAACACTGCTAATGCTACCTCGCGCTGAAAGGCAACAATGATGACCAGGTAAATAAATCATGATTATCGCTAAAATTTGCTTATGAACTCGCTGCTTCATCTTGTTAGCCCAATGGTGATGCCGACTCACTATGCATCTTTCACTTTTAAGCAGCTACTCATGCCCCATCCAGAGGAGTTCATGGACTACCTTACCGAGGGTTCACGTGCGTGGAGATACCAGGTGGATACTAGGTTTGTTTGTACTGCTATTATCATGGACTTGACAAGGTCAATTCTTTGAGCTGGTGGCAGCGTTAGATGGCATGAATCGCAAGTTTGCCCACCCCTACATTATATTCTACCCAACCGTCTCCCGCGATGGCCTTCCTTTCCCCATCAACAAACTCCTCCGCGAGATTCAAGGAACTGTCTTCCAAGAGGAAGTAGCCTGGCGAGGCAACATCATCGTCGCAAAATACTGGGACAACTCTTTTTCTTCAATGACCAATGCGTCCATAGACGACTTCCCCATCCTTAAAAACTAATTCAGAACGCACGGCTCTCCTGTTCATGGCTGAATTGTCCTCCTTCATCTGTGCCCAAGTGGTACACGGCACATTCTACATATCTTGTCGTATTTTGGGGCAATACTTTACTTGTAAACATGCATTGGATAAATGTACTATGCAGTGAAAGTTGAACGAGATATATATGATCTCAACATATCGCAAGTCAGAATGGTCCTACCATGGCAAATCGAAATCATTTAATCGAGTGCACCCACGGTCAACACCATTCCAACCTTGCGTAACTTCAACAGTCCATCCAGCTCGTTTGGGATAACGAAGAATGTATTCGTTGTCGCCATGAGCTCTCTCGTTCGACGACTGGTCCACGGAAGACATATATCTCTCCAATGATCACAGTAAGTCTGATTGTTCGCAAAGACTTATTGTGTCGCTCATAATTTACAGGCTCGCAACCCTCCAATGTGGTTTGAAACATCATGTATTGGGCATATCTTGGTTGAATTGGAGGAAGGCACATCTCCCCAAGAAATACAGTCCCTCGAGATTGACAGTAAGTTCAGAATTCTCGTTCAATGTCCATGTCAGTGATTGTCGCCTCAACAGATGAATGACCATGGCTGTAACTTCAAACTTGATACAACAATTGTGACATAATATTATTGTACAACAGTCACAACTGATTCCTACGAGAATGACTGGCTGCATCACCTACTAATGCATGCAAGTGGATCATTCATACCACACATCACACTCTCATAGTGCATACCTTCCCGCCATTGACACATCTTGACCGTGGAGCACACTTGACAAGCCTGATTGTATCTGACCCGAACTTGCAATTTAAAAAGACGTACCTCTTGCTAGACTTGAATTACTCAATGAGTGAAGGAGTGACAAAGTTTCAAGCCCGAGTGTATATGTCCGAAATGTGTGCCAGATATTAGATGCGCAATGGCGCCCATTGTTATTCTCACCCTATCTTCTCTTATCTTATCGTAACTCATGTGACTTCAATCACTTCGGCATATCCTGCACCCTCTTCACCCCGAAGTCTCTCAGAGTGACGGAAGTTGAAATTTTTCCTCTTGTACCTGTACCACAACGTACATGTCCACAAGCTATAGTAGTACTTTAGTTAGGCTATGATGTGACACAAAATGGCATATACTTGTCCCGAATATCGAAAAGTGTAGAAAGAGCTCTAGCCAGCATCAAGAAATCCTCTATGCGCAGTGTCAGAAGTGGTAGATCATTCAGAAGGTGTCCCTTTTTCTGAGCGCAAGAAATGAACCAATGTTACTCGGCGTAGAAGCTCTCGACAGTCCCACCGTCCCGGCGAGACAACTTGGGACATAGAAGTAATCAATTACGATCAACGGAAAATCTAACCAAACCTGCTCTCTGTAATTTGTTTTGTCTTGCAGCCTCCTTTGCCATTTCCATCGTTCTGTGTCGTCTATTGCACACTGTGAGTAGTGTATGTGTATGTACATTCCCCGTATATGCTTAGCAAATCTTCCAGATGCCGGACGACAGGCATACTTTGTCTGACCTCACTGACCTTGAGGAGGACACTCGGGCGGTCTGAGATGCAGCAAGGGATACTGGCAGTGCAAAGGGGCAGTCATCCGGAAAGCATGTTCCAATGGCTGTCGGTATTGTGGTAGGATTGAAGTACAGGTCACTGTAGAGACTGAAAACACGCTTGCAAAATTTACAAACAAAAAGGAAGTCCTTTGTAGATCCCTTTGAGGCCTTTGAGGAAGTAAAAGGTCCGTCCCCTTCAATGATTCGTGCCAAGACTCGCAATTCTTCCTTTCAACAAAGCGCGTGGACCGTTTGTATTGAGCCGCAGGCTATCGCTATTAAGAAGCCTGAGCACTGTTACTTTACCTGTAAGCCTCTTACTTGCAAACCTACCACCTCTGGGCTCGTCCGTATACCCTCATACACTCACGAACCCGCAATCCGACTTGATGCCAATCGCCAACCTTCCAGAGGAGATCCTCAGGCATACTTTCATTTTGTTGATGACACTCTGTGCCGCGGAAAGTGATTCAGGACGTCAACTGTGGCTTGTGGTCGCCCAGGTTTCCTATCAATGGAGGAGAATAGCGCTTGATTGCAGAGAACTATGGTCGATTGTTGATCTTTCCTGGCCAGAAGCCCAAAAGGCGACCCATGTCAAGTGGGCTGGCTTTCATAACCTTGATCTCATCTGCACACATGCCCTGCACACCGTAGTGATCCCTCCACGTCTATATACATCTTTGAACCGAGTGGAAGCAATCCAAGCAATGTTTAGGACACCTGATGCGGCGGTGGAAATGCGAGTCAAGTTGAGCCCCCGCTTCCTGACCAATCTGAAACGCCTCGAGTTGGGCCTCAAGAGAACACCGGGCTCGCTACCTAGGGGGCTATTTGTGCCCAACACGCTACAGTTGGTCACCAACATAACGTTCACCAACTTCATCATGCACGACAGTATCCCGTTCCTCCCAAATTTGACGGTCCTGAAGCTAGAAGTCTTCCAGACTACCGCAGAGGTCATCCTAGCATCGATAGTCAATAATCCACAGATCCGGGCATGCTGGTTGACATGGGTAACATGGCCTGACTTCAATGACAGCATGATCACCCCCCCAGACTGCCTGTTCAAGACGCAGCTACGCCTCATGGATATCAACACCCCTTGCCCAGCAATAGGAGACATCTTAGCTTCATTATCGCTCCCAAAAGATTGTTACTTCAGTTTGCGGTATTCCGGATCACTCCCACAGTTGGTTCGAACCTTTGCTCGCAATTTGGTAGCAGACCCCCTTAGGTGTGCCCTTATAAATGATGTAGAAATCACATTTGACCCCTCCGCCTCTACGAATGCCAGTGATGTCGGCCTCTGGGCGGGCCCCCTTCACTTCCAATTTAGGATCAGCAAAATATCTGACTTGTCATCAGTCATTTCGACACTTCCATTCCAACAAATCACCAAATTGAACCTCCTTCGAGGCGATTTTCCGGGCTCTGAAGCTTGGGTCGAATGCCTATACTCCTTCCACTCCGTAACGCAGCTTAGACTCAGCTACCCCAGGAATTTGCTGGCAGAACTCTTGATCTTTGAGGAACGGTGTCCCCTCTTCCCTTCTTTAACCACGTTGGTACTTGAGGTGTACGTAAATTTCCCTCCCCCGCAGTCCAGCGATATGCTACTGACTGCTGACTGATACCAGTACTGCTCCAATCACGGACACCATATTAAAGGCAACCTTAGACTGCCGGCATCACGCAGGTTGCCCTGTCTTAGACTTTTGCCTAGGCGATACGGGAGACTGCACGGTTGATGTGGTTGAAGACCCTCGTGGTTATGAAAGGGTATCGGAAAACCGTGGCTTCGTAGCATTCACGTATAAACTGTGACAGATCCCACAACATTTATCTATTTATTGTATGCCGAGGATCTATGTATGACAGGTGTACGCATATATGTATTAATCGATTAATCCCTCACACTAGCCTACGCTATAGCTATTTCCCATTCCTAATAAATATAGTTTTATATATTCTATAAGTCACGGCTGCTCAAACATGTGACACTTGAGAGCCTGGTAAACCAAACATGTTATAATATAAGGTAGGGATTGAACTGTGTTCATCCCCAGATACATGGTTTATTGTATGTATTCTATCGTTTCGTTTATTTCCTGTTTCGGTCCGTCATCACTCACCTACAGCCGCGTTGTTTGTTAGGTACTATCTTACTTACTCATACATGCACATTCCACATGTTTAGTTACATGTAGTACAAGTATATGTAGTACCTACCTATCTACCTGTAACAAGAAGCTAGATTTTCCCCCTCAGTTGTGTTGCGAAGTTGAGTCCAGCAGTCACACGTGGCACTCTGGTTTGCGTTCCGTCCTCGCATTCACACGGCGAATACGACTTCGCGCCTACAATAACTCATCTGCGTTAGTTGCCTTCTGGTTTTCTTCTTACGAGCAATATGAGACCATACCGAGATGTGAGTCAAGTTTATCTGATATCTTCGTGCCTGACACTCCGCTCAGATACTGGCATTCCTTGATATCAAGGCCGGGGTGGAAAACTCAGACGTCGACGGAGACGAAGAGGATTTTGATGCCCCTGGTATTTAGGCGACTCTGAACACCTCACTCCCCACTAACTTTCAAATGTAACAGGTTTTATCTCAAATGATCCCAAAATAGATGAAGGCGAAATAGAGGGAGGCGTTTCGATTACCAGCCCAGATCGCGGGGATTCATCAAGATTATGGAACAATGATGCCGAATCCATAGTGAAGGACATTATGGATCGCTACCGAGGTTGCGAGGGCTCCGCTTGGAAGCACCAGCATGCCACAGACTGAAGAACATACATTGATGGATGGAAGAGCACCGTGGTGTATCTACCTTCCATTGCAGATGGTGACATTTGGAAAGTTGCTGTTACGGTAGTATTTTGCCTACATCATGTTTCGAAAGGAAAGCTCATTATGCTCTCTTCAGCCTGGCAGGGAGCTTGTGGTTGTCGCGACTATATTCAACAAAGCTTTGGCTCTGGGGATCGATGGTGTCGACAGTGCCTTCTATAGAGAAGGGATCCCTGGTGTTGTCTACATTGAGGCCCGCAACTACGGTGCTGTGCTCACCATTCTAAAGGGCATCAACAACGTCTGGCTCCAATATTACAAGGCTGAAGGCGGGCCGATAGACCTGGTACCCATCAGCGAAAGGCTTGCACTGCTGACACTGGACATCAGCCCAGTCAACGAAGTCGAAAAGGCTGCGGACGAGTGGCAACGATTCGTTCGCATTCGTGACTGCACTCGATACAGAAACCAGCTTGCCATTATTGGGGGCTACGTTATGGACGCAAGAGAAGCCCTCGTCCTTGTCGTACCCCGTGCAGGTACATCTAGGTGTTTTGCTGCGCCACCTGCCCTCAAGAGGGCCGCCCCATCGCCGGGGATCTGGAGGCCGTTTCACCGCCCTTCCTCACTTCCGACAGTGTAGACAATCTACAATCGGTAGCAGAGGGGCAATATCTCTCGGGACTGGAAGTCCGGAGAATAGATGTTTCCAAACTGGTCTATTGCAATATACACCCAGCGGCCCATGAACTGGATCTTTTCGAGGCCACTCAACACGACGAAATATGCGGACTTGTTCGCAATGCTCGAAATCTCCAAATTCGTCAAGGCGAGAAATTTGAGGTGACCCAGGGGCCTTGGAAAGGATTCAAAGGCATTGTTGAAGGTACAATGGTCACTGACCTAGACATATCTATACGAATGAAGGGTCGATACTCCTGGGAGGATATCGAGGTGCCAAGATCGGACTTGGTTTCTACAGGCTCGAAAGGTTGCGCAACAACGGTGAAAGCAGGTCCTTACTCTGGGTTGAATGGGAGGATATATGAGTACGTTGGTGAAGATATGGTGATCGTCTCTCCAGATGCTGGGGAGGAGCAGATAGTAGACGTTAAGGTATCAGATATCCAGCACACCATTGATCCAGGCGACAAAGTCGAAATTATGACGGGCAGGCTTAAGGGCCACTTGGGCTTTTATGTGAGTACAGACGATGAGGCAAAGGCTCGGATCTACCTCCTGTCGACTTCGCATGGAAGGATGGTGAGTTATTCATCCATAGCTTCATGAACACCTGAAGCTCAAATGAGCCCCAAAGGTCAGCATACCCTTTTCATGTATACGAACCACCCCAGATGCTCGGAATGTATGCCTTACAGCACAATGGAGTCAATCTGGTGTTGCTCCTTCCGAATTTCCGCCTAACCCACAGAGTGTTTGGGACTCGGAATCTATACACACTGGCGACCCCTTTCGAGGGCTCCAAGTATTCATCATCAATCACCCTCTCCAGGGTTATGAGGGCTACATCGTTGGATCTCGTTTGGTCAAGCCGATAGCTGATGGGGACGATGAAATATTCGAATTTGAAGTCAACAAATTGAACCACATAACCTCGTATACGACTCTCATCTCCGCTAAATATCTGCAGGAGAAACAGTAAGTCTCTTATTTCATGATAATTCCAATGTTGATCCCACAACAGCTCCGGGATACCCATTATGGAAGTCATCCATCTGCCTCTGCAAATCCTTCGTCAGCAAGTGCAGGCTCAGGCGAGCACTATAGTCCAAGGGACACCTCCGCCTATAGGCATGACCCCACGCAGTGTTGATTCTGAATCTACATGGCAAGCAGTGGCACATGAATATACACGCGGTGAAATGTTCGCAACTCATGATCATTCTCTGTGTATGAATCGTTGTTCTATGTTCCTCATGATCACGCACTAACACTGGCTTAATACAGTTCATTGGCTCCGGAATCCTGTCATGATGCACAAGAAATTCCAAATATTGATTCTACAGACCCTCTTCGATGATGGGTCTTATCGGACGGACAATGCGATCAGTGGGTACATGGTAGTGACGGAAGAGGTGACTCCTTGGGCTGAGTGGATCGTTGTCAAGACGGGGGAGCAGGCTCTCCTCAGACAAAGAAATGTTGAGCTGAGCAAAATAATTCCAGATAACCTCGCATTAAAGTCCGGTGAACGAGTGGTTGTCATTGGGTCGGACGTGGGGGGCAGCACTCAAAGTATGGGGCTCGCAGGCCTTGTGATCGACTGCCCATATGATCTCAACGAGGGTGTGCATTTGATCACACATTATGAACCACCAGGTAGCCATGCATATGTCTCCGGAGTCAACTTGTGTAGGACAGGTGGTCCAGCGCTGTGGAAGGGGAAACTTTATGCATGATCCACATGTACTTAGGAGGCAATTCATTGGTAGTAATATTACAGGTCACTCTACAAAATTCTATACAATATTGGTCCAAGCAGTCATTGAAAGAGGTGTAATATTGGGAGGTGCTCCAGAGTCGGTGGCGAAGTGAATATAGAATGAAAAACAACAGCTGCAGCTCGATGCACTATATCGAGCATGAACGTGAGAAAATGAAGCGCAATCGCAAGAAAGATAAAACAATATATAATAGCTTCACCTATCAAACGTAAGGGCCCGGTCTGCTCGTCGAGATGTCAGTCCCTACCTGCCAAATTTGAGTCCCACGGTTGGACCAAACCTGGCCTAAACCTACTCCAAACCGATAGTTTGGTCTGCTGCACCAGCCGGTCTTGCGGGTGGGTTAGGACCTTCCTGTCACATCATTAAAAAAAAGTACTATTGCTTGTTCAATCTAGTCCTTAATTGATGCAGATAGTAAATAGCAGAATGCAGAAATACAAAAAATGCAAATGCGTGGTTCGAACCTGCAACCCTTTCGTGCCAAAAAAGGAGTACTCAGGTGGGCAAACCACTTAGCCATCGATCCATACTAGTAGCTGGTTTGAATTAGTATTTGACCTACAGAGCCTGGACCATTACTCCAACATCGGAGAAATTCCAAAAGCAGAAGTTTGTATATATTTACTTTGCGACATTTGTATCTATTGCTGCCTTTCCAGACCCGAGGGACTAACATCTTGACGAGCAGACCGGGCCCTAAGAAGCTGGCTGACCCAGTCAGACGCTCAAAGGGAGAATAGGGGAATACACAGATGGACAATGGATAAATTCCATTGCAAAATGGTAGCTCACGTAGCGAAGGGATGTACATTTTTACATATGGGTTAACGTGTCTCGAAATATACAGAAACCCATCAAGAGATTACAGCTATAACAACATGTTGTTCTGACTTTCGAGGACACTACATTCACTCCTAGTAGAGACTGTCAGAAGGCTGAAGACAACTTGCATATATGCTCGACTTACGAAGATTTGAGTGGGGGCTGCCTCATGCGAGTCAACGGCGCCAACGACTCGTGACAAAAAACTTGACATGCTGTGAGCATTGGATAATAATAGGGATATTAGGAATATATTCTCACAGTCGGATGGCTCGGTGAATGTCTTTCTGTGATGCCCCCCACGAGGACCTCAGGAACGGGACCCGTTCACCGAGTCTAAATACAACCAGCTCCCCCCTCCATGGAATATGAGGGGAGATGCGACGAAGCCCTTCGTTGAAAGCGCCTTTCTTCAGAAGGTAGGCGTAAACGATGAAGCGGAGCTTTGGCGAACTGGAGAGAGAGACCGTTGCTTGAATGATGGTGGGGGAATCTGCCGCCGGAAAGAGGTGTGATGCCTCTTGGACATTGATTAAAGGAAGGCCACATCCTATGACTGGCGTGCGCCTCGTTGTAAAGTCCCTCCGCCGACCTGTATGATCGTGTAAGGGGAAGAATAAACCCTCAATTCTCGGCTGATGTGCAAGATCGTTAGCTCGACAATTTAGCCACCGCGAGTTCAACTTACTGTTGTATCCTGACACCGTGTTAAATCTAGGAAGGCACCTTGCCTGCGAAGGGAATGGCGTGAAGTCCTATGAGTAGCGGCACACATCGGGCTCGAACAGTAGAGGGATGCAGTCACTATGGGAAGTGTCGTTTACATGAATACAGATATATGCGTATATATATGATAATTACTTGCGTACTTGGCCATGGATTGTCAGCAAAATTGCAACAATATTAATCTCGCATGTACCATGCCTGATTACCACGAGTCATCGATTGCAAGATTACATCCTGCAGTGCCTGCAGCAGCCATGAATGTTAATGCTTCGACTTGGCGTAATGACCGTATCGCTCTCATAGCATTCGAAACAGCTCCCGAGGATAAGGCATAGAGTCCTCAATGCGAATTCTGAGATTGCACCACCCTGGGGACTTATGTTCAGGGCCTGATATGCAAGCAGACATTAATTCTGATGGTTATGTTGCATGAGGCATAAGGAGGCATGAGGGAGTGGAGGGAATCTGAAGGCATGTTGCTGGGATCGCATACGGCCAAAGTGTTGTAGTACGGTAGTATCTAAAAATACAGTCATAAGTCGCATGACTTCAGGCTCGAGGCATGTGTCTACAATTCTCTATTAATTGGAACTTAGCTACGAGCTTTATATCAATGAGAAAATTCATATGTGCCTAGTTATAGCTTAGTCTGCCTTCATGTACATGCATAGCTATATATGGCCCTTATAAGATTTAGGTATGAACCACGGTTGGTCATTCCTTATCCCTGTCAAACCCCTGAACTAGACTACACGACGAACTACGCCCTATTTTTTGTGGTGGACATGTACAGCCCTTGACACGTTGACAAGCCACTGCTAGCTGGTAGTAATATACTTGATATAGATATGATGAAGTTGACCATTGCACTTTCGAGTAGATGAATCATGATAATCTCGAAGAGATGGGCCAAAGTCGTGCGGTGATATCTCGTACCTTAAGCTTGCCTCACTTTTTGCCTGTTGCAATTGGTACCTTGTATACATCTAGTTACAATATTAACTGCAGCCGTGTGCTTCGGTCACTTCACTTGCTTGTCAAGTTGACGTCGTTCTGGACCCGTACTTGGAAATAACGAGCAAGGTCATTATCTTCGGCGCCAATCTTACTCCATGAACCTAGGAAGTAAGTTCATCTAATTCGCCGTCCAAAGGGTCCCCTCAAGGGGTTTGCGATGCTCTTTGCCATTGGTAGTAAAGCAGTATATATGTCGATTGTGCGCTCGACTAGTGGGAGGCACACTTATGTAGATGATTGGGCCTGCCAACAGTTAATATATGAACATCACGCGCCCAGATACGCATCATAGCATTGTTCATGACCAAGTCCTTATGTAACTGCAACTACAAGTCAATATCAATTCTCTTGGCCTTGACCTTCGTTTAAATTCCGTATTCTCTAGAAAGTATCTCAACGTGCATGATCACGATGTCATGCACCATTCGGACAGGCAACACTAGTACTGAACAAATGTTCTGATAGAAGGGCCGGGCCTCCTATGCTTTATGATTGGGGTGCATTCACATTCAATATTGAACCCATGCCTGCGCCGCTATTCAGTGTCAAAGCGTTTCAATCCAGAAGCGGACAGTCGAATGTTCCATGTGACTTGAAATGTGTGCCTCGCCTGACCAACTATTATCGATTGATGTCTCCAAACTCTGCGGAAAATGCGCAAGGTGTCCCAATTGGGTTTGGCTCGTACACGAATCACATACCACATCGATATTATTTTATATATACATGCAGTACCAAACCTCGATCTGACTAACAATTGTAAGATCTGTGTCACGGCGATTATTGGTGCTGGCCATAATTTGAAGTCAAGTAAAACCCTTGCAAATATAACAACTAGTGCTGGAGCAATAGGCCGAACTCTGACACCTGCTGAGATCTGCCCGAAATACCGAGGTACATTTCTTTCTCCTTAATGTTTCCTCCTTTCGCTGGCGATATGAACGATGAAGATTATACCATGTATACGTATGCCATAGATCACCATCTGCCCTTAGAAACAACCTTAGATATCTGTGATTCTCAACGACGTGCCAATGACCCAGCCAGTCGGATTGAAACTTCAAGTTTATATGCGCCGGGCCGATATATATCAGAAGGAGGGTCATACTTATATCTTCGATATAGATAAGGTACAATCAGTGCTTCATGCCATGTAGCATTTTCACTCAGTACGCTTAAGCTTGGTGTGCGGAATCCCTTCCTTTGGAAGTTGTGTTTTTGAATCCCGCTGGAGCTATGTATCTGTGCCGCTTTCCTTTTTGCACCAGCGACATAGAATTAATTGGTTGTAAACTGCGAGCTAGATACACCAATCCATGTTATATTAGCTGTAATAATGATTATTTCACGGTCAAGAGAAGTTCCGTTCGCGAGTCGATCAATCAAATCATATTACTCCCTGCAAAGTTTTGTATGACGGATAAATAGCTAACCACGATCGTGACTTGTTGATATCTATGGTCATTCAGTGATACGCACAGTTACGGAGGAGCATGAGGACCAACCTTCTCTAGAGACAAGATATGAACAACCTCGCTTTCATCGCTGCATCCCATCTTCGTGACCGCACAGTGAGAAATAAGCTCGGATACGGCAACAATATGAAGTTCACGAGATGAACTGCAGAGATAACCTGCCGCGGGTCCGTAACGCCTATAGGGGTCTGAGGCAGTCTCGACGGGAGTGAAAGAGCATATGGCTAAGAAAATGCCAGGCTCGCAGTAGAACTGCATAATATGCTCAATCTGACCTGCTTGGGGTTCAGCTGAGGGTGTGGGATGAAACATGACAGTGCTATCTCTCCATTTACTCGATCCCGCCCAACCGTAGGGGATTCCTCCGACGTAGATATCATCATAGAAGATGGCATGGTTGAAGTCTGCTGCACCGGAGAGCAACTCGGTTAGAGGTGCTTCATAATCCTCATTGACAGATACACTGGCTGCAAGCATTGAGCCTAAAGTGTATCCTAACATGCCAATGGCCACCCCCCACCCATCAGTAATGTCGAAGTCGTTGACGAGATGAAATCCTCTGGCTGGCTCCCTGGCGAGTGTCGTGAGCCTGTGCATCATTTCGCGGATGTCCTCATTCTTTTCGTCGGCAAGGAGGGCACGCATGTTGGCGCTGCGGGAAGAAGCTAACATAAATGAGACTTCCATATCACCTATCAAGGACTTGTTAGTCAACATATAAAGGCCTATTAGGGCTTGGGATGTCTCACTAGGTTTCCGATTTATCTGGGCGCGGTGCATAAAGTTGATATAACACTCGTAGTAGGGAGCGCTATGTGCGTGGACAGGCCCAAACCACTCGAGCATTGTGCCAATATGCAACGCTGCATGTTGATGTGGCTTTATTGCTTCATCTTGATAAAGTTCCAGGGCTTGGACCATGTATCGATGCATATATGTGTTATATGTTTCGACATCTCCAGGAGATGTAGTTCGCATGTTGGCGACGCGAACGGCATTCACGAGATCCATGAAATTTGCCAGCAGACTCTGCCTCCTGTCGTCGGCGCTGTGCCAAAGTCGTATGAGGGTGATCGGCAAATGGATGGTGCATACAATGTGTGTCTGGTCGGTGGATAATTCGGAGGTAGTTGACCATTCTCGAAACACCAGAGACCCAGCTCAGGAGTTGGGTATGGCCCATATCGGTCCAGATTTCCTGCATTACGTCCTTTCCTAGCACTACACGACGGAGAAGAGGCTGATCATGCTGACTTGCGGCCTGCACATGCATTTTTATCGCAGCAAATGCTGTGTCATCTTCCATGATCTGTATCAATGAAGTGTAAACATAACAAGTGATGATTTGATCACTCAAATCAAACCTTGTGCGCCGCAGCCTCTGCCAGCATCGACTTTCTCGTTCATGGAACAAGTTCAGATAGATCAATACTTAACATTCGGCAACACACTTCTAGTCCAGATTGTGTTACCCCGTGAGCTCGAGGGAGATTGATCCATTTGTCGTTTTCAGCCCCGCAGGCTAAAATGGCTTTTACTGCGTTACGAATCGCTTTGGCATTGGAAGCTTCCTCCTCACGATTGGCAACTGACAGTTCTCTCGATCCCTCTCGAAGAATCGTTGATAGTGCATCCTCATCTAGACGCTCACACTTTGTACATGAGTCAGTCGCAATCTATTCAATGAGAGAAAAGTACCGCACCTTGTCACATAGTTTTCTTGCAAGCAACGCCTTCTTGCTCACATCTGTAATGCTGGTGTGATCTACATCAACAAGTTGACATATGGTCTCCATTATAGACAGAGTGATTCCCGCTCTGTCAGGGATTTGGACCACCTTATCCTCCTCGATGGAGGTTATGATGATCCTGAGAGCTGTGACGAGTTTGGCTTCCTTAGCTGCAGCTGCAGCATTGACATCGTTGTCACCGCCATCAGCATGATCAACTTCAGCGTCAGCATGCTCAGTGTCGGGATTGTCATCAACGTCAGCGCCAACATCAGCTCCGGCATCATTGCCGGAGGCATTTGTCTCTGCACAAAAGGCAATGACAGCTGGATCCTCCTCGTTCTGTCGCTAAATAATACTCTAGGTTGGCTGGGGCAGCATTCTGAATCGAAGAGATAAGACGTACCCAGCGAGCTATATTCTTCGCTAGGATCCATTTCGTCCCAAGAACCACCGCTTCACCCATAATCTTGAGATCACTGGATATGACATATAGAACCGACCGATGATAGCCAAGAAGTTCGTAAAGTAGGCCACAGTTGTTTTCTACAACCAGGTGTTTGCATTGATTGAGCTCCGTGGGTTTTACGTTGTGGCGCTTGAAAACTGAGGGGACTGACAATCCATCTCCTCCCGTTTTGACCTTCAGGCTCAAGCGAAATAGATTCCGTAGATGGTGCTTCAATAAGTTGATGTCCAGAGCATGCATCGTGTCAATTACAATGAACTTGACTGGATCCCAATATTGGAGCTCGAGTAGGGGTGTCCAACGCAGACTGAAGGCGTCGAAGATAGCGGCCCTGTTGTTGATCGACCTTGCAGATTTCCACAGGGCGGCAATTCGGTGCACATGTTCTGCGTCACGCATTATCCAATCCTTTATATCGACATTGTCGATGTCGTCAATGTCAAGGTCGCATGTTGTGCAGAAATAGTGAGCAGTGACAGCGGCAAGACCTGCTACCTGTCGAGCACCCAGCATGTCACAGATGAGGGGGACAAGTAGTCCCTTCATGGTCCTTTCAGTGTGACATCTGCGTGTGCGTGTGAAGAAGACACCTGGCGACCAGAACGGCTTGAATTCATTGACAAGTAGCTGTATATATGGGTTGATGTGATGAGTGTCTGGTTTGTGCAGCCCGGCAATGACACCCACGAGATATATATTCTCAGGGAGGTAGTGTAGATGGGGCGGGAAGTTGTAACAAATGACCCATATTCTGGTAGAGGAGTAGCTTTTTTTGCCTGGTTTCATCCCAATGGGTTCAAATGAGTCGACCGAGAACCCGAACACCAGGCGGCCCTCTCTCCCTTTGCCTTCTAGGAAAGGATTTCCATCGCAATCTTTTAGCTCCTTGAACACGGCTGCCAGCCAGATGTCAGAGACAGGATCTGTCGTGTCGCTGCCTAAGCTAGCTGGATAAGTGTCGAGGATATCTTCTACACCTTTTCTTGACAGCAAATGCCCCAGCCAATGCTTAAAGTCCTGATGCCAATATTTTACTTGCGGCACAAAGATGGATCGTGGACCAATGCTGATTTCTTTGTATAACTGTGCACCGCAAATTGAGCTCGTTTCGGTCTCACGATGAGTGCAAGATTGAGCTTCATCATTGCTCCGATCGTATGGGTAAAGTGTGTAACAGGTGGGGCAGCTTACATACTCATGGACCACAGGATCCAAGTGTAAAGCAGAAATGATAGTTCCGGGATATTTAGGGAGGCCGTAAGTTGCTGACGATGTGGGGTACTAGCAGATTTGACAATATCCTTCAGGCCTGCTAGGTGGACCTGCAGTGCTTGTCGTGGTCCCAAATACAATGTTTGTAAGGTAGCAGATAGAAGATATGCTGCCCTACTTGTAGGTTCCTGAGGACCCACTGGTTGAAAGTAGATATCTGTGCACGCACTGTTAACTTGAGCCAGTACATTCGCAAACTGACACTTGCCTGTGTGCACAGTATTCTCCGATACTGATGTCGCCCCATGCTGGGTGTGTTGCATCATCCAATGAAGTGCCTTTTCATTATTGAGTCAATAGTACGTGGCTTCCAGAACGGCGATGACAGACGTGTGTTCCTTCGAAGGAATCATTTTCATGGCAGTAGACATCAGATGAGAAAGTCGATACTCCAAGTGTAAGAAGGGTGCGTTGTAATGTGACTTCTCTTTCAAAGTGTGGCTGCCCCGGTTGGGTGCCCACCAATCCATATCAGGGTTCTCAAGGTCATCCTTCGGATCCTTGCAAAGACGAGAGGGCGGGTAAGGGGGGCGATGGGATCCCGATAAAGTACAGCCAGCTCTATCTTGACCATTTTTACCCAATGCCTTCTTTCCAGAAGCCTTGATAGAGGCTTTAAAGATGTGGATAGACGATTAATTCCAATTGTAACGGGAATCTTTGATGCCCTGTACATTTGTAGTGCTGCCATTTGACGATCGTCTCGGGTGTGGTTATGCTTGGTTCCTCTTGTAACATGCTTCCCCTTCCCAATTCAAGTTTGAGTATCCGGATCCCATGATGTGCAGTGACTGCGACACTTGCAGATGACGACTCGCTGTGAGCGAGCCATATTGGTTGTGTGCAATTGGCATGTGAGGCCACTTTGGTTTGTAATTATAGTTTATGACTTAAGTTGACTTTGATCATCGTACAGTAACTTGGCATGAACATGTGTGCATAATGCACCCATAGCTAGGTACACATAATGAATATCGCCAGGCATCTTTCCCTACTCATTCCTGTAAATTTCGTTTCTTCTGAGCTTCGTCTTTGGCCTGTTGTTGTAAATGAGCCTTCTGGATGGACTTGCCAACTAGGGGCTTTGCTCCCATGGCGGTTATAGCCTCCTTCAACATATCCACAGTGAACAAATTGTCAATGTCATGGTCAGACGGCAGTGGCGCGGCTAGTTCCGATGCTGGTACAGCTGGTATGGCTAGTTCCAGCGGTAATGCAGCTGGTGCGGCTGGTGGCATGGCTAGCTGAGGTCGGGGGCAAGTTGCAATTGGTAGAGAGGATCTAGTAGTCATGCCTGCCCGAGGTCGTTTCAACCTCGAACCCCCTTCAGACAATCTGCAGATGTCGACAAGTTACAACTTCGCAAAGAACTGCAACGGCGTACCTTCCATCTCCCTCGCCAGGCGCATGATCCTCGAAGATGTCGGGGTCCACCTGTAGCTGTGAGGTAATTGCCCCAGACGAGTCCATAGTCTCCCAGGGAAATTCCTTCGCCTGGTATAGTTAGACGGGATGTGAAAGTAGCAAACTTGATGTCACAGCTTGCCCGACGTTCACAGCATCATCCACCACACGTTCTGAGTGAAGTTCGGCATCAAGGCAGCCGTTATCGTCTGTTAACTCTTTGATTTCGCTATGTTGAGTAGCAAGAACTGATTGTTGTTTACGAATCTGGGGATAATGAATGGTCATTCGCGATTGTGTGCAGATCTCGGAATGAAGGACAAACCTTGATCTTCAATTCCTCCAAGGCCTTTTCCAATGATTTTACCTGCCACTGTGTTGTCCACAATGTGCCAATCATAGTTAATTTGTGGACGAACTTGGCTCTGAGCAAGTTGGACTTCGTCTTCCGCTCTTGACAATTTCATGTTCAAGTTTGTCAGCTAGGGAAATGCTAAGCGGCAGGTCGGAGAATTTGACTTGAAAGTACAAACCTCCTTCTTTGCCTTGTCTCGTGCATCCCGCACTTTCAGGATCTAAATAACAATTAGGAGAGTCTCTGGAATAATATGAATTAAGGATTCACACCTCCTCGTCGTATCCCTTAAGTTCTTTCTCTTGGGCATGCGCGACGTCGTTCAGATGGGCAATCTCCTTGGCATTATCCTTGCACTTCTCATTATTAAGTGGATTATAATAACCATTGCTCCGCTGTGCGGTGTGAAGATGCACCTTCTTCTCCAAATCCGCAACAGTACTCTGCAGCATTCTCAACTGTAGTAGATATGTAGTAGGCAAGGCCCACATCCCACATGCGAAGTTCATTTAAACCTACCTCTCTAACCAACTCTTTCTCCCTCTCCATGTGTCTCGCGGCAGCCTCCCTCAGTACGTTCTCTGTCTGCCATGTGCGTGAGTATTTAAACACACAAGCCAACAAAAATGAATGCTAACTTCAGCAGAAACCACTCGCTGAGTGGTAGTCAAGTCTTGAATAGTAGCTTCCTTGTCGAGGTTGGTGCGCCGTAGAATGTCGTTCTGGTCCCCTCGCGATTAATAAGACTGTTGAAAGACAAAGCCCCTGCTTACCTCTTCCTCTGATTCAATCAAGGTATGGCGCACTCCATCTAGTTGTGCCTGCGTGCGGTTTAACTATTCGACATCGTTCAAACCTGCGCAGTTTCGTTGGTATATGAATATGCCATCACCTCCTCTTCCTTGTCCGCCAAGTGGCTATTCAGTTGATCTATCTAGATAATCTGAGGGTTGTACACGATATCAAATAGACATTTGGACACTGTAATCACCTTGTTGACGTCGGATACTCGAATGGCGAGTGTCGAAACACTTAGGACAGCTGCAGCAAAGTCTGCGATCAAAGGGGGCATTGTTTAACGGGATGCCTTTATGATGAGCGCGAGGTAAAGCTATATAGTATATAGGCTGGATCACATGACTAGGTAATACAAAGTAGTTGTCGTTATCGTATATCAACACAATCTGTACCGTTTCTAATCACCTGTCTCACTCCCTCAAAGCATTTCTGCGAATCTTAGCCTTCTGCGATCCCGACTGAATCCATGATGGTTTACCAGCATTTTTGGTAAGGAAATGATCGCACATCCCGATTTGATCAGGGTGGGCGATATGGGCTTCGTCCAGACTTTCATTCCACACTTTGGTTATGTTCTTCCAGCCATCCTTGAAGTACCAGACCCTGTGGGGATTGGCGCCCTTGATGGCTTGCGCTGACCGCACATTGTAGAGGATGAGTAGGTCACCATTCATTGATGTCCACACCGCAGGCACCAAGACATTCAGGTTAGGTAGAGCCTTGACTTTGTGAAGTTCGTGGCAGTAAACTGTGATGAAGCGGATTCTGTGCTTTCTGGTGGGTGTCGTGTGGTCAGATGTTACCGCTTTCCAGTCAACACCCCGATGTCTGCTCTGAATCTCGGCATTGATGGTTGAGAGTAGTGATGTCGAGAGAGGCTCGGACGACGAAGGGCCAGCTGGTTGTCTTTATGTATATAATGAGTACGAGCTTGATTATAGAATAGCTGATAATACTATACTTTGATAGTTTGTTCGCGAGTGGTGCAGACAGTCCCTCTATCTTCACATGGACGGAGACCGGTGGGCGGACCCCAGAGCTATGATGTCCAGAAGACGGCTTGAGTGGACTTCGGAGTCATGAGGTTAACAATGAATATAGAGCATAGGGAAAAGGATTACTTTTGAGTCGACTGCTCGTTCATAGCCGAGGGTTCACCTTCGTCCTCATCCTCCCTTACGTCCTCAATGGTCACCTTCCTTCCCATTGACCCTGACGAGTTTTGGGAGATCGACAAAGGTACGAACACGGATGGCACTATAGGACTAATCGGAGGTCAATGCAAGCCAAAAAAATGAGAAAGCGGGTGCATTCTTACTCGGTGCCGTCCTTTAATTCGGCAAGCATGATAGCCACAAGATGAAGGGGCTTTGTCCTTTTTCGCTCGGCCTTCGACATCTTCTTCTCGAGAGTGCTGGTGGCGAAGACTGTGAAGACTTTTTCATGCATGAGCTCATACACCTGGGCCAGGACATCTGCGATACCCTCTAGCCCATGTGTCTCCTCCCTCGGACAATAGGTAAGGAGAACCTGGTGAATGGTGTCGTGAGTCGCCTCACAGACCAAGCTGCTGTCCTTGTCCTTGTCCTTGCAATTGTCCTTGTCCCTGTCCTTGTCCTTGCCCTTTGGTGTATTTGAGCTAGGGGTTGCCGTATCTTTCGACTGTGATTTGCAAAAGCTGGTAGACAATATCTAAGAGAAGAATGTTAGACCCAATTATATCGAATGAAATGGCTGGTAGACTGACATTTGGTCTTACAGGAGTTGGACTTTGGAGTCGGAATTTGAAGCGGCTTGTGTTGGCGTTGTCGGATGTCGACATCGTATTGCACGCAACAGAATTGGGTGGGAGTGGGGGTGGTGAATGTAATATTCCGGATCTCGACTGGATATCCACTATGCATATGTTGTCATCTATTGGAATACGCATCGTTATCAATAATTATGTGCATGTACATGTTCCTGTCTCAACGTGTCGACTGTGTCTCGATGGAATCTTGCAATCTCACCCCTCATCACTAGATCTTCAACATGTACTGTAGTAGTGAATATACGTTGTGATCTGTAAGTAGATCAAGCTAAAATGCGAGGGTCCGCCTCCGGCAGGACAAGTCCATGTGACACCCGGGTGAGGTAATGTGTGAATAAATAAGTCCGAAGTGACGAACGTGAAGTAATGATTTCCGATGGCTTCGATCGGACTCGGATATCTTCGGATGTATGACGGATGTTTCAGATGTAGTACAGATAGTTCGGGTGAAGAATGGATGGCTCGGCTTCGGAAGATACGGTAAGGAAGGCAGGAGAATGATAAGGACGGCAGGAGAAAGCGACGACGGATGTTTACTCGGACTCGGGTGATAAAGGAATCGGACGACGGAGATGGAACGAAGGCTTCGGATGGTTTCTCTTAGACTCTAACTCGAAAATGGGGGAAAACTGACTTCTTTTTCTAGCTACGAGTACATGAGTATTTTGTAGGTATGATGAATATCAAATGTAAGTAAGATCGGGACTATGAACCGATAAAGAAAGAGGAATGGGGGTAGAGATGTCAAGCTTTTTAGAGTGTGAAACAAGAAACGATGTCGAGTCAGTCCAAAGACTTTGAATCGTTACCAGGTACGTCCTAGATGAATGTCGGTCCGAGGGCCTTTGATCCGTTATCACGCGCGGCCGATGAATATTGGTCCGAAGTCCTTTAATCCAATATCACGTGCAGCCAAGATGAATCCGTGACGGCCGAGTCATGTGCATACGAGCCCAAGTAATTGACAGGGGTTTGATAGGAGATAGCAGTGGAATGTTTTACAACGGACGGAAGGGTACAACCCTTACAGTACACGAGGTTCTCCCTGATTTTTCTCACTGATCACCGCTGTGAATGCTGCAGCAGTCCGGTGGTGTACCATCAATGGGACTAATATATTGTTTTCTGAATTATTATATGTATATGTATAAGTACTAAAGAATGTCGATAAGTAATCTAATCCGATCATATCTTTGTACCGTAAGAGTCATGTGAACTCAGGCCAAAGTCATGTGCGAATATGGATCCCCCTGTTCTCACATCGTTAACTATGTTGGGACATTTTGGTGGTCCTTGTGCCCCCTGTCCCCTGTCCCCTTTCTCTATTCTTTCTTCACCTCACCTATACTATTATGCGCCGCACTTATATACCCTTATCCCTCTTCTTACAACTATGCTCGACAGGTATCAAGCCCAGTCTTGTTTTCACCCCCACCCTTCCGCTTTGCCTTCTCATTCATTTCATCTCTTCACATTCCATTTCATTCTCTTCCACTTAACTTCGACCGACTCTACGTTGCATTACCCATAGTCTACGTCTCCTGTACTCCATACATCCATATACACTAGCTTGAGCTAGGCGTGTCTCTTAGTCCCTCTCGGGATCTAGGTGCCTCATGACGCTTCAGGATCTCATCTTTCGGTGTCTCCTTCATGTTCTGGGGCAGCTCGAGCGAGAGATCTAGCACTTGGCGGCCACGAATATCACTTATTTGCATTGTCCCAACAAGGTGTATAGATTGTTATGGTTCCACGGGAGGCGGTAGTTTGCTTCGAAGTGCTAGATAACTTCAATCTATATTTGTACGACGTAGACTGATGATGATGCTGCTCATAGCTATCATTCAACACGACTGCTCCAAAGAGTGAGAAATTGGCAACCTTGTTTGTGTGGGCCATGGGCCCCTTTACGCTCGTAATCAATGCCAATATATATCATACACATTTATTCAGTAGATTCAACAGGAGAGAAGTCCCCATGTTCTTGGGAAGCACAAATGTCGGACTGTCTAACCATCCATACCTGGTCGTAGGCATTAAGCGGCAAACCTGCCACAAAATCTTTCGAGGTGCTTGGCTCAGCGTTGTCCCAAACGTGTACATGTGGGTAGCAACCTCGTTTGTCCTGTGACGCTTGTCGCCGCCTCAGGTAGAGAGAATCGAAGGCTTGCAGCCAACATCCAACAACCTGAGCCCTCCAAACAGGCCTTCACATCCGAAATGTCGGCCCGGCTGAATGCATTTCTGAGCCCATGCACTCCTCTCCGTCAGATTCATCGCTGGACATCCCATCAACACCTAGATGATTCAGCAAGGCTATGTGCTTGTGGAGGCGATGATCATGCAACGCAGTCTCGTGACGCTGGGTGAAGAGCTGGCAAGAATGAGAAAAATGTCAATGAAATCAGTGTCAATTAAGCATTACCGTCCTCTTTCTCATCTTCCTGCGCTTCTGAATAAAGCTGTTCTGTTGTTCCCTCTTCGATTTCTTGGAAAGCTTATACTCCTGTTTGAGGGTTTTCAACCGCGTGAAGAATGCAGTCCACACCATCTGCCGGTCCAGTTCCACGCCGGTGAACACCTCGAACACGTGGACAAATACATTGGCTGCAGATGTGTTCCAAAGGCTCCTCGGTGGGCCAATCAAGTCAATTCTGAAATCATCCACAGTGCAGCAATCACCGCCATCACCGTCATTGCCGCCGCATAATTTGGCAAACCTCTCGGTGTCGTCGGCACCAACGGACGTTAGAGCCTCCCCCCCGCCTGCCTCTCCCATCCGAAGGAGAATAGCTAAATAACCTTGAACACTCTTCTAATGAATAACGTCAACTTTCTTGATTCGTTGTGACAAACTGACATGGCGTACCGCGAGAACAAGGGTTTCCACCGCTCTACGCTTTGGCAGACCAGGCTTCTTCGTATCTGGGGAAGCGAGCTTGGACGGCATAGTACTTTGTCTAGCGTTGGCTATCATCGTCGAGATGGTTTCATGCAAAGATTGCACTTCCTCCAGTACCTCTTGGTTCCCTTCCACGACTATGTCCACTTTGTCGGATAAGGCACCGTACTTATTTGACAATTCTTTGATCTCTTCATTAAGCTTGGTATCCTGTTCGGACCGAAAATTGTCCTCCTATGGAATCAATGTCAGCGTTTAAAAGTCATGCAATCATTTATTGACCTTCTTCACTTCGTCTAGGAATGAGTGGTAATCCGATGGGTTGGCACTAATGGAAACACTCCGTCCTAAAGGTGTACCCGAAGAGGGTCCTTGGGTTGGCCGGCTCCTGTCACTTGAGGAATGCCTCGGGAAGGGCTTCGGGTTTGATAAAGCCTCAGAGGTGGCTTGTTCAACGGTAGGCAATGCCTCTAGATGCTATTCCCATGCTTTGTAACTCTAGCATAAACAAAGCGATGTTAAGGCTTACCTCAGGTCTCTGACGAACTTGGCTTGTACCGTCTTCGAGGACCCACTCCATTGATGCTGTTCCCATGCCATACCCTTCGGATATGAGAGGATCAGCCCAAAAGCCTTGGGCTTGTTCCATTTGGACATGGGTGTCCTTGTCGGCTTGATTGACTTGAGGCCTAAAGACAGCCTGGTCGAATGTCTCACCCCCGTATGATGGGAGAGTCTTTAAGTTGCGGTACCCTGATGCACTCACTAATTCTAGGAATTAGTATCATAGGAATGGGGCATAGAAGAGGATATATACACACTTTGAGGGCGCCGCTCAGCGCCGTCTCCCTGTTTTGGTTGTTCCATTGATGCTGTTCCCATGCCATAGCCTTCGGATAGAAGAGAGTCGACCAAAACACCTCGAGCTCGCATTTGTTCGGTCTGCGCATGGATGTCCTCGTTGGTTCCTCGGTTGACTTGAACCCTAAATACAGCCTGGACAGATGTACCGCCCCTGTGCGATGGGGGGGTGTCCAGCTTGCTGTATACAGAAGTACTGTCTAATTCTGGGCATCAGTACGGCAGGGAGGAGGAAATAATATAGGAGAGGAAATACCCACTTCGAGGCTGTTGCTCGGCACCGTCTCCCCGTTTTGTCCTAACCAGAGACCTTGTGGATAAATGTGAAGGGTGGCGGAGTGACTGTTCGCTACTACTCCGGCGGCTGCTAGCATGCGACGTTGGTGGTGGTTCGACCTCAGGCGAAGTCTGGGCCGAAACTACTGTTGTCTCTTGACTTTGAAGACCAGGAACGCGGTTAACGATGGCGAAGCATGCACCTTTGGAATATGAGAATACTGATGGTTGAAATTGGAACAAAGGAACAGACTTTGACTAGATAGCAGTCCGCCGGGCCTTGCAAGCGCAAAAAGACGTGGATCGAGCTGCACCAGGGCTACAATGGACATCAATAGAGATCGTGTTCGTCGTATAGGTGAGCTGAGGTAGATATGTGTCTGAACTTACTTCGTCTCTTCTGCCGTGCCCTTGGCTCGAATCAGGCTCGAATCATTGCGCAACGGCACAGATAATGCCACGGGCAACTTGCAATATAATGGCACTGATAATGCTATGAACGACTTGCGATATAATTTAACCCTTATTTCCCGGTTGCCTCACGAGGTTATCAGGAATATTGTCTCCTTGGTCCCTGTACAGAGGCCGCAGGGATGGTCGTGTACACATGTTGATGGTCATGCCTGATCAGGGGATCTGGCACTTGCAGCAATCTATGCCTGCAATATTTGACGTCGTATTTACATCTTCGAATGAGCCTAAGGGCTCACTGTTTGACACAACTATTGTGACCGTCATGATCAAGTGTAACACGTGGGTCATGCACCAAGATCTATAGCTATCTAAATACCGTACATGTATGGCAATGTGGCCGTGCATATCTTGTGTGAACTTGTAAACCTCATAATATATTATCGATACTTACGCATCAGAGCAGCCCCACCTTTCGTATTGGAGTATGGCAGTCCCTTCGTATAATCATGATCTCGACATCGATTTCTACCTGCTTCTGTCCACGGATGATGGATCCAAGCCCGTGACATGTATACAAATATCCCCCGAGCCTCATGTGTTCGTTGCAGTTGGCGAAGTGGGAGGGTGCACCAAGGTGATTGTAGCTTCTTTGATTGACTGAGACATGTCCTAATCTCGTGCTTTCCACAGATCTACAAATGCGAAAGCCCATTCAACGTGATCTCGAGTTGAAGCCCAACGCCTTCCTCAGATCTACCATGCAAACCCAAATCTCTCGCCTGGAGTCCGAGCGACCCTACCGAGCTACATGTTGGTTTTTCAAATGGAGACATAAGCACACATTGATTCTACAGAACTAAGGATCATGGTGAAGCAAGTAAATCCCTTGTTTTCTCTCGAGATTAAGGCTAATTTACTACAGTTTCAATGTACGAGTACAGTTATCCAGAGAGATACAACCGACGAAAAGCAAGAAGGTCCCGTGAATCATCTGGCATTATCTTGGAATGGGTCCATCATGGGTGCCGTCATCCACCAACGTCCGATCGTGTTTCATAGGGATTCAAATGGTAAAGGGAGGTTCAGCTCTTTGCGAAAGCGAACTGAAGAGACAATTACAGGGGCTGTGGTGAAGACGACATCTATAGACTGTGGCTCCTGCACACCTTGGCGGCTGGTGTTCTATCGACGTGGGAATTCTGACCACATGATAATTGCGATGCACCATTCGAGCGACTATAAGGCCGGAGTGATGTAAGTGCTTACGCCGTGCCATCTCCAATCCAACAATGATCTCTCATCAAGAGCCATACGCGTGCCGGCTCCACAAGATGACAGCAACGTTAAGTATAATATGCTATGGAAAATAGAGACGCAGCAAGACTTCATGTAAGCTGTCCTTTGAAAACAACTGACTCGTCATTATCATTTACAACTCTTGCTTCATACAGTCTGAGCTTCGCCATTTCTCCTGATCAATCTCGTTTCGCCATCATCTACGTGCACGGAGGCCTTGAAGTTTATTCTATCTCGTCAACCTTCATCGCCACCTGTATAGCATGGGACCCTCCGTCTGATGACGACAACTTCCCCGTGGATGTCTGCTTCATTCATAGCAACTCACTGCTCATTGGTCATTCTAGGCGCTGAAGGCTTGTCCTCGCCAACATCGACGGCATGGCCATAATGACTACAATGGTTGATCTTCGATCCGCTGGACGTCAACGAGGTGGGATTGTTTTCACGTCAATATGCCACATTGTAACTGATAGTTGTTCGACTCCAGCATTATTGTGTTTAGTAAGTCAATTAGTTCAGTATGAATATAAATTACGAGGAATTTCTAATCTGATGGTGTAGGATGCGGTGACCTCCCCTCAGGGTGAGATTTTAGTCATCATGGGTGACGGTCACCCTCGTGCTTCTAAGGGAGACATAATCTTCCTCACTACAAAGAAGAGGCTGGTCCAAGGTATGACTGTCACCTGCTATCATTTGGATAATCATGAAGGCTCACTGGAAAGTAAAAGCCGCCCCTGCCCCTGCCCCCGCCCACACCCTGGCTTCCGCTCCTGCTCCAGGGATTTTAATTACTCCCACACCAACACCCGAGCACACTTCTGCTCCCACCCCTGCACCAGCACCCGTTCCTGACCCCGCCTCCACTCCTGACCCTGCCCCTGCTCCTGCTCCTGCTCCTGCTCCTGCCCCTGCTCCAGCCCCTGCTCCCACCCCTGCTCCCACCCCTGCACCAGCACCAGTTCCTGACCCCGCCCCCGCTCCTGCTCCCACAGCCCCTCTGCCGCGTGCCGTGACCTCACCAGTTGTTGGCCAAAAAGATGCTTTCATCGGCGTCGGCGAGGACTCACGTCTTGTGGTGTCAAACACACCAACTGCGAGCTCCCTCACATATGCGCCGCCTTTGGTGCCACCGATGATTCTGGATCCCAATGGTGTTCCCATCGATAGTGTTTGTGGCGAGGGTTTACTGGTCAGGTCGCCAACTAGAGTTGCCGCTTCTCTTACACCTCCAGCCGGAGTCACATTCTCGGGTATTGATGGTCTTTCTGGTGAAGGCACAAGGACCACTGCCTTTGACGACGACGATGACAGGGCCTTGCTGGTTGCACCGACGAACGTGCCAACTCTTCCTTCTGATAGTCGGTCTATAGAGAAGGCACCATCAGAAGCAGACACCTCTGATTCTTCTTCGTCATCTCTGACAGACGTGCCAAAAGCAGCACCAATCATTTCGCTGAAGACGATCGTTACATTGGGAGTTTTGGTTGCTGTATACTCAGCCATCCATTTCACTCGAGAGACAACCACAGTGAATCATGTTTATTCCGTGGAAGCTCCCCGCGGCCCTAAGCCTGCCGCATATCCCATCATAACCAAAACAGTGACCGAGACGGCCACAGTTGTATCTCTCCCCGCCACCTCTACGTTCTTTGTGACCAAGACAACAACTGTCACCTCAACATTCATGGGTGCAAGCACGTCAACCCTTACTGCCACCGTGTTCACAACTGAGATGGTGACACTGACAGTGAGGGCAGAGACCCACAACATGACTACCTTGTATTCTACGGCATCCCGCGTTGGCACCATTCTGTACACGATCATATTCGTGTTAATATGCATAGTCCTACCTTTGGGAGGACTGGCACTAGGTCGCCCAGCTGCTAAAGAAGCGATTTATGGAGTTGCCAGGCGAGTCTGGGGGTCTTTAGGCGAATCTAATCCGAATATCCAGGCTTTCCTTATAATTTTGTGCAATTTTTTGCAGCATCACTGGAACAAGTTCATCAGGCCAGACGATGGCGATGGCGATGGCGACACAGACCTTGGTGAAGCCGTGGGGCCACTTTTCATGCCAGGGAATACACAACCCAATTGAGCTCCACCACGAAGTGGATATGTATATAAGATCATGATTATATTTGCTATTCATCATCGTCCATGTGGGGGATATGTGACGTATTACCCAATGCAGGCAATGGAACTTTTCCGTAGCGCAATATATAACTATCTACATTGACAGATGAGTAACAAGTACATATACTATACCAGTATCGCAACCACAGTGATAGTGTTCCATTGCGCCGAATACTTGTACATGAGAATTCGGATAATGCCTACAATAATGGGAGGGTACACATGTACATGTAAATGTATGCATATATGAGGATCATTGCTGAGGAATGCGAGCTCAATAAAGGGGGACTATATTCCCATGTAATACGACAAAAAATATACCAGATACTTACAATTATACCTGTATTTTTTGATAGTTGTGTGTAGGCCATGGCCATGGCTTTAACTAGAGGTAGGCATGCCCTGTAAATAACTCAACTGGCCTTTCCAGGAACTTATTGTGTTTTCGGCATAGAGAAGAAGCATGGCTATTTGAATGAAGAGGTAAATGTACATGCAGCAGAATCCTGTGGGTCCACCATAGCTACACGGCACTAATAGTTGTGGGTCCAAGATTTGATCAGATACAATTTATAATTGAGGAAGCTGTAGGTCCGCTGCAAGGGATGCTATCTAGATCCAACGTCTGTAAAACGATTGAAATACAAGGCATATATAGCCACGTCTCTGATCTAATGTATGCAAGCAAAGTCAGTTTTCCAATGCTAGAAACAGAAGATAGTACACATGCATCATAACATGGGGATTGAAGTCATGAGCTCATAGGCAAGCAACATCTCAGAGAAACAGAAGCACTCCCCACAATTTACCATGACCTGGGCGAACTCCTCAGCCGAATGCGACGTAGCACGGACACGGAGCATTTCAACCACAGTGCGCTCTGTGTATCCGCTTTGACGGAAGAATAGGGTGGCGAGATCGTTTGTATGTACATTCCTGTAGACAGAGGGATCGACGGGGTTGTAAACAAATCGTAGCTGGCTGTCGAGATCGCGCACAATATAATGGGGTGCAGGGGTTGACGATAGAATCGGGGCCACAAGCGTCATGTCATCCCTCAACGATTGGGAGGAGGATGGTTCCGATAGGGTGATAGAGTGCTTCGTTGAGCTGTGGCAAGCTCTCTCATCTATAAGCGGATAAATGTCTAGGACAACGCGAGTAATGTTATGTACTTACCATTTCCCCTCCTGAGAAGGGGACTCTTGTTTGTTGGGGGCCCCCTAGCTGCAGGTTTCTTTGAACTTGGAGAATCTGAACAAGGCACAAAAGTACAGGCAGGGATGTCTGAGATGCGACGCGCATATTTGACTCCGGTAGCAGGCGTCTGACCGACGGGCTTCTGAAATACGTTTTCCGTGGACCAGTTGGATTCTTCACTGATGGGCGCCAACACAGAATGCAATCGAAGAGGTAACTGCAGCTGCGACTTCTGGAAATGATTTGAACCAATGGCTGGGAGCACTAAACAACATGGTTAGTAACCAGACGAGAAGATGGGAGAAGGGCTCACGAATATCTTCCTCTTTCCTGGCCTTGCGTCTAGTATCACGGATTGCACTGTGGAATACATCAGCGGCATCTTCTGAGAGGATGGGATGACTTCAATCTTGTTGATCCTTTGAATTGCCACCATCGTTGGAAAGAATCAGAAACACGATGGCGTCAGCCAGAGTCCAGGTAAGACGGAATACGACACGATGCGCCCTGTCTCGGGGGGACTCCTTCACGGAGGAAGGGAGATCTCTAGAGACATGTTGAATGAAAATGGATTTGGAGAGTACGCTAGCCACTCACCGATAATTAGCGAGGATCACATTCCTAAGCTCGCTGTTACTTTCCACCTTCAACATCGTGAGCGATGATGTGGGAAGGCTGAGGGAGATCGGCCTTGATGATGGTGGAATGCGATATCATAATTAAAAGATAATTGCAAGAGGCACTAAATGAATCTCAGCGGCACTCAAACTTCTGACACTCAATCGTTGAAGTGAAAATGGTTGGCGTTGTTACACATTTGTGATAGTTGGAGTTGAAGCCTCATCTCGATCTGGGTATTGAGAACGCACCTACAGCTTAATTGGAAAAATCACGGTATTGCACACAGCAATACATCTTAACGTTGCACACCCGACGGACCAGCGCGAACAGAATATATCTAAACTGAAGGTCTGGTCATCTGGAACTTGTCGTATATAGATTCCTGTATACGTATAGTACATGCGATAGCGCCAGGACTAGGGGTATCTGTCCTAGAAGCAACTTGTCCTTTAAGCGCTTGAGCCCTCACACACGTAGGAATGACCAGTCGCATAGACACAAATCATGTCTACCCTATTCAAATACATAGCTATGGATAGGATCACGCGAAGTTTGTCCGACGGAATGAGGGATGCGCACTGGGATATCATATGAGGGAAAGAGAAAGGGCGCCAATGCTTGATTCTTGGTGATAGGTAGACATGGATACGATGAGTCGAAGCTGTGATGGAGGCAGCGTTATAAAGCGGGATGTTGGGTGGGAGGCGAATAAACGGGAACAAAAAGGAGACGGGGAGGAGTTGAAAGGGACGAAGGGAAGGAGCAACGAAGGAAGGGTAGGTGGAAACGGAACGAGGGGAACAGAATGGATGGACGAACCACGCGGCAGGCCTGTGACCTGCATTTGTGTCCTAACTCACAACATCGTCGGATAGAGTTAGATTAGTAGAACGGAAGGGCGAGCCTACCATTAAATGCATTTCATTTGTCCATGTGTTGTCGAACAAACGGAGAGAAAGTTACATATTATTAGGACAGAAGTCATCACGCCTTCCCCATTCTCTCCACCACCAAGCAAATAGTGAGCTCTTTCTCTCCTTATGACTCTTTTCTAAATGAGGACTGCTTCGCATATAGATCCCACGGATATTCTAAATACCATCGCCAAGTGTAATCTGAAGATAAGATAAAAGAAAATAAGAATTCCATCGGAATACCCTCGCTGAGGATGATAAGATGGCAATATGATTATCTCCTGCCAATCATCTTGCGCAAAAATCAGAAGATATCCTAATTTTCATCATCGAGGGTAATCAGAAAATAGCTGGAAGATATCCACATTATCTTCCTCAATAACTTCTAGTTGCCATCTCAGATGGTTTTCTGATTGTCTCCCCTGATGTAAGTGTGAATATATTTTATATTGTAAGGGTTGTACCCTTCCGTTCGTTGTAAAACATTCTGCTCCTATCTCCTATCAAACCCCTGTCAATTACTTGGGCTCGTACGCACATGACTTGGCCGTCACGGATTCATCTCGGCCGCACGTGATATCGGATTAAAGGACTTCGGACCAATATTCATCGGCCGCGCGTGATAACGGATCAAAGGCCCTTGGACCGACATTCATCTCGGACGTACCTGGTATCGATTCAAATTCTTCGGACCGACTCGACATCGTTTCTTGTTTCATACTCTAAAAACTTGACATCTCTAACCCCATTCCTCTTTCTTTATCGATTCATAGTCCCGATCTTACTTACATTTGATATTCATCATACCTACAAAATACTCATGTACTCGTAGCTAGACAAAAAAAGTCAGTTTTCCACCATTTTCGAGTTAGAGTCTAAGAGAAACCATCTGAAGCCTTCGTTCCATCTCCGTCGTCCGATTCCTTTATCACCCGAGTCCAAGTAAACATCCGTCGTCGCTTTCTCCTGCTGTCCTTATCATTCTCCTGCCTTCCTTACCATATCTTCCGAAGCTGAGCCATCCATTCTTCACCCGAACTATCTGTACTACATCTGAAACATCCGTCATACATCTGAAGATATCTGAGTCCGATCGAAGCCATCGGAAATTCATTACTTCACGTTCGTCACTTCGGACTTATCTATTCACATGTTACCTCACCCGGGTGTCACATGGACTTGTCCTGCCGGAGGCGGACCCTCGCATTTTAGCTTGATCTACTTACAGATCACAACGTATATTCACTACTACAATATGTTAATTACATTTACTTCTCATTTCCGCTGTAGATGTAAATAGGAATTTATTTGAACTAATAACTAAGCTATCATCTAAATTTCCTCTGTGAGGTTATTGGCTTATCCCCGCAGTGCAAGGCCGATGGGAAGCTGGTGGCCAATCCGCCTCTGGAAATGGACACTGTATTGACAGGCAATGTCGCAGAAGAATAGGAGCCCCTGCTCTGGATCCATGTTGGAGTACTTTAGTGACTGAAGTAACACCCAGTCAACATTTTTCTGCTGTTCACCTCTGTAGAGGTCGGCGACACTGCCTGGGGTGAAGCATCCATGCCGGGGGCAGGTGATCGCCACAATGCCATTAATATTGCATGTTTTGGAGTACAGAAGAGTGTTCTCTATCGCTCGAAAGCTGTTCTCGCAAGGTGCTTTCTGTCTCTCAGTTAGTTGCGGTTGGGACGGTCAAGCTGCTACACACTGTCTTGATATTCTCTGCTGCCCGCAAAAACTCGGTATACTCTTCACAACGTGGTAACATGCTTGACCCAGGCAATAGCCATACATCCTTGTCTCCAGTGGATTGTCGGATATGGTCGGCCTTGAAGTTTCTGTCGGCCATGAGCATTCAGCGGTACACCCATCTATGCAACAATTTGTCTAATTACGATTGTGAAACTAACCACATTACGCATTTGTTTTCATCGTCTTTCCAGTTGTCGGGCAGGTTCACGCCTGGTTGTGGACAACATGGACAAAACGGCGCAAGCTCGGCTGTGCGAACATCGCCGATGGCACTGCCATCACTCTTGCCAGTCTTGCCGCCCCATTTCAGTTTCTTGAGCCATCGCCAGCATCGTGACAAGCGCCAGAGTTCCGCATATCGCTCAATGACTATCTGAGGTGCCAAGGGCTCAGTCTTTCGCCTCAGATGCTGATGTCTTACACTCCAGATTGGCCAAGCGGAAGTCCTCCAGAACGTCAAAGGTGAACATAGTCTTGAATATGGTGAAGCTTGCTGGCATCAGTCGCATCCGTACGGCACCAGCGATCCTCTCTTGTGGGCCCCTACACCCACATTGTATGTATGGCAACGAGTGAAGACCATTCGTGTGGACGAATAAAACATATGGATTTTGGTCAGGATCCATACTGGGAGCAATTGGGTGGTCAATTGGCGCCTCGGGAAGACTGGCCTCGGCGCCGTCCTGGTCCTCTTCTCCACCGTGTGCATGCCTAGCTTCCTCTTTCTCAAGCTCTTCAATGATTTCGTCAATGTCAAAGCGCTCCTCCACCCCTCCGTCGCGCTGCTCGACGGTAACGTCGGCGCCCGCTCGCCCGTCGCGGTATGGGTCTTCTTCTCCCACTTCTTCAACTACATCCTCCTCTTCATCCAGGCTATCACATGTGTCCTGCAACCTGGAGTGTTCGTCCGCTTTGTGCTTCAGCCACTCGCATCGCCGATCTGTCTTACCGTGATCGACGATCACGCACACGCCGACCTCCCAGAGGCTACCTGGATGAAAGTATTTGCCAGTCCATTTCTGGATCCGATGAAAGGGCATTTCTAGGTGTGCATTTCGCATACATTTGCGACAAAACATTGTTCTGTGGTGACATTCCTTGCAACACCAACTTGCTTTTCTGTGCTCACATGCACAGTGCGTGCTAAGGAAGGCCTCATGCTCCATCAAAGCATTCATTACAATGCCGGCACGTGCGACAAATTCCTCCAAATAGTCACGTTGGCTCTATTGCAATTCTCTTTGTCTAGCTTTGACAATAGTGCATGAATTAATACGCTCACCTTCATCTTCGACACAGCTGATACTGCGATTTGTTCGTCCTCCGGGTATTCCTGGTCAAGTACCATTGGTGTTGCCCCGTTGGGGACAACAGTCGGTGCACTTGTGGCAAACCGAATTCCACTATCCTGATGTGGGACATGATCGTACGCGGTGTATTCATGCTCAGTGCCATCAACAGAATCAGTCTCGAATTGAGTTGTTGCCCAAGTGGACTGAGAAAGCCTCGGATGGTCGAGATCCAACACTCGTTGGCGCTTTCTGGGAGGCATACTGTTGGGGAGCAAGCAACCTTCTTGTAACGTTCACGCGTGTAATAAGTGACAGCTGTGATGCATGGTGGCACACCTCGCGGTCAGGGCATGGTGCCATATGGTGTGCCTCATTGTGAATGCATGCATAAAGATGGGAAGTGTGGGTATTCATCACTCCGACTTTCACCCACTTTCACAATGGTGACATCCACACAACTAGTGAAATACAATCAAGGGGAGAGAGCGGTTCTGAAATTGTGGAAGCCAGGCTACCTCACAGCGAAGACAACCTCAGAGCGCAAGGAAGCCTTTGCTGTAACTGCGTCAAAACTGTTTAATCACTGGATTGCACAAATGAAGACAGATGCGGAGAGGAAGAAGGGTTTTAGTAAGGAAGAGAAAGAACGGAGGGAGAGGGTGAATGTCATGGTTATCCTCGATCAGATGGGTATCTAAATGTCACCCCTTGCAAACTAGGAACTCCTTGTGTGGGTTAGGAATAACTGGCGTGCCAAAAGACATCGCAAAAAGGTAGCCGATGATGGCGGTCGGCTGCACCACATTGGCTACTGAATGGTGCTACCAAGAATGGATGGTTACAAGGAGCGCATTGAGGAGTATGCCAATCAATACTTGGAGGCCAGCGTGCTCAGTGAATTAGAAAAGGCGAAATCAGCATACGTGGAGGGTCATTCGCTCACTGAAAACATTGGTGAGATGGCGCAAGAGGAGGAACCAGACTGGGTGGATGTTGAGGCCAGGATACGGAGAGCAGCCACAAAGAGAAATACACTTGGATACCGAAGCATGGCGATGCGGCAGATTTACTTTGCCATGGAACCATTGGAACGCGATGCGGTGAAGGAGGAGATGGCAAAGCTTCAGGCGGAGAGAAATTCTGAGCCAGCGCGATGATAGTAAGTGATCGACGGCATTGACCGCGGAATGACCAGCATTGACCTTTAATAGATATGCGATGCTCGGTGCACTGAAGGCGTTGGATGCAAATTGCGGCGACATGTTCAAGAAGTTTGGAATGCTCACATACAGTATCGCCATATTCCTAGACCCCGACGGAAACCTGAAGTTCACAAGGTACTGTGTTTCAGATCCCATCGCTTCAACACCGATCTAACCTTTGGCTAGTGCGGACACAGGTCGGCTTATCTTTAAGGACAATTTAATCAAAGACAAGCGACTCGAGAAGCAAGTGTGGTACCATTTTACACAGCAAGTCGTGGCACTGAACAAAAAGAGATTTGGGAAGGCAGATGATCCCACCGCTGGAGACAATGATATCCCAGTTGACGCATTGGACAGCCGAGTCCAACTGTCCAAAAATGCCGACGGTACACTGATACTACCATCGCGTATTGTCGGCAATGTGCCTTTACATTCAAAGATTGTCAAGCAAACACTGCGACTCTTTCTCAATGCCCATTACTGTGAGTAGAAACATTGTTAGCCGTTGGTGGCTGACACCGATGTTGCCGATAGTCCTCGCTTCGGGCCAACAAGACACGAAGGTGCCATGGATAGTGCTAAGTCAGCATTGCAAAGAAGCGGTCGCGGCCGACTATCTCCCAACTACCCCGATGTTCACCTTCGGGCAACCACATAACATGGTTGCAGAACTAGTGAATGAGTGGTATGACATACTGCTTGCTAAGCAGGAGATAGAACAACTGTTCAAATTCAGGGCGTATTACAATGCAAAGGAAAAGCAGATAATGCCAGCAAGGTACAGTGCCGACCGGTTGGTACGCACTCGACCGGTCAAGATCCCTGCACCCATCCGATGGAAGGTCAAGGCAATGAACGCCATTACAAGTGATCAGTCAACCACAGTCATAAACAATAGTCCACCACAACCATTGACAGGTGATCGGTCTGTCCGCGTGGCAAGCGAGGCAAGCGACATGCTACCCACTGTGCCACCACCTGGAAGGGCGCGATTATCTCGCAACACATCCAGGCATGTGATTGTCAGTGACAATGGGACTCATTCAGGATCGCCCGCACTGAGTGTCCTGACACAAAGTGAATCACCACTGCTGACACCCGTGTCTCCTCTGAGGAAGGTTAAGAAGGGAGGAAAGGCGAAGCCTGGCAAAAAAAGATTGAAGGGAGCAAGAGCTGATGTATCAGCATCACTCGCCACTGAGCCGATTGCTATTCAACCGAAGCCTCGCAGACTTCAACACCCAGCCACAGGAGGAACAAATAAAGAGTTACAATATCCACCAGTACGTTCAAACACAGCCGGCCGCATTACCGATCGGTCTGAGGTGCTTGAAATCAACAGTCCCCAGCATACCCATACACTTACAACCCAGCCGAGTGCAACTGCACGGAAGAGAGTGACAGAGGAAGAGAGGCTTGCACAGGATGCAGAGCGGTATCGGACAGCCGAGGGCAGCAAGCGGCAGTCCAAGAAGTCGATTTGGACACTTAATCTCTAATCTTTCTGATGCGAATTCCAAGCGACCAAAGATGTATTATATTAGAACGATGAACATATTATATTAGAACAAAAAAAAATGATATTAGAATAAAAAGTCTGCATTCTACTTCTTCAAGCGCTTTGTGTTAGTCACCGCACCGCTGGTAGCCTTTCGCTTGGCCGCCTTGCTATCATCAGGCACGGGAGTCCGAGACGTCGAGCGAGTTGACCGATGAAGGGGCTCTGTCGGTGTTGCTGACCGTGCTCTTGTCATCCGCGGGGGAGGTACTTGAAGCTGAGCAAGAGCATGGCTCAGGTTTGCAAGGGCGGTGTTGGCATGTGGTGTTGGCTCTTGCACCGTGACAATCAGTGCCACCACAGTGGGCGACGAGGCGAGATCCATGTTCATGTCCTCACTGGCGGCTCGTATCTGTGATGGAGCTGGAGGCAAAGAAGAGGTCGGCAAATTGTGCGCCAATGACAGTGAATGAGTTGGAGACGGTGAATGTGGTGGTGGAGTCGAAGGGGATGCGGGGGCTTGTGATGGTTCCTGTTTGAATTTCCTGTTGGAGGCTCTCTTGGCAAACACGTACTGTAATGATCGTATGCTGCTCTGTCAGTCATGCAGGTGCCACAGAAAATACACTTACCATCTTCTTTCGGTTCTCCATGAACCAAGTCAACCCCGTGCCGGCAGCGACGTGGGCAAGCAGCTGACGCTGCAGCTCGGTGAAAGTGTTGGTGACAGCCTGCTGGAAGGACACATCATATGTGATGATAGCGGACATGATGTTGAAGTGACGAGGGGTGGTGTCGGCTGAGCGTGCTGGTGGTGCGAAGGGAAGTTGTTGAAGAAAAGTTTTGATGTGACAGATGAACCATTCGCAGATCACAAGATCACTGCACTCACGGTCATGTGACATTGTTGATCAGCCGAATCGTTATCGGCTCTTCATCGACCACCACTACCGCCAATATGCAGAACAACAACCACACTGTCCGAGCAGAATCAACATTCGCCCTACGAGATGAAATGACAAATGAAAGAATGGAGGTTCCATCGGCCCTCCTTGACTTGATCCAATATGAATATGAGAAGGAGAAGATAAAGGCATCAATGGAACCAGACATGACGAATGATGACGAGGTACATGCTGTTAGCGGTGGATGCAAAAGATGATTTGACTCAATTCATTGAGGTGTAGCTTTCCCCGATTCACGGGGATACATCGTTCATTGGCGAGCATGAGATCCAGGTGCCGGCAAACCCGGTATGACACCGGTGTACCGACAGATAATAGCCACTAACGATGATTAGTCTCTCACAAAGTCACAAATCACCGAGCTCCATGCATCAATCAAGGCAGCACAGGAGCGTTGGGGCATATCCTACAAGGATGCTGCTCACCGGCTCTATCTTCAAAAGATGGCGAAAGTTCAGGCGGAGATGGCTGAGGTTGAGCGACTCAAGCGGATGATTATCCGAGTTCGTTGGTTAATCAGTGAGACAAACCGACGGCACTGAGGCCGGGCGGGGCAGTACTTAGTTTTGAACAATATTTTTGTAGTTGGTCAAATATAAAATGGAACATCAATGGAAAGCCGACCTTTACGAGAATTGACTGACAGAGCCGCCATAGTAGCCGATGTGCTCACACAATGACAAAGTCACTAGTCACCCACACTGGAGGACCGACATGCAGGTGCCTTGCCTGCTATCATATACTTTATCATAGGCCATGCCGGCCACTCATTGGCTGAAGGCCTCAGCCTGTTTCGCACAATGTCGGCCTGCACCAATAAGTCACTGATTTGGTTTGAGTATCATGTAACAGTACAGACAGTACACACCTGCTGCTCACCGGGTGAACACGTCGGCCCATTCTGGCTAAACATCGGCCTGCACTGGACATCTGAAGTGCCAAGGTTTTGGACTTGCCCTTGGATACTATGCAATCGGACGTGCCGGCTACTCACCAGCTGAAAGCGTCACCCAGTTTTGCAAAATGTCGGCCTACACCAGACGTCCGCTGTAGCAACATTTTGAACCCGGAATTATATACTACACCATAGGACATGCCGGCTACTCACCAGCTAGAAACGTCGGCTCGTTTCCCAAAACGTCGGCCTGTACTGAATTGCCGATGTGGTGATGTTTAGCCTCAATCGGCTAGTGCTTTGGTCTAAGTATCATGTATAACAGTACAGTACATATCTGCTACTCACCAGCTGATAACGTCGGCCTGCACCAGATGTCCGACATACCAATGTTTTGCTTCTTTGGCCCAATTTTTCTACTGATAGCATGCCAGTATGTCTCGGCTACATGCTGGCTCAAACCATCAGCCTCAATAGCAAACAATCAGCTTACATCAGCTGTCCGATGCTGGACCAATTCACTGACATTTTAGCCCCGCTGCATCAGTGTACCTGTATAGGAAAGATTGGAAACAATGTAGCTACTTCTCTGGCCATTCTACTGCATTCTACTGTATTGCCGGTCAATCTCTCGGGCCTTCCGATGTGTGAGCTGCTCCGCGCGGATGGTTCTTATTGTATACATTGTAGACTTACCAAATTGGGCAATTTCCACTGGACTCCGCGCGGACTGTTCCTATCAATACAATGTATAACTCCGCTTTGATGTGCTTATTGGTACATTGTAACTCCGCTACCTGGGATGCCTGGATGATAGGCGACGAGGTGTGCGTGTGAACGTTGAGATGTGCATGTGGTGACCTATGCGCAATGGTTGGAGTGTTGGAGGTCGTGGGAGGGACTAGTGGTAGCAGTGGGACAGTTCAGGGTATTCTGAGAGGGAGGGAAGGGAGGGTGGTGTTGGTAGGGGATGGCCACTGGTGTTGTTGAATGTGCAGAGGAGGGTTGGTTGAGGAGCGACGACTGATAATGCACAGTGCTGCGAGCAAGGGAGGGAAGGGCCAGAGTGAGTGTGTGGAAGGGGATGCCAGCTGTAGACGAGCGATGCTTGAACAGTGATAGCGACTGCTGTGAGTCTTGTGTTGATGGGTGTCATCAGGCGAGCATCCAATGAGCTAGAAACAGGTAAGCATCCGAATTTGGCCTTGAGTGAACAGCTACTCACTTTCGTTTACTAATGTCCTCCTCACCCATTCCGCAAGTGCATGGTGTTGTCCTCGCTCTCTGCGACACTTCTAACCACTTCTGGTTTCTGGGCACATCGAAAAGCAGCGCATGGGATGGGCTGGTGCTGCAGTATGTAAGATCGTTAGAACGTGAGAGTCGTCCAGTGTAACTGAGGGTACTTAGATTGAACTTATTGAATGAACTTACTACTAAGAAGTTGAGAAGTTAGTGACAGTGACAGGTTCTGCCAGACGACAAGCTTTTAGAAACAACACATACAAATAAGCAGCCTCACCGAAGGACAGTGCCTCTACCATTGAGGCTGTGTGTTTTAAGGTGAAAGAATGCTACATTTAAGAATTAAATATACCAAAGACAATGCACATATAATATATAATGCCAGAAATCAATATTAAGTGTGTAATGACCACTTCAGTGCTGGGACGTGAGACAGGAGTAAGTCATGTGACTTGAAGTGATCAAAATTCAGTGTGTCGCGTCAATGATTACTCGCGCTCTCAACATGTCCGAGTACGTAGAACTTGTTTTCTCATGCATGCTCGCACAGCATTGGTTTGACGCAAAGAAGGAAACCTCAGACTTACTGCTACGCAACATCTATATCGACGCAACCAAATCTGAGCAACAATGGTCCCAAGCTCATCCTCTTGCGAAGCAGGGACTACCATATCCTTTGGCTCCATGTTCAAAAGTAAAACATGGTCCTTGCTTTGCTCAAGGACTTGTGTACCCGCCAATGGCCTGCCCAATTGCGGATGCTGCCTTCCACCTAGTCGGTGTTCATTTTAATCCGAGGAATGTCTTGCTGCAGTTCAATTCGTCTAGTTTAGATGAAGAGACTGCAGGTCAATGGTGGATGCAGGTAGGTCAGCTCAAATATGACCAATACATGTCACTAACTGTCTTGAACTTAGGTGCAAATGCTCACCCACACCATCCTCCAGGTTCACGATGCAGCTCAATGGGGAAAGAGCATCTCCAAGGTTGACAAGTCGGTCAGCTACCTGTCCATTCCTCCGTTACTATGCTAATGCTAACAGATTATATTGTACCCAGAAACGAGGCTTCAAGATAGGCATGGCATTGGACTTCGGCGACTATGTTATGGCGTTCCTCACAATGGACAATTTATTTCGGGTGTGTATTCATACTGCTGAGCGATAATTCTTTGCTTACTTTTCTCTTTGTAGGTGTTCTACACACGCAATAGAGAGACACTCCCTGCTCCACTGTTTGATATCTACTATGACTTTGAACAGTCGCTCAAGTTGATCATTGACTGGGCAGAAGCCCAAGAAAATGATGACCATAGTGGTCTAGCTGCTGAAGCCATTCGCAAGGCAGCGGGAACCTTCGTTGGAATTGGTGTCTACACCATTTCTGAAATCATGCACCGGGCAGGTATGCTTGTCATTCAACAGCTCGTCCACTATACTCATGGATCCCTTGTTGATCAGGATTGCTACCTATATTAACAGAGAAGGAGGTATTTGATGACCCCTCTCGTTTTGCCCGCTTGATTGAGGCATTTTATTGTCACGCCGCTCGTGCCCATGAAGAAGTCTGGTAAGTGCCTAAGTACCTCTCCTCTTCAGTGTGATTCACCCATGATTGTCCAGGGCCCTCATCAAACCTTTCTTGCACAGCAACTTCTTTATTGCAGTGCAAAATGAGGACCGTCTCTTTTACATGAAATGGCTTGCAGTCCATGGCAAGGACCGTACATGGATTTCGAAGCGGCTACACATTCAGTACGAGGACCTTCTTGTGAGTCATTACTTCTTATGACAGACAACTTATGAAACTCACATCTGTTCAGGCATGGCTTGCCAATGCGTCTCAGCTGTCAGAACCATTAACTCACAGCAAAGACAATGGGTTCTTTGACCTAGTTGAACCCACGCTTTTACAGGCAGGCCTTGAGAAAGACGCCAACCTCGGTGGGCTTATATTTGGCCCAGATACTTGGGCATCCCTCAGTGGCAAAGTCTGGCAGGACGATCCACTTCGAGCTTATTTTGAACGACGGGGTAGGTGGCTAACTACTTGGATTCTCCAGTATTACTGACTGGCAATGCTCCCAAGGTATTGAGACTGCGAAGCCAAGATATCTTCATCCATCTATGGTGTCTTTCACACCATTGTATCTTCCATCCAAATCACTTCAAGGGTCCTGGGTTGAGCCTTCTCTGTACTACACTTCGGGTAAGCCACTCTGGAGCATCGTTCCCCAACTCCCATCCAATATGTTCCCAGTGGGATTCTCAGTGTAGGTATCGTCCCACTCACTGCATACCATGATCACTCATTTGGGGCAAAGTAAGACGCGCAAAGGCAAAGGCAAATGTAAAGCAAAAGGCCCACCTTAGGTCTCACCTGCACCACAAGACGAGAAACAATGGCAGCTGTTTGAGTATATCGTTAACTTCATGATTGATTACGCAGTAGGTCCTTTGGACTATTGTGGGATTGCTCATATAAGGCATAACCAGTACGCTTTTCTGTACCTACATATATTTTGGCCTCTAATATACCACCCAGGACAATCCTTTGCTGGAACGATCCTCAGGTGGATCCCTACATCTGTGATCATTTGGAGCAAGGTATTTGCCATCGGCAGCATATTCAAAAGGGCAAGCAAAAGGTGGCCAATCCTAAAGCTTTTAAGCATAAGAAGGAGGAGGAGGAGAATGTACCCCTCACAGAACCAAATCCAGCAAAGCGGTGACATCTCTCAGCAGATAAACGGCTGGCTCTCGGGCTGCTTGTCCAGGAGACTACCATGGAGGTTTGAAGTGCCTACTAAGTGAGGCTTGGCTAGTATGTATGTATATTTATGTTTAATAAGTAGTTGCAACACAGATATTGGGCTTGCATTGTCCTTGGGACTGATAGTGCGGTTACAAAGGTTTCGGAGTTTCAATTGCTAAAGCATCACTTTGCGGTTGGAGTTTCGGAGCTTCAATTGCACAAATGACATTTGCAGATCGAGTTTTTGCTTTCGGAGTTTCATTTGATCAAGCAACAGTCGCACCTTCGGAGTCTCAATTGAACAGAAGCCAGTTGCGAGTCAAGCTTTCGGGGATTCAATTGAACAGTTATCAGTCACTTGTTTCCCTTTCGGAGGTCTAATTGCACATTATCTGAGTTTCAATTGACCAATCACGAAGTTGAGTTGGCCAATAATTTTGTCCAGTGAGTCCCCTCATACTTGCAGAAGGGGGAGCGGTACACTAATATGGACTATATCTTCCTTTCGAGCATTATAGGAACGTCACTCTTCTTGGTAACCATCACCTATGACATCGCCTTGTTGGAACGACAAACCGTAAATGCGAGAACTGATCGCCTGTCAAGCTAAAACCCAATCTCGGTCTCGTATGTGGACCACGACCCCGGCATCTGTTTATATGCTCCATGGACCCTAGTGACCCATTTCCTTACTCTCGTCTTTCTCTTCGCCACTTAATACATATGATACATATGATATTCTACTTAGTTACTTGTTCTGAGTCACATTGCACTACTTATAGTTTATTTCTCGCTAGCGATCACTTCGTCTTTGCCCGTGCAAACGTGAAGTGAGTACTATGCTTTATTTTCTTATACTTCCCTTACTTACTCGCATGCGTAGCCTTAAGTTTGCTACTCTTACAGGTACATACTAATATATTATCTTTGCCCGAGCAAACGTGAACCTTAAGTTTGCTACTCTTACACGCCTGTCAATGGTACTGCAACTTCATCACATGTATGGCACAACTTCTGACATTGTTACAGCTGTCGTCTCAGGTCGAACTTCGTTTCCGTATTCCGAAGTTCCATTTGGCAGCTCACAAGGAGACTTGCCATGCACCCTTTTCTTTGAATTATACCAAATGGGTTGGTCGGACTGATGGTGAGGGTGTTGAACACATGTGGTCGTGGTTAAACAAAGTATCACATTCTGTATCCATGATGGGCCACGGTGGCCGTCAAGACACCCTGGATGATTTCTGCAACTTTTGGAACTGGTGGAAAACAGTCAACCTTGATGAGTAAGCGATTTTGTGTTAGCTATGACGCTCGCTGAGGAGATCAAACAATAGGTAATTCTCTATTAAAGAAGATGACGCTGGCCATTCCTCAGGCTCAGGTAGCGGAGTTACAATGTACCAATAAGCACATCAAAGCGGAGTTATACATTGTATTGATAGGAACAGTCCGCGCGGAGTCCAGTGGAAATTGCCCAATTTGGTAAGTCTACAATGTATACAATAAGAACCATCCGCGCGGAGCAGCTCACACATCGGAAGGCCCGAGAGATTGACCGGCAATACAGTAGAATGCAGTAGAATGGCCAGAGAAGTAGCTACATTGTTTCCAATCTTTCCTATACAGGTACACTGATGCAGCGGGGCTAAAATGTCAGTGAATTGGTCCAGCATCGGACAGCTGATGTAAGCTGATTGTTTGCTATTGAGGCTGATGGTTTGAGCCAGCATGTAGCCGAGACATACTGGCATGCTATCAGTAGAAAAATTGGGCCAAAGAAGCAAAACATTGGTATGTCGGACATCTGGTGCAGGCCGACGTTATCAGCTGGTGAGTAGCAGATATGTACTGTACTGTTATACATGATACTTAGACCAAAGCACTAGCCGATTGAGGCTAAACATCACCACATCGGCAATTCAGTACAGGCCGACGTTTTGGGAAACGAGCCGACGTTTCTAGCTGGTGAGTAGCCGGCATGTCCTATGGTGTAGTATATAATTCCGGGTCCAAAATGTTGCTACAGCGGACGTCCAGAGTAGGCCGACGTTTTGCGAAACTGGATGACGCTTTCAGCCGGTGAGTAGCAGGTATGTACTGTATTGTTATACATGATACTCAGACCAAAGCACCAGCCGATTTAGGCTAAATGTTGCCAAATTGGGCATTCAGTACAGGCCGACATTTTCCGAGATAGGCTGATGATTTTAGCCGGTGAGTAGCCAGCATGTCCTATGATGTAGTACACAGTACCAAGTCCACAATGTCGGTGCATCGGACGTCCAGTGCAGGCCGACATTTTCAGCCGGTGAGTAGTGGGCACATCCGATGGTGTGAGATATAATAAAAAGTTCCAAAGTTCAGCGCATCGGACGTCTGGTACAGGCCGACGTTTTCCGAGACAAGCCGACATTTTCAGCCGGTGAGTAGCCGGCATGTCCTATGGTGTTGTATATAATTCCGGGACCAAAATGTCGCTACAGCGGACGTCCGGTGTAGTCCGACGTTTTGTGAAACTAGATGATGCTTTCAGCCAGTGAGTAGCAGGTATGTACTGTATTGGTATACATGATACCCAGACCAAAGCTTTCCCCAATTTAGGCAAAATGTTGCCACCTCGGCTGCTCAGTATAGGCCGACATTTTGCCACATAGGCTGATGCCTTTAGCCAGCGAGTATCAGGCATGTTCTATGGTGTAGTATACAATACCAAGTTCAAAACATTGGCACAAGTAGGCAAAACATCAGCACATCAGACAACCTATTTGGGCTGACATTTTGCAATCACATCCAACTACGTCGGTCGGAGCATTTGACATGAGTTGCTGCACACCAGCTAGATAAGTACTGGGCTGGTTTCTTGTGTATCTCTTACCTTAGATTTTCCTTAGTGAGGAACACTGTTTCCTTGTTTCATATTACCTCCATCTCGTGTATTCCTTGTTTAAGAAGCTCTGGTACTATGATAGTATACTTCAGTTACCTCTCGGTGAACCAGCCAGCTCAAGTCAACATTTTTCTCCTAAACTTCCGCCTCCTCTACAGCCTCACGACCTCATGACCTCTTCTGTCTTCAGAGTACTTCCTCCACCTCACATTTCACACTTGTAACTAGCTGTGTACCTACAATAAGTATCAAAGACCTGTCTCATAATGAGAAATTGTGGTGCTTCAATGCTTATATGCCTTGCACCAGCAACACAGACCATTGTTTCAACTATAGGAAGGAAGGCAATCTGTCTGAAGGTGGTTTCAATGAAGAATCAGGTACTCAATTGTTCCAGAAAGTGGAAAAAGAAAGTGGAGCCATGTAACATGCTGAGAACACATGACAACACTGACATAGCATTCTGGCTATGTAGTCAGGGCAAGAGTATGAAAGTGATGCGAGCTACTGTAATATGAAACAAGGAAACAGTGCTCCTCACTAAGGAAAATCTAAGGTAAGAGATACACAAGAAACCAGCCCAGTACTTATCTAGCTGGTGTGCAGCAACTCATGTCAAATGCTCCGACCGACGTAGTTGGATGTGATTGCAAAATGTCAGCCCAAATAGGTTGTCTGATGTGCTGATGTTTTGCCTACTTGTGCCAATGTTTTGAACTTGGTATTGTATACTACACCATAGAACATGCCTGATACTCGCTGGCTAAAGGCATCAGCCTATGTGGCAAAATGTCGGCCTATACTGAGCAGCCGAGGTGGCAACATTTTGCCTAAATTGGGGAAAGCTTTGGTCTGGGTATCATGTATACCAATACAGTACATACCTGCTACTTACTGGATGAGAATGTTGGCCTTTTTCAGAAAGCGTCGGCCTGTCGGCCTGTACTGGACGTCCGATGTGGCGATGTTTGTGACTTGCCATTATATACTATACCATCAGACATACCTGTGTCTTACCGGCTGAAAGCTTCAGCCCGTTTTGTAACGGACATCCGATGTCACGAGTTTTTGGGCTTGATACTATGTACTATGCAATCGGACATGCCGGCTACTCACTGGCTGAAAGTGTCAGTTTGTCTTGGAAATCGTCGGCCTGTACCGGGCGTCCGATGCGCTGATGATTTGGACTTGGTATTGCATACTACATCATAGGACATGCCAGCTACTCACCAGCTGAAAATGTCGGCCTGTCTTGGAACACGTCGGCCTGTACCGGACGTCCGATGTGCCGATGGTTTGCCTAAATCGGCAGTGGCTTTATTCTGAGTATCATGTATAACAATACAGTACATACCTGCTACTCACCAGCTGAAAGTGTCAGCCTGTTTCACAAAACGTTGGCCTGTACCGGACTGCCGATGTGGCGACATTTTGCCTAAATCAGCAGTGGCTTTGTTCTGAGTGTCATGTATAACAATGTGGTACATACCTGCTACTCACTGGCTGAAAGCGTCACCCAGTTTTGCAAATTGTTGGCCTACACCAGACGTCTGCTGTGGTGACGTTTTGCACTGGGAATTATATACTACACTATAGGACATGCCGGCTACTCACCAGCTAGAAACATCGGCTTGTTTCCCACAATGTCGGCCTGTACTGAACGGCCGATGTGGCGATGTTTAGCCTAAATTGGCTGGTGCTTTGGTCTAAGTATCATGTATAACAATACAGTACATATTTGCTACTCACCGGCTGAAAACGTCGGCCTGTTTCGGAAAATGTCAGCCCGCATCAGATGTCCGACATATCAATGTTTTGCTTATTTGGGCCAATTTTTCTACTGATGCATCATCTATAGCATGCCAGTAGGTCTCGGCTACATGCTGGCTTAAACCACAGCCTCAATAGCAAACAATCAGCTTACATTGGCAGTCTGATGCTGGACCGATTCACTGACATTTTAGCCCTGCTGCATCAGTGTACCTGTATAGGAATGATTGAAAACAACCTAGCTACCTTACTAACCATTCCACAGCATTCTGCTGTATTGCCGGTCAATCTCTCGGGCCTTCCGATGTGCGAGCTGCTCCGTGCGGATGGTTCTTATTGTATACATTGTAGACTTACCATATTGGGCAATTTCCGCTGGACTCCGCGCGCACTGTTCCTATCAATACAATGTATAACTCCGCTTTGATGTGTTTATTGGTACATTGTAACTCCGCTATGTGGAATGGGTGAAAGCGCGCGCTCGTGCAGAAAGATGGAAGGAGGAGGTGCAGCTTCTGGAGGAGGAGATGCGTCGGTCTATCGCTTATTGCGAATGGAAGGTGACATACTGGGATAATGCAACGACGACAAGAAACAGACCCCCCAACTCAGCTGATTTCGCACTCTTCAAAGGAGTTCAGGCATATGCACATTGACAGGCATCATACGAGCAGTGGTGTGTTGTGATGTGGAAACAAAAGTGGGCGGCCATTCGAGCATGAGCAGCCCTTGTGCTTACTATGCAACTGGGCCAGGGGGGTAGTGAGCAGAACGACCATGCAATGGTGGTTGCTCCACCATTGGTGGTAGAATTGGACCCCAGCGACAACGAGATGGAAGAGGATGACATGGGGGATGTCGAAATTTGAGCTGATATTTCAAGTGTTCCAATGATTATAATGTGTACAGAGGAATTATAATTATAATGAGGGAGTGGACGTTCGCGGGTATATAATAATTCGCGGGTAATAATTCGCGGGGTGGGAGCAGCAGTGAGGTCACCTGCATTAAAATGTGGACGTTCGCGGGTACATAATAATTCGCAGGGTGGGAGCAGCAGTGAGGTTGCCTGCATTAAAATGTGGACGTCCGCGGGTACATAATAATTCACTGGGTGGGCATTAAAATGTGGTTGCTCAAGGGGGAAAGGATCTGAGGTTCACATTATAATGAGGCCTGATGGTATATTATAATGTATGGAGGGGGGGTCTAGCGTAGTGGTGTATTTTAATGCGTGTGTCTGGCAAATCCATGGCGTATTATTATTTGACTACATGGACTGTTGTTGTAATGCAGTCCTCGTTTTCAGCCTTTAATTTATGTCAATTGAAATATCGGGGTGCTTAACTGAGAGCTTCAGAGCCCGAGATCTTAAATTTGGAAAGCTTAACACTTTTACCCCTATCTATGCGCCAGTGTCTGCTACCTTCCTAATCCGAAAATTCAGCTTCGTCGCTTTTGACTGCCACCATGAAGCTACCCACCTTGTCCTCAAACGCAGGACGATCCTTGCTACCGTTCATGCGACCTCGGGCATCACGTCTTATGGCCAGTGTAGCAGCCACATGGAAGCAGAATGTCACAAATTACATTGGTCAGGGGGTCGATTTCCCATTCAAAGCAGAAGGACGAGACTTGCCCGATGAGAAGAGGTACGGCCAGGCTCAACTGGAGTTGGGAGAACGTATTGGCTACGACCAACGATACACGATCACTCGTATGCTCAATTTGGGAGGCCATTCTAGCACCTGGCTTGCGTGGAACCAAGTGTGAGTCAGTTGTAAATCCAACGTTTGCGTGTATATTGATTCGAAAGATTAGACTCAACAAATATGTGGCCGTTAAGGTCCTGAGCAGCTACTCGACTAAACTGCATGAACGTCGGCTTCTCTGGGAGGAAGAGGCCCTCAAACGCCTTACATTCCCCTCCACGTCAGAGAATTGTGTCCACCTTTTGGAGTACTTCATGATGAAAGGACGTGGTTCCGCAGGTCCTCACCTCTGCCTTGCAATGCCTCTCTATGGCGGCGACGTCAGGTCTCTCGTTGAATCTCGTACCTCCCCTTTGCCCCTTCCGCTAGTGAAGCGTATCCTCCTCCATTTTCTCCGTGGAATCGTTTTTGCCCACGACCTTAAAATCGTTCACACAGACCTCAAATTCGATAATGTTCTGTTTACAACACCCGCAACGACCGAAGATATCAAAAAATGGGTCGAAGAAGACCCGCCACGAAGAGGCCAAGTTGCCGTCTCACAGCCGATGAAATTACCCTCCGACGAGGAGGCGCTACGCGCAACCTATGTCCTTTCCGATTTTGGCCATGGTGAGCTATTTGCGCACGTCTATATCCTCATGAGGCTGAGCCAGAGTTCAGCCCTTCCTGCCAGTCCACGCGCTAATTGTACAATCAGCCCTGTTCTTCTAAGGGCCCCGGAAGTCGTCCTCGGCGGGGAATGGGATACGTCTGCTGATATGTGGTCGTTTGGCTGTTTGGTAGTTCCTCGTTTCCTTTGTGAAGGTTGGAGACAGCATACTTATCCTCCCGTCAAATAGGCCTATGAGCTAATTGCCGGGGACTTTCTTTTCGAATATAGAGCCCCGAAAGTATTTGGTTTGACCGAGACCGAAAATCTGCTGTATCAAATGATGATTTACGCATGCGAACCATTTCGAGCTGCTCAGCTCAACATTTGTCCTCGAGCGAGCGAGTACTTCAATCCCGATTGTGGGTGTAGCTTTCGGTGCTCTGTACACGCAAGATACTATACTCACGCACATTCATCTATGCAGGTCAATTGAAGAAGAATCCGACGCTCGGGGAGCAGCCTATCTGCTCACTCCTCTACGACTTGAATTTTCTGTCTGACGCTGAATGTCTCGCCGCCGGCGCCTTTGTCCAACGGTGCTTACGCCTGAACCCCGAGGATCGTGTTACGGCTAAGGACCTCCTCGAGGACGTGTGGCTTCAAGGCGTTGAGTAGACTCGCTGACTCGTGGCGAACTTATATATCGATCCTACTAATGTATAGCAAAATCACGAATCAATGTACAATCCCCACTCTTTGAATCAATGTTTCCAGATGTCTGAAAGACTAACATCCTATAGATGCCTAGTACGGAGAATACATCTGTCACTCACTCATACCCATACTACAGCACCGTCCTATCATGCGAAGTTGTCCCTCAGAGTCGCCGTGGGTGTGATCCCCACCGTCCACGACAAACGCCTCCCACCGCGCAGTGCCGAAAGGTCCGCAAGGATATCACCCCTGCATTGAGCCGCTCTCTTCGAGGCATCCAACCCGCATGCCGGGCTTGAAGCCATTGTCTGTACTAGGAGCCTACGCTCCCATCACTCTCTCGCAAGAGAGTCGATATCAAGAGTGAATTCGAGGTGAAGGGGTTCGAGGCGTTTGAGGTTGGCCTTCATCGTGGCCAATTTGGGACCCGTGCGTTGAAAGCGAGCGAGCAAACGCTTTGACATGCAACCGATGTTCTTGATGCTACTGTTTGGCGAAATTTGGCAGCTATTATTGACTACGGGGAGGAGAGGAGAGGCGAGCTTGAACAGGATGTCGGTGGCGCGCTATGAGTATTTCAGGGAGGGAATGAAAGCTTAGAGACGGACGCTGGAATTCTGGCCACCGTGGCGTAGTGATGCCATCGGCTGCGTTTGATACGTGCATGCGAAGGCCCACGAGCAACAATCCAGCTAGAAACCCCCTCTCCCTTTGTCCCGACACTGGTGCACTGGTCCTGAATCCCAGCTTGACGCGAGAAATGTTGGTTGGTTTGTGGTGATGGGTTCTTCTGCTCTGTGGTTGGCATGGAGCGAAATACGCGGGTTCGAAGGGATTGGGAGGCACGGCTCGACTTCAGGGAATATACGAACCTCATGGAAGGGCTGGATATTAGCCGGGGCATCGCGTCGATAGGGCAGCATTTCATGGAACTGGCATTCTCATATGTTTTACACGCACAAGCGTCTGCAGGAACCGCAACACGTTAACACATGACATGTCCTCCAAGGTTGTGCCGACAAACACAAACGGTCAACAAACGAGAATTTATTCGTCACATACACGTTCTACATTAGTTACGCTCTATTAGCGGCTGGCGTGAGGCTTACTCCACTCCTTGAAGCCACTTATCCTGAAGGTGTTTGGCCGTAACTCGTTCTTCTGGATTGAGGCGCAAGCAGCGTCGAAGGAAGTCCGATGCAGGTCTTAACTCGTCGTCAGGCAATTAGTCAATACTCTTCCATTGCTTTGTTTTGAGGCCCAGGGACCGCAAATTTGTTCGACACCGCCAAAATCAGAGATTTGTGATGGCCTTGACGACATTTGTCCATCCAATGATCATCGACAACGCCACTGTCGTGAGCCTCATCCACAGCTAGTAAATAACTTCAGCGTTGTAAAACTCATGGGCTCACCTCCGAGTTGCGGCGTCGATGGCAAGGATAACCGTTTACTACGTCTCCGAGATCCGTCTCTCTATCTCGGTGATCATCCAACCTGTCGGCAAAGCGAGCGTCTAGATTCGTCTGCATACAATGGTCATAGGTGAACGAACGTGCCCGCTGTTGTACTGTAAATTGACCGTCTGTTGACAGTCGAGGTTGCGCGAACAGTTCCAACAAGCGCCCAAGGCACACTAAGTCACCTATGATCTTGTCACTCACGTCACGCAGGCGCACCTCTTCCTCTCCATATCAGCGACTCGCCGACTCATCGGTTTCGATGTGCCCTGGAGACCGATAGTTCACTTATGATGAGATCCATAGGTTCGTCTTCTATGCTTAGCGCCAACTTCTTCTGATATTCCTCGTTTCTTTAGTGTTCGCAAGTTGTTCGCAAGTCAATATCGCCCGAGCTTCGCTTCTGTCACATGCGGTGTGAGAGGCATGTAGATACCGAAGCTTTGACGAATGCTCGTGGAAATACAGAATCGACTCAACGTTAAGCTTGGTGAACTCAATCTTTGGAGTTCTGGACTTTAAGTTGGCGCCTTTGTGAGTGTTTATTCCGGCCAATGGTTCGTATCGTTAACGGCTAACTAGGTGTAGTAGGTCGCATTAAGGTGTCAATATCAAGCTTTTCAGTGCTGCGCAGCTTGAGGCGTGTCCCCTGGCGGATAGCAGATGTGGTTCTCTGAGAGGATCACTGGGCTCAGTTGGTGCTTGTGTTGGCTACGACGGTAGATTTAGGCCGGAAGGGTTGTTAGCATCCTCCTTGTCATTGTTTTGCGACTCTGGAAATTCGAGCCCCCACGAGCAGCCTCAATTGCGTCTGCATCTCCCTTCCTTCCTACCCGCTACATGTGTATGTTCCGTGAGTACCCTCTACTGACAAGAATACCATTCGGGTAACTAACGGAAGGTGAAACAGTGGGTCGTTCTACTACCCTCCCGTCAAAATCTTCCAGCACGCCTGTCAGCTACTCGGGGCAAACGAATGATGTCGTATACACGTCCATGTGCATGCATGATGCTCGGCATGGCTTTGTCGATTTGCTCAGATGTTGCGTCGAGATAGCCCCGCACCGTGCCGACTCTGAGTTCGCATCATGATGTCTGATACCTTAGACTCATCATGTGTTGCGTGTAAGTAAGTGACCCTTCGATTCTAGAGCCTAGAGTCCTGATTATCTTGCCTTTGCGCCACTACTATCCAATGCATCATGGCATATCGAACGGAATCAGTCAAAAGATGTACCTCTCGTAGTTGATCGCCCAACGATGATTGAGTCACTTAATCCTCCAATGCCGAGATGCTGAATGCCAGGAACTGCTGCCGCCACGTCCATGCGCTCAATTGTTCGGCAGTCGCCCCCGGTCTTTCCTTCGCGGATACGTAAACGTTTCGGTCGTTCGGTTGTTCTGGTCGATTATATCGACTCCATCGTAACATCGTCATGTTGACTGATATCGCCGCCACCACTTGGAACTACGGCTGCTCCATGTCGATCCCACTCGCACTTGTACGAGCAAGTGTGGATATCTATACACGCACGACGCAGGACGCTATGCCGACGAATCCTCCGACGGTATTGGAAAGCCATCAAAGGCACGAGGGACGACCGATGAATGCTATTATCTTTACCTGATGTGGGTCGAATTTTCATGCTTGATCGCTGGGTTCTTTTGATGCTGATACTTGATGCTGCTCAAAGATCTCAGTGTCAACGGCAACCATCTAACCGTGTATTGCTACTGCGACTCCTGGGAGGCCTTTCGCATGTATTGTGCCCGCGTCCCAGCAATCCCGAGTCGATGGTCGTCAATACGCTAATGATATTGATTACCCAGAGGAGACTACAGGGGGCAGGTGATCTGTGGGCTGCGATTGCTCGTTTTCCGTGTTTCAGTCCCTCTGATGTCCACTTTTACGTTGCCTACCACTCAGCCGTATACTCGTCACGCCACACTGTACTGCACCATATGGATATGCGATCCTCGATATAAATACGACGCCTCGAATCCCGATACCCTCATCCCCTCCATTTCTCTTCTCTTCACTTCTTCTCTTACTCTTGTATTTACATACTTCCTTCTTTTGAGCCAGGTTGCTCTCCGCTTTCGCTACTTCATTTTCTTCGTACATACACCTTTGTCCTTTAACTTAGCACCTTCCCCTCTCGTTCTTCACCGCTTACTTTCATTTTGATCTTTAAGGGTTCCTCATTCGACATGGTCTACATCAACTTCAACGCTTTCTTCGTCCTTTCCGCGTTGGCTTCCCTCGTTTCTGCTGCGCCTGTGCACATGCAGAAGCGTATCGCCCAGTCTATCGCCGAATCAACTGCTCAATGGGAGCAGGCTTGCGTACGTCTCCTCCCCATATGGAACACTTTCATCTAACTCAACTTCATCGTAACAGCTGAAGGCCGGGGGCGCAGGCAAATGCAACCCCATCTCCCAAACAGCCTTCACTTCGCTCTTGGCGGCAGGCGGCAACTGTGACCAGCAAAACGCCGCCGACTCGATGATCGATCTCGCCAAAACGTTGAACAACGACCCCGAGATGATCAGGCTCGCGCAATTGTTCGTACAGCAGCCGAGGAACGCGGTCAGTATTTTTATTCACTCTCATTCATTCTATTTCTAAGCCGTTGTATGCAGCCCGACTCACTGCAAGTACCCTACTGCCAACAAGCTCCCAAGAACGCGGAGCTCACAGGGCTCTTCCACTGCCAGTTCGCCGGGTCCAACTTCGCCAAATTCAGCGGCGACCAAACCGGGAACCTCCCGCTCGGCGTCTCTGCTGTGAACCCCCCTGGCTCATGCCCTGCGAAGAAGGATGGCCCAGTTCCGGATGGTGTCCAGCTCAACACGTTGGTCAACGACCCTGGTGTTGGCGCAGCTAACGCTGTTGCGGGTGCGAAGGCAGGCGGTGCTGCTGATGATGTCGCTAACACGCCCGATGTGCGTCTCGCTGGCCAAGGGCAAGGCCAAAGCGCTGCACCCCCTCCACCACCAGCCGCTGCTCCTCCAGCCACTGCAGCCCCGGCCGCCAACGCCAAGTCATTCACCCTAGCAAACGGCCAGGACGCCATCGCCCTCAACGCCAAATTCGCTGGCCTCACCGCCACGTCACCCTGTAACGACGGCGAGCAAGCTTGCGTCAACGGGCAATTCGGACAGTGCGTCGGTGGCAAGTTTGTGCTGACTGGGTGTGCGGGAGGAACTCAGTGCTTCGCGCTGCCACTCGTGAACTCGAGGGGAACTGTAAGTCCGCTGTGATTCTGGGAGACGCGGTGCTGATCTCCATTGTAGTCGATTACGTGCTCCACCGCGGCGGACGCTCAAGCTCGTATTGCTGCCACCGGCGCTGCATAAGTGCCTCCGGACCTCCTCCCTCTCCCCTCTCGACCTTGGACAATGAATGCTTGAGGTGATTTACCCGTAATGAAACAAAAGTGTCTGCGATAATAGACGGAGAGTCTAGGTGTGTAGGAGTGTAGGAGAAGGGAAGGATGTTTGATAGGATGAAGTCACATCGCTCGTATCGTACTCCACAGCTTGCCGTTGGGTACTGCTACCGTTAAATACCAGGAAGTAGGCAGCAGATGTGTAAACAGGTGAAGCAGTATACACAATGGAGCATGGTCATTTATCGACACTAGCTGCTGCCTCGTGACTCGTGACTCGTGAGGTGATAGTTGCAAAAAAAAAACATAAAGTAAGAGGCACCTTGACGTGATATCGCAACGGGCTACGTAGGTGTGGGTGGTAGTACTGTTCGTTCCGAGACGAACCTATACTGTACTGGGACACGATGGAACATTAAAGCGTCAAAGGGAGATGGGTTCAAGCACGTTGGCATGCTAAATGGGTCGGTGCCGTCACCGGAGAAAGGACATGCATTCAGGCTACTCGGACATTGGAGCATACAACAAAATACAATCGTCATCTACGTCGACGAGCAACGAGACGAACTGGCTCAGCGCCTTGCGGAGACGCTCAAGCAGGGATCATCCGGATATCGACCTCCTGGCAGGTCGGAAGCGAATAGTGTGCGTGGTTGGCTACGGGGGACCATACGAGGTCGTTTCGCCCGCCAACAGTCGTATTGGGACAGAGGGCCCACAACGACTGCCCCCCCACAGTCAGGAGGTCCGGTCCGCCTGCAGGACCAGCCTAATACATCCCAACCCCATACATCAGCCCATCAGCCCATTCGAAGAATGGAGCACGAAAACATACCGCCGAACAGTATCCCGTGAACGCCGGAGGCGGGAACTGGGTGGACACGAATAAGGGGGATTCACCCGTGACGAGAGACACAGAAACGGGCGCTGGCAAGGGATTGGCGCCGATGGGGAATATCGCGCCGTTCTGCAGGTTGTAGAAGAGCCAGTTGCTGGAGCCACCCGCTGAGAAGATGCCCCAGCCGATGCGGGGGATTGTGAGGGCGTCAATCATACGGATGGGGGTAGTCAGCGATCCTGATGCGGGAGGAGTTCTCAAGACTGCAAGGGGGTTGAAGCGAGGAACGTTCGACGACGCGCACGTTTGGGCCGAGCTGCGGGATGCCTATGGAGGCGAACTAGTTGAGCAAGGGCGTGTATGTTCAGTACAACATGATAGGCTTACGTTGGGAGACGCGACGCTGGAGTCGACGAGGAAAGCGAGGACGGCGAGGGCGATGAATTTGAGGGCGAACATTGAGGGACCCCGAAGCGTTGCCTTGCATCTACCCAACGAATGGTTAAATACCGTGCCACTCAGTCACGGGTCTCGAAAATGACTGACCATCGGCACAGCCAGAACCAGGCTCGCCCGTCTTTCGGCCATCATTCATGCCAAACGGTCGACTGCTTAAGAAGACAAGGAACGGTCAAGGAATGAAAAGCAATAGACTTGCGAAGTTCCGAAGACGGCTGCTGGAGCCCGGTACATCTCCGAATGTTTACTCCGAGGGGAGGAGGTGGGGTGAACGAAGTTTATACATTTCATGCAGTGGCGTTGCCATAGGATGGACGTTATCAAGGCTTCCATATGGGTAGCCGACACAATGTTTTTGCGATTGCGACCATTGGAGCGTTGTATGTAGTACTCAGTATTTGGCTCACAAAAAGTAACTCTGGCGCCCATGAACAAGGTCCGGTTGTCGAAGCCGTTGTTGGTACGAATCTAACAACCTATCGTAATACCACTACATTTAGGCTTAAACAATATGAAGTAAGGTGAACATACCAGAAGGAATTTTCGGACGGACCTTGAGCATGACTCTTGGTCACGCAGGAGTATACGGTTTATCTGACTGACGTGGAAGTTAGAAGTATACGTACACAGTGACAGCATCATGATTATGTCTTACTGCACCCCTTGCGGCTGTGAGCGCCCGATCATATGCACAAAGAAGCGCTCGAAAAGAAACTTATGCAGATGAGGCTTCTGCATAACGCGAAGGGGAAGAGATATACCTGCTGGGTATGTGATCTGACAAGAGGTTGCGAGGAGGATACGTCTTGTGGTCATCGAAGGTGACGCTTGGCACGAAGGGAATAAGTAACCTTGATCCCTGAAAGGCCTGTTGTCCTGGAATGACGAGTGTGCGTATGCGACGGGTAATACACCAGAGGCACAACATCGGTGTAGGTCGGGACCTGAAGCCACGGGTTGATTGGGAAGAGGCGGTGAATGTAGAGCGCCGCAACTAGGTTTGACAAACGCTTTGGCTCGGGGTTGGACACGGAGAACGAACGACTATGTCATTAGGTGTCTTGCTGGTTGTAAAGCCCTTGATGATGAAAATGAGCCTTTGGTGATGACGAGGTGACGATGAGACTGAGCCCCTGGTACCGATCAATGATGCGCGATGGATGAGTGAGAAAGGAACGCACCGGGATTATCGCCCCATCACGGCTCATTCTCTTAATCCTAGCGAGCTCCCCCCAATGTTGAGCGACATGATGAAACAAGAGGCCAGCGAGCGGAAGTAAGGGCTTCGTCGACAGCGTCGATGAAAAGACGCGTTACAGGGCGTGCATTTGTCGTGACTTCGAATTCCAAGGTTGTGAAAGAACACGCGTACTTACTAGGTGTCAGAATTTGGGCGGCCGCAACGTTGGTTGCCAGTTCAGTTCGACAGTCGGCTTACAGCACGTGTCCCATCTGCGACTATTAAGTCCATCGATTTGCAGCTGAATCTTATCGCCCGTCGCTCTTCGATTGTATACCTTGATTCCACAACATGAGTACAGTTTTCTGGGCGCTCAGAGAGATTCACCAGCCTAAGCACTGTTTTAGTGGTTCGTTAATCCCTAGCTCAAGCATCATGCCAGGTCATTTATCATTACATATCCCCGCGCCGCCATTAGCGATATGCCCCCCGAGGTACTCGGTCACATACTCCTCATACTGGGGCCAAGGATGGTGGCGAGGAGACGATGGGATTCTCGCTAGGCTAGATCTCCGTCACCCACGTCTGCAAATTTTGGAACCGAGTCACTCGCAATAACCCTATGCCGTGGTCTTCTATCGGTTTCTTCCATCATCAAAGGGCCGAAGAGAAGCTCAGCCGCTCGAAGTCCGTTCCCCTCTCCATCAAATACCGTCACGATGAAATGAAAGGAATCATAGACGGTAGCCATGAAGTTCTGTTGACGCAAGCGTTGAACAGGTTACCCCTAATCAGGACTGTAGTCATCGAAGGACAGATGAGTGTATTGCAGGGATTTGTTACGGGTCCTGGAATGTAATGGAATGAAATGTAAGGATCCGTTTTAATTTGCAGAACCGCACGGGCGCTTCCTTAAGAGGGTGGCTACTTCAGGTAGCCGGTTGCCGGTTCGTCGGATCGTCGATCTGATTTAAGCTTTGCTCAACAGGTCTATATGGACTGTCCATGGCACGTCATGTATTCTTTTCTGGGTATGTACGTGGGAGCACCGCAACGTGTGAGAATATACGGCAGTGGCGTTGCGACGCGCTCCCGCACGTAGGCAATCGTTCACAGCAAATCTGACCTGTGGCCTTTCGCAGCTTCCTTCCGCGCATTCGAGTATACATGTCGCCCTCGCTGCCGCCTTTGTCCATCCTCACGTCGCACGCGGCGCCTTTCGAGACACATATAAAGTGTCGTCTGCCTTCTGTGCTGTCCTTCCCCACCCTCGTTGACTCTTCTGCTCCAGATCCTTGCAAGTTGCTCTTTCTCAAATGTACAACGGCCAGCCACACCTTCTCGATCACCAGCAGCTTCGCAATGTTCAGCTCACGACAACTAACATCTTGATCGAGGCGTTTGCTGCGGGAAACCTCTCGTGCGTTGTTGCGCCCTCAGCCTTACTCCCCCTCACCTTTTTTTTGCAGTACATTGAACGACGAAACCTTGCGACGTCGTGCAGAGAATCATCTTGGCTGGGTTTCCAACTCCCTCGACTCGGCGCAAGCTCGTGTCGTCGTCGCGCAGACACGCTGCCTCGTTCTGGTGACCTCCTGTCCTCTGTCTCTGGTTGCTGCTGATATTCACCCCTCGCCTTTTAAGACGCACATTGACAAGGCTGCCGCGTCGACTACCATTCGCTTTGCCGTCTTGGGTGTTGCCCTTGGTGTGTGGCTTCCTCCTTACATAGCCTGCTGCTCAACTCCTGCCCAGAGCCCATCCGCCGGTATTTGCAAACCTAAGCCTCCGTCTCCGCCGTGACACTGGTTCTGTGGAGGTTCTCGAGGCGTATGTAGTTCAATCAAGTTGGCTTTCTTTCGTGTACTAGCGAAGTCTGCATCAATGTCTACGTCTGGGTTCTGGTTTACAAAATATATTGTTCAACTGTCCATGCAATTGTCCCTCCCCCCATCGTCCATGTCAGCATTTTCGGCAATGTCTGCCTGTGCATCTAACGCAACGCCGGTATCCTTGTCGTTGACGTTCGCATCGATTCTAGGATACGGGGAGCTGCCATGGCTTCTGCAGGTGTTGGTGTTGATGTCGATGGCGTATGGATTGCGACGCTTTAGACGCTTCGGCGCCGGTGCGGCAGCCGGGCCGATCAATGTCCTCGCAGTGGTGGCTTGCTGTGGAGTTACGTTGTGGGACAGAAAATGTATGTGGAGCATGGGTGACGTACCGTAGTTAGCTCGCCGTTCAATAGAATCATGCTTCTGAGAAGGAGCTTCACAGTGAAATTTCCCTTGTTCGGGATGCAGATCAAGGAGGCTTGCAGCTCGACTAGATCGCCGATTTGAAAGACGATTGGAGTGGTGGGGAGGTGCCTATTTCCGTCGTCGCTGGTGGATAATATGTAGTAGTCCATGGTGTTATCTTCGGTATGCAGCCATTTACTCTTGTCCACCTTTTCAAGAATCCCTCGGGGGTCAAGTTCGGTGTTAATGTCGACGACCGTCAGGCCAGCGGCTTGCTTCGAAGGGGTGAAAAAGCGGTTGCTGGCAGTGATCGTGGAGTATTCGTCAGCATCGTCGCTGCCGCCGACTCTTTGCCTGCCCAAAAACTCGGGGGATGGGACCAGTCTCGCGTTTGGTGTGTATCGGCTGAACATAGAGTACGCTCGGCGACAATTCTCGACGATGTGCTCGAAGCTCTGCGAGCCTAATCCCGTGAGCGTTACACTCTGTCGGGAGTGCGCCAAGCGTTTCGTATCCTCTAGGTGGCTGAGTCGTTTTGAGTTTCAGCACGATCTGTAAATCAAGATGAAGCCTACCTTGACCGTGTTTCAAAAGGCGGGAGCTTCACGCCACATATGATGCCCTGAATGGCGACCGTTGCCTCTTCTGCCTCTCCAGTGTCTTCGTTGCACTGTGTTAACCTCGACGCCATGTCCGACTCTTCTCTGCGGATGCTGAGGTTGAACTTTTCAGTGGCTTCCTGTGCAGCATACTCTTGCCTCAGCAACGGTCAACTATGGTTGTGATGGGACGTACCGAATCCATTCGATACATTTGCGGGCTTGAGGCGGCTTTGGTCCTTTCCGCGATGAGTTGCTCGAGGGTTTGAACTGCGTGAAGATTAGCTCAGGTAAGCTCTAGAGTGTGGAGCCCGAGGGAGTCTCCAAGCCTGTGTGACTTACCTGCCTTTGCCTTGTCGTAGAACGAGTCCATGCTGTCCTACATTTTCAAGCAAACGTAGCTGCCTTTATAGCTTTCTGGCTTCAGGTATGTGCCTTTGAGTGGAGGCAGGTGCTCGACTGGTTGGTTGAGTGTGTGGCACAGATGTTCACGTGAGTGGCGTTTCCGCGAGGCGCCGAGAGTTCTTGCCTCCTTCGTGGCTACGGCTAACTCAATGGCTTCAATTCGTCGAGGCGGCATGTAGTCAACCGTCTTGGTGTTGTCCCGCCGTACCTCTATGTTCTGTCAGATCAGTCGATCTGCAGCGTCTCGTTGCCTGGTTTTGTACGTTTTTTAACTCGATTCGTTTTTTTTTGAATTGCACTCCCTTCCTTTTCCTTAGATTGGGTGCGCCTTGCTGTCGACGTCTCTTGCAACGCTCCCGTGTCCGCCCTTTTCTGTCAGAGTTCCTTCGCGTGTTGCTGTCTGCGTGATTCCACCCGTGCCTGCTCTCTGTCGTCTCTCCCGATCTCCGAGGTCTACCGTCCAATGTCAAGCCAACGGCGCAGTTATAAGTACAGAGGTCGACCGCAGCGAATCTCTCAAACGAGTCGCTCCTGTCAGCCCTTCGTTTACCAACAGTTTCAGAACCTCCTCGCCCCCCCCTCCGTTTGCTTATACACAATGCCTCCCAAAGCATCTAAGTGCGTGCTTGTTTCCTTGCCCTGACCTACCTGGGTTACGCCAACCCATATGCTGACCTTGTCCACCCCCTTGTTTGTTGCTGACAGCCGCGGCGCCCGCACGACTGTACGAGCCCGTAGGCCTTCTGCGAAGGTAGCCACAGATGTTGATGTGACTCCTCCCACGTCTCCTGCATATGCCTTCTCTCGATTGTCCTTTGCCTTCACTTACGGCGCGATGCAGGGTTCCCTCTGTCCCTCCCACTCCACGCGCTATGAGGGTGTCTCCCAGGAAACGCGAAGTGCCCTCTGAGTCGCCTGCAGTTGCTATTAGGTTTGGCTTCAGCTCGCCTTGTTAATCGGTGCTGACTGTTGCTCTTGTAGTTCCGACCTAGCACCCTCCCCTGTGCCCTCTCGGCGTCTTTCTTTCGGCACTGTCGATGCTGATGCTGAGGTTGTCGTTTCCCCAAAGAAGGCTCGCAGGCCGGCGGCAACGAGAGGCGAGGCAGAGGTGCCCCCAGAGGTCGAGGCCTCTACTCCGTCCAAGCGGGCTGGTTTCAAACGGAGGTGTGCAGTTCTCGCTCCTTCCATTGAAAGGCTCGGCACTCACCTTCTCCGTGCAGGCACGAGTCCCCCACCCCGACTCCCTCCCCCTCCCCCTCCCCTGCGTGCGCCCTGCTTCTGCTCCGCCATTTTGCCTCTCCGCTGACTCTTCCCAGGTCCACCATCAAGGCCTCAAAGCAGTTGCTTTCGAGCGGTGACGCCGCTAGAGACCGGAGGCGGGCAAATCCTGCCAAGCGGTGAGCACCCAACTCCATGACCAGGAGGTCGACTGATGGCGGGCCTGTAGCATTCGTCCCATTGCGCGTATGGACTCTGTTGACAAGGTCCCCAAGACCTCTCCCATTGACATCCCCCCTAAAGGCATTCCTGCCTCATCTCCTCCTCTTTCCGACGATGGAGAGGACCAGCTCTGGCCGGATACGCCCAGACCGAGCGGCGTCCTGGCCATGCTTGATCTGGAGGCGGAGGAGGCCGTGGACATAGACGATGAAGACGATGGTGGGTTGCAGGACGACACCGTTGATGGCTGGCTGGACGACTCCCCCCCTCCGAGGCGTGTGTCTCAGAAAGCCCCCAAGGCTTCCATCGCAGGAGTGCCAGCCAAGGGAGGCAAGCGAAACGCCTCCGTCGACCGTGTCCAACCGCTTGTGGTTGCTGCCGTTGACGGCTCTTCTGCAGACGTCTTCGGTGCTGCCCACGGCACTGGCACTCAGTGAGTCCCTTGTGTTTTCCCCTCGAATTGTACTCAGCCCGTGCCAGGGATAACCCCATATTCTATATGGACTCGGACGTTGACGACGTGGACGAGCATCCGGTTGCCTCTCAAGCTGAGGCGCCACAAGAGGTGCTGGATGTGATCGACTTCCCCAGCATCCTGCCCATTCTCGCAGGCATACTTGACTACCTCAAGTCGAGCGGTAGGATTCAGAACATCCAGTGAGTTTAGGCTTTCTCGCCCCTACCCTCTTTCGCGCCTTGTTGACTTGTGAATAAGGTTCAGCGAGCTCAGGCCAAAGTATACGGCCCGGGACGAGGCGCCGGCGAAAATGCCGCAAATAGAGACCGTCCTGAGTAAGATGAAGAACGAATACGCCATGGTGTATGTCTCTGGTTTCTTTCTGCACTCTGCCGTACTTATCTTCTGGCCAGCCCCATTTTCGACTCGCTCCTTTTCCGCGGACTGGGAGTCTACGTGAACCCTTTGACTGCCGATCCAAAATCGTTCCACGTTGTTGGCCAGAGGGTGGTCTTCAGCTCTGGCGTCAACAAGGGCAACCCCGCGGTCTTCGTCATGCCCATCGTTGTGAAGGAGTGCAAACTACTTGCCCCCGTGGTCGTCAACGAGAAGTGGGGAGACGGCGTGCACTTGAAACTCACCGGTTGGGTATTCAATGAGGTCTTCGAGTTGTTTTCTTCTTTTATAGGATCGGTCCTCAACCTCGACTCTGTCTACGCCTACATGACCTCCCTTTCCCTTCAGTTCACTTCTCTGAAGGGTAAATCAAATAGTAAGTGTTATTTTTCTTTTTCTGCTGCAGTGTCGTGAGAGCTTTCTAGGTTCCACTGATGCACGCACCCCACGTACTCCTGGGAAGACTGCTCAAGACTCGCTCTTGTTTGCTGAACCGCATCGAACTCCGCGAAGGACAACTACCCGCACACCCGTCGATGTAAGGTACCCCCATGTTTACGGCCCTTATGATAAGAGTGAGTCCTTGCTTTCTCTTCTCTTAAAATATGTGACTCTCATGCCTCCTGCTGAAGTTCCTGTGTACGACGGCCGGAGCAGATACGGAGACTTCCGTTTGGAGGAGAAGCAGTGGGCAAACCTATCCAGCATGCTGCTGTACGGTGCCCCGGTTTCCGTCCCTGGTCGAGCCCACGATAACAGCCGTCCTGCTGAGATCACGCCTGCCACCTCAGAGCAGTACAAGGTGGCCCTGGTCGCCTTCACCATGGGAACCTTCAAACCCTCCGACGACCTCAACGCCACTCAGGTGTCCTTCAACCTGATTTTCTCCATCCTGCTGGGAACTTGCTTGGAGCACCGCTCCCCTCGCAACGTCGTTACGCTGGAGAAGATTAACTCCCTCCGCGCGAATGCCGCTGCTGCTGCAGAGGCACAGGCATTTTCTTGAATGTTTGTCTTGAACGTTGAACTTACTTACATCTCATGTTGTTCGGTTTGCTTCTTGAAATGATGATTATATTTGTTGCGAGACCGCTGAAACTGCTGAAGTGCTAAGTAAAATCAAATAAAGAAGAAACCGTCCCCCCCACCCCTACTGCTGTACCTCGCAAAGTAAACTGAACATTTCGAGCCCCCTCTCCCAACCGTGCAGTCGGCCCTCCGTACTCCTTTGATAGCTGACAGGGTCTGCTCTCTCAAAAGCCGCCTGCGTTCGGCAGCCGTTATCCACCCAGCGAAAGATTCCTCCCGCGCAGTATTGAACAAAGGAGGCGCGTGTCTCTTCGCTGTCGACCGCGATGTTGGAGTGCAGGATTACTGACGAAGGTATGAGGATGGTCGAATGCGGCGGAAACTCTATAACCAGCCGAGCGTCCCACAGGATCAAATGCCCCCCTCTGGTGTGATCAAACCGACCCAGCGCCGTGATGCAGCACCAGCCGTGCGCAAGATTCAATGTGTCCCTGTGGCGGACGGACTGCGCCCTAGGCCCAAAATTGAATGTGGCACAAGGGAAGACCGACTTGAGGAAATTCTTGTAAAGGTGGGGGAGGGCGCTGTACATCTTATCGAGCTGGCCCTTGTAGTAGGCGTGGAGCTTGGGAGCCCACATTTGAAATGCGGAGTCTCCGTAAGACGCCACGCGCTGGACTGCGGGGTCGTTCAGCAGGCGGCGAAGCCCCTCAGCGTTTGGGCCAGTCTCTCCGGCAGCCAGCCTCGCAGGCTCTCTCTGTCTGTTTCCGTAGGATACGCCTACGGCAAGCGCTGGGAAGCTTCCACGTCGATGCTTGCACTCCGTCTCCTTCAGATCAAAGCCAAGCAGCTCGGCTTGCATCTTGGCGTAAACGGCCTGGCAGTCTTGCTCGAAGGTTTTGTCCTTGGGCCTGCCGGCGAGCACTGCGAAGATGCGCCCGGCAGAGTCTACCAGCGGCCGTGGAGTGCTAGAGTTGTCCACTTGTTAGCTGGGCTCTTATCTTGCCTGTTCTTGTACTCACCGTCCATCCCATTGCACAAGACTGAACCCCTCCCCGAGTAGCTCCTGCACCGTCCAGCTGTGGTCTGAGTTCTTGGAGGGGTGATGGGCGTTCTTGGAGGTGTACCCATCCCTCGCGGCTGGGAGCTCGCCACTGCTGAGGGTGGTTGTGTGATGAACTGCGGACGCCATGGCGGCTACCCTCTTCTTCGCAGAGGAAACACGCTTGCCATGCTTGTAGGCGTCCTCTTTAGCCTTCCTCCTCTTGTACGCCTTGTAGGAACACGCTCCTGGCGCTTTCTTACCGCGGGAGGCTCCAGACGTAGTCCCGCCGGCTGGGGGCGACTGGGCGTTGGTGTGGTCTGGCGTGCAAGGGGAGGTAAGGGCCTCGCGAAGTGTGGCGAGCTGGGGGGCGCCGTGAGGCGTGTAAGCCACGTCTGCTAGCGGCGCGTCCATATTTGCGTCTGCTAGCGACGCGTCTAGGTCTGCTGGCAACGCGTCCGGATGCGCGTCTGGCAGCGACACGTCCAGGTCTGCCGGCGACGTGTCCAGATGCGCGTTGGGTTGAGGTCGAGGTGGCCCGGGTGCCTCAGCGGGACGGCAAAAAGGGCTGGGGTCTGAGTCGCCTCCTGCAAGGTCGCAGGGGCTTTCGGCATCCTTGAGGAGGGATGCGAAGTCAAGCTCCATCGTGTATGGGCTGAACTCGCTCCCTGAGCGAAGCTATTTGGTTAGAGGGGTCAGACGCCGTTTAGGGGATGAACGGAGCCCAGCATCTCACCTTGCGCCTCGGGTGGAGGGAGCTTTCTAGATGTGCAAAGATTTAGCAAACGGCAAAGGCAACAGAATGCCGCACGGCGCCCTTCCAACGCCTGCCATCCACTAGCCCCAGGGGTGAGGCAAACTGGAAGACAAGCGCAGAAGAGCGCGGTGTTCGCGTGGCGTGTGGACGAAATACTACTCACCGTGTCTCCCTGTAGAAGGCGGCATCGTATGGCGCAGGTATCAAGCTAGGCGCAGGCGGCTGGCTGGCGGTGTTGACTGTCGAGCACCAGTGGCTTGACTGGTGTTTATCTTATTGTGTATATTCAAACACGTGACGGCTTGTCTTCCATGTCATGTGATGGTCTCCCGTGCTGGTTCAACTTGTCGGCGCCCCGTTCTGCGAGATCCAGCAAGCGACGAACTCAACTAATCACCCCACTATGCGTGCAGCTACCATGTCTACCAACTTCGTCGCCAACTTAGCGCTTTTCTGCGCGTTGTCAGGTGCATTTCGCTGGCGCCAGTGTCGAGCTCCCCTGCTGACCTCCAAGCAGAGGCACACCTCCCGCGCTGCGCCTCTGTGCGCCTTCAGACTTGTTCGGACTCAGGAAGTGTAGCCGGTCTGTCGCCTATTCTTTTGTACCTCCTTTCGCTGATCTGTTGTTGCGTAGGGCCTCTTACCGCTCTGTACGATCCCAGCCTGCCCCCTCGCGAATGGTGTCTGCCTTCTTTCTGTACGTGTCTCGTACACCCTGCGCATCGCCCATTCACGTCCTTCCTTACTGACTGTGGCCTCACAGGCTGCTCTGTTCTAGAGTGCCCCGACACTTGTCCGTCTGCAAGCCAAGATCAGGCGCCGCACGCCCTCCTTCCTACGCACGCCCCTGGACTCGGGGCTTCCTTCGCCGAGTCCGTTCTGCCTGGCCGTCCGTCCAGTGTGCATCCGAAAGAGGACACACTCTGCCAGATGGGCGGCAGATCCTCGTCTCTCCGACCTCACTCTGAAAGCAGCTGCCCTAGTGAGTGATCCAGTTCCCTTTTCTACGCAGATCTTTACTCATCTTTATGTGAAGCCCTCAACGGCTCGCTGCTGGGGGGGTTCTCCATCGTGCCGGGTTTGCACCGTGTCGTTGAGTCGCTCAGCACGCTGTTGGGAGGGACTTGCCACCCTATGCACGGCTTGCCCTGCAATGTCTTCCTACAAGTCTGGGGTCTGTCCCGTTTTCTGAAATGTCCTGCAGCGTCTGTCTTGATTGCATGCCTCTGTATTGCCCTGTTGGCCCGAGCCTTCCAGCTGCTTGTCAGCCTAAGTGTTCCAGTGAGAATCCTCAACGGCGGTCACCGCATGATCGGCGGCCATCTGTCTCGTGTTATTCATTATAGTGAGCTTGAAGATTTCATAGTGAACGGCCCTGTAGTAGAAGACATTGACAACCTTGGACTGATCTTCAAGGGAGTGTATACCGATATAGAGGTTCTGCAGTACCCTCCCAGTATTTATCTACATGTCAAAGCAGATGTTACAGACATTCTCCCTTTACTTACTGCTCGTGAGTGTGTTTCTGTGGCAGCCAAACATGGCATTCTCTGTGGTAGCAAATGTGCAAAGTCCCTGGTTATTGACATGACACAAAATCACTCCTGTGCAATTTGCTACTCCCTGACATATGTATATGAGATAAGGGCAACAAAAAAATTCACTACCTATTTCAGTCGTATCCCTTTGCAAGAGAAACAACAAATAGAGACAGCTCGGATGGTCAAATCCAAAAAAGCCGATGAGCTCAAGGATGTAGACTTTCCACCGTTGCCAGCATCGAGATATGCATTGAAAGCCATGGTGACTGCGTGTGCAAAGAGAATGGAACCTTCTGCAGTTGAAGAGGCAGGATGTTGTGTTTGCGCTCAGCTGGTTCCAACAACCGAGCTCTCAAGGCTAAAGTCAGTAAAGAATTTGCTGCATGCACTAGAGATGCCTGGCGTGACACGGCAGATCAGAAAGACAGATCGCGATCCAATCAAATCAATCCCCGGCCCAGTGATTGACCATTCAATTAGCAGAATATGCAGGACATGTCGAACTGCTCTTCGCAAAGATCAGATGCCCAAAAATGCCTTGGCTCGTGGATTGTGGATAGGTGAAGTGCCACCAGAGCTACAAGACTTGAGGTTTGTTGAGAAGCTTGTTATAGCGCGTGTTCGGTACAGCAACTGCTTTGTACGTGTGTCAAGCGGGTTCAGAAAAATGATAGCAAATGCGTTGGCATTTGAATCACCGGTCCCAAAGATATATGCTCGACTACCAATTTCAAAAGCAGAACTCGATGAGGTACTTGTCATATTGTTTACAGGTCCAAGACGTCCTGAAAAAGATGACTTAAAGAGAACACCATTTCTGGTGCGTGCTAACAAGGTGAGGACTGCATTAGAGTGGTTAATACTGAATCATTCTGACTATGCTCAAGTGTCAGTAGACAGCGAAAATCTGAGTCAATATAGTGATGATGATGCTCCAGTGACTATACAGTACAAAGAAACAACATCAGCGAAATTAAGTGGAACACCTGCAGTCAACGACATGGACGAAGAGGATGGCACAGAGGAAGGTCCTTGTCCATTTGTTATTCATGGTTTGACTGGTGCTCAGATGGAAGAGATGTCTAGCAGCACATTGAAGACACTAGCCCTGCAGTACTTCAATCAGTCAGGTAAAGTGCTGGCAATTGGGCAGTCCTCAAAGTACGAGTCTATATGGAACAATCCCCAGTTGTACCCTGCAATGTTTCCTTGGCTCTTTCCATATGGGCTCGGAGGCATAGGCTCTGTCTATCGCATGTCAACTGCATCTCACAAGAAGTGGTTACTCATGTATCATGACAAACGTTTCCAAACCGATGCAACATTCCCGTTTGTTGCATTCAGTCATGAGCAGATAATGAAAAGTTCCAATAAAGCATTTCTGCTGACAGAAAAGTCCAAGTTCAAAGCAATTTCTGAGAGGATCATGAGCATTGATGAGGACGTACTTGCCTTGATAGCTGCCCGCACAGCAAACGGAGAACATGTGAGGCCAGAAACAGATGAGGAAAAGAACTGCTTTGACATAGTGAGAGATCTAGATCACATTGCAGCTGGTGTCAATGGTTCCCCAACTTCAAAGAAATATCAAAGAAATGAAATATGGTCTCTAATGTACCACGTTGGAAGCCCCATTTGGTAGATCACATTGTCTCCAGTTGACATCAAACATCCAATATGCATATACTATGCAGGTTCAGATGAGACCTTTCAGCCTGTGATGCCGGCCGATGAGCGCATGCGAACAGTCACCTCAAATCCAGTTGCATGCGCCCGATTCTTCAAGTTCATGGTAGAGGTGTTTATATATGAGGTTTTACGTTTTGATGCAGATGGTCCTGGAGTATATGGAGATGTAGAGGCATATTACGGTACAGTAGAACAGCAAGGCCGCCTTTCGCTGCACTTACATGCAATGCTATGGATTCTAGGTTCTTTGTCTCCACAGGAGATGCGCAACAAGATACTCGACACCAATGGTGACTGGCAAAAAAAAATTGTGGAATGGTTGGAAGGTTGCCATGTTGGTGAATTCCTAACAGGAACACAAGAAGAAGTTGAGGCTCAGACAGCCAAGTCAAAGCTTGACGGCACATATGTGGATCACACGCTGCATGTACCTGAGGTTCCTCCTTATACATCTGGCTGTACCTGTAGTGATGAGACATGTGATTCGTGTATAGTCTTGCAAGAGTGGTGGTCTACATTCTCACATATAACTGATGAGATTGTATTACAATCAAATGTCCATGATTGTGATCGGTATCTAAAAAAGGATGGCACTCAGAATAAACTTCATGTTTATAAAGGGTGTAAAGATAATAAGTGGGGAAAGTGCAAAGCCCGCTTCCCACCGAAGATTATCAAAGAGACAGAAGTAGACAAAGAGACTGGCTCCATAGTTATGAAAAAACTAGAGTCATGGATAAACACATTTACTCCGCTAGTATCGTATATAGTCCGATCAAACACAGATGTAACCTCAATGATGTCAGGAACTGCAGTTAAAGCAGTAGTGGCTTATATCAGACTACATCACTAAGTGTGGCCTAAAAACACATGTTGTTTTTGAATGCATCCAAGCTGTCCTAAACCGCAATCCAGACATACTGAATGATGCAAGTGTTGACTCCACTATAAAAGCCCGTCAAATTATGACTAAGGTAGTGAACTTGATGGGTGCAAAGCTTGAGATGGGATCACCTATGATATGTATGTATTTACTTGGTCACAAAGACCACTACACCAGCCATATTTTCAAGGTGTTTTACTGGACAGCTTATGTATCTGAGGCACGTAGCTATTGGCATCCTGATGACGCATACAAAAGCACTGACAAGGTAGCATTGATAAAAGCTGGTAATAGAGTGTTGGGTCTATCCCCTGTGTTCGACTATGTGTTTCGTCCAGAGTCTCTGCAAGGTATGTGTCTATATGACTGGGCAGTGAGGTGCACAAGGGTCAAGCTCACCAAGAAGAAGGAGAACAGTTCGCACAGTTCAAAGGACAATAATGAAGAACCTGAGCATGATGAGATGGATAGTGATGATGCTAGTGATTACAATGAAGACACAGAAAAATTGTTGTCCAGCTCTAAGAGATCAGCTCGTGTACTTCTGGATTACTTACCAGACCATCCCCTTTACTCAACACACAAGTGTGCTCTCATGATGGAAAAAAACAAGAAGCTGGACAGGGTGGTTCTCAATTTTATGAGTGCACCCCCAAGAAGAGATCAGGGTGATCGTGAATATTACTGTAGTGTGATGCTGGCTTTCTTTGTGCCATGGAGAAGTGGCAAGGAGCTTAAGGCTGCTGATAAAACTTGGGACGAAGCATTCCTTGATCAAGAATTCAGCATTGCTCATACTAAACTTATGAACAACTTCAATCTTCGATATGAATGTCTTGATGCCAAGGACGACTTCAGAACTGAAATGAAGACCGGTACAAGCGGTGACCTGTCCCTTCCGTTTAGTGATGATATCTATGTCTCCAAGAAGTGTGAAGATGACCTTGACAATGTGTTGTTGCAGACAGGTGATGTTGATTTACAGATTGAAACTGAGAAGATGTGTGCTGCTGCTCTCAATCGGAATAAGGCAATTGAAGGAATGAAACATCTTATGCAAAACACAAACTGGGCCAACCCTCTGCCTGTTCTGAACACTGCAGATACCAATACCGATGATGCCACGCAAGGCAGGTTACCTGTGAAATCACCAAAGGAATGGCGGCAAGTTGTGCTGTCCCTACGCAAGCAGGTTGTGGAATCTCGAAAACATAAAGGTGCACTTAACACTGGTGTCAACCAAGCAGGTGTTTCCCATATTAAAGATCACAATACTGTGACAGTGGTTGACAAGTCATACTTAGAAGCAGCATATGTTTCAAAAAATCATTGTACAATAGTTCAGGATTGTGTGTCCAAGTTTTCATTGAACAAAGAGCAGAACAGAGCCTTCACTATTGTTGCAAATCATTCTGTGGCGGAGAACAGTAGTCAACTGAAGATGTACATTGGTGGCATGGGAGGAACTGGGAAGTCGCAAGTGCTTAAGGCTCTTGTCCATTTATTTGAAAGTCGTAATGAGTCACATAAACTGCTTGTGGTAGCACCCACTGCCAATGCTGCTTGTTTGCTGCCGGGTGGCATGACTTATCATTCAGCATTTGGCATAAACTTTGCTGTGTCCAAGAAAATCTTGTCTGCAACAAAAGAAAGACTGGAGGGTGTTTCATATGTATTCTTTGATGAGATTTCAATGTGCTCTGCTAGAGACTTACATAACATTAGTGTTAGGATTTGCTTGTCATTGAGTGCTCTCCCAGGTACCCCATTTGGGGGGTTGAATATGATATTTGCTGGAGACTTTGCACAGCTGCCACCACCCATTGGTGGAGAGAGCGTATCTCTTTATAGCCATACAATTGGATATTCTCTGAAGAAGCTGAAACAGCAGGAAGAAGCCTTCGGAAAGGTCCTGTGGCATCAAGTTACAACAGTGGTTATATTACGCCAAAATATGAGACAGAAATCACAAACTGCAGAAGATGCCAAGTTCCGCACTGCTCTTGAGAATATGAGGTACAGGTCATGCACACTTGAAGATATCCAGTTCTTGAGAGGAAGAGTATCAGCCAACATAGAAGGAAGACAGTCTGTTTGTGATATCAATTTCAGAAACGTGTCTATTATCACTGCTAGGCATGTCAATAAAGATGCAATCAATGTCTTGGGAGAGCAGCGGTTTGCGTCTGAGCACAATCAAGTTTTGACAACCTTCTACTGTGAAGATACTGTGGTACCCATTGCTGATTTGGATGAGGTAAAAGGAAAGAGGCGGGCAACCAAAGTCAGACTAGAAGAGAATATCCAGCGTATCTTATGGGAACAGCCTGCATGCTCTGTAGAGAAGAAAATCCCCGCCAAGCTGAACCTGTGCAAAGGTCTGCCAGTGATGCTGCGAGATAACAGTGCCACTGAGTTATGCATGACAAATGGACAAGAAGGAACAGTTTACGATTGGGTGTCAGCTGTTGGGGTATATGGTCAGTTAGTATTGGATGTTCTCTTTGTCGAGTTGAAGAGTCCACCAGTGAGTGTCCAATTTGAAGGGCTTCCGCTCAACGTGGTACCAATTTTGAGAACTGCTAATCCAACATGGTGTGAACTTCCGTCAGGAAAAAGAATGCATGTGTCTAGAAGTCAAGTAGAAGTGACAGTCAACTACGCTATGACTGATTTTGCTTCTCAGGGGAAAACCAGGGTAAACAATGTAGTTCATTTAAATGATACAACAAGTCATCAAGGATACCTCGTAGTGCAACAGCATCTGGAACATTGATTCTGCAAGCATTCAATCCTTCCATAATATCTGACAAGAAATGCTCTGGTGCTTTACGCCAAGAATTCCGTGATCTTGAGCTTCTTGATGACATAACTCGTTTACAATTTGAGGGAAAGCTTCCAGCTTCAGTGGTAGGTGATACCAGACGGACACTCGTGCGTGCATTTAGACAACATAAATCAGACTCTTATGTTCCTCAACATGTGCATAGTGCAATACAGTGGAACAAGAAACAGCCCTATGTTGAGCCAGATTTCAATAACTTAGACTGGAGCATCATACCGACTCAACAGGTGACAAAGTTTCTTTCCGATGATTATGTCAAGCAAATGAAGGATAAGACTGACAGTTGGAAGACTGACCACGTTGATTGCAGTAATCCAGTGGTGGAGCCTTCTCTTTTGGATAGCCACAATATGGAGCGAGACACTGCATCAAGTGCAGACAATGTATTGTTGAAGCGGTCTAATAACCAAATTGAAGAGATATCGCCATCAGATGGTCCAAATAAGAAGCGTGTCAAAGTTTCAGCTGCTTCAAATATTGAAACCCATCCATCTGCTGATCACCTTGTACCTGTTGGTTGTCAATGGAGTGACAACAGCTGTGCGTATGACACTGTAATCACTCTTCTGTACAATGCTTGGCTGGACAAGCCTTCATCTGTGCTTGCATTTCCTGAACTGTCTAATAATCTGTTTCCAGCTATTGCAGAGCTGTTTGATCAGGTAAACCGTGGCCAAGAAAGTCTGACTGAAACTCGAGATTATATGCAGCAAGCACTATGTGCACAAAGACCGAACGAGTTTTCATACGGTGAATATGCTTCTGTGTCTGGTATTTTAGATGTACTCTTTGGATGTACCAGTGGTCAGATCAACCTATCCTATAGTTGTGCTGCTGGTCACTGCACCTCTACTCTATCTGCTCCTCATGCCAGCTTTCTTGTGTCATTGGAAAGCACTGCCAGTACCTCTGTGGAAGCCTGGTGTTCTAGCCAAGGGTCAGAAACCCGCCGATTGTGTGTGGTGTGCTCAGAAGGAATACTAGTAAAGCAGATGTATACATATCCACCATATTTTATCGCTTTTGACTTTGTTGCAGGTGCTGTGCACATTGATCGAAAGGTTTATCTGAATGTCCATGGTACTGATGTACCTTATCATCTAAAGAGTGTGATTTACCATGGTAGGTCTCATTTTATTGGCAGGTAAATTGATAAAAGAGGGCGGATATGGGTGTATGATGGTATGTCTAACTCTGGCTTTATGGAATATGATAGCAACCAGCCAAGCTTTGACCTATCTACATGCAGATCAATGCATGCAGTTGTTGCTATGTACGCCCGGTCCCCAAGGGTTCACATCAGATCTACACAGTAAACTTATATGGACAGGTTCCATGTTGTTTCTTAGGCAGAGTGTACTTACTGTGTTTTATATTTGCATTGTCTAATGGCTGTTGTCTTTGAATATACTATGATACTTCTGAACAAAAAAGGACCCGTACATGCCATGCACTGCAATGGCCCACACCCCCAAGTGAAGAAGATGCATGGCCTACCTGCCCCCCTCATCGAATATCTGCATCTTCTCGGACCCACCCACGGAGATGTTGACACCACCCTCCAAAGCGGCTTTCCCAACAGGTAGCGGAGTTACAATGTACCAATAAACACATCAAAGCGGAGTTATACATTGTATTGATAGGAACAGTCCGCGCGGAGTCCAGCGGAAATTGCCCAATATGGTAAGTCTACAATGTATACAATAAGAACCATCCGTGCGGAGCAGCGCGCACATCGGAAGGCCCGAGAGATTGACCGGCAATACAGCAGAATGCTGTGGAATGGTTAGTGAGGTAGCTAGGTTGTTTTCAATCATTCCTATACAGGTACACTGATGCAGCGGGGCTAAAATGTCAGCGAATCGGTCCAGCATCGGGCTGCCGATGTAAGCCGATTGTTTGCTATTGAGGCTGATGGTTTGAGCCAGCATGTAGCCGAGACCTACTGGCATGCTATCAGTAGAAAAATTGGGCCAAAGAAGCAAAACACCGGTATGTCGGACATCTGGTGAAGGCCGACGTTTTCCGAAACAGGCCGATGTTGTCAGCTGGTGAGTAGCAGATATGTACTGTACTGTTATACATGATACTGAGACCAAAGCACTAGCCGATTTAGGCTAAACATCGCCACATCGGCCGTTCAGTACAGGCTGACATTGTGGGAAACGAGCCGACGTTTCAAGCCGGTGAGCAGCCGGCATGTCCTATAGTGTAGTATATAATTCCCGGTCCAAAACGTCGCCACAGCGGATGTCTGGTGTAGGCCGACAATTTGCGAAACTGGGTGACGCTTTCAGCCAGTGAGTAGTAGGTATGTACCATATTGTTATACATGATACTCAGAACAAGCCCACTGGCAATTTAGGCAAAATGTCGCCACATCCGACGTCCGGGACAGGCCGACGTTTTCCGAAACAGGCTGACACTTTCAGCCGGTGAGTAGCAGGTATGTACTGTATTGTTATACATGATACTCAGAACAAGCCCACTGGCAATTTAGGCAAAATGTCGCCACATCGGACGTTCGGTATAGGCCGACGTTTGGCGACACGAGCCGACGCTTTCAGCCAGTGAGTAGCCGGCACGTCCGGTACAGACCGACGTTTTGCGAAACAAGCTGACACTTTCAGCCGGTGGGTAGCAGGTATGTACTGTGTTGTTATACATGATGCTCAGACCAAAGCACCAGCCGATTTAATAAAGGCAATGCCACATTGGACGTCCGGTGCAGGCCGACAATCTGCGATTCAGGCCGATGTTGTCAGCCAATATCCTACGATATATAGTATATGATGGCAAGTCACAAACCAGACAAGACGGCCATTACAAGCCGGCGCCTTCTGAAGCGAGCCGACGCTTTGAGCCGGTGAGTAGCTGCCACGTTCAATGGCATAGTATATAATGGCAAGTCCAAAGCCTCGGCACTTTGGACGTCAAGTGCAGGCCGACACGTTCACCCAGTAAGTAGGAGATATGTACTGTATTGTTACGTGATACTCAAACCAAATCACCGGCTTATTAGTGCAGGCCGACATTGTGCGAAACAGGCTGAGGCCCTCAGCCGATGAGTGGCCGGCATGCCCTTTGATAAAGTATATGATGGCAGTTCACAAGCGACGCCATATCAGCCATCCGCTACAGGCCGACGTTTTCCAAAACAAGCCGACACGTTCAGCCAGTGAGTAGCCGGCACGTCCAATTGCATAGTATATAATGGCAAGTCCAAAGCCTCGGCACTTCGGACGTCCAGTGCAGGCCGATGTTTGCCGGATTGGGCCGATGCTTTCAGCCGGTAAGTGGCGGGAATGTACCATATTGTAAACTTAATACCCAGGTGAAGGCACCCATGGATGTAGCCAGGACGACTGCATATCGGGTGTCGGGTGGGACCGACGTTTTGCGAAACAAGCCGATGGCCTCAGCCGGTGAGTATCAGGTTTGTCCGATTGTTAAGTACGCAATAGCAAGTGCACAATGTCGGCTCAAGTGGGCCCAACATTTTGCAGTACCAGCCAATGTATTTCAGACGATGAGTAGGGGGCATGTTCTATTGTGTTGTAGTATACAATATCACGTCAAAATAATGTCCACATCGGACCTCGGGCATCACAAGACATCATCAGCGAACTCCTCATCAGGGATATGTTCAAAATGAACATGTTGATAGCGTGCTTGGAAGGCCGGGTGAGTTGACAATGGGAATGAAGAAACAAAGGAACATACGTTGAAAGCCCGGAGTATGGGATGTCAGTAGATAAGCCCGAACATCATCGGGAATGTCGTCATCCCCGTCGGAGTCATCCGAGTATTCCGAGTAGGCATCATCTGGTTCCTCAATGGGTGAACCCATGCGACCAACCTCGGGAGATGAAGGAATATTTGAGATGTTGGCTTGCATCTCCAACATGCTGAATGGGTGCGAGTCGTCGGCTTCATCGTCCGTATAGCCGCCAAGGGACATTGCATCATCATCATCCTCTTCGGCCTCTCGCGTGGCAGGGGGTGTGTGCCGGTCACTCCCATCATCGGCCATCTCATCGTCGGAAAGCAGTTCTTCTGTCGACTGACCACCCAAACTCGCCTCATCATCAGAAGTTGCGAGCGACGCGTGATGTGGTATATTGGGGTGACCATCAGCAATCTCGTCGTCGGAACTCAGGTCCTCGGTCGACTGGCCACCCAAGCTGGCCTCATCGTCGGAGGATGCGAGCGACGCGTGATGTGGCATATGAGGGCGAATGACGTTTTGAGGGGTATTTAGGTTGGTGAATCCACCACCAAGGCTCTGGATGTCATCGGAGGAGGATCCGCCAAGGCTTCGGGCATCGTCGGTGTCATCGACATCAGGCCGCGAGACGGAGTGGGCTGCAAATTCCGTTGCCGATTCGCCGCCGAGAGAGGCATCCGAGCCACTGGCCGAACCGGCAGACGGCTGAGCCGAGGCTTGTCGGCTGCCCAATTTCGTAGCTACGACGCTGGCTGATGTGCCTCCAAGGCTCTGGAGAGATTCATCGTCGGTTTGCACAACGTCGGCGGCAGGTATTACAGGAGGAGGCATCAGGGTATCCGAGCCGGATGGGACGTACTCGGGCTCGGGATGTGCGACAGGGGAAATGTACATAGCCGGCTCAGACCTGCGCGAGGATGACTGGGCACGGTCAAGTGCCGCAAAGCCAGTCAGGTCCGCCGTAGCCCAACGTGGAGCATGAGTAGATATCTGCAACGGAGATGAAGGAATCTTACCAGTGACTCTGAAAGTTGTGGTGTTCGGAACACCGAGGCAAGACAATCATGCGGACGATTGGCCGAGGTTATGTGTGGGATATCGCCATCGTCTTTCGGTTGGAGGGGCGTCAGTGGCTGAAGGTTATATGTAAGTGGGAATTGGGCATTGCGAATCTTCGCTGCCTGGTCGAGGGTGTCACCTGAGCGTTCGGACCCAGATGGCAGGGAGCGGAAGTATCTGTCGTGCGTTTCCAAAGAGCCGACTTCGGGGACCGGGCGAAACTCGGCGAATACCTCTTCCAAAGATAAGTCCGGGCCCTCACTCCAAAACGTGTTTGTTCGGTTGGGGATGTCCTTGAGCGATTGACGAGCGACCTTGTTGACAAGGTCAACGAGAGAATGGATCTTGCGCCTATGATCGTCCATGGCCTTGGTCGTCTTCTTTCGGTTCATGTGTTCGGGAGCCGGCTTGTTGTCGTCCACAATGCGTTGGATCTCATCGTCCAGCTCGGTTGCGTTTTGATGGGTCTCGGCCTCGTCCGCGTTATCAGCTTCCTTGTAAATGACGGCTTCATAAATATCGAACAGGGCGGCCGCCTCCTGCCCGTCAGCCGCGATGGCCATCATCCTGTCGTTCATCGCGACCTCCAGTATCGACATCATCTGCATTAAGATGTCGAGACGCTCGGTACATCGGTCGCAAGGCGGCGAGATGATCGGGATGGCAGCTTGTGCCGCGCTCCGAACGAGCAGCAGGCTGAGTGGGCGGTGTACACCGTCTCCATCTTTGTACAAAGGGATGTTTCTGTCGCCTTCGCTTGCTGATAGCTGTTCTCTCCATGTCTCCAGACATTGAGCGATCGTTGCTGCCGATAGAATGAGGGGAGAAGGTGAAGTTCAGTCCGCCTTGGCGGCTCGGCGTGATGCTGATGTTTCCCACCAAGCGTACCTATGAGCTAATGGTCGATTAGCTTGTTTCAGACGGTTGATGCGCGCGAGATTCAGCGCCTTTCCCAGTTGACGTGAATCATGGAATGATGCGGGCATGATTAAATCGTCCTCGAGGCCTTGGGCGAGCGCCCGAACAATTGGACCCGGTGTCACAATGTGTCCCAGCGCAACGGATGCACCGATTGTGCCCAGGACGTATTCCTAAGGGATCAAGGAATCAATGGTGTGTGAGCACTGACACCACAGCTTCTTACAAATTCTCTGCGCAACAGCGCGATGGGGACCGTGTCCCAGCTGCGCCTCATAGCGAGCAAAACGTCGAGAAACCGATGATCTGCGTAATCAAGAATTAGTTGCAATGGAATTTGTCGCTCCCATGCTGTGGCCTGGGGTCCCAGGGGTCCGACATTGAGTTGATTGTAAGAAAAAAGAGGGATCGCGTCCATCGGCATGGTGGTAAGTGAAGATCAATCTGCTTAACTTAAGTCTTAAATTTGGGCGGTAATACAAGATTGTTGATTCACAGGTACACGAATGGCATGTGACGTTGAAGATATCAGGTGACAAAGTGAAGCTGTGCTTGATTGTATTTGATGAATTCTGCTTCAGCCACCCGAGCCTGCCGCAAGTACTGTGCGGCCTTGCGTCGGGCGTAAGCTGTTGCCCCCGGACTACTAACTAACAGTCCACTCCATTTCATACTTCACCAACAAAAGTTCTTCCCGCCATCGGGAGGCGAGTGCGCGCGATTTGAGATAAAGTACGCGATTACCTAGTTCAATCATGTGGTCATTGAATACATTGTCCATTGTCGTTAACAGTACTCACTTTCTTGAAGGGCGGCCGGAGCCGATTCATCATCTCGGCCAACGTGCCAAATCCAGGACAGCCTCAAGGTTGTAGAGCCAGGTTGGTTTGGGTTAACAACATATGTATTACTCTTGATGTCAGCTTTGAACAGCTCCTTGAACTTACGGAGGATGGTATCATCGGCCTTCATTGTCATCATCGCGTGCCGACATCGGGCATAAGCGTACACAAGATCGCTTCGCTTCTTGTTCAACGTGTTAATTCGATCGCGCGATCTCGTTTTAATGAGTTGCCGGCCAGCACCACGCAATGTATGACTGTATAACATTGACTTCTCGGCAATGATCTCGCGAAGCGACTTGAGCAATGCATCTGCCTGATGCTCTCGTAGGGCCAGCTCATGTGATCTGAGTTGCTCCGCACACTCAGACACTGTTGATGGTAAAGGAATGATGACGTTTTCAGCACGTATGTGTGCGCCGGTATTGCTCGGTGATGCCGTTGTTGGACGCTCGGCCAGCGGAGGAAAAGCGACGGTTGCAGTGAGAACCGTAGGAACATCAACCTCATCAGAGGCTTCCTCATCGTCAACATCGATGTCATCGTCTGGTGGCTCAAGATCATTCAGGCTTGAAAATAAGGCATCGCCAGGAAGCGGCTCGGTCCCCGACATTGCGGCCGGTGGGTCAACGTTGCGAATGTCGGACCCTTCAATGCCCAACACACGACTCTGCAAGGCGATGTCGCTTATGCCCTTGGATATTTTCTCCCGCAAATTCGCGATTTGCCTTGCCTCGTCTGCTCGGCCGTTCTTCAACGCGCGCTTAGCCCGGCATAGTACATGCCATCTTGACAATTTGAATATGAGAGGGCAATATTAACATAACAATCAGAACCGTACTTACTGCAACTCTTGAACCTCCATCGCTTCACGTATCCACTGGTATTCGCCATCCACCGGCTCATCCTCGGCAGGAACCGCCACATGGTTTTCATAGGTTGCAGACATCCCATAGATATCCATCACTGATAAATCAATGTGACGAGTGTTCTCTGCCTCAACAACTGCCTCAGTCCATGCTGTGATGTTGTTCGCGCCGACACACTCTGCGATTTCATCCCTTGTATCTTCTGCATCTGCCGCCCGCTTGTCGGCGAGAACATATCGTTTACAAAGTACTCTTACTGCGTTCAGAGTCAATCCATCTATTCATAGGACACAGGAAATGGATCACACCGATGTTCAATGCTTTCTTGTGGTTGGAATCGCAAATATGGTCGTCCAATATTTCTGCTCAGTGAGCGAGTGTGGCCGTCCTCATCGTGGGTGTCACTGCATTGAGATTCGCCCATAGCGATTCCAAAATCTCGCCTATGACGACCCCGGATTGTGGGATGAACATAGACGAGAAGCGAAACAGGCAATCTTCTTTATGCCCGTGGACGTGGAATTGGCCTATTGCAAAGTCCGTGTCAAGGCCGATGGGGAGCCGGTGGCCGATCCGCCTCTGGAAATGGACACTGTATTGACAGGCAATGTCATAGAAGAATAGGAGCCCCTGCTTTGGATCCATGTTGGAGTACTTTAGTGACTGAAGTAACACCCAGTCAACATTTTTCTGCTGTTCGCCTCTGTAAAGGTCGGCAACACCGCCAGGAGCGAAGCATCCATGCCGGGGGCAGGCGATCGCCACAATGCCATTGATATCACATGTTTTGGAGTACAGAAGAGTGTTCTCTATCGCTCGAAAGCTGTTCTCGCAAGGCGCTTTCTGTCTCTCGGTTAGTTTCGGTTGGCGCGGTCAAGCCGCTACACACCGTCTTGATATTCTCTGCTGCCCTCAAAAACTCGGTATACTCTTCACGATGTGGTAACATGCTTGACCCAGGTGATAGCCATACATCCTTGTCTCCAGTGGATTGTCGGATATGGTCAGCCTTGAAGTTTCCGTCGGCCATGAGCGTTCGGCGGTACACCCATCTACGCAACAATTTGTCCAATCACGATTCTGAAGGTAACCACATTACGCACTTGTTTTCATCCTCTTTCCAGTTGTCGGGCAGGTTCACGCCTGGTTGTGGACAACATGGACAAAACGGTGCAAGCTCGGCTGTGCGAACATCGCCGATGGCACTGCCATCGCTCTCTCCAGTCTTGCCGCCCCATTTCAGTTTCTTGAGCCATCGCCAGCATCGTGACAAGCGCCGGAGTTCCGCATATCGCTCAACGACTATCTGAGGTGCCAAGGGCTCAGTCTTTCGCCTCAGTAGCTGATAGTATTGGTATGCCGATGTCTTACACTCCAGATTGGCCAAGCGGAAGTCCTCCAGAACGTCAAAGGTGAACATAGTCTTGAATATGGTGAAGCTTGCCGGCATCAGTCGCATCTGTACGGCACCAGCGATCCTCTCTTGTGGGCCCCCACACCCACATTGTATGTATGGCAAGGAGTGAAGACCATTCGTGTGGACGAATAAAACATATGGATTTTGGTCGGGATCCATACTGGGAGCGATTGGGTGGTCAATTGGCACCTCGGGAAGACCGGCCTTCCCCTCGTCCTCCTCGTCGGCGCCGTCCAGGTCCTCTTCTCCACCGTGTGCATGCCTAGCTTCCTCTTTCTCAAGCTCTTCAATGATTTCGTCAATGTCAAAGCGCTCCTCCACCCCTCCGTCGCGCTGCTCGACGGTAACGTCGGCGCCCGCTCGCCCGTCGCGGTATGGGTCTTCTTCTCCCACTTCTTCAACTACATCCTCCTCTTCATCCAGGCTATCACATGTGTCCTGCAACCTGGAGTGTTCGTCCGCTTTGTGCTTCAGCCACTCGCATCGCCGATCTGTCTTACCGTGATCGACGATCACGCACACGCCGACCTCCCAGAGGCTACCTGGATGAAAGTATTTGCCAGTCCATTTCTGGATCCGATGAAAGGGCATTTCTAGGTGTGCATTTCGCATACATTCGCGACAAAACATTGTTCTCTGGTGACATTCCTTGCATCGCCAACTTGCTTTCCTGCGCTCGCACGCACAGCGCGTGCTAAGGAAGGCCTCATGCTCCATCAAAGCATTCATTACAATGCCGGCACGCGCAACAAATTCCTCCAAATAGTCACGTTGGCTCTATTGCAATTCTCTTTGTCTAGCTTTGGCAATAGTGCATGAATTAATACGCTCACCTTCGTCTTCGACGCAGCTGATACTGTGATTTGTTCGTCCTCCGGGTATTCCTGGTCAAGTACCATCGGTGTTGTCCCGTTGGGGACAACAGTCGGTGCACTTGTGGCAAACCGAATTCCACTATCCTGATGTGGGACATGATCGTACGCGGTGTATTCATGCTCAGTGCCATCAACAGAATCAGTCTCGAATTGAGTTGTTGCCCAAGTGGACTGAGAAAGCCTCGGATGATCGAGATCCAACACTCGTTGGCGCTTTCTGGGAGGCATACTGTTGGGGAGCAAGCAACCTTCTTGTAACGTTCACGCGTGTAATAAGTGACAGCTGTGATGCATGGTGGCACACCTCGCGGTCAGGGCATGGTGCCATATGGTGTGCCTCATTGTGAATGCATGCATAAAGATGGGAAGTGCGGGTATTCATCACCCCGACTTTCACCCACTTTCACAATGGCGACAGTCACACAACTAGCGAAATACAATCAAGGGGAGAGAGCGGTTCTGAAATTGTGGAAGCCAGGCTACCTCACAGCGAAGACAACCTCAGAGCGCAAGGAAGCCTTTGCTGTAACCGCGTCAAAACTGTTTAATTACTGGATTACACAAATGAAGACAGATGCGGAGAGGAAGAAGGGTTTTAGTAAGAAAGAGAAAGAACAGAGGGAGAGGGTGAATGTCATGGTTATCCTCGATCAGATGGGTATCTAAATGTCACCCCTTGCAAACTAGGAACTCCTTGTGTGGGTTAGGAATAACTGGCGTGCCAAAAGACATCGCAAAAAGGTCGCCGACGATGGTGGTCGGCTGCACCGCATTGGCTACTGAATGGTGCTACCAAGAATGGATGGTTACAAGGAGCGCATTGAGGAGTATGCCAATCAATACTTGGAGGCCGGCGTGCTCGGTGAATTAGAAAAGGCGAAATCGGCATACGCGGAGGGTCGTTCGCTTACTGAAAACATTGGTGAGATGGCGCAAGAGGAGGAACCAGACTGGATGGCTGTTGAGGCCAGGATACGGACAGCAGCCACAAAAAGAAATACACTCGGCTACCGAAGCATGGCGATGCGGCAGATTTACTTTGCCATGGAACCATTGGAACGCGATGCGGTGAAGGAGGAGATGGCAAAGCTTCAGGTGGAGAGAAATTCTGAGCCAGCGCGACGACAGTAAGCGACCGACGGCATTGACCGCAGAATGACCGGCATTGACCTTTAATAGATATGCGATGCTCGGTGCACTGAAGGCTTTGGATGCAAATTGCCGTGACATGTTCAAGAAGTTTGGAATGCTCACATACAGTATCGCTGTATTCTTAGACCCCGACGGAAACCCGAAGTTCACAAGGTACTGTGGTTCAGATCCCGTCGCTTCAACGCCGATCTAACCTTCGGCTAGTGCGGATGCAGGTCGGCTTATCTTTAAGGACAATTTAATCAAAGACAAGCGACTCGAGGAGCAAGTGTGGTACCATTTTACACAGCAAGTCGTGGCACTGAACAAAAAGAGATTTGGGAAGGCAGATGATCCCACCGCTGAAGACAATGATATCCCAGTTGACGCATTGGACAGCCGAATCCAACTGTCCAAAAATGCCGACGGTACACTGATACTACCATCGCGTATTGTCGGCAATGTGCCGTTACATTCAAAAATTGTCAAGCAAACACTGCGACTCTTTCTCAATGCCCATTACTGTGAGTAGAAACGTTGTTAGGCGTTGTGGCTGACACCGATGTTGCCGATAGTCCTCGCTTCAGGCCGACAAGACACGAAGGTGCCATGGACAGTGCTAAGTCAGCATTGCGAAGAAGCGGTCGCGGCCGACTATCTCCCGACTGCCCCGATGTTCACCTTCGGGCAACCACATAACATGGTTGCAGAACTGGTGAACGAGTGGTATGACATACTGCTTGCTAAGCAGGAGATAGAACAACCATTCAAATTCAGGGCATATTACAACGCGAAGGAAAAGCAGATGATGCCAGCAAGGTACAGTGCCGACCGGTTGGTACGCACCCAACCGGTCAAGACCCCTGCACCCATCCGATGGAAGGTTAAGGCGATGAACATCATTACAAGTGATCAGACAACCACGGTCATAAACAGTAGTCCACCACAACCATTGACGGGTGATCGGGCTGTCCGCGCAGCAAGCGAGGCGAGCGACATGCTACCCACTGTGCCACCACCTGCAAGGGCGCGATTATCTCGCAACACATCCAGGCATGTGACTGTCAGTGACAATGGGACTCGTTCAGGATCGCCCGCACCGAGCGTCCCGCCGCAAAGCGAATCGCCGCCGCCGACACCCGCGTCTCCTCCGAGGAAGGTTAAGAAGGGAGGAAAGACGAAGCCAGGAAAAAAAGGATTAAAGGCAGCAAGAGCCGATGTATCGGCATCACTCGCCAATGAGCCGATTGCTATTCGCCCGAAGCCTCGCAGACTTCAACGCCCTGCCACAGCAGGAACAAATGATGCAGAGCTTCAATATCCACCAGTGCATTCAAACACAGCCGGCCGCGTTACCGATCGGGCCGAGGCGCGTGAAATCAACAGTCCCCAGCATACCCATACACTTACAACCCAGACGAGTACAACTGCAAGGAAGAGAGTGACGGAGGAAGAGAGGCTTGCACAGGATGCAGAGGGGTATCGGGCAGCCGAGGGCAGCAAGCGGCAGTCCAAGAAGTCGATTTGGACACTTAATCTCTAATCTTTCTGATGCGAATTCCAAGCGACCAAAGATGTATTATATTAGAACGACAAACATATTATATGAGAACCAAAAAAAATAATATTAGAATAAAAAGTCTGCATTCTACTTCTTCAAGCGCTTTGTGTTAGTCACCACACCGCTGGTAGCCTTTCGCTTGGCCGCCTTGCTATCATCAGGCACGGGAGTCCGTGACGTCGAGCGAGTTGACCGACGAAGGGGCTCTGTCAGTGTTGCTGACCGTGCTCTTGTCATCCGCGGGGGAGGTACTTGAAGCTGAGCAAGGGCATGGGTTAGGTTCGAAAGGGCGGTGTTGGCATGTGGTGTTGGCTCTTGCACCGTGACAATCAGTGCCGCCACAGTGGGCGACGAGGCGAGATCCATGTTCATGTCCTTGCTGGCGGCTCGTATCTGCGATGGAGCTGGAGGCAAAGAAGCGGTCGGCAAATTGTGCGCCAATGACGGTGAATGAGTTGGAGACGGTGAATGTGGTGGCGGAGTCGAAGGGGATGTGGGGGCTTGTGACGGCGATAATGGATGATGTGGTGCCAGCGGAGGGGTGCAGGGAGGCGCAACTGTGGGTGGGGGTGGGGGCATGTCGGGGAGCGGCGGAGGAAGCGATGAGGGTGCTGCGGGGGCAGGATCTGCAGGCTCTGCGACAATGGGGGCAATGGGTGTATGTGAATGGCGTTGTGCCCATTCGCCGACCAGTGTTCTGTTGTCTGCTGAGCCCGCCGCCTGATACGCCGGCTCGCTCCTTTGTTCGACCGAGCCTTCTGCATCGGCCAAGCCGTTTCGACTGAGCATGTCGAGGACCAGCTTGAGTCCCCGATCGATGCTTTCCAACTTCGTGGAGTTGGAAACCAACCTCATGTTCGTCTCTCGGCCCAACTCACCTATTTGTCGCGCCATGTCGTCCATCCGCCGATTGGTCTCCTGCACAAACGCTTGCCACTCGGCCGGCACCGGTGCGACCTCGTCCCTCTGCCTGCGCATTTGCGAGATGAGGCTGTTGGGGTCGTTGAGCTCCCGCACTCGTTCACACCGCACCTTCTTTTGGCGGCACCTTTGGCAGGAGCCGACTGGGTTCCTCGCGAGGCGCCGAGAGGGGACTTCCGCTTTCAAGCACCGGTAACATCCCGGTTCAAACTCACCATCGGTCGGCCCAAGCGACGGCAAGCGGGTCGTTCCACGCATGTTCCTCTCCACGATCTCGGCCTTCGGCAAGGCCATGGAACCCTTTCTGGGTTTCGCCTGCCGACGTCGCTTTCGTCGTCATCGTCGCTTGGCTCCGGGAACTCCTCGCCCTCATCGCTTGAGGGCTCAGGCCGTCGCCGTGGCTGATGCTCAGTCAGCTTTGTAGGCGGTTGTCTGTGCTGCACTTACCTTGCTTGGGCCGGCTACTGGTGGCCCAGCTTCCCCCATCCCATCCGTCTCCGAACCGACCATCTCCTTCGACTTCACGACAGCACGCCTCTTCGGCGCAATGATCTTCCGCACCGTAATCTCCTCCAACGCCTTCCCCGACCCTGATGCGGCCATGTCCGTGGCCTTCCCCTTGCCCTTCTCCATCCGTCGCCTCATCGCCTCATCCAGCGTTTCGATCCTCGGTCTGATGAGGGCGTCGAATTCCTCCTTTTTGACGACCTTCATCTCCTCTTCATCGACTGTCGGCGATCGTCGCGGCCCCCTTGGCTTGGACTGCGCCTTGCCGTGTTCCCGAATCGCTTTTCGCCCCTTGTGCTCCTCCACGTTGCGTCGCCTCGGAGTGGACGGCACTTGCTGCTCTTGCTGCTGGGGCGCTGGTACCTTCGGCATCCTCGATGGCGCTGCGCCATCAACCTCCATTGCGTCCTCGGCCTCGGCTACCCGCTCTCCTTTCTTTCCGCCATCCACCCCGGAACGATCGGCTCCCCTACCTTCTGTCTGCTGCCGCTCCCGTAGCTCCTGGGCGGCCTCGGCGACGGCGGTGGCCGTCTTGGTGCGCGGGTTGTCAAAGAATGCCCTCACCACGTCGTCCTTCTTCTCCTTCAACGTGCTTAGCGTCCGCGTGATGAGCCACTTGGCGTCTATCTCTTGTTTGAATTTTCTATTTGACGCCCTCTTGGCGAACGCGTACTGTAATGATCGTACGCTGCTCTGTCAGTCATGCAGGTGCCACAGAAAATACACTTACCATCTCCTTTCGGTTCTCCATGAACCAAGTCAACCCCGTGCCGGCAGCGACGTGGGCAAGCAGCTGACGCTGCAGCTCGGTGAAAGTGTTGGTGACAGCCTGTTGGGAGGATGCATCGTATGTGGTGATAGCGGACATGATGTTGGAGTGACGAAGGGTGGTGTCGGCTGAGCGTGCTGGTGGTGCGAAGGGAAGTTGTTGAAGAAAAGTTTTTGATGTGACAGATGAACCATTCGCGGATCACAAGATCACTGCACTCACGGTCACGTGACATTGTTGATCAGCCGAATCGTTATCGGCTCTCCATCGACCACCACTACCGCCAATATGCAGAACAACAACCGCACTGTCCGAGCAGAATCGACATTCGCCCTACGCGATGAAACTACAAATGAAAGAATGGAGGTTCCATCGGCCCTCCTTGACTTGATCCGATATCAATATGAGAAGGAGAAGATAAAGGCATCAATGGAACCAGACATGACGAATGATGACGAGGTACGTGCTGTTAGCGGTGGATGCAAAAGATGATTTGACTCAATTCATTGAGGTGTAGCTTCCCCCGATTCACGGGGATACATCGTTCATTGGCGAGCATGAGATCCAGGTGCTGGCAAACCCGGTATGACGTCGGTGTACCGATGGACAATAGCCACTAACAATGATTAGCCTCTCACACAGGCGCAAATTACCGACTTGCACGCATCAGTCAAGGCAGCGCAAGCGCGTTGGGGCATATCCTACAAGGATGCTGCTCACCGGCTCTATCTTCAAAAGATGGTGAAAGTTCAGGCGGAGATGGCCGAGGTTGAGCGACTCAAGGGGATGATTATGCGAGTTGGTCGGTTAATCAGTGAGACAAACTGACCGCACTGAGGTCGGGCGGGGCGGTACTTAGTTTTGAACAGTATTTTTGTAGTTGGTCAAATATGAAATGGAACATCTATTGAAAGCCGACCTCCGCAAGAATTGACTGACAGAGCCGACGTAGTAGCCGATGTGCTCACACAATGACAAAATCACTAGTCACCTACACCGGGAGGACCGAGATGCAGGTGCCTTGCCTACTTGGGCCTGCCATCATATACTTTATCATAGGCCATGCCGGCCACTCATCGGCTGAAGGCCTCGGCATGTTTCGCACAATGTCGGCCTGCACTAATAAGTCGCTGATTTGGTTTGAGTATCATGTAACAGTACAGACAGTACATACCTGCTACTTACCGGATGAACGCGTCGGCCCATTCCAGCAAACGTCGGCCTGCACTGGACGTCCGAAGTACCGAGGCTTTGGACTTTCCATTATATACTATGCCATTGGAAGTGCCGGCTACTCACCGGCTCAAAGCGTCGGCTCGCTTCAGAAGGCGCCGGCTTGTAATGGCCATCTTGTCTGGTTTGTGACTTGCCATCATATACTATATATCATAGGACATTGGCTGACAACATCGGCCTGAATCGCAAATTGTCGGTCTGCACCGGATGTCCAATGTGGCATTGCCTTTATTCAATCGGTGTGTACTCTGGTCTGAGTATCATGTATAGCAATAAATTCCACACCGGCTGCTCACCAGCTGAAAGCATCCGCTGTCACACTCAGTGGGGTTTTCACTAAATGTTTTGGATGTAGTCGGATCAGTCTAGATAGATCGGACAGTCACCCAAGTTGTTGCAGGCTGAGGTGTTATTGAAAGAACAGAGACAAATTCTACAAAATAGTAGAATAAGGGAGAAATAGGGGATAGATAGAATGAATGAAAGAAAGAGTATAAGGCTAGAAGTCAATAATGGCTTCACTAGGATGAGGAATAAAAGATAGAAATACTATACTGTATCAATGATGAGTTGAGATGTTATGGGACAATAAGACAATGATGAGGAAATATTCTTTCCCTAGGATACGTTGTATGACTCCGCAAAGAGACAAAACTATGAAGCTCTAGATCAGACGTTTCTGCTAGATCACTTCCAAACTGAATATCAATGAGACACCCCGTAGAATCGTTCTACAGTCTAAATGTCCAGGTTACGACAAAACAATATGCCGATGAAGTCATTACACACGTATCTAGAATAATGTAGACACAAGCTACCAATTACTTTGTTCTCTAGTAAGGAATGCTTTCACTGATCTGAGTACTTAATTATCTTTATAATCAAGTCTACCAAATACAATGATACTATACAGGATCTCTATATAGAAGTAAGGACAAGAACAAGTTCTATCCTACTGACCAGAGGGATTCATTCTCAAAGAATGACTGAAGCTTAAAAGAAGTTTCTCAGACTGAACCAAATCAACTGATGAAAACTACATAAAACTGGATTTTTTTATCTACTACAATTTGGGGGGTTTATATAGACTACAAGGGGAGGAAGGCTGTGCAGTGCCAAGCATCTCAAGGCTGTGCTAATCTCTGGCTGACTCATATTTTAGCAGGAGTAAGCCTTTGATTTGTAATGGCCAAGCCTTTGATTTGTAATAGCCAAGCCTTTGGCTAAGCCAAGGCTTAATAAGCTGTGCAATGCTATGCTAAAGCTATGCTAAAGCTATGCTGAGGCAATGCTTGAAACATGTTTCAGCAGTGCCAAGCCTAAAACCAAGTAATTGCTTTGTAAGAGAAAGCCCAAATTCTTTTACATCCCAGAATATTCTTCCAAGTTCTACAGGTTTCCATAATGTTCTACAATCTCCTGTAGTCTTCTTCAACATTCCTAAAAGAAGGTTAATAGCTGGTTGAATGATTCTGGTGTAAAGATATGAGATAGGAGTAAGGGGAAATAAAGGGGTTTAGGGAAAAAGGTAATGTAATGTAAGAATAAGTCTGTAACCATAGCACAATATCCATAGGACTTGATTCAACTTGCAAGGTGATGTTCGTGGCTTTTCGTGGCTTATAGTGGTGTATGAAAATAGGTATAAAACACTAATATTCATGTCACTTACTACAAATCCCAATTTGAAGTATGACACCGCCCATCCCGGCAAACATCGGCCTGCACTGGACGTCCGAAGTGCCAAGGCTTTGGACTTGCCCTTGGATACTATGCAATCGGACGTGCCGGCTACTCACCGGCTGAGAGCGCCGCCTCTTTTCGAAAGGCGTCGGCTTGTAACGGCTGTATGATATGGCGTCGTTTGTGACCTACCATCATAAACTATATCATAGGGCATGCTGGCTACTCACCAGCTGAAAGTGTCAGCCTGTTTCGCAGAACGTCGGTCGGCCTGCACCTAACATTGGATGTGCCAACATTGTGCCTAAATCAGCCGGTGGTTTGGTCTGAGTATCATGTATAACAATACAGTACATACCTGCTACTCACCGGCTACAAACGTCGGCCTGTCTCGGAGGGATGACGGCCTGTACCGGACATCCGATTCGCTGAAGTCTTGGACTTGGTACTGCGTACTACATCATTGGACATGCTGGCTACTCACTGGCTACAAACATCGGCCTGTTCCGGAAAGCGTCGGCCTGTACAGAACGGCCGATTGGGCGACGTTTAGCCTAAATCGGCTGCTGCTTTGATCTGAGTATCATTGGAAATGCCAGCTACTCACCGGCTGAAAGTGTCAGCCTGTTTCGGAAAACGTCGGCCTGTCCCGGACGTCCGATGTGGCGACATGTTGCCTAAATCGGCAGTGGCTTTGTTCTGAGTATCATGTATAACAATACAGTACATACCTGCTACCCACCGGCTGAAAGTGTCAGCTTGTTTCGCAAAACGTCGGTCTGTACCGGACGTGCCGGCTACTCACTGGCTGAAAGCGTCGGCTCGTGTCGCCAAACGTCGGCCTATACCGAACGTCCGATGTGGCGACATTTTGCCTAAATTGCCAGTGGGCTTGTTCTGAGTATCATGTATAACAATACAGTACATACCTGCTACTCACCGGCTGAAAGTGTCAGCCTGTTTCGGAAAACGTCGGCCTGTCCCGGACGTCGGATGTGGCGACATTTTGCCTAAATTGCCAGTGGGCTTGTTCTGAGTATCATGTATAACAATATGGTACATACCTACTACTCACTGGCTGAAAGCGTCACCCAGTTTCGCAAATTGTCGGCCTACACCAGACATCCGCTGTGGCGACGTTTTGGACCGGGAATTATATACTACACTATAGGACATGCCGGCTGCTCACCGGCTTGAAACGTCGGCTCGTTTCCCACAATGTCAGCCTGTACTGAACGGCCGATGTGGCAATGTTTAGCCTAAATCGGCTAGTGCTTTGGTCTCAGTATCATGTATAACAGTACAGTACATATCTGCTACTCACCAGCTGACAACATCGGCCTGTTTCGGAAAACGTCGGCCTTCACCAGATGTCCGACATACCGGTGTTTTGCTTCTTTGGCCCAATTTTTCTACTGATAGCATGCCAGTAGGTCTCGGCTACATGCTGGCTCAAACCATCAGCCTCAATAGCAAACAATCGGCTTACATCGGCAGCCCGATGCTGGACCGATTCGCTGACATTTTAGCCCCGCTGCATCAGTGTACCTGTATAGGAATGATTGAAAACAACCTAGCTACCTCACTAACCATTCCACAGCATTCTGCTGTATTGCCGGTCAATCTCTCGGGCCTTCCGATGTGCGCGCTGCTCCGCGCAGATGGTTCTTATTGTATACATTGTAGACTTACCATATTGGGCAATTTCCGCTGGACTCCGCGCGGACTGTTCCTATCAATACAATGTATAACTCCGCTTTGATGTGTTTATTGGTACATTGTAACTCCGCTATGTGTTCCCAACAGTATCGCGCCTCATCTCAAACACGCCATGTTTATCGGCTTCGGCATCGACTTGTCGGTGTTGCTAATTCACGGAGTCGAAATCCTCGTTTTGGGTCCTAGGAAACAGCCAGCTTCCATCCCAAATACCCTCGTGCTCCTGTCGAATCTTCCCAAAGTCGTGGAACTCCGCATTGCGTTTGCGTTTTGCCGGCCAGACGACTTGGATGTCTCGCGTCTGGCGTCCATGGACTCTGTCGTGATGCCGGATTGTCGGTTCCTGCAGGTGATAGGTGCTGAGATGGCCTCCCAGGAGGCGCTCGCCTCCTCCACCATGTTTCTCCAGTAGCTCAAGTTCACGCAACCAGTGACACTTGAGATGGTTATCTGCTGCGGAGACGGCATCCAAGCACTGTTTTCGAGTCCCGCGAGGAAATGTTCGCCCCCTTCGCAATCACTTTTCAGCTGAAGGAGTACGGTTCGTTGAGCTGGAGATGATTCACTCCACCCGTCCGCAGAGGGCCGATCTCGAGTTCTATGGGAGAAGCGAGGATAAATCCTCCGTCGTGTTTACATTATGGTTCCGCAGCGAGGCGCCGATGGATATATGTGGAGAGATCGCCTTCGAATTCGCCATTCGCCTACCCCATACGACCTGAAATTGGTGGACATTGCCTTGGTAGACATGAATGAGTTCGCATGGTGCTCGCTTTTCAGTCAGCTGAAGGGCCTCGAAGTGATCCAGGCATTTTTGTACAAAGGGCTTCTCTACGCCCTATACGAGGATGAAGAAGATGACGAAGGGCGCTGCACGTTTCCATCCCTCTCGAAATTAACGCTTTAATACGATGACGTAGATGAAGAGAAGTCGGACAGGAAATGCTGGGAGGACCTACCCGAAGTCCTTAAGTTTAGAGCAGAGTGCCGAGTGCCCATTCGAAAGGTTACAATTTTGCCCCACGGTACAATGCCTGACGAATACTTGGTTCGCCTACCGGAGGGCCCGGACAGGGTCGATTAATTCATGTGCTGGGACAGTGTATTCTGGTGCGCCTTCGACGGTTGCCTCCACGTATCAATCATTTGAGGGTGTTGATTTCTGCGTCGCCAGATTAGTGACAGGTAAATGGGATGTTCCAAGACGTACATGAGTGACATGCTAGCGCTACCCATGTTAAAGGACCAGTGTAAGGGCAACCTCAAGATGGCCGACAGCGCGAGCCTAGCAGAGGGAGAATCCAAAGAAATGAATAGAGCTACTACAATACATGAGAGACTGCTCACCTAGCAGAGGGAGAATCCAAAGAGAACAAGATAAGGATTCTCCATGCTAGGAGGCGAAGTATATACTGTAGAAGCGTGGGAGAAAGGTGGGACAACTGTATAGTACACCCGCCACAAGTCCGGAGAGTATCACAGGTACGAGCAGGCACATGGGATAGAAAGGTGGAGGGAATATGCAAGAGTCGTGCCGGCGACCCAGGGAAGTGGGAATGGGAAGTAAAGAGGTGTGGGAAGAAGGTATGGGTCACCCGGACGTGCCCCGAAGTGTATACGTACGTCTGAAGCGCATCCGGGCATGCGCAAGTGCGGCCGAGTGCGGCCGAGGCGCGGGAAATGCATCGGATGAGTCGGATGTCGCTCGGATGTGACGGATAAGGCTCGGATGTGACGGATGTCGCTCGGATGGATGGTAGGAAGGAAAGGGAGCAAAGAGAAAGTAAATAAGAGTCCGTGGAGTGAAAGGAAAGAGAAAGAGATGAAGAGAAAGGGAAAGAGACAGGGGAAAAGGAGAAAATAGGAGTGTCCCCTTACAACCAGCTCCGTGTCCTGTCGTCCTGCGACTGCAATTGTCACAAAACGGAGGCTAATTGCACCCCCAGATGTTGGGGGCCTCTGTACAGTCTCTTCGAGACAGGAAATCCATCTTAATGCCCTAGAACGAGAACCTCCGATATAGTCCATACCGTGTGATGCAAATTTATGGCCTAAGGACCAGCCGACTCTCTGTCTGTGCTCCGAATTCTGAGAAACGTGGGCTTTTGATTGTTCATAGGTTGGGAGAGGGGACATCATGGTGAGAAGACAGCGTCAAATTTGGAAAACCTCATCATCCGATTTGTGACTGTGTGAATAACGTTGTGATTGTGAGAATGGCTGAACTCTATGAAAGTTCGATGCCGATTTGCCGTCGGCGAACCGCTCGCCATACCCTTTCCTTGTAGGTACAATCCTTAAGTAGTCTCTCCATCCACCTTGAAAGGACAGCGGCCCACGTGTGCTTGACCTGCGCGTGAGTACTCAAGTACGCAAGCCTGGAGTTCTACTTGAGTGCTCCGGCCCAGTGAAAAGTCAGTCAATTGGGAGCGATTGAGAACGAGAGGGATTGTGTGAATCCGCCAGAGTAGAACTGACAATATTTTCTACCCATATACAATGTTTACTTTTTCTGAGATTGTGTCTCGTAGATTAGAAATGGATTAAAATCACTTTCAACAGATATCACCATATTGATACATGTTGAGATCAGTTTGCAGCGAGTGGTGATTCTCCCAGTTGATTTCATATGATGATGCATGGTAGTATCATTTGGGTTCATTTATTTTACACACTGAAATCTACTACTACAGGTATTGTCTGTTTGTATCCATTACTTGCTTGCATATGCTGCTCTGCTTTATCAGTGGGCTGCCACCTTGATGCTGCGCCATACAAGTGATTGCCCTATGCGCTGGCATCAGTTGTGATCTAGATATTCTGCTGGGGACTTACCTATGTTCCTTTTACTGTGTTCCAGTAAGCTTTGAACTGCTCTTCGTTGCTGTCAGGATTCTTTTCGAGCCACACGGATTTACAATGATTCCTGCCATGGAAGAACAGGATGAATAAAGCGGCTCAAAAAAACCAATCAGGTAGCTTACTTTGGGTTATCTACCTTGCCAACAGTTGCTCTATGCATCTTGCACAGACGTGATGCTGGCATTGGAACTTGTTGGCTTGGTTGAAATGTAGGTCCGACATCTGGAGCATGGGACGACACTGCAACTGGGCCTGGTCTGCTATCTTCCTGGACTTTCCCGATGTCGCTTGTGGAGCCAAGGAAATTGGTTGTAGCAACACCAGGAATGGTAAGGGCTGGTTGGCACACAGGCGGTGCAATGGGGTGACTTTCAGTATTCGCTGCCAACAACACTGGTTCCGGTTCAGTGGAAGCACTGGTAGTAGAGCTTTTCTGATTGTGTGCAGCAGGTGTGAACACTAGAGGGGTTTGGGGGGTTGAAAATAGTGTAGACCTGGTGCCGAAATGCAGTAGAATGTAGTGAATATATGCACATTGAGGACAAGTCATTCGTACAAGGGACTGTTAATAACTAGAGCATCATTGCCCAAATTTGTGTCAGTGGTGGTGGTAGGGCCAAGGGGGTCATAGTAGATGCTTTCATCAGTGCTCTCTTCCTGGCTCTTGTTGATAGCAGTGGTCTCAGTGCACGCCTTCTTTGAGGGTATGCCATTGGTTGATATTGAGTTACCTCGCTTCAGCAATGGAGGCATATATCTCAATCAGTGGTGATAGCTGTCTGCCATGGCCACATACATTGGTGGTTGCCTTTATCTTGCGAAGATCGGTATCCTTCTTCAAGTTGCGTTGAAGGGAGTGGTTCAAGTACTGACATGAAATTCAAGTCAAGTCAGCAGGTTGGAGGCACATATATGCACCCTCATTGATGTCAGGTTCAGTGGAAATCTAGTTATACACCTCGTGGTCAACTCTACTGTATCACCGATGTCTTGCCAAGGTCCTTGAGAGTCACAGCAAACGACACTGGACTTTGTACATCCTTGAGGCCATGACCACTCTGAATCACCCTATCAACAGCCTGTGTTGCATGAGTGTCTTGATACAATAAAAGATGAAAGCATACCCATGCTACCTTGAGAGCACGAAGTGAGGTCATTTCGTCGTGCCATGACTGCAGGGAAGTGCGGAGATGGTAGCAAGATGCAAGCACGCCAGCAACTTACCATGGGACAGCGGACCTGTGCTTACGCTCATGACACTGGCAAAGTTGCGGCAAAGTCAAAGTTGAACATATCTTGAAATGGCTGAGGTGAAAGGTTGTAAGTGAACTTACAATTTGACCACTGTTTGGATGTAATGAATGTTACAATTTGTTAGCTTGCTCGCATGTCACAAGAACCAATAATCGATGATACAACATTTCAATTGGTGGAACACGATTCACATGATCCCTCTCGCTGTAAGTCACTCCCAATCGACTGACTTTTCACTGGGGCTCCAGACTCAATCCTGAACAATCACTGGCACCGAGCACTGCCAAAGGCAACGGTTAGAAGGGAATGACTAAGCAGTGAAACACCTTCAAAGGCTTAGGCTTGAGGTGTGTCTGTGCAGGTGGTGAACAGGAAAGGGAGGCTGTGAACTAGATTGACTGCGCAGTGGAATGAGCTGTGGTGCTGGGAAGAAAATGCTTTTGCTCTGAGGAGATTCCAGCTAAGTGCATCAACAGCCTCTTGGGTGCGCTGTTGGTCACGATGGCGCGCGGCGGCATCTGTTTCATCTCTTACTTGTTTAAATGTGGCAGCTTCTTCACTAGACATGTTACGGTTCGACTTTCCTTTCCTTTTCATCTCCCTATGCATCACATGACGGACACGTTGTCACACCTAGTGATGTTTTCACTAAAATGTTTTGAATGTAGTCGGATCAGTCAAGATAGATCGGACAGTCACCCAAGTTGTTGCAGGCTGAGGTGTTGTTACTAGATTGTTATGAGTGCTTATACTACAATGTAGTACAGAATAAGAGGTAGAAGGTAAGAGGATGAAAAAGGGGTCAGAAGTTTATTTGAATAAACTTCACAGCAGGCAATACTAAACTACTCAACAAATGAATAGCACAATAGGAACTTGATAAGTCGTAACTGATTGAATATAAGCAAATACTAATCGTGGGAATATTCCTGGATGAATCACGCCTTGGATTGAAATTCATTCTATCCGGGTCTATTGGAGGTACCGCAGGTGAAGGAGAGCGATCTCGAGGTTGATCATCCTCATGACCGTCTTCTTTAGGGGAAGGAGAACGGGGTGGCTCATTACGGTAATCAGGATGTTCAAAGTCATCTCTGTCATCGGAGCCGGAGTGAGGTGGTCCTCCAACTCCTCCCGTTGGTCCTGTACCATGGTCTGGTTGATCGTCATCATCACTGTGATGGTCACCGTGTGTGTGATCTTTAGGCTGATTAGCCTTAGGACACTTTGGTAATAGTTCTTCATCGAACACTGCTTTAGTGCCGTGAAAGATACTATTATTGTGGATATGCATGAACTTGTACCCTTTGATGCCTTCCGTAAAGCCCATGAATATCATTAATTCGGCTTTCGGGTGTAATTTGTTATTTCTAACTGCATCAGGTAGGTGTACATATGTGCCACATCCGAGAACTCGTAAATGAGTTACATCAGGAGCTTTCTCATACAGAGTTTCAAATGGAGTTTTCCACTTTAATCTCCGTATGGGTGTGCGGTTATAGATATGTACCGCATACTCGACTGAGAATTCCCACCAGGAATTGGGTAAGCAAGCGTGGTGTCGCATAGCTTCTGCCTTATCCATGATGGTGCGATTAAATCACTCAGCACGCCCGTTTTGCTGTGGTGTGTGGGCTACTGATTGTCGAGTGAGAATTCCATTACTCTTGAGCAATTCATCGAATTCTTGAGATTTGTATTCTCCCCCTGCATCGGATATCCATATTTTAATGGTAGTACCGAATTGGGTTTTCACCATGGCGATAAAATCACGAGTTGCTTTTACAGCCTCGGATTTGTGCTTTAATAAGTGAATCCAGCCATGTGAGGAGAAATCATCAAAGAACGAGATATAGTACCGATATTTATGGTACGATATCATAGGAAATTCTTTGAGGTCCGAATGGATTTTCTCAAAAAGTTCCTGGGCTCTAGATTCTGATTGTGGAAATGAGTCTGCAGGCATTTTGCCTTTAGCGCAGCCTTCGCAAGGTTTCTCACGATCAGGGAATTTCAACTCTGGGAAATTCTCAGTGTGCTTCCTGAACTGGCGTAATACGTCTTTGGACGGATGTCCTAATCGACGATGCCAAGTGTCAAAGTCCACACTCTTCAATGCTACTGGCGCACAGTCAAACGAATTTAGTTTTGACCCATTTCGGGACTGGAGGGTGGAAGACGCTCTAGTCCAATAGCATTGGTCATCGAGACCACGGTGGTATCCAGTTAGGAATACGTGATCGTGCAGTTTTTTTATTGATATACTGCAAAACATCTCGGTCACCTTCGAGTGTCACATCTGGATCCATTAATAGGGTACCAGTGGACAACAGTCGAGTGGTTCCGAGGGCTGGCATGTAATATGCCGGATAAAGCCTTATGGTTTTGTATAGTCGCACGATGTTACCCTTACCATCATTGCGGAGTTGTTCGTACTTGAGTATGATCGTTCTGACTCCACTAATGAAGGCTGGTGTACTGGCTGTTTTGACATGAATGTAGTCTTTCGGTTTGAAAGCTTCAAAGTTGACGAAGTCAGACTTGTCACCAGACACATGCTGTGAGCAACCTGTATCGTGTAACCACCAGTCCATTTCTGGTGCAGCTTCGATTTCTTTTTCAGAAAGGTTGTATACATTTTTAGCATACATATCATTAAGCTGTCTACAGCGATCTAATGCGCGAGACAAGTTTAATGTATCTACAGAAACATTTACATGGGCGATGGCCCTTCGGCGTCATCTTTGTAAAAGAGAGCGCTGGAGTAAAAGTTTCATAAGAACCTCTTCTGAATACGGAAAGAGCTGGTGGAGAGTATCGTACCTGTTATCCTCTTCTTGGAGCGCAATGTCCAAGAAATTAGGTTCCAGACCAGGTTCATCTGAATCGCCGAAGATGGAATCTAAGTCCATGTCCACATCTGGTTTTTCCGGGTAAGGAGTCAAGGACCGCTGCCGTTTTGGCGTTGGTTCCATCTCTTCGTCTTCACCATCAGAAGATGTGTCTGGAATCTTGACGATAGTGGGAGTTGTTTTCTCAACCATATCGGAGTTAGACAGATCGGGAAGTTTTCCAGCGATCTTTTCCAGTCTTCTGATATGTTCAGCACTCTGGGGAATCCCAGGCATCAAATCGAGGAGTTGCCTCATTCTGAAGTGCGTCTCGTAGTCACCTCCACGATGTACTGGCTTAGATGCGCCTTGGTACTTCTGGGGTGCTTCTTCCTTATGCCTATTGTTAAAGAACTTCGGCTTAGGAATCTGGTGAAGTCCGGCGAGTTTAACAGCTTTCGCTGTACTGCCGGAGATCATAATGGATGGGCGGTTGTCAGCCGTAAACTCAGGTCCGTTTAGTCCGACCAGCTGACGTGGTGGAGTCCCAACTCGAAATTCGAATTGGAGACCTGACTGGTTCGATGAACTCGCGTGTGATGCGGTTCTTTCATTCCAGTGTTGCGGTTGCGGTGCCACGATCCGGTTGATCAGGCGTTTTGCGGGGTCAGTAGGGAGAGGCGGAAATTGCCTTCAATCCTCTATGATTGGAAGCCTGCTGAAATTCAGCATTTGGGTGAATCCACCGCCAGGTTGGTTTGGGAGAGCCATATGGGCGTGTCCCTGACCTTGACCTTTTGTACCCCTGCGAACATGTTTCCTCTTCGGCTGCTGCTGCTTGTCTTTCGACTGCGGCTGCTTCGAAGGGCCAGCTTCAGCATTTTCATGCTTTTGGTGTTTCTGCTGATGGAATTGGGGCACTTTGCCCTTTCCTTTGACAGCAGAAAGTTTGTTCGCGTTGCTCTGGTGTGACAACTGCTGCTTGGAAAGCTGCTTTCGTTGCCACTCCGCTTCGATGTACCCGATTAGGTCATCGAGGTCCAGATTTTCTAATTTCTTATTGATCTGGGCCTGAGCAACTGACTCATACTCTTTCGGTAATCCGGCGAGCATGATCAGGGCGAGGAGCTGATCCGAAATCGGTTGGCTCAACTCTTTAAGTTTCGACTGAGCAGTCTGAAACTTGGCGATGTCCACGTGTGGTGCGGAATGGGCGCTGATCCTGAAATTCATGATCTGCTTCAACCATTCAAACGCTGCAGCAGTATTAGTGCCGGCGTACGCAGCCTTGAGAGCCTCCCATGTATCTTTGGAGTTGTCTCTCACGTGGGTCTGCAAATTCGGGGCTATATACAAAGTAATGTACCCCAGAGCCATTCCGTCCTCCTTTTTCCAATCCCGGATAATCTTTATCTCGTTGGCAGTAATACCGGCCGGATTGGGGGGACAGGAAGCAGGTAGCTTCCATCGACGTACATCCAAAGTCCTTTCAACTTTAGGAATGCCGTCATTGGCCCTTCCCAGGCGTTCCAGTTGGAACCGGTCAAGACCTTGAGGGTCTGGGTGTGGTTCTCAGTTTGGTTCAACATGTTAGCGACTTGAGTTTGTTTTGGGTTGGTTAGACCTGAAATTAAAGCTCCGTCAGCGAACCGCACTTCGATCCATAAGGAGCAATCGAAAGATGCTCTAAACGATATCCCCTTTTCCCGAGTCTAGCCTCATTTGGCTATATATTTCGGGGGTGATGTGAACACGTCAAGCTGAGTCACAGAGCACCAGAATTGGCTTTAACCCTTCTGCGTCCACATTCTATGTGATTGCAGGGGTGCGCATATCGGCTGATGTCTCGTGCACCACCGAGTTAGCTTTTAGCCCAGGGCTTTAGGTTATGGCTGACATAGTCACTACCTATGTGTAATCCCGCCACGTTTTGTGGGTTGTGTGGATATACACATTATGATAGGCGTCTCCAGGGCCCATAACCTGTTAAGCGAGCATCTGTCCATCAACCCTAAGCGGGGAGGACGAGCGTGCGCTGAGTGAAAGACTAATGTCTACTCACTGGGTTGTTTAAGCTAGTACTACTTGTAGCTAGTAGCTTGATGCACACACTTAGTAAGTTCTCCTGGTAGAGCACTTGTAGATTCTAGGGCGTAGGTACAGGCCTTTATATACTAGAATCTACCTATACTAATTATAGATGCGCAGTCAATACTAAGCGTATATGACTCAGTATGAGTCAGCTATGACTCACGTTGTTAGTAAGACCTTCTATGAAGTTCTACTGCGGACTGCACTGTTGACTCATGTTCTGATAGAAGCATGGTCATGTGGAGGTGCATGCGCAATATTTACATATGTTGGCTACTCCGAGAGCCTTGAGGTAGGTGTCAAGAGATTGGAGATGGCTAATTTGATGATGTGGGAGCCATGTAACATCTCCTGACGTCCATTCGATCTTGAAAATTGTGTCCGTTTTTGATCCATGGTGATCCAGGATTTTGCTAACAGCCCATTCTGGTTCAGCAGTGCTGCTCCTTTCATCGATTTGGTTGTGTAGACGTCCTGGGAACAGTCGATCATCGTTTGGGACATGGGCTCGTAATAACAATGCGTGAAACACGTTGTGGATTCCCCGTTGTCGTAGATACACCAGGAGATCCAATTGATAAGTGTTATTGTTGAAGTCGCGGGTTATGGTGTAAGGTCCAATGTATTTGGGTACGAATTTTCGAGCGAGTCATTTTGGAAAGGATATGTTCTTGGTGCTAACATAGACGAGGCCATGTTCTATGAATGGCAAAGCTCGTCAATGTCCGTTGGCGTCTCGAGTTTGTTTAACCTGGGCAGCGAGGATGCTGTCATGTGCTGTCATGACTGCGTGTTTCAGACGTTGCGTGAATTCTCGTACTCCAGGAAACTCTGATGATTTGGGGGCATCCCAGATGAATGGTCGGGGCATTCGTCCTAAGTTCAGGAAGAACGGGGCGTATCCCGTACTCTTGGAGCAGGATATGTTAATCGCAAACTCAATTGCGGGGAGTTTCGAGACCCAGTCCTTCTGGGATGGATGGATACACTGGTGGATCATGGTCGTAAGCGTGCGGTTTGCACGTTCTGTGGATCCATCAGACTCTGGATGATAGGCACTAGACATATTGAGCTGCAAACCAATTAGTCAGTGGAGATGCTGCCAGAAGTGGCTCGTAAATAGTACATCCCGATCACTAATTATCCGTTTCGGAAGCCCATGAAGCTTGTATACTTTGGAGAATACTAGCTCGGCGATGTTTTTAGCAGTATACGTGGTCCTGCTGGGCACTAGATGTACCATGACTGTGAGTAAATCGATTACGACAGTGATTGAGTCGTAGGAAGCATCATGGTTGCTAGATTCAGGGAGTGGTCCGACAAAGTCAATGCTGATGGCCTGCCATGGGTGTGTTGCAACCAGTAACGGGTTCAGTAACCTGTACAGTTTCTGGTTGTTCGGTTTACTCCTCCTACAGGTTATGCAGGTTTCACAGAACGCCTGAGTGTCGGGTATGAGAGTTTTCCACCATACACTGTCTCGTAGGTAGTCAACAGTTCGTGTGGTGCTGAGGTGAGCTAGCAGGGAGTGGGCTTCTCCAATAATGATTTCTCGGATGTTACGCCCTTCATGTCGAATGTGGGAGATACAGAGGACAGTTCGGTCCTTGTTGTGGAGATGAACCAACCCATTGGTCACAATGAAGTTTCAATAGTCCTTTGGCTTGTCGATGATTGCTTTGAAGAAGGGGTCTTCGAGGTATCGGAACCGTATCGTGTTTATGATGTCTAGACCGTGGGCACTCTCCGTAACAACTTGGAGCAGGTCGTGGTCCATGTGTTCTTGGTCTGACTGCTCCATTATCTCCGTTTCAGGTGACTGAGGAATTTCCTGATCGGGAAGTTCATTGGTTTCTGTTTTAGGTAATTTGTCTGTTACCCCGCCCTTCTTCCGTTTGTAAGTGGTCTTACGAAGGGAATCTTCTTCAAGGATTGTAGGCAACTTGTTATTGAGTCCCGCAAGTAACGCACCCTTCTCTGTAAGTTTACAGTTGACATAGAAGTTATAGCATAGCTGAACATCCAGGGACATAGATACCATTTCTCCTTCTAGTCCCGTTAGGACAGGGACCGAAATCGAGTGTTCCTCAAGTTTGTCATTATCAATTACATCATGGTATGTGTACTCACTCCTAGCACGCTCTGTACCAGGTGCTTCATTCGAGTATATGCGCGATAACGCGTCACTGAGGACGTTCTCAGTTCCTGCAATGTACATTGGTGTGAAATCAAACTCGGATATTTTCTCCATCCACCGCGCCTGACGTCCTGTCAGGTTCTTTGGTGTTAGCAGATGGATCAGACCCTTATGATCTGTCAACCACTGGAACTTCACACACTGTAAGATGTCCCTGTGTCTTAGCATCGTTTCCACACCGGCTAACATTTCGATTTCATGCACAGCTTAGTTCTGCTGTGCTGAGTTCAACTTGGCAGAGTAGAACACGGCAACTTTAGCAGTCTTCCAGCTTACGACGCCTGCAACACCGGTAATGCATCCATCAGTTACCATCCATATAGGTGGTGCACCTTGCTCATATTGCAATGGTTTACGGCGGTGATTCCGCGTGGCCTCCACCAATTGTTTGATGTCTTCAAAGGCACGCTGATGGGTAGGTTCCCACTGAAAAGGTACCGTGTCACCTGTTAACACGGACATAATTCCCATAGGGATGCGTACTTGTGCTACATCATCTGTGAGGTATCCCACCACACCCAGGAATCCATGTAACAGGTTCCGATTTGTGGGGGTTTTCCAATTGGCTACAGAATCGACTTTATGTGGGTCCATGCGAATTCCGTTGCTATCAATGATTCGACCCAAGATTTTCATTTCCTCACAGAGGAAGAACAGCTTCTTTGCTGAGAGGTAGAGTTTCTTGCGTTTCAGAATATCGAGTACAATTTTGATGTGCTTAACATGATCTTCCAAGGTACTGGAGAAGATTACAATATCGTCGAGATAGATGTACATGAATACCCCCAAGTATGGGGTGAACAGGTGATTCATCAGGGCTTGATATGTTGCAGGGCCATTACAATCTCCCTGCTATAATACCTCCGGCAGCATTGTTCCATCTGGCGTTGTCATTGCCGTTCGATGGATGTGCTCCAGTATGATATGAATGTTTTCGTAGGCATTCTGCCCGTCTAACAACGACCTATACTTTGCTTGAGCAACACACCGTAGGAGTCCTTCAATCACGGGTAGAGGAGATGTCATCTTAATGGTATTTGCATTTTGTTCTCTGAGGTCTGTCATGCATCTGAGTTGGTCGGTACCAGGCTTGTAGATTAGCAACATGGGTACCGCGTTACTGGACATCAACACTTTCCATTGTCCAGTACGTATGTACGCTGCGCGTTTCACATTCCATTGCTCACGTAGAGGCTCAGGGCAACGCGATGGTCGCCAGTGATGTACTTTACTTTCGTCAATCAAGGGGATGGTGTGGTTAATAGCACGTAGTGGTGGTAAAGGTGTTTCCTCCGCAGATAGACATATCGGGGCTGCGTACTGACGCAGTTCCTCCTGGATTTTCTCTAGGTTTCCTTCGTGCAGACTCATGGCTCGTGAAGACAACATTGTAACACCTGCGCCCTTTATGGGTTGTGAACTGGAACTGCCAACAGACACATTTACTGGGTTAATTCCAAATGTGACCTGGTGCTGGTATAACCATGGCGTACCCAGGATTAAATCGTAGTTTGAGAGATTGATTACATTGAAGTATCGTTCCTCAGCGATGTTCTGGTATGTCATTTTCGCGCAACATCCATAATTGATTTTCGAACGAGACCCTTGAACGGCTAGTTGAACCGCCAGAGGGTTTTGAAGCTGAATCTTCTTTAGCTTCAGCTGTTCGACCAGAGTAGTTGAGATGAAGTCCCCGAGGGATCCTGAATCAATTAACGCACAAGCTGGATGCCCGTTTACGTTGACAGTAATAGTGACTGGTTTGGGTACCATGCGGCTATAGTCCCTGGTAACAGCGGCATTCCTCTGGAGAGAGGCGTATGTTCCCTCTTTGATCTGTTGCCCAAATAGTTCCAGGTGGTCTATTGGAGGCTCGGCAGCCTTGGAGGCGTTTTCGTCAAGCTGCGCAAACCCATCAATAAGCTTGAGTACGAACTCAACAAGCTCGGAGTCATCATCGTTTTCGGACATAGTGAAGAACTGGCCAAGGTCGGCGTCCTCAGGATCTTCATCCAGAATAAGCCAAGCTTTCTCCATCTGACAGGTTACCCATCCGACAACGTTGAAGTGTGGGTTTAGAAGGTGCGCCCAATCCAGATCATGGATAAGCCCAGTTAACAAGTCAGTGATTGCTATTATCATCGCATTCTCATTCCACTTGGCCGTGAATTGATTATGATCTGGCTCATTTTTCGTGGTTTGTAGGCGTACAAGGTAGGGGTTTTCGGCAGACAGAGCTAACTGGATCGTTTTGGCCAGTATGTCGCCTATGCTCCCTGCGGAGGTGTATTTTCGAACTGTCATTCGTGGTTGCTGGTGCCATTGCGCCGTTCGTATGGCTAGCCAGTGGACGAGATTAAACTGTGGATTTATTAACTGGCAAATCGAGAGATACTCAAACTGATCTCGCTGCAGATGATCTTCAATGACTACTTCGTTGTCTGAAATCTGCATGATTGCAAAGTGATGCTCATCCCAGAAGTCACTGAGTGGAGGGTAGTCCCAGTCCCCAGGGAGGGTGAGTTCCCCATGTTCGTTTAACATGTTCTCACAAGCGGTGGTATAGAAGCCAATTAATCCAGCCTGCGCGGGACTAGTAGTGGGCAAGGGGCTGTTTTTGCTGTTGACGAATCCCATGCTTCCAATAGGCAGGACATCGAGTGTGTCATCGTCTAGGTCGATGGCTTCATGAAGTGCCTTGGTTTCCTCGAGGAATCCAACATCGATTCCATGGACTGGAAGTCCAGGAGGCCCTCTGGATGAGGATTGATTTCGGACGGTATGTGCTTGTGGACACTGTCGAGATACGTGTCCTGTTTCTTTACAGCGGAAACAGTGTCCTTCGGTCCTTAATCGAGCAATCTCAACTTCGGATAACTTGGGTTTGTCATTTTGAAGTTTGTTATTCCCAAAGTTCTTGGGCTTGTTCTGTGGCTGATTCCCATTGCGACTGTCATTAGAACCGTTCTGGTTTCTGATGAAGGGCTTTGGTTGATTATGTTGGAATGGTTTGTTCTGCGTGTGGGGTTGGGACGACTCGCCGTTTCGTCTGTCCGAGGAGTCTCGGTTGTCCCAGGTGTTGCCATTACGATGAACGACCACCGACTGCGCAATCTCAATAACCTCAGCGGCGGAGACGACCTCATCCCAAGTAGATGTCTCAGGGTTTCGTCAGTCTCACCAGAGATCCTGCTGGATCGTCGATCATAGACCAAACCAGAGGGTGTTGACTTTGTCTCGCTCCGCGGTCTCTCCAATGATGGTATACAGTTCAATTAACTCGGATATGTACTCTTTGATAGTTTTAGAGTTCTGGTATAGGTTCTTTAACCGTTTACGTTGCTTAGAGATGTAATTGGTTGGGAAGCAAAAGTCGAATAACGACGTAAAGAAGGCGTCCAACGTCCATTCACTTGAATTGAACGTGACTTGGTGGACATGAAATGTATAAGCTTGCCCCTGCAGATACTGGGACAGCTTCTCCACTCGATGCTTTCAGTGTACCTGTCCTTCCTGAACGTAACTGGTGGCCTCGCGCATGAATTGAAAGAAGGCTTGACTGTCGGCACTTCCATTGTATGGTTCTGGAGGAGTGAGCTTAATCAGACACGATTGCTTCGCCTTATCTTGATACTGTTTCCTTTTGGTAGCTCAGCATCTGGTTCTGTAGTTGTCAGAACTACTCTCCGAATCACTAGGATCCTCGCTGGGGGACAATTCCGATCTATTGGGCGAAAAGCTTTCATCAGATGAGGATCCTGGATCGTCGTCATTACTCGGGCCAGTGGGAGGGGGTTTCCTACCGAACACATGACCGAGGTAGCCGTTTGCGGGGAGTTGTCTGCTGGGCAACAAATGGGCCTGTTCTCCTCGCGTTGGGGCTCCCTTAGTGGCTTTGGATGCAATTCCTCACGAGATCAACACCAGATCCACCTGGGGTATTGCCAATTTGGCGTGTTTGGGTTTCAAAGATAATGCTGCTTGTTGGTCGCATAACCAAGCATTCTCAGCACGGATTTCTCTTAGTTCATTCAAGATCTCACGATTCAAGGCCTCAGTGGTAGAAGGGTTTGGGGCAGGCGTATATTGCTGTCCGAAAGGGTATGCGGGTCAGTTGTGTTTATCACAGTACTGATGTGCCTTCCATTCATTGTAGGCTTTGTCCTGCACATCAGCGCGCAAGTCGTCGTCATCAGAGAAGTCTATGTTCCCCCAGTTACAGGGGTCGATGCCTTTTCCCTTGTTCCTGGAGGGGCCGTCTCCAGGCTCAGCGAGCTGCTCATGGGCCCGAGCGGTCGTCTCGCATGTTGTGTTGCCGTTTGGCAATTCGTTCTTTCTCTCCGTGGTTAAGCCATCTTCGGCGTTCCTTACGGTCTCAGTTTGCTCGCGACTCAACTCGGTTCGAGTGGGTTTCGGTACATTGAACTCTTCGTCAAGAGTCAACTCGTTTATTTCTTGGTCTGAATTCTCCTCTGCAAAGGGTGCGTGCTTCGCTACGACGTCGCTGTAAGAGCGACGCCGGGGCTCAGCGGGGGGTACATTGTTTTGCTCAGAGTCCGTAACTGCTGAGCAGAGAGGTGGGGAATTGGTTTGGAGAAGGATGGGAGACTCACCAGTGAGCTCCAGGTTGTCGGGGTTAGCCGCACGCTGGGTAGCGCGACTGCGGGTGGCATAAGTGCGGGTCATGGGTAAAATGGGGGGATGGGAAGTGGGGGCTGTGCGAGGCAAGTTGATCAGACTTGCGGTCGTCCGGCGGGGTAGTTTTTATCGAGTTAGGAGGGGGGTAGCGTGGGGGATATCAAAAATATGTGGCGCGAGCGTGAAGGTCGTGGCACATGTTGAGGCAGTCCAGTAGCTGATAGGGATAACACTTATTGGAGTATGCTACAGATACAGTATGACAGAGGGGTTTATATACTGTAGCCATAGGGTATAGGGTGTAGTTTAATGGATAGGTAAGAGTAACGAGGGTACGTGCATGCCAAGCGACGATCTAAGAGGTAAACGAGGGGTGTCGGAAGAGCTAGTAAGTCCGTTGGTGATTGGGCAGAGCCCGGGGTGCTACAGCGCCCCAGTAGAAAGATTGGAGTAGTAGTGAGATGTTCCCCCCGACGAAGGGCTCCTCTTCACTAGCGCAGCCTGTGAAGATTCACTGAAGGTCCCATCTGTCATAGGACTATTGCGATTCAGTGCGGCTAGAATAGCGTCTTGCTTATCCTCAATGCGAGCAACAGCATCCCTGATGGTAATATGTGATTGCATCTGGTCCCGAAATGAAGATAAGTCGAGTTGCCTCGATAAGCAGGATTGATACGCACCCCGAACAAGTCCAAAGCATCCTTCAGGTGTGATTTATGACTGAGGATCCTCTCAGCATCTGATTTATGCTGCAAGAATCGCTCAAAGCGGCTTCACACTACATGCGCTCTCGCGAAGTCCATTATATCTTGCATTTCCCTGCCCTTGACAAGATCAAATTAAGACCTGAGCAAAACGGAGTTCCGTACGCACATGAGCAATTCCCGCAAGTGATTCTCTAGATCTTGGGGAATTTTGTTTCCATCTTTGCATCAGTCCTTACAGACATTGATTGCAGTATAAACTAACTGACAGGCGTCGGTGGCCAATGCTTTGAATGCTAATTTATTGTCTGATGTAGTCCATAGAAATGATACATCGGCGCAAGGAGAGTAGGCCAAAAACTTTACCTGAACCATGTCAACCAATGCAATCGCCAATCCAGCTGCTAGTCGCATGTAAGGAACGGGTGTATATAAGGCCACCTGCTGCAGCGTTGAGAGAACTATCCTCACAACATCCTGGGTCATGTCCATGTAGTTGGCTCGCCTGGCAGCTTTCTTGTTTCCTCCATCAGTAGTTGGGGTCTTTGATTGTATAAATCTCATGGGTCGCATTCCGAGGGTTCAAGCAATGTGAGGAGGGAAGTAGGGCACAGAGCATACATAGCGCCTGGGTAAAAGCATGGTACCCGCAAGGCAAAGTTTGAACTGAGAAGAAATAACAAGCGCCAGAGCCCCGATGCACGGTGGTCACTACTTGGTCACTACATACATTTGTAGACGTGGGCCATTGCAAGCAGGGCAATTACAGGTCCATTTCAATATCATAGCCATTTGGCTAGAATCCATTCCTTATTAGACTTGTCCATATTTACTAGGCTCATCTTAGATTTCTAGCTACTACTTATACTATCGGCTCTTGGGTATGCACACATGTGAGCTCTTGTATTTGGTGAACTGACCTAGTGTCCTGGTCATCAAATACAGTGGCAATAGGGAGAAATTAATGCAGCAGAGCTCACATGTACCCCTGGGCTGCCCCTGGATTCCCTATGCCCCCCTGAAGTCCCAAAGACCAGCAACCTACCATGGCAATCATTGTCCCAGCACTAAATAGACTTTCCTAAAGGACTTTGGACATCTACACTTGAGTGCAACCTGATAGAATGACCATCTACTCCTCGGCTGGGGTAAACTATTATTTCATTGGAACTGGACTAACAGGAGTGTCAAAGCTGACTGAACCCATTGAAACAGTGGAATTGTCTGTTCTAACTGTTTGTCTGCAGCCATAGAGCCCACTCTGAGATCCTCCAATACTCATCCATGCAGGAATGTAAGTCTATGATATGAGAATGAATGAAGCAATAGTTGCAACAAAGGGAGAGAGATGGAAGTGCATACAGAGAAAGTGTCAACAAATAGCTATAATATCATTTTCATCATATAGACTGTAGCAAATTAATTCTAATTCTATAGCCAACTGTGTCATTAGTTGGAGGAGAATAATGTTCTTTGACAATTTAGGAGCATCCCCCTAAAGCCCCTTGAAAGTGACTCAATACAGCAACTGACATGATCCCCTGATGACACGTGGTTACCTTCCATTGTGCACTTAATTAAATCAAATTAAAAAGTAAACTAAATTAAAAGAAGAAACTGGCAACCAGGTATGTTGATTGCCTGCATCTTTTGCAAGCACCCATATATTCACAACCATGTAAAATGGTTCCTTCCATTTCATTTTAGGACCTGTAACTGCAAACCCAATCAGATGTTGATTTGAGATCAACCGGAAACTGTGGCAGCATCAGTAAAATTGCACATACTTTTGCCTGTTGGGGGGCTTTTTGAGGGGTTTGGGGGCCTTTTGGGGCCAAAAAAGCGCCGGAAAGGAGCAAAAGGCTAGGGACATGGCTTCTGAAGGGCTTCAGTGGAGCGCGAAGACCGGAAAAGTATCCAAAAAGCTGGGAAAGGCATTTTTGTGATTTTTCTGATGCTGAAGGCGAGATATACTGAGAACAGCCTGAGCGTGATGCGCACCTTGTGTGGTTGTATGGATCTCAGGAGTGAAATCAGCTGGTGCGTATCACAGTGACCTATAAGACCCTTGCTGCTCCAATCCTTTCACTGGTGACTTACTTGTGGGTGTGGGCCACCGAGTGGCATGTACGGGTCCTTAAAAATTCCTTTCCTGTCAAATCCTATGCAATAAATATACTTTAAAAATAAACATACTGCCAGTAGTGCTTGATTGTCTTATATTACTCTTGTGTAAAGGGCAATTGAAGCTTTTCTATTTTGTAGTGTTAGCAAGTCAGCCACATCTAAACCCTCATATGTGAAAACATTGATGTCTGTTACTCCATCATATCTCCAGACTCTATGAGTTTAATCTATGTACCTGGCTGTCCAATGTGAAGCCCCAAAGTATACTACACCACAGAGGGAGTATTTCCAGTTGTCCCCTGCCTCACTGCAAACAATGACTTCATCATCCAAAGTTTGCAAGTTTACTAAATCAGATATGTCAAAGCAAAGGACTGAGGGTGGCTTCAGGAACACTTCATGAATACCCAAGGCTTCGGAGCACTGAATACACAAACACCGAGTTGAGTATCTCAAGTTTTTAACCAAGTCTTGCACAGATAATAGTGTTGCATCTGAACTGCTAGTGCCAACGAAAAGTAGACTTCTAGGATGTTGCGAAGGAAGTGGTACACAGTGACCATTCAGGCACCTGAGTCTTGCTGCTACACTGTCTGAATCCACTGTCAGAATTGTGTTGAGTATAGGCAATACAGCAGCGTATGCACCTGCCTGGAACTCAGCTGGGTTAGCATCATGCAGCTCTAGTCGGAGCTGATTTCTAAGTTCATTTAGTTCAGCCATGCCTTCTATGCCTCTAAACCCATTAGAAAGAACAGCAAAGTGTGTATTGACAATGTCATCAAAGATTGTGGATTGCTGTTCAACGGACTCTCGCCAAATATTGTATAGCAATATAAGAGCAGTATCATAGGTGCAGCTGTTTGAAACCCATTGACAACCTATGGGCACATATCTGTTAATAAAAATAGACTGTGATGAGAATGACACTGTTTTGTGAGCTTTGCTCCGCTTGCTAGTTGGTTCATTGACAGGATCAGAAGACATCCGCCATTTTCAACTAAAGTCAGACACAGCAGATGTAGGAAGGGCAATAGGGGCAGGAACAGGGGTATAAACTGTGTGAACAGTGTTGTTGTTACTTTGTGCAAACTTCACATACTTCGGAACTGACTTTACCATACTCCACGGTTGAGCTTCGAACTGGTCATCATCATAAGGTAGTTGCCTTGTGAACCGGATTGACTTGTGCATGTGTGGAGGCATATATCCTTGAGGTTTGGCTGCTCGGAAGGAGTGTATTAGCTCTCATCTGACCTCTCCTTTTACTTGACTATGTAGTTTACCCACATATCTCAAACGAGTGATGTCATCAAGTATTTCTAAATCTCGGAACTCACCTCGAAGGTCACCTGAACACTTTTTTGTAATAAGGCTAGTGTCGAATCCTTGTAGAATCAGAGTTCCTGCTGCTATTGAGCTCTGAGAGAGAGCAGTATAATATCCCTGATGACAGTCACCATCATTAAGGTTCACAACATTAAAGTGTCTTGTTTTGCCTTGGGAGGCAAAGTCAGTCATGGAATAGTTGACAGCAATCTCAACTTGTGACCTTGAGACATAGAGGTTCTCACCAGTTGGTAGTGAGACAGTTGTATTTACAGAACTTCTCATAATTGGAACAACATTTAGTGGTAAATCCTCAAACTTGACAGGTTGAGGAGGGTTTGTCAATTCAACAAACAGAACTTCTAAGACTGGTTGTCCATAAAAGCCTTTTGATGATTGCCATGCATAAACTGTACCCTCTTGACCATTTGTCATGCACAACTCAGTTGCACTGTTACTTCGCAATTGAACAGGCAACCCTTTGCAGAGGGTGAGCTTGCCTGCTATTCTTTTTTCCACTGAGCTAGTTGGTTGTTCCCACAAAGCACGCTGGCATTGCTCATCTAGAGGTATTTTTGCCATGCGATGACGATTTGATCTGTGTTGATCTGGATCACGGACTGCATCTTCTGCATAGAAAGAATGTAGTTGCAAATTATGCTCACTGGCAAACCATTGAACGCCTAAATTGTTGATTGCATCTTTGTTGATGTGTCTTGAGGTAATAATGGAGACATCTCTGAACTCCTTATCACATACTGAACGATGCCCCTCTGCCTTTACAGAAACAAGACCACGGAGAAAAGCAATATCTTCAGTGGTACAGTCTGCATATCTCATATTCTCTAACGCAGTACGGAACCTGTGGTCTTGGGGTGTCTGACTTCTCTGTCTCATGTTCTGCCTTAGGATCACAACAGTTGTTACTTGGTGCCAAATTGCCTTACCCATACCTTCCCCTTGTGCCTTAAGTGTGGTTGCATGTCCAAGACCAATGTGCCGAGAGTACAATGAGACAGCTTCTCTACCCATTGCAGGTGGAAGTTGAGCAAAGTCTCCAGCAACTATCATGTTGATACCACCAAATGGAAGGCCGTGTTGGCACAGGGCATAACACATCTTGACACTGATAGTATACAAGTCCCTGGCTGAGCACATAGATACCTCATCAAAAAACACATAACTCACACCTTCCAGTCGCTGCTGAACGTTACTCTGGCTGGTGCTAATGTGGTCATTTTTACTTGAAATCCCAAATGCTGAGTGATAAGTCATTCCTCCAGGTAATAAACAAGCTGCATTGGCTGTGGGAGCAACTATAATCAGCTGGTAAGATTCATCCCTAACTTCAAAGTACTTGATAAGGGCTTTAAGCACTTGGGATTTTCCAGTGCCACCCATCCCGCCAATATACATCTTGAGTTGATCTGCATTGGTAGTCAGTGTGTGGTTAGTAACTATATGGAATGCTCTTTCCTGTTCCTTATTCAAACTAAAGGCTGTGATGCAATCAGTTATAATATTTTTTTGTATATTTCTTTCAGTTGTAAATGACCTTTCCAGATAGGACCTATCTATGATCTGTACCACATTTGTCTCTGTTAGAAATAAGTCTGTCTTCAAAACATTTGGCACATGAGACCGTCGTGCATCAACAACTTTCTGGCGCATACACTGCACATTGTACCGCCACACACTAGGGGGTTTTGAGATTATAGGATCATTGCATGACTGGTTAGGTAACTCCACCTTCAATACGGGAGTGGTCCACCCAGCATTAGTCATTATTGCAACCATCACATCCATTCCTCGTCTGCGGTGCAATTCTGCTGTGCTCAGTGGTCTACTAACTTCAGAATGCGAACTATCAAATGGCAATTCAACACCACTCCAACTGTCGTGCTGATAATCTGATGAACCAACATCTTGGTCTAACCATCTTTGAAAGCCACGAGCATCTTCACCCTTCATCTTAGCACTGAAATCATCTCTTGCATCTAAACATTCATAGCGGAGGTTAAAATTGCCCATCACAATGGTCTGGAGTTGAGTAAAACTGACAAGGTTAAATGCTTCTTCCCATGACTGACTGTCTGTCTTCAGGTCTTTTCCACTCTGCCATGGACAGAATAATGCCAGCATGACACTACAATAATATTCTCTATCACCCTGATCACGCCTTGGTGGTGTCCCTATAAAATTTGGCACAATCCTTCGCTTGAGCAACTTGATATGTGTTAGTAACAAAAGGCAACATTTGTGGGACTCTTTCAGAGGATGACCTTCTTTGAAATCCAAATATTTTCTAACCCTCTGTCCACCTTGCAACTTCTTTCTTGCATCCTTGCCCATGGCTAAAAGGTCTTCAGCCTCTATCTCATCATCATCATCCTCAAAGCCAAAATCATCTTGGTGTGATTTGGATTTGCCTCTCTTAATTCAAGTGTTCTGGAGTCTGGAGCACCGGCATATCCAGTCGTACAAGTTTAAATCAGACAGCTCATCTGGGTGGTAAACATAGTCAAACACTTGATCAATCCCAACAGTTTGCCCATCTGATGACTTCATTAGGGCCACTTTACCAGTTATACGATATGCATCATCTGGGTGCCAGTAGCTCCGTGCTTCTGATACAAATTTACACCAGTAGAATGTAACAAAGCTATGGCTAGAGTAGTGGTCTGGATGGCCAAGCAGATACATACAAATCATAGGTGAGCCATATTCCATCTTTGATGACATCATGTTAACAACTTTGGTCATCATCTGTCTGGCCTTTGCCAGTGAATCAACACTGGGTTCACCGACAGCCTGAGCATTTCTGTCCAGTACACTTCTAACACAATCAAATATAACATGCGTTTTTAGAGAGGTCTTGGTGATATAGTCTGTTACATACATAACAATAGCTTTCACTGCTGTACCAGAAAGTAGACAGACTACATCTGTGTTGCACCTGAAGAGGTATGACAGAGCAGGTGTGTATATGTTGATCCACTCCTCTAGCTTCTTCAGGATAATGGAACCATCATCATTGATCTTAGTCTCTTGTTGTAATACTCTAGGAAAGCGGGCCTTGCATTTTCCCCATTTGTTTTCTCTGCAACCACGGTACACGTGGTTCTTGTTCTGTGATCCATCCTTGTTCAAGTATCTCTCACAATCATGCACATTGGACTGCAAAATGATATCATCAACCGTCTGCTCATAGTATGTCCACCACTCATCCTCCTTGCAACAAAAAGGGCAGTTTTCATTGTTCTGCAGGCAAGAAGAGCAGAGTTTTGGAGGGGCGGAGGGTAGTGTAGATATAGGATCAACATAGCCCTCTTGTTTTCTGATTGACGCAAACTTGCTATCAAGATTCATCATGGAACCTGTCATAAACTCACCAGCATGACAAGATTCCAGCCAATCTGTGATTTTCTTGTTCCAAACACTGTTTTGATTCATTAAACACTCTCTTAGATCCTTTGGGCTCAGGCTTCCTCGGATCCAGATGGCAGCATGCAAGTGAAGTGTCAGCCTTCCCTGTTGCTTAACAGTTCCAAAATATGCTTCGACATCGCCATATAAACCTAAGGATGAATCCTTATCAAAGCCTAGAATGTCAGAAATAAATGTTTCGACCACATATTTGAAAAATCTAGCTCCAGCAACAGGATTTGAAGTCACCAACTTTAAACGCTCATCAGATGTTCTTATCACTGGCGAAAATTTGATATCTGTACTAGCAAGATATACACACAATGGATGCTTTACATCGACAGGTGATAGTGTAATATACCAGATAGGACTGCCGACATGATACATCAAAGACCACAGCTGATTGCACATGTACTTTTTGGATGTCACAGAGCCATTTACACCTCCAGCAATGTGGTCAATGTCCTTCAATAAGTCAAAACATGCACGCTCCTCGTCTGTGGCTGGTTTCACAACTTCACCATTCTTCATGCGGTTGGATAAATCTGAAAGAACTTTGCTATTAATGCCAAGCACACGGTTCATTGTGGTGCTCTTGAATGTTTCCTTGCCTGCCATGAGAAATGCATTTCTGGAGCTCTCACGTATCTGCTCATGGCTGAATGCAATGAAGGGGAATGCAGGATCCATTTGAAACTGCTTATCATGGTACATCAGCAACCACTGTTGATGCTTGGTATGTGACAGACCAGATACTGAGCCAATCCCCCCAAGACCATATGGGAATAACCAAGGAAACATTTGAGGGTAAAGTTGGGGATTATGCCACAATGATTCAGGGTCATTGGCTCGACCGATAGCTAAAACCTTTCCAGATTTATTAAAGTAATCTAAAGCAATAGATTTCATTGCTTTAGTATCCATATTTCTCATGTCTGTGGCAGACAGCCCATGAAGTACGAATGGGCAAGGCCCCTTCTCAGTGCCATCTTCTGACTCCTTGTCGAAAACTGCTAGAGTATCACTAGCCTTTGCAGTCTCAGTTGGCCGATATATCACTACAACAGGGGGTGAATCAACACTTTTATCATACTCTGACAAAGTGGCATGGTCAATTACCACGTCTTGATAGTCAGAATGGTTAAGTATCAGCCATTCAAGCGCCATTCTGACCTTGTTGCTTCTCACAAGCAAAGGTGTGTACTTGAAATCATCTGCAGTGGGTGATTTGGGACCAGTAAATAGAATGACCAGGACCTCTTCCAACTCTTCCTTGGATATAGGAAGACAGTCATATATCTTTGCCACTGGTGACTCAAAGGATACAGCATTGGCAATCATCTTATGCAGCCCGTTTGCTACACGGACAAAGCAAGTGCTGTATCTCACTCTTGCAATTAACAATTTCTCAACATATCGCAGTCCTTGAAGCTCTTTTGGTACACTACCAAGCCACAGGCCTTTGCACAGAGCATAACGGGGGATTTTTCCCTCACGGACACACTTTCTGCATGTGTTACAGATAAAGTTAGTTGTGAAGTCAAGGACTGGACCTGAAAATTCTCGGATACCTTCTTTACTCGATCGTCTCTCTACTCTTGTCACACCTGGGGCCTGAAGAACATGCAATGTTCTTTTCACAGATTTTAAAGCACTCAGGCTTGTCATAAGCACTCAGGCTTGTCATAAGCACAAGCTGTCCGCAAACCGCACAGCCAGCCTCTTGGAACGCAGAAGGAACAAATTTAGCACAAGTGTCTTTTATTACACTATGGATAGTGTTGCGGTTCGGAGGTGCTGGTGGAAAGGAGCTTGGGTAGGTAACATCAAGTGGATGATCGACAACAGTAGCAGATGAAAGTGATGTGTCAGACTTCACAAAGTGGTCTACAAGTTTGTATGTGAAAACATATGTGAACATGGGGCAGGAGGCACATGAATGCGCTGTGCACATATCAATTAATATATCTTTTGGACACTTAGTGCCACAACTGATGCCATCCCTATGTACGACCTCACGGCCCTCTTCGGCAGACATTATGTTCAAGGCATAGCAAAGCTCTGCTCATACATGGAAATATTTTGAAGGAGACCAATGACATAGTTCATCATCTGCAGATACAGCTATGAAGCGCAACCCAACATTCCGAACATCCGCATCCAGGGATGGTCCGTCAACGATATAGCGAACCATTTGTGTATAAGGGGTGACAATGTACTTATACCCTCCTTTATATTGTGGAGTGGGACAAGCAGAATCTTCAGCTTTGACAAAGCTACTTTGACATGTATACGTAACAATAGCAAAGACAATTGCCAATGTCAAACAAGACACCCATATGAGGGACAAGGCGAGGCAACCACTGCCACACCCTAACAAAGGAAGCAGTCCGCAGACAGTGATAACCCAGGAGGGCATTGATCAGAACTGCTGCCAAGAGTGGAGATCTTCAGCAGGTGCATGGTCACATTTTGATCATAACATACCTATAAAAGGTACCAAACGATGTAAGCCAAGTCTTGTTTTGATAAACTTGTTTTAATAAGGTGGGAAGACGAGGGTACAACAATAGTAAAAGATGAGGAAAGGCAATGTAAGCAGCGAGGAGATATTTCAACCGTGTGAACAATTCTGTCAAGGATACAGGAGTTGTCAATGGGAACACAAAGTGCATTCATGAAGTTGCAAAGCAAGGCAACATTGATCTATTTGTGTGCTTGACCATGGACAGGAGAAACTATAGCACATGAAATACAACAACAGGATAACACACAGAGAATCATCACTATCAGGAGCAGGCAAGGAATAGGAAATTTAGAGCGAGGGACAATCGGTCTCAGTCAGTAACCTCGCCTACACCCTCCTCTTCCTCCTCGACCTCCTCTTCAACTTCTTCCTCCTCAACGTCCTCGTCAACGTCCTCCTCAGCTTCCTCCTCAGCTTCCTCCTTAGCTTCACCCTCATCCTCACCAAGTTCCCCTTCCCCTTTGCTGCCCTCGTTGTCAACCTCCTCGCTGGCTTCCGCAACTCCCTTGCCCTCATTGTCACTGTCTTCATCTTCCTCCTCCTCATCCTCTAGTGCTTCGTCATCAACATATGAAGACGCCAAATGGGCCTGTAGACGTCAGGCCCAGGCGAGGGACCATATAGCTTGGCACACAAGTGCTCAATGTACGATGGCGTGATGCTGTCTGTTACTGGGGACAGCAAGGACTCATGCTTGGTTGGCGAGGAAGAGGACAGAGGGGTGTCGGGGCTAACACAATGCCCAAGAATGACCAGGAACATGGCGTTGAGCGAGATCTGAAAGGGGTCGAGGGCAAGCTCGTCTGCCTTTGTCGGTTTGTATACGCCTGTGGTGAATTCTATAAGAGCTACATAATACTCACTCTGTTTTGCAGCAGGGATATTGTTGTTCGTATAGGTGTTCAGATATTGAGGTAGGCAGCCTTCCGCAAGGTCTGCAAGACATTCGGGCAGGCTTTCAGGATCCATCAGGAAGCCATTGCGGTTCTTCTTGTCGTTTCAGTGCCCATCATAGATTGGAACTGACAGAGTATGGGGTTAGTAAATTGTTGACATAAGGCGGACAGAGGCATGTCAATTTTCTCACCATCATCGGAATGCTCCTTGCAGCACAGGTACTGAGTCTGTACATGAGGTGCTCCTGCTGGTACATGCTGCTCCATTGTCCGTGGCATGCTGTGGGATACAAACCCACATCCACGTTGGGTGTTCTGGGTATTCTGAGACCTGTGAGGTGATGCTGAGGTGTGTGGCCAAGTGTCAGTGGCGGAGCCTCTGATGACAAGGCAGGCACTTACCATACAAAGAAGAAGGAGTTGAGTCGGATCAAGTGGTGAATTGGAGGGCACCATTGGGATGGTAGGCTAGCAACTTGTCTTTGCCAAATACGGTACCCAAATGGGCAGAGAAAATCTCCATATAGTCGTCAAATGGCCAGGCCTGAAGACACTTGTGATTGCCCAATGCTGGCGACCCAGAATAAACTAAAACGGTCTGAGTGAGGTCACATTCAGACACTGCAACTGGGAGCATGTAGACAACTGGATAGTTCCGCAAGGGGGTGTTGGCAAAGACGGCCTTGGAGTTGTCCACTGTGATCAATCCTGGATCGATCAACAAAGGATTGGCATAAACACCAACTAAATCGAAGTGGACGTCATCATACAATGTGCTGAGATATACATAGTCAGCGTGGGCATGGTCACAGCATGAACTTCCAATCTTACATGCGCTGAACATCCGTCTTCAGGTGGGCTAGAGTGAATGACAAACTTGGTAAGGCATTCACCGAATCATAGCGTGATATTATCTCGTAATGGCTAAATGGATTGAAAAGAAACTCAGTCTTTGGGAACACACAAAGGGGAAGTGTAAGGGCAACCTCAAGATGTCCGACAGTGCAGGCCTAGCAGAGGGAGAATCCAAAGGTATGAATAAGGCTAACTACAATACATGAGAGAGCTGCTCACCTAGCAGAGGGAGAATCCAAAGAGAACAGGATAAGGATTCTCCATGCTAGGAAGCGAAGTATATACTGTAGTAGCGTGGGAGGAATGAAGGATAACTGTACAGTACACCAGCCACAAGTCCAAACGGATATCACAAGATACGAGGGGGCATGTGATAATGAAGTGGCAGGGGAATGTACAGGAGTTGTGCCAGCGACCTGGGGAAGTGGAGACAAGGAGTAACGAAGTGGGAAAGGAGGGTAGAGGTAGCCCGGACAAGCCCCGAAGTGTATGTACAAGTCCGAGCAAGTCCGAGGCACGGGAAGAGTCCGGAGTCACTGGACGAGACTCAGACATGAAGGGAATGGGCGGAAGGGAAAAGAAAAAGGAAGGGGAACGAAAGGGAAACAAAGGGGATATAGTTAAGAGTCTGTGGAATGAATGGAAAGAGAATGGAACGAGGGGAAAGGTGTAGGGACAGGGGAATAGGAAAAAATAGGAGTGTCCCCTTACAGGAAGAGACACTTACTGTAGTTTGGATGCAAGTCCAGTCCCTGTGATGTGAACGAGCAGTGGCTGGATGATGATGTTGAAACGCGAGACATCAATAACAAGCTTTTCAAAGTGTGTTTCCGAAACAGTCTTAGATGAGCCCTGTGCCAGTGCATGTGACTGATAGGCTGTGTCTTCATCATCACTACCATCAACAACAGTAGTATGCCGCTTCAGCCTGTACAACATAATAAATATCACAAGACAATGTGTATACAGGCAACAAAACAACTGTACCATTTCGTTATGCTAGGTGACGAAAGCAGCAGGTCTGCTTTGTCTGAGGCATCCCTAGATCCACCAATTGAGTCAATACGTCTAGAGGGTTTCATCAGTACACCGGTAGAGGTTTAAGATACAATAATAAGAGATAAGAAACTAAGGTAAAGTTACGCACTTGCGCTTTGTACCTGGTGTCATAGGTGTGGCATCATCGTCATCTGATACAACCATGAGGGGTTTGGCTTTCCCCTTCAACTTAGGGGTAGGTGTTGGGGTTGTAGGACTTGAAGACTTTGTGGCGACAGTCGGCTTTGCCGTTGAGGTTTGCCTCTTCTGTGTTCTGCTGGGGAGGCATGGAGTCGAGCGGGACGGTCAGTGGTGCAGAATCCGTCGTCGATGCCAATGCTACCACTGTGGATCCGATCGCAGCAGTCGTCGGTGGTGCTACATCGCTAGGACCAGGTTTCTTGACAGGACTCTTTGGTGCCAGCTTCTTCTTTTGGGTTGGTTTCTTCTTCAAGGCTGGTTTCTTTGTGATCACTGTGCCGTCAGCTGGTTCGACTACACTGCATGCATGGAGCTCCCTTAGTGTAGGTTGACTACGCTCAGTACAATGGAACTTACGTGCTTGTTTGTCTCAATGCCATGTTGGCAGCTTTCTAACTGGGCTTTTGGTTACACGTAGACCTTGCAGAAGAACCTTAGTACGGAAGGCATAAACCTGCAGATAGGCATACTCACTTGGCTTTTGGTATATTAGTGTTGCTTTCATCATCGGACGTCCCAAAGACAAGCTTTGTGGGAAGAATCTTAGATGGATCGCTTCAATGGGACCAATGATAAGCCGACCAGAATCAAACAGGAAGGGAAGGTGAACATGCCTGGCAGATACAGCAGGTGCCTTCAAAACTGGCAGCTTAGCTGCCATTGCAGACAGCATGTCAGCCTCCTTTGCTAGGGCCTTTGGCAGACGACTAATATGGGAGAAATGTCAGAAGCTTGAAATAATGAAGTGTCTAGAGGAAGGGACTCACTTGAGTGGGCAGCTCATGATCTCAGGACGGAGGGTACTAGAAAGAGGACAGATTGAATTTGACAAGTCAATGAATGAAGGGGAGGATAGTGTCTGCTGTTGGAAGTGCGGTGGTACAATACAACAATGGTTTATAAAGAAAAAGCACACACCAAGGGGGGCTTGGTCTTCTTCAACCCACCACTGGATCTAGGAATACTGGAGTTCCTCAGATGCGAGGGGTACAAGGAGGCATGTTGATCGTCGACCACCTGTCGGCCATTGCACCACGGCGTAGAAATGAGAGGAAGGCTGGAAGGTTGCTGGTGCATGACCTCAAGGCTGCAATTATCTACTCTCCCAGGGAGCGAACAGAAGAGCAGGGCAGGTTGGGCGAACAGCAAGGAATCTTAGAAGGCAAATTCAGTGTTCGTGCACATCATTGTTACCAGTGAGTCATGTGGTGCATGCAGCAACAGCACAGATAAGGTGGATAAAGTGGATAGGTGAGATAAGAAACAAAGTGTTAGGCAGGCCTACGGTCAAAACAAGTAGAGATTGCGTACCAACCACTTGATGAGGAGGGATGAATAGGGTCATTTGTCCTTTGTTTAAATCAGGCAACTTTTTGTGGACATCGTTCCGTGCATCCCCTCCTTCTCCTTTGTCTCGATTATTTGTCTCATATTGAACAGAACAATGGACATGTTCTACGAACATGCAGTGGCCGGTAAGAGCATATTTGGAGCATACCCAAGGTCCTAATCACCAACACTTACTTGATACATCAGCACAAACCCTCGACACCGTCATATTTGAAAGGTCCACCAGCGGTAATCTCCAGTGCTTCAACCTTTCTACTATGGTGAGCCGTTCGTTCGGCTAATCCATACTCAGAATACTCACTACTTCTTTAATCTTACCCAGGGCGCTTCAGATAAGCTTTCAATTGTCAACCAAGGGAAGTTGGCAACACTGGTCAACAACGTGGGCACGAGTGACGTCGAGAAGGCGTTGGTCAGTTTACAAGGCATTGTTTGCCAAGTCTCTCTGCCACCTTTTGTAGAGCATATGGGGTGAGTGAAATACAAGTAAGTAACATGGATGGACACTCACATGAAGTAGACACTCCCTTTGCAAGCTAGGCCAGCTCTGCCAGGGCATCTGTATTACAGGGCTTGTGTCACCAAACTTTGAAGCGATGTTAAACAACTTGCGTCATACTCACAGTCTGTTCAGCTGCTTCACCCCAGGGGGCAGGCTACAGTCTCCCGAGTTCTTCAGCAGCAGGGAGTTCAAGGATAAGGAAGGTTGTGTAAGGGTGTATCCTACAATCAGCGCAGGCAACAGGTTCTTTATGCCGACTTGTTTAGCCACAGGCTTGCAGCCAGTGTCAATATCCAAGGAAGTGGACCCACATGGCTTACTAAAGGGTGCAGACAGCAAGCACCTCATCCACACTGATGAAAATGATGTGAAATACTATGTGATTTCTAGGAGGGAAGACAAAGTCAGGTATGTTGTTGCCAAAGGTCTAGCGGTATGCACATCACCTGACTTCAACAGATATATTCCTACCTCGCCAATTGTATTCCAGGTTGGGGACATCGTTGAGATCCAAGTGTTGATAGTGAGCTTTCCTGTGAGCAAGCAGCAAGGAGGTCATTCCATGAAGGCAACTGGGGCCAACCTGGAGCATACCGTGAAGCTAATCCTGCGAAGCATCCTATTGCTTGATGGGCAACCTACCCTGGTGTGTTATGTTCTCGCACTATCTGCGCTGTTGGCTTGGTCTAACACACACCGGAATAGGACGCATTTGCTGTGTGCTCAAATGCGAGCCTGGCAGTGCATGCAAACCCTCCCCAAACCAAACACCGTGACGTATATGACGAAGTTGAAGAAGATCCCACAGAGAAGTGCCACCAAGGAATGGAGGTGTGAATCAGCATGGTACAAGGGAAGAGAGGTACATGTAGAAGCTAAAGATTGTCAAGCTTCATGCTTTTGGTCCTTGCATGCATACTTGCATAGATACACTGTCATCTCAAACGATCAATATGATAAATAAGCATGGCATATACTTCCAAGAAAGACATACAAAGCACATCTTTGGTAGAGACAGCTGTAAGCCGCTGAATTCCACTATTGCCATCAGAACCAAAAGTCTGTGACAACAACCGGTTAAAAAAGGATATGTTCAAGCAAGAACAATCTTACATTGATTACATTTGGAGAGTGTTATGATTGCGTATGCTTTCATAAACATGTTCCTTGAACTGGCTCTGACGTTTTCCTTTATAGCGCGGGGGAACCCACCTAGGATCCATTCAAGTAGCGGGCGCGCAGATTGGTCGTCAGGAAAAACCGTGGTAGTATCGCCGACGAAGAGAAAGAATATCGAAAGAATATCGTGCGTTCCTACTTGTCGAAGCTCGAAAGATGGTGCAATACTTCAGCGGCGGATATATGGAGGAGCCTCAGAGGGAAACGGGCGAGGACACAAACAAACGAGGCCACAAACGAGGGGGAACACCAACGAATGAAGGAGAAACACAAACGGACGAATGAACGAGGAGGGAATAGCGAGAAGCGAATGATGGGTAAACAAAAACGAAACGAAATGAGAACGCAAACGAACCACGTACCACCTATGAACGCGAACTCAGCGCAAACGGCGACGCACCGCCCTTGTGTGCTTGATGTGTGCATGACACTACGAATCTGCAGAGGTAGCAGCGTCAGTGTGGATGGGGACGAAGAGAGAGGGAAGGATGATGAAAGGGAAATGGGAGGACGAAGAAGAAGCCAGTACGGCTGCGGGCAGAAGGAAACGAACGAGGCCACGAAGAGGAAAAGCACATGAACGAAGGGGAACGTGAATGAACGAGGAGGGAACAGGATGAAGCGAACAACGGGGAGAGGAAATGAAACAAAACGAAACGATAACACAAACAAACCACGTACCACCCATGAACACGAACTCAGCCCAAACGGCGATGTGCCGCCCTCTTTCTAAACGACGACAACAGCACAGGTAATCATGATCGCAGTGGAAGTCGACCTAGATACGTGAATACGAACACATAGATGTTAGCAAGCGACAGGAAAGTGCAGACGCTGGGCAAGAACGGAGACGTACCAGATGAATGTAGACAATGTTGACAGAAGGTCCCCACCACGGCATCGACAGAGCTCGAGTCGATGTCGGCGTTGACGGGCCCAACGGCTATGAGAAAGAGTAGGCCAACACTGAAAGGGTGAAAGAATAGGTAAGTAGCGGTTGATGTATATAAAACAGATTGATGCACTCACCTATTGGTTACAACTAACAACCACAGCGTCGCCTTCGATGTACGGGCACTCACGTACGCGTGTACGTGAGGGACATAGAGTTGTGGACTCTAACTCTATCCTCCGACCTTCATCGTCACCCACCCCGCTGCCTTCGTCTACAGTTCGACGACGTTGACGCTAGCGCAACAGTCTCGTCCCTCCACAGTCAACCTGCCAACACCTGCCAACGCCAATGTTCACGCTGCTGGCGGGACACCTGGAGGCCACGTTAATGGCGATGACGACAACAGGGATTACGAGCAGGGTGGACATACCTCAGCCTGCGCTGACTGTCCGCACAGGTCCCTGCTCATTCGTCGGGGTACGTACACCTGGATATGGACAGCCGTCTGGGATTGGTCAGTGGTACGCACGATGTAGAGACGGAACAGCGGACTCACGGGGCAAGACGAGGACAAGGGAGAGACGAGCACGGGTTCATGCTGGACGGTGGTAAGTCACGAGCCTGTTTCTGCGTCAATGTTGATTGCTGCGGCGTTTAACCCTAGGCAGGTTGACACATTCGGTTCAGCGCTGCACTACTCTGGTGCGTCGGTTCTCAAGATCTCTCAAGTCGGCCAAACATTTACGTTGGCACTGCGGGATCTCACGGCAAGCGACGGCCCGCTCAGTGGGCGCGTTGGTAGCTCGACGATGAGCGTTGGGTAAGCTTTCGGACTGCGGGGATCTCATGAGCAGCCTAGGAACTTTTGCAATTGATTGCGGCTCTACCAATTGCCAATTATAGCCTGCTTCGTGCTCTGATGGCTCATCTGATACTGATCGTTCAAAACTCAGGCGTAAATAAGATGACCATGCGGAACATGGGTATTGTCTTCAGCCCTACCCTCGGGATTCCGGCAGGCATCTTTAGCTTGATGTTGGGGGAGTTTAACCATGTGTTCAATGTCAACGCCGATTACACCGATGATGGGTCCGATAAAAAGGCTGCAGCTGCTGGAGCGGAGGGAGACCAGTTAACCGTAGGGGACCGTCCAAACGGCGCAGATATGGCTCGGCGTAATAGTCAACGATATTCGGACGCTGTCACATCGTTTGTCCTATCCCTATCCCCTCGTTTCTTCACCAACTCTGACTTACCTCCGCATTCCATCTAGTGTCCAGGGCCGGGTAACACATAACCTACAATAACCTACAATAACCTACAGTGAACAACGAACGAGCGAGTGAGTGAGTCAATGTGTTTACGTTGATCGTTGGCGAGGACCTGACTTACATCGTCGACAGTGTAGAGACGCGTGCAGATCCCAGTCCGCTACTCTCTTCTCCCACTCTCCTCTTCGTAGTGTCGCCGTACACACTCTTTCGTTTCCATGGCTGTTCGCACTTCCTACACCTGACCCCCCCTACCTCCCTTGCGTTCACGTCTCCGTGCTTGTGTTCGTGCTCGTGCTCATTCTAACGCCATCGCTGGCCCACTTGTTGGGGTTGGGGCACTCGTTCTCCCCGCTTTGCCTCTTCATCCCCACGTTTCGTTTGTCGTCCCCCCATCTCCATCCTCATACTCATATCTACGGTGTGTTCATCGCGCCGTTCTCATTCTCATTTGCATGTTTGTTGTTGTCGTTCCATACCTCCTCCATATTTCCCTTCCCCCCTCGTGTTTCGTCCCTCCTTTATCCCTCCTTTCTTCCTTCCGTTCGTTCTTCATATATTGTCCCTCATATGTTCCTTCCATTGTCGTAGTATCTTCAATATCTTCGTTCCCCTTGTCTTTCATTTTGCTGCGCCTCTAGGACCGGGATTCATCTTGCAATATGTGGTGTTGTGGCTGACAGGAATGAGGTACTGGGTTGGCGGTTAAGGGAGAGTGGTGTTGGGTGATGGTGCGGGGAAAACGACAGCGTGAAAGGAGTGTGCACGCGATCAAAGGGGAACAGAGAAAGAGAGGAGAAGGAGATAGCACATTTTTTGTATTTTGTGTAGCTGATAATGATAATACTTTGATGGATTTCATCGACCACTGAAAAAATGGGATCTTGAGCAGATGAGGTGAGGGCTTGGGCTGGCACCTAGTGAGACATGGTCACATGCACATGCTTAATAGGGGTATTAGTACTGTATTCATTGAAAATACTTGGGACGATGGTACTCTTCCACTGTTCATAGTAGTTGCTATATCATCTATAGTCTTAGTCTCTATTCTCTATCAATGGTGCCGTTTGAGGACGAAGTGACTTGACTTGCCTGTATGTGTGATGTGTGAACATGTGTGTCCCTATATCACATGTGTGGGTTGGCTGTTCATGTGTGCATGTCTTTTTTCTTCTCACCGTTGCACCTCTGACCTACTCTCACTGTCCTTCTGGATGTCTCGCCGTCCTGCTGATGCTGGATATAAAAACAGTGGCATGTACTTATTGCCCTCGTCCAGCACAGGACCTTGCTCTTGTAGTTCTGTTCGTTTGAAGCAAGTTCATCTGCAAAAAAGGGTGAGGAGTGTAGTGAGTACCTGAGTATGGTACGGAAGGTTGGGACTCGGTGAATGAGCAAGCCGCCTGCTGGTACACGGTCATATGCACGTGCATAATAGGGGTATCTTGACTTATTTTACATATGCAGTCTGTACCTGTGGTCGGCCACAAGATATGAAAGAATCCAGCTCATGTATGCAACTACTTCTTAAACCTCAGATACTTAGATTAGCTTAGGGAGCAGTTGAGCAGCTCCTATAGATTAATTCTCAAATGCACGCAATATATTCAAGAGTCACATGCCTTATAATTCAGTGGCCGCTCTCACGCCACGCCTGCCTTCGACACACTCCTCCCCCCGCATACCCAAACTCAGACTCACCGCTTGCTGTCGAGCATTTCCGATCCAACTGTTTCGATTTCGAGCCATCCCACTGCGGATCATGAAGTAAGTACACGATCCCAATTTTTGCAGTGGATGACACTAATCTCATGTGATCGTCGCTAGCTGTTTGATCCCCCACACGGATGACACCCCTCTCCACACCCACCATTGTTCCGCTGTCCGTTGCCGGCAAGTGCTGAGGGAAGGGAGAAGGAGAAGAAGAGGGTGCATTTCATTGTTAGAGGAATGCCGACTGACATACTATGGAGGACGGCGGTGGAATTAGGTCGCATTTCTGCCAAGACACCGATGTACACTCACCCGCACCGTTTTCACCCCATGACAGAGTGTACAGGGCGAACGAACCTTGCTGAAACCGAACCAGTTGCTCGTCGTCGATGTTGCACCAGCCATTGAGGTATTCACGGCATGTCAGCAAACGAGAGGGTCTATTCTCTTGGTACCAGTTCGTCAGTCAATCTCTATACCTGCGAATTGATCTGATGTCCAATGTCTCCAGTCAGCTCGCAGTTAGGATGCCATGGTTCGTTCTGTCCTCATCCTTCTTTGCGATGTTGTGTACTCATGCACTCATGGCATAGACGACACAATGCACATACCTTGACATTGTAGACAAGGCTCCAAGCCACGGACCGGAGCCATGGACTCACAGCCACTTGAGGACTTCACCAACACCCAATGCCTCGCAGCTGTCCATTGCACCTGCTGGCCAGTATGATTGCCTGTTATTGAATTGGCAGGTAGGTGGCCAGTCAAAGTCCACGCGAGTAGAGCTGACGTCAGTGCTGCCTCAGGACCCAGTTGGACTCACCACATGTGCACCAACCCACCCACACCACGATCCCCCCCTCCGTCGATCTGTGGACTCACAAACCACCAGATAAAGGTTGTGCTTGGGCGTACAGGCGGGCCAGGCCTCAGGCGAAGCGAGATGAGATGCTGGCGGTCAATTGTGGACCCACTGACATGGAACAGAACACCACGACTAGGGTGCACTCACGAGGCCGTGCTGTGAATACAGAAGAACAGCTGGTGCCATGCACAGCGGCGTGCGTGTGTGTGTGGAAATGCTAAACCCAGATGTCCCACCCACAAACTTGAAGCCTCACATATCACAACGGAATATGCATCGCATCTAGGTGCATGCGTACAAACCCATTTATTCCCGCTCCACACACATGGCTAACATTAATACTTGTTCATCTGTTCATCGTCAGTGCTATGCCCGCTTGCCCCCGGGCCACCGTCCACTCCAATGAGTCACGTGCAAAACTCCAGCTCCAGGCCTGCTGTGATTGAGCACAATGCCGCCTCGTCTCCACCTACCTACCTGCATCAAGACACTGTCACACGAAGATCCAACCTGGGACAGCTTCAGCTTACAATAACGAGCGACGTGGGTCATAGTTGACATGTAGTTAGTGGCTGTAATGTGCGACAGTCAAATTAAAATACGCTCAACTACAGAAACTACAGACACTGAATAACATTTATTGCTAATCAACCTATATTCGTTGAGCCTACTCAAAGAAGAGTATCATAATACTACCAATAGCACCAAGATGTTACACTGCACCACTTCTCAATCGTCGGGGCCTCTCTTGAACCTCAATACCTGCTGCCGCAATTCTCATATCAGTGCATACACGGCGCCGCTTGGCTGGACGGTCTACTGCCTGGGCAGGCATTGATGCAGCAACATGATTTGTGCTGACCTTGCATTTCTTTTTTGGAGCCTCGGATGTGTCACTATTCCCTTTGAGATCCTGCTGTTTGAGAGACTTCTGGGCAGCCTTTCTCTTTTCAGGGTCCTCACATAGATGGACAGCGTGTCTCATAGCTATATAGCATGGCACAAGAGGGTCAGTTCGGCAGATGAGACGCCTGCACAGAAATCCAACATGGTGGTCATTTAGAATACAGTCAGTAGCAAGACAAGAACTGATGTGACATACTTGTGATGGTAGATGTACCCAATGCCGTCAAAGTCCAAAGGACCAACAGCATACTGATTTGTGTAGTTGACAATGTAGTCAAAGGTTTTGACTTTCTTGGCTGAATCTGGAATCCTCCTGAAGTAGGTTCGTTTCGCCAGTGGTGTTCTAGAACAAAACAGCAAAGATCAACATGTGGAAGCAAGAAATAGGCACAGAGTGATACTCACCTTTCATGGAATGTCAGACACGAGTCAATCCTTACAACAGACCAGACATCCTTCTTGTTCTTGCCATCCACGTAAACCCATGTATTCCTCCACACCACTACAAGTTCCACCAAGCTGTCGATGAAGACACCACCATTCAGATATGCACCAGATATTGCATAGTGCTCTGCCACCACTTTGCTGTCTGACACCATGTTAGCATGGAGATAGGTGGTCCGTGGAGCGAAGGTGACATCTAGAAGGAGATTGCGAGGCAAGAGTTCACTACTGCGGCTCTTGGGTCGGACCCTCACAGGAAGGTGAGATTTGAAATAAGCCCATAGCGCATTGTCATCATCAAGCCACACTTTACCACCCATCTGCTCCCATACACCCTTGGAGAAAATCAATGCTCCAAGATTGTGAGGTTTCGACAGACCCAGCCTAAGATAGGTTGGTTCAAATGGGTCAAAGTACCCAGTGTAACGTCTACGATTCAAGTGATCAGTAGAGGCGATCAAATCCTGGTGAGTGGTGTAAGTATCATCTTTCTTTGGGTACCAAGTGTGACATACATTTAGTTCGGTATACTGGTCTCTCAGCCGGACAGGCATGCATGTCCTGGACATGGCATAGACATGGAGCCTGCGAGCATACCGTGCACGGTGCTCATTTTTGATAGCCAATGAGTAGCCCCTACCAAGGTAAGGACAAATGTATTTCCTTGCATGCAAGAATCAGCACAAACAGAGTAAAAGCGGATAAAATTGCAGTATCTCACCAGGTATCCATATGTGCCTTCGCAGCATAAGAATAGTAGGCCTCCATGAGCCTAGCAAATCTTGAAGGGTTGTCGAATACCTCTCCCTCAGTCAGATCTGGTGCCAATCCTGCTCTAGCATGAGAAACAGGAACAGAATATGCAAGAGAACTTACCAGCCATGTAGAACAGCTCACTGACTGTATACACCTCAACACCAGAAAATATGGTGTTCGCTGCATGAATTACCTTCATCGCAAGATTGGCAGTGGAGTACCGGTCTACACGTCTCATGCCTCAGCGCTGGGTGGCCCACCGAGCAACTCGCTCAAGCTCCTTCTCGAAGTCAGAGTAAATGTTATAAGGGAGGATTCCAAGGCCATCCTGTGTGGAACGATATGTGACCTGGATGGATGAACACTTTTTGTGTTGAGATCAGATCAGCAGAACACTTACAGAAAACAGCAAGTCTAGAGACTGAAATGCAAGAACATATCTCGTGGCCCAAATTCCATCCCCTGGCATGTGCACAGTGAAGCCTAGTCCAAGGGCAAGTTTGGACTGGAGCTGATCAAATAGGTGCAAATGATCAACCATTAATACAAGGAAACATTCAATAAGGAGCTTACCTCTTTTGGAACAGTGCAAATATGGTCGAACTCATCACCCGTATAAATTTGACATACCACATGGGTAAGCATTTGTACCTAATCAAATAGTGATACAGAAAAGATTAGGATCTGGGTGATGAACAGTTCTAAAGAGTACTCACACACATCCACAACTCCTGGGAGACTGGTAGCTCAATCATAAAGTGTAAGATAATGTTCCTAGGGTGGAACTGGACCTCCAGAAGTCTGGGGTGACTTTCTCGCAGTGTTGGCACCGGTGGATAAATGAGGGTTTGAGTGTCAGTTTTGCCTCAATGGAGTTTGAAGGATGGTTCTACCTTCAGAATGAGAGCTGCAGGCACTTCCAGAGGGATTTGGAAAGAATCCTGGGCACATACATCTGGAGCAGAGAACTTTCTGTCATCCTCAGGGATCGTTGTATCCACATGCAAGGTTCTCCAGATTGGAGTCTTGCCAGAGAGCTTTTGCATGTCATCAAGCCAATGCTTGACCACAAGGTGGGACGACAGCAGCTTGACGTACTCCGGCATGGCAGTTGTAACTGGAGGAAGAGACACGGAACGACAAGAATATATAGAAGCAAAGGAAGAAAGAAAGAAAGGAAGAAAGGAAGAAAGGAAGCATTCTTCCGAAGAAGCCTGACGAGTTGACAGGCATGAGAAATCAAAGAAGCGCCGGCAAATAAACAAATCCCCACCTGTTTAATTAGGCGCTCGGATTCGAACCAGGATAAAAACGAGTCCTACATTACATTTCGGACCCATAACTTGAGCATAGTCGTTTATCGGCGTAGTCACTGCCCGCTCTCTGCGTTCCAGAATATCAACGTCAGAGTCAGAGTTGGCCGAATTTCAGACCCTCGCTGGATATACTTCCACTACTTTGCTGAAATGGGCAAAGCATCATTCGTAGGAATGCTTTGCGACAGATATCCATGTATGGCTGTGTGTCCTTGGTGGAGTCAGAGGCGGGGCCGCTGAGTATCGATTCACGTTCAACTAGGACCAGATGGCGCAATCCTTATGCCCCTTCTTCCCACAGAGACCTGCGCTCAGCCTGCGCTCAGAGGTATGCTCTCTGCCAATCTACGGTCTTCCTACCGATACTGATGCGCCTAGTAGGCTATGAACTAGTGAACCTAGTCCCCACAGCAACCCGCCGTATCAAGGATGATGCCACACTATGTGATGGACTTCAGTAGTGGCTCCACGACATGAGAAACATGAAGCTGCATTTTAGACGACGACATAGCCCTTCCCAGCTCTTATTCCTCTCAGAATTCTGATAGTAGCGGCATCTAACTCACATAGCGGAGTTACAATGTACCAATAGATACATCAAAGCGGAGTTATACATTGTATTAATAGGAACAGTCCACGCGGAGTCCAGCGGAAATTGCCCAATATGGTAAGTCTACAATGTATACAATAAGAACCATCCGCGCGGAGCAGCTCGCACATCGGAAGGCCCAACAGATTGACTGGCATACAGTAGAATGCTGTAGAATGGCTAGAGAAGTAGCTAGGTTGTTTCCAATCATTGCTATACAGGTACACGGATGCAGCAGGGCTAAAGCATCAGTGAATCGGTCCAGCATCGGACAGCCGATGTAAGCCAATTGTTTGCTATTGAGGCTGAGGGATTCACCCAGCATGTAGCTGAGACCTATTGGGATGCTGTAGGTGATGCATCAGTAAAGAAATCGGCCCAAAGAAGCAAAACATTGGTACGTCTGACGTCCAGTGCAGGCCGACGTTTTGCGATACACACCGATGTTTTCAGCTGGTGAGTAGTGTGCATGTACTGTATTGTTATAAATCATGATGCCCAGACCAAAGCACCGGCTGATGTATGCAAAATGTCGCCACATCGGACGTTCGATGCAGACTGAGGCTTTGCGAAATAGGCTGACGTTCTCCACCGGTAAGTAGTGGGCGTGTCCGACAGTGTAGTAAACAATATACCAAGTCCACAATCTCGGTACTTCGGACGTCCAGTGGAGGCCGACATTTTCCGCAATGGGCCGACACGTTCACCCGGTAAGTAGCGGGAATCTACCGTATTGCTAATTGTAATACACAGGCGAGGGCACCCGTGGATGTAGCCAGAACATCAGCACATCCAATGTTGGGTGCAGACCGACATTTTGCGAACCAAGCCGACGGGCTCCACCGGTGAGTACCGGGTATGTCTGATTGTTAAGTACACAATAGCAAGTGCACAACATATTTCAGATGATGAGTAGGGAGGATGTTCTATTGTGTTGTAGTATACAATATCACATCAAAATAATTTCCACATCGGACCTCCGGCATCACAAGACATCATCGGCGAACTCAGCATCAGGGATATGTTCAAAATGAACATGTTGATAGCGTGCTTGGAAGGGGTGGTGAGTTGACAATGGGAATGAAGAAACGAAGGAACATACATTGAAAGCCCGGAGTATGGGATGTCAGCAGATAAGCCCGAACATCATCGGGAATGTCGTCATCCCCATCAGAGTCATCCAAGTATTCCGAGTAGGCGTCATCTGGTTCCTCAATGGGTGAACCCATGCAACCAACCTCGGGAGATGAAGGAATATTTGAGATGTTGGCTTGCATCTCCAACATGCTGAATGGGTGCGAGTCTTCAGCTTCATCGTCCGTATAGCCGCCAAGGGACATTGCATCATCATCATCCTGTTTGGCCTCCCGCGCGGCAGCGGGTGTGCGCCGGTCACTCCCGTCATCGGCCATCTCATCGTCGGAACTCAGTTCTTCTGTCGACTGACCACTCAAAATCGCCTCATCATCAGAAGTTGCGAGTGACACGTGATGTGGTATATGGGGGTGACCACCAGCAATCTCATCGTCCGAACTCAGGTCCTCGGTCGACTGGCCACCCAAGCTCACCTCATCGTCGGAAGTTGCGAGCAACACGAGATGTGGCATAGGAGGGTGAATGACATTTTGGCAGGTATTTAGGTCTGTGAATCCACCACCAAGGCTCTGGATGTCATTGGAGGAGGAGCTGCCAAGGCTTCGGGCATCATCAGTGTCATCGACGTCAGGCTGCGAGACTGAGTGGGCTTCAAAGTCCATTGCCAATTCGCCGCCGAGAGAGGCATCTGAGCCACTGGCCGAACCAGCAGACAGCTGAGCCGAGGCTTGTCGGCTGCTCAATTTTGTACCTGCGATGCCAGCTGATGTGCCTCCAAGGCTCTGGAAAGATTCATCGTTGGTTTGCAGGACGTCGGCGGCAGGTACTACAGGAGGCATCGGGGTATCCGAGCCGGATGGGACGTACTCGGGCTCATGATGTGCGATGGGGGAAATGTACATAGTCAGCTCAGACCGACGTGAGGATTGGGCACGGTCAAGTGTGGCAAAGCCGGTCAGGTCCGCCTTAGCCCTATGTGGAGCATGAGTAGATATCTGCAACCAAGATGAAGGAATCTTACCAGTGACTCTGAAAGTTGTGGTGTTCGGAACACCGATGCAAGACGATCGTGTGGACGATTGGCCAAGGTTATGTGTGGGATATCACTATCGTCTTTCGGTTGGAGGGGTGTCAGTGGCTGAAGGTTATATGTAAGTGGGAATTGGGCATTGCGAATCTTCGCTGCCTGGTCGAGTGTGTCACCTGAGCGTTCGGACCCAGATGGCAGGGAGCAGAAGTATCTGTCGTGTGTTTCCGAAGAGCCGACTTCGGAGACTGGGCGAAACTCAGCGATTACCTCTTCCAAAGATAAGTCGGGGCCCTTGCTCCAAAACGCGTTCGTTCGGTTGGGGATCGCCTTGAGCGACTGACGAGCGACCTTGTTGATGGGGTCAATGAGAGTGTGGCTCTTGCACCTAAGATCCTCCATGGCCTTGGTTGCCTTCTTTCGGTTTGTGTGTTTGGGAGCCGGCTTGTTGTCGTCCAAAATGCGCTGGATCTCATCGTCCAGCTCGGTGGTGTTTTGTTGCATCTCAGCCTCGTCCGCATTGTCAGCTTCCTTGTAAATGACAGCTTCATAAATATCAAAGAGGGTGGCTGCCTCCTGCCCGTCAGCCGTGATGGCCATCATCCTGTCGTTCATCGCGACCTCCAGTGTGGACATCATCTGCATCAAGATGTCCAGACGCTCAGTACATCGGTCACAAGGCGGCGAGATGATCGGGATGGCAGCTTGCATCGCACTCCGAACGAGCATCAGGCTGAGTGGTGTAAGGGGACACTCCTATTTTCTCCTTTTCCCCTGTCTCTTTCCCTCTCTCTTCATTTCTTTCTCTTTCTTTTCATTCTACGGACTCTTATTTACTTTCCTCTTCTTCCCTTTCCATCCTACCACACATCTGAGCCTTATCCGACACATCCGAGCAACATCCGACTCATCCGATGCATTTCCCGCACCTCGGCCGCACTTCGGCCGCACATCTGATGCATCCAAGCAACATCCGACTCATCCGATGCATTTCCCGCGCCTCGGCCGCACTTCGGCCGCACATCTGATGCATCCGAGCAACATCCGATGCATTTCCCGCGCCTCGGCTGCACTTCGGCTGCACTTGGCCACACTTGTGCATGCCCGGATGCGCTTCGGATGCACGTATACACTTCGGGGCACGTCCGGGTGACCCATACCTTCTTCCTACACCTCTTTACTTCCCATTTCCACTTCCCTGGGTTGCCAGCACGACTCTTGCATATTCCCTCCACCTTGCTATCACATGTGCCTGCTCATACCTTGTGATATTCTATGGACTTGTGGCTGGTGTACTATACAGTTGTCCCACCTTTCTCCCACGCTTCTACAGTATATACTTCGCCTCCTAGCATGGAGAATCCTTATCTTGTTCTCTTTGGATTCTCCCTCTGCTAGGTGAGCAGTCTCTCATGTATTGTAATAGCTCTATTCATTTTCTTTGGATTCTCCCTCTGCTAGGCCCGTGCTGTCAGCCATCTTGAGGTTGCCCTTACAAGTGGGTGGTGTACACCGTCTTCATCTTGGTACAAAGAGATCCTTCGCTTGCCGATAGCTGTCTTCCCCATTCCTCCAGACATTGAGTGATCGTTACTGCCGATAGAATGAGGGGAGAAGGTGACGTTCGGTCCACCTCAGCAGCTCAGCATGATGCTGATGTTTCCCACCAAGCGTACCTATGAGCTAATGGTCAATTAGCTTGTTTCAGACAGTTAATGTGCACAAGATTCAGCACCTTTCTGAGTTGGCAGCAATCTTGGAATGATGCAGGCATGATTAAATCGTCCTCGAGGCCTTGGGTGAGCACCCGAACAATTGGACCCAGCATGACAATGTGTCCCAGCGCAACGGATGCACCGATTATGCCCAGGACGTATTCCTAAGGGATCAAGGAATCAACGGTGTGTAAGCACTGACACCACAGCTTCTTACAAATTCTCTGTGCAACAGCGCGATGGGGACGTGTCCCAGCTGCGCCACATAGTGAGCAAAATGTCGAGAAACTGATGATCTGCATAATCAACAATTAGTTGCAATGGAATTCATCGATCCCATGCTGTGGCCTGGGGTCCCAGGGGTCCAACATTGAGTTGATTGTATGAAAAAAAATGGATTGCGTCCATCGGCATGGTGGTAAGTGAAGATCAATCTGCTCAACTTAAGTCTTAAATTTGGGCGGTAATACAAGATTGTTGATTCACAGGTACACGAATGGCATGTGACGTTAAAGACATCAGGTGACAAGGTAAAGCTGTGCTTGATTGTATTTGATGAATTCTGCTTCAGCCACCCGAGCCTGCCGCAAGTACTGGGTGGCCTTGCATCAGGCGTAAGCTGTTGCCCCCGGACTACTAACAGAGCTCCGATCCACCCATATGTCATGGTTGTGCTTGAAATATCTAACAGTCTACTCCATTTCGTGCTTCACCAACAGAAGTTCTTCCCGCCATCAGGAGGCAAGTGCGCGCGATTTGAGATAAAGCACGTGATTACCTAGTTCAATGATGCAGTTATTGAATGCATTGTCCATTGTCATTAACAGTACTCACTTTCTTGAAGGGCGGCCGGAGCCGATTCATCATCTTGGCCAACGTGCCAAATCCAGGACAGCTTCAAGGTTGTAGAGCTAGGTTGGTTTGGGTTAACGACATATGTATTACTCTTGATGTTAGCTTTGAATAGCTCCTTGAACTTGCATAGGATGGTATCATCGGTGTCCAGTGTCATCATCGCGTGCCGACATCGGGCATAAGTGTACACAAGATCGCTTCACTTCTTGTTCAGCATGTTAATTCGATCGCGTGATCTTGTTTTAATGAGCTGCCGGCCAGCACCACGCAATGTATGACTGTATAACATTGACTTCTCGGCAATGATCTTGCGAAGCAACTTGAGCAATGCATCTGCCTGATGCTCTTGTAGGGCCAGCTCATGTGATCTGAGTTGCTCCGCACACTCAGACACTGTTGATGGTAAAGGAATGATGACGTTTTCAGCACGTATGTGTGCGCCGGTATTGCTTGGTGATGCCGTTGTTGGACGCTCGGCCAGCGGAGGAAAAGCGACGGTTGCAGTGAGAACTGTAGGAACATCAACCTCATCAGAGGCTTCCTCATCGTCAACATCGATGTCATCGTCTGGTGGCTCACAATCATTCAGGCTTGAAAATAAGGCGTCACCAGGAAGCGGCTCGGTGCCTGACATTGCAGCCGGTAGGTCAACGTTGTGAATGTCGGACCCTTCAATGCCCAACACACAACTCTGCAAGGTGATGTCGCTTATGCCCTTGGATATTTTCTCCCGCAAATTTGCGATTTGCCTCGCCTCATCTGCTCAGCCGTTCTTCAACATGCACTTAGCCTGGCATAGGACGTGCCATCTTGACAATTCGAATATGAGAGGGCAATATTAACATAACAATCAAAACTGTACTTACTGCAACTCTTGAACCTGTATCCCTTCACGTATCCACTGGTATTCGCCATGCACCGGCTCATCCTCGGCAGGAACTGCCAGATGGTCTTCATAAGTTGCAGACATCCCATAGATATCCATCACTGATTAATCAATGTGACGAGTGTTCTCTGCCTCAACAACGGCCTCAGTCCATGCCGCAATGTTGTTCGTGCTGACACGCTCTGCGATTTCATCCCTTGTATCTTCTGCATCTGCTGCCCGCTTGTCGGCGAGAACATATCGTTTACAAAGTACTCTTACTGCATTCGGAGTCAATCCATCTATTCATAGGACACAGGAAATGGATCACACTGATGTTCAATGCTTTCTTGTGGTTGGAATCGCAGATATGGTCGTCCAACATTTCAGCTCGGTGAGCGAGCGTGGCCGTCCTCATCGCGGGTGTCACTGCATTGAGATTTGCCCATAGCGATTCCAACATCTCGCCTATGACGACCCCAGATTGTAGGATGAACATAGACGAGAAGCGAAACAAGCAATCTTCTTTATGCCTGTGGACGTGGAATTGGCCTATTGCAAAGTCCATGTCAAGGCCGATGGGGAGCCGGTGGCTGATCTGCCTCTGGAAATGGACACTGTATTGACAGGCAATGTCATAGAAGAATAGGAGCCCCTGCTCTGGATCCATGTTTGAGTACTTTAGTGACTGAAGTAACACCCAGTCGACATTTTTCTGCTGTTCGCCTCTGTAGAGGTCGGCGACACTGCCCGGGGTGAAGCATCCGTGCCGGGGGCAGGCGATCACCACAATGCCATTGATATCGCATGTTTTGGAGTACAGAAGAGTGTTCTCTATCGCTCGAAAGCTGTTCTCGCAAGGTGCTTTCTGTCTCTCGGTTAGTTGCGGTCAGCGTGGTCAAGCCGCTACACACCATCTTGATATTCTCTGCTGCCTGCAAAAACTCGGTATACTCTTCACGATGTGGTATCATGCTTGACCCAGGTGATAGCCATACATCCTTGTCTCCGGTGGATTGTCGGATATGGTCGGCCTTGAAGTTTCCGTCGGCCATGAGCGTTCGGCGGTACACCCATCTAGGCAACAATTTCTCTAATCATGATTGTGAAGCTAACCACATTACGCACTTGTTTTCATCATCTTTCCAGTTGTCAGGCAGGTTCACACCTGGTTGTGGACAACATGGACAAAACGGCGCAAGCTCGGCAGTGTGAACATCACCGATGGCCCTGCCATTGCTCTCTCCAGTCTTGCTGCCCCATTTCAGTTTCTTGAGCCATCGCCAGCATCGTGACAAGCGCCAGAGTTCCGCATATCGCTCAATGACTATCTGAGGTGCCAAGGGCTCAGTCTTTCGCCTCAGATGCTGATGTCTTACACTCCAGATTGGCCAAGCGGAAGTCCTCCAGAACGTCAAAGGTGAACATAGTCTTGAATATGGTGAAGCTTGCTGGCATCAGTCGCATCCGTACGGCACCAGCGATCCTCTCTTGTGGGCCCCTACACCCACATTGTATGTATGGCAACGAGTGAAGACCATTCGTGTGCATGAATAAAACATATGGATTTTGGTCAGGATCCATACTGGGAGCAATTGGGTGGTCAATCGGCGCCTCGGGAAGACTGGCCTCAGCGCCGTCCTGGTCCTCTTCTCCACCGTGTGCATGCCTAGCTTCCTCTTTCTCAAGCTCTTCAATGATTTCGTCAATGTCAAAGTGCTCCTCCACCCCACCGTTGCGCTGCTCGACGGAAACATCGGCGTCTGCTCGCCCATCACGGTATGGGTCTTCTTCTTCTCCCACTTCTTCAAATACATCCTCCTCTTCATCCAGGCTATCACATGTGTCCTGCAACCTTGAGTGCTTGTCTGCTTTGTGCTTCAGCCACTCGCATCACCGATCGGTCTTACCGTGATTGACGATCACGCACACGCCGACCTCTCAGAGGCTACCTGGACGAAAGTATTGGCCAGTCCATTTCTGGATCCGATGAAAGGGCATTTCTAGGTGTGCATTTCGCATACATTTGCGACAAAACATTGTTCTGTGGTGACATTCCTTGCAACACCAACTTGCTTTTCTGTGCTCACATGCACAGTGCGTGCTAAGGAAGGCCTCATGCTCCATCAAAGCATTCATCACAATGCTGGCACGTGCGACAAATTCCTCCAAATAGTCTCGTTGGCTCTATTGCAATTCTCTTTGTCTAGCTTTGGCAATAGTGCATGAATTAATATGCTCACCTTCGTCTTCGACGCAGCTTATCTGCGATTTGTTCATCCTCCGTGTATTCCTGGTCAAGTACCATTGGTGTGGTCCTGTCGGGGACAACAGTCGGTGCATTTGTGGCAAACCGAATTCCACTATCCTGGTGTGGGACATGATCATAAGCGGTGTATTCATGCTCAGTGCCATCAACAGAATCAGTCTCGAATTGAGTTGTTGCCCAAGTGGACTGAGAAAGCCTCGGATGATCGAGATCCAACACTCGTTGGCGCTTTCTGGGAGGCATACTGTTGGGGAGCAAGCAACCTTCTTGTAACATTCAAGCGTGTAATAAGCAACAGCTGTGATGCATGGTGGCACACCTCGCGGTCAGGGCATGGTGCCATATGGTGTGCCTCATTGTGAATGCATGCATAAAGATGGGAAGTGTGGGTATTCATCACCCCAACTTTCACCCACTTTCACAATGGCGACAGTCACACAACTAGCGAAATACAATCAAGGGGAGAGAGCGGTTCTGAAATTGTGGAAGCCAGGCTACCTTACAGTGAAGACAACCTCAGAGCGCAAGGAAGCCTTTGCTGTAACTGCGTCAAAACTGTTTAATCACTGGATTGCACAAATGAAGACAGATGCGGAGAGGAAGAAGGGTTTTAGTAAGGAAGAGAAAGAACGGAGGGAGAGGGTGAATGTCATGGTTATCCTCGATCAGATGGGTATCTAAATGTCACCCCTTGCAAACTAGGAACTCCTTGTGTGGGTTAGGAATAACTGGCGTGCCAAAAGACATCGCAAAAAGGTAGCCGACGATGGCAGTCGGCTGCACTGCATTGGCTACCGAACGGTGCTGCCAAGAATGGATGGCTACAAGGAGCGCATTGAGAAGTATGCCAATCAATACTTGGAGGCCGGCGTGCTCAGTGAATTAGAAAAGGCGAAATCAGCATACACGGAGGATCGTTTGCTCACTGAAAACATTGGTGAGATGGCGCAAGAGGAGGAACCAGACTGGGTGGATGTTGAGGCCAGAATACGGACAGCAGCCACAAAGAGAAATACACTTGGATACCGAAGCATGGCGATGCGGCAGATTTACTTTGCCATGGAACCATTGGAACGCGATGCGGTGAAGGAGGAGATGGCAAAGCTTCAGGCGGAGAGGAATTCTGAGCCAGCGCGATGATAGTAAGCGATCGACGGCATTGACCGCGGAATGACTGGCATTGACCTTAATAGATATGCGATGCTCGGTGCACTGAAGGCATTGGATGCAAATTGCTGCGACTTGTTCAAGAAGTTTGGAATGCTCACATACAGTATCGCCATATTCCTAGACCCCAACGGAAACCTGAAGTTCACAAGGTACTGTGGTTCAGATCCCATCGCTTCAACACCGATCTAACCTTCGGCTAGTGCAGACACAGGTCGGCTCATCTTTAAGGACAATTTAATCAAAGACAAGCGACTCGAGGACCAAGTCTGGTACCATTTTACACAGCAAGTCGTGGCACTGAACAAAAAGAGGTTTGGGAAGGCAGATGATCCCACTGCTGGAGACAATGATATCCCAGTTGATGCATTGGACAGCCGAGTCCAACTGTCCAAAAATGCCGATGGTACACTGATACTACCATCACGTATTGTCGGCAATGTGCCTTTACATTCAAAAATTGTCAAGCAAACACTGAGACTCTTTCTCAATGCCCACTACTGTGAGTAGAAATGTTGTCAGCCGTTGGTGGCTGACACCGATGATGCTGATAGTCCTCGCTTCGGGCCGACAAGACACGAAGGTGCCATGGACAGTGCTAAGGCAGCATTGCAAAGAAGCGGTCGTGGCCGACTATCTCCCGACTGCCCCGATGTTCACCTTTGGGCAACCACATAACATGGTTGCAGAACTGGTGAATGAGTGGTATGACATACTGCTTGCTAAGCAGGAGATAGAACAACTGTTCAAATTCAGGGCGTATTACAATGCAAAGGAAAAGCAGATAATGCCAGCAAGGTACAGTGCCGACCGGTTGGTATGCACTCGACCGGTCAAGATCCCTGCACCCATCCGATGGAAGGTCAAGGCAATGAACGCCATTACAAGTGATCAGTCAACCACGGTCATAAACAGTAGTCCACCACAACCATTGACGGGTGATCGGTCTGTCCACGCGGCAAGCGAGGCGAGCGCCATGCTACCCACTGAGCCACCACCTGGAAGGGCGCGATTATCTCGCAACACATCCAGGCATGTGATTGCCAGTGACAATGGGACTCATTCAGGATCGCCCGCACCGAGCATCCCAACGCAAAGCGAATCGCCGCCGCTGACACCTGCGTCTCCTCTGAGGAAGGTTAAGAAGGGAGGAAAGGCGAAGCCTGGGAAAAAAAGATTGAAGGGAGCAAGAGCCGATGTATCAGCATCACTCGCCACTGAGCCGATTGCTATTCAACCGAAGCCTCGCAGACTTCAACACCCAGCCACAGGAGGAACAAATAAAGAGTTACAATATCCACCAGTACGTTCAAACACAGCCGGCCGCATTACCAATCGGTCTGAGGCGCTTGAAATCAACAGTCCCCAGCATACTCATACACTTACAACCCAGCCGAGTGCAACTGCACGGAAGAGAGTGACAGAGGAAGAGAGGCTTGCACAGGATGCAGAGCGGTATCGGACAGCCGAGGGCAGCAAGTGGCAGTCCAAGAAGTCGATTTGGACACTTAATCTCTAATCTTTCTGATGCGAATTCCAAGCGACCAAAGATGTATTATATTAGAACGACGAACATATTATATGAGAACCAAAAAAAATAATATTAGAATAAAAAGTCTGCATTCTACTTCTTCAAGCGCTTTGTGTTAGTCACCACACCGCTGGTAGCCTTTCGCTTGGCCACCTTACTATCATCAGGCACGGGAGTCCGAGACGTCGAGCAAGTTGACCGACGAAGGGGCTCTGTCAGTGTTGCTGACCATGCTCTTGTCATCTGCGGGGGAGGTACTTGAAGCTGAGCAAGAGCATGGCTCAGGTTTGCAAGGGCGGTGTTGGCATGTGGTGTTGGCTCTTGCACCGTGACAATCAGTGCCACCACAGTGGGCGACGAGGCGAGATCCATGTTCACGGCCTCGCTGGCAGCTCGTATCTGTGATGGAGCTGGAGGCAAAGAAGTGGTCAGCAAATTGTGCGCCAATGACGGTGAATGAGTTGGAGACGGTGAATGTGGTGGTGGAGTCGAAGGGGATGCGGGAGCTTGTGATGGTGATAATGCATGATGCGGTGCCGGCGGAGGGGTGCAGGGAGGCGAAACTGCGGGCGGGGGTGGTGGCATATCAGGGAGCGGTGGAGGAAGCGATGCGGGTGGCGCGGCCATGGCGATGGCAGGCTGTGCGGGCTCTGTGACAATGGGGGCAATGGGTGTATGTGAATGGCGTTGTGCCCGTTCGCCGACCAGTGTCTGTCTGTTGTTGACCGAGCCCTCCGCCTGATACACCGGCTCGCTCCTTTGTTTGACCGAGCCTTCCGCATCAGCCAAGCCGTTTCGACTGAGCATGTCGAGGACCAGCTTGAGTCCCCGATTGATGCTTTCTAACTTCATGGAGTTGGAAAGCAACCTCACGTTCATCTCTCTGCCCAACTCGCCTATTTGTCAGGCCATGTCATCCATCCACCGATTGGTCTCCTGCACAAACGCTTGCCACTCGGCTGGCACCGGTGTGACCTCGTCCCTCTCCCTGCACATTCGCGAGATGAGGCTGTTGGGGTTGTCGAGCTCCCGCACTCATTCACACCGCATCTTCTTTTCACGGCACCTTCGGCAGGAGCCGACTGGGTTTCTCGTGAGGCGCTGACATGGGACTTCCTCTTTGAAGCAGCAGCGACATCCTGGTTCAAAGTCACCATCGGTTGGCCCAAGCAATGGCAAGCGGGTCGTTCCACGCATGTTCCTCTCCACCATCTCGACCTTCGGCAAGGCCATGGAGCCCTTTCTGGGTTTTGCCTGCCGATGAGGATTCCGTCATTTGCCGATGTCGCTTTCGTCATCATCGTCGCTCAGCTCCGGGAACTCCTCACCCTCATCGCTTGAGGGCTCAGGCCGTCGCCGTGGCTGATGCTCAGTCAGCTTTGTAGGTGGTTGTCTGTGCTGCACTTACCTTGCTTGGGCCAGCTACTGGTGGCCTAGCTTCCCCCACCTCATTGGTCTCCGAACCGACCATCTCCTTCGACTTCGCGGCAGCATGCTTCTTCGGTGCAATGATCTTACGCACCGTGATCTCCTCCAATGCCTTCCCTGACCCTGATGCAGCCTTGTCCATGGCCTTCCCCTTGCCCTTCTCCATCCGTCGCCTCATCACCTCATCCAGTGTTTCGATCCTCGGTCTGATGAGGGGGTCGAATTCCTCCTTTTTGACGACCTTCATCTCCTCTTCATCGACTGTCAGCGATTGTCGTGGCCCCCTCAGCTTGGACTGCGCCTTGCCGTGCTCCGGAATCGCTTTTTGCCCCTTGTGCTCCTCCACGTTGTGTCGCCTCGGAGTGGCCAGCGCTTGCCGCTCTTGCTGCTGGGGCGCTGGTACCTTCGGCATCCTCGATGGCACTGCGCCATCAACCTCCATTGTGTCCTCAGCCTCAGCTACCTGCTCTCCTTTCTTTCTGCCATCCACCCTGGACCGATCAGCTCCCCTACCTTCTGTCTGCTGCCGCTTCCGTAGCTCCTGGGCAGCCTCGGCGATGGCAATGGCCGTCTTGGTGCACAGGTTGTCAAAGAATGCCCTCACCACGTCGTCCTTCTTCTCCTTCAACGCACTTAGTGTCCGCGTGATGAGCCACTTGGTGTCTATTTCCTGCTTGAATTTCCTGTTGGAGGCCCTCTTGGCGAATGCATACTGTAATGATCGTACGCTGCTCTGTCAGTCATGCAGGTGCCACAGAAAATACACTTACCATCTCCTTTCGGTTCTCCATGAACCAAGTCAACCCCGTGCTGGCAGCGATGTGGGCAAGCAGCTGCCGCTGCAGCTTGGTGAAAGCTTCAGTGACAGCCTGCTGGGAGGACGCATCGTATGTGGTGATAGTGGACATGATGTTGGAGTGACGAGGGGTGGTGTCGGCTGAGCGTGCTGGTGGTGCAAAGGGAAGTTGTTGAAGAAAAGTTGTTGATGTGACAGATGAACCATTTGCGGATCACAAGATCACTGCACTCACGGTCACATGACATCGTTCATCAGCCGAATCATTATCGGCTCTTCATCGACCACCACTACCGCCAATATGCAGAACAACAACTGCACTGTCCGAGCAGAATCGACATTCGCCCTATGAGATGAAACGACAAATGAAAGAATGGAGGTTCCATCGGCCCTCCTTGACTTGATCCGATATCAATATGAGAAGGAGAAGATAAAGGCATCAATGGAACCAGACATGACGAATGATGACGAGGTACATGCTGTTAGCGGTGGATGCAAAAGATGATTTGACTCAATTCATTGAGGTGTAGCTTTCCCCGATTCACGGGGATACATCGTTCATTGGCGAGCATGAGATCCAGGTGCCGGCAAACCCGGTATGACACTGGTGTACCGACAGATAATAGCCACTAACGATGATTAGTCTCTCACAAAGTCACAAATCACCGAGCTCCATGCATCAATCAAGGCAGCACAGGAGCGTTGGGGCATATCCTACAAGGACGCTGCTCACCGGCTCTATCTTCAAAAGATGGCGAAAGTTCAGGCGGAGATGGCCGAGGTTGAGCGACTCAAGCGGATGATTATGCGAGTTCATCAGTTAATCAGTGCGACAAACTGACCGCACTGAGGTTGGGCGGGGCAGTACTTAGTTTTGAACAATACTTTTGTAGTTGGTCAAATATGAAATGGAACATCAATGGAAAGCCGACCTTTACGAGAATTGACTGACAGAGCTGCCATAGTAGCCGATGTGCTCACACAATGACAAAGTCACTAGTCACCCACACTGGAGGACCGACATGCAGGTGCCTTGCCTGCCATCATATACTTTATCATAGGCCATGCCGGCCACTCATCGGCTGAAGGCCTCAGCCTGTTTCGCACAATGTCGGCCTGCACCAATAAGTCGCTGATTTGGTTTGAGTATCATGTAACAGTACAGACAGTACACACCTGCTGCTCACCGGGTGAATGTGTCGGCCCATTCCGGCTAAACGTCAGCCTGCACTGGACATCTGAAGTGCCAAGGTTTTGGACTTGCCATTATATACTATGCCATTGGAAGTGCCGGCTACTCACCGACTCAAAGCATCGGCTCGCTTCAGAAGGTGCCAGCTTGTAATGGCCGTCTTGTCTGGTTTGTGACTTGCCATCATATACTATATATCATAGGACATTGGCTGACAACATCAGCCTGAATCGCAAATTGTCGGTCTGCACTGGATGTCCAATGTGGCATTGCCTTTTTTCAATCAGTGTGTATTTTGGTCTGAGTATCATGTATAGCCATAAATTCCACACCTGCTGCTCACCGGCTGAAAGCATCAGCCCATTCCGGCAAACATCGGCCTGCACTGGACGTCTGAAGTGCTGAGGCTTTAGACTTGCCCTTGGATACTATGCAATCGGACGTGCTGGCTACTCACCGGCTGAGAGTGCCGCCTCTTTTCGGAAATCGTCAGCTTGTAACGGCTGTATGATATGCCGTCGTTTGTGACCTACCATCATATACTATATCATAGGACATGCTGGGTACTCACCGGCTGAAAGTGTCAGCCTGTTTCGCAGAACGTCGGTCGGCCTGCACCTAACATCGGACATGCCAACATTGTGCCTAAATCAGCCAGTGGTTTGGTCTGAGTATCATGTATAACAATACAGTACATATGTAAGGGTTCCCCCTTATCCCCTGACTCCTAGACGCGATCACATGACGATCGCCACCATATATATATCTACGTAACGCTATTTACTGACGGACTCTCTCTCTCTCCTGTACCACTACGTACACAATCCACCCGTTTGATCCTCTTATATCCTTGCGTCCTCTTAGTGTTGCGTCTACGACGACGCCTTTCACTTTTTTTTAAAGATCTCATCAAACGCGCTAACCCGCCTTATTGCAGACGCCTTAGCGACCCTGCACGGCGCTTGCGCCCCTTCCCAGTTACTTCCCTGTTCCCAGCACCCCAGAACCCTGTTCCACGCCCCAGCCCCCCGCCAACCTGCATACCCAACCCCAACAACAGATATCGCCTTCACTGGCACCTAGAATCTCGAGGACTCACCCTGCCCCCCCTCAAACCTCGAATAATCGCACCAGAACTCGTTCTACCCCAGTCCCTCCACCTCGTACCTCGAAACGTGCCCGCCTTTCTTCCATCCCAGCTGTTGAGTACCAATTTCCTTTCGGTGCTCGTCTCATCGCTCCGCCGCCCAGTAATAGTGCGCATACACATACCCAATCGCCTCCCCCTTCCCTCTCCACGCACACGCACCCCGATTCTCGTCCCTCCCCCACAGACCTGCCTCTCCACTTACTGCCTTTCGTTGCACCCTTCCAAGAGCTGCTCTTCATGGGAACCAAGGCCGTCATCGAACAATCCGCTCCCAACCGCCCTCCCACGATGGGAGAGGGCGATGTCGATCCTGCCATTCTTTGGAACTGGTTCGTCAAGAGCGAAAACTTCTTACGTCACAAAGGGATTTCTGGGCTCGACATGGTCAAGACGGTGGCCTATGGCATGGGCGGTGTTCGCGCGATTCGTTGGCTTGCTGCCAAGGGTCCTGCCCTCCCGTCCATGGACTGGGACGAATACAAGACCCAGATGCGCGCCCTATTCCTCAACAACAACTGGGAACACACGACTCGCATGGAGATTTTACGCCTACGTCAACCTAGCACCAAACCCTTCATGGACTTCGCCCTGGAACTTATGGGTAAGAATAACCTCCTCGCAGGTACTGATTCGTTTATGAACGACGACTATATGCGCGAGACTCTGGAAGCCGCCATGGAGCAGGAGCTATCCAGAGAATGCAACTGTGAAAATGCCTCCAGCATTGAAGACTTTCAGAGTTGGCTCAACGAAGTCAAGCGCATCGACGAACGACGCCGTGCACGCCTTGACGAACTCGCTCGAGAGATCACAAAGATGACGATCAAGACTCCGGTGACAACGCGCACCCCCTTCCAGCGAGCCTCCGCGAATCAGGTCCCAGTGTCGTCCACGAAGACCTTCGTACCAATCCCTAAGCTCCTTCAATCTGAACGTGAACTTCTATCAGCTAATGGTGGTTGTTACAAGTGCAGACACTTCTGGGCGAACCACATTGGTGCTCGATGCACGGCCCCTCCCATCGATGGCGCCTCCTACAAAATGTTGACCTCGGCCGATGTTCCCCCTCGTCCTAGCTCATATAGTGCTCGCGGCGGCTCCTCCAGGACGGCTGTCGCCGCACTGCTCGCAAACAATGCTGACGCAGTAATACCCCATACTCTAGTATACTAATATACTGACCTATCAATGAAACTGTGTTGCAGTAACGGTTGTTAATGACAGCCTCATTTTGTTAACTAAAATGCTGAGAATGTCAGTCTAGTTTTAGCTATGGGTGGTGGAATGATAGCTGGTTGTTAGTTGACAATTTAACTGAGATGCTAGTGGACGAATTCACTAATATATAGTGTGGCTTGTAGTGAATAAAGATTGTTAGTGTCAGTGTGGGTCTGGGGCAATCACTGGCTGCACCGGGGGGTCAGGGGACATTTACTGCACTAAAGACTGTTATTGTCAGTTCAGGATCATAGTGAATAAAACCGTGGCTATTAGCATCAACTGGATAATTCACTGAAATATCAGCATCATGTAGTTGATTTTTGTTGATAATGTCAATAGCTAGCAGCCACTTTGGGTCATTAATGGATTGGGACTGAGTGCACTATGTAGTTAACTAATCTTGCAAGCAACAGGCTGCCGTGCACAATTCTTCGTGGGACAAGTCAATTGGGACTGAGTGCACTATGTAGTTAACTAATCCATTAGGTGCAGGCTGCCGTGCGCAATTCTTCGTGGGATAAATCAATTGGGACTGAGTGCACTATGTAGTTAACTAATCCATTAGGTATTTCAGCCGCTCATTCATGCCATTGATAGCTACCATTACTACTTGTCTTGTACATCATCTAAATTGCCAGCCAACAAGCTACTTAATATGTTGCAAACTAGTGTTCCTACTCTATGTCAGACAAGGTGGTACCTTGCTTTGTTATTCTGTCAACTTAGTACATCAAGTAAACGTCAGAAAACAGTGCATATTTCTAATCTACATTGTTGAGAGAGCCATCGGGTTCGATTGCCGTGAAAGACGGGGGAGGCGGAGCGATCGCACCAACGGAGGGCAAGACTAGGCTTGCATCTTTGAACCAATCAGCAGTAAGGTGAAAGGCTTGAAGGTGAGGATGCCACATGCATGCAAATCGTTGGCGTATACCACGGAGGATGTTCGCCTGCTTGGCGGCGTATGCCTGGAGACCGTCTTGCAGCTCGGGCGTAACTGAGCCTGAGCGACGCTCTCCTTGCGTAATCCACCAACTTGCGTGCCAGTCCAGGTATGCGATCACTCGGCGCATCTCTTCTTGGATAAGCTGTTCCTCTTCGAGCCATCGCATTTGACGTGCCCTAGACCTGGCCCATTCTGCCTTTAGACCTATGAATCGTCAATAATGCGAACTAAAAAGCAGAGACCACGTACTGTCATTGATGTCCCTGATTGAGACGGGTTCCATAGCGCTTAGTTCGCGCTCCATACCCTCAGAACCGGTGGCCACTGAGAGCCAAATCCAAGATATTTCCCTTCTACTCTCACCTGGACGGAGTTCCTTCTCCTCTCATTGCGGACAGCGTACGTCGTCGGTGGCTAGGGCCTTGAGTCGTGTTAAGGCATCGTTACTAGGATCTAGGGCGAGCAGGGCTCGCCGTGCTGCACGGTAACGTTTGGCTGCACGATAGACTTTTGTTCGAAATCGATCAATCGCGGATCTTGATTTGATGAAAGTCAACCCTGGAAGAAGGCACAATGGGACACTCTTACCTAGCACGGGTGTTACCCTTCTGACTGAATCCAATGTCGGTGAATTTGAAATCCCACATGCCAGTGGTAATGCGTAGCAAACGCCGAAGCTCAATGAGAGCATCGTCCGCTTGGCCGACTCGAAGGCGTGCCTCCTTCATACACAGCGGCTCTAGAGATTCTAGAGGTATGGGCAGCTGAAGTGCAGAACGTTAGTGAAGGGATCAGCAACAAGAGGCGAGACTAACCTGTGATGGTAAAAACAAGGGCTGTAACTCAGGTTTCTCCGCAGATAGATGGGCATCAGGCAGGATATCAGATACGACAGTTGGCATGTACACCTGCTGAAGTTCTCGCCATGCGAGGATGCGACGAAGTAGTGTGTTTCTCTGCTCTTGCAAGTCTGCGGTGCGATTTGGCGTCTGATCGTCAGCCGTAGAAGTAGCAATCGAACGCCTATATCTTTGATTAGTACATATTCTAGCACAAGGAACAGGCACCCATACTGTTTTTCTTCAATTTCTAGCCCTGCACAAAGAAATCCCACTGGTCCCGAGCCAGCCGAATCTGCGGTGACTTGCGCAACTTCTTCTTTAGCAATTTCCAGCCGTATCATTGCCATGTTGTTGCCTAGTAAAGGAAATTAGTAGGAGAAAATGATTTATCACAGTCGAGCCAGCCGTTGCTCACGTTGAGACTCGCCGTCATCGTATGGATTCGGCTTTGAGGGGTCCCGCTCCCAAGCTACAACCTCGGCCTCCCACGCCTGTATCACTTCTTGAGGGAAGGTCGCAGTAAACTTCGTATGCAGGGCAGAGTGGCGCGCCAACATCTCTGCGGCCTCTTCGAGGCCCCGCAGAAGGCTTGGTCCTGACCAAAACAAAAATGTCCAGAGTTAGTTAACTTTATGACTCGGTGAGTTACTTACCCATTTGAGTAATTTTCCTCCAGTTCCAGCCCCTGGCATGGTCGTCGATGGTTTCACGCCGCGCCCATGGCGTCATGAGCTTAGTGGACATACTTACAGGGTTGATGTGAGCCCACCACCTCTCCGGATCTTCTAGATCACTGTGTGCGCAACCCGGCAGGAGGTTGATCGAGTAACGAAGTTGGCAGCTTGAACCATGCCCAAATAGGTGAAACTTGGGGATGACGTAGTCCACACACTTGGCAAGGTCTTCCGGCAGCTGTAGATGTTCAGGCAGCTCTTTCATTCGGCGAAGCAGATGCCGCGAGTATTGGCACGCAATATTGTATGACAGTAGAAGTCGGCGAAAGACGGCGCCAGCCAGGGTCTGGAAGAGGATGAAATCCATATTGGCGTACCTGAGACCAATTCAGTAATGGTGGAGCATTGAAGGTAAATCAACGAATCACCGTTCTCCTTTCTGTAGATCGCCAAAACCATTCTTGCGCACGAGTCCGTGTCGGCCGCAAACGATACCTCCGACCCCCGTTGAAGCATATCCCAGGGATCGCTTCGAGTTAGCTTGGTTGATTGCGCAGAATTGACTGTCACAGAGATTGGGCTGCCAAGGCGGTAAGTCAGATACATAGTTGAGTTGACCAGGAGTTTTTTCACCTCTGGATCTTCTGAGTGAGCATGTATGTGCGCGAGAAACGGACCTTGAGGTACCCAATGACCCCAGCCATCAGCCAATGAGACATCATGTTTTGTGAGGCGCTCTCTATTTTTGAGCCGAAAATTGGCATCCATTGTAAGTATCAGCGAGTAGATCCACCTGTGACATCGCAAATGAGACTCTCGCGGACTTTGTAAGGGAAGCGCCACTTGCCTCTGTTGAGGGGGAGCACTGGCCCAATCGTGCGGGAGATTGACATCAGGATGAGGACATGCCGGGCATTCAACAGCGCACTGCCCGGGGGTAGTCTCTGCCATGCCTCGAGGATCATGCCCACGTCCCGAACGTTTGGCGCTCATGAGATTGCGCCACACCTGCATTACATCCAGGAATCGTTCGTAATAGTCCTGAAATTGCCATATTAGTAGTGCTTTAGGGGTCGGATAAAGGAGTAGCACTGGTAATGCTTTTACGCCTGCATTGTCAGTTTGCTGTTCAGTAGCACGATAAAAGTCGTAGGCTGTGATTTTGGACTGCAGGGTAAGTAGATGAAATGTATTGAGGAAGTTGAACGTGAAGGCGGCCCGTGGAATTTTCAAAGTAGCGGGAAAGAGCCGGTGTCGTAGCAGTTGGTCACGCAGAGTCGAAGGCAGACCCGTCTGGTAGCATTTACAAACCGAGAGGTCTAAGATATGAACCCCCGTAGTGTCGATGATTACGAAGTTGCGTACATTCTCCGCGGCCCCAGGGCATCGGTCACCACCATGATTGAGTGATATTACCATCCCGAGTGATCGCAAGCTGCACTCGGTGAAGTACCCATCGTCCCAACGCTATCAGCATAGCTGTCAGCATTGCAACTAATTAAAAAGAAAAGCCCGTACAAGCAAACGGTGTAAAGGTAGGTGAGGATGTGCCTCTAGTATACACGACCTGCAACGTAGCCTAGGATGGAAGCAATCTTGGCATTGGTATAGCATATCCGAGGCTAGACACTCAGAACAAGCACTCGCGCCCATACGACCGTCCTGGAGGATTAGCTCGTCGAGTATACTCTGCCGATATATACGGTAATCTTCGAGGAATGAGGTCGCCGTACCATGGGGGCCTGATTGTGTGTGCAATACACCAGTCGGATCATTGGATATGAATGCCTTGTTGGCAAAGAAATCGTCACTCCAAGGAGGTTCTGCAGGAGGTTCCTCTGTCGATGCTGTACTGCTTGTGCCGGGTTCGTTCCCGTTTCCAGGACTAAGATCGGGCTCTGCAATGTCCTCGCTGACTCGGACTCTCTGTGAGAAGCGGCCTCTTGAAGTACGATGGAACTGGATTGATGTTGATTGGACTGGCGACACTGTGTCAGGATAAGACATTCGCATCTGAGATGCCTTCCGCTTCCCCATCTTTATCATAGCAACGTTAGAGATAATCCGGACTCTACTTAGTGTATGTACATACCCCAAAAGTTGCAACCACGAATAAGACAAGAACGACGCTTAGGGAACTTGCTAGCGAGAGGAGTCCCTGGGAATACAAACATCAAAGTGGCTTCCTTGTAATCTCAATCGTGCGCACCATTGTATAGTGACAGGCTCCAGGGCTCGACTCTAATGGATACAAACACTGAGAACGACAGCTTGCTAGATTGATCTATCTTGATCGTACCGATATAATCGACACTCTGCCTGCGCGTACTAAATGTCGACCTAAGTTGCTTGCCGCCAATATCAGGACCTTCTGGTGCTAGTACTAACGGAACTTGCAAGTGATAGCACATACCTATTGCTTCCTCTTCTCACTGATCTCTCGTCAGGCTGTGGCCGCTGTTGCGATCGTTGAGGAGGCAGGCTGAAGGCAGACTTAGGTTAGGGTCAAGACTTTAGAGCGGCACTAAAACACGGCACAACATTCAACTTCCACATATATCAACGACAGCGACATTGTTGCTACTACTGACTACGAATATGCAACAGAGGAGGTACACATTAACGAGGGAAAGGGTAAGCCTGTCGTCTAACGGGACCGCGGCGCCAGGCTTCCATAGCATTATTCCAGCTCGCATAGCTGTGGTACTTGGCATCTGCGTAACCCGATGACTCAAAGGGAAGACAGGCCAACGGCTGCACGCGGTCCCTACAAAAGCGTAAGCTAGGATTGAGACATCGACAGTAGAGACCTACCAAGAGTCAAAGAAAACACCAATTTCGAAACCAATAAACACGACGTGCCATTTCTTGCCAACCTTCGGCTTACGAGCCCAGGGGCGATACAGAGAAACCCAACGTTGGGGCACTGCCCACTCCAACGGGATAAACGCGCTGCGGCCATCATAGAATGCTGTCGGGTGAGGGGGAGGATCCGGGACTGGCACTGCGAGGGTTGCTGGGGAATCCAAAACTGGGGCGAAGATCATGGGAGAGAGCATAGAGTCAGTCAGGGTCGATGGACTCGAGACGAAGGATGTAGGACTATTCGGTGGCGTCCGCAAGTGCAACGTGATGGGGCTCAATAACTGAGCTGGGTGAGTGCCTGTCGGAGTAGGACTTGCGGGATGAGCCGTGGCCGGGGTGCAAGAGACGGGGGTATCACGGCGAGCCTTTCGCGCAGACGAACGGGGGGTGACGGCCGTGAATGCGAGGGTCCTTGAGGGTTTTTGCGGCGTTCGGGGTTCAACTGGGGGAATAGGGCGACCTTGGGGTTCGTCATCGTCGTCTGACTCAACTACGACAACTCGATGACTTCTATCGTCTTCACTCCTGTATGAATATGATGAATAAAACTCCAATAGTGTGGATAGAACTCACCGATCCAACGAGAGGCGACCTAGCATATTGTTCAGTTGCTCTTGACTGCTGAAACTCAGAGTGCAGCGACCGCCCCTCTCAATGAGCACACCACATTGACCGCGTACACCGTTCACGGTGAACTTGGCGCCGTCAGGATTGTCTGGATCTACGCAAAGATGAGTGAAGAAAGTGCGGGGGAGGACTGAACGACTACCTACCACAGGTTACGAGGGGCATTGGGAGAAAACTTTGGCCTGATTCCACATCTAGTGGGATCTTGTTATATGGTAGAGGGAGTCAGGTTCCAACAAGCTAAGGCGAAACTGGGAATAGTGACCGGTCGCTATTGTAGTAGAGCAAACATGCACCAATAAGGGTTCAGGGGCCTCAGGAAACTCGGCCAAAAAATGGATATAAAATGGGCACAGTGAACTAAGAAAATTTAGTTGAAGCACGCCTGCAAATTTTCCATGTCTAATCCTACTGCCGCTATTTCTTCAGAGCCTGAATCCTCATCGTCGGACAGCTTCATGGTGTTGTGGTCCATTACAGCACCTCAGAAGACCTTCCTCGCCGATAGGTTGCCCGACTACAAGGCTGCATTGGGGAAGAAGTCTCTGCCAGAGTTCTGGGATACACTTTTTGAAGATTGGTTCAAACGCTGGCCGAGTAAAGATGATGGGAGGGCATTGGTGGAGGAGGTAAGTGACTACCCCTGTCCTATGGGCCACGCTCTCACGCCTCCTATTTAGCAACTGAAGTCGTGGATGGTCACCAACAACAGATGGCATATCACTACTAAGCAGCGCAAGTTCCTCACCGACAGGATTCCTGACTATAAATCAGCACAAGCAAAGAAGAAGTTGATCGACTTCTGGCCCTTCCTTTATATGCACTGGTTTGACCGCTGGCCTGCGACGGAAGTTGCGCCTCAAGGTTTAGTTGAAAAGGTCAGTGATTATCTTATCTCCAAAACGAGCACTCACCTTCCTCATCGGGTTGTTAGAAACTGAAAGCTTGGTACAATAACAATGCACGTGTTACTGCAAGTGCCCGCCAAGTCCTCAACCTGAACAAGCCCGCAAAACGAACCCGACGACCCGCCGCCGCTCAGACTTTCTGCAAAGTCTACTGGAGCAAGCCTCTCCCCGATGGCACTGTCCTACGAAACACCATCGCCGCTGAGTGGGTGGCCGCCTGGCAGAAGTCAAAGAAATTCGACCCCCAGATCGACGTCCCTCGTGTCGCCGTCAATTTTATCAACAAGGTCGCCCGCCGCATCTTCCTAAAGCAATTACCCCCGATTCACGAGGAGATTGAGCAACATCCCGATCAACTGAAGCATGACAACAGCGAGGGGAGCCCTGATCCAGGTGATGAGGCTGAGGATGACGAAGTCAAGCGTGCTCTCGAGTACCAGGCGTGAGTCAATGCCCTCTGTATTGCGCAACATCTTATCTCATTTTTACCAGTGCAATCGATGCCATTCCTTTCTCTATTGAACAGGCTGGTGCCCAAATCTTCAAGCAAAGCGGCCTGATTTCACTCACCATGGTCGCTGGCCCCGATCCAAAGCAGGGTGGCAATCTGCTCATCTATAGGTACACCGCCTGCGCTAAAACAGTGGCTTGGTACTTACCTCCCACAGTTATCCCTATGGGCTCACGCCATCTGGTCAGAGCTTCATCCACCACACTGAGGACTTCAAGGCAAATTTTGAGGACAAATTCCATCAGTTCGCAAAAATGGTATTCCGTACGTCGTCCCAGCAATTCTACAGTCACCTCACAGCTCACTTGTTGTTTAGCTCCATCCGAACGCGCCAAACACTCCCTCCCCGGCACAGAAAAATACAGGAACTACCAGTTACCACCCGCTGCTCACGAGGCTGCCACGACCCCAGTGCTTGATAGTGAAAAAGCGAAAGGTACTGCCACCGTCAGCCCCTCCATCTCCCAGGTACAAGACGAGCCCGACGAGTCATCTGACTCCGATTCGGACATTGATGTCGACCTTGACATTACGTTCATCTCCCCCCCCCGGCGAGCCTTCTCGTCGTGTGTCTGACTACGAGCGCATCAGAGACGAAAATATTGCCCGCAATCAAGAACTCCTCAAGAGCCTAGGGCTTGACAAGCCCACGTTTGGCCCAAGCACGAAGACCAAGAAGGCTCGTGGTGCTCGGAAGCTGAAGGTCACAGGGCAGCCATCGTTGCGACGCTCAACTCGTTTAGCCAGCGCAAACGCAGACACCAACGTAGAGGGAGACGCCAACGCCAACACCGAGGGAGATGCAGACGCCAACGCCAACGCCAAGGGAGACGCAGAAGCCAACGCCAACGTCAACACAGAGGGAGACACGGACGCCAACACCAATGCCAACGTGGAGGGAGACACAGACGCAGATGCCAATGCCAACGCCAACGCCAATGCCGACATAGATGTAGAGGGAGACGCAGACGCCAACGCCAACGCCAACGCAGAGGGAGATGCAGACGCCAATGCAGAGGGACGTGTCAACGTGGAGGGAGACGCAGGCGCAGAGGGAGACGCAGACGGCAACGTAGACGTAGACGCAGACGCAATGGAGGACATAGGTGATGAGGCAGATGCAGACGGCGAACCAGACCCCGAGTTGGCTGGTGTCGATAACAGCCTGGTGAACGCCCCCGAGTGGCTGCAGGAAGCTGTCAAAGACCTCAAGAAACAGAGCACCGATGCAAGTTGGAGGGAAGTTATCAGCAAGTTCGTGGATTTCGAGCGCAGTCTTGGTTTCCTCGATGGGTTTGTGAGTATCTAACCCTTACATCCCATGTAAGACACTGACTTAACTCTCATAGATTCCTTCGCAGAGGCTCGCCGTTGGGAAGCATCGACCCAAAGAAATAGCACCGTGGGTGAAGGCAGCGCGCGTGGCAAGCCCCACCATCAAGAACCCGTTGGCCTTCGGTCGACAGTGGCTGCAGTGGTACACTGAACTCCAGCCTGATAGCCGAAAGCTAGACGATGGCTCTCTCCTGCGTGCGATCCCGGCAGACCGTCTTTGGCCCGAACTTGCGAAAGGAAGCGTCAATGGCTTCTACAGCCTTCTCGCAAGCTTTGGATGGTGGCTCCATGCTACCGAGGTCAACAAGGGCAACAAGGATGAGGTTTACAAGGCAATGGATGACATCTCCTGGTTACTCGAGGTAATGGTTGACGGCACCACATTGAAGCGCGCCTCCATTGGGCCTGCAGATGAGGAGGCCAGGCCATCTAAGAAGGCGCGCATATCTTAAATACGTAGTCATTAGTCATTAGTATAGTTAGTGCAAGCATGTATCCCACGAAGAATTGCGCACGGCAGCCTGCACCTAATGGATTAGTTAACTACATAGTGCACTCAGTCCCAATTGACTTGTCCCACGAAGAATTGTGCACGGCAGCCTGTTGCTTGCAAGATTAGTTAACTACATAGTGCACTCAGTCCCAATCCATTAATGACCCAAAGTGGCTGCTAGCTATTGACATTATCAACAAAAATCAACTACATGATGCTGATATTTCAGTGAATTATCCAGTTGATGCTAATAGCCACGGTTTTATTCACTATGATCCTGAACTGACAATAACAGTCTTTAGTGCAGTAAATGTCCCCTGACCCCCCGGTGCAGCCAGTGATTGCCCCAGACCCACACTGACACTAACAATCTTTATTCACTACAAGCCACACTATATATTAGTGAATTCGTCCACTAGCATCTCAGTTAAATTGTCAACTAACAACCAGCTATCATTCCACCACCCATAGCTAAAACTAGACTGACATTCTCAGCATTTTAGTTAACAAAATGAGGCTGTCATTAACAACCGTTACTGCAACACAGTTTCATTGATAGGTCAGTATATTAGTATACTAGAGTATGGGGTATTACTGGCTGACGCCGCTGTTCAACCCGGTACCTCCTCAAGTGCGTCCATCGAAGAAGTGACCTCCGACTCGGCTTACAACGTCGCCGCCGTGCTCCCCAACGTCGCCAGCTGCGTCGTTGATACTGGTTCCCCCGATTATTCGGACGACGAGTACGCACCGTTTGTTTGCCCCAATCTTTTCTGGTCGTGCTCCCTCCCTGCCTCCAATTCCTCTTCTACCCCGCTCCACGTTAAGGCCCTTATTGACGACGGCTCGTCTGTAGTACTTATTAGACGTTCGATCGTCGACCGCTTAGGTTTGAAAACCTTCACCTCCGACGAACCGTTTTCCTGCAGCTCCGCCCTCTCCAAGTCCTCTCAACCCCATTGCCTCAGCTCTTACGTCAAAATCCGACCCGTTTCCCTCGATGGTCGCTTTTCCTCAGTTCCCCTCCGGGCCTTCATTTCCCCCTCGCTTGTTACGGACATGATTCTGGGACTTCCTTTCTTAAATGCGAACAAACTTGTACTCGACCATGGACTTAATACGTGTATCTCTCGTACGGACAATAAAGTGTGTTATGACCTCCTCCACCCTGATACCCCTGTTTCTTCACGCCCTGTTCCCCGATGGAAGACGATGCATACGAAGGCCAGCGAAGTGCGCGCGGCTCGACGCAACGCCCGACCCGCGGTCCGCAACGTACTGATGGGTGAGGAATTGACTCTGAAGCTCGAACGGCGACTTGCGAAGAATCCTGCACGAGATGCACGCGGTTGCGAGCCCGAACGTATCGTGGTGGCACTGTGTGGTCGAATTGAGACCTTGAATAATACGGTCGCTCTTAAGGAACAGCTGCAGCGCATGGACGCGGAGATGAAGAAGGAATACGCGGATCTCTTCCCGGACGACATCCCACCGGTTCACCACCTACCTGATCAGGTCTATCACCACTTCCGTCTGAAGGATGCTAACAAGGTTGTGTCTAGACGCGAATATAGTTGCCCTCGGAAATTGCGCGACGTCTTTAAGGTTCTGCTGGACCAACACCTTGCTGCCGGCCGCTTGCGTCCCTCAGACTCTGAGTTCGCATCCCCCGCTTTCCTTATCCCGAAGGCTGATGCCTCCGCTCTCCCGCATTGGGTGAACGACTACCGGGCACTCAACGAGAATACCATCGCAGACAAATTCCCCTTACCGCGCATCGACGAGATACTAGCAGACTGCGGTCGCCGGTAAGTTCTGGGGCAAACTAGACATGACGAACGCTTTCTTTCAGACAAAGATATACCCCGACGACATACGTTACACTGCGGTGAGGACCCCCTTCGGACTCTACGAATGGGTCGTGATGCCCCAGGGTTGCCGCAACGCTCCGTCCACCCATCAGCGACGCATGGTCGCGGCCTTGCGCCATCTCATCGGCAAAATCTGCCATGTATACCTCGACGACATCATTATCTGGAGCTCGACCTTGGCTGAACATATTAAGAACGTTCGTGCTGTTCTCGACGCCCTCCGAGCCGCTAGCCTCTACTGTTCCCTGAAGAAGACATCGCTGTTCTGTATCGAACTAGACTTCCTCGGGCATCATATCTCACGCGATGGGATTCAAGCCGACGCTTCAAAGGCATTGAAGATTTCGCAATGGCCTCGACCTTCGACCGCGACGGACGTTCGCCAATTCCTGGGACTTGTTCGCTACCTTGCGGCTTTCCTGCCAGGCCTCGCGTCCCTTACTGCCGTGTTGACGCCCTTGACGAACAAGGCACTGGGAAAGGACCCCATCGTATGGGAACATCAACACCACGTCGCTTTCGACGCCATCAAGACACTCGTCGTTTCCAGGGAGTGCTTGACGGTCATCGACCACAATGATCCCGGTGAGAACAAGATTTTTGTGACGACGGATGCTAGTAACTTGGGCACGGGTGCCGTTCTTAGCTTTGGGCCGACTTGGAAGACCGTGCGACCGGTAGCCTTCGAATCCAAGCAGCTAAACGACGCGGAACGTAACTACCCGACCCATGATAAAGAGATGTTAGCGATTGTTCGAGCATTGAAGAAATGGCGAACGGACCTCCTGGGTGCCACCTTCGAGGTCTACACTGACCACAAGACCCTGGAATTCTTCAATCGACAGCGAGACCTCTCGAAGAAACAATTACAGTGGTCCGAGTTCCTTGCGGATTACGACTACACGATCAACTACATTCGCGGCGAAGATAACACCGTCGCCGACGCCTTATCCCGTGAATTCCCTCCCTCCCCTGACCCTTTCACATGTACTGCTGTGCTCGCTAATAACCCTCAGGTACCTGGGATTGTCGCGCCTGTGCTCACGATCGGCGCGGACGAGGCTTTCCTCGAGCTGATCAAGAATGGATATCCCAACGATCCTTGGTGCATGAAGCTACTCGACAAAGGGATTGGGCTCGCCGGCGTCAGCAGACGATCCGGCTTGCTCTACGTTGGTGACAGGCTTGTGGTGCCGCGGGTTCCTTTGGTGCGTGAAGCCTTGTTCCAAATGGCACACGATGCTCTCGGCCACTTTGGTGGTGCCAAATCATACTTAGGTTTACGGGACTCCTTCTATTGGCCTAACATGAAGCGCGACTTGGAGGAGGCCTACATTTCCGGATGCGTGCCCTGCCAGAAGAACAAGTCTCCCACCTGCAAGCCCGTGGGCCCCCTCCACTCCTTGCCCGTCCCGGACACGCGTTTCTCTTGTGTCGCTCTCGATTTCGTGGGTCCATTACCCGAGGACGAAGGCTTCGACTACCTGCTCACGATCACCGATTGACTCGGAGCCGACATCAGACTCATTCCCTGCCACAAGGACATTTCGGCTGAACGATGCGCCGCACTGTTTTTCGAGCATTGGTATTGTGAAAACGGCTTGCCATTGGAGATTATTTCGGACCGTGACAAGCTCTTCGTTTCTAAATTCTGGGCTTCCCTACACGCGCTGACTGGTGTTAAGGTCAAATTGTCGTCGTCGTTCCACCCTCAGACGGATGGTTCCAGCGAATGGACGAACAAGACAGTTATTCAAGCGTTGCGTTATTACGTCGACCGGAGACAGGTCGGCTGGGTCAAGGCCCTGCCGCACGTTCGTTTCTGTATCATGAATACTATTAATGCCTCTACAGGTTTCTCTCCGTTCCAATTGCGTCTCGGCATTGCGCCACGGGTGATACCGCCCCTCACGAACGATACTCCAATATTGGACACGAGCGCTCGAGAAGTTATTCAACGGATAAAGGAAATAGCCTGCAAGGCTAAGGATTCGCTTTTAAATTCTAAGATCCTACAATCTATTAACGCATCCTCTGCTCGTAGCCCGGAGACCCCACATGCCGTTGGAGACTCCGTGTATCTTTCTACCTCGAACCGGCGACGCGAGTACATGCACGCCGGTGAAGGACGAGTTGCGAAGTTTATGCCGCGCTTCGATGGCCCCTACAAAATTGTTCACGCAAACCCCGAGCGCTCCTCTTACACCCTGGATATGCCGAACGCCCCAAACGTCTTTCCCACTTTCCATGGTAGTTTGCTTCGACGATACATCGCTAACGACGGTGACCTGTTCCCTTCGCGTGAACTCGAGAAACCAGAGTCAATCGAGGTCGACGGCGCTGAGGAATGGCTTGTCGATGAAATCGTTGATGAAAAGAAGGGTCGCCGGGGCCCGGAGTTTTTGGTTAGGTTCAAAGGCTATGGTGCCGATGAAGACAGATGGATGAGTCGTGTTGAAGTCGAGGATTTAGAAGCTCTGGATAGATGGTTATCAAAGAAAGCCGTCCTGCGAACCTGCGAACCTGCGAACCTGCGAACCTGCGAACCCACTGACCTACAAACCTGCCGACCTGCCGACCTGCTGACCTGCTGACCTGCACACCTCCCAACCTGCGGACCTACAAAATAGGCGCCTACAAACCATTTCTGCTATCCGACCTGCCGCCTCCACGTCAACTCCATATATGGACTTTGGTGCTATTCATGCATGCCTAACTAACCCTCAAGTTCAATACATTAGCCGAAGGTAACTTAGATGTATTTAAAAAGTATTAAAGCCACTGTCAGGTTCCGTACCTTGTTAATACATTTCTATAAAATATGGAACTCTGCTACCGAAACACAAAATTGAAAACAGGGGTTCAATACTACACCCTAAAGTATTTTACTGGAAATGGGGTTTGATACTTGAATAATACTTTAATTAGAATTACTAAAAAAGTATTGTGGTAAAGTATCTTGCCATTCATGTTTCATACCTTTATGATAAGTCAATAATACTATATACAATGGTATCGAAGCAAATAATTTCATACTTTGATTTATACCTTACATAAAGGTAATGTTAAAGTATTTAGTTTACTTTTACAATACTTACGGCTAATATATGTTAAACCTACGCTACCGTGAGCGTTGTGATACCTGCTACTCACTGGCTGAAAGCGTCACCCAGTTTCGCAAATTGTCGGCCTACACCAGACGTCCGCTGTGGCGACGTTTTGGACTGGGACTTATATACTACACCATAGGACATGCCGGCTACTCACCGGCTAGCAACGTCGGCTTGTTTCCCACAATGTCAGCCTGTACTGAACAGCCGATGTGGCAATGTTTAGCCTAAATCAGCTGGTGCTTTGGTCTAAGTATCATGTATAACAATACAGTACATATCTGCTACTCACTGGCTGAAAATGTCGGCCTGTTTCGGAAAACGTCGGCCTGCACCAGATGTCTGACATACCGATGTTTTGCTTTTTTGGGCCAATGGGCCAATTTATCCACTGATGCATCATCTATAGCATGCCAGTAGGTCTTGGCTACATGCTGGCTTAAACCATCAGCCTCAATAGCAAACAATCAGCTTACATCGGCAGTCTGATGCTGGACCAATTCGCTGACATTTTAGCCCCGCTGCATCAGTGTACCTGTGTAGGAATGATTGGAAACAACCTAGCTACCTCATTAACCATTCCACAGCATTCTGCTGTATTGTCGGTCAATCTCTTGGGCCTTCCGATGTGCGAGCTGCTCCGTGCGGATGGTTTTTATTGTATACATTGTAGACTTACCATATTGGGCAATTTCCGCTGGACTCCGCGCGGACTGTTCCTATCAATACAATGTATAACTCCGCTTTGATGTGTTTATTGGTACATTGTAACTCCGCTACCTGTCTAACTGTTCCTTTCTCACTTCCAAGCGATCCATTGTCGGGCCTGCTAACTCTTTCAGGTTAATAATGCTCCTCCTAAGCGAGTTGACACAAAGGAGCGACACGGGGGTTCATTATACCGGCACCAAACAATGCCTTGGTCAGATCTCTTGGTTCTCACCGATTTCTTGACATCTTTTCTCAGTTTTCGCCTCTGAAATTTCCGTACTTTCAAGTATAAACGGACATTGCCGAATGCTTCAATTTCTCCATCTCAAAGCAAACTACCCATTGATACATCTATCATCTCAACAAATATGGCGGCACCTCCCGCCACAGAACCACCTGTCACCCCTCCCAGTGCTGGGCCGAACGCTAGTCCCAACGCAAGTCCCGAAACTGCCCCAGCTACCGGTTACACCGTAGAAATCAAACCCAACTTCTGTGGTGCCGTTCGGGCTGTAAGGCGTACTGCTCAATATTGCTTTACATCATTACTGGACCCCTTCTATAGACCACGAATACCCCAGGCTTCCAGCGGGCGACATTTACACTCATCGGCAAGGCCACCAATGGTGAGATCGCGTCGTCAGTCTTTGTTGGTCATGGTGCTAGATCGCCCACGACCCTCGGGTCCAACGGTTTGCCTGTGCGAAAATTCGTTGGAAGGCCTGAGGCCAGGCTTGTGAAAGTATACATCGAGCACTCATCTCGCTCCCCAAACGGTCCATTTGCGCCGTCCAAGTTGGCCAAGCCTGTAACGGTAGGTGTGCTTATCACGGGCAGGGGAAACATGATTGCCTTCGCTTAACATCATAGATCAAGAAGGAGCCCGACGATGAAAATAACGAGGAGTATTACTTCTCTGTTGTACGCCTCGGCCTTCTCTCCATCTGTACTTCGTTAAAGGCTGATGAATTTGGGTTCCTCGTAGTTCCTATCCGAAGAGTGGACCGATAATGATTACGATGACCGAGTCATCGTTGTCGTTCAGTGGAAGTGAAAAACATATCCCACGATGCTGTAGTTTGTAGTTGCTATCGTTGTCAAATAATTCGACAACCTGAAATGGGTTTACACGAGAGGGCGGAAGTGGCACCGAACGCGATCATCCCAGATCTAAATGTTTGGTGGGTGTGGTCAGTGCTTCCATCTCATTGAGCGAGTTGCTAGCTTCCAGCAAACTGAGTTATATCCTTGCTCAGTAAGCAGTCCCTATTTAGAGCTTGGTGCACTAAGGAGCTACATATATGCACGACGACGGAGAGAAGACTAAACAACCGTATCAACAAATTTTGTGTCAGGACGTGACCACAAAAAGCGAATCCAAGCGGCCAATCTACGCTTTTTCCTCTTCTACCTTGAGCACAAATTTTGCCTTCATCATGTCACGCGTAAATATCCCATAGCAACCCTCTACTTCAAGCGAGTCCTCCCACGGCATGCGAACGAGACGTCCACCAAGAATTTGGCACACTTTTGGGTGACCATCCTCGTCCCTTGTAAAGAATGACCTGCTTCTCAGGCGCAGTCGAAGGGACTGACCTTCTTTTACAGATGCCTCGAGAAGGTGATGACGGCCGATGAACGGAAACCTGAATTCGGGGCTCACTTGAGCTTTCGTGTTGTCGCTCAACGTCGCGAAAGAGAGGAGGGACCGCAAGTCTGGAATGAAAGACGCGACACGGGTGATGAGTTCCGGCGGAAGTCTATCGACGTATGTTGGCGATTCGGCCTGGGGCTCGGACTTGAACGGTGATTTGCTGAGGACCGTCTCGCACAGCGCGCTATCTTCTCGAAACGCCAGCCGTAATAAGGCGGTGATGCTTGGCGTCGACGGAGACTCGGCGAGTCGCGATGGTAGAAATTGCAGAGCAGAGGTGTGCTCGAATGATCCCCCGGAAGCCGTGTCGACCTTGACAACGACGATGTGGAAAACCGAGCAAAGGACACCGTAGATGATTCCCTTGGCCGGGGATGTCTCACGAATGCCATGCAACATCTTACCGATAGACGCACGTAGGTGGTCGTCGTAGTCCAGGTGGAAACCCACTCCGAAGCAGACGTCCGACGTCAACCACAACAACCCTTCCGCCCCCGACTCATCTTCCAGCTCCGCGACACGGTCCTCCACCGAGAGCTCTACATCGCTGTGGAACACCATAGGTACGAAGGCACGCACGACGAGCTTTTTTGCTGTTTGGGCGATCCACGGTTGGTGAGTTAGTGGTGCACGTGCTAGTCGCGAGTTGAGAAGGACGCTTTTGAAATCGGTGATGGCCATCAACCCCCCTGTGATAACTTCGTACAACGCAATTCGAATGTGTTCGCCTGTAGAAGGCTCCTCGGAGACTCCAAGAAGCGCGCAGACGTCAGCGGCAAGAGGAGATGGTGCTGGCGGATGTTTGAGGAAAGAGATGTATGATGAGAGGTCTTCTTCGCTGGGCGTCTGTGAGGGAGAGGCGATTTGGCATGCATGCTCAGCTGGCATGCTTGCCTTCGGTACGTACTGACCATAGCTGTCACGTCCGCGCACTTCGAGAAACACTTCTGGGCTCGGCATTCGATCCAAGCGGAACATGGGCATCGCATTCATCCAGAAGACCTCATTGTCGAGATCAATCTCGTACACGTACTCGACGAAGAGATCCGTTGTCGGCCGTGTTTCATGGATTTGCAGATCATCGCTGTTGGTGCCTGGGCGCTCGGATGTCTCGTCGCCGAGGCGATCATACTTCGCCCGCGTTTCCTCGAGCCACTTTCCGTACTCAGAGGGGTCGCGGGGAATGGAGTTTACCATTTCCACGCCGAGACCCGCTGGATACGAGTCGCTATGGTTGTAAATTGCAAAGAATTTCCCTCGATGATGATAGACGCTGATGATATAGATAACGGTCAGTGGTCTGCGAGTAACTCGGTGGGCCCTGGAGCTGGAGCTTACTGTAGCCCTCTGGTCCCCATATTGCGATGTGGCGGGCAGATAGAGAGTGGCTTGCAATGATCGTTTGCAGCGATGATAGCGAAAGCACGATATCCGTTTTTATTCCGTCCAGGATCACCACAGTCCCACAGGATTTGCTCACGAGACGTCTCAATTTGACTCTTGACTCGGTCTGACTCGGTTGCGTGGGACAGATCCTTAAAAATCAGTCTTCGAACACTCGTCATATGCCCACATCGTGGCTTCTAGGCATAGTGCATGTCATACGAGCCTTGAGGCCTTGAGGACGTGTGAAATGTGAAGAACAAACTTGCTCTAAAAATCCAAACGATCAAATTTCGGCACAGAATGATCAACGAAGCCTCACTGACTATAGAGCAGGAAAACGAGTGTTCACCATCATACGACCAACATGGCAAAAACAGGTTTGCGTGGCGCAAAGTGATCCTATAACATATTAATGGGAGCGTTACATGTCCTAAAGTTACAAGCCGATTTATTGTCATTCCGGAAGCATAGCTGGACGATTAGAGCATGGCGTTCCGATAACTATCGATGGTAAGGAGTCGGCAGCGGGACCAGATAAGAGATTACGTCCTGATCCCTAGAAGGGATGCTCGAGGATTTTGTGATTCGAATGAAGTGTGATATTGATTCCAACGACCGTGGGGATGACATGACGAACCCCATGACAGTGTAACGAGGAGGTTAGCGCGATGCAACATACACAACCGTATCTTCGGGACGAGCGAGGTGATGCAATTAACAGGCAGGAAGGAAAGGGGTCCGTCTTCATGGGGAGGGCCATCGCGAGAGAGACAGAGGAGACGGGTTTTGGAGCAAATGGAATAGAGAAGAGGGGAAAGACGTGAGGTGACGATAGGAGTGAGTGTGAGCGGGGTAGCAGCACCCTCTAGAATCGAGAGTGTACCATCGAGCGCCTTGAGCAAGGGGGTCGGAAATATCCGCTCGACTCTCTCCTCGAATTTGAGCAGTTCCCATATTTCCTACCCATGAACCCTCAACGTCCACCATCGCTTAGGATATTGAAGCAGGTTTCAGCCGTTCCAACGAGGATGATGATCCAGGCTGCCCCCAATTGCGGCACTAATTCCCAGTGCTGATGTCAATGCTGGGGATGATTAATTGATTACGCGCGCTGAGGGGCGAGGCTAGAGGCATGAAACATTGACGCATTGACGAAGTCGTGCGGCGCATGCCTGGGGTGGTGCACCTGAGTTTCGTTTGCCAAGGGGTCGGCTTGGCTCTCAGTTTTAGGCCGATGCTCCCTCATTCGTGCAGTGGCCCAGAGGTCTGGGTGCGTGTGCATTTTTGTATTGGTCAGGAGAGAGAAGATAAAAAAGCGGGCATACGTTCATCATGATTAAATGCGCAGACGACGGTCTTTTGCTCCCTATGCAAGCCCAGTGCCGAGATTTAGCCACTGCGGTTCGTGAACGTTACAGCTGTTTGCAAAAAGGATAGCACTAAAAGCGGAAAGTGAAGTATGTAAGACTGGCGGACTTAGAATTATTTCGTCGAGTTTGGACTTGCGAACTGTCAACCTACCGAACCGTCTACTATCCTAAGCTATCTTTACATATAGCTATCAATCCTTGAGCTGGGAAAAGCCAGTCTATCATCAAGGATACTGTTTCTGTTCACTGCTGAGCTGTTGCGTGCTTGAGATTAACAGATTTCAGATTGAATGAAGTTAGGACGAGCATGAAACCAGGCAAAACAACTCGGAAGCGATGTGATAAGTCCGAAGTCAACGAAATATTTCCAAGTCCGAAAGTTTTGTATATTTCACTTTCCGCTTTTAGTGCCATCCTTTATGCAAACAGCTGTAAATATTTGAGCGCGACATCTCGTGTTTGAGGCGAGACTCTTGAAGTTGGAGTGCATCCTAGTCAAACTCGCTTCCCACAAAGGAAGTGACATGCAAGAAAGTCAGTGTGGGAACGTCGCGTCTCCACATGCTCGTCTGATCGACTTTCAAGCGCTGGACTGGACTAGTTATCACTCGGCGATGACGATGGCGCGACGCCAGTGGCATGGGACGGCAGCCTCTATCCGGAATCACTGGTGAGTGTCCTACGTCTGACGCGGAGAAGGGTATGTACTTACTGCACGAATAGCGCCGTTTCCAGGGTGTACACCCGCAGACTTCTCGGGGAGGATAGCATTCGTGGACGACATAGACTTTATACGTCTGTCAAAGGGAAACCACCGATCCTTTCGTACTCCTTACTTCGTAAGCATAATGTGAAGCCGACCCTTCAGTTCATCACCATTCTTGCTGAGTACTGAGTTAGTAGTGACTTGGAGCTGTGGCCACTGCAGAGCATGGCATGTACGGGTCCTCTTTTTCTGGAGGACTGAAATATAAATAAAGTCAAATAAAGTAAACAATGAACATTGGCAATCACGAGTTAAGGCCACTCAATTGACACTAAGATGTACTCTGGGTGATCTTACATATATGGCTGCAATTGCATGCATTGATCTACATGTAGAAAGATTGTGGTCTGCATGTTGTCTATCATACTCCATAAATCCATCATTTGACATGCCATCGTAGACCCAGCTATGACCACTACGATCAATGTATTTACCAATAAAGTGTGATCTTCCAAAGTAAACAATACATTTCAAATAATAAGGTATTGTGATGTTTTGAACACACAGTCTTATTTTGCGATCCAAATACATAGGCCTTCCAGCAAATTCAAAGGCCAAGAAATAAGGTGGTATATCATAAACAGGTTTGAACATAATAGGTTCAGAACAAACCAAACATAGATGTCGTGTAGCTGTACCAGCACTGGAAATCCATGATTTGACAGAGTCATGAGTATCCATGCCCAGTGAAGTGACGAAACTGCTTCTTGGAGCTTGTAACCTAGAGCTTGAATGGCCTGAACAGCACTCATAATGTAAGCTAACAGAGTCATTCTTTGCAGCAAATAAAACATCTAAGAGTGAATAAATTGAGGCATATTTACCATACTCAAATTCATTGGGCTGCTGAATCTGCAAGCATTCACGCATATGCTCTCTGACATCTGTGAGCCTTTCTTGGCGATGTTCTACATTTTCAAAGCATTTGACAATGATCGGAAATAAGGGATTTGACATTTCTGGGAACTCCTTTAATAAAGATGGCTTATCTAGCCACATGTTATACAGTAGGGAAATGATGGTATCATATGCACAGCTATTGTCACTCCATTGACAACCAACAGGTATTAGCTGATCAATGCTAGCACACTCACCTGTGTCATTTGAGGCAGCAGATTTGACATGTTTGTTGGCTGGTATTCTGGTATCAACATCAATGTTATGCTTGCGGTCAATTTTAGAAGAAGAGGATGTAGTTGGGTGCATATTCACATTTTCAGCCTTTGAAGGCATATTGATCTTTATGTTAGTGGACTGACCATTTTTCCACTTCTCAGCCTTTTCATTCATTCCATTGACATAATCAGTGGGTAAGAACCGGTTTACTTGCTTATTAGGAATCACACTCCAGTCCATGTCATTGACATCAGGTTCAATATAAGGCTGTTTTTTGTTCCAACGTATTGCTTCATGCATGTGCTGAGGTACGTAGGAGTCAGACTTGTGTTTTCTGAAAGAGTTTACTAAAGGTCTTCTTGTGTCACCAAGAACAGTTGCTGGGAGTTTCCCTTCAAACTGAAGTCTGGTAATGTCATCTAAGAGTTCCAAGTCTCTGAACTCTTGTCTTAGAGCCCCTGAACACTTACGATCAGATATCATGGATGCATTGAAACCTTGTAAGATCAAAGTCCCTGCAGCAGTAGCACTTCTAGACAAAGCTGTATAGTAACCCTGATGAGTTGTTGTATCATTCAGATGGACAACATTATTCACTCGTGTTTTTCCTTGAGATGCAAAGTCTGTCATTGCATAATTGACACTAATCTCTACTTGATTCTGTGAGATATGCAACCGTTTTCCAGTAGGCAATTCACACCAAGTTGGTGTCATTGTTCACATGATTGGCACTACATTAACAGGAAGGTCTTTGAAGCTCACATCAGTTGGGGGGTTTGTCAATTTGACAAATAATACATCAAGCACTTGCTGCCCAAATGCACCAATGGAGGCTACCCAATCATATACAACACCCTCTTGACCATTTGTCATGCACAATTCTGTGGCACTATTATTTCGGAGCATCACTGGAAGACCTTTGCATAGGTTTAGCTTTCCTGAAATTTTCTTTTCAACAGAGCATGGAGGTTGCTCCCACAGAACACGTTGAAGGTTTTCATCCAGTCTCACCTTTGCTGCCCGTTTTCTTCCTTTGACTTCTTCAGAATCTCCAAGTGGAGAAATGGAATCTTCACAGTAAAAAGATGTCAAATGCAAGCCTTTCTCTGAAGCAAACCGCTGTTCTCCAAGATCATTGATAGCATCTTTATTAACATGTCTGGCAGTGATTATCGAAACATCTATAAAGTTTGCATCACATACTGAAGGCCGGCCTTGGATGTTAGCAGATATACAGCTATGCAAGAACTGAATATCCTCCATCGTACAAGATCTGTATCTCATATTCTCCAGAGCTGTGCGAAATTGAGCATCCTCTGTTGATTGTTGGTATATCTGGCGCTTTACCACATTTATACATGAAGCTCATATGAAGCATATGACTTCACATCTTCTGTACATTTATTTCATATAAAGGTCATATAAAGCCCACTTCTTTTGCGAAACTTTACATTCCTTCATATGGCTTTACATTTCTTCTACATTTCTTCTACATTTTCTTTACTTCTTCTTTACTTTTAGTCAATAACAACTCATATGGCTTTACATTTCTTCTACATTTCTTCTACATTTTCTTTACTTCTTCTTTACTTTTAGTCAATAACAACTGTTGAATAGCTTCACATAAAGCTTATATGAACTTCATGTGAAGTTTGTATGCGACATTCATATGTGCTTTATGTAAAGCTCACATATAAAAGAAGTGAAGCTCAGATTGAGATATTGAAAAGGATAAGTCCAAACCATTAGTACAGTCCATGTATGCTTCATGTGAAGTACATGTGAAGTACATATGAAGAGTTTATATTCATATGGATTACAACTAAGTTGTGAGCTTGTCTCATATACAGTGCATACAAGCTTCATGTGTGGTTTATATGAGCTTCATGTATATGGGATTTATGTGTACTTTATATAAGCTTTACATGTGATTTATATGCGCACTATATGCACTTTATATAGAGTAAATGTAAACTTCATATGAGCATCATGTGTGGTTTATGTAGAGCAAATGTATACTTTATATGAGCATCATGTGCGGTTTATACAGCATATTTGTATGCTTTATGTGCAGTTTATATAACATACATGTACGCTTCATGTGAACTTTATATGTGGTTTATGTGCGCTTCATGTGCGCTTCATATGGAACTTATACATAGTAGAGGTAAATACTTTGACACATTTAGTCCTCCTCCTCCTCCTCTTCACTCTCCTCTTCACTCTCCTCTTCACTCTCCTCTTCACTCTCTGAGTCTTCTTCATCCTCACTCTCCTCATCACTGTCTACCACTTCTATTCCTGCTTCTCGATTCCTCTTCTTTTCCTCCTGCTTGGCAATGACCCGTTGAGTGTGTATGAATAACAACACATGCATTGTGAAGTCAAAGTTGCTAACTGTCATTCGGTTGAGAACAGTCTGGAAACCTCCAATCCATGCATTGAGCTGTTCACAGGCCTAAGTTCAAATTAGACAAGTATGACTGACTGTTAGACTACTAAATTCACTTACCTGAGTGTTGAAAGCCCTCTTATAGTAAGGGTTGCCTTGCTTGTCATTGGCAACCACTACAAGATTTGGTGCATCTCCATTGAGGGGTGCTGGATTGCACCAGGTCCGGCAAAGATGGTCAGTGACCCGGTGGTTGATGTAGTGGTATGAGTCCACAATGATCCTAGTTGTTGGCTCCCAAGCAGGCCAGTGACCTTGCCTGACAATATGCTTGAGTAGAGCACACCCCTTGTCAATGGCAATGTAGCTGGGGCGTGACACAGGATCAGGATAGACATCTTCAAGGAATCGAAGAATCTTGGCCACCCCTTCTGACTTGGCAAACTTGCGTCAGGCAAGGACCACACCACATGGAGCACAGATGGTCTCCATGCAGTAGTACCTAGGAGCAGAAAAGTAGTTGTGATACTTTGTGCCACTGACCTCTTCAACCTCCTGCTCCTCCAGGTTGTCATGTTCAAGCTCCTCTGCCTCTGCAGCATGAGGCAGCCACTCCTGCCTCTCTTCCTGAGCTCTTCTCAATATCCGCTGCACTCCAAGAAGCGAGGTGTTGGCATATCGCCTGCGAAATGTGGCCCACTGCTCCTGGTGATCTAGACAGGCCTTGGTGTCACCAACCTTGACCTTGCCACATCCCTTCATATGGCACTTGTTTTTCATCCTCTCTGCATGCTTCTTGCAGAACACCCCAGTTTGGGCATTCTCAAGTCCTGCCTCACATCCTTCCATTGCACAATGTCGTGGCCCCATGACAATTCCATCAATAACAATCATGCGGACCTCTCCATGATTGCCAAGTGTAACAGGGCCAGTAGGCTGAACCACAGCAGCAGGCTGGTTGTCAACCTCCATTGCATTCGGATCAACAGGTTCCCCTGCATAGTCTGGGACAGCATGATTTTCATCATAGCCAACAACTGCAGCAGGATCATTGGGTTGCCTTGGAATGACATCAGCAACATCCTTGAATGCATGACAACACTCATCGCAAGAATGTCCCTCTGCACTGCGGATAACTCCATTGTCGCCGAGTTCGATGTAGGCAGCAGGAACCAGAGCATTGATGGAGAGATTGTCCTCAAAGACAATCTGGCGCTTGTTGAACTTAGCCATCTGCCGGATAGACTCCTCCACAAAGGCCTTCCAGACTTGTCGACGTCCAAGTTTGAAGGTACCTCCATTTGGCTTGACAAATGAGAAGTTCCAAAACTCGGTAATGGCAGCAGTGGAGGCATGGAAGCTGTAGTTGGCGTTGACGATAGCCTCAGAGACAGTGCGGTCGACCCAGACACTTTTGCCAACCTTGAGATACTTGGCATTGTTGAGGTACAAGCACAAGTCATCACCATTATTCTGGGTGAACCGCTCGTGATCTGCCCAGTAAAGTGAATTACAGGAAGAGCATCTGCCGGCCAGAACGGGGACTTTCTCTAAGCACTGACTCCCCTTGAGCAATGTGACATGAGAGATATCACGTTCCCGGAGGTCTTGAGTAAGGCTATGGTCATTACAGTCAAGAGTTGGACAGGCCATGACGATGGGTGTGATAAGAATGATGGGTTGAATAGAAATCGTGGAGATGGGGCGAAGTTTGGACTTGAAATTTCCAATACTGGAGTGTGAAGCAAGAGACAGAGAGCGGCTGAACCGGCTGAGTTTCTTGCCTGCAAGTGTAATTTGCTGCTGCTCAGATCGTGAAGTCCGTAAGTCGTCAGTGGTGAAAAGAGAGATAAAGCCACTGTCAGAGAGCTTTGCTTTGACGGCACGGACCAGGGCAGCCATCCAGCTGGTAGACTCTTGTTGTTGAGAAGCCTGCTGTTGCCCATGAAGGTTGAGGAGATCTGTATTACTGACAAGAGTCATCAGAAGCATCAAGACAGTAGACAGCTTGATCTTGGGACCAAAGTTGTCCTGAATGCTTTGAGCAAACTCAGTGAAGAGCATGTTTGGAAATGGATCTTGTTTAGGTGCTGCAGCAACACATGGAACAAGTCCAAGCAAGAACCACACCACCAGCAGCATCATGTAGGTCTGTAAACAGGAACTAGGCAAATGAGCACGTGTTCAGATAGAATATGATTGAGACTCAAGCAAGAAATGGTGCAAAATATATGCAACTTTCATTAAATATAGTAGTACAAAGATATATGCATAGGGAGAAATTCTAGGTTGTATGAAGCTGATGACTTACTTTGATTTGGATGGCCCAGCCTTCTTCTTTGCAGACCTCTTCTCCTCTTTCTTCTGCTCAGTGTTGATCCGTTCGATGAGTTGGCCCAAGGTAGCCTTGCCAGGCTTGACTGCACCCCACAATTTCTTGTAGATGGCCGAGCCCACTCCAGCATCACCCTCCAGATATGTAAGAATATCTGGATGCTGAATGGCAGCCAGAAAGAGGGGGTTGTAGTTGCTGAAGCTGCTGGGATTCATGTAGATGGCGCGGGTATTTTCGATGTTTGGAAAGGGAGGAAGAGGAGGGAATTTGGGATCGTGAGCGTCGTATTTGGCCTTGAGTCGTTCTCGAGCAGTGCTGGCAGCTTTCCAGTGCTCATACGCCGATATGATTGTCCCCATCGTTGGGCTTGGTGTTAGGAACCAAGGAGACTGGGACCTCAAGAAGAACGGCGTACGGGATCAGGTGCTGCTTGGTGGAATAAGCTGCACGGATGTAGTCTGGAGCTGGTGGAAGTGCTCCTGCAGTAGCAACGCCAACAGATGAGATGGAGGCTGAGGGTGCAATAGACGAGGGCACAATAGAGCCACCAGAGTGGGCAACTGAGCTGCCAGAGCGAGTTGAGATGAGAGAAGGAGGAAAGGCGGGAAAGGCCGAAGTAGATGCTGCAGGGAGGGGCTCCTGATTTTGTGAAGTTAGAAGTGCTCAGACGCAGATGAAGACAAGCTTACCAAAAGCATGAACAACTTGAAGTCATTATTCCAAGTCACATCCATGTCATCCTCTAGTGCAAGGGCGAAAGGGCCAGCGACCTCCCATTCCCCATCAATATCCAAGACTGAAATAGCAGACTCTACATATTCAGATCAGCAAGCATATTAGATGAGAAGGGAGTTGAATGACTAACCTGTCACAGTCGGAAATTTCCTGGTCAGGATCTTGAGGATTGGTGCCAGCGTAGGAAAGCGGGCCATGGTCACGGAGTGGGGCTTGTCAGTCATCCCCAAGGTGGTGTGCATGACTACCTTGCCCTTACCATGAGTCTCGATGGGCGGGACATCATCGACAGGAACTAGATTAAAGGTAAGTGCAAAGCAGATGAAGTCAAGTTGAGAAACTCACCAAAATCAGCCATGTTGGGTGCAGTGCCAAAGGCATTACCACGTGCGAAGCCACCAGTAGTTCGCGAAGCGCCCTGCAATTCCTGCAAGTTGTCGGATGGAGAGGGAGAGCGAGAAGGTGCTGGGAGAGAAGCAGCACTGGAAGCAGCACTGGAGTGAGAGACGTTACGGCGCTGAGCCTTACCAGTGTGCTTGTCAGTGAGTGGGGACTGGCTAGCATCGCGTTTAGCAGGCTTGCGAGGAGTGATATTGACATCAACATCCATGATTGTCGCATCACCCTCGTCGTCACCACTTCCATCACCTACACCAGCGACTTCACCCTCAGCAGCTCCGGCGGCCTCTTCATCAACGTCTTCATCGTCATTCTCTTTATCCCCCACATCCGCATCAGCATCCGAGTCCTTGTCTGACTCTGCACCGAGGTTGTGCAAGTCTCTAGCTTTACCTTTACCCTTATCCTTGACCACAGCAAGTTCTTCTTCGTCACCGGAGTTCGAGTCGTCTTTGGAATTGGTGTCAATCTGCGGGTCTTCATCGTCACCTGAGTCGGGATCAAGACGACGTGCACGGTCAGAGACAATGCGCGGGGTAGTGGAAGGGATCTGAATCCCTGTGCTGGTCGAGCGAGGCGGCGGAGCTACACCAGCGCCACTTTCGTTGAGAATTTTAGATGTACTATAGTTAATCAGTATGGTGGTGGGCATCACAGTGAGGATATCGATATGTACAGTGTCATGTTCTTCTTAGCGACTGCTTTCACAGCCTTGTCCTCTGCATCACGGTCAGCGGAGGTCCTATAAATACCAGAAGTCAGCAACAGGTATAAGCAAGCAAGCAATATGTACTTCTTCTCTTTCTTGGTCTTTGTGGTCTTCTTTGCAGCAGACACACGGGTCTTCTTGGCTGGCTGCTCTTCTTCATCTCTGTCAGACAATGTTCAGATAATTTTTTTGTAAATGTAAAAGAAATTTATTTATTTTAAATACTGCTACTCTACATCTATGCTACTAACATGAGACTGGTGTACTTACTCAGTCTCTTGGGAAGCCTCTTGCACTGCCTTGGCAGCAGCGGTGGCTGATCGGGTGGACCTAGGCTTGATGGCACTGAGAACAGGCATGGGTGTGTGGGGTGAAAACAAAGGCAGGGGCCAGGTGTTGTTGAGAATGAGGCACAGGGGTGCGTCATTGTTGAGAACGTGGTGCGGGGGGATGAAAACGGGGGCATGGGAGTGAAAATGGGGCCACAGGGGTGTGTCGTCGTCGAAAACGGGGGTGTCGTCGTGAAAACGGGGTGCGGGGGGGTGAAAACGGGGCCGCGGGGGTGAAAACGGAGGCACGGGGGGCGTTGTTGTCAAAAACGGGGGCATTGTCGTGAAAACGGGGTGCGGGGGTTGACAACGGGGCCGCGGGGGTGAAAACAGGGGCACAGGGGGTGTCGTCGTTGAGGACGGGGGTGTTGTCGTGAAAACGGGGGTGCCGTCGTTGAAAACGGGGTGCGGGGGGTGAAAACAGGGGCGTGGGGGATGGGAACGAGGGCGTGGTGGTGTGGGGGGTGAAAACGAGGGCGTGGGACGGCGTTGTGGAGGGGAGGGGGAAGTGGGGTGGTGGGATGTCAGTACAAGCACAAAGGAGGGGGCAGGGCCACTTACGTTGCCTGGCCCTCCTCCTCGTTCCTTTCTTGTGCTCCGCTGCGCGTGGACGCCGTTTGGATACTGCGTGGGGCTCTTGGGGGCATTGGGTGTCCGTGGGTTGCGTTGAATTCGAGGGGATGGTGGTGGTTGAAAAGAAAGAAGCGACGTGGCACGCAGCCACGTCGCAGTCACATGCACATGCGCGTGGTGCGGTGATTGCCGAAATAGGCGCCCAATAAGTGCCCGTTCGAGAAAAAATGACTTATCTTCTTGCTAACTCATTTTTGGACGTCCCAAAGCAGTAATTGCCTTGGAAATGGCTCCAGTGACTCATACAAATCCATATAAATCCATACAAATCCATGTAAATTCATATGATGCATATGTGTCTTTCAAAATTATGTGTCAAACAAATCTACTTCATGTGAACTTTATATGCAGTACATATAAATATTTATATAAATCTTATGTAAAGTTCACATGCTATGTATAGGTAATGTAAAAGAAATGTAGAGGAAATGTAAAGAAAATGTGAAGCAAGTAGGATAAATGTAAAGTTTTTCCTGCCATTCCTATAAAACATATCTTCATAGTTTTTGTACATGAAGCCTATATAAAGCCTATATAAAGCATATGACTTCATATAAAGCTCATATGAGCTTCATGTATAAATGTGGTAAACCGTCAGGTGCTCGATTGTTGTTTTTGTCGCATATTTTGACGCAAAATGACAACAGTTACAACTTGATGCCACAGAACTTTGCCAAAGGCTTCTTCTTGCTGTTTAAGCTTTCCAAGAGACCTCCCAATAGAATGGCTGTATAAGGATACATGTTCGCCCCCAATTGGAGGTGGTAGCTGTGCAAAGTCTCCAGCAAAGATCATATTGATACCTCCAAAAGGCTGACCAGGTGCTGAATTTAAAGCCAAACACATTCTGATACTAATGTTATGCAAATCACGAGCAGAGCACATTGAAATCTCGTCAAAGAAAACATAGGAGACACCTTCAAGTCTTTCCTTGGTGAGAGTTAAAGAACTTCTTGAGATTGCAAAGTTCATGGCAAATGCAGAATGATAAGTGACTCCTCCAGGTAACAAGCATGCTGCACTTGCTGTTGGTGCGACTATAAGGAGTTTCTGAGACTCATTCCTAGCTGCAAACAAGTGAACCAATGCCTTGAGAACTTGTGATTTCCCTGTTCCACCCATACCTCCAATGTACATTTTCAGTTGTCCACTGTTCTCAGAAAGAGAATGATTAGCGACAATTGAAAATGCTCTGTTTTGTTCCTTGTTCAAGGAGAATTCTGTGGAACAGTCTGTTACTAGCTGCTTGTGTACTTTTGGAACATAAGCTGCTAGAAGGTATGACTTATCAACAATTCTAACATCATTGTCATCATAAGCATTGGATGAAGTACTCTGCAAAATTTCAAAGCCTATCTCTTTACGTGACTCTACAATTTGCTGCCGCAATTCAAGAACAAGTCGACGCCACTCACGTGCACTTTTGTTAGGTATTACTGGTTGTGGAACAACACTAGTTGAGTCACCTACTACCTGTATAGGCTTTGACCAGTTTGAATTTTGCATTAATGCCTTCATATCCTTGATACCCTTTTGCCTTCTAAGTGCACCACTGCTCATTTTGTCAGACTCCAATGAGAGTGCAATGTCATCAGCATTTTGCAGCACACCATCAAGGTTGTCACTTTGTTCCACAGGATCAAAGTCACTGTTATTCAAGAATGGTAAGGGTACATCTCCATCAGAATTTGCCTTCATCTCAGATCTGAAATCATCTTTTGCATCAAGACACTCATATCGTAGATTGAAGTTGTTCATAACACGTGAATGCTGCTCACTAAATGCTTGTTTCAGAAAACCTTCATCCCATGTCTCTTCAGAGGTCTTCAAGTCTTCTCCAGATCGCCATGGCACAAACAAGGCAAGCATTGCACTACAATAGTATTCCCGGTCTCCCTGATCTCTTCTTGGGAGTATACCCATGAAGTTTGGCACCATGAATTTAAACTTCTTGTTGGTTGGCAACATCAATGAACATTTGTGTGTTGAGGCAAGTGGGTGACCAGATAAATAATCTAGCAGAACATGCTTTGCTCTTTTAGATGTAGCTAAAAAGGTACCTGTGTCCTCATCTTCACTTTCATCCACATCTGCATCTTCGACTGCACAATCATCTTGGTTGTTAGACTTATTTGAGCTTGTGCTCTTTGATACTGTAGGCTTCACATGCTTGCACCGAGTGACCCAATCATACAAGCACATGGCATCTAGGGTTTCTGGGCGGTATACATAGTCAAAAACAGGGGAGAGCCCTATAACTCTGTTGTTTTTCTTAATCAAAGCAACCTTCTCAGTTGTTTTGTGAGCATCATCTGGATGCCAATAGCTACGTGCTTCTGAAACATATGCTGACCAGTAGAAGGTTACAAACTCATGGCTTGTATAATGGTCACTATATCCTAGCAAATATGTACATATCATGGGTGATCCAAGTTCAAGTTTAGCACCCATAAGGTTGACAACCTTTGTTATTATTTGGTGTGCTTTGGTAGATGCCTCAACTCCAGTGTTATTCAGTATCTCAGGGTTACGACTTAGTACTGCCTGAATGCACTCAAAGACAACATGGGTCTTTAAACCACACTTTGTTATATAATCTGAGACATATGCTACTACTGCCTTTACAGCAGTACCTGAAAGCATTGAAGTTACATCTGTGTTTGATCTGACTATATAAGATATCACTGGCGTGAAGGTGTTGATCCATGACTCTAGTTTCCGTAGAGTAATTGATCCGGTTTCTTGATCTACTGCTGTTTCATTAACAACAGGTTGAGGAAACCGGGCTTTACACTTGCCCCATTTGTTATCCTTGCATCCTTTGTAAATATGAGACTTGTTGTGAGTACCGTCTTTCTTCAGATACCGGTCACAATTGTGCACATTTGAGTGCAATATGATATCATCTGTAATATTGGTGAATTGTACCCACCATTTGTCTGATGCAATACATGATGAGCAAGTTCCATCAACACACAAACACTCAGAGGTTAAAGGGGGCACTTCAGGTACATGGAGAGTAGGATCAATGTATGTGTTATTTGCTTTTTGTTGATCAACAGATGCAGTGACCTCCTGCTGTGAACCGGTCAAGAACTCTCCAGTGTGGCACCCCTCCAACCACTCAATCAATTTGTCTTTCCAGCTGCTGTCTGGATACAGAATTTTGTCTCTAATTTCTTGAGGAGACAATGCTCCTCTGATCCAAAGCATTGCGTGAAGATGCAAAGTCAATCTACCTTGTTGCTCAACAGTGCCATAATAACCTTCAACATCTCCATATATCCCTTCACATTGATCATTCTCAAATCCCAAAATATCAGATATGAACATATCAACCATGAACTTGAAGAATCTAGCACATGCAACAGGGTTTGAGGTAACAGTACACATTCGCTCATCTGCTGGCATGATAGGTTCAAATGCTTCCTTGCTGCCAGCATAGTAGATGCAAATAGGATGTTTGATATCAACCGGTGACAAAGTAATGTACCAAAGTGGGCTTCCAATCTGGTATATCAAAGACCATATCTCATTACGTTGGTATTTCTTTGAAGTTGATGAGCCATTGACACCAGCAGCAACATGGTCAAGATCTTTAACAATGTCAAAGCAATTCTTTTCTTCAACAGTCTCAGGTTTTATCTGTTCACCATCTGCCATTCTTGTTGCTATTGATGCAAGGACATCTTCATCCAAGTTCATAATACACTCAGTGATAGCAACAAACTTAGACTTCTCTGTTAACAACAAAGCCTGATTTGAACTTTTCATAATTTGTTCATGACTGAAAGCAATAAATGGAAAGGCAACATCAGTTTGAAATCGTTTGTCATGGTACAAAAGAAGCCACTTTTTATGAGCAGTGGGTGACATTCAGTAGACAGAGCCAATGCCACCTAATCCGTACGGAAATAACCAAGGGAACATTGATGGATACAATTGGGGATTGTTCCATATGGACTCAAAATCAGATGACTGTCTGATTGCAAGAACCTTGCCAGATTGGTTGAAATATTGCAATGCTAGAGTTTTTAAAGCACTATTGGACATCTCTTGCATCTGACTTCCTGTTAGGCCATGCATGATGAACGGACACTGCCCCTCTTCTGTGCCATCTTCTTCTTCCATGTCATTGACTGCAGGTGTTCCACTCATTTTTGCAGATAAGGATTCCTTGTATTGAATTGTAACTGGAGCTTCATCATCATCATATTCAGCTAAATTGTCCTCATTTACTGTCACCTGGGCATAGTCTGAGTGATTTAGTATTAACCACTCAAGCACATCTCTTATATTCTTTTTGCAGACCAAAAATGGTGTACGTTTCAAGTCATCTTTCACTGGCCGCTTTGGACCTGTAAACAATACAACCAAGACCTCATCTAGTTCTGCTTTGGAAATAGGCAGGAAATTATAAATTTTGGGGACAGGAGATTCAAAAGATAAAGCATTTGCTGTCATTTTTCTGAATCCACTGGAGACACGAACAAAGCAGTTGCTATATCGTACACGGGCAATTACTAATTTTTCCACAAATCTCAAATCCTGCAAGACAATAGGCACCACACCAAGCCAAAGGCCACGAGCAAGTGCATTTTTTGGGATTTTCTCTTTACGTAAAGATGCCCGGCAAGATTGACATATTGTATTCACAGAGTGATCAATGACTGGACCAGGAATGAACTTGATAGGATCAGTGTTTTTCTTTCATGGTACACAAGTCAATCCAGGAGCCTCCAAAATATGTAGAAGATTTTTTACTGCTTTCAGCCTTGATAATTGGGTGTTAGGAACAAGTTGACCACATACTGCACATCCACCTTCCCTTATTTCTGATAACTCCATTTTTTTCGCACAAGTGGTTACAATGTTTTTTATGGCATTACGTGACAGAGGCTCAGGAGGAAAGGCAATAATAGGCTCTGGACCAGAATTGGGCTCTAGAACACTGTCGACATTCTGAACATCTTCTACATTTTCTTTAGCATCTGAGACTTGCTTCTCTTTGTCTGCAAACTTACGTGTAGGCTTAAGTGCGAAAACATATGTGAGTGAATAGCAAATGGCACATGAGTGATTCTGAGCCATATCAAGAACTACACTTTTTGTACATTTGCTCCCACAAAGTATACCATGTTTGTTAGCAACAGAAATACATTGTCGACCAGTTAGCAAGGGAAGGATGCAGGTTACATCAGCCTTAACATGAATGTAAGTACTTGCAGGAAAGCGAAGAACTTCAATATCAGAATATACATCCACAAAAACAAGCCCAACTCTTGCAGGATTTAAAACGGCAGGCCCAGCAACAATAAAGTCTTCAAGTTCGCCATAATGCAATATACAGGCAAGATGTCCACCACGAAAACCATGTCGAAATGAATACAGCATCTTTCTTTGCCATAGTTTCAGAAGCACATATATTATAACACATGTGATAAAAATACAACATAACAAACAAAAACATAAGGAGACCTCAGCAGGAAAACCCATTGGAAACATTGAGCCGGCAACGCAAGGCTCAGAGGGACGTCGGACAAGTGCCGCAAAAACAAGACAGAAGTAACGGTACAAAAACTCTGTGAATAGCATGCTAAATCAGATAATATAAGAGCACAAGCGGAGGCACTCACGGATACTTGATTGGAATGCAGGGATGTTCAAGGCACAGGGTCGAGCCATGTTGATGTAGGCGTGAATGAAATCTGCAATGGGTAAACATCAAACAATGCAAAGGGCATAGAGTGTCACCGGGGACTCACCACGACAAGCACCATAGACACGCGGGCACTCATGAATGCAAGGTTGGTATGCAGAGACGCCGAAGATGTGGAATTGGGTCGAATCCAGATCACAAATGCAGGCAGCAATGGAATCTACAACGGAGAAACCATCAGTCAACATGGAGGAAATAAAGTGCCGAAGGGGGATTTACCTAGATGAGCACTGTACATACAAGGACCATAGGCCGGAGAGCACGACATGTCTGCAGCGAAAGAGATGGAGCCGCAAACAGCATTGAAAGAAAGAGGATGGCAGCAAAGGAGATGAGGCCGCGACGGGGGGCGCGAACAGTGTTGAAGGACAGAAGACAGCGGCGAAGTAGACAATTGGCAGGGAACAGGTGCAGAAGGACAGCGACGAAGGGAGCCGTAAACGAATCACAATAGAGAACATAAGTGGAATTCGAGGGCGGAAATATGGAGCACTTACCAGTCATGCCCACTAAACACTGACTCGAACAGAAAACCAGGGGGAACGACAAGGGGACAATGTTGCCTTGACAAAGCAACGGCGTCAGGCGAGAGCTTTACGCGGCACGGCGACTTACCGCTGATGTTCTGCATTTGAAGCGCAGGCAGCTCTGCCACCAATTGAGAGGGTGCACGCTGCGCAAAGACGGAGGACACTGCTTGAAGAGAGAAAGCGGACTCAGAACAGGAGCAAAAGTGCGAAATCTTGCTCACCAAGTAAGATAACGAGGCCCGAGAGGTAGAGAGGATTGAAGAGCAGACACATAGATGATAGTAACGGTCAGATGGTAAGCGTTGAGACTGGTTCAACTGTCCGGCGAAGAACGGACGTGGCAATTTCCACAGTCACATGGGGTAGAGCAAAGCGCCCAAATTCAGTGCCCGAAATTACTGAGACCGACAGACCAAGCGTAGTTTTCACACAAGATATACAAGGCCAAAGCAATTCATTGTATTGGACACAACAGTACACACATGCTAGCTAAGACTACGTAGAAGCAGAGAAACAAGGGAACACTGTAGGATAGGTATGATAACTACACACTGTTTCGGATATGATCAATATACTCGTGAGTCACCTCCCGAGGCTTAGTGAGCTCCCTGTACGCGCCAAGGACAACAGAGAACTGGATGTTAAAGGATGCAACAGTGGCCGTAGGGTTGTCCTTTGGATTGAAACAGCTCATCGTGAACCCGACAAGTGCTACGACAAATCGGTCTGCCTTGCTAGAGGGCAAGTCCTGGGCACAGCTATTGTCTGGAAGCTCGTTGCACGCGGGAATCGGCACACCATAGCGTATCATCGAAGGCAGCCAGTCCCAGTCGTCATCTGTGGAACGAAATTTGCCGCAATTGCGGCGTCCATCATAAACGGGAACTAGACAAATCCATTAGAAGTATAAATGTAGGCGCGCACGAGGAGATCATACTGATATCTGTTGCCCCAAGGGAATTAGGGTACCGTATGTTCATAGCTGTGGTCTCAGCCGCTGGGCGAGCCTTCTTCTTTGAGCTGCCGGCAGTCTTGAAGGCTGAGGACATCCGAGAGGTGCGTTGAGGAGTGGAAGGAGTGGAAGGACCCGACCAACCATCTAAACCAGCTGTACGGAGATCAGGCACTAAGCGCAGAAAGTTCAGGCAAGAAACGTACAATCGGGCTTGTGAATGCGTGAGCTGAATTGGAGGCAGAGATTGTTCATGTACGCATATACGATGTCCAAGTTGAAGACACTCCCAACAAAGCAGGAAAAGAGGCTGAAGACTTTGTCGAATAGCCAGCCCGTAAGACGGAGGTGTTGATCATATGGATTGGCGGCGGTCATCTCCCTCAACATGCAGGACTCCATGACGATCGGCATGACAAAAACGGCAGGGGATCGGCTTCCTGAAGCAAACACGACTGTCTTAGCAACAACACGAAAGTCACGAGGGTTAGCGATCAAGGGGTTGACGTAGACACCCCTCCCTCGGAAAAGGAGAGCATTGTAGATAGCACTGTGTTAAGGTTACGTGAGCAAGTCAAAGGAGGGGCTGTAAATGAACTCACACAGCAGCGTATTCATCAACCATGCAGCCCATAACATGGAGCACATCCAGCACTTGTGCCTCCTCCGAATTTTGAGGTGTGTACTTGGGAAGCAGCTCGCTGAGCCTACAGGCTTGTGAGCCGGGGACAGTCAAACAGGTAGGGAACAACTCACTTCAGATGAGGGAGTATTTTCAACAACTTCAACACCGAGACAATGCCATGGAAGAGGGGGGGGATCTCCGGGAAGGAGAGAGGCTGGTTCGTGTCGCACTCGACGTCAGATTCATCCAAGAAGATGGGGTCGTTTCTAATTGGAAATGAGCATAAGTAGTAAGTAGACAACAGAGCGAGCACATACATGGCTCCAGACAATGGCTTGGCCTTCCTCCTCGCTTCCGCAATCGCGAAGTGATCTTTTTTGGTAAGTTGATCAGACTGCGCCCTCGCCACGAGGGCCTCGGCTTCGTCAATCAGAGCTTTTGCTTTTGCTTTTGCCCTCTCAACAGTGGTAAGGCGCATGGCCTCTGTCAAGTAATTGACTTGGTTGGAGGGGCCAGCACGCTGTGGGGAAGGTGACGGCAAGTTCCAGGCTGCGGCGATGGTGTCGTCGTCGTTGATTTCATTGTCCTCTATAGCCTCGGTATCGAACATGGACATGACAAGCTTCATGGGTGGCGGTACTGGGATGTCTTCCCGGGGAAGTCCAAAACCAGGTGGCACCGGCGAATTTGGCGGGGCTGCAATCAGCGCACAGACTAAGATGGGCGTGACAGGTGGACGGACTGTGGTGGGGATGTGCACGGCCGCTTCGTCATCTGAGCCGAGACGGTCAATTGGTTTCCTACTAACGAAAGAGTTAGCACAATAGCAAAGGCGAAACACTGTCTTACCGTTTCAGAGGATTGGCCGTACGCACAGCTTTGAGCTCTTCAGGCGAAAGTGCGACAGGCGGTGTGTGCTTGGCAGAGGGGGATGGAGAAACGGTCGAAGCGGCGCGTCTGTCAAGAAGTAATGAGACTTGGGCTATGACAGGAACGAGGAGGCTTACTTTCGCTTCCCCTTTGTGTCCACTGCCTTTGGTGTTGGTGTACCTTCAACGACAACACTAGAGTCGTCATCGATGAATAGGGCTTGAACTGGTGGCGTTTCTGCATGAGCAGCAGCATTGGGCTCTTCAGCTCCAGTATCGGCCTGAGAAAGACCAGGCACATCAACCGGGGCGTCGATTGCAGTCCCGAACGAAAGGCGACGAGACACAGGAGGAGTGCGGATCATGGCACTGATTGGTAGGAAAGACGTCAGTCGTGACACGTACAGCGGAATGAATTCGGATACCTAATCTCGACGGCTGGAGTGTCGGAAGACACCACTCGGTTTCTCGGAGAAACCCTCTTAGGTTGGGGCGCCGAAGGAACTGCAATGCTGAATAAGAGGTGAATAACAGGAACACTTGAACCGAGGCGTGCAACTCACACAGTGGGTGTTGGGGGAGTCTCATCGCGCGGAGGCACGGCAGGCTTGTTGTGCGAGCGGGGAGTAGTAGTACAACTGTGTATCAAGTAAGTATTGCGTGAGATGACAGGGCGATGAACATACCCATTGGATTTACGAGGCATCGGTATGAAAGGCAAATTGGGTAGCAGATAGAAAGACAGCAAATAAGAGACAATCTGTGGTAAGCAGTGGATGGGGTTATTTAAGCCATAAGTGAGACAGAAGTGGCGAACCAGTTGGAATGCTTGAAGTAAAGTAGCGTACACAAGCAAGACGAATTCAAGCAGATAGAACAATACGGAAGGCGACGTAGATCGAGAGCAGAAGACGACGGGAGGGAATGAAGTAGATTCAAAGCAAGAATGAAAAACGGCAGAAACCACAAACTGTATATGAGGGAGGAACAGAAAACCGGACTGAATGCTATGGAACATTGTAGAATCAGAACGGCAAGAAAGGGCAGACAAAGAAGTGGCTATGGTGGAAGCAGGAGCGGAAGCGAGGTCTGGAGAAGGAATATGAGGGTCAGAACTTGCGGAAGTGAGTAGAAACGACGCACCAAATGCTGCCACCATGGCACGAACAACACGAGATGGGCAATCTAACAGTACTCGGGACGTCAAGATTCCAGGAGGGAACGAAAGGTAAATAGACGGCACAAAGAAGGCAGATGTATAGGTGATGGAGAAGGCACCGGAAATGAATATCGACGAGTCAAAGAGAGTTGGGTGGTGGCGGGAAGAAGGAGGCAGTCAGCGAACTCGTGCTCTACTGTCACTGGATTGACACACCCCTGTCGCAGCTCTCAGTCAAGACAGCAGTGACTCTTGTCTCAAGCCAGAAGTCTATAAAGCTAAGGCCAGCTGCAACATGGACAGCACTCAACATGGACTCATTCTACAACAAGATTGAAGCGGGTAAGCCCTCCATGCATACCCGATCATTTGTGCCTCTGATATTCCCAACAGCACGCCTACTCGACTCAATCATCGCGGAACGTGTAGAAGCAGCATCAAGCCCACAAATGTACGAAATGGATTCGGTGGGTTACTATGGTACAAGGAGTGGAAACATCCAACTAATTCAACAAAAATAATTCAACAGGAGGCCACGGAAAGATTTGGCCTAACAATCTTGAAAGAAGACACCGACACGATCTCAAAGCTAGTCCAGCGCAACGACGCCGGGGAGGCAGAAGAGGCAACCATTGCCATTCAAGGCATCATTAGCGAGTGTCTCTTGCCCCCGTTTGAACTGAAATCTAAGTAAGCGTATCCGCCATCGAATTGACTAGTAACTAACAATGTAAACAGTCGACCTGACGAGATCAGACAATTAGCTCACATTAGGCAGAGTGTCACGATCACTGGACTCGGTTCGAAGTCCTTTGAGAGCATAGTGGAGAACTGCCGCCGAACGCACACCATGTTTAGCCGTTATACACCCAACGCAAAGCTGCATCCCCTCCCGGAGTTCTTGGGAAAATACAAAAGTGCAAACGTGAGCGGCGTCAATGAATATACAACCATTACTGCCAGTGCTCACTTCTTCACACCAGCTAAACAAGCCGCAGGCTTTTCCATCGTCGACGTGAACCCCGAACTCAATCCACGTGGGGTATTAGGCAAAGTAGACGGAACGAAGTGGATGCATACCGACGACAACGAGGTGGGATATTACATGTTTATGCCTCACGACGACGAGGAGAGGTAGGAATTTTCGCAGCAGAAGCAAGAAGTTTTACTGAATAAAAATAGGTACAAGCTGACAACGCCGATAATATTCCAGACCGGCGATATAGTGGAATTGCAAGCTTCCATGCTCAGCATTCCAAGCAAGGGAAACTATACAGCAAAACTGATATTGAGAAGCATAGTTTTATTGGACGGCCATCTCATGACTGTAGGTACCCGCAACGGCTAGATAGCATCGAGGCTAAATTTTATTACAGAATGCAACAACGGCCCGAACACTAGCCGCGGAGGCCACCCCCTCACTCCCTGCGCCTCGCCGACTGAAGCGCCGAAACCCTTACGACGGATACATCCGACAACAACCCCTTTCCCGAATTGATCAAGCATCAGTGGAGGATATCAATGAAGCCGAACTCGGACCAGAAGTTGAAATTGAAGCACAATTTGATTGCCAAATGGGAGAACAACAGATGGACGACTTCTAAGGATGTAGACTACAGACTACATGTACTAGATACTGACGACAGACCAGCAGACAAGGGCAGAGCCATAGTATCACATACTCAGGATTGCAAGTAGTGACGCACATGCTCTAAAAAAGTGGTCAATCAAGTGTGAGATAAGTAGTGAAAAGTGTACACACCAAGTGCGAGCCCTAAGATAGCATACCGGATGGTGACAGATTCCAGTGCAGCATGGAACTGATACTTCGCAGAAATGAGCACGGATAAACGGCGATGCTGGATGGACTCACCACTACCAACCAGCAGATCTGGGAGACCAACATACGCCCTTGTTGCGTTTCGAGGCGATTCGGGATCAGCTCGAGGTAGTACTCGACTCGTCGACGGAGAAGCACATCGTTCATAGCGCTAGACAGTGGAAACATATGAGCATAAGAAACGAAGGAGCGAAAAGTGAAAAGCGACCCACGGAAACGTCCCAGAGGCATATGCCTCAACCAGCACATTGGCGGCCATGTGCTGCACCTGGCGAGCCTGGAGGCTGGTTAAAGGCACAGCGATGGAGACAGCGTCGGGGGAGGCAGTGTCGGGAGAGACAACGTCAGGGGAGGACTGAGACTGAATGGCTTTCTTTGAGCTAGTAAAACGGGCTGAGGGAGCTGAGGGAAAAGAAACGTGAAGGCAACTCTCTTATAGATTGCGGCAAAGGGGAGGGAGCAGCATTGGGTGACCATACAGAGGGCGCAGCGGATGCGACGACGGATTCGCGCAAGATTCAATGCATTGGCAGATTGTTGAGAAGGTTGAACGTGGAAAGGAAGAACGGGAGCAAGGAAGAACGAGGGAGCGAACAGATAGGATTAGCGCCAGGATATATTGGTGATGATTACATAAGTAGATACGACTTGGGGGTGTGGGCCATTGCAGTGCATGGCATGTACGGGTCCTTTTTTGTTCAGAAGTATCATAGTATATTCAAAGACAACAGCCATTAGACAATGCAAATATAAAACACAGTAAGTACACTCTGCCTAAGAAACAACATGGAACCTGTCCATATAAGTTTACTGTGTAGATCTGATGTGAACCCTTGGGGACCGGGCGTACATAGCAACAACTGCATGCATTGATCTGCATGTAGATAGGTCAAAGCTTGGCTGGTTGCTATCATATTCCATAAAGCCAGAGTTAGACATACCATCATACACCCATATCCGCCCTCTTTTATCAATGTACCTGCCAATAAAATGAGACCTACCATGGTAAATCACACTCTTTAGATGATAAGGTACATCAGTACCATGGACATTCAGATAAACCTTTCGATCAATGTGCACAGCACCTGCAACAAAGTCAAAAGCGATAAAATATGGTGGATATGTATACATCTGCTTTACTAGTATTCCTTCTGAGCACACCACACACAATCGGCGGGTTTCTGACCCTTGGCTAGAACACCAGGCTTCCACAGAGGTACTGGCAGTGCTTTCCAATGACACAAGAAAGCTGGCATGAGGAGCAGATAGAGTAGAGGTGCAGTGACCAGCAGCACAACTATAGGATAGGTTGATCTGACCACTGGTACATCCAAAGAGTACATCTAAAATACCAGACACAGAAGCATATTCACCGTATGAAAACTCGTTCGGTCTTTGTGCACATAGTGCTTGCTGCATATAATCTCGAGTTTCAGTCAGACTTTCTTGGCCACGGTTTACCTGATCAAACAGCTCTGCAATAGCTGGAAACAGATTATTAGACAGTTCAGGAAATGCAAGCACAGATGAAGGCTTGTCCAGCCAAGCATTGTACAGAAGAGTGATTACAGTGTCATACGCACAGCTGTTGTCACTCCATTGACAACCAACAGGTACAAGGTGATCAGCAGATGGATGGGTTTCAATATTTGAAGCAGCTGAAACTTTGACACGCTTCTTATTTGGACCATCTGATGGCGATATCTCTTCAATTTGGTTATTAGACCGCTTCAACAATACATTGTCTGCACTTGATGCAGTGTCTCGCTCCATATTGTGGCTATCCAAAAGAGAAGGCTCCACCACTGGATTACTGCAATCAACGTGGTCAGTCTTCCAACTGTCAGTCTTATCCTTCATTTGCTTGACATAATCATCGGAAAGAAACTTTGTCACCTGTTGAGTCGGTATGATGCTCCAGTCTAAGTTATTGAAATCTGGCTCAACATAGGGCTGTTTCTTGTTCCACTGTATTGCACTATGCACATGTTGAGGAACATAAGAGTCTGATTTATGTTGTCTAAATGCACGCACGAGTGTCCGTCTGGTATCACCTACCACTGAAGCTGGAAGCTTTCCCTCAAATTGTAAACGAGTTATGTCATCAAGAAGCTCAAGATCACGGAATTCTTGGCGTAAAGCACCAGAGCATTTCTTGTCAGATATTATGGAAGGATTGAATGCTTGCAGAATCAATGTTCCAGATGCTGTTGCACTACGAGGTATCCTTGATGACTTGTTGTATCATTTAAATGAACTACATTGTTTACCCTGGTTTTCCCCTGAGAAGCAAAATCAGTCATAGCGTAGTTGACTGTCACTTCTACTTGACTTCTAGACACATGCATTCTTTTTCCTGACGGAAGTTCACACCATGTTGGATTAGCAGTTCTCAAAATTGGTACCACGTTGAGCGGAAGCCCTTCAAATTGGACACTCACTGGTGGACTCTTCAACTCGACAAAGAGAACATCCAATACTAACTGACCATATACCCCAACAGCTGACACCCAATCGTAAACTGTTCCTTCTTGTCCATTTGTCATGCATAACTCAGTGGCACTGTTATCTCGCAGCATCACTGGCAGACCTTTGCACAGGTTCAGCTTGGCGGGGATTTTCTTCTCTACAGAGCATGCAGGCTGTTCCCATAAGATACGCTGGATATTCTCTTCTAGTCTGACTTTGGTTGCCCGCCTCTTTCCTTTTACCTCATCCAAATCAGCAATGGGTACCACAGTATCTTCACAGTAGAAGGTTGTCAAAACTTGATTGTGCTCAGACGCAAACCGCTGCTCTCCCAAGACATTGATTGCATCTTTATTGACATGCCTAGCAGTGATAATAGACACGTTTCTGAAATTGATATCACAAACAGACTGTCTTCCTTCTATGTTGGCTGATACTCTTCCTCTCAAGAACTGGATATCTTCAAGTGTGCATGACCTGTACCTCATATTCTCAAGAGCAGTGCGGAACTTGGCATCTTCTGCAGTTTGTGATTTCTGTCTCATATTTTGGCGTAATATAACCACTGTTGTAACTTGATGCCACAGGACCTTTCCGAAGGCTTCTTCCTGCTGTTTCAGCTTCTTCAGAGAATATCCAATTGTATGGCTATAAAGAGATACGCTCTCTCCACCAATGGGTGGTGGCAGCTGTGCAAAGTCTCCAGCAAATATCATATTCAACCCCCCAAATGGGGTACCTGGGAGAGCACTCAATGACAAGCAAATCCTAACACTAATGTTATGTAAGTCTCTAGCAGAGCACATTGAAATCTCATCAAAGAATACATATGAAACACCCTCCAGTCTTTCTTTTGTTGCAGACAAGATTTTCTTGGACACAGCAAAGTTTATGCCAAATGCTGAATGATAAGTCATGCCACCCGGCAGCAAACAAGCAGCATTGGCAGTGGGTGCTACCACAAGCAGTTTATGTGACTCATTACGACTTTCAAATAAATGGACAAGAGCCTTAAGCACTTGCGACTTCCCAGTTCCTCCCATGCCACCAATGTACATCTTCAGTTGACTACTGTTCTCCGCCACAGAATGATTTGCAACAATAGTGAAGGCTCTGTTCTGCTCTTTGTTCAATGAAAACTTGGACACACAATCCTGAACTATTGTACAATGATTTTTTGAAACATATGCTGCTTCTAAGTATGACTTGTCAACCACTGTCACAGTATTGTGATCTTTAATATGGGAAACACCTGCTTGGTTGACACCAGTGTTAAGTGCACCTTTATGTTTTCGAGATTCCACAACCTGCTTGCGTAGGGACAGCACAACTTGCCGCCATTCCTTTGGTGATTTCACAGGTAACCTGCCTTGCGTGGCATCATCGGTATTGGTATCTGCAGTGTTCAGAACAGGCAGAGGGTTGGCCCAGTTTGTGTTTTGCATAAGATGTTTCATTCCTTCAATTGCCTTATTCCGATTGAGAGCAGCAGCACACATCTTCTCAGTTTCAATCTGTAAATCAACATCACCTGTCTGCAACAACACATTGTCAAGGTCATCTTCACACTTCTTGGAGACATAGATATCATCACTAAACGGAAGGGACAGGTCACCGCTTGTACCGGTCTTCATTTCAGTTCTGAAGTCGTCCTTGGCATCAAGACATTCATATCGAAGATTGAAGTTGTTCATAAGTTTAGTATGAGCAATGCTGAATTCTTGATCAAGGAATGCTTCGTCCCAAGTTTTATCAGCAGCCTTAAGCTCCTTGCCACTTCTCCATGGCACAAAGAAAGCCAGCATCACACTACAGTAATATTCACGATCACCCTGATCTCTTCTTGGGGGTGCACTCATAAAATTGAGAACCACCCTGTCCAGCTTCTTGTTTTTTTCCATCATGAGAGCACACTTGTGTGTTGAGTAAAGGGGATGGTCTGGTAAGTAATCCAGAAGTACACGAGCTGATCTCTTAGAGCTGGACAACAATTTTTCTGTGTCTTCATTGTAATCACTAGCATCATCACTATCCATCTCATCATGCTCAGGTTCTTCATTATTGTCCTTTGAACTGTGCGAACTGTTCTCCTTCTTCTTGGTGAGCTTGACCCTTGTGCACCTCACTGCCCAGTCATATAGACACATACCTTGCAGAGACTCTGGACGAAACACATAGTCGAACACAGGGGATAGACCCAACACTCTATTACCAGCTTTTATCAATGCTACCTTGTCAGTGCTTTTGTATGCGTCATCAGGATGCCAATAGCTACGTGCCTCAGATACATAAGCTGTCCAGTAAAACACCTTGAAAATATGGCTGGTGTAGTGGTCTTTGTGACCAAGTAAATACATACATATCATAGGTGATCCCATCTCAAGCTTTGCACCCATCAAGTTCACTACCTTAGTCATAATTTGACGGGCTTTTATAGTGGAGTCAACACTTGCATCATTCAGTATGTCTGGATTGCGGTTTAGGACAGCTTGGATGCATTCAAAAACAACATGTGTTTTTAGGCCACACTTAGTGATGTAGTCTGATATAAGCCACTACTGCTTTAACTGCAGTTCCTGACATCATTGAGGTTACATCTGTGTTTGATCGGACTATATACGATACTAGCGGAGTAAATGTGTTTATCCATGACTCTAGTTTTTTCATAACTATGGAGCCAGTCTCTTTGTCTACTTCTGTCTCTTTGATAATCTTCGGTGGGAAGCGGGCTTTGCACTTTCCCCACTTATTATCTTTACACCCTTTATAAACATGAAGTTTATTCTGAGTGCCATCCTTTTTTAGATACCGATCACAATCATGGACATTTGATTGTAATACAATCTCATCAGTTATATGTGAGAATGTAGACCACCACTCTTGCAAGACTATACACGAATCACATGTCTCATCACTACAGGTACAGCCAGATGTATAAGGAGGAACCTCAGGTACATGCAGCGTGTGATCCACATATGTGCCGTCAAGCTTTGACTTGGCTGTCTGAGCCTCAACTTCTTCTTGTGTTCCTGTTAGGAATTCACCAACATGGCAACCTTCCAACCATTCCACAATTTTTTTTTGCCAGTCACCATTGGTGTCGAGTATCTTGTTGCGCATCTCCTGTGGAGACAAAGAACCTAGAATCCATAGCATTGCATGTAAGTGCAGCGAAAGGCGGCCTTGCTGTTCTACTGTACCGTAATATGCCTCTACATCTCCATATACTCCAGGACCATCTGCATCAAAACGTAAAACCTCATATATAAACACCTCTACCATGAACTTGAAGAATCGGGCGCATGCAACTGGATTTGAGGTGACTGTTCGCATGCGCTCATCGGCCGGCATCATAGGCTGAAAGGTCTCATCTGAACCTGCATAGTATATGCATATTGGATGTTTGATGTCAACTGGAGACAATGTGATCTACCAAATGGGGCTTCCAACGTGGTACATTAGAGACCATATTTCATTTCTTTGATATTTCTTTGAAGTTGGGGAACCATTGACACCAGCTGCAATGTGATCTAGATCTCTCACTATGTCAAAGCAGTTCTTTTCCTCATCTGTTTCTGGCCTCACATGTTCTCCGTTTGCTGTGCGGGCAGCTATCGAGGCAAGTACGTCCTCATCAATGCTCATGATCCTCTCAGAAATTGCTTTGAACTTGGACTTTTCTGTCAGCAGAAATGCTTTATTGGAACTTTTCATTATCTGCTCATGACTGAATGCAACAAACGGGAATGTTGCATCGGTTTGGAAACGTTTGTCATGATACATGAGTAACCACTTCTTGTGAGATGCAGTTGACATGCGATAGACAGAGCCTATGCCTCCGAGCCCATATGGAAAGAGCCAAGGAAACATTGCAGGGTACAACTGGGGATTGTTCCATATAGACTCGTACTTTGAGGACTGCCCAATTGCCAGCACTTTACCTGACTGATTGAAGTACTGCAGGGCTAGTGTCTTCAATGTGCTGCTAGACATCTCTTCCATCTGAGCACCAGTCAAACCATGAATAACAAATGGACAAGGACCTTCCTCTGTGCCATCCTCTTCGTCCATGTCGTTGACTGCAGGTGTTCCACTTAATTTCGCTGATGTTGTTTCTTTGTACTGTATAGTCACTGGAGCATCATCATCACTATATTGACTCAGATTTTCGCTGTCTACTGACACTTGAGCATAGTCAGAATGATTCAGTATTAACCACTCTAATGCAGTCCTCACCTTGTTAGCACGCACCAGAAATGGTGTTCTCTTTAAGTCATCTTTTTCAGGACGTCTTGGACCTGTAAACAATATGACAAGTACCTCATCGAGTTCTGCTTTTGAAATTGGTAGTCGAGCATATATCTTTGGGACCGGTGATTCAAATGCCAACGCATTTGCTATCATTTTTCTGAACCCGCTTGACACACGTACAAAGCAGTTGCTGTACCGAACACGCGCTATAACAAGCTTCTCAACAAACCTCAAGTCTTGTAGCTCTGGTGGCACTTCACCTATCCACAATCCACGAGCCAAGGCATTTTTGGGCATCTGATCTTTGCGAAGAGCAGTTCGACATGTCCTGCATATTCTGCTAATTGAATGGTCAATCACTGGGCCGGGGATTGATTTGATTGGATCGCGATCTGTCTTTCTGATCTGCCGTGTCACGCCAGGCATCTCTAGTGCATGCAGCAAATTCTTTACTGACTTTAGCCTTGAGAGCTCGGTTGTTGGAACCAGCTGAGCGCAAACACAACATCCTGCCTCTTCAACTGCAGAAGGTTCCATTCTCTTTGCACACGCAGTCACCATGGCTTTCAATGCATATCTCGATGCTGGCAACGGTGGAAAGTCTACATCCTTGAGCTCATCGGCTTTTTTGGATTTGACCATCCGAGCTGTCTCTATTTGTTGTTTCTCTTGCAAAGGGATACGACTGAAATAGGTAGTGAATTTTTTTGTTGCCCTTATCTCATATACATATGTCAGGGAGTAGCAAATTGCACAGGAGTGATTTTGTGTCATGTCAATAACCAGGGACTTTGCACATTTGCTACCACAGAGAATGCCATGTTTGGCTGCCACAGAAACACACTCACGAGCAGTAAGTAAAGGGAGAATGTCTGTAACATCTGCTTTGACATGTAGATAAATACTGGGAGGGTACTGCAGAACCTCTATATCGGTATACACTCCCTTGAAGATCAGTCCAAGGTTGTCAATGTCTTCTACTACAGGGCCGTTCACTATGAAATCTTCAAGCTCACTATAATGAATAACACGAGACAGATGGCCGCCGATCATGCGGTGACCGCCGTTGAGGATTCTCACTGGAACACTTAGGCTGACAAGCAGCTGGAAGGCTCGGGCCAACAGGGCAATACAGAGGCATGCAATCAAGACAGACGCTGCAGGACATTTCAGAAAACGGGACAGACCCCAGACTTGTAGGAAGACATTGCAGGGCAAGCCGTGCATAGGGTGGCAAGTCCCTCCCAACAGCGTGCTGAGCGACTCAACGACACGGTGCAAACCCGGCACGATGGAGAACCCCCCCAGCAGCGAGCCGTTGAGGGCTTCACATAAAGGTGAGTAAAGATCTGCGTAGAAAAGGGAACTGGATCACTCACTAGGGCAGCTGCTTTCAGAGTGAGGTCGGAGAGACGAGGATCTGCCGCCCATCTGGCAGAGTGCGTCCTCTTTCGGATGCACACTGGACGGACAGCCAGGCAGAACGGACTCGGCGAAGGAAGCCCCGAGTCCAGGGGCGTGCGTAGGAAGGAGGGCGTGCGGCGCCTGATCTTGGCTTGCAGACGGACAAGTGTCGGGGCACTCTAGAACAGAGCAGCCTGTGAGGCCACAGTCAGTAAGGAAGGACGTGAATGGGCGATGCGCAGGGTGTACGAGACACGTACAGAAAGAAGGCAGACACCATTCGCGAGGGGGCAGGCTGGGATCGTACAGAGCGGTAAGAGGCCCTACGCAACAACAGATCAGCGAAAGGAGGTACAAAAGAATAGGCGACAGACCGGCTACACTTCCTGAGTCCGAACAAGTCTGAAGGCGCACAGAGGCGCAGCGCGGGAGGTGTGCCTCTGCTTGGAGGTCAGGAGGGGAGCTCGACACTGGCACCAGCGAAATGCACCTGACAACGCGCAGAAAAGCGCTAAGTTGGCGACGAAGTTGGTAGACATGGTAGCTGCATGCATAGTGGGGTGATTAGTTGAGTTCGTCGCTTGCTGGATCTCGCAGAACGGGGCGCCGACAAGTTGAACCAGCACGGGAGACCATCACATGACATGGAAGACAAGCCGTCACGTGTTTGAATATACACAATAAGATAAACACCAGTCAAGCCACTGGTGCTCGACAGTCAACACCGCCAGCCAGCCGCCTGCGCCTAGCTTGATACCTGCGCCATACGATGCCGCCTTCTACAGGGAGACACGGTGAGTAGTATTTCGTCCACACGCCACGCGAACACCGCGCTCTTCTGCGCTTGTCTTCCAGTTTGCCTCACCCCTGGGGCTAGTGGACAGCAGGCGTTGGAAGGGCGCCGTGCGGCGTTCTGTTGCCTTTGCTGTTTGCTGAATCTTTGCACATCTAGAAAGCTCCCTCCACCCGAGGCGCAAGGTGAGATGCTGGGCTCCGTTCATCCCCTAAACGGCGTCTGACCCCTCTAACCAAATAGCTTCGCTCAGGGAGCGAGTTCAGCCCGTACACGATGGAGCTTGACTTCGCATCCCTCCTCAAGGATGCCGAAAGCCCCTGCGACCTTGCAGGAGGCGACTCAGACCCCAGCCCTTTTTGCCGTCCCACTGAGGCACCCGGGCCACCTCGACCTCAACCCAACGCGCATCTGGACACGTCGCCGGCAGACCTGGATGCATCGCCGCCAGACGCGCATCCGGACGCGTTGCCAGCAGACCTAGACGCGTCGCTAGCAGACGCAAATATGGACGCGCCGCTAGCAGACGTGGCTTACACGCCTCACGGCGCCCCCCAGCTCGCCACACTTCGCGAGGCCCTTACCTCCCCTTGCACGCCAGACCACACCAACGCCCAGTCGCCCCCAGCTGGCGGGACTACGTCTGGAGCCTCCCGCGGTAAGAAAGCGCCAGGAGCGTGTTCCTACAAGGCGTACAAGAGGAGGAAGGCTAAAGAGGACGCCTACAAGCATGGCAAGCGTGTTTCCTCTGTGAAGAAGAGGGTAGCCGCCATGGCGTCCGCAGTTCATCACACAACCACCCTCAGCAGTGGCGAGCTCCCAGCCGCGAGGAATGGGTACACCTCCAAGAACGCCCATCACCCCTCCAAGAACTCAGACCACAGCTGGACGGTGCAGGAGCTACTCGGGGAGGGGTTCAGTCTTGTGCAATGGGATGGACGGTGAGTACAAGAACAGGCAAGATAAGAGCCCAGCTAACAAGTGGACAACTCTAGCACTCCACGGCCGCTGGTAGACTCTGCCGGGCGCATCTTCGCAGTGCTCGCCGGCAGGCCCAAGGACAAAACCTTCGAGCAAGACTGCCAGGCCGTTTACGCCAAGATGCAAGCCGAGCTGCTTGGCTTTGATCTGAAGGAGACGGAGTGCAAGCATCGACGTGGAAGCTTCCCAGCGCTTGCCGTAGGCGTATCCTACGGAAACGGACAGAGAGAGCCTGAGAGGCTGGCTGCCGGAGAGACTGGCCCAAACGCTGAGGGGCTTCGCCGCCTGCTGAACGACCCCGCAGTCCAGCGCGTGGCGTCTTACGGAGACTCCGCATTTCAAATGTGGGCTCCCAAGCTCCACGCCTACTACAAGGGCCAGCTCGATAAGATGTACAGCGCCCTCCCCCACCTTCACAAGAATTTCCTCAAGTCGGTCTTCCCTTGTGCCACATTCAATTTTGGGCCTAGGGCGCAGTCCGTCCGCCACAGGGACACATTGAATCTTGCGCACGGCTGGTGCTGCATCACGGCGCTGGGTCGGTTTGATCACACCAGAGGGGGGCATTTGATCCTGTGGGACGCTCGGCTGGTTATAGAGTTTCCGCCGCATTCGACCATCCTCATACCTTCGTCAGTAATCCTGCACTCCAACATCGCGGTCGACAGCGAAGAGACACGCGCCTCCTTTGTTCAATACTGCGCGGGAGGAATCTTTCGCTGGGTGGATAACGGCTGCCGAACGCAGGCGGCTTTTGAGAGAGCAGACCCTGTCAGCTATCAAAGGAGTACGGAGGGCCGACTGCACGGTTGGGAGAGGGGGCTCGAAATGTTCAGTTTACTTTGCGAGGTACAGCAGTAGGGGTGGGGGGGACGGTTTCTTCTTTATTTGATTTTACTTAGCACTTCAGCAGTTTCAGCGGTCTCGCAACAAATATAATCATCATTTCAAGAAGCAAACCGAACAACATGAGATGTAAGTAAGTTCAACGTTCAAGACAAACATTCAAGAAAATGCCTGTGCCTCTGCAGCAGTGGCGGCATTCGTGCGGAGGGAGTTAATCTTCTCCAGCGTAACGACGTTGCGAGGGGAGCGGTGCTCCAAGCAAGTTCCCAGCAGGATGGAGAAAATCAGGTTGAAGGACACCTGAGTGGCGTTGAGGTCGTCGGAGGGTTTGAAGGTTCCCATGGTGAAGGCGACCAGGGCCACCTTGTACTGCTCTGAGGTGGCAGGCGTGATCTCAGCAGGACGGCTGTTATCGTGGGCTCGACCAGGGACGGAAACCGGGGCACCGTACAGCGGCATGCTGGATAGGTTTGCCCACTGCTTCTCCTCCAAACGGAAGTCTCCGTATCTGCTCTGGCCGTCGTACACAGGAACTTCAGCAGGAGGCATGAGAGTCACATATTTTAAGAGAAGAGAAAGCAAGGACTCACTCTTATCATAAGGGCCGTAAACATGGGGGTACCTTACATCGACGGGTGTGCGGGTAGTTGTCCTTCGCGGAGTTCGATGCGGTTCAGCAAACGAGAGCGAGTCTTGAGCAGTCTTCCCAGGAGTACGTGGGGTGCATGCATCAGTGGAACCTAGAAAGCTCTCACGACACTGCAGCAGAAAAAGAAAAATAACACTTACTATTTGATTTACCCTTCAGAGAAGTGAACTGAAGGGAAAGGGAGGTCATGTAGGCGTAGACAGAGTCGAGGTTGAGGACCGATCCTATAAAAGAAGAAAACAACTCAAAGACCTCATTGAATACCCAACCGGTGAGTTTCAAGTGCACGCTGTCTCCCCACTTCTCGTTGACGACCACGGGGGCAAGTAGTTTGCACTCCTTCACAACGATGGGCATGACGAAGACCGCGGGGTTGCCCTTGTTGACGCCAGAGCTGAAGACCACCCTCTGGCCAACGACGTGGAATGATTTTGGATCGGCAGTCAAAGGGTTCACGTAGACTCCCAGTCCGCGGAAAAGGAGCGAGTCGAAAATGGGGCTGGCCAGAAGATAAGTACGGCAGAGTGCAGAAAGAAACCAGAGACATACACCATGGCGTATTCGTTCTTCATCTTACTCAGGACGGTCTCTATTTGCGGCATTTTCGCCGGCGCCTCGTCCCGGGCTGTATACTTTGGCCTGAGCTCGCTGAACCTTATTCACAAGTCAACAAGGCGCGAAAGAGGGTAGGGGCGAGAAAGCCTAAACTCACTGGATGTTCTGAATCCTACCGCTCGACTTGAGGTAGTCAAGTATGCCTGCGAGAATGGGCGGGATGCTGGGGAAGTCGATCACGTCCAGCACCTCTTGTGGCGCCTCAGCTTGAGAGGCAACCGGATGCTCGTCCACGTCGTCAACGTCCGAGTCCATATAGAATATGGGGTTATCCCTGGCACGGGCTGAGTACAATTCGAGGGGAAAATACAAGGGACTCACTGAGTGCCAGTGCCGTGGGCAGCACTGAAGACGTCTGCAGAAGAGCCGTCAACGGCAGCAACCACAGGCGGTTGGACACGGTCGACGGAGGCGTTTCGCTTGCCTCCCTTGGCTGGCACTCCTGCGATGGAAGCCTTGGGGGCTTTCTGAGACACACACCTCGGAGGGGGGGAGTCGTCCAGCCAGCCATCAACGGTGTCGTCCTGCAACCCACCATCGTCTTCATCGTCTACGTCCACGGCCTCCTCCGCCTCCAGATCAAGCATGGCCAGGACGCCGCTCGGTCTGGGCGTATCCGGCCAGAGCTGGTCCTCTCCATCGTCGGAAAGAGGAGGAGATGAGGCAGGGATGCCTTTAGGGGGGATGTCAATGGGAGAGGTCTTGGGGACCTTGTCAACAGAGTCCATACGCGCAATGGGACGAATGCTACAGGCCCGCCATCAGTCGACCTCCTGGTCATGGAGTTGGGTGCTCACCGCTTGGCAGGATTTGCCCGCCTCCGGTCTCTAGCGGCGTCACCGCTCGAAAGCGACTGCTTTGAGGCCTTGATGGTGGACCTGGGAAGAGTCAGCGGAGAGGCAAAATGGCGGAGCAGAAGCAGGGCGCACGCAGGGGAGGGGGAGGGGGAGGGAGTCGGGGTGGGGGACTCGTGCCTGCACGGAGAAGGTGAGTGCCGAGCCTTTCAATGGAAGGAGCGAGAACTGCACACCTCCGTTTGAAACCAGCCCGCTTGGACGGAGTAGAGGCCTCGACCTCTGGGGGCACCTCTGCCTCGCCTCTCGTTGCCGCCGGCCTGCGAGCCTTCTTTGGGGAAACGACAACCTCAGCATCAGCATCGACAGTGCCGAAAGAAAGACGCCGAGAGGGCACAGGGGAGGGTGCTAGGTCGGAACTACAAGAGCAACAGTCAGCACCGATTAACAAGGCGAGCTGAAGCCAAACCTAATAGCAACTGCAGGCAACTCAGAGGGCACTTCGCGTTTCCTGGGAGACACCCTCATAGCGCGTGGAGTGGGAGGGACAGAGGGAACCCTGCATCGCGCCGTAAGTGAAGGCAAAGGACAATCGAGAGAAGGCATATGCAGGAGACGTGGGAGGAGTCACATCAACATCTGTGGCTACCTTCGCAGAAGGCCTACGGGCTCGTACAGTCGTGCGGGCGCCGCGGCTGTCAGCAACAAACAAGGGGGTGGACAAGGTCAGCATATGGGTTGGCGTAACCCAGGTAGGTCAGGGCAAGGAAACAAGCACGCACTTAGATGCTTTGGGAGGCATTGCGTATAAGCAAACGGAGGGGGGGGGCGAGGAGGTTCTGAAACTGTTGGTAAACGAAGGGCTGACAGGAGCGACTCGTTTGAGAGATTCGCTGCGGTCGACCTCTGTACTTATAACTGCGCCGTTGGCTTGACATTGGACGGTAGACCTCGGAGATCGGGAGAGACGACAGAGAGCAGGCACGGGTGGAATCACGCAGACAGCAACACGCGAAGGAACTCTGACAGAAAAGGGCGGACACGAGAGCGTTGCAAGAGACGTCGACAGCAAGGTGCACCCAATCTAAGGAAAAGGAAGGGAGTGCAATTCAAAAAAAAACGAATTGAGTTAAAAAACGTACAAAACCAGGCAACGAGACGCTGCAGATCGACTGATCTGACAGAACATAGAGGTACGGCGGGACAACACCAAGACGGTTGACTACATGCCGCCTCGACGAATTGAAGCCATTGAGTTAGCCGTAGCCACGAAGGAGGCAAGAACTCTCGGCGCCTCGCGGAAACGCCACTCACGTGAACATCTGTGCCACACACTCAACCAACCAGTCGAGCACCTGCCTCCACTCAAAGGCACATACCTGAAGCCAGAAAGCTATAAAGGCAGCTACGTTTGCTTGAAAATGTAGGACAGCATGGACTCGTTCTACGACAAGGCAAAGGCAGGTAAGTCACACAGGCTTGGAGACTCCCTCGGGCTCCACACTCTAGAGCTTACCTGAGCTAATCTTCACGCAGTTCAAACCCTCGAGCAACTCATCGCGGAAAGGACCAAAGCCGCCTCAAGCCCGCAAATGTATCGAATGGATTCGGTACGTCCCATCACAACCATAGTTGACCGTTGCTGAGGCAAGAGTATGCTGCACAGGAAGCCACTGAAAAGTTCAACCTCAGCATCCGCAGAGAAGAGTCGGACATGGCGTCGAGGTTAACACAGTGCAACGAAGACACTGGAGAGGCAGAAGAGGCAACGGTCGCCATTCAGGGCATCATATGTGGCGTGAAGCTCCCGCCTTTTGAAACACGGTCAAGGTAGGCTTCATCTTGATTTACAGATCGTGCTGAAACTCAAAACGACTCAGCCGCCTAGAGGATACGAAACACTTGGCGCACTCCCGACAGAGTGTAACGCTCACGGGATTAGGCTCGCAGAGCTTCGAGCACATCGTCGAGAATTGTCGCCGAGCGTACTCTATGTTCAGCCAATACACACCAAACGCGAGACTGGTCCCATCCCCCGAGTTTTTGGGCAGGCAAAGAGTCGGCGGCAGCGACGATGCTGACGAATACTCCACGATCACTGCCAGCAACCGCTTTTTCACCCCTTCGAAGCAAGCCGCTGGCCTGACGGTCGTCGACATTAACACCGAACTTGACCCCCGAGGGATTCTTGAAAAGGTGGACAAGAGTAAATGGCTGCATACCGAAGATAACACCGTGGACTACTACGTATTATCCACCAGCGACGACGGAAATAGGCACCTCCCCACCACTCCAATCGTCTTTCAAATCAGCGATCTAGTCGAGCTGCAAGCCTCCTTGATCTGCATCCCGAACAAGGGAAATTTCACTGTGAAGCTCCTTCTCAGAAGCATGATTCTATTGAACGGCGAGCTAACTACGGTACGTCACCCATGCTCCACATACATTTTCTGTCCCACAACGTAACTCCACAGCAAGCCACCACTGCGAGGACATTGATCGGCCCGGCTGCCGCACCGGCGCCGAAGCGTCTAAAGCGTCGCAATCCATACGCCATCGACATCAACACCAACACCTGCAGAAGCCATGGCAGCTCCCCGTATCCTAGAATCGATGCGAACGTCAACGACAAGGATACCAGCGTTGCATTAGATGCACAGGCAGACATCGCCGAAAATGCTGACATGGACGATGGGGGGAGGGACAATTGCATGGACAGTTGAACAATATATTTTGTAAACCAGAACCCAGACGTAGACATTGATGCAGACTTCGCTAGTACACGAAAGAAAGCCAACTTGATTGAACTACATACGCCTCGAGAACCTCCACAGAACCAGTGTCACGGCGGAGACGGAGGCTTAGGTTTGCAAATACCGGCGGATGGGCTCTGGGCAGGAGTTGAGCAGCAGGCTATGTAAGGAGGAAGCCACACACCAAGGGCAACACCCAAGACAGCAAAGCGAATGGTAGTCGACGCGGCAGCCTTGTCAATGTGCATCTTAAAAGGCGAGGGGTGAATATCAGCAGCAACCAGAGACAGAGGACAGGAGGTCACCAGAATGAGGCAGCGTGTCTGCGCGACGACGACACGAGCTTGCGCCGAGTTGAGGGAGTTGGAAACCCAGCCAAGATGATTCTCTGCACGACGTCGCAAGGTTTCGTCGTTCAATGTACTGCAAAAAAAAGGTGAGGGGGAGTAAGGCTGAGGGCGCAACAACGCACGAGAGGTTTCCCGCAGCAAACGCCTCGATCAAGATGTTAGTTGTCGTGAGCTGAACATTGCGAAGCTGCTGGTGATCGAGAAGGTGTGGCTGGCCATTGTACATTTGAGAAAGAGCAACTTGCAAGGATCTGGAGCAGAAGAGTCAACGAGGGTGGGGAAGGACAGCACAGAAGGCAGACGACACTTTATATGCGTCTCGAAAGGTGCCGCGTGCAACGTGAGGATGGACAAAGGCGGCAGCGAGGGCGACATGTATACTCGAATGCGCGGAAGGAAGCTGCGAAAGGCCACAGGTCAGATTTGCTGTGAACGATTGCCTACGTGCGGGAGCGCGTCGCAACGCCACTGCCGTATATTCTCACACGTTGCGGTGCTCCCACGTACATACCCAGAAAAGAATACATGACGTGCCATGGACAGTCCATATAGACCTGTTGAGCAAAGCTTAAATCAGATCGACGATCCGACGAACCGGCAACCGGCTACCTGAAGTAGCCACCCTCTTAAGGAAGCGCCCGTGCGGTTCTGCAAATTAAAACGGATCCTTACATTTCATTCCATTACATTCCAGGACCCGTAATCCCGATTTCCCGATGCACCGGCTACCGGTTACTCTAGTAGCCACCCTCTTTCCGTAGCGCCCAAGCATCCCCCCCCCAAATAAAGAACGGATCCTTTCATTTCATTACAGGACCCGTAACAGAGAGGAGCGACCACAGCTATCGCTAAAAGCTTCCGCCGTCTCACGGCGGACAATAGACCCTTACCGCTCCCATCAAACCATCGGAGAAGTATTCGACTGCCGTCGATCAATAGCGTGATCACCTTACGCTCTCCGTAGCCTAGTTACACCAGAGACAGCACAATATAGGTATAATTCCTCTGAAAATGGGTGGACTACGGTTCACTGACCCTCTTCGTAACGTGTTTTAGCGTAAGGCTGTGCCCTAGGCAAACTCAAAGGCTGCGCTGTTCAAGTCGAGGCCGAAGTCGCACGATGGATTGATCCGTTGCGTCTTGTTCCTCAGTCATGAAGACACCGCCACGTCGCTCTATGATATGGTTTTGCGGAGCTTTCCACTAGAATCTGGCATCGACTTTGACTTGTCCATTGTGTCAGGTGCGCGGGTCAAAAAAGTTACAAAGAGAAAGCACTGATGAGCAGCGTTAGCGAGCGACGCTCCAGGTTTTCCATCGACACAGAAACGGGCACTGGGAAGGGATTGGAGCCGATGGGGAATATCGCGCCGTTCTGCAGGTTGTAGAAGAGCCAGTTGCGGGAGCCGCTCGCTGAGAAGATGCCCCAGCCGATGTGGGGATTGTGAGGGCGTCGATCATACAGATGGGGTTATCGGCGATCCCGATGCGGGGGAGGCCTGAATGCTGCGAGGGGGTTGAATTGGGAGACGTTCGGCGATGCGCACGCTTGGGCTGCGCGGCGAGATACCTGCGGAAATGAAACATTTGAACAAGGGCGTGTATATCCAGTGGATTATGATAGGCTTACATTGGGAGACGCGACGTTGGAGTTGACGAGGAAGGCGAGAACAGCGAGAGCAGTGAATTTGAGGGCGAACGTTGAGAGGCCGTAAAGTGCTGCCTTGCATCTATCCAACGAGGGGTTAAATACCAGGCGGCCCCAGTTCGGCGCGGCCAGAACCAGGCTCGAATGCCTTTCAGCGATCATTCGTGCCAAAAAGTGGACTGCCTGGGAAGACAAGGAACGGTCAAGGAACGAAAATCAATGAAGACTGGCGAAGTTCCGAAGACGGCTGCTGGTGTCTGGTGCATCTCCGAAGGTTTACTCCGAGGGAAGAGGCGGTTGTGGTGGAAGAAGTTTACGTCCTTTATGTAGTGGGGTTGCGTATCCAGCGTAGGAGGAGCGAAACCTGTGATTCAAGGCTTCTGCAAGGAGACGACACCACGATTTCGCGATTGCGACCATTGGTCTGTAGTGTGCAGTAATCGGTCTATGGCTCACATAAAGCAATTATTGCGCCCATGGACAAAGTTCGATTGTCGAAGCCGTCGATGATAAAGAGCTAGCTTCTCGGAACCTGTCGCGATGCTGCTATATTTAGGGTTGAAAACGATATCGAGTATTGGGAACACACCAGATGGAATGTACGGATGAACCTTGAGCACGACTCTTGGTGATGCAGAAGCGTACGAGTTCCCCGCACGAGCGCGTGAAAGTGGGAAGCGTATGACGGAATGATTATTTGGCACGCGTCGTGTCTTACCGCACTCCTTGCGGTTGTAGGCATTGAATGCGGCCCAATCATATGGAGGATGATCACAAACAAGAGCGCGTCGGCAACGCTAGGGAACGATTCAGCGAGGAGGCAAACTAGGTGACCCAAATTAGCTAGCGTTGGAAGAGTAACATGAACGGAAGATCTGCATACCTAGCGAAGGGGAAAGGATATACACTGCACGGTTGCTGGGAGTGTGATCTGACAGTGAGAGGTTGCGAGGAGGGTATGTCGGGGGGCCTGTTTTTCTAGAGTCAGAAGAGGGCGTGCATGTCGCGCAGACCAACGACTAGTACTCCAGAGACACTGATCGGTGCAGAAGACATCAATGAATCACGTCGTACGAAATTCTCAAACACTTCGAATTGAGGTCGGATAAGGAGAGGGAATGACTACGTCCTTTACGTGATACGCGGTTTGAAGAACCCTTGGCTGTTGGGAATGTTCGACAATCAGCTTTTGGTGACGACGAGGTGACGACGAGATGGAGGCCTTGATATCGATGAATGGTGCACAACGGATGAGTGAGGAAGGAACACACCGAGAGTCTCTCCCCCATCATGGTCGACAATATTCATCCTCTTATGCCTAGCGTGCCCCGAGTCCACCGTTCGTGTGCGCTGCGTCATAGACGTGCAGTGGACGTCGATTCGAGAGCGACATGACGTCAGCAAGACGAGACAAGGGTTTCGTCGACAGCGTTGAGAAAGGAGGAATTTGGGAGGAACGGGAATTAGGACGCGTCACGAGGTGTCACACAATTCATGGGAACAACATGTGAAAATTCCGATTCTACCACCTCTTCAGAATGATCCCTGGTGCCCGTAATCAAGTTTTCTAATGCGACTGGCGTGCGCCCCAAGCTTGAGGGCACTCTTTGTAACCCAATCTCTCCCAGCACCCTCTTTTCGCCTTATGTCGTCTGCTAGTTCTACCGCAACCACGTCCGCAGCGAATAGGGGCCCAACGAACCAGCATTTCTCTGTCGACATGGACGGTAAGGAAGTCGCCGACCTATCGTTTAAATCGGAGGGGTTGGGCTTGCCCGCGGAGAAGGGCTACGGCTGGGCCCAACTTGAGTTCGGGGAACACATCGGAGACGACCAGCGTTATACCATCGCGCGCAAGCTCGGCTGGGGCATGTACTCCAGCACCTGGCTCGCGTTGGACACAATGTGAGCTACACATCCATCCGCCTCTGCCATTTCCTCAATGTCTGTCTTGACGCCCGGTTTACGATGCGTGCGCCGACGAGTAGGCGTAACCAGTATGTGGCGATCAAGGTGCTGACCGGGCACGCAGCGGAGATGTACGAGCGCGCCGTGACCTGGGAGCCTGACGCGCTCAGACTTCTCTCGTACGCCCCGCAGTCTGAGCACTGCGTGCGCCTACTAGCGGAGGAGTTCACAATGCCCGGACGCGGCTCAGCGGGAACGCACCGCTGCTTCATCCTGCCGCTCTACGGTGGCGACGTCAAAGCGCTCCTCCACTCCCGAGGCACCACCCCGCTCCCCATACCGCTCGCGAAGCGCATCGTGCTCCACCTCCTGCGCGGACTGGCGTTCGCGCATGGACGCCACATCGTGCACACGGATTTGAAGGCGGATAATATTTTGTTTACGACAGGAGCCACAAGGGCGGACGTCGACCGGTGGATCAAGGAAGACCCCCCACGCAGGAACCCCCCAGAAATGTCGAGCGACGGCATCGTTGCGTCGGCCGTATCCCAGCCGATGAAGCTCCCCTCCGAAGGAGAGGCCCTCAAGGCCACGTACGTCCTTTCTGATTTCGGCTCCGGTGCGCTCTTTTCTCCTCTGTGTCTCTTCGCACTTCATCCACCAATCAAGCACAACCGTCGAACCTCCATGCCAACCGCACGATCACGACGCCCCAGCACCGCGCACCCGAAGTCGTCCTCGGTGGTGAATGGGACAAGCCAGCGGACATATGGGCATTCGGCTGTCTCGTAAGCACCGTACTCCTCCCCAGAAATTAATCACTACCTCCTGATTATGACGGGGTCGCCGTTGGGTAGGCATACGAGCTGGTCACCTCCCGCGCACTCTTCTCGTATCGCCCCAACGACGTATACGGCTTCTCTGCGACGGGGAACCTCCTCTACCAGATGGCTCTCAAAACCGGGGAGTCCTTCCGAGCGGCGCAGCTCAAGACGTGGCCAAACGCAATCGACTATTTCCACCCCGAGAACTGTGAGCGTGATCGTCTTTACGGCGCTGTCCTTTCCCGCTATCCAGCATATCTGACGTGGGGGTTGATGTTTCTTTTTCTCAGGCCGGCTGCGCGGCGACCCCCGCATTTTCGACTATGGGATCGAGTATAACATCGGGAAGCTCGGGATTATGTCTTGGGATGACGGCCTCCCCGTATCGGAGTTCATCCGGCGGTGCTTGCGGCTGAATCCCGAGGAGCGGGCGACCGCGAAGGACCTGTTCGAGGATGAGTGGCTTACAGGAGTCGAGTGAGCTCGATGGACACGGACATGACGCCCGAGCGAGGAGGTACGTAGAGCTTCAATGCGTACTTTGCATATCAATAGATAAAACCCTCACTCCTCCGCTACCCTCGAATGGCGCCCTTCGTGATCGACCACATGGAGTCGTACCCTGCGACGGGAAAGACCAAGGTGTGGCACCTGGATATCTAAAGGTGCTCGTTGTATCATCGACGTGAGCGCTGTCTGCCCCTCGTAGAAGCGCGGAAGGAGAACCAGGCGCAACCAAACATGTTGAATAGCGACATGATGAACACAGCACATTTACCCAAGGGCTTGTTGGGGTACACATATATCCATGGAAATCATTGGTCGTCATAGTATAATAATACAATGCGGCCGGCGCGTGTCCAGTCCCTCCGCCGGCAGACGAATCCACTGGATATCCGTAAATCTCTGTAATTCCCCAGCCTCGGTCTCGCTGATATTGCAAGTCTCTGCGAATGCATACTCGACGGCGACTTTCGGGCGTTTCCGTTCCTTGAGAAAATACGCGAACCACGAACGTATCGTGCGACGTCACCTGAAGTACCGGGTTCAGTTCACATTGGCATTGGAATACGCACAGCCTTCGTACGTTGGGCAAGATGCGGGGCCGCTTGAGATGCGGTGCTTTCAAGAGAGCCTGAAACGCTTGCGTATGGACGGTGTGGAGGCGCAGGTCCCGAGCCGCTTCGAAGTGACAGCCAAACAGGGATTGCTAACTGCCACTGTTAACGCGTGCCAGCCCCCGACGTTCAAATAGCTCAGCTTCTTGAGCGGAAGGGGGGAACATACTTGCACGCACGAACTGAGATAGCGACCGTTGCGATGGCTTGGTTTTATAGTTTTAGCTCGAGGCGGAAGTTCGCAGGTCTTGCGTTCCTGCGTCCCCGAGTCCAGAGTCCAGATATACAGTACATCTGGAAGGAGCGTCCGAGCTCACGAGAATTCATGATCGTTTTGTCGGTTGCGGGTGTGCCGGGCTTTGCGAGCCGACGGATGACGTCGACGAGATGCAAGAGGTCGTTGTCGCCTCTGGGCCGTTTCGAATCGCGGAAGTAGACGGGGGTATTGGAGGGTGTTCGATGCTGGCCAGTATGACTGCGCCGTCCAGCTCATCGGACATGATGGTCAGCCCCGCTAGCTTGGCTAGCAGAACTCGACTCCCCGTGTATTGGCACTTGTAAACATAGGCGTCAAGCGCTTCTAAGTGTGGTGTGTTGTGAAGCGAAGGGAGCAAGAGCGTCGACCCGACATTGAGTTTCACATATGACCAGCGAGGGAGGAAGGGGAGGGGACTGCTGATCACAATATTATCAAGGCCGAGGCGGCGGAGGGAGGGCATATCGTATTGTAGAGTATCAGTCTGCAATGGGGACAGATGACGGTGGTCAATCGCAGGGACTCTAACATTGGGGTCCCCATCGCGAAATATAAGCGTATGAGGCCCACAAGTTCAACCGTGGTAAGGGCCCGTATATCGAGTTCCCTGATGCGCACAGATTCTGCCCCAACTGCCTTCACCACAGGTTCGTCAGCGTGTTCGGCACGCTGGTCAAGTCGTCGGGAAGAAAGGCGAACCCCCGGAGGCGAATCTGAAGAGGCGTACCTTTCGAAAGTTTGAGTAAGTGAGTAATTCCAGAGCGCGATCACGAGCGTTCGGGCCAATGATGCTCCACATTGTCTGACGTCGCGAGTAGAAGGTTGCGCCATTGGCGACACACGCCAGCAACAGCATTCATCGTCTGGTAGCACTTCACGTCTTGAGGATATCCTGTCTTAGCAAAATGATAAATCTTGATAATGATTTCAGGAGGGAGGCGCGAGATATCGCTGCACACGTTGCGCCGGGACTTCAATGCACGAATAGCCGCTTCACGTTCGGCAATGAGCACGATAATCTCCTCGTCGATAGCGTGCCGAGCCTCATTTCCTGGTGTATTCTCGATCCTAGAGTTTGAGAGCCGGTCAATATGCCTGTGTCATTGCAAAAAAGTGTACTCCACATGAAGTTGGCGGTGTGCATACGTGGCGAAAAATGAGACTGGTTGCAGTCTGTCTCACGAACATTCACGTAAGAAGTGGGTACGAAATATCCGGCTAATCCCAAGCCTGGCTGCACGATGAGCTTTCGATCTGGGTACATACGGTGGCAGTCAGATACATATATATTCCCCGTGTACACAGAGTCGAACGGAGCCGAAGGCAGCGTCCTAATGTGATTGTGTATTTGTCTTCACTTCGATCATGATCGAGAGATTGCCGACCTCTAAGTTTGTACGCCGTAGAAACCTGCTCACGATAACGGCAGGTACTCTTCCTGGCTCCTCGCCTCCCTCAATGCCCGCTATTCTATGAGAAATCAAACGTCTCCAACGATGGATCCCCCGCAACCAAGATCTCGGCGAGATCTGCTTCCACGGCCAATACGCACCAACGAGATGAATTGACTGTCACCATATCGACAACCATCGAGGCATATCATGCCGCTGAACAGGAGGGTGCCTCATCTGCATGACATGCATGCCCTGCGATTGGAAATTTGACTGACGGCTTATTAGGTTGAATCGTCTGGCCAACCCCCGTACCACCACCCAATGATATGCCTCACCAACCACTCGTATAGATTCCACGTCAGCCGTATGAAAGATGAGACTTCAAAGCAGTGGAGGGAGTTGATGATGGACGCGCCCATACTTGGGAGGCCGCTCGCTACTTGCTGTTCGAGGTCTCAATATCATGTATTCATTTCGTATGAAATCGTCGCTTTCATTCAGGTATAAAACACGAACGATACAAGGAGTGGAGGACGAAGTAATACCGTTAGGCAGAGCCGTCTCCCGCAACGGTCGGTTGCATAGCTCGCCACGTCTGCAACTCGTACCGAGAGCGGGTTAATGGTAGTCCAACAACCGATCATCGTCGCAGAGTCTGCAGGAAGAGACAGACACGGGGAAGGTTATCAGTTTCAGGTCCGAGGGATGGTGCAAGGCTAACCCAGCGGCACGTGGTAGACACAGAGCACCAACGAAAATAAGGACGGCCCCGTGGTGTAGTGAATAGACACCGATGGGCGGATGCGACCAAACCCCACGAAGCGCTATACTGCTGGTGTGATTGGCGAATCGGAAGGCGGCATCTCAGAGTATTCGTATGGGGGTGCACTTCGTGCCCACCGGGGTGCGGATATACCCGAGACCTGCGAACGAGGGAATATAATGGGGTGGCCGATTGACGCGGAAATAAAGAATTACACTCACTATAGCAATGTGGAGATGTGGCTATCCCATCGAATCAAGCAATGAGCGTCAAAAATCATCCATCAACAGACCACGTCCTACGAGCAGATCGCAACTTCAAGGAGTCTGATTACCACATAGTAAACGAAACGAACCGCATGGACCTATGAGCCCACAGCTTTATTGCTCAGCGCATCGCATGCGGGGCGGGCAGACAGTAGGGGGTTGGTGTCTTCCCTGGCGATGTCTCGGCTTCGCACTCTACGAAACCTCCACGGGGATAGAGACGTGTCAGTGAGGATGGGGCGCGTAAGACGGGGCGTGTCTGAGGCATACAAGGGTAAGTAAGATAGTGACATTACGATCAGATGGGAGGGCACACCTGCGTCTGGCGGAATTTCTCGGGTTTATCGTATACGGAGGCGCTATTCCACGAAACGGAAACGCAAGGATAAGGAATGGTAAGCCTAATGAGAAGCTCGGTTAGGACGGAAGAGAAAGGGCACGGAAATGAAGATGTCGATGAGGGGTGCTGTACTCACAGTAGGCGTTGATCGATGTTGATTGGTGTCCGAGTCGATCGATGATCCCGAAACGTGAACGTTTGAACCTCGACGCGATGTCGCCCGGTCGGTCAAAAGTGCAGTGAAACCCACGAACACCACACTTTCGTCTCAGCGTTTGTAACTGCACAACCGCAGGCCGATGCCACAGGTAGCGGAGTTACAATGTACCAATAAATACATCAAAGCGGAGTTATACATTGTATTGATAGGAACGGTCCGCGCGGAGCCCAGCGGAAATTGCCCAACATGGTAAGTGTACAATGTATACAATAAGAACCATCCGCGCGGAGCAGCTCGCACATCGGAAGGGCCGAGGGATTGACCGGCAATACAGTAGAATGCAGTAGAATGGCCAGAGAAGTAGCTACATTGTTTCCAATCTTTCCTATACAGGTACACTGAGGCAGCGGGGCTAAAGTGTCAGTGAATCGGTCCAGCATCGGACAGCCGATGTAAGCCGATTGTTTGCTATTGAGGCTGATGGTTTAAGCCAGCATGTAGCCGAGACCTACTGGGATGCTGTATATGATGCATCAGTAAAGAAGTCGGCCTAAATAAGCAAAAAATCGGTACATCCGACGTCCGGTGCAGGCCGATGTTTTGGGATACAGGCCGATGTTTTCAGGTAGTAGGTAGTGTGCATGTACTGTATTGTTATACATCATGATACCCAGACCAAAGCACCGGCCCATGCAGGCAAAGCGCGGCCAAATCGGCTGAACGACGCAAGCCGAGAATTTGCGAAACAAGCCCGAAATTCTTAGCGGGTGAGTAGCTCGCATGTTCGTGGATGAAGTGCATGATACCCAGACCAAAGCACCGGCCCATGTAGGCAAAGCGCTGCCAGAGCGGCTGAATGACGCAGGCCGAGGTTTTACGAAACAGTCCGAAATTCTTAGCGGGTGAGTAGCTCGCATGTTCGTGGATGAAGTGCATGATACCCAGACCAAAGCACCGGCCCATGCAGGCAAAGCGTCGCCACATCGGCTGAACGACGCAAGCCGAGAATTTGCGAAACAGGCCGAGATTCTTAGCGGCTGAGTAGCTCGCATGTTCGTGGATGAAGATGATACAAAGTACCGGCCCATGCAGGCAAAGCGTCGCCACATCGGCTGAATGACGCAGGCCGAGGTTTTGCGAAACAGGCCGAAATTCTTAGCGGGTGAGTAGCTCGCATGTTCGTGGAAGTGCATGATACCGAGACCAAAGCACCGGCCCATGTAGGCAAAGTGTCGCCAAGTCAGCTGTCGCACGTCTGGTGAAGACCAACATTGTATGGTTTAGGCGGACACTTTGGCCAGGTGAGTAGTGGGTATGTACCATAGTATGATATATTCAAAATCCAAACAATTTGTTGTCATTTACATGAAGAATAATGGATAAGTCACAATGTACGACGACTAGACATCATCGGCAAACTCGGCATCCGGGATATGTTCGAAATGGATATGTTGATAGCGCGCTTGGAGGGGGGGGGTGAGTTGACAATGTGAATGAAGAAACGAAGGAACGAACATACATTGAAATCCCGGAGTATGGGAGGTCTGTATGTATGCCCGAACATCATCGGGAATGTCGTCATCCCCGTCGGAGTCATCCGAGTATTCCGAGTAGGCGTCATCCCCTTCATCAATGGGTGAACCCCTGCGACCAACCTCAGGAGACGAAGGAATATGGGAGATGTTGGCTTGCATCTCCAACATGCTGAATGGGTGCGAGTCGTCGGCTTCATCGTCTGTATAACCGCCAAGGGACATTGCATCCTCATCATCCTCTTCGGCCTCTCGCGCGGCAGGGGGTGTGCGCCGGTCACTTCCGCCATCGGCCATCTCATCGTCGGAACTCAGTTCTTCTGTCGACTGACCACCCAAGCTCGCCTCATCGTCGGAGGCCGCGAGTGAGGCGTGATGGGGTATATCGGGGTGATCATCGGCGATCTCGTCATCCGAACTCGGGTCCTCGGTTGACTCACCACCCAAGCTCGCCTCATCATCGGAAGCCGCGAGCGAGGCGTGATGGGGTATACGGGGGTGATCATCGGCGATCTCGTCGTCCGAACTCGGGTCCTCGCTCGACTCACCACCCAAACTCGCCTCATCATCGGAAGCCGCGAGCGAGGCGTGAGCCGATTCACCACCGAGAGAGGCATCGGAGCCACTGGCTGAACCGGCAAACGGCCGAGCCGAGGCCTGTCGGCTGCCCAATTTCGTACCTGCGATGCCGGGCGATGTGCCTCCAAGGCTCTGGAAAGATTCATCGTCGGTTTGCGGGACTTCGGCGGCAGGTACTGCAGGAGGCATCGGGGTATCGGAGCCGGATGGGACGTACTCGGGCTCGTGATGTGCGATGGGGGAAATGTGCATAGTCGGCTCAGACCGACGTGAGTATTGGGCGCGGTCAAGTGCGGCAAAGCCGGTCAGGTCCGCCTTAGCCCGATGTGGAGCATGAGTAGATATCTGCAGCCGAGATGAAGGAATCTTACCAGTGACTTTGAAAGCTGTGGTGTTCGGAACACCGACGCAAGACGATCGTGCGGACGATTGGCCGAGGTTATGTGTGGGATATCGCCGTCGTCTTTCGGTTGGAGGGGCGTCAGTGGCTGAAGGTTGTAGGTAAGTGGAAATTGGGCATTGCGAATCTTCGATGCCTGGTCGAGCGTGTCACCTGAGCGTTCGGACCCAGATGGCAAGGTCCTGAAGTAACCGTCGTGCGTTTCCGAAGGGCTGACATCGGAATCCGGGCGAAACTCAGCGAATACCTCTTCCAACGATAAGTCGGGGCCCTCGCTCCAAAACGCGTTTGTCCGGTTGGGGATCGCCTTGAGCGACTGGCGAGCGACCTTGTTGATAAGGTCGATGAGGGCGTGATTTTTCCGCCGAAGGTCCTCCATGGCCTTCGTCGCCTTCTTTCGGTTCGTGTGCTCGGGAGCCGGCTGGTTGTCGTCCAAAATTTGCTGGATCTCAGCATCCAGCTCAGTGGCGTTTTCTTGAGTCTCGGCCTCGTCCGCGTTCTCAGCTTCCTTGTAAATCACGGCTTCATAAATATCGAATAGCGCGGCCGCCTCCTGCCCGTGAGCCGCGACGTCCATCATTCTGTTGTTCGTCACGACCTCCAGTGTGGACATCATCTGCATCATGATGTCGAGCCGCTCAATACATCGGTCACAAGGCGGCGACGTAATCGGAATGGTGGCTTGTGCCGCGTGCCGAGCGATCAGTAGGCTGAGCGGGCGGTGTACCCCATCTCCATCTTTGTACAAAGGAATATTCTTCAGGCCTTCGCTTTCGGATAGCTGTTCGCCCCATGCCTCCAGACATTGAACGATCGTCGATGCAGACAGAATGTGGGGTGAAGGTGAGTTTCGGTCGGCCTCGGCTGCTCGGCGTGATGCCGATGTTTCCCACCAAGCATGCCTATGAGCTAACGGTCGATTAGCTTGTTTCAGACGATTGATTCGCGCGAGATTCAGCGCCTTCCCGAGGTCGCGGGAATCTTGGAATGACGCGGGCGTGATCGAATCCTGCTCGAGGCCTTTGGCGAGCGCCCGAACAATTGGACCCGGCGTCACAATGTGTCCCAGGGCGAACGATGCACCGATTGTGCCGAGGACGTATTCCTAAGGGATCAAGGAATCAACGGTTTGTGAGCACTGATACCACGGCATCTTACAAGTTCTCTGCGCAACAGCGCGATGGGGACCGTGTCCCAGCTGCGCCTCATAGCGAGCAAAATGTCCAGGAACCGATGATCAGCATAATCAACAATCAATTGCGATGGAATTCTTCGCTCCCATGCTGCGGCCTGGAGTCCCAGGGGTCCAGCATTGAGTTGTTCGTATGAAAAAAGAGGGATCGCGTTCATCGGCATGGTGGTAGGGTGGTAGTGAAGATCAATCTGCTCAACTTAGGTTTGGGTAGCAATACAAGATTGTTGATTTACAGATACACGAAGGGCATGTGATGTTAATTAAATCATGTGACGAGGTGAAGCTGTGCTCGATTGTATTTGATGAATTCCCCTTCAGCCACCTGAGCCTGCCGCAAGTACTGGGCGGCCTTGCGTCGGGCATAAGCTTTTGCCCCCGGACTACTGTCGGAGCTCCGATCCACCCATACGTCATGGTGGTGCTTGAAATATCTAACAGTCCACTCCATTTCGTACTTTACCAATAGAAGTTCTTCCCGCCAGCGGGAGGCGAGTGCGCGCGATTTGAGATAAAGCACGCGATTACCTAGTTCAATGATGCGGTCATTTAATACATTGTCCATTGTCGTTAACAGTACTCACTTTCTTGAAGGGCGGCCGGAGCCGAGTCATCATCTCGGCCAACGTGCCAAATCCAGGACAGCTTCAAGGTTGTAGAGCCAGGTTGGTTTGGGTTAACAACATATGTATTACTCTTGATGTCAGCTTTGAACAGCTCCTTGAACTTGCGGAGGATGCTATCATCGGCATCCAGTGTCATCATCGCGTGCCGACATCGGGCATAAGCGTACACAAGATCGCTTCGCTTCTTGTTCAGTGTGTTAATTCGATCGCGTGATCTCGTTTTTATGAGTTGCCGGCCAGCACCGCGCAATGTATGACTGTATAACATTGACTTCTCGGCAATGATCTCGCGAAGCGACTTGAGCAACGCATCAGCCTGACGCTCTCGCAGTCCCAACTCATGTGATCTGAGTTGCGCCGCACACTGGGGCACTGTTGATGGCAAAGGAATGATGATGTTTTCAGCACGCAGGTGTGCGCCGGCATGACTTGGTGATGCCATCGTTGGATGCTCGGCCAGCGGAGGAGAAGCGACGGCCGCAGTGAGAACCGTAGGAACGTCAACCTCATTAGAGGCTTCCTCATCGTCAACATCGATGTCATCGTCTGGTGGCTCAAGATCATTCAGGCTTGAAAATAAGGCGTCGCCAGGAAGCGGCTCGGCCCCCGACATTGCGGCCGGTAGGTCAACGTTGCGAATGTCGGACCCTTCAATGCCCAACACACGACTCTGCAAGGCGATGTCGCTTATGCCCTTGGATATTTTCTCCCGCAAGTTTGCGATTTGCCTCGCCTCATCTGCTCGGCCGTTCTTCAACGCGCGCTTAGCCCGGCATAGGACGTGCCATCTTGACAATTCGAATATGAGAGGGCAATATTAACATAACAATCAAAACCGTACTTACTGCAACTCTTGGACCTCTATCGCTTCTCGTATCCACTGGTATTCGCCATTCAACGGCTGATCCTCGGCAGGAACCGCCAGATGGTCTTGATAAGTTGCAGACATCCCATATATGTCCATCACTGATAAATCAATGTGACGAGTGTTCTCTGCCTCAACAACGGCCTCAGTCCATTCCGCGATGTTTTTCGCACCGACACGCTCTGAGATTTCATCCCTTGTATCTTCTGCATCGGCTGCCCGCTTGTCGGCGAGAACATATCGTTTACAAAGCATTCTGACTGCATCTGGAGTCAATCCGTTTGTTCATCGGACACAGCAAATGGATCACACCGATGTTCAATGCTTTCTTGTGGTTGGAATCACAGATATGGTCGTCCAACATTTCCGCTCGGTGAGCGAGTGTGGCCGTCCTCATCGCCGGTGTCACTGCATTGAGATTTGCCCATAGCGATTCCAAAATCTCGCCTATGACGACCCCGGATTGTGGGATGAACATAGACGAGAAGCGAAACAGGCAATTTTCTTTGTGCCCATGGACGTGGAATTGGCCTATTGCAAAGTCCGTGTCAAGGCCGACGGGGAGCCGGTGGCCGATCCGCCTCTGGAAATGGACACTGTATTGACAGGCAATGTCATAGAAGAATAGGAGCCCCTGCTCTGGATCCATGTTTGAGTACTTTAGTGACTGAAGTAATACCCAGTCGACATTTTTCTGCTGTTCGCCTCTGTAGAGGTCGGCGACACCGCCCGGGGCGAAGCATCCGTGCCGGGGGCAGGCGATCGCCACAATGCCATTGATATCACATGTTTTGGAGTACAGAAGAGTGTTCTCTATCGCTCGAAAGCTGTTCTCGCAAGGTGCTTTCTGTCTCTCGGTTAGTTGCGGTTGCCGCGGTCAAGCCGCTACACACCGTCTTGACATTCTCTGCTGCCCGCAAAAACTCGGCATACTCTTCACGATGTGGCAACATGCTTGACCCAGGCGATAGCCATACATCCTTGTCTCCGGTGGATTGTCGGATATGGTCGGCCTTGAAATTTCCGTCGGCCATGAGCGTTCGGCGGTACACCCCTACGCAACAATCTGAGCAATCAGGATTCTGAAACTAACCACATTACGCACTTGTTTTCATCTTCTTTCCAGTTGTCAGGTAGGTTCACACCTGGTTGCGGACAACATGGACAAAACGGCGCAAGCTCGGCTGTGCGAACTTCGCCGATAGCGTTGCCATCGCTCTCTCGCGTCTTGTTCCGACCACCCCATTTCAGTTTCTTCAGCCATCGCCAGCATCGAGACAAGCGCCGGAGTTCCGCATATCGCTCCACGACTATCTGAGGTGCCAAGGGCTCAGTCTTTCGCCTCAGTAGCTGATAGTATTGGTATGCCGATGTCTTACACTCCAGATTGGCCAAGCGGAAGTCCTCCAGAACGTCAAAGGTGAACATAGTCTTGAATATGGTGAAGCTTGCCGGCATCAGTCGCATCCGTACGGCACCAGCGATCCTCTCTTGTGGGCCCCCACACCCACATTGTATGTATGGCAACGAGTGAAGACCATTCGTGTGCACGAATAAAACATATGGATTTTGGTCAGGATCCATACTGGGAGCGATCGGGTGGTCAATCGGCGCCTCGGGAAGACCGGCCTTCCCCTCGTCCTCCTCGTCGGCGCCATCCAGGTCCTCTTCTCCACCGTGTGCATGCCTCGCTTCCTCTTTCTCAAGCTCTTCAATGATTTCATCAATGTCAAAGCGCTCCTCCACCCCACCATCGCGCTGCTCGACGGTAATGTCGGCGTCCGCTCGCCGGTCTCGGTATGTATCTTCCACTTCTTCCACTTCATCCTCTCCTTCATCCTGACTGTCGCATGTGACTTGCAACCTTATTTGTTCGTCCGCTTTGTGCTTCAGCCATTCGCATCGCCGATCGGTGTTACCGTGATCGACGATCACGCACACGCCGACCTCCCAGAGGCTACCTGGACGAAAGTATTGGCCCGTCCATTTCTGGATCCGATGAAAGGGCATTTCTAGGTGTGCATTCCGCATACATTCGCGACAAAACATTGTTCTCTGGTGACATTCCTTGCATCGCCAACTTGCTCTTCTGCGCTCGCATGCACAGCGCGTGCTAATCAAGGCCTCATGCTCCATCAAAGCATTCATCACAATGCCGGCACGCGCGACAAATTCCTCCAAATAGTCTCGTTGGCTCTATTGCAATTCTCTTTGTCTAGCTTTGGCAATAGTGCATGAATTAATATGCTCACCTTCGTCTTCGACGCAGCTGATACTGCGATTTGTTCATCCTCCGTGTATTCCTGGTCAAGTACCATTGGTGTGGTCCTGTCGGGGACAACAGTCGGTGCATTTGTGGCAAACCGAATTCCACTATCCTGGTGTGGGACATGATCATAAGCGATGTATTCATGCTCAGTGCCATCAACAGAATCAGTCTCGAATTGAGTTGTTGCCCAAGTGGACTGAGAAAGCCTCGGATGGTCGAGATCCAACACTCGTTGTCGCTTTCTGGGAGGCATACTGTTGTTGGGGAGCAAGCAACCTTCTTGTAACATTCACACGTGTAATAAGTGACAGCTGCGATGCATGGTGGCACACCTCGCGATCAGGGCATGGTCCCATATGGTGTGCCTCACAGTGAACGCATGCATAAAGATGGGAAGTGCGGGTATTCATCACCCCGACTTTCACCCACTTTCACAATGGCGACAGTCACACAACTAGCGAAATACAATCAAGGGGAGAGAGCAGTTCTGAAATTGTGGAAGCCAGGCTACCTCGCTGCAAAGACAACCTCAGAGCGCAAGACAGCCTTTGCGATCGCGGCTGCAAAACTGTTTAGTTACTGGATTACACAAATGAAGACAGATGACGAGAAGAAGAAGGGTTTCAGTCCAGAAGAGAAAAAACAGAGGGAGGGGGTGAATGTCATGGTTATCGTCAATCAGATGGGTATCTAAATCTCACCCCTTGCACACTAGGAACTCCTTGTATGGGTTAGAAACAACTGGCGGGCCAAAAGACATCGCAAAAAGGTCACCGAAGATGGCAGTCGGCTGCTCCGCATCGGCTACCGAACGGTACTACCAAGAATGGACGCTTACAAGCAGCGCATTGAGGAGTATGCTAATCAGTACTTGGAGACCGCCGTGCTCGGTGAATTAGAAAAGGCGAAATCGGCTTACGCGGATGGTCGTTCGCTGACCGAAAACATTGGTGAGATGGCGCAAGAGGAGGAACCAGACTGGGTGGATGTTGAGGCCAGGATACGAGCAGCGGCCACAAAGCGAAATTCGCTCGGATACCGAAGCATGGCTATGCGGCAGATTTACTTTGCCATGGAACCATTGGAACGCGATGCGGTGAAGGAAGAGATAGCAAAGCTCCAGGCGGAAAGGAATTCTGAGCCAGTGCGACGACAGTAAGCGACCGACGGCATTGACCGCGGAATGACCGGCATTGACTTTGAATAGATATGCGATGCTCGGAGCACTCAAGGCATTGGATGCAAATTGCCGCGACATGTTCAAGAGGTTTGGAATGCTCACATACAGTATCGCCGTGTTCTTGGACCCCGAAGGAAACCCGAAGTTCACTAGGTACTGTGGTTCAGATCCCGTCGCTTCAACGCCGATCTAACATTCGGCTAGTGCGGATGCAGGTCGGCTTATCTTTAAGGACAATTTAATCAAAGACAAGCAACTCGAGGCCCAAGTCTGGTCCCATTTTACACAACAAGCGGTGGCGCTGAACAAAAGGAGGTTTGGGAAGGCAGATGATCCCACCGCTGTAGACAACGATATCCCGGTCGATGCGTTGGACAGCCAAATCCAACTGTCCAAAAATGCCGACGGTACACTGATACTACCATCGCGTTTCGTCGGCAATGTGCCTGTACATTCAAAAATTGTCAAGCAAACACTGCGACTCTTTCTCAATGCCCATTACTGTGAGTAGGAACGTTTTTAGCAATTGGCAGCTGACACCGATGCTGCCGATAGTCCTCGCTTCAGGCCGACATGACATGAAGGTGCCATGGACAGTGCTAAGTCAGCATTGTGAAGAAGCGGTGGCGGCCGACTATCTGCCGACTTCCCCGATGTTCAAGTTCGGGCAACCACATAACATGGTGGCGGAACTGGCAAACGAGTGGTACGACATACTGCTTGCTAAGCAGGAGACAGAACGACCGTTCAAGTTCAGAGCGTATTACAACACGAAGGAGAAGCAGATGATGCCAGCAAGGTACAGTGCTGACCGGTTGGTACGTACTCGACCGGTCACAACCCCGGCACCTATCCGATGGAAGGTCAAGGCGACGAACATCATTACGAGTAATCAGTCAACGACGGTTGTAAACAGTAGTAGTCCAGCACAACCATCGACGGGTGATCGGTCTGTCCGCGCGGGAAGCGAGGCGAGCGACATGCTACCCGATGTGCCACCACCGGGAAGGGCGCGATTATCTCGCACGTCCAGGAATGTCATTATGAGTGACAATGGGACTCGTTCAGGATCGCCTCCACCGAGCAGCATCGCGATGCAAAGCGAATCTCCCCGCCCACACCCGCGTCTCCGCCGAGGAAGATTAAGAAAGGAGGAAAGACAAAGCCTGGCAAAAAACGATCGAAGGGAGCAAGAGCCGATGTATCGGCATCACTCGCCTCCGAGCCGATTGCTATTCGACCGAAGCCTCGCAGACTTCAACACCCAGCCACAGGAGGAGCAAATGATCCAGAGTTACAATATCCACCAGTACGTTCAAACACAGCCGGCCGCGTTACCAATCGGTCCGAGGCGCGTGCGATCCACAGTCCCCAGCATACAAATACGCTTATGACCCAGCCGAGCGCAACCGCAAGGAAGAGAGTGACAGAGGAAGAGAGGCTTGCACAGGATGCGGAGCGGTATCGGGCAGCCGAGGGCAGCAAGCGGCAGTCCAAGAAGTCGAATCGCGCACTTAATCTCTAATCTCTCTGATGTGAATTGAAAGCCAACAGAAATGTATTATCTTAAAACGATGAACATATTATATTAAAACAAAGAAAAATGATATTAAAATAATGTCTGTATTTTACTTCTTCATTCGCTTTGTCTTCGTCAATGCACTCCCAGTAGCCTTTCGCTTGGCCGCCTTGCTATCATCAGGCGCAGGAGTCCGAGACGTCGAGCGAGTTGACCGACGAAGGGTGTCTGTCGGTGTTGCCGACCGTGCTCTTGTCATCCGCGGGGGAGGTACTTGAAGCTGAGCAAGTGCGTGGCTCAGGTTTGCAAGGGCGGTGTTGGAACGCGGTGTTGGCTCTTGCACGGTGACGACAATCGGTGCAGCTGCGGCAGGCGACGAGGCGAGATCCATATTCACATCCTCGCTGGCGGCTCGTGTCTGCGACGGTGCTGGAGCCAAAGGCGCTGTCGGCAACTCATGCGGCACTGACGGAGAATGCGTCGGGGATGGTGAATGCGGTGGCGGCGTCGAAGGGGATGCGGGGGCTTGTGACGGCGATAATGGATGATGTGGTGCCGGTGGAGGGGTGCAGGGAGGCGCAACTGCAGGTGGGGGTGGGGGCATGTCGGGGAGCGGCGGAGGAAGCGATGAGGGTGCTGTGGGGGCAGGCTCTGCAGGCTCTGCGACAATGGGGGCGATGGGTGCATCGGAATGGCGTTGTGCCCATTCGCCAACCAATGCTCTCTTGTATGAGCCCCCTGGCTGATACGCCGGCTCGCTCCTTTGTTCGACCGAGCCTTCCGCGTCGGCCAGGCCGTTTCGACCGAGCATGTTGAGGACCAGCTTGAGTCCCCGATCGATGCTTTCCAACTTCGTGGAGTTGGAAACCAACCTTACGTTCATCTCTCTGCCCAACTCGCCTATCTGTCGGGCCATGTCGTCCATTCGCCGATTGGTCTCCTGCACAAACGTCTGCCACTCGGCCGGCACCGGTGCGACCTCGTCCATCTGCCTACGCATCCGCGAGATGAGGCTGTTGGGGTCGTCGAGCTCCCGCTCTCGTTCACACCGCACCTTCTTTTGGCGGCACCTTTGGCAGGAGCCGACTGGGTTCCTAGCGAGGCGCCGACAGGGGACTTCCGCCTTCAAGCACCGGCGACATCCCGGTTCGAACTCACCATCTGTCGGCCCAAGCGACGGCACGCGGGTCGTTCCACGCATGTTCCTCTCCACGATCTCGGCCTTCGGCAAGGCCATGGAACCCTTTCTGGGTTTCGCCTGCCGACGAGGATTCCGTCGTTTGCCGACGTCGCTTTCGTCGTCATCGTCGCTTGGCTCCGGGAACTCCTCGCCCTCATCGCTTGAGGGCTCAGGCCGTCGGTGTGGCTGATGCTCAGTTAGCTTCGTAGGCAGTTATCTGTGCAGCACTTACCTTGCTTGGGCCGGCTACTGGTGGCCCAGCTTCGCCCGCCTCACCGGTCTCCGAGCCGACCATCGACTTCGACTTCGCGGCAGCACGCTTCTTCGGCGCAATGACCTTACGCACCGTGATCTCCTCCAATGCCTTCCCCGCCGCCGAGGCGCCCAAGTCCGTGGCCTTCCCCTTGCCCTTCTCCATCCATCGCCTCATCGCCTCATCCAACGTCTCGATCCTCGGTCTGATGAGTGCGTCGAATTCCTCCTTTTTAACCACCTTCATCTCTTCTTCATCGACCGTCGGCGATCGTCGCGGCCCCCTCGGCTTCGATTGCACCCCACCTTGTCCCCGAACCACTTTTCGCCCCTCATGATCCTCCACGTTGCGTCGCTTCGGAGCGGTCGCCACTTTCTCCTTGGGCGCTGCTGCCTTCGGCACCCCCGATGGCCCTGTGCCATCAACCTCCATCGCGTCCTCGGCCTCGGCTACCCGCTCTCCCTTCTTTCTGCTATCCACGCCAGACTGATCAGCTCCCCCACCTTCTGACTGCTGCCGCTTCTGTAGCTCCTTGGCGGCCTCGGCGACGGCGCAGGCCGTCTTCGTGCGCGGGTTTTCAAAAAACTCCCTTATTAAGTCGTCCGTCTTCTCCTTCAACGCGCTTAGCGTCCGCGTGATCAGCCACTTGGCTTCTATCTCCTTTTTGAATTTTCTGTTCGATGCCCTTTTGGCGAACGCGTACTGTAATGATGGTGGTCGCTCTGTCAGTCATGCAGGTGCCACAGAAAATACACTTACCATTTCCTTTCTGTTGTCCATGAACCAAGTCAAACCTGTGCCGGCAGCGACCTGGGCAAGCAGCTGCTGCTGCAGCTCGGTGAATGTGGCGGTGACGGCCTGTTGGGTGGAGATATCGTATGCGATGATGGCGGACATGGTTTCAAAGTTAGATTGAAGGGACTTGGAGTCGGCTGAGCGTGCTGGTGGTGCGAAGTGAAGTTGTTGAAGAAAAGTTGCTGACGTGACAGATGAACCATTTGCGGATCACAAGATCACTTCACTCACGGTCACGTGACATCGTTGATCAGCCGAATCGTTATCGGCTCTTCATTGACCACCACTACCACCAATATGCAGAACAACGACAACACTGTCCGAGCAGAATCGACATTCGCCCTACGAGATGAAACGACAAATGAAAGAATGGAGGTTCCATCAGCCCTCCTTGACTTGATCCGATATGAATATGAGAAGGAGAAGATAAAGGCATCAATGGAACCACACATGATGAATGATGACGAGGTACGTGCTGTTAGCGGTGGATGCAAAAGATGATTTGACTCAATTCATTGAGGTGTAGCTTCCCCCGGTTCACGGGGATACATCACTCATTGGCGAACACGATATCCAGGTGCCGGCGAACCCGGTATGACATCGGTGTACCGACAGACAACTGGCACTAACAATGATTATTAGTTTCTCACAAAGGCACAAGTCACGGAACTACATGCATCAATCAAGGCAGCGCAGGAGCGGTGGGGCATATCCTACAAGGATGCTGCCCACCGGCTCTATCTTCAAAAGATGGCGCAAGTTCAGGCGGAGATGGCCGAGGTCGAGCGACTGAAGGCGATGATGGCGCGATGTCGTCGGTTAATCAATGAGACAATCCGAAGGCACTCAGGTCAGGCTGGCAATACTTGATGTAGTAGCTGATGTGCTCTATTGTATAATATATCATACTACATGCCTGCTACTCACTGGCTGACAATTTTGCACTTGCTATTGGGTAAGCTACTCACCCGCTAAGAATTTCGGCTTGTTTCGCAAATTCTCGGCCTGCGTCGTTCAGCCGACGTGGCGACGCTTTGCCTACATGGGCCGGTGCTTTGGTCTCGGTAACATGCACTTCATCCACGAACATGCGAGCGACTCACCCGCTAAGAATCTCGGCTTGTTTCGCAAATTCTCGGCTTGCGTCGTTCAGCCGACGTGGCGACGCTTTGCCTACATGGGCCTGTACTTTGGTCTGAGTATCATGCACTTCATCGACGAACATGCGGGCTACTCACCCGCTAAGAATCTCGGCTTGTTTCGCAAATTCTCGGCTTGCGTCGTTCAGCCGATTTGGCAGCGCTTTGCCTGCATGGGCCGGTACTTTGTATCATCTTCATCCACGAACATGCGAGCTACTCAGCCGCTAAGAATCTCGGCCTGTTTCGCAAATTCTCGGCTTGCGTCGTTCAGCCGATGTGGCGACGCTTTGCCTGCATGGGCCGGTGCTTTGGTCTGGGTATCATGCACTTCATCGACGAACATGCGGGCTACTCACCCACTAAGAATCTCGGCTTGTTTCGCCAATTCTCGGCTTGCGTCGTTCAGCCGATTTGGCAGCGCTTTGCCTGCATGGGCCGGTACTTTGTATCATCTTCATCCACGAACATGCGAGCTACTCAGCCGCTAAGAATCTCGGCCTGTTTCGCAAATTCTCGGCTTGCGTCGTTCAGCCGATGTGGCGACGCTTTGCCTGCATGGGCCGGTGCTTTGGTCTGGGTATCATGCACTTCATCGACGAACATGCGGGCTACTCACCCGCTAAGAATCTCGGCTTGTTTCGCAAATTCTCGGCTTGCGTCGTTCAGCCGATTTGGCAGCGCTTTGCCTGCATGGGCCGGTACTTTGTATCATCTTCATCCACGAACATGCGAGCTACTCAGCCGCTAAGAATCTCGGCCTGTTTCGCAAATTCTCGGCTTGCGTCGTTCAGCCGATGTGGCGACGCTTTGCCTGCATGGGCCGGTGCTTTGGTCTGGGTATCATGCACTTCATCGACGAACATGCGGGCTACTCACCCACTAAGAATCTCGGCTTGTTTCGCCAATTCTCGGCTTGCGTCGTTCAGCCGATTTGGCAGCGCTTTGCCTGCATGGGCCGGTACTTTGTATCATCTTCATCCACGAACATGCGAGCTACTCAGCCGCTAAGAATCTCGGCCTGTTTCGCAAATTCTCGGCTTGCGTCGTTCAGCCGATGTGGCGACGCTTTGCCTGCATGGGCCGGTGCTTTGGTCTGGGTATCATGCACTTCATCGACGAACATGCGGGCTACTCACCCGCTAAGAATCTCGGCTTGTTTCGCAAATTCTCGGCTTGCGTCGTTCAGCCGATTTGGCAGCGCTTTGCCTGCATGGGCCGGTACTTTGTATCATCTTCATCCACGAACATGCGAGCTACTCAGCCGCTAAGAATCTCGGCCTGTTTCGCAAATTCTCGGCTTGCGTCGTTCAGCCGATGTGGCGACGCTTTGCCTGCATGGGCCGGTGCTTTGGTCTGGGTATCATGCACTTCATCCACGAACATGCGAGCTACTCACCCGCTAAGAATTTCGGACTGTTTCGTAAAACCTCGGCCTGCGTCATTCAGCCGCTCTGGCAGCGCTTTGCCTACATGGGCCAGTGCTTTGGTCTGGGTATCATGCACTTCATCCACGAACATGCGAGCTACTCACCCGCTAAGAATTTCGGCTTGTTTCGCAAATTCTCGGCTTGCGTCGTTCAGCCGATTTGGCCGCGCTTTGCCTGCATGGGCCGGTGCTTTGGTCTGGGTATCATGATGTATAACAATACAGTACATGCACACTACCTACTACCTGAAAACATCGGCCTGTATCCCAAAACATCGGCCTGCACCGGACGTCGGATGTACCGATTTTTTGCTTATTTAGGCCGACTTCTTTACTGATGCATCATATACAGCATCCCAGTAGGTCTCGGCTACATGCTGGCTTAAACCATCAGCCTCAATAGCAAACAATCGGCTTACATCGGCTGTCCGATGCTGGACCGATTCACTGACACTTTAGCCCCGCTGCCTCAGTGTACCTGTATAGGAAAGATTGGAAACAATGTAGCTACTTCTCTGGCCATTCTACTGCATTCTACTGTATTGCCGGTCAATCCCTCGGCCCTTCCGATGTGCGAGCTGCTCCGCGCGGATGGTTCTTATTGTATACATTGTACACTTACCATATTGGGCAATTTCCGCTGGGCTCCGCGCGGACCGTTCCTATCAATACAATGTATAACTCCGCTTTGATGTATTTATTGGTACATTGTAACTCCGCTATGTGGATGCCAACGACGCGAGGAGGAGGAAGAGGAGGAGTGTCAGTGGTGTCATTCGGCGGGCCGCTATGGACCCGGGGGAGGGCAGCACACACGGAGATCGCAAGCAGGTGGCCAGGCTGGGAATAGCGACGTAGCGGGACCCTGCGGCGGGACGTTGTGGCGGGGGTGTCATCCCCCACGAATGAGCACACACTCCCAAGGCAAGCTCGGAGGCGACGAGATCGTAGTGTACGCATTCCGTCTCGGGGATCATCGTTCATCCCCAGTGAAAAGTCCGTCGACCGTGGCTGAGCTTGATAGAGCTGGATCGACCCGATCGCAGAGGCTCGTTCGGGCTCTCTCGATGAGACTCAGCTCGAACACCAGAAGCCCTCAACGAGCTCACTCGATCTAGGTAGAGCGAAATCCTGGAGCTCGATACGGACCGATTAATGTACATTTAATAGTTACTAATACTACTCCCGCTACCTCCGTTGCTTCCGCGTCACTGACGAAGTCCCATGAGTCCTGTCTGCCCTCTGGTATTACCCCGGAGACTAATTCAGCAGCTGGAGACGCAGTGTTAGCACCAGATCAATGAACACCGTGAATTACACACCTTACGCCTGCCCTTTCGATTCCGCCACCCTGAAAAACGATGAGAATGAGGTATCCGAAGGGCAGAACAGGGTACGTACAAGTTCTCCGATTCCCCAATGAATACCTGCGCAAGAATGAATGAGTGTGCGCATGCTGGATCCAAGGACCCAGGGGATGTAGACTGACCGCTTTCTCTGCAGGTGTGATCTCCGTATTCCAGTATGCTTTAAAGTCGAGTTCAGTTGCTGTCGGATTCCTGAGAACCCATGCTCGCTTGCAGATGGCCCTGGACGGAGGTAAAGGTGGATAGCAGCGAGCACCAACATAGAACTTACTTTGGGTTATTGCCAGGTCCCGCCGTAGCTCTCCTAGGCTTCCGTGTATTCTTCGGTTGTACTGGGACGACCACATTTGTTGGGGTTGCGACATCGTTACGTGGAGGCGCGTGAGGTGCGTGAGATGCGTGGGGCGCCAGTGGGACCGCGAGAAAGGATGAGCGAGAGCGAGACAACCGGCTCAGTGATGGAGGGAGAGTGGGCTCAGTGGTGGTGTCAACAATAGCTCGGGCTGTCAGTGGCGTGGTAAGTTCTTGATGGGTCGTGAAAAGCTTCGGAGCAGGTTGTTGGCTTGCTGTGGGCGACGCAAGGGGAGGTGACGACAGCGGTAGGGGAGCTTCTTTTGTGCTTGCAAAAAGGTCGAATCTACAGATAAAACAAGTCGCGAGAAAAGATGATACAAGCGTTAGACTCACAACGGATCCTCGATCTTTCACCAAATACCCAGCATCGGATCCAGCTGTAGCTTGTAAGTGGAGGAATGGACTCACCGACTGTAACGAGTAATTATCGGCGCCTTCCTGGTTCTCCGACCGAGCACGCTTTGAGGTTGGCATTTCCGTTGGAGGTGACTCTAGCTTGCGCTTGATTTCTGGGGCGATCGGCTCTGTTTTGACAGTGCTTCCATCGAGACCCTTCGACCAGATGTTCTTCTTGTACCAGTTGGGGTAATTGTCGGTCGCAACTTGATGGGCCTTCCAGTTGTTTTCACCGTAGGTGAGCTCCGGGAATTTGGTGCAGAGTTCAGCTTCGTAAGCCTTTTTCGTCGTGAGGCTTGCTTGACTCCACTTCATTGGGGCGATGCCGGCAGCGTGGAATTGCCACCATATTGCTCGAGCGTGTTTTCGGATATCATCAACATAGCGTCCAGACACCGGTTGGCCTTTGAGATCGGTGATGTACCAAGCCGTCAAATTGTCGTCACTACCTTTAGCCTTCCCTTTTACCTTATCCCCGATGACGGTCTCCTTTGCCTGCGCCTTGAACACGGTTTCGAACTCTGACTTGAAGTAGTACTTCGCTTGTTGGCAGTTTGCGATTAGAGTCCGGGGGATAGTCTTGTCGAGTTCCGTGAGGTCCAGAGGTACACAGGTGGATCCAGGTCCAAAAGTCCCCGAGTTCGATGTCCTTGGAATTTGTCGAAGTAGTTCCTCATACGCATGTCTGAGGTAGTTTGCGACCATCAAATTGCTAAGATCATTGAGCCATATATGCGTACTTACCGTGAGCCTTCTAATTCACCCTTAGTTACCGCTAATCGTTCCTTTAAGTCTTCATTTTGCTGTTTTGAATCGGCATAATTGGCCTTGAGTTCTTCGTATTGCCCCGAAAGCATGGCAAAGCGCGTTTCGAGCTGAATGTATGTGTACCGAGAGTCACTAGAAGGGTGTCTACTATGGTAAGAGGCATGGACTGCACTATTCCGTGGATTCCAGACAGGTGAACTGCGCAAGCGAGCTGGGGTATCATGTTGCTGAAGATCACGGTGATATGAGGTTAAAGAAAAATCCCGTTGGCCATGGAAAGAGCTCGTAGCCGGCGAAGTTGGTGGACTTGAACCAAACTGAGAACTTCGAGGCGGTGAAGAGAACATTTTGCTATCAGTAGGAAAATGCTTGCGGGAGAGTGTGACAGGGAAAGTGAAGGAGATAGTTGCGATTCAAAGCACAGGTCCAGTGTTTGGCTACACTATTGTCTGCAAACAACCCCTATCCTCCTATTCATCATTGTCCTCCTGTGCTATCAAGCCGCCTAGGTCTGCGAGCTCCAACCCAGGCTTTTCTACAACGAAGAACCTACCTTTTAACTCCTCCATAATTGTTTGATTTGGGTGTGGTATTATTGCAACCACTGATTCAATGGATTTGATGTCAATGACCTCGAGGTCCTCGACTTGATTTCCTGGTCTATATGACTTGAGTGCACCATGGGACTTCTCCAACAGTGCGGCATCTGGGCCAAGGTAAGGAAGAACCATGGCTACGAAATGCCGTGTTTCTCCATTGATCCGCAGTATGAAGAAATATTGCACCTCCGCAAATTTGACTTGTTTGTTTGAGGTCGTGTACTATTATGCTGTCAGCTCATTGGGCCATTTGCAAGACTAGATGTTGACTAACCTTTATATTCCTAGATGTCCGCAACTTCTCCTGCTTTGTTTCCTTCCATGCAGTGCGAGCACACTGCTGATTTGGTAACCGAACACGCCCCCACCGAACAACACTTCGGACATCAGAATTTACTATTCCTTTGGATATCAAGTATTTATTGACAGCTTCTGGCTCGTGTTCCGTGAGATCGCGGGAGCAGTTATCCACTGGTGGCAAGAGTACATGCCCTCCAGGACCGTTTCCTAAATCAACCCCACCTCGCGGAATGCTGCTCTCGGTAGAATCCAATTCGGGTATGAGGGTTTTCAAGGTGTTCACCTGAGCTCGTCGAACAGCACGCTCAGATAAATTCATATATGGATTTGACGGTTGCCGTATCTCTGCACCAAGGTCACCAATCGCCCTCTCCATCGTCCACTGTGAATAGCAAATGGCTGGACCAACTCGCACGGTCTCGGGAGCAATGTGTGCGAGGACATGAATACTTTGGCGGCAGAAATGAAGGCGATCAGCACGGCGTTGGTAGTAGAGGTCCTCAAATTCTTCGGTGAATTCAATAAGGAGGAGATGCGCTGTGCGGAGGTTATCCTTTGAGATATTGCATTGCTGGAGTAGCTGGATTCCGTAGACGAGCTTGCAGAAATTTATCCAGTACTTCTCAGGCAAAAGTCCGTAGAATGCAGCAGGTCCAATGCCGAACATATACATGAGGTACTCCCATGCTTTGTAGCCACTAGAAATCTTTTCAGCTGGATTGCGAGGGGGCCGATCAAACGATCCCGGAAGATATTCAGTCATTGCCGCAATGTCACTGCCGTGGGTTTTCCAGACCTTCCCCTTGAGAACAGCCCAATCCCAAGTTCTCTTTGAATCAGTCTTCTCACAGTCTATTGTGCCGCGCCAGAGACCTAGAAGTAAATCCGGAATATTCAAGGCCACCAGATGCATGATGTCGAGCAGGAACATCCCTGGAACTCCCAGGGTGCAATTATCCGATAGCCCGTCAAATATACTTGGCCGACAGATACCTGTTTCTCGTCTCATTCGTTCGTAGTGTGTTTGTAATGTTTGCCGAGTCAGAGATGCCAAATCCTCTCGATATTTCAACTTTGTCTGTGATGATGATGAATAATATTGCGAGAGTTGTCGGATATTAGTGTCGTCGTGGTCGCACCCAAGGACTGCATAATCCAGTGGTTTCTGGAGTGCGGGATAGTATATTGGGCCACCAGGTTTGTGGCGGCTCACAACCGCACAATGAAGGCGGCAACCCATCTTGCCGGAGTGGCCAACAAAACTGTTGATGCATGTCATACCTGGGCCATCGGCAGTGGCAAATGCGACGAAGATGGTTGAGTTGAATGTGTGGGCGCGGAGTGCATCCCATACTCGAAGTCCTTCCTTTTGTACAGCAGATATATGTGCCAGCCCAGGAAAAAGGAAGGAATCAGTATTCTTGGGCTTATTGGGCCCTGGGATGACACCGCCGGGAATGACATATTTCTTTTTGTACCGGGTACCAGGCTCGATGTCGAGTATGACCCATATGTAGATCCAACAATCCGACTGTTTCATCCGGTAAAGCTGAGCACCATCAAGGGACATCATTACGACAAAATCTTCGTTCTTGATAGTGCCATTGAGAACTGCTTTCAGGTATTCTTTCCCGCAAACAAAGTCATAATATTCTTCTATCGGTTTCCCTAGGAGTCGTTCGGTCTCCTGACGTCTATAATTTGCGACCACGGAGCTATCCTTGTGGGTTCGCAGCGCCTGGAGGTAGGGTGCTAAGGGAATGGTATAGAAATGCTGACGCGGCTTGCCAGTATGAGTGTCATAGCGTGGGCCACCGCACTTTGGACAGTTGGTGAGCTTGGCAAATGGGCCAGTGTACGCTACGCAGGAGTTGGGACACATATCACTTTTGATTGGAACAACGCCGCTGATATTCTTTACTCGTCGCTTTATTTGGTCAAGTGAAAACATGATTTCATTTGGATGACGACGCAAATATGCATCACGTATGGAATTGTAGACGGCCTCCGAGGCGTTCGAGACACCGAGATAGACATCGAGGGAGAAGCGGAGAGCGGGGTCAGTAAGCTCAAATGATTCCTCTGGGGGGTTGCGCAGACGTTCTATATCTTCCTCTTCCATCCCGCAATTCTCGAGAGTCGCTTTCCGCAAAGCCTCTATGAATTGCTGTGCTTCCCGAACCTCGTCGATATCCGAAACATTTCCAAGGCCAGAAGATTCCTCTACGGTTGATAAATTCGGTGAAAGGAAAGAAAGGGTATGGCTTACGTTCGGCTTCCAATGAACCTGTTCCCCCCAGAATTCCATCGTTTGACTGATCCAACTGCCCATCGTTACCTACGCCGCCGGGTGGTGGAATTTGAAGTGCAGGGAACGGTTGGCCTGATCCTGCACCATTTATATCGCCTTCATCTCGCTCCTCGCTCCCAGAACCTTCTCCTTGAAGCCCGTCGACCATGGATGTAGCTCCAGCAGACTGGTTTCCCTCCTCGCTGCCAGAGGTTCCGATATCCATACGATCGTCATGGTGTAGTGGTGCAGCACTAGATTGTGAGCCACCGGGGCCACCAGAGTCGGTACTTGTCGCGGTTATGGTGCGATGTCGTTTCGAAGCTCCTTGTGTCGCAGCTGCATCGGAGGAAGGGGGGAGTTGGAAGAATGGTGTAAGGAATTGGTGGCGATGGGGCGCATGTCGATGGAACGTCGCCTTGGACACTTTTGTAGGTGTTCCGCCGCAGTAGACGGTACAGTTGCAGGTGAACTCCTGTGTTGACATAGTAGTTAGAGGTTGCGTGTAAGGGAACACTCGACATACGAGTACAGCTTCGATGATGTAAGCGTGGGACAATATCCACGGCTCGATGCGGCTCGATAGAGGCATTCAGACCGATAGAGCTCGACCAAGCTCAAGCTCGGTCGACGGACTTTTCACTGGGGTTCATCGATCAACGTGTAACGTCCCATTGCCCTATCATCGCCCTACCATATGACCTTATGATCGGCGTCGAGGTGTACTATCACGTCTGGCTAGGATTGCATTTTCGCGATTTGGGGGTGATTGACGGTTGTTCGGCGTACCTTGTACCATCGGATTCGGGGTAACAGCAATATCGCCCTGTTCCCTGTTCATTCGTCTTCTGTATTTTGCGAGTCGTGTGGCGAGGAGGCACGAACTCTCTCGCTCTCTGGTATCTCCTGGCTCGTCGCTCGTTGCTCCATGTTTCATGTTCCTTGCGCCACGAGCCCCACGACTGGCGTCCTTGATACGCAGCCGAGGTCGGTTCGGTATCCAGAATCCGGAATCCCCCCGGTTGTGGGGTATGGGTCTCATGTCCAGTATATATATATATATATATATGTGCTTGCGTGTGTGTGTGTGTGTGTCGAGCGATCTGGGTTAACGTGGAGCATCAGCGTCCCACAAAGACGAAGACAGCGTCGCGGGAGTTGGAGTTGGAACATACGAATACGATAGGACGATGGGAAAGCACGGAGTATCGTCTATCGTTTGTCGTGCATCTCCGCTCCCGTTTTCGCGTCCGCGTTATCCACGGATCGCAGCTGAGCCGTGCATTGCCAAGTTCCAACAGGCCGCGTTCAGAGTGCCCTGTCCGCACGCCCCGGTCCCCGAGATCATTGAAGCCGTGCTTGGGGTAGATGAATTTGAATTTGAAAGCGCCGGAAGATTGATGCGACCGAGGAGATATGTGACTGTCGAGAAGAGAAAGCAAGATGCGATTATTAGTTCGTTTGGGTGGAGATGTGGAGAGTTCGACTCGGAGCAGGGTGAACGCGCAGTGCGCACGGACCGGGTCGGGGATGTTGGATGTTTGGAGGGCCAAACACGGGCGGGAGAAGCAGGAAGCAGAGCATCGTCTGCGCTTTTCTTCTTCGGGGCTCTTTGTCGCTTTTTCTTCGAGGCGTCGTGTTGATTGGAAGGAGATTCTGCCGCGAAGGTGTTCTGGATACCCTCGGCTCATGATACGACTATGCGACTATGACTGCGGATGCGACGACCTCCCGATTCCGAAGACCTAGTCGGTGCATGCACGGTGAACAAGGGTAGCGGGGGAAGCATTGCGCATGGCTGCAAGGGGGGAGGGAGGAAGGAATATGGGCACTAGCGAAGGGGAGGGGAAGGCGACGTCCAGGGAGTACGAGATGCGGGATTTGTATTACTGGTACGTCACTCCATCTCGTCTCGCTTTGCCCACTTCCAATGCGACCACCATCTCCTTCTCGTTCACTAGCACTTGCGATCGTGCGACTGTAGCCGTCTGTAGACATCCGCGTCAGTAGCTGCAGCTGCCAGTGTCGATGTTGATGTCATTGCTGGTACGTTACCGTATACCGCAATGACGTTATGCTTCCCTCCCTCCCTCCCTCACTTCCCCGTTACTTTATCATCACTTTACTACCACTATCACGTCGTGCCCTCCGCTGTTTCCTCCCTTTTGCACTGATCGAACCGTTGAAAACGCCAAGCTGGCGCACGCAAGGACATCCTTCTCCTTGACCCAATTCCTAAATCCACTACTCTGCCCCACTCTGGCCCACTCCGTTGAATCGGCCGGCACGCAGTTCACGCAGTGCACGCATATATACGCATTGTACAGTATGACAGGTCAGGGAGGAACGACGTCGACGGCGGATGGGAGGTACTGTGGCTACGCACTGGGTAGGGTGTAGGGGCAGTCGTTATCTAGAGGCTCGGATGAGAAGAGCAGGACCCCGTGCCCAGGCCTACGCATACCCGTCGTCCACCTGTCCTGTCCAACCCTCTCGATCTCTCTAGCCTCCGCGACTACTCACTACTAGCGCGCGGTCCAGACGTCCATTGTCCATGTGAGCGCGGCCACCGCTCCGTCTACCCTTCCGCCCGTCTCCCCTCCTCCCCTTCTACCCTTCTCTCCTTCTCCCTCTACCCGTCTAATCTCAACTGTTCGGCTCACGATAACCTCAGATAACCTCAATATTAAGATATTAAGATGTCCAAACGTTAATCGTTTCATGCCGCCGCACCTACGCTCCGCCAGAAAGAACAAGAAAAGAACAGCCTCCCCTCTTCCCCTCTTCTCCGCCCTCCCCATCCTCTTCTCTCGTCTCATCTCGTCTCCTCCCCTCCTTCGCCTCCCGACGTCGATATGAGCCATATAGCTTATAAGCCCATGATGACGCAGACACACTAGCACGCAGTCGGTGCAGTGGTGTGTATGATCTGCCCAGTCGGTCGGTCGGTCGCTCACCCACTCAATCTCCCCTCCTCTCCTCTCCTCTCCTCTCCTCTCCTCTCCTCACCACGAAGACACCTGTCGCCCAAACGCCGAATTGCATCGCATCTCGTATCAACGCGGGACCTCGGGACCTCGGGAACTCGGGAGCTCGACGATATCAGTATGCAGTACAGTGTGCTGCAAAACTGCGAGCGTCGTCCACTGTGCGTCCCAGCGTTCAGTGTTCAGCGTTCTGGGCCGTCCTGGACATTACCCTACTGGTCCGAGAGGAAGAGGAAGAGGAAGTGGAAGTGGGGAAGCGGCGCCCAGCTCCCAGCTCCCACCTCCCGCTTTTCCGCGTTGGCGTACATGCGCAATGCGTGTGCGTGTGCGTATGCGTATGCGTATGTGGGTGGGTGGGCGCTAGCGTCCGGCTCCCGACTTCCAATGTCACTTCCCACTTCCACCGACAGCAGTCGTCTGCTCTTGCAAGGTCGCAAAGTAGCAAGGCAGCCGCGCGCCATCTCTATCAATCAGGTACTCGCCTGTGATACATGCTCATGTACTTGAGTAACTTCGCGAAATGGTCTTTGGAGCGTGCAGTGTGTACCCTAAATCCAATATATGAATAAATGAAGCTAAATGGTGGACGTCGGACATTTGAATTGTTAGCTCCGCTTTTCACCAGGTGTGGAGATGGAGATAGATCGCAGAACATGGTGAAGCCCATACATATCTATGGCGATTAGTGAGTGCACACTGAACAGCGCTCGGGGGGGGGGGGTGATAATAAGGACGCACGGGGGTGACGATGGTCCCGAGCGACCGACTGCTGGTATCAGCTTTGCCCGGCTGGATATCCGCGAGCATCAGGCACACGAACGCAGGGATCGCAAGCTACGTTGTCGTCGTCTGGTGAGTGAACGGTACACCGTCCGCACGTCTGCAAGTATGAGATGGGAGCGTCACGCACCGAGCACGTAAGGACGAGGAGCCACCGCTTGCGGTAGAGCGGGAAGATGCGCCACGCGAAGCCGACTGCGCGCGCAGTGCGGCAGTTACTCAGTCATGAACGTTGAACGCCTGTGTATAGCAAGTAACATATAGCAAGTAACATATAGCAAGTGAAAAGGACGACGCACGGATAGCGATCATGGCGTGCGCGGCCTTTGTGCTGCGTGTCATATCGGAGAGCGTGGGTACCAAGCGCAGGTCGGTTATGTGCGCCCACAGGTCTGCGAGAGCGTGAGACTGAGGACGGCGAACCCGAGGAACGAGCCCCAAGCTAGATTCGGGGAGTCGAGGAGTCGAGAATCAGAGAACGGCGAGGTTGGTTTGCAGTGAGTATGATACTTTGTGAGCGAGTTGCGTTGTATGTGAATTTGAGTTTGAGCATGTACGTACCTGCGAGCTTGAGGACGGGCGATCCCGGGGAAAGCGTCTGGTGTAGTCGTCTGTAGGTGGAATGATTCAGCGGGCAAGTGATGCGCTTGGGGCTCTGCGCACGTATGGACGATCAAGACGCCGAATAGCACGAACTCGAGCAGAGATCCGACTAGCTATCCACGCAATGAATACATATTGTGAGTACACAATGCAGGAGATGAACGTGAACGCACGACTGGTTCGAGACTGCAGACGGCATGTACTTCAATACACGACGATGAAACGTATGGAGTATGAAGTATGAAGTATGCAGGAGTTGGATGCACAATGCTAGCCGCTCCTTCGAGCCGGAGGTCACGCTCCAAGAGGGTTGCTGCTGAACGGCTGGGCTATTCAGTGTCGCAGCCTGACCCCTCTGGATGCTGCGTATACAGTGGGAATGTAAATGTTCATCTGTCAAAATGAGGCAAGGAAGAGGGAATGGTTGGGGAAGGGGGAAGGGGGAAGGGGGAAGGGGGAAGGGGAAGGGGTGTGGACATGGAAAACGGGTGGGGTCTCAAGCGACTCGGGGGTCGGGGGAGTATTTGCGACCGTCAGAATGTAATCAGAATGCTGGCTACACACACGCGCGCGCACATATATATACTCATATCAATTACAATTCACATCTCAGACTGTTCAAACCGTTGCGCTTGCTCTTCTGCGAACAGTTGTGTCGTGTGTGCAGTCGCAAAGAGCTGTATCTAGAATATTCAACATTCAATATTCAACAAACCTACGGAAACGAACCGTTGACATTAAATACGAGGACCCGACAGCCCCGAATCAGAGGTGATACACGTATCTGATGGTAGCTCCCTAGCTACACAGCAGGGCACCGGGCACCTTGATCGGGGTAAGAGGATGCACAGATGCACGACTCAATAAATAACGAACCATCCACTGTGGCGTCGACATCTCTCCATGCCGTGTCCCACCCCCCAGACTTCTCATCCTGCATCCCGAGTCCTGGGTCATATATAAGCATTCTTAGGATGGACGACGTCGATGTCGACGAGGCCTTGAAGCTTGAAGGCTTTTGCACGTATATACTGAGGAAAGTATCTTGACACGATGACGCGGAGGTTGTCACGTTATGTTGTCGGTGTGGAGCAGAACCAACACTGACGTAGAACCGAGTCGGGGTGCCGTACTCGCAGGGCGAGGAAAAACAAACCCAGATAGCAAGAAGTTACAGACAAAGGAGTTTGTCACACGCCGATAGCCAAACAAAGGCGGGCCGGTCGGTGCGCCTCGATCAGAGACGACTTCCATCAAACTATACAGTTAAACGTCGTGGAGACACCTTAGAAGTACAGCATCCTCACGTCTACGTTGTTCATCAGCAGACAATGAAACCAATCGACAAACACAACACGAATGTAGCCTCGAAGCGTCCACAACAACTAACGGGCACCTTTCCAAGTGCCGATGCCAGTGTGTCCCACTTTCACCTCCCTCCCCTCTTCCCCGTTGTTGACTGCACCGGACGTGCCCTTACACGGGTGCCTCCTGACACCTATCCTTATGTGATGGTGGTGGTGCCAGGGTTTCGTCGCCCGCTTCGACCTGATTAGCAGTCCATCAGATCCACTCCACTTCATCAGGACGTGGTGTAACATACCGACGACTGCTCCTCGATGTCTTGGTTCTCATCGACGGTGGACAGTATGGTGGCGGTCAGCCCGTCTAGTTGCTGCGTGTCGGTCTGGAAGCGGAGCTCGCCGAGATGGGTCGACTTCGTTCTGGTGATGTCCACTGAAGGATGCGGTTTACTCCTCTTCGAAGAACGCGCGCTGAGCGCGGTGAGGAGCCAGGACGAGTATCTGCGCCCCTGTGAGCTGAGATCCACGGCACTCTCCTTGCTGGGATGGCTACTCACAAGATGGTCCGCAGATACTGCGTCGCAGGCGCCCTGCTAAACAGCAATCCCGTCATCACGATCGCGGAGACCGTCGTTATAATCCCCGTCTCGAATGTGAGTCCCAGGATACGCCCTATCTTCGGCCGGTTCTGGCTGAACGCCGCTTCGCGCAGCGTCGGGAGGAGCTGTATGCCGAAAATGTTGTTAATGCATAGGCTTTCGGGGGAGGAACGCACGTACAGCCTGAGCCAGGGTGGCGGTGATGGTGAGATTGCAGGCGACGCTGGCGCCCATCCAGATCTATGGACAATACGGCGTCAGATGGGATCCAAGGTGTATCGACGAGACTCACAGCCGTCAATGGGTGTCTGATCCACTCAGAGTACAGAGACGGCGTGTGGATGAAATCGCAGTCGCAGATCGCCTGAGCGTCGTTAGGGAACTGAGGGGGCCGAAGTGTCCAAGCATGGGTGTTGGCGGCTATGCACGCGCCAAATGCCTCAGTCCCGAGCTGTGAGAGAAATCAAGGAATTGTAGCAATTTTCTGCGCGCACGATGTGGGGTATACATATACGTACACAAGCGACGAGGGCCGCGAGCCACCGCTTCCGGGCCAGCTCACGGATCCTCCACGCGAAGAACATCTGCGCATGCACTTCCACTGCAAACATATAGCGCCGTCGCATACTCAGCACGCACACCCACAATGCGATCGCGCTGCCGGCGGTCGCGGGGTCCTGGATGAGGAGTGTGCGGCCGACTATGCAGCGATACCGCGCGTCGACGAAGACGGCGATCGTGAGGGCAAGGGCGCCCAGGAACGACGCCCAAGCTGGACCGTGGTGCCCATTACGCATGATGACTTCGTCCATGAGAGCGGTATTGATTGGACGCACCTGTGAGTCGCAGGAGCCAGCTATCGTGACATGCATGTTTGTAGTAGGTGCCTAGCCACGCCATCGTTGAGCAAGCGCTTCTTGCGAGAGACGGGACAGAGCGAGTGGGCGTACGTATTTGCATCATGAGGACACCGAAGAGCGCGAGCTCCAGGATGGACCCGATGAGCTGTGTATGCAGATACATGTCATGTGTGTGTGTGGATTCGCGGGGAGACTGCGTCGGAGGGATGTGAAGACGTACGAGAGGCCCTAAACTGTGGCCGTCATGAGAAGAGAACACTTGGAAGGATGGTATGGGGGTGACGCGAAGACTGGAGTGCGTACTAGTTCTTGCGGTTGATGGCATCGGCTTGATACAGCGCGTCCCATTGAAGATCAGAATCTTGCGTCGAAGGCATCGCCTGGCTGTTCGTATTGCTAGGAGAAGAAAATTCACTCGCGACGACTCGAGTTCGCAAGCGGGAGCTGCCAACAAATAAAGCACTGTTGATAGTGTAGGTGCTATCAGCGGGGGAGGAAGTACGTACCTCCATGCCGCTAGTAAGGAGTCTTTGTAGCAAGCTTCGGATACAGTGTGCCAGTGATCACGGATCACCGGCGCCGTTGGTTGCATCATTACTCACAACATAATCAGTCCACACTCCCATCATGATAAAACCCAGGTGGATGTCTGGGAATGTCCTCGTAATGCTTGATCAGAGTCATCAGGCATGTCGCACAAATTGGATTTGATGCTGGGAATAGTTTCGTTTGCGATGTGTCTTTCCATGGGGGCACATACGAACGGAGGACCATGCGATCAAAGCTATAGTCCTCTTGACAGTGGGAAGGTGGGAATTTGATGCCCGATCAAGGCGCCCGCCGTTATGCTGTATAGCTGGAGGGTGGGACCATCAGATACTCGTATCACCTCTGGTTCGGGGTTGTTGGTTCCCCTCACTTTATGACAACAACCATTCGGTTCCCTGGCTTTATTGAATACCAAGTATCCCAGGTACTACAGTTCGGAATGTGGGTGGCAGCCATTGCCAATGCGACTCAAGTTCTCAACTGTTCGCAAAAGAACAATCATAATGGTTTCCGGGACGCCCTATGATGTGAATATATGTACATAAATACGTGGTCGGCATTCTGATTACATTCTGACGGTCGTAAATATTCCCCGGACCTCCGAGTCGCTTAATACCTCCCCGTTTCCCATGTCCGGGCACCCCATTCCCCCCTTCCCCTTTCCCGCCCAGATACTGAACCATGTACACTTACGTCGAGCCCATCGTAGCCGTAGCATCCAGCGCCCCGCTGCGACGCAATCTGCACAGCCCGGCCACGCACGGGCCGCCCACTTGGAGTGCGACCTCTGGGTCGAAGGAGCGGCTCGCATTGTGCGTGCCGACTCCTTCACATTCCATCCTCCATCCTTCACACTCCATCCTCCATCCTCCATACGCCATACTCCATATGTTTCATCGCGTATTGACGTACATGCTGTCTGCAGTCTCGAGCCCGTCGTGCGTCCAAACGTTCAAACGTTCAGGCGTTCACGTTCACCTCCCACCTCCCACACTGTGTGCTCACGCTGCATATTCAAATATTCATTGATGATTGCGGTATGGCAGCTCGTGAGGTCCCTGCTCAAGATCGTGCTGTTCGGCATCTTGATCGTCCAAATGCGTGCGCAGAACCCTCGGAAGCGGATCTCTCAAGCTTCAGGGCTCACTCACTTATGCACCGAACCCACAGACGACTATCACAGCAGGTATGTGCGCAAATTCAAGTCACATACAATGCGATTCGCCATACATATGCTATCATTATCTTACCAACTGATACTCACTGTTCTCGACTCCTCGATAGCTTGGGGCGCATTCCTCGGGTCCGGCGTGCTCACGCTCGCGATCTCCGTGGACTTGTGTGAGCGGGTGACCGATCTGCGGTTGATATCCAGCCCCTAATCAATGTCCCTCCTTGCCATTCGGTTTGATGTAGTTGTACAGCGCACTGAGGGAGGCCATCTTCTGCAGGACGCGCCGCACGCGCGCGCACATCCTCACGTTCACCCTCGAGACCGAGCTGCTCACCACGCTCCTCCTCGCGCTCCAGCTGGCGCTCATGCTCGCGCCGATGGCAGTGTATCTTGTGCGTTCCGTTGCCGCTCCCACCCCCTCCCCGGCCGTCGAAAGCGAGAGTCTCTGATCTCTAATTGCCTCGTAACTTGCACAGCTTCTATCCGCCGGGCGCGGTGTGAGCGCTGCGCTGGTATACCGCCGGTAACCGTAACGCTGATGCATCTTTTGTGCACTGGCTAGGTACGCGTCCTGGGTGCTCGCGTCGCTCAATGCCCAGGCGTCATTTGCGTACGGCGACACGTTCATCGTGAGCTCCGTCTCGGGCCTTCCGAGGACCTGTCCAGGCGACGCGCACGCCGAGTGCCGTACATCACACTCACAACAGACCGAATTGGTCGCGAACGATGCCATGGTGGACACACCAGCGGTCCGTCGTCCTTTCGCGATCACTTGGACAGGCGCCCGGTAGTTGTCAGAGGCTACATTCGTGTTGTTTTTATCGGTTTGTTTCGATGTGTATTGACGAACGACGTAGATGTATGTGGGGGTGCTGTAGTTCTCAGGAGTCCCCGCGACGTTCAATTGTGTAGTTTGGTGGAAGACGTGTCAGATAGCCTCACGCCCAGTCGTAGTCTGATCAATTGTTGTCTGACCTCCGGTCGTCGCGAGTCCGCAACAAGAGACATATGTCGGTCTACATACCCGAGGGAAGACGCAAGGATACGCCTCCGTGCGGTGGTGTGGTGCGAGCCGTCCAGACGTCCGCGCCACCCCCTTTCCTCCCGAACTCCCACTCACCCTCAAATTGGCGTATTTATGCATGTTTTCCTGTTACTGAGAAGATGCTTAGTACTTGGCCTGGGTTTACGTTGATAATTTGCACGAGGGATACTGTGGGGGTAGGTTAGAGCGGCGAGGCGCACGGACCAGCCCGCCTTTGCTTGGCGATCGGCGCGTCGGAGTTTGTTCGTCACGCCTGTGTTTGTAACTTCTTGGTCTGCGAATACGGCACCCCGACTCGGTTCTACGTCAGTGTTGGTTCTGCTCAACACCAACAATACAACGCGACAACCTCCACGTCATCGTGTCAAGTTCATTGAGTCATGCATATGTCCATACGTGCATCCTCACGTCGTACGTACCCTCCCAACGCGTCACCCCGTCATGCTGACTCGAATCGAATCGAATCTAGATCTCGCGTACATTGCTGTATGGACAGAACGAACGCTCGGACCCCTGGAGTCGCGCGAGAGCATTGTCATCCCTCTCCCTCTCCCCCGATGACTAGTACTCACGCTCGCGAGCCATACGCGGTTCGTGCGTGACGCGACACTGCTTTGACGTGTTGCATACTTGACCGATTGACCGCTCTTCTATGCACTCTGCTCCAACCCTCCACACCCCCGCCTCGTTCCTTGCCCAGCTCCTGGTGCTCTGCGTGTCGCGGTGAGGCTCTGAAGATCCTCTCTCTCGGTTTTCAGATACCTTCGCGCCTTCGTCTGCGTCTGGGGTACGGGTCGACGCACCTACTTCGCAGCCAGGGCACGTAATCGTACTCAGCCCGTCCCCGAAATACTGGAGTTCTGATCTCACATTATGTAGATCACGCCGTCAACTGCTGTCAGACTCTATCGCGCCGGTTGCGCCAAATCGATCTTTCGACGCTCCGGTATACATACGGCTTGCGGGCCAGGTTGAGCAGCCGTGAAGCGAAGGAACGAATGGATGGATGATAGGCCAACGGAGGCGAAGATCATCGTCATACGAGGCACAGAGGCGCCAGGATGAGCTTTATGCGAGCACGGTGACGCAGGAACGCAGGAATGCAAAGAACGCGGAGGGGGTTCAGGATCTCTTGGGTTGGTCTCCCGCCTCCCGGTTGCCACCAGCTGGCGTCTCGTCACGTCGAACCCAAGACGGTCAAATGCCGAGAAATCGATACCGATCCCGCAATCCTACAGTACATACTCGTTACTCAGCTTCCTCGTCCCCCCGTTGGAGTTCTGCACGCTCCTCCTCCTCGTCTCCATCGTCGTCCTAGACAGTGGGCCCGTTTTATTTGTGCGACTATCCGCAGGATACGACGTCCACCGTCACCCTCATCTCGCCTTTCATACTTCATATTTCATACTTCGTATTCGAGATTCGTCGTCTCGCTTTTAACGTTCAAACGCCTCAACCAATAACCCTCGCTCGATGATCTGGCGTAACGTGCAAGGGCTGTCTCTGTGCATGCATCTTGGGGGCTGTTCGGCTTGGGTGGGCGGGGCGTCTACTATCCTGTCACGTCAGCAGGGACCCCATGCTTGCGGGCCGGTGCAGGTGCAACGTGCGGACCCCCGCTTTCTCATTCATCTGCGGTATGCGCCTATACGCCAACGGTACGTTGATTTCGTCGGAGGATATCTCGTCGGAGGACAATGTCCCGAGGAGCGTGTAGTCTGGTGGGCATATAGTCTGTGGTAGCACGACAACCGATCATCGCGATAATGTCAGTGGCGCGATCTGACATTGCGAACACGAAGCAGCAATGCGGTGGCGCGAAGCAGCACGCGGCGTCATTTTCTGGGAAGTCAATGATGGGTTAGTTGGATTAGCGTTGAACGTTGAACGACGACCGTCGTGGAGGGAGGGTACTTGTCAGCAGTAATGGGGTCTTGGAGAAGACCGAAGCCACTGACGCGATAACGACCGAAGATGTTGCGTGCTTCGGGATGCATTATCATTTGTCTGTCGCCGTGGATGGCAAGCACAAAGCCGATTTTTGGTGGAAGGGTGCGAGTGTAACGTACGTGTTGTGCCAGCGATGGGGGGTTGGGATTCTGGGAACGCTCGGGGAAGAGGGAAGCTCGTTGGGAACTTTCAAGGATGAGGGCAGCACGGCGTTTGCGATACTTTTGCAGCCAGTGGGGGCGTCAAAGCGTCAATACATAAGGCTAGCATCTTCTAGGTATTATTACCTACCTTCCGAACTCGAGCAAGACCCGGAAACAGTCTTTATCTTGTAGGGACATAGACGACTTCTTGACTACAGGTAGTAGTAATATATATCTTCCAGATAATCGAGCGAGATTTCTAGTTCATTCAAACTGCGCCTCGCGATTACTTCGACGGACCGTTTGCTGCACGACCTTAACTTTACCAAAACTTTACTTTATACACACTCATTGTGGCTCCTTTAAGTGACGTGCCGATATGGAGGACGCATCACAGCGAAGGAACCGTATCATCTTGTATACTACCCTCCCATATATCGATGTGACGCCTGGAAGGTTGTCTGGCGGGATGGGACGTAGCAAGACGTCGTAATGATCCCCCGTGAAGGGATGAGTGCCAGGTGATGCGAAGACGACCTCGCCATCATCTGCTCCTCGGTTGTACAGTTTCGACGTCGTTATCAACGTAGAAGTCGACGATAACGGGGAGTCGGGCGTCGTGGTAGTATTGGTCGAACCTGTGGAGGTAAGCGGTCAAGGGTGAAGGCCCAGCATGATCCACATCACGTCGTCTGCATCGAACAATATTGGCGGATCAGGTATGTACGTGGGTGGAGTATACTGGACATGCTCTATGCATCCATGGCTAACGCATTGATGAATTGATTTGTCGCAGAACATGCTGTAGTCCGAAGCGAGCATGGAGTTGTATGGCAGCGAGCCGTTGCTCTTGAGACTCAAGGTTGAACCGGTCGAACTGGAACATGGATGATTCCAGATGAGCAGTTGTCGATCGTGTGTTCGCGTGAGGCACTCGACTTGAAGGCGGTAAAACGCGCGATCGAATATCCTTCGCCGTATTTCACAGAGATACTGACGTCGAGGGCAGAGAAAGGGCAATAAACTCTGTCCTCTGGAAGGGCAGTGTCGCGATGTCGCATGTGGTGAGAGTGCTTGGCGCATTCCTGGCTCGTAAACTGTGTGTATTCCCGCCAGTCGTGGCTAGGTGTTACTGATCCAACGAACATGTAACATTTGAGTAAAAAAGATCTCATGAGGACTAATAATGCGTACCCCCGACCTTTGAAGTGAGTATTCTTTCTCCTAAGATGTCCAGCCGAGATCTTGACTTTTAATGTGGATCCGTATCGTCGAGGGGGGACCAGTCTTCTGCAGAGCATTCCATGCGGTTGGAGGTAAGGAATTCTTGGAGCGTCCGCCCTCTAGCCCACCACGAACTCCGCTTAACTGTGGAAGGAGCATGTAGGTTGGAATCGATGCATGCGCGCGGTTTTCACGTGTGAGATTGCGGATAGATGAGAGGATAGCGGGGACGGGGGCGTGGTACCGAGGGTTGGAGATGTTGTGCTGAGAAAGAGAGGACTCGAGGGACGAGATGAACTCGCTGCACCCTTCACCACTGTCGTCGTGTGAGTTGCAGTGTACCTCGTCAACCACTCCCCCGACCCCACGTCCTCAAAGCCCTTCTGGGACCTTGCCGAGGTATAGTCACTTATGAACTCCGAATAGACCATGTTCTCAATCGTCCCGAGGAGTGCAGTGCTGGTTAGCGGGCATTTGGTCCAGAATTTGAGCGCGGTGGGGATATTTCGGGCGAGTTCAACCCGAGTGATTCTGCGGTTTGCATAGGTGTCGAAGAGGTGGAAGGGGTGTTGGGCGACGTGGCTTGCGATGTACCTGATGGAAGGAGAAACGAGATGGATCTTTGAGAATCGACGTGAAAGAGAGAGAACATACTGAGTAATTCCGGACGGCGCGCAAGTATATCCTCGTCAACTTTGCCAACGGAACAAAAGCGGAAGACCCGTCTCATCTCATCCTGAGAATCAGCACACAATAGTCAGTGATATGTATACGACACGAGATTTCGCGAGAAAGGACCAACACGAACAGCGGCATGAAGTTGCGAATGCGGGGAAGGAAGTTGGTCGTTCTGGGTGGGACGCGCAGTGGTAAAAGTTGTATTATTTGCACGCGCTCGACCTTCCGGATGTGTTGTATCACTCTCATCATTGCTGTTCATCAACGAGCGCTTCTCCAAGACGAGCTTCTGCCAACATCGACTTACTGTCTTCTTACCGGTCACTTTCATGGACTGACCGATAGTCGGACGGGTGCGATGCCTTTGCAGTGGTCGAGTATCCTCCTTGTCAACGGTTTCTGAAGCTGCTCAGAGCTCGTGTCGCGCGAAACGTTTCGCGCATGGGAATGATGTCAGACAGTTGGCTTCAAGAAGTCGGCCTTCCACTTCGGCGTGTTGCCCAATATCCGGTGTTAGCCACCGCGCCAAAGAACATGGCACGTATTGATATGCCCTGCATTTCTTCATTGGGATATTGTAATATCTATCAAATGTATACGTGAGTACTTGTTCGTCTCTATCGATTATCGTGCGACTTACTATACATTTACTCGGTCTCGCACTTCTCTCCTTCGTTACATCCCCACATTCTCTCCCGATCAGATGTTGGCGCATGGCATGGGGGTAGACACTGCAGTAAAATGTGGCTACGGCGCCCGTATCATGATCAGTGACGGTGGCGATGCGCTGAAGAAACAAAAAGGGAAGATGGAATCCACAGCGCACTGTCTGAGTCAGTTGGGACATCTGGCGACCCCCCAGGAAAGACGGCGATTTCGAGCCTCCTCAATAGTCTGACAAGTCCCGGGGCCGACACCGTCGTCTGACCACTCCCAATCAGCGCGATCAGAGCTTCGCATCCATTGGGGAGACTTACAATCTATTAGCTCTCTAATGGCAGCTTTAACCGTAGGGCGTGCTTCAGGCATCCCATCCTTCACTTGAATCCAGCGAAGCTTTCCAGACGACTGAGATCCTTTGAACCCAGCTTCGTTATTGGCACGGCCGACTACATCAGTGTAGAAGCGACCTCGATAGAACAATACCTCAGCTTCATAATGACTTGAATGCTTGCGGGACTGAGGAACCTTGAGACGGTTAAGCAATCATGCTGGTGGAGCTTGACACGGACACGGTTGAAAGTAAATAGGCGCCTGCACTCCCGATGCTTGGTTCTAAGCTTCTGGACAAACAATGGCGGCTTCGTTTCTTTTCACTGGTCGACACTACCAATCCACAATCCACTCCTCTCGAAACTTTAGTATTCCTACCTCGCAGAAAACGAGGGAACGCACGAATGCATCTCAGTTTCTGCTAGGACAAGCTGGGATTGCCATAATCGCGTCAAAATCACTTCCAATCTGTGCTCTACTCAGGGCACTCGTCCCCAAAGCACGCCAACCGTGTTTATTCTACCCATGGGATTCAAGGAACTCGTCGGAAACCTCCCGGCATTGGTTGCACGTCCAGACTCCAGGGAGGATTTCGAACACATGCCATCCTCGAGACACGGAAGTTAGGACGTGTCGGTGAGTGCAGTCGTAACACAATATCGAACGAGCTCTGATCGATCAGATCTTCCAACTCCCTATACTCTACAGCCAGGTTCCCGCCTCCCGCTTCACCGGCACCTTCAAAACTTCAAAGCTTCACCCTCCTGTGATTCATCCTCTGCTCAACCGTAAACTCGGCCACGAGTCACCATTCCTAAAGGCCTGAACATCCGAGGGTCCCAGAAATCCAGCCAACCGCGCCGAGCTCGCTTCGCCTGTTTTAACTACTATGGCGGGAGTTACGTTCGTCGAACCGGCGTCTGGGGTGCATTCGTACAAGATTGATTGGTGATGAGTAGTGCATGACGAGAGAGTCTGGTTTTGGGTGGTTCGAGGGATTGGAGCGCTAGCAAGAGTACCATCGGTGGTGACTCGGACCATTTGCACTTGACCTTGAGTGAGTACGTCGTTCTTACTTCCGTAACGACTAATTGATTATCACTTTCTCAATGCTCGTGCTCGTCTCAAGCTCCTCCTTCGCCCGTTTCCCGCTCCCACACTTACCATACTTCCATGCCCCCGTCCCCTTCATTCAAACGAGGCCGCAGTCGCCTTTCCAAGACCCCGCCGTTCCCGTCTGAATCGCGTCAAAACGATGGTGTCTAGTAGAGTTGACGTTCGGGCCCGATCGTCTGTCCCTCACCACCGACCCATATGGTCATCTGCGCCCTCCGTACTCCCGCTTCTCTCTCCAACACCAACTCTCTCCAACACCAACGGCCATGTCCCGTTGGTTTTCTCTCTTTCTCCGTCCACACTGGCGGCGGGGCGGAGGAATGGAGTTATCCTGCGACCTGCGCCTTCACCAAGTTTTGTGGCAAGAGGCAACGTCCCCGACTTATTGTTACAGACTTGGACGCTAGACACGCCTGCGTTGGCAAGCACCCCCTGTGGCCCATCCCTATCATCCAGTGAACGACGATATGACTTATGGGTGGTCGTAGTCGTCAGCAGAACACCGCACGAGCCACGACGACACCAACAGCCAGTCTGCTTCCTTTGAACATCCTGCCTAATAATGTCGGAATGTCGGAATGTCGGGAGTCGGAACGTCGAGTGTGTCCGGTGGAATAGTGCGCGGTATGCCCAGTCGTTACGAGGGAATAACGTCTGTTCTTACACGGTAGTCGTGTCGTGTTCGGCGCCGATGAGGGGAACTCGAGGTGATTTCCGCTAATGGCCCCGGCAACAGTGGATAAGGGGTACGTTGGTCTTGCAGCCGTGGTACAGTTAGTCTTGCTGAGACGATTGTGCATGCCTGCTAGAATACGCCTGCTGGTTCATAGATCACCGCATGGGAGTGGACGGTCCCGCCGCACAAGTACTCTGTTGCCAACCCCCGCGGTCTGTCCACCTCAAGCAATACTTTTGAATAATCACACGCTTTCCTTAGCTTGAAGTTCGAAGGACACAGCCTACCCGTTCGCATGTACTAGATAGTCAGCTAGTGCGAGCGGCTGAATCGCATCGCGGACGAAGCCTGGGGCTTTCCACCCCTCGCGCGAGATGGGCGAACGTCTTCTCCGTTGGGGTATTCAGGGCTACGGTATTTGGATACATGCTATGTCACCGTACATAGGCCTGCACGGGAATATGGGATGCTGTTGCGCGGTAACTTGTGGTACGTACAGCTCCCTTGCCACTATCTGATCCTCTGCATCTGATATTTCGCAGGGCATCCGAATTGCATCATCGCAACGAAAGGCTATATACCAAACGGAACGCCTCCCCGACTAGTCATCAAGTCATCCATAGGCCTGTCGAATGCGGCAAGGAGGGAGTGTTGGGCGGGTGCCGGCGGGCTGGTAGGATCCCACGCGGTCTTCGACGTTCTTGCCTCCGTTTTCTGCCTTTGCTGCAGGAATGCAGCGGGACTGAATACCGAAAGAGTCCTGGTGTCATTGGCGAGCCAAATGACATTATATCGGTGGTTTCGTGTTAAAAGTTCGTCGTCCCTGCCGTTTTCACACATTTACGTGCGGTCGTCGCAATTGAACCTCCCGAAAGAGTTGGCAAGGACCTTCTAGCCTGCCCGCCTGCTCTCGCCCGCTTCCCAATCTAGAGAGTGGCTTCCGGGTCTCGAAATATGCTGTGCCACGATCCACGCTGGCGTGATACCTCGACCCAAACACCCCGATGCCTTGACAATAATATGACTGTACGGACGAAGGAGAGGAGAGGATTCACAGGATATCATAACACGCTACGCCTGAGGGAGGAGATGTGATCTAGAAGTGCAGGTGAACTGGCAGTATTTCAGCGAACGGCACGAACGCACCGAGGCTTCACCGCCCATGCGTGTTCGTGTTATACGAATGTACGACCCGCATCCGTCTCTGTCGAATTCGTCTCGTCTATCCCTTGGGATACGTTAGTTCTGCTTATCTCGTCTCTGGCTATCAACCCATGTCCTAGCTCTTGGTTGATTCTGCTTAATGGGGACGCGATCCCTCACCCCGCCTGCGCGACCGGCGCAAAACAGGTCGACTCGTGCGAACGTCGTTCTTGTGTATGTGTTACATTTATACATATGATAAGTTATGCCTATTGCAGAACCACTTCGTCTTTTATATCATTTTCATGACTGAAAGAGTTTTGCATGGGAGATCTTCGGTTTCGCATGAGAGAAGTTAAGAGCAACAACCGTATTAACTCACGCTGTTTGGCAAAATACCTCCGAGCCAAACACTGGGATATATATTTTGATTCTCCGCAATGCATCAAACACTCAATCGTCAAGTTATCAAGAATCAACATGTTCTCTGACTTCGAATCAGAGTCAGAGTTCGGCAGTCCAGAGCCTGAAGATGCCTGCAGTATGATCCATGAATCAAGCTCTTATCGTCGTCCGGGTTACTAATCACCCCTAAGATAACTACGACGAAGCACACTTGAATTGCCCAGCCCAAGACATTATCGACGAAGAAATTGCGGCACACGAGGCCGTCCTTCGCGAATTGCGTGGCCGTAGAAATATATATAGCCCTATCTCAAAACTACCTACCGAGATCCTCGCCAAAGTCTTCGTCTTAGTACGATGGTTGGACAACTCTCTTGGTGTCGGCAACATCTGCCATACCTGGCGTGAAGTCCTTGTCGACACGAGCGAAGCGTGGAACAAAATCGACCTATCGGAAATCGACTCTCTTGACCATGCCGTAACAATGCTAGAACGCACGAAACAAGCGCCGCTATATGTTGATTGTCTGCAAGCTCTTAACCTCGAGGCTCTGCATCTTACGATATCCCAGATTGCGAGAATCCGATATTTAGACATCGCTATGCGTGACCTCGGAGATTCTCTCACAATTCTCGATAACGTCGGCTCAGAGATGAAGAAGAAATCTCTTCCAAACATGCAGCGGCTAGTGCTGCGAGGAGGCACAGGGCCAGGTATTGAAACTGCGGCTGTTTTTGAAGGCGTATTCAGCATGGATATGCCGAGCCTTCATACCCTCGAACTACACAGTATATCGCTCCAATCCGTACAATTCTTGCCAGCATTCCCTCTTCTTCGGAAACTCCGGATTATCAAACCGAACACATCCCTTTCATCGTCCAAAGTTCTGATGGTTCTCCGTTGTACTCCTGCCCTGCGGGAACTTGAAATGTAGAGTTCCTCTCTCCCAGCTCCCGATGAAGACCACAATCAAGTCGAACGTGCATCTGTCGATCTTCCCCACCTCTCATCACTTTCTCTCAGGTCTATCGACCTCGTCGACATCGCGGGACTGATTCAGAGGATTCAATACCCTGCTTCGGCGTGTGTGCGGCTCCGATCTGTCCATGGTCCATATGATACGGATCGCATTAAGATACTATCCGCTATTCTTTCACACTTTGCACAAAGCGAGTCGGCGGCGCTGGCCGATGGCATGTGGTTATTGAGTTCATCTAGACTCCATGAGTTCCGACTGAGGGTGTCGCTTGGCAATACCACTCTACTTGAGATACGTTGCGAAAACAGAGCAGAGGGTATAGAGGCGTCCTTATTCGATCTGCACAAATTACTCCCATCGCGACAGGTCCGAGCTCTCCGCGTCGGTGGATTTGTAGGTTTTCGCGGGACCAAGAGGTGGAAGGACCTATTCATACGGCATCAGCAAGTGGAGACCCTAATTCTAGAGCTCCAGGCGAATAGTCTCGTCGTTCAGGCATTGACAGGCACTGCGCATGGAGGGAAAGATGTCGGACAACAGCAATTAGACGGTGTACTCCCCCGGTTAGAGAGCATAGAGCTGCGGGGATGTACCTTTGACATCCGTGGGTCACAATCGCCGCTCACGTCAAGTTGCATCCGCGAATTTCTTCAACAACGCCTAGACCTCGGGATCCCTCCCAACGTCTTCATGATCCGTCAATGTAATATATCCCCCAGTACAGTGGAATCCATTGCAGAAATCTTTCAGCTGGACTGGGACGAAGAAACGAGAAGCACTTGACCAGGTACTTGATGCCGCCAACGTACGATACAACAAGCCCTGTGTATTCGCTCTGAATCGACAAATTGATCATAGACGAAGCCGTGAATACGAACTGCTACGGTATACGTCCAGTAATATGATTGAATCTTTTGATGAACGCGGAAATGTGGGCCAGAAGGGTAAGTCGGGCGGACGCCATAGAGACGCTTCACACTATGCACCAAGTAGCCCGTTGACTCCACGAAGCTCTGTTCGTGTACCCTCCTCCCCTTCCTCAACAGCCATGCTTACGTCGTTGAAAAGACTGATGATCGATGACTCTGCAAGGCCTGATACCTTGCATAGCGGGGGAGGGGCAGGCGCCCCAAAGGAGTCGACGTACGCCGTAATGTGTTGAGTAAGAGCGGTGTTGATGAAGCATGGCAGGTGTTTCGGCGTGGGTGGCGCATCATCGGGAGCAAACATCATTCCTTGGATAGGCACATAATCAACCTGCGACGGCCTGACATGTGTGGTGATCATGAGTTCGATTGTTTCAGACACCAGAAGGTGAAGAGGCGCAAGCAGTTTCCCATATACTGTTGGGATAGCCCGCATATTCTGTCCCTCGACGGAGCCGGTATTCCAGAAGCGGGGGACGATATCGTACTTGTTCCAGATATTTGCGTTCCATACTTCGTATGGATTCTCGCCTACGGAGATAAGGGGGAATGATTTGGCAAAGAGGTCGGCGAACGGCCGGTTCCCGGAAGTACCAGAGGAGACTGAGTAAACAAGTACTTTGTTGGGCGATACATTCTTGAGCACGCCCGCTTGAAGGACGGTTAGAGCAAGTGTCGACGACAGCCCCCCTCCAAGGCTCTGGCCCGTGAAAATGACGCGGCTTTCGGAAGGGATGTTCTCAAGGAACTGGGCGAGCGTCGTCCCTTGACTAGCTGAAGCTGCGTTCAATAGACGATAAACGCCATTCGCAACCCCGAGCGCAATGTAAGATTTCTGCGTGTCAATGGACTCTGGGTCAGCAGCTACGGGGGGCGAACCCACGATCTTGCAGAAGGCCTCGAATTCGACGACTTGAGCAACGTTTAGGACTTCTCCCCAATCAGCTCCCGATTTGGCGGCAAGCCCTGCGATGGCGATCACATATGTCGCACTGTTGCCGTTATCAGCATCTGCGCCGCGAGCGACGAACCAAATGTGGTCAGCAGCGCTGGTGGTATCATCGGGGTGGAGCTTCCATACTGTGGGTCCCCAGACGACATTCCATGTGCCGATGCCCAGATCGTCGATAGAGGGCTGCAGCGCGTCGTCCATTTTCTGTTGGAGTTCTGCTTGGGTGCCCGTACAGCCGGTGGCGATGTTGCATGCTAGCCCGAGGCTGTAAAGCTTCTGGTGGATGTTGTACGAAGACATGGGTTGCTAGCTGTCAGAGGTATGTTAGTCCTATGATTCGGAACGTAGTCGATTTTCTGAACTCACTGTAGCCCAAACGGGGTGGTTTGGGGCATAGAAACAAGGCTGCACGACATTTATACCACTCCCCGGCTACGCGGCTACGGTCGGTGCAGGTTATACCCTAGAAGCCCAAGCCGGGCAAGGTGCCAGCACCAACCTTTATAGACTTCCATCGCACCAAGAGCGTCAGCGGTCCCCGTAGCGTATGGCAGCTCTCACGCGGTGGTGGGGTGTATATGGTGCACCTGGGACGTGGGTACCGAAGTGAGCTACATTGTTGCGTTATCGCGTTCCTAGAAGCGTGGATCAGTCAGTATGGTTGGCGTACAGCGTAAAGTGGAAGAACCGTAGACTAGACTTTGTGGAGTCAAATGGAGGCTCCATCCTTTTTACGTATCGGCGCCTTCGACGACCGCACGGAGCGAAAGTGGGCCAAAATGTGACTAGGACTCGCCTGACATTTGATTGCTACGCTCCAATGATCGCTCCGTCGCTCAACTCTAACCATTTCATCGTAGAACGTCCAATTCGGTCGATACCTCGGTAGAGGAGACCGCCGACACAACGACGCCAAGATTGTGAATGACACCGAAAGCCAGCCCTGCGCTTCCTGGGCCAGCTGGGATTAGGGTGGAGGGCAAGTTGATTGGCGACGTTGAAGTGCGCAGGCATTTCACTGAGCGCAGCCACGCTTCTGGCTGGCGTCGGAGGTCTCTGCACGTCATTTCGACCCAGACGGCCACCGTGCCGCTGCGCAGGTTGTCGTCGATGTGGACTTGGTGGTTGTAACTTGTAAGTTCGACGGCGCCTGTTTCTTAATCGTTTGGTAAGCATTGTTCATTCCGTTCCGCCGAGTTCTCGCCTATGGCTGACATTCCCCCTCCTCGAAGACCTCTCACAGCTGCCCATGATTTCATCTCAGGCCTATATAGTTCTGCAACAATGCGTAGCGTCGTTCGTGAAGAATTAGCCGGCAGGGTTTCCAATGATGATTCCTCTGTTTTCAAACGCCTCGAAATTGGCCAGGTGCCTGATGAATTGGTCGATTCTTGCTTCGAAATATCCGTAACTCAACATCGAGGTGTCTTCGACGAACTCGATGAGGTCGTGGCAGCAGCGGCCAAAGCCCGGAACAAAATGGTTGACCATGACACGCAACTCGAACAATGGGCGAAGGGTGATAGTTGGGAGGTGGAAATGTACCCACCGCTCGTGAGTCCTCAAAATTTCTACCTCTTTTGTGGATTTGACCTGGCGTCTTAAGCAACAATTGTTTAACCACATCGCCAATTTCTCGTACCCGGGCCAGCTGAAAGCGACGAGGAACATCAAGATCGCTGCGAACAGGCAACTCAAGGGCGAAGAATATACAACTGGCTTTCCAAAGGTTGCGCCAGACGGAATCGGATCCCGCGTCCCCGAATGTGATTCTTGGATCGACGTTGACTGGTTCGTGGAAGTTAAATCGAAGGAAAGCCAAGGTCTCCCTGCGAAAGACGCTACCATCTCCGAGGTCGTCTGCCAGGCCGCCGACTACGCTCGGCTCCATATGTCTTGCCGCCCTTTCCAGCTCTTCTCAGTCGGCCTTCTCATCTTCGGGCGCAAGTTCATGGTGGGCATCTTCGACAGGGACGGTGTCTCGCTCTCTCCTATATCCGACTTCTGCGACGGTAGTGAAGGTTTCAGAACTTTCATCAGGGTGATCCGCCAACTTGTCAGCCCTCGCCTCTCGGATATTGACCTCGGACTCGACCCTACCGCTGCACCTTTAAGCCACTCGGCTGATCTTCGCGCTGCTATTCGTGAGCTCGCCATTTCACTACAGCTATCGCCAGACTTCCCGCCATACCTGGTATTATGCCCGAGGGAGCACACGACGAAGGTCCAGGGTGCGACTTTGACAAAGTGTGTCCAGGATACATGGGTGACAGTTGGCCCTCCCATTTGGGTGTCCCTATCCTTTGTTGGCCGAGGCACGAGCATCTGGCCTGTAATTCGGGTTACAATGGAGTCTGGCAAGTGGACTATCGCCAACGGTGCATCGGTCTCGATCCTCAAGAATGCGTGGCGCAACAGCGGACGCAGTGGAGAAGCTTCCATCTACGGGAGCCTCAATTCCCCTCCCCCTGGCATAGCCCGCTTTTTACAAGGAGGCGACGTCCTGTTCGACGCCAAGGCCGACATGCCGATATCGGTCCACAATCTGCGTAGCCACTATCCGTACGGCGCATGGCTCCATAGAGTTGAGACGAATGCTGAAGCCAACGCTCCACCTGGGACTGGGACGGCCGTTCTCCATCGCCTTATCCTGCAGACCATCGGGCGGCCGTTGTGGCATTTCGTGAGCTATCTCGAGTTGTTAAAAGCGTTCCGTGCGGCCATCGTTGGTAAGCATCAGATCTCCTTCATCATGACTGCTTGTCCTCAGTATATTTCGCTGAATAGGGCATCAGCAGCTTATTGCTCGGGGAATCCTCCACCGAGACATCAGCGCTGGGAATATCATGATATCCGCCTCGAATAACCCCACTGCGGACGAAGAAGGCTTCTTGATGGACTTGGAATTCGCGAGGATTGATCAAGTCGTGCATGTTACGAAGCCTCCTGGGGGTCCACAGCATACGACGTGGAGTGTCCCGAGGCGGGGCATCCAGATGACCGTACGAGTTCAACTTCTCCCGATCGAGTTTTCTACTGATATCGACTAAATTTAGGGCACCGTGCAGTTCATGGCTAGTGAAATCTTGCATTCCATCGTCAGAAACAAGACAGTGGAACACACAGAATCACATGATCTTGAATCGTTCGCTTGGGTCTTCGCCTACGTCGTGCTCCGCCGTCTACTTCGCGATTCGGGAGATGAGACGAAATCGACATTCACAAAGGACGATCGACTCGCTATCAAAACGACGTACGACCAATCATTCGGCGCTCTGAAACTCGATACCGTGCTGACCCAACGTTATTCACTGCGCGTATTCGACTTGAGAGAAAATGGTATAGAAGGACTCGTCCCCACCGCTATCGCCTATTTTATGAAGGTTCTGGGAATGCTAGTGGCCGCAAATCACGCGGCCGCTCAGCCACCTGATCCGCGCTTTTCTGTCTTCATGGCTACCCTCCCGCTGACAGTCTCCCTGCCTTCGCAAACCAAAATGACGCATTTGTATCTTATCCAGCTCATCGACGCCGCTATTCAAACAATTGTGAGCGAGACGCAGATAGATGAATGATTGCCTTGTGGGTACTAGCGCGACATATTCCACTGTCTAAGGGACAGAGATGGAGACTCCGTACAGATATTTGCGAACTTTGTAGTAAATATAGATCCTGAAGCGTATCGCCACATATGAGGCCATGTTGCACTGTCCAAGGGCGCCCTCAGAATGGCACGATCCATCACGACGGAAGCCTGGATATTGCTGGGGGTAAAGACGAACTCGCCGTTAGCACCGACGATCATCCTGTGTTCCGCTGGCTGCGGGCCAGGGGTGGGCCGGGCGCGTCGTCGTAGGTCGTTGTCCAAACCGACTGGCCTTGCGTGATAGTCGCTGTGGCAGTCGCCCACTTGGGCGCCGGAGGCGTGTCCACAGACAAGGACGCAGCCGAGCTTTCAGCAACAGAGGACGACGTCCTCGCCGTGTCGTTGGTTAGCGAAAGCGGGGTCGCGGAAAGCCTTGAACGACCGAGCTTCGCCTTAATGCGCAGGGTTTATCGCGAAGATCATTCCTACGAATCGAGGTTAGCTCCTCAGCGATTCGACGCACCTTGGCTGCAGCGCCCCGTCTGATCACAGTAGAACCGTGAAATAGGACATTCGGGAAACGGGGGGGGGTTTCGCACGGCGCTTCAAAGGACGACGACTAGGTCACAGTGTGGTTTGGTTTGGGGAAGGGTGGAGACCAGTGAGCAAGACGTTCGATGAAGAATTTGGCGAGCTTACAAGATGAATTTCACTACGTCGCCTTCCACCGCGTTAACGTACAGGGGAGTGCAGGCTAATTATCCTCCGACGCCGCATAGACGTCGTATATAACGGCCAACACCGCGGGAGGAACGGAGAGGGCAAGGACAAATCTTCGAGCCATTTGCGTGAAGGTAGACAGGCTATCGAAGAGACGGAAGAGACAGAAAAGAGAACAAAGAGACATGGTCTTCAATCATTATCTCCATTCTATTGATATAGCTGAATATTTTATACGGTACAAGTCCACTTTGACAGGAGAAACAAGAGAAGTAGTTTGCATATATTTAAGCCTGACGGCCAGTTCCAATGCCCATGCCGACACGAACTAACGTTTCTAGAGACGCTTTGCCGTTGATAATCAGATCCTCGTCCCACTTTACGGCGCCCTTTTCGAAAAGGATTACAATCGTTGAGCCACCTGACGCGTGAAGGCGATAATCAGTCAACAGGAAGCGTCTGGGGAAGGATTATATGTTACCGAATGCGAAGTAACCGAATTCATCACCCCGCTTGACGAAGTCGCCCTCGTTCACCGTAGTCTTAATACTTCCGACCATCATTGCCCCTATACAGACGGCCATGACACGACCGAATTGCGGACTATCGATGGGAACGATCTTGCGGACGTTCTCGCCATAGACATCCAATGCCGTGCGAATGGCTTGAGGCTACTCACAAGATTAGGCAATGCAATTTGAGAAAAGGAAGGAATGCTCACGTTGACAGTGTAGTATTCGCCGTCAATGTAAGTCATGGGTCCAATCGTCCCATCAACCGGAGAATGGAAACGGTGATAATCCTGTGGTGCAAGGCGGAAGATTGCTAGGGCGCCACCAGTATACTTGTCAGCTTCGGCCCTGTACACATCGCCAAGTAGACGAGCGACCGTGAACTCGCGCCCTTTGATCCATAGACGAGTAGCGTCGCTGACAGTCTCGAAAGCCATCATGCGACAGTCCGCGGCGCTGACCAAACGGTAAGGGTTGTCGGGCTGCTCGATAGGTCGAGCGGACTTTTTGAGTTTCCTAAAGCTGGCGTTAAACAGAGCAGAATAATCAAGCCGAGGGAAGTACGTACCGATAGAAGAATTCGTTGAAGGTGTCTGTGTGCAAGATCAGTCATTAGAAGCTATGCGTAGGAAGGAGAAGAACCCACTAAACGAGTCCAACGGGTCCAAGATTTCGTCGACTTTGAGGTTATGAAACTCGATGAAACTGGGAATATCGGCGGCTGATTGAGGGGCGTCATACTTCAATCCTTGTTTGATAGATAGAGACTTCAGGAGCCCACGAGCTGAACGGCATGCTTAGCAGGAAAAGTCATTCGACAAGAAGCTAACTTGCCTCTACCACCCTCCATCTGACTCTTCGCACCCTAGACAGAAAACCGAGGTTATTCTACATCATTAGCGAGGAAGGCAATGAATTATACTCACCTTGTAGAGCAGACGTATCCCAAGCCGTACGTAGACTTGCATCTTCTCCTCCTCAAGCTGCCCAGTCATCCGATTCTGCACAATGATGTTGGCAGAATTCTACACATCGCTCATCAGAATACACAGAACCAACGAACCAGAGTTAATGCTTACCGCTCCAAGCCTATAGTCGCCACTGCTAATCTTCCCAATAATCTTCGTGTACCACTTCCGCTGCGCTTGACTGGCTGTCACAAAGTTACCAACGACGATTCTATCCACCCTCCCCCAGTCCTGGCTCGCGCAAATCGCAAGATGCGTGACGATGTCCATCTCCGCCTTGGAGTTCAGACGTGGACGGTGGCATAGTGGGCAATTCTTCACGTTGATGACACGCTCGAACGGATCTTCGGTGACGTTCGCGATAGCAGCAGCCGCGGTACTGTCAGCGGCGGCTTTCCTCTTCCTCCTGAAACGGCCTTTCTTCGTTGGGGCAGGAGCAGTAGATGTTGTGGTAGCAGCGGCGCCGGTTGGAGATCCAGACCCAGATGAGTCCTCTTCAACGTCCTCAGACGACGAATACTGATGTCCAGCTGCAGCGCCACTACCCCGGGCAGCGTCCTTCAGCTTCATCTCCGCGGGCTCGGTGCTATACGCCGGGGGGGGAGGAAGCTTGTTCTCGTCAACATATCCGACGTTGTTAAAGCTATGCGATGGGCCCGAGAAATCGAGGTTATCGAGGGAAACGCCCTGGCCTTTGTTATCGGAGGCGGTGAGGATCGGTGTGGCGCTAATGCTGGTATCTGGAGCACTATCTTCCTCGTCTACGCGTCGCTTCTCGCTGTCTGGTCGGTTGAGTTCGGTCTCCAAGCACTGGATGGTTTCGTCCATAGTTAACTCATCGGAACGTGGATCCTTGCCATGGCGCGTGAAGAAGGAGTTCACGGTACTACGAGAGAGGGTCGACCCGAGCGAATCGAGCATCGAGGTCAGCTCTAGATGAGAGATGGCCCTCGTGTCGTCGGTATCGTACTGCCCGATGTATTGACGCCAGAATTGCTGACGCAAGGCAGCATATGGCTGATACTTCGCTCTGAAGGATATCGATCAGCCGCAGCAACTGGCCAAGAGGGAAATCGAAGACATACTTGACCGTGATAACAGGCTTATGCCTGGCTTCCCAAGCGACATCCTTCTCGGTGGCGAGTGGTAGTCTATACTCCTTCATCGGGTGTCCTTCTGCCCCGATCGCGGCGTAGAGCCCGGTATTGGGATCCGGTTGCGGCGCGCCTTCAATCAAGTCGCTGACATCAAAGCTAGCGTCGCCGACGTGGTCGTTGGAGGAAAGCTTGTCCCAGTCGAGAATGCTCAGTTGAACCTTGAAGGCCGTCTCGTATCGTCGAACATGGAACAGGAGCTTCTCGTCCCACACGGGGTTGAGGGAGTGCCGAACGACGCGCGTACGGAATACCTTCTTTCCGAAAGAGATGACAACGAATGGGTCCATGTCCCATCCCGTACGTGTCACTGAACGGAAGATAAGGATACTGACGTGGCACACGCAGAAATCACTCACTATTCTTAAGCCTGGGTAGGTCGTCTGCACCATGAATCTCCAGCATCACGATCCCAACGATATCGTTCGACGCGCCGAAGAGGTACTCCCCGTGGGTTTTGTTCTTCCTGAAACGCTTCTTCTTCCCCGTCGACGCGGTGCCGACGTCGAGGTTTGAGGACGATGGCGTGGTAGCCGATGGCGTACTGGGGGTGCTGGTGGGAGTACTTGCCGTCACTGATGACGAAGTGACATTAGACGACGCCCGCCTGAACTTCATCTTCGGGATAAACCCGCTCGACTTCGCCGTCGTAGGGACCGGAGTAGCCGTGGGCGGCGGTACTGGCGTCTTGCTCATCCCAGCAGGCGTGGGGGTAGTGGGTGAACCCAAGTCTCCCGAAACAGATGCGGGGAGGTCGAGATGGGGAGGGATAGGCTTCGGTCCGGACGTCTGAAACTTCATTATTGCTGCCTTCTCTTCGGAAGGGGTGGGAGGAGTCGGCGGTGAAGATGTTGCGGTGGTATAGTCTGAGACTTCTTCTTCGTCGTCTTCCTCGTCGGAGGACTCCGAGCTCAATCCACCGTCATCTTCTAGATCAAGCGCCGCGTCGTGCGATCGTACGGTACCAACTCCCTCGGTCTACGTGATCGTCAGCAAAACCAACGTAGAATAAGAAGCGAACGTAAGTACCGGCGGGGCAGAAACCAAGGATGGCCTCGATCGCTTTACAAGCTCAGAGAACACCTCACGGAAGTCTACCGGAATGGCAGGATTGGGCGATACGAACCCAAGCTTAACCTTGACAGAACCCGTCGCGTGGGTATTGGCTCTCGTCGAATCAAGGTTGATCGAGAACGGCTAGAGCAATGAACTTTGAATGAAGAGGTGGACATGGTGGAAGATAAAGGACACAGACCTGATTTCCCGAATCGTCGAACGCAAATGCCCTATCTGTCCCATTCGCCCGGTCAACGAACCAGTCCTCCAGAGGGAGCGACACCTCTCCCAAGTAGTCCTTCGACATCAAATCCTTGTCCCACACGATGAACTCCACAACGCCAAGTTTATCTGCTAGTGATAGATAAAGAGGGTAGTCGAACGTCGCGTCCTTGGCTGCGTACACTGGGTTGACCGTCCTCTTCGCTACGGGAGTCTGGTGCCGCGTGTTCAGGATGGATACCACCACGAAGCTGCTCGACCGTAAACGATGCAAAAGCCGTGACAATAAGGATGACTTACGGATCGCTGAACCCATTGCTGTCCTTCGCCAAAACGTCCGTACATCCCAGCACCTGCAATCGGCATATCACGACCGGCTGCTCGCCTGGCAGCGGCGAAAACCCGTTCCTCCCGCTGCCTTTGATGCGCGCCAGCGGTCGAGCAGCGGACTTCAGTGCCTTGCGAATCTTGGCTCCTTTCTTGTTGGTCGATGACATCGTCTTCGGTGTAATTGTGATTGCAGTAGTATGAGCTTGTTATTTCCGTAGCCGTTCCTTTCTTGTATGCGTCCAGTTCTTCGAGTCGTGCTGGTTATCTGTTGGAAGAAAGAAGCTAGATGATGGGCGCTGAGCGCTACGAGATATATCCTGAGACAACCGCCGCCCACCTCGCTGGCCTAGCCAAGAAGCCCGTGTCCGAACCCGGTTGGTAACTAACTCTTGTTTCAGTTCAAGGTTGCGCAGAGCTCACGGCACGAACGCACACGCACCGTGATCGCGCGCTGCGTCTCGAACCTCGAACCTCCTGTCTTTTTCCGAATCCGAAACCCTTATAATCGACAATCACTGATCTCCTTGATCGTATCTCCTCGTATCGTGTGTCCAACTATCAACTTCGCGCTGTCTTCACGGTCGAGACTTGAGAGTGTGGGCGATGGGCTTGATTTCAGTGGCAGACGTGGCAGTGCGTGGAGATGATGATGGTGGTTGGTGAAAGAAGTTGACGTTGGAAGCGCTCGCGAGTAGACCTCACGATTAGAATTTAGCTCCCTTCATATCAGTCAGCATGAATGACCGGTGAAATTCAGGGTCGCCCATACTGCGACTTGCAAAATATGTCTCCGTCGGATCAACTTCACCTGTCCATAGATTCAAAGCGATAATATTTATAATACGTCACCACTTTCAAGGGAGGAGCGAGAAGACTCGCAATTAAATGAAAAGGGCACATTGGTAGATACGGAGGTATATAAGCTGAGTAAATCACGGTAGGTAGGGTGAAGGGAGCGAAAATTCCAAATAGGAGTAGGCGCGAACACCATAACGTAGCAGTCGTCGCAAGTCATGAATAAACCAATATATAGTCTAGAGTTCATGACAAGAAGAGGGCGGAGAAGACAACGCCGATGAAGGAAACCAATCCGGATATCATAACGACACTAGCGTCGTTGGTGGTCGCGTTGGCGCCTTGGGCAGTACCAGAGGGCGTTCCCGAAGACGCAGCAGATCCACCACGGCTGCCGGTGGCGGAACTAACAGCGGCGGAGCCGGTCGCGGAACCAGTAACGGTCGCAGATACCGGCGCGCTGGTGCTTGAGCTCGAGGACACGCCTGGTGCGGCTGTAACGCTCGCGAGGGCAGCGAACAGCGCCGTACTCTGGAACTGTACGCAGTTGCTTGATGCGGGCACCCGGGGCTGATAAGGCATAGTGGAGATTGCCCCGAGCGACTCGGGGGGCTGTGTGTAGGTGACGACCTGGCCGTCTGTGGTGTAGACACCTGGGAAGTCCTGGTTCTCGCCTTGGCAAGACTCGAAGACGCCGGTTTGGGCGTTGTTGGGGGCGTTGTACGCGCATCCGATACGGTCGTAGATGTGCTGGCAGTAGTCCGCTGCGTGCGACTTGGAGGGATCGCAGACTTTGATGCAGAAGGCGTTGCCACCCATGAAGCTGACGTGGATTAGGTGAGGATTGCAATCGACATTCAGATGAGGGAGAACGTACTTGTGCCACTCGATGACCTGTTGGAAAGTGTTGTTGTTGCCGGACCAGGCGTTCGAGTACATCAAGCCACCGAGGGGGTTACCACGCTACGGCGGTCCCTCCTCAGTACTGGTAGACAAACGATAGTCGGACCACTCACCAAATCGGCACCATGAGGGTCGAGTTCACCACCAAAATCGCCGTCAGCGATGTTGATCTTGGTCTGATCCATGAAGCCAATGACTTGAACATAGTCGGGGGTGCGCATGAACTGGATGCCTTTGAGAGTGCCCTCTGGAATGAGGCGGGTACCACGGCCAGGCTTGGTACACCATGCTACCTCCTCGCCCTCTGTGTTCGATATCAACGAGTTGGGGTCAATGGGCGCCCATAGACAGAAATCTACCCACGGCTTCAGCTGGCCGTTCACGCCAAAAACCTCGACAGTCGACGACGAGCACTCACCATCAGCGCTATTCACAAAAGAAGTCTGGCAAAGCGAGTTTTGCCCCTCCGTGGTTGAGTTGCATTGATTGTAGCCGGTCTGAGTTCCTCGAAGGAGATGTTCGGAATCGGCTTGGTATGGCTAAGATTCTCTTGAGTATGGTCTTGGCGGCAAGGGAAAGCACATTTACTTACAAGTCCAGTGGGGTAGGCAAAGTGCTTCGACGCAAGAGGCGTAGCGGGGAAAGTTGCTACAGTGCCGTCTTGTGCGTTGGCAAGGGAGTTGGAGAAGGAGGCCGCGATGGCCAAGAGTGCGACTGAAAGAGCGACGGGAGACATGTTCTCAAAAACGATTTAACTTTGGAAATAGGTATGTATGTCGAAAAAGACCGGGAAGGAGAGAACCCACGTCGACGGCGACGAGGACGAAGGTGTTGATGAGGAAGTTTGAAAGCAAGGAATCCTCCCTTTTATTTCAATCGGAGTCACTATCGAAAATGTAAATTTAGAACCGCAAACGCTGCTATTTTTATCCAGGGCGAAATGATGCCAATAACCAGCCAATTACAGATTGAAGGGGTTTATGAGGCGAAGCGTATAGGAGATGATATTGGGCCAAGGTAGATACAGAGACACTTATATCAATATCGATAATGCTTACTTGAGTTCTGAATATGTGGATTGCAAGAATAGATGGCGCAGGGCTCTGCGACTGCAACCAACAGACGGTGTCAGCAAATAGATAACCTTGTCAAATTGGAAATTGGAAACCTTGACTTGAAAGACGAAGTACAGGTCAACATTCCGTAGAGTCTCTTTCAAAAAGGAAGATTAGCGGAAATGACCGAAAAGAAATGGTTTAACTGACGGAGGTGAGCACCTATGGGGGCGATCGCGATGAAGGGAGCTCATGATTGACAACCTGCAGTGTCGCTAACAACGGGCGAGTGCGTTGAGGAAACGCCGCTGCGATCGCCTTCCGTGGCTCACCACAAACGGTACCGACGAAGACGCTACTGCAGATCCTGACGCAGAGTTACATGCTGTTGCGTACTGATGGTTTCCTGTGAGCACGGACGGACGTTGGAGAGCGCGGACTTACATTTGTGATAGCCCGGACGAGGGGTAGATCAGACCGAACTTAAGCTTTTATCATCTCGCCACTCAGGCCAGCCGGCAGGGACGAACCCTGGGCTTGCACTGAAGATCGCGGCCTTTGGGTTTGGGAGAAACGAACATGGACCACTTGGTGTATCCCAGAGACCAGAAGTCGAGGCAAAAATGCCGCGAACAAGGAATGAATGCATACGATAGGGCATAACGATTGAAACGAGAGGGTCGAGATGAATGGTAGCCAGGATTCACGACTTGCGACCTGGCGTACACGACACAGCCACTTGAGCCCTACGTTCAATTTAATAAAATGGGCAGGCCTTGTAGCATCGTTGATCCATAAGAGATTTCGCGATTGCGTACGTCGTTGACGGAAACGGACATGGGGGGTGGAGCGAGCGACGATACACGAGCGGGGGGCAGAGACGCTGCTGTAAATCAGCGGAGGGCGTAAGAATATACGACTGTTTCTGCGATGTAGGAGCTTCACTTGACATGATGGACATTTCGACGGCGCTGGGAAGAAGCTGTCGAGATCGATTCGGTGCCTTTCGTTCTGGGCGGCGAGCGGCCCCGACGGCGAACGAAAAATACGCATATTAACCGAGGTCACGAAGGAGTGAAGCTCCAGGAATCGAGTTTTCGCGCTGTTTGGCCGAATCAGCCCATGGTGGAAGAACTGCACGGGCAGAGTCCTGAGGCCTGAGAGCCCAAACGGACTGGCGATGCATAGATGAACGACAGCAGCACGGCATCAATGCATCAACAGCTAGATCTACGTGGGCAGAACGATCCACCTTAGCCAGTAGCAGTATACGCCGAACTTCATAAACTCGGAATAGAAGAGAAGTGTTAAGAGACAAATCCAGGGGATACCGTAGACAGTAATTAGTTCTCACAAAGACCGCTCCGCGGCTCCGAATTGACGCCCACCTGCAGTTCGCTTGTCTGGCCTGGCCACCATCGTTGCCCTTCCGCCAGCATCAAGGACCGCCGGCCGTCCATTCGGAACCACATATTCATCTGGAATTTCATCCTTATTACGAAAATGTCTCTACACCTCCCATCGAAGTCGGTAGTGTCCTGGGGTTCATTTGAAGCCGATTCGCTGTGTTCCACGGGTGCTGAGGACACGTATATGGGGCTGCGGCAGTATGATTGGAACAGGTACGCCCTTGTTGACGTTTGCCTTACAATTTCCAGCTCACGAAGCTGTTTACTACAGCATAAGAATGGCTAATGACAGACCAATATTGCTACAAGCTATGGTGGGTAGTTCGAGATCCACGGCAAACATGGGTGGTTCTTCTGCCCATATTTGATGCCTGACGCGTCTGGGAGCTGGTACTGGCATCTTGTCGAGCGAAGGAACGGATGCGGGTAAAAAAATACTTGCGGTACGTGCCGTCGACGTTCTGTTATTCGAGTCCATTACCTTGATTCGCAGAACCTACCGGCCGCCTCCTTCAGTCGTTGAATAACCATGGGCGCCGCTCCTGCGCACGTAGAACTGGAGGGCAGGAATTCTCGTCCCCCGGACCACTTGACGCAACTCCCTTCCCTCAACCTCGAGTCACGTCGTAATAGACCTCATCCGGAGCCAGCATTTCAGCTCGGTACTCCTCGTTCACCGGTGACGTGAGCCGCTCGGCTCTGATTTCAGTCGGCGCCGCGCGTGGTGCGGTGCAGGGAGGTCTATGCAAAGACTATTTTGCGTTATAACGTCCGTTGTATTCTAGCTTTGAGTGCGTACTCTTCGTCGCATCCGCTTTCCCCGACAACGTCGCCTTGTGGTCTCTTTCTACAACCCTGTTTCGCCAGACTCTTCCTTCATATTTCCTCGCTGCGCTTTACATTCTATGGGATAGAAGTGGTCACCAACAACCTGTACGTACCATTGTTTAACAGCTCTGCGTGATGCTGAATACTTGCTTCTGGCAAAGCTCTAACATGTTCCCGATACAAGGGTACTAAAAATGGCTAGATGAGTTGCCATACCCCAACCGCGGCGATGCTTTTCGACGAACGTGGTACAATGAACAAGCTGTTTCTAGACCCTAGATGCTTGTCCAACCTGCCGCTCGCAAAACTTTCCATACCCACCTTGGTCGTAGAGCGCGTGATGCTCCTCCCTCCAATTTCCGAGAAGCCTCCGTGCCCTCTTCTTGTGGTCAGCATCATCGCATGGCCATTATCTACGAGCACACCTCGGGTCATGGCTTCGTCGCTTGTTTCCCCACTACAATGTAACGTGTAAAACCATTTAAGCGTGTTGCAGCTGTCGATCCACTTCTGGGACTTCTCTATTTTGGTATTTGCCTTCTCATTTGTCACCCCCACTCTGGTCATGGTTCGCCTGCGGAGAATCTCTAGCCTCGATAACATCACGCGGCGTCAACGTCAACGTCAAGTTCGCAACAACCTCTAGGAAGAGCGACAAAATTAGAACATACCAATCCGTAGTCTTTCCGCCTCCCTACCATATTGCCGCCACGCTCACCTCTTACGCTACTTCGCTCACGTGTGCACCATCGTTGATCCGACATTTAGCATACTTGCGCCCTCCACTGAAGCGACGTTTATGCGACTCTCCCCGCCCACGGAAGAATACAAATCAGATGTCTCAACATGGAAAGCAGATACTCACCGTCGGCAACGGTGGATGGCATCTCCAGGTCGTGTGTCTGGTTGTTTTTAGCCCTGGCTGAGAGTGAGCGTATATAACCTCGTTCGTCGTATGACATTCTGATTCAACGCGAAGTCCGAAGACGACGAGCACTTCTTAGTAGCCCGTTCAACCTCCAGCTATGCTTGGTCTTTCCGCAACAGCCCTTGTCATCGCATCTGCTTTGGTACCCCGTACCCTCGCTCACGGCGGTGTTATATCCTACTCCATCGCTGGAACATGGTACGAAGGATGGAAAGCGTACAACAGCCCCGTGGGTCAGTCCACTATCCAGCGACCTTGGGACACATAGTGAGTTACTTTGCCATGAATGCATGCTCGATAGCCCGCTCGGTAATCTGATACGTGGATTATCTTAGCGACCCGATACAAGACCCTACTGTAAACACCCTTGCGTGTAACGATGACGGTACATCCCCCGCTGGCCAACTCACTGCCACCGTCGCTGCTGGCTCCCCCATCACCGCGTTCTGGAACACCTGGCCACACGATACCGGCCCAATGGTAAATCTTCTCTTTCGCTTTCCGGCGGGACGTTAACGAGTATATCTTCAATCTACTTCAGTTGACTTACCTCGCTCAATGTCCCGGATCTACATGCACAGGGGTGAACGCCAACTCGCTGAAATGGGTACGTCGCCCTCCTATTCTCTTTGTCCTACCCTTTCCTCCTAACGACGGTTCGCCGTGGGCTATAGTTCAAGATCGACGAAGCAGGCTTGCTCTCTGGCACAGTCGCTGCGGGATCGTGGGCGGCTGGCAAAATGATCGCCCAGAATAACAGTTGGACTTCGACCATCCCCGCCTCTGTGCCCTCTGGCAGCTACTTGATCAGATTCGAGACCATCGCTCTGCATTCGATGCCTGCAGTCCGTTTCCAGTTTTTATTTTCCCTCCTAATGATATTCATGCACGTTTTGTCGCAGCAATTCTACCCGGAATGTGCACAAATCACAATTACGGGTGGGGGATCACGAGCTCCTACAGCTGCTGAATTAGTTTCGTTCCCCGGAGCGTACAAGACCTCTGATCCCGGCGGTAAGTGTCCATTTACTCACACGAACACTTCCTTACCGTTCCACGCCCTAGTCACTATTGATCTGTACGGTCAAGCCGCTACATCTCAGACGACCTACGTAATTCCAGGCCCGCCCCTCTACGGCGCTGCTTCTGCTCCTCCCTCAAATCCAAACCCCGGTTCGACAGCCGTCCCGACGTCCCCCGCCACCACCAACGCGCCCTCTTCAACAGCTGCCCCCGGAACCGTTGCGCAATTTGGTCAGTGTGGAGGCATCGGGTATTCTGGGGCTACGGGATGGTGAGCTCGATTTACACCCAAGGCGTCGTGGTGGTCGCTGAGCGCTTCGTTCTTTACTCCAGTGTTGCCCCATTCGTTTGCACAGCTTTGAACGGTACGTTCCGGCTCTTCCTCACTTTCTACTTCGACGCTGATCGCATATTCGTAGATTATTACTCTCAGTGCCTCTAAAGCGACACCGCTGCACCTCTTTTCTCTTATATTATCTACGCGCGTATGTATCTTGTTCGTCTTCACTCGTTACCTTTGTATCAACATTCACCATTAACCACCTCGCGTTCCGGAATTGCATTGTAATCACTGAGTCGCAAACATGAGCGAGATCCCTTCTAAATGCGTGGTCGTCTGCCGTGAACGGGTGGATCGAGCAGCATGAACTTCCGTTCATAGAGCTGGCAAGAAAGGACGAAGAACCAGCCAAGTGAGTGAATCAAATCCACGAGGAAGCTTCAGTACGAAGCTTGTTATGAAAGTACACAGCGTAATCTGGCCTTAGGAGATTGGGAGACTAGGTAGGAAAAGTTCAAGTCTGAGACATAGCTAATTTTGACATTTGTCCGAGCTCCCTTCGTCTTTAGTACGCGGTGAGCGCACTCAAGGGAAGAGTCTCTCAAAAAACTGTATGGTGCACATGGAAGGTTTATGGGGTTGGATGACGGGATATGGACCCTACTCGCTTCAGTGTCTGCGGACTGAGAGAGAGAAGAGGAGCCTAGGCTCCTCTAATATAGCAGTGTAGATGTGTGCTGTTGAGCCCGTTTGAGGCAAGTGCGTTTATTGGACCGAGGAAAACCGTGTGTATCGTGGAAGGTTTGATATTGCATCGTTGTAGTGCCGCAGGAAGGGCCCGCATGGCTGGCAATTCTCCGTAATATAGTCTCCGAGGGGCGAGCCCAACATCTCGCCTCCGCAGAGCTGGGTAGATCAAAATAAGTATGTATCCTCTGGCTTCGACATGGGTGTTGATTCGAGTTGAAACTGAAAAAGAAGATGAATGCTTACTGCGCCCATCTGCATTTATTGGGGTAGAGTGGTTTGTGTCATTGCCAAGTCATGGTTCTAGATATGTGATAGCCATCAGCCAAGAGGTATCCGAGGTGAATATGAGTAACGCACAGGCATGTCTCCGCCACCTCATTCCAGGGAGCAAGCCGGGTGCAGTGCGCCTCCATTGTACATCTTACGAGACCAATCATTTGCCTTGATCCGCGAGGATTCGGCCCCATGCCTCAGGGAGTACCTGCCTGTGATGTCGTAGCCGCCTTGTGTCCGCGCTAGATATCTCAGCGACAGTATTTGAGACCTGCTATACGCTCTTAAGACGCACCTGTCATGCAAGCTCGAAACGATTGAACTATCAAGGCTTCATGGAAATAGATCATTGACCAGTTCTTTTGAAGAAAGGGAAGTAGGGCCATCCAACGTGATGAAACTACACCTTTCGGAACAGCTGTAACCCAGCACGAATGGAGATGATGAAAGGGGGGTTTTGAGCACCAGTAGACTTGGTGAGACTCGCTTACTTTGAGGGCATGTGCGACCTTCCTACTTCGTAACGGGCCAGACCACAGCAAGGACGGGCAAGGGCAAGCTTGTCAGCTACGCGGGCCCCCGGATACGGCTGCTGTAATGCCCAACGTCCAACTGAGTATACGGCAGCATTGAATTACGAAAGAAGGACTGTTCGCGATGGTCGTTCATTGAATGCTCCGTTATCTGGGTCTATATTCCACATTCATTGGCAAACGTAGTCTTAGCTAAAAACAGCCTTGGAATGGAAGAGTTTACCATCAACGGCCTACATTTCGTCAGTTGACATCGTCATAATGTGACCTTGACCATGGGCTTGAGAAAGTAGTGGCGATTGACGTTGACTTGCATTACCTGTTGGATGCGTACCAGCGGAGTGATTGCGAATTGTGGCGACAAGCTAGCACCTCAACGGCAAGAAAGCAAAGATTTCAACAACGATCTTGTAGAACAATTGTAGAATGTCTCTATTCGGGTCAACGTTAAGTCCATCATTGTCTAGCAGGGCAGCGTCAAGGACCTCTCGTTGACCTCTCCTCGAATGTGTATAAATACGCCCCAATGAACCTCGAATACTCAGCCTGAGCATCGATACTCACCTTCTACCTGCTGAATACTGCTGTAACGAGATGCGCTTTGTATCAGTCTTCCTCGCTGCATGCGCCGTCATCAGCACTACCGCCGCGGTCAATCCGGGGAACAATGCCTTGAACATGGGCGTGTCCGACAACTTCGAAGTTGCGATCCAGAAAGAATGTATGTACTCTCGTTTTCCCCGAGTACGTGCTGTGCTGCTGACATTGATGATACTTGTGTAGACGGCCCAGTCGTTTTTGATGGTCTCGCCAAGGGAGGATGCGATGGATGGAAGTGTTTTAGTACAGTAGCCTCGGCCTCCGTTTGCCTTGCAAAGTGTGTGGTCATTGGCAGCGTTACGTGCGTTCTGGGCTGCATCCCTACAAGCGAAGTACAATAACCCACTCTTCAAACCTATCTGTCACCGTGCTGAAGACAACGCCTTAGCTCTGCCCTTGCATCAACTGCTTCCCAGATGTCATCACCGACTTCCTCCACAAACTCGGCATCTGTGATGCCGACTTAAGGGCTGAGCTCTTCAGCAGGGTCTACTTGGTGATTGTGGTCCTATACTGGCGGTTCGACTAATCTAACGGCTTACAGGGACTCGCAAGCGACGAGGAACAGAGAAAGGCCCAGGAAGCTGGGTATACAGTTAGCGTCTTTGGTGCTCATTAGGTTGAGGTGAGATTGACATTCACCGTCCGCTATAGAAGCTGACACTGACATGCATTGATAGCGGGGCGGACAATAGTGGACTACGGTTCGGTAAGTGATCTAGGTATAAACTGATTCCGAAGGGGGCTCACGATCAATCATTCACTGGCAGGCCGGCTTGTAGTTCGCTCAGAGTCTCGTAGTAGCAAGAGTTTTGTCCTAGTTTCCTGAATATGCATCGTCCTTCGCGCGCGAACCATCATATAAAGTCGGGGGATCCAGAGGAAGTAGATGAATGCGAGTGCGTAAGACCATGGCCACGCGGGAATAGAAACGAGAACAACTTCCGCGTCTCCCAAAGATGTAGCAAGTGAAAGGCCGAACGGCTAAGAATACGAGCGCGCACGTCGTATATAGTGAAAGTCGCCATGGTGCCAGCCATTGCGTTCATACGTGGATTCTTCTGACTGCCAGCAAGCGGGAAAGTCACAACTTCTCTTTTTCTGAAGGTGCGTATTTCTCGACAGCGAGAAGCGAGGCTGAGGGGATTAAACCAAATCGTACACGTCTACACTGCAGGCCATAGGCCCGGAATACACTAGATAGCTCTTCCCATGAACGACGCGGCCCTGAACGTCAACGCGCTAGCGAAGTTCTCGGCATCCCTCGGGAGGTCTGATCAAGAGGAGCCAGCAGCCAGACGCAGGAGGATATACATAACTTGATCGATGGGCGGCTACCCGCTACCAGTCGTATAGCTTCCAGAGTCCATGCCGTCTGAATTTAAAAGGACGATAGTTGGGCGCATTGATTTTTACACGATGTAATAAAACCTCTACAACGCCAGTATGATGGTTTGTTGGTTGCAGTAGCGGAAGAGGTGAGTCCAGACAAAGAGCCTTCGGCGTGTGCCCTTGCGAACGTTGAACGTTTGAACTCCGACCCTCGATATTCGGTGTGGAGATCGCGACCAAACAAAGCCGGGTTCCTCTCTCCCTTGCGTCCGAAAGACCTTTCTCAGTCGCACGAGATGCCTTCGACGAGGCTCCAGAGCATCTCTGCCTCGGTGACAGCGCATGTTTATCCGTCGTAATAAGGTGCGTCTACTGTTCATCCCGCTCAAGCAGGAATGTTCATGGTCGCAAATCTCGGCCTTCGCAAGAATTCAATCCGGAACGCTCAACAAATCATCGCCCTAAGCAGCTGTGGTACTCTCGTGATCTCCTTCGGCGGCTCCTGGAGGACCCGACGCGCTTTCTTCATAATGTCGACTAGTAAGTTTACGCCAGTACGCCTGGGATATTGGCTGGCATTGCGGCAGGTACCCCCTCAGCGACTATCATCGCCATCTTATACGGTGGAGACATCCAACATGAGGACGATCCAATGTCGAACGCGCCGGGAAAGCCCTCGTAAACATAAAGGAAGCTGCGATTTTTGGGAGCTTCATGGTCGATGTGCTTCCGTTTCTCAAGTATATCCCCTCATGGATGCCGGGGGCTGGGTTCAAGGCATACGTAGAGAGGGTGCGACCCCATACCATGGATATGGGAGAAGTTCCATACAAGCAGGGTTGTAGCCGCTTGGTGAGTACTTTATTAATTGCTGCTCCATCGATTCGATCCTGATGATTTCTCAGCGCGACGGAAAAGGCGAGCCTAACATCTTATCTCGCAGCCTGGGCGGACACAGTATCGACAGCCATCCAGATGAAGAGTTGATCAAGGACGTGACATGGGTTGCGTATACAGGTGCGCTTATGCTTCCTGGTTTTGCAGTGTACAGTCGTGGCTTAGGTATCTACTAGGGGGCGCAGAGACCTCGCCTCTAGTGATCTCCACGTTCGTGGCGGCAATGCTCCTCTATCCAGAAGTGCAGAAGAAGGGCCAAGAGGAGCTCGATGCCTATCTTGGTGCACGACTCCCCGCGTTTGAGGATATACCACATCTAACGTATATCCGCGCCATCATGCTCGAAGTATTGAGATACGCCGTCTGTTGTTTGTTTCGCTCGAGTCCTTGATCTTTACGTGGATCGTACGTGGCAACCGGTATTGCCTTTAGGCAAGTTGATAAGTCACGATTGCCGTGATCTATTCCCGACTATCGCCCTTCAGGCGCACCCCGTCGACTCACGATGGACGATGAGGATAAGGGGTATATTATACCACGATCTTCGTCCACGTCTGGTGCGCACTTGATTCCATCGGGTAGTGACTGACGCAGGAATGATACTCGACCTTGATCACGACGTAGGGCCCTCTTAAAAGACGAGGAAGTCTACCCCGATCTCGGAACATTTAATCCAGAACGATTCCTGAAGGACGGCGAAATTGATCCGAAGATTCTCGATCCCCTCCCCAATTCCGGATTTGGGCGAAGGTGTGTACAACATCAGCACCCCTCTATCAACATTGTATACTAAATGGCCCTGCGTCTCAACTATTCGGCTGCATATAGGATATGTCCCTTCCGGTTCTTCGCTATGGACTCCCTTGCAATCTCCATCGCGTCGATCCTCTCCTACTTTTAAATCGCTAAAGCGAAAGATGCACGCGGTCTGGATATCGAGCAGGACATTCAGTGGGAAGGCGGATTCACAAGGTGCGTATACATTATCATCAAAGGCACGTCGTCCCGTGCATCACCCCTCGCTCTGCTGAGGCTGCGAAACTGATTCGCGACTCGGCACTCATGTGAATGATCCATATTTCGACTGTAATATTGTACTAGTAGCCACTGCTGCTAAAAATCGAACCATTTGTTGCTACAAGTCTCGAGGTTTACTCTCCCAGTGTACGCGAATATCATCCAATTGCTGGAACTTGCAGACCACGCTGATATCTGTATGAGTATTTGACTCGCCGGCGCCCTAGCAGGTCCACCGCATCCCCTCGTTCTTCGAGACGTGGCATAGGAGTCTGAAAGCATTAAGGGCGTGTGTATAAATGTAAATCATACACAAGGAGGACGTGCGCACGAGGCGACCTATTTTCGGCCAGTCGGGCAGGCGAAGCGAGGGATCGCGTACGCCAGCAACCCATTAAGCAGAATCAACCAAGAGCTAAGACATGGGTTGATAGCCAGAGACGAGATAAGCAGAACTAACGTATCCCAAGGGGCGGACGAGATGAATTCGACAGAGACGGATGCGGGTCATACATTCGTGTAGCAAGAACACGCATGGGCGGTGAAGCCTCGGTGCATTCGTGCCGTTCGCTGAAATACTGTCAGTTCACCTGCACTTCTAGATCACATCTCCTCCCTCAGGCGTAGCGCGTTATGATATCCTGCGAATCCTCTCCTCTCCTTCGTCCGTACTAGTCATATTATCGTCGAGGCATCGGGGTGTTTGGGCGTTCGAGTTAATTTCGAGGTATCACGCCAGCGTGGATGGTGGCACAATAGATTCCGAGACCCAGAACCCACTCTCTAGATTCGGAAGCAGGCGGGCAGGCTAGAAGGTTCTTAAGAACTCTTTCGGGAGGTCCAATCGCGACGACCGCACGTAAATGTGTGAATACGGCAGGGACGACGAACTTTTAACACGAAACCACCGATAGTGTCATTTGGCTCGCCAATGACACCATGACTCTTGCGGTATTCAGTCCCGCTGCATTCCTGCAGCAAAGGCAGAAAACGGAGGCAAGAACGTCGAAGACCGCGTGGGATCCTATGCCGGCACCCGCCCAACACTTCCTCCTCGCCGCATTCAACAGGCTTATGGATGACTTGATGACTAGTCGAGGAGGCGTTCCATTTGGTATATAGCCTCTCGTTTCGATGATGCAATTCGGATGCCCTATCCACTGAGTCCCGGCCTAATGCTGGGTTAGGCCGGCCCAAAATCAAATCATTTTGGACGCTCTCAGTGGATTTTTTGACATATTGTATCATAATTTGTGCTGGAGACGAGCCTAGGATCATATAAATACATATTATTTACTACCAAACAGCTTAGATTGAGAGTTAAGAGGCATAAAGGGTTAGGGTTAGGGTTAGGGTTAGGGTTAGGGTTAGGGTTAGGGTTAGGGTTAGGGTTAGGGTTAGGGTTAGGGTTAGGGTTAGGGTTAGGGTTAGGGTTAGGGTTAGGGTTAGGGTTAGGGTTAGG